>OX376318.1:12677500-14016250 GCA_947369225.1 Hofmannophila pseudospretella | reverse complement strand
TAGAGGCACCACAGTCAGTATAAAACTAATTCTATAAGTACCTAACTAATAATTAAAAATAATAATACTTAAACACTAATAGCTGCTGTGAAGGGGCATTGTCAAATTATTAAAATTGTAGAAATAGTGAATAGCTGCTGTAAAGGAGCATTGTCAAATTATTAAAATTGTAGAAATAGTGAATAGCTGCTGTAAAGGGGCATTGTAAAATTATCAAAATTGTAGAAATAGTTAATAGCTGCTGTAAAGGGGCATTGTCAAATACATATTCAAATATAATTAATAATAATAACATGGTACTTTAGCTGCTTGTCGCATAGTCAGATGAACAAACTGACTACGTGATGGTAAGTATGGCAGGATTTATAGAAGTGCCAGGACTTACTAACAGAGAAAAAAATTAAGACCCATATAAGACAGACCATATGTAAAAAGAGTTATTATAAAATAAATTATTATTTAAATGATAAGGAGGCTTGGTCCTAAATTCAGTTCCAGCTCTGCACATCGTGTATATGATTATATTCATAAATATTGTTAAGTATGTTTATTTTCAAAGATGTGCTGCTGATTGTTTCTTGCGCCGCTTCTTTTCCTTCAGCTATAGCACCTTCTGAAGCGGTGGTTGAGTAAAAAAGTGACGTTGTAAAAAAGTACTTTAAGGTACTTGCTTACAATTTAAAATAAATCTGATTCTGATTCGTTTGCTCCATCTTCGACCTCATCGTCTCTTACCACCAGGTGAGATTGATGTCAAAAGCGGGTTTCAAAACAAATCACTGTCACAGGCGTCAATAGAGGTGAGAACCTAACTGTATTATTATTAGAGGGTTTTCGATGCCCTGCTAACCTTGAGGGCTTGGATGGAGTACCTCTTTGTAGCTACGATTAACAGCATACCTACTCGTATATAAACAGAAGTCTCAAGCCTGTCTAGTTAGTCGGACGAAATCGTTGTGTGTTTCCAGAACTTTGGTTCAATGTCCAGAATACCACAGAAAATTAAAAATACCGAATGTTAAGTACAAGTATACCCTCACACGATAAAAAGAGACTTTTTTTCAAGACACTCCAATTAAGACATGAAAGCTTTGCCCGACGTCTCAGTTTCAGCGAAAATAATCGTTTCTGTGAAAACAGTACGATTGAAAGTCCATTGTATCAACGGTGATCGGAAGGTTTTTTTTTATTTACGACTAAACTCGCGTTTGACCTCAACCTCACCTGGTGGTAACTGACGATGAGGTTGAAGATGGAGCACCGGGCTTAGTAAGTACTGGCCTCTTCTTTAAACACATCAACGCCGAAGTCAAGATATATTTGAAGACAGACATTACCTAGAAATCCTTTCATCAGCAAGTTACTCGGGTTAGTCGTATCGTACGGCATGCTTTATCCAGTTGCGGTAGGGATATTCTAAATCCATCCCATACACAGAAATAGTGTATAATATTTACCACGGATGAAAGATAAATTAGTTTCCCTCCCCAACGGGCGTTCGCGTTCGTACCTTCATGGTAATTATAGTAAACCTTCATGATTGGTAGTCATAGAAACAAAAGCTTTATGAAAACCAATGATATATTTAAAGGATCAGGCTGGGTGGTCTAGTGAGGCTTGACAGGCCGACCCTGAAGGGTTGCTCCAGCAAGTTGCTTGGTCCATTGTGTCAGCTGGTGATCCGAAAGCCGACATGCCGAGTCTTTGACCTCGGCCTGTGTATTGATCCCCTTATGTATTTAGTACTTACTATAGAAACATGATTGTTGTTTATAGCCAGAATTTATTTAGAGTGGGCCATGTTGCGGGCTATTATTTTGTAGCTGGTATTGATAAAATAAACTGATATTTTGGAAAAATAAAAAGTATTTTTTTTTATTAAATCAGGAGAGCAGACGAGCAAACGGGCCACCTGATGGTAAGTGGTCTCCATCGCCCATAGACATCTCACCTCACTTTATTAATATTAGAGGGTTTTAATCACTTTATTTAATTAGTGGACGGCGTATTTTTTTTTAATGGCAATTGGTGACCATTACTGCCAGCGTCCAGTTTTATGAGTTTCCAAATAATCAATAAACAACGGTAATTTTGAAGAGGTTTGTCTTTTCTGAGTGCAACGGCGTATATTGAGCGTAGCGAGCAATGAACGATACAGGGATGGATGATAGCACACGTCAAGTATTAAAAAAACAGTGTTGCTAGTTATTTACAATAGGTATGACTCTGGACATAATCCGTCTGGGATGGTATCACCCTTTTTTAAATCTTAAGAACTGAGTCCAGTCAAACTGAATTCTGAATTCAATTATTAATGGCTTTGAACATTGTTAAAGTTACGGTATCTTTCATTATCCACAGAGGGTTTCATGTATGACCAAATAATATACATTTTTAAGACCAATTGTAACACATGAAAAGCAATAAATGGTATGAGTATGAGTAGGATTTGTATGTGCTAGAGTGGTTTTCCTTCATATCAGGTTTCTTCTGAATACTTAGCATCCCATTAAAGAATTATGGTAGAACGAATTACGAAACAGGTGTACGAAGGAAAAGTCGGTGTCGTCCTACCTTTAAAGATCAGATTGACAAGAGTGCTCATAGATTTTAATGTACAGAGCAGACGACCCCAACGACGAGCATGCGTGGAATGACGAATGACTGTAGAGGAAGCATGATAAGCGTACGAAGACAGAGATTCACGTAAGAGTGTCCTTGATGCAACGCATCTTTAAGGACTAAGGAAAGGGGTGAGTACAAAAGATCCCTGAGGGTCCAAGTGCCGCTGGGGTTATCCCTGGCCCCCTGTCATAAGATAAGATAAAGACAGAGATTCGTTGTCACTGTAGATCTAAGATATTACGTTGGCAACACCGGCCTCTTTGATTTCCTATCATCATGTGAAGAGCACGTCTAATAAAACATTTTGAGTTTAAAATCAAGTCGCTCAGTTTCTGTTTTTAATCCATCCATTCATTGCTTGCTTGCTTATCGTATGGTTAGTGGCCAACCTAGTTGTCAGAGTTGTTCAGGCCGCCCGTAAGCCTCTGACATGGCTTAACGACTGCTGTCGAACGACAACAACAGGGACCGACTGCTTAATGTGATTTCCCAGGCATTCATTCATTCCATTATTTAATAGCTAGGCCCTCAGATCCCTTTCGCCAAACGTCCCGTAAACCAAACATGGTGTCCTTTACCCCGCAAGGAACAGCGTTGTATGTGTTCTGCTATCTACTAAATAAGTAAAACTAAATATCAAAACTGTCATACAGAAACATATATCTAATATTAGAACTCTTTGCGTACCAGTATGTATGAACTTAGCGGCGCGGCGTTGTGACAAAACGTCCTAAATGTAATTACTAAAATAGCTGGACACGATCGCCGCGGCTGTCTCCACTAAATAAGTAATGAAGGACCCTCTATTGCGTGCTACGTTGGTGCTACGGACTGACTGTGACGTTATGGTGTTTACCTATTTATACCGTAAATGGGTCTTCACTTTCCGGCATCATTTTAAGGGTTGTTTACGAAGTGATTTTGCCGCCAAGAAGGCAGGAAGTTCACCTGTCAGCCGACAGGTGAACTTCCTGCTTGGTGCATTTTTTTTTGCCATAGCACTTGAGTTTCCCATTCCTTCCATTATAGTACTTTATTATTAATTTCATTATTTTCATTATTTCTTCAGCCTGCGAAAGGCTGATAATCTTCAAATTTCATACTGTGAAATTGAAGTTCGCTTACTTTTCCTGGTCATCACCAGATTCTTAAGGTTTCAGACGTCGGAAACGCACCATGAACCTGAATATTTGAGCACAAATTCGAACCATCTAGCTATTACAGTTCCAGAGATCCCATCTGACATCAAAGACACTCCAAGATCTTGGAAACCACTGCTCCGATTTTTATCAGACCTAGCTAAGAATACTCTCGACAAAATCCTCTATTTAATAAAAAAACCGGGTCCAAATCGGACCATCCGTTGTTAAGTTATGATGCCACAGACAAACACACAGACAGACCGACAGACAAACGTGTCAAACTTATAACACTCCCTAGATCGGTCGGGGGTTAGTACTTACTTATATGGTTTGCCCAGGTATGTAGGTTTCGTCACTAAGTTCTCCTTCAGGTCTATAGCTGGGCAGATTGTTGAAAAACCATGCACTGTGAGCAAAGAATGTGAAATTAGCACACGTTTTAGGACACCCAGATCGAAATTTTTGTTGTCAATTTTAAACTTTTTTTAATTTTCTCGAATTTCTTCAATGGAATAGTGAAATGAAATAAATCATTATTTATTTTTGCTACAATACACTACATAGAAAATTACAAATATATATATAAAAAGACTTTCTTAACGTTTAAGCTGCAGACAAGGCAATTAAACATATTAGTACTCTGATTTCCAACACTGGTCACACAGACCGTTACGTAGGAAACAGTGAAGCCAGCATATCAGTCGAACTGCTGAAGTTACTCAAGTAGGTATAATTACGAAGCTCAATAAAAGAAATAAGCAAATGAAAATATTGCTTATTAATTAATTAATAATGAAAATATTGTTTCAAAAATGAATTAGTCATTCTTTATTTATACGAAACCGACACCAATAATACCCTGGTAGGTATAACGAAGACTGAATTTTTTTAATGGAGCACGGTAGAGGGACACTTTTACCGTCTTCCCCTCGCAGTGTTCTGCGTGATCTCTAATTTTTTCAAAACGATCCTTTGGGTGTCCTAAATATGTGTGCTTCATATTCTTTGCTCGAAATGCATGGTTCATTATGAAGCGTGTAATATCCGATTGAACTATTACATCAGTCACTTTACGTACCATAACTTTCTGAAAACATGCTGAAAAGCACCGAAATAATTGAGTGGAACTAGAAATTATGGGGACTTGAATTGTACACCTGGTCGTAGAGAAAAAGATTTGTAGGAAAGTTGATTCGCTAAAAAAGAACAGGTGTGTAATTCAACATAAAGGAGATTTCGTTAAAAACATGCACTATTATGTCATTATGTAGCATAGAAGTCGCACCATGCTCGATACTTACCTATCTACGACGGCTGGGATTACGCAAGACGCTCTCAGCTCCTCATAACACAATTATGCAACTCCGACCACTTCCCTAAATTTCTACTCCATTTATCACCAATTCATAAAAATAATGTCACGAAATAGGCCTCAAAACTCGATTACAAAAACACTTCTTTAAAAAAATAAATCAATCTATTTAATCACAGCACTATCGATTGTTACAAAAACACTGGCACAAAAAAGGATTCCCGAAAAAAGGAAAAATCAATTCGAATTTCACTACGAAAACGGCAACGCGTGTTCGAAAAACAAACTGGAATTTATGAAAAAGAATATTGTTATGTCGTTGATACAGTCGGCCAGTATTTTGGGTTGTTTAATTTTTAAAAGGTCTTTTATCGTGGTCAATTCTTGTTTCTTTTTTGAGATAATTCGCGGGGGCGTGCTGTCTGCCGCTCAGGCTTGGGCGGCGGTGGAGGTATCGGGCGCGCCGGCGCGGACATTGCACCCCTATCGACAGGGACGAACTGGGCGGGACTTTCAGGAACAAAAGAGTGGAAACGGTTACATAATTGATGGAACGATGTATTTAATGTTGATTTGCGGTGTGTATATAACACTATTTTTGCATTACGTAAGTTCTCATTTTGATAAAGACGCAATCCATCTCTAAAGTCATTCATTATAGAGAGAAAACTCTAATATCATTATAGAGAGGTGAGATACAATCAGGTGGTCGGTTTGCTCGTTTGCTTTCCTTATGTATACAATAAAAAAAAAATGCGTTACTGAAATAAATCGTTATAAAATGGGAACAAATCAGATTCACAAAGGTAAAGTAATAAAAAAATTCAGTTTTCAATTTTTCACACATCTTTCGTAGGCAAAGCCAGTACAACGCTATTTAAGTTTTCTTTTATTACCTTAGTTACCTTTTCTGTAATATAAATCTGTTCATCATTTTTTTTTAATTTGAAATCGTCTACAATACTACATTCATTACTTATTGATTTTTTATTTACAACATACAATAAATTACTTAGGTATTAAATTATGAAACAGCCAACAATTACAAATCAATCAATGTATCTAAAATATTTGCTACAAACCTCTTAAAAATATGGACAAATTCTTGACTTGACACAATCATTTTACTAAAACAACATTTTGCCCTTCTACCTACTACTTTAGCTACAAAACGAACCTAAAACGAATGATCAAACTTTTTTTAAATCCTCACAAAAGTTCAGACTTTTCGTTGTTGAATTCTATTAATAGAACCCCTGTGACGTCATAATCTCGAGTAGAAATTCGAGCCCCATCCCCAGTCGGACGCTCCCAAGTCCGTCCACCGCAACTGAAAACGCTTCAGTCCGGAACCAGCCGAATTATCCCGAGATTTACCGAACATTACTGTCTGAAGTTGCAGCTCAAACCATTTTACATTGACCCTGGGTTCGTCCCGTGAAAATCGTTTGTAGGGTGAAATAATGCGCTTGATCTAACGTTGAGAGGTCTCGGGAAAATGGTCCATTTATAGAGCATGCGCACAAGGTGATGATAAATGATTTTAGCAGGTGATTTCGAGAACACTTGCTTTAACCGTGATGTGTGAACGGTTTATTTCCTTTTGATGTTTACGTATCACCTACCTAAGGTACTTTTAAGTTAGATGCAAATATTTCAAGACCACAATCTATTATGTACGGTGTGTCAAGAACGTGAGTTTAATTATGGTTTATGCTTGGTAGGAACCTTCAAAGAGATGCGAGCTAAAAGAGTCCTTATTGTTCTGTGACGTGCTAATGACATTCAACCTTAGAGTGGTAAGCCAATTATTTGGCTGACTGTACCTATTGGTTAAAAGAATAATTATTTATTACCTATCAAACAACCATTTTTTTTATTTTTTACGTCACTGTACATTGTCAATTTCTTTACTAGAATATAATGTTCATTATCAAAGCATCAATGTAAAGCAATGCCGATTTTTTGTATGGAATATGAGTTAGAATAGACGGTTCTTTTTTGTGAAAATCGGGAAGTACATACATAATAAAGCGGTATTAACTCAATTTTTTTATCAATCAACTTACATGGATATACTAAAGAAGGATCTAAAATTAGTTTTTCGATATCTCAACTAACATTAGAGATATTAATGGTTAAAGTTAGTAATGGAGAGATGCTCTGTCCGTTTCTAGCAAAACAGTCCTTTATATGCAGCCAGGACCTGCTTGTATGGCGCTAGAGAACAGTTACGTCATAAAACTTATTGCCGTTTCTTTCTACCGTTCTGATTTTTGATTGCCTGTGGCTATTTTATTTTTTAACGAATTTTTATTCTGTTTTTACATTTGACCATCAATTTATGACTATTTCTTGTAATGTAATGTATTTAATATTTGACACTTGGAAACTCGCTACCTTTTACCTTGATAAGACGTACAAATGTTCCTTATATATTTATATAATCATTTAATATAAATCGTCATAAAATATAATTATACTAATGATCGGAGTAGGTAGGGCTCTTTCGGGTCAATGTCCTCAAAGGTTATATTAATATGGATATGATTTCGGGATCCCGTTTTAAGTTATTGAGCAAATGTTGTAAATTACTTTTATAAACCTCGCCCTTACCCGGCGGATTACGATTTAAAAAAAATTGTGAACTTACGAAGAAGTTAAAACACTACCATAGGTACACTAGCGCCCTGAATCTTAAAAAAAATTATTTCGCCACCAATCTTAAATGTGTATCAAAACAAATATAACGTTAAAAATCTAAATAATATATTTATTCAATCCCGGAAATCCCGGGATTATTGGGCATACTTATCCATATTATGACCGTATGTGGCAAGTACCAAAAACAGCCCTATCTACTCCGATCATAGATTATAACATACAATGTCAAATCAAATATAAACCTCCCCCCTTGCCGCTCCCGATGCAAAGGGGGACCTTTGCATCGGGAGCGGCAAGGGGGGAGGTTTATATTTGATTTGACATAACGCTTGCGGCGTTACCGCGCTGGATCGCTATGGCCCACCTTTGCATCAGGAACGACCCGGAGCGAGGGTCACAACCGCTCTCCCGAAATCTCGCCTACAAATGTTTTTGCTTCCGCACCCCTACCCCTTGGAAACTACCCTATTATAATCAGAAGTGGGGCACTGAATATTTGCATCTAACAGCACTGAATATTTGCATCTAACAGCACTGAACAGTTGCATCTAACAGCACTGAATATTTGCATCTAACAGCACTGAATATTTGCATCTAACTGGACTAGTGATGTGACCACTTCAAGTAGCTATTTCTTTGTCGATATTAACATCAAGCTTCCTTTGTCTGGATTATTCAATTATTTTTTTCCAAACAACAGTAAAAGATCTTCAGGACTGTTACGGCTCAGGAAAACCTGAAAATTTAAAAATATAATGTAGTTTCAGTAAAACATAGTTCATAAGTGAATTTTACTGTGTACCTACTTATAGAAATTTTTTTGACGTTCTTTCTCAGCTTATAATAATAACAATTATGCACTTATAGTGTCATTAGTTTTATATTTTCTTAGCTTGGCCAACGTCTGTTCTTTTACATGTTCATTTCCACTGGTCACAGAAGAGATCTGTCCTCCGAGATACAGGAACTTCCTAGTTCGGAGGTCAGCGTTTATTGTAAACTAACTGGTTGCTCACTAATTTTATTCAGTTTAATATAACATATGCTTAAGTTCCTACTGGTGTATGGACTATGAATACTTTGTCATCTTACCGCACAAATAAACTTATTCTTATTCATTCTATTATGAATTTCTAAATGGGCATTTCTTATGTTTTAAATTTTTAACGACTGTTAATGGGTGTTGAAATGGCTTCGTCATAGCTTATTCTATAAGAATATGACTCATATTTATATTTTGCTCGAATGTTACCTATACGGTGGAAATAATTAAGTGTCTTTTCAAAACGTTTCTAAGAAATTAAACTACCATACATTTATGCTCTATCATCTATGTCATCTTTTATGTCATAGTTTAGCATTTATATGTCCTGTTTCATAATTTAACGCTGGTTTAATTTACCTAATATTGCTGGTTGTTTCTTGCATCATTTCTTTGATTTCAGCAAGAGCACGTTACGAAGCGGTGGTAGAGTACAAAGGAGTTTTTTAAATGTACATTAAGTAAAGTTAATGTCTTGGGGCCGGAGCTACTAAGAGGCTTAAAACTAAGGAAAACTATGTTACTAAGAAGAAAAGAAAACGCTTATGCTTCTTCAGCAGCTAAACACTTTCTTACAATTCTACATGTGTTTAATATTGTGACTTTTGTTGAGTAATAAGAATAAGAATAAGAATAGTTTATTTGTGCGGTAAAATGTAATGTATGTGTACTTTGAGAATCAAATTGTTTTTGGCCTACTGAATATGTGGTTAGGGATCTATACTGACTCTATCCATTTTCCAAACTCTACTGATTTCTTCCTGTAGTTCAGTGTACTTCCTTACTTTTTCTGTTATTGTGGTTTGGATGTTGTTTGTGTTAGGTACTGCGATGTAGATAATGTATGCGTGTTTGTTTTGTTTATCATTATTATTATCATTACTTTTGCCTATTGTAAGATCAGAACATAGTGAAGGAACTTACGATATGAGCCTGATTGTAAATGGGTTATCAATTTCCTCGCAACAAAATATATCCCAATTGACGTTCCAATGGCTCCAGCCACAATGGCTGACACCACCACAGCATCAGCGTTAAAGATATTTTCAGTAGTTGTTACTAAAGCAGTAACTTCAGTAGTTAATGTGGAAACGCTGTCATTTACATAAGGATTTCTTGTAGATAACTCGCTTTTTGTTGCAGAAGTATTTGTTTCATTAACATAATCAGTTTTAGTGTCTTTCGATTTATTTGTGTTATCTATATATGGATCTTCTGTCCTTGTTACTAAAACAAATTCACTGCGATTTTGGTTTGTGAAATTATTCATACCTTCAAAGTCTTTGAGACTACTTGTCTCTGGTTTTGCATCGTTTGCTTTATTATGATCATCTTTTGTTTCATTAACATATTTTATTGTACTTGTATCTGGGTTTATTGTCGTAGTTATGGAATAATTTTGATTTGTAGCGTTGTTTATATCTTTAACTTCTATGGAAATAGGTACCTCTTGTTTTTCTGATTCTGTTGTAGAAGTTTCATTGACATCAGTTCTTTTGTTTATGACTGTGTTTATTGAACAATGTGTTTCTAGAGGTAAGCTGCAGTGTAAGTCTATGACACAATCTTTGTTAATGGTGGAATTTGATAATCTTGCTATTTCTTCCCAATTGTTGATTGATGACCTGGAATTTTAGAGTTAAGTATATAAGAATTAAGACGTCACTTGATTTTGTTTTCTATTTTGAGTTTTAATACTTTATTTTACACAAAGTTCATCTCAATTAACAAAAGGTAATGTACAGTGGAAGATATATCAATTCAATATATTATATAATCTGTGGAATCCTGTCGCAATAAGTTTTTGTTATGATTATCTTATCTTATAATAGAGGCCAGGAATAACCCCAGCGGCACTTTGGCCCTTGAGGATCTTTTGCCTACCCCATTTTAAACACTGGTCATCTCAGTGTGTAGGTTTCCTCACGATGTTTTCCTTCACCGTTAGAGCAGTCGGTAAATGTACGTAAGTCTTCGAAAAATACGAAAAACTCATTGGTACTGTAATGTATGGGGTAGTTTATTATTTTATTATTATATTATTAGTTTGTGGGTAGTTATTAAATTAGTTCATGACAGTCTTCAAATAGACGTGTCTCCAGTAACCAGGCCTTTATTGCGCTCCCGTTCCCGGTTCCCAGGACCTTCCTAAGGGAAGATATTTCTCAGGTACATGGCACAGCACGGTTTCGTACCCGGACCTCCCGCATGGGAGTCCGGTGTCCTAGCCACTAGGCCACCGACGTTCTTTTTTGTTATGATTTCTTGACATTCGATGTGTAACATAAGTTACAGCGACAAGGTACCAACAAACTAAGGGGGCGCTACTAGCCCGATTTCTATGGATGTGACAAAGTACTAAAGGCCTAAAATTGTACCTACTCACCGTGAAATGGGATTTATAAAAGTGTCGTTACCCGAAGACACTTCCTTTAAAATGACGAAGTACTCGGAACACACGGCGCCACTCATTCCGAAGCCCACAGCAAACTGGAAACAAGCACAAATTCAATAATAAATCCTTCTCAGGACTTGTCTTCCATATTATTTTTCCCATCTGTGTGGGCAATAATATTTACCCTAAATGTTATAGTTATAAGCTCCTGAAAATAAGAAATAATAATTCCTTTTCATTCTGAGTCGTGTTCCTCATTGCTGAGGGTCGTGATCATTCTAAGGAATTAATCACATGGAACGACTTTCGTGGCAGATTTAATGGGGGTGGTACGCCATTGCCTTCCCCATTTCACACACTGGTTATCTCAGTACGTTTCCTCACGATTTTCCTTCACCGTCAGAGCAGTCGGTAAATGTACGTAAGTCTTTCGAAAAAACCGAACAACTCATTGGTACATGGCATTGCCTGGTTTC
Organism: Hofmannophila pseudospretella; assembly: GCA_947369225.1. Lineage (NCBI taxonomy): Eukaryota > Metazoa > Arthropoda > Insecta > Lepidoptera > Oecophoridae > Hofmannophila > Hofmannophila pseudospretella. Next base: position 14,004,594 of record OX376318.1, on the reverse strand, counting down.
GAACCCGGACCTCCCGCATTGGAGTCCGACGTCCTAGCCACGACGCCACCGACGGACGCTCTAAATAAAATAATAATTAAGTCTTAATAAAAACATGAGAAAAAAGCGTACAAAGCTTACCATGTATAAAAGTGTAACGCAACTAATTTTTTTCATATTTTATTTGCTAATTTAAATAATATACACTTCACTACCAGCAGCCTAAGATGTAAATACTGCATACAGTGATGGATAAAACATTATTAATAATTTATGGGTAATTTCTAAATATAAAGTTACTGTCATAGGTATTTATTATTATAATAATTTAGTGATCGTTTTCTTATTAAGTCCAAGTTTCCTCATAATGAATTTCATGATGTGGTTTTCCCTAGCACCACTACCATTATTGTAGCAGACCGATTGTATAATCAGCTGTTTAACAAAATTACTAGACATTTTGCAAAACGGCGTCGTTATGTATTATATACTCGACAGCTATCTCCGGGATCGTCGCCACCCCTTGTTGTTAGCGCCTTTTTCGCGAACCGGTTTCCATCGTAACTCACCTTCTGTGAGTGCACTAGTGCTACTGAATGCGCTTCTTTCACTAGTACTGGAATGCGACTTATTTGCCAGTCGATGGAAGGAATTATGTTACCAATGTCTGCGATTTTGTGAGAAGATGAATGAATGAGCTGTAAGTTGTTTTATCTTTAAAGAGATATTATTATTATAATTAAATCTACGGTACGATACTATACGATACACAGTGTCTTAGTTTTAACTGTATTGCTGTGCAATTTTTTGTAATAAATAAATAAAAATTACAGTTACAACTAACGACGTTCAGTCGGATTGGCAATGCGTTAGACTCTAACGGTTAGAGTTAGAAGTGTTAGAAGCCATGTTTGTTGTTATGATGAACTTATGATTATGCAGAGTCATTAGCGGTAAAAATAAGAATCAACTATTTGTAATCTGACGTTTCATTGCATGCTCTTTTACAAAACGGCTGTACGATTACTCGCCACGTTAAAGAACGCAAAATGTTTATATTATTTAAGGCTGTCGCACAGTTATCAACCTTGCACTGAATCGTGTCCGTATCGCCTCGCCGTCCACCAGGCGTCAACCCGGCGCAGGTACGTAACCGGCGCTCAGCACCTCCGAGGTGTCGGCGCGACTACGGCTTGACGACGGCTAGCCGTCATGACCTGGGGGACGACTATAAAATCGACGGCTAAACAGAGCAATGAAGTGTTTTGGGGAGGGTGTGTGGTAGAAAGTTGGTAGGTGGGAAGATGGGAAGGTGGAAACTTGGGTAGATGGGGAGTTCGGAAACTGAGAAGTTCTGTAGGTGGGAAAGTAGAAAGTTGGGTATGAGCGAATGTGGGAAGTATAGTGTCCAGGTCTAAGTGGAGATGGGCAAGGCACGTGTGCAGGACGATAGGTGGCCCCGAAGACTGCTCGAGTGGCGACCCCGAGTGGCGCGCAGAAGTGTCGGGATGCAGCCCGCGAGGTTGACCGACGACATTGTGAAGACGGCGGGGAGGATGTGGATGCGAACGGCTAGAGACCGAGGAGAATGGCGTGCACATGAAGAGGCCTATACCCAACGATGGGTTACGTTAGGCTGAAAAGAAGAAGAAGGATAAGGTGGGAAGTAAGGAAGGTGGAACTTGGGAAGGCGGGGAATACTGAACGGCTCGAGTTGAGGCGACGCTGATCAGGCGCCGCGCAGGGTTGATATGTTGCACCGTTTTACAAAATGATTAGTGGTTTTGCAAAACAGCGGATTACACTATCGGACTGCGACTTGTTATGTAGTCAGGGACATATTTATATCAGACGAGTTGAAAGTCATAGCAAGCTATGGCAGAGCCATTTAACTTCCAACAAACGTTACAAAAAAATATCACACAATCACGTTTAGATAAAATACAACTTTTGTTCTACAAAGGAGAATGCTCATTCCAGTATCACCTTTGGGGTACGGATCCCTAAAAATGAAAGGAAATAAGAGGCAGATTACGCGGAAGATGTCCTAAAATACTGTTTTTAAAAATAAAGCGGTCATTGTGCCCTTATCTGCGCCAGCGACTAAATACAACGTGTTTTGTAGAAATTAGTTGCGAGGGTCCTTTATCGATACCATTGTAAGATCGGAACAACAAATATTGTTACGTCAAGGGGTTTGACGTAACATTAAATTAAATCATTTTATTCATTGGAACAACATGGATCCATTTTGTTAATAACAATGTTGGGTATGAGCGAAGGTGGGAAGTATAGTGTCCAGGTCTAAGTGGAGATGGGCAAGGCACGTGTGTAGAATGCAGGACGATAGGTGGCCCCGAAGACTGCTCGAGTGGCGACCCCGAGTGGCGCGTAGAAGTGTCGGGAGGCAGCCCGCGAGGTGGACCGACGACATTGTGAAGACGGGGAGGAGACTATGAGACTATAATAACTTGAGACTATGTTAATAATTATTTATAAAATACATTTTAGGTAATGCTGCCAATCTAATGGGTACCTTTGGACGGGGGTCGATTCAGGATCGGGAGTAATGAATACCTGTACATTTAAAAAAAATGTATGTATCTATTTTAATTAATTGTAAATTATTATTATTTGACGAAATATTTTTGTGATATTGCGGATTGTATATTTGTATTTTTAATGAATAAATTGTTTATTTGTGACATTAGAGTTTTAGGTAATGTGGTAATTAAAATAACAACACATACAAATGTACACACCCCTTTCACCCTTACACTCTCTTCTACACAAACACGCTCACACACATTTCCAATAAACACATCCATATATACACACACACCAAAACTTATTTCTCCCTATAGGCGTTGTTTTAAAATAGGAAATCTGTAATTGGCAGTATGTTTTTTTAATGGACTTGTTTGTTTTTAAATTTAAGTGCTGTAGATTTTGTAATAAATAAATAAATAAAAAAAAAAATTATGACAGAGAGTTGGCGAGTTCATCAGGTACCCGAACCCAGTCATCACACGAACCAAGTGTCATCTTCAGAATGCCATTGCTGCCGCCCTCCACTCTGTGCAGCAAGGAGGCGGTCTTTTTCGCACGATCGCATGGAATTAGGTTTAAGGGGGATAGGTTTTTCTAATTTAACACTAAACCCACATTTGACCTCAATCTCGCTTGATGGTAAGGGGCAATGATGTTGACGACAGAGCAAGACAGGCTGTACCATACCTTAGCAGTTCAATTTTATAATGACTATAATGAACAAAGAAGCAAATCGCTTCGTACAATTATACATGGGATATCGACTACATAAGGATGGAACCCCCTGGAATCCCATTTAAATTCCAATTGTAGGGAGTTTGAAGCTTCCTTGTGGGCCAGGGTTCTGAGGTTTAGCCTGCCTTTCTGCCTGACTTGTCTCGTGCTACGTCACTATCGGCAGAGTGGGATGGAGCACTCACAGATCAAAGACATAATGTTTCTACGAAACTGTGACTCCGCCTGTTGGCCGAGCAGGTTGTGGTGGTGTGCTGACGAGCCAAGAAGCGATCACAGAGACATTACACTTTCCACTAAAGATGTGCGAGGAAGCGGAGCATGAACACTGAGTCACTGAGGGGCCAGCTGAAAATCAGCGCTGTGGCTTGCCTCAGCATTATGCTGAGCTGGTGTACCCTTTTTGGCACTGTACCACACCGGATGTTTTGTGCTGCATGTATTAATCTTTGTATACTTCTGTATTGTGTACTTGCTATATTCTAATGTTTACAGTGCTAAATAAACGTTTTCAATTTCAATTTCATGAACAAGGAAAAAATCCACTAATAAAATCGTTTCGTTATCACATCACGAATAAAATGAAGCAATCCTATTGGTGGATTTTTTCCTCGTCTCCCCTCCCTTGCACAGCTTTGGAAGAACGGCAGCCAGGTTTCAGTGAGAGGGTTGAAGAGGGAAACGTCTGCAATCTGGTCGACGTAGGTCCTTCTAGGTTTCTCCCATCCGATTTTTCCATTCACCTTTTTCTTATACACCGCTTTGTTATTATCGGATCCGAAGAAATTATTATGTATTTTTGTCTTGTAAGGTTTTGGTGCTGGTCCAGTGTTCTGGCCATGTTGTTCGTTGGCGGGTGGAAATGGAAAGGAGGCCTTTGCCCAGCAATGGGACAGTCTATAGGGTATTTAAAAATATATATATTTATTTTAATCATTGCTTGCTAACTGATTTTTGCTACTAACGGTACCGCGATACAGCTTCCGTACTACTTGGTACACAATGCGTGTCATTGATCCTGTTGACACTTTCTGTGAACCATACATTCACTCACGATAATAATTAACACAAAATTAATGGTTTGTTTATCTGTGTGTACTTTTTATTTTTAATTAACAATATTATATTTTATTACAATGAAAAATGTTGTGAAAAAACTTGTATATATGTAATAACCTATGATCGGAGTAGGTAGGGCTGTTTTTAGTACTTGCCACATACGGTCATAATATGGATAAGTATGCCCAATAATCCCGGGATTTCCGGGATTGAATAAATATATTATTTAGATTTTTAACATTATATTTGTTTTGATACACATTTAAGATTGGTGGCGAAATATTTTTTTTTTAAGATTCATGGCGCTAGTGTACCTATGGTAGTGTTTTAACTTCTTCGTAAGTTCACAATTTTAAAAAACTCGTAATCCGCCGAGTAAGGGCGAGGTTTATAAAAGTAATTTACAACATTTGCTCGATAACTTAAAATGGGATCCCGAAATCATATCCATATTAATATAACCTTTGAGGACATTGACCCGAAAGAGCCCTACCTACTCCGATCAGTGGAATAACACACAACAAAATTTACCATAGACGTATTTTTTAATTTTTTTTTGGAACTCGATTTCGCCTGATGGTAAGCTACGATGAGGTCGATGACGGAGCATGCGGGTTCATTATATGCCTATTATAATCATTCAAATCTGTTACACTTTTCAATAGAAAACAGACTCTTCCATAACTATGTCGAGAGTAGAGTATTCTTAGCCAAAGTTTCCAAGACCTTGGAATATCTTTGATGTCAGATGGGCTATAGGAAACGGTTTAATAATTGTGTTTAGGACCTTAATGCCAATCTCACATCTGAAACCTGAGGATCTATTGATGACCAGGAAAAGGTAAGGGATCTCCATTTTTAGTTTAGAGTTATTAGAAACTGATGTGGTATTATCTACTCTCATGACCTTTGGATTTACCGTGTTACCAATAGAACTTGATGGCGAGTAAACTCGCGTGAATACAAAAGCTATACCCGTTCAAGGATTCACTGCTACTAAGTGAGCTTTAAAGCCCAAGCCATAAGAGCTATTACCAGGCAGTGACAGCTGGGATGTAATGATATGATATTATAGATATTTTATATGAACAATGAGCATAAGCACTTTGGGTGATAGCGCGTCATACGGCCGAACTTCCAGTCTCGAAATGGTAGTGTTAAAAGACCTTTAAAAATTAAGTTACAGGCCAAAAATTAATATTAAAATTATGCCTCTCTCGTGAAAATGTTTTCGAAATCCAAAGTGTTTTGTTTCGTAATTATTTGGTTTTGTGCGGATTTTGTCACGGTATTGGAAGCTTTGAAGTCTGATGACGATGGTGTTTGCGTTGTGAATCTGAGGTATTTTTCTTTTAATTTGTTTTGAAACGCTTTACTAGTTAAATAACTCTAAAAAATATGGAATGTGTTTTAACACCAAAGACTAAAGTTATATAAATGTTGACTAACAGACCTAAGATTTAGATATTCAGATGATTTCAGAGGGCGCTACTAGACCGATGTGTGTGACCTTTACTTTTTTTTCTTTATTAATATTGTTCATTAATTTCTCCATTCCGCCTTCGAACTACCAAGCGCGGGGAGGGGTTCCATCCTTATGTTGTTGATATCCCATCTGCTCGTACGAAACGATTTGCTTCTTCGTTCATTATGCGAACGGCTAAGGAATGGAACAGCCTGCCGGCGTCTGTATTTCCCGAAACCTACAGCCTTGGGATCTTCAAGGCCAGAGTGAATAGTCATTTACTAGACCCGCACATGCGGAACATTCCATCGTCGACCTCATCGTCGCTTACCATCGGCGAGATTGAGGTCAAATAAAAAAATATTAAAATATATACTTAACGTGGAAAATATTCTTTTTCAGCGTCAGAAAGACAAGGCACAAGCTGGTCACCATCAACAAATGGTGCGGCAAAAAGAAATGTGTTGTAAAAAAAGTCGAGGTGAGGTTCATAGTGTAATTTAAAAAGTTGAGGTGAGGTTCATAGCGTAATTTAAAAAGTTGAGGTGAGGTTCATAGTGTAATTTAAAAAGTTGAGGTGAGGTTCATAGTGTAATTTAAATCGATAAAGATTATGATCAAGCAGGTATTGTAATGTATAGGTAGATATTTTACAATACCTACTATCGTAATTTATTATTGACTATGTTATACTTGGTGAAACTTGTAGTACATGATTAGACTTAAATAATACAGTCAAACCTGGGTAAGTGAGAACTGGATAAGTGAGAAAACTCTATAAGTGAGAGTAATAGCCAGGACCCGTCATTTTAAGCTCCCAAAACGTCTATTAGCGAGAAACAGAAACCTCTGTAAGAGAGAGTCGTTTTTCCCTCATGGACCTCCGTAAGTGAGACTGCTACTTATCTATACCTCTATAAGCGACAGTCGAGCTTTATTTATTAATTTTATTTAGGAGGAACTATAGCTACAATAAAAATACATACATACATAAAAGATACACACATACAGTAACAAATGACAAAACAAATTACAAATTTAACATCTGCTATTTTATTACTCATTCTTAACTTTCGTACTTGCTGTGACTTGTTATTGCTGTGTACCTCTATAAGAGAGAAACGCTACCCATGTACCTGCATTAGCGAGAAACTCGGGTTAGTGAGAAACCTCTATAAGCGAGAATGAGATTGTGCTCCCTTGAACTCTCGCTTATCCAGGTTTGACTGTATACTGTTTCACGGGTTTTTACTGTATTATATTAATTACGACCGGTTTCGTTTACACATCTACAGGTATTTGTTATAATACCTGAAGATGTGTAATTTGGTAATGTAATGTGGTATTTGTTATAAGCAAATACCCGAAGATGTGTAAACGAAACCGGTCGTAATTAATAAAATACAGAAAAAACCTGTGAAACAGTAGGTTTATTATTTAAGTTTAATCATTTGTTAGTTTCTAATTTGATTTTTTTTTGACGATGTGATATGAGTATACAGCAGATATTTAGAGAATAGTGAGAAGGGTACTTTAAAAAAAATTTATAGATTTCTCTACCGTCATCGTCTTTGCAAAACAATTTAATGTTCAATAAAATTCAATTCAATTCCATTTTAAATATTAAAACCCGTAATGGATCTTGAACTCCTCGACCAAAAGACTTTCTTCTATCGAACAATTTAATTTACAAATCAAATCAAATTAAAATACTTTATTGTCAGAATACTGTATAATGTGAATGTTCATTATACTCCTTCACACTATAGAAAGGATTTTCAAGCAGCTTTACTAGAAAAAGTGTCTTTTTTTCTTTCTTTAATGAATGGCCTCTGCTAGTGGCCACTCTGCAATTTGGCCAATGACCATGTTAGAACTATATTCATTCATCTAAGACACCTGTCACTTTTTCCAGACATACACCGTACCGCAGCAAAGAATACTATGCTGCAACGGATGGGAATACGACACGCAAGGGGACCGATGCTCCCCAATCTGCAGCACGGGCTGCGAAGGAGGTGTCTGCACCGCCCCCGAAGTCTGCACATGCCAACCTCCCACATACCTTGATCCTGAACACAAGAACGCTTGCCTACAACCCAAATGTGACCCCCATTGCATCAAGTCCCACTGCACAGTCAATAAAACATGCATCTGCGAACCTGGTTACATCGCTTACAACTTCACATATTGCACCAAATGTGACGACGGATATGCCATCGATGAACACTTAATATGCAAGCCAATTTGCAACCAGACCTGCGTCAATGGGAACAATACATGCACTTGCAATGACGGATACAAAACAAAAGACAGTGACACTTGTGAACCAATATGCGAGTGCGTTAATGCAACATGTATCGCACCATACAAATGTGCTTGCCTCGATGGTTACATGACATTTAATAATAGTGTATGTGTGCCTAAATGTGACAAGTGTATTGGAGAGTGCGTTGGTCCAAATATTTGCAAGTGTTCCGAAGGTTACACGGACGTTGGTGGCGAATGCAGGCCGGTATGCGGTGCTTGTGCTAACGGATATTGCTCGGAGCCTAACATATGCTCGTGTAATGAAGGGTTTGTGAAGAATGAAAGCGATCCTGCAGCTTGCATCAAGGACTGTAAGGTGTCAACAATTTTGACTAAGAACACGTGAGTAAATTAAGAAGTAGAGAAACGTGTTATTGATAAGTTAGATCCAGGTTTTTCGAGGTCATCAACATTGGCATATTAAGCAAAAATTTGCATTATTTGTATTCGAGAAACACATAACACATACTTATTTATAAATAAGTATGAAGTAGTAAAGTGATTGTATACAATCGTAACGGTTTTTATCGTGTCTCTCGATTCTTGTTTTCATCACCTGTCTTGCAAATAGTTTCAGGGTTTTGGTTGTTCAACCGATATAATCGTTATAAGAATTTTATCTCTCCACCTTTTATTTCTGGCGAGCAACCTAGCTAGATCGTAAAGGCATGCCTATATTCATACGCTGATTGAATTATACTATGCAGGATTCACGGCATCCTGCAAAGTCTATTTATAGAAACTTTATCGCAGCACGCGTCATCGTAAAATGCATTATAATGAGATCCTCGAAGACTGACAGGACGTTTGAAGATTCGGCCGACACTTGCCAGAGACGTGGCCAGAAATTGCCTTGAGGTGGTGTTCCAAAGTCTATGATGATTCTGGAAAATCAGCCAATCAGTGCCGGTAAATTATTCATGATTGCATGATGCAGCAGATAGTCATGATTTGTATGTGATTATAACTCAAAGATCCTGCTCTCCAAATTCTACAAGTTACGTATAATAACAGGTGGTAGATCCTGATGTAAAGGATCGCATGGGTTCTGTCGTAAAGCAGAAATGCTTTAACTATGGGTAGGTACTTGTATTATCGGGTCTATTACCACAATGTTGTACCTACCTCTACCGCACTATGCCGTCGCTATCAATAGGAAAATTCCTTCTGTAGTAACCTATTTTACTTCAGTGCTATGATTATTACTATTCTCTACTTCACTAGACCCACATGCTTCATCTTTGATTTTACCATCACTAATATCAGGCGATTCAGAGGTCAGAGTGTGGAACAATATAAAAAGACTAACAGATTAATTGATTATTTCTGTTGAGTTTATCTAATTCTAGTCTTTGTTTCTTTCTCAACAAGTTATTTTAATCAAGACATTATAATACCAGTCATTATAATCAAGACTACATGATGATCTTTATAATAATCCAGTCAACGCAGACTGGTCACGGTGCCAAAATAAACGTGCACTTGCTTGCTTGCTCGTATGGTTAGTGGCCAACCTATTGTCAGAGTTGTTCAGACCGCCCGTAGGCCTCTGACATGGCTTAACGAACTGCTGTCGAACGACAACAACCGGGACCGACTGCTTAACGTGCTTTCCGAGGCACGGAGGAGCTCAGATGAAATATGCCACTAGTGGTCACCCATCCAGGTACCGACCGCGCCAACGTCGCTTAACCTTAACGTGCACTTAAATTATTTTTGTATAAGTTCGTCTTTGAAATCTGTTTTCTAGTCACGAAACAAAGTTAATCAGTTTCTGGCACTAATTTATCCTATAGATTATGTATTGCGTTTTTGTTTACATACCCACTTGTTCAAGGCTGAACTGCTATCAACTTTGGAAAAACCAATGCTTTTAATTTTTGGTTTCCCAAAATTGGATACCATTTCGAGATTATTCCCGACAAGAGAGTGCTCTTGTCGGGAATAATCTAGAAAATGTGTGTAAATGTAAAGTGGGTGGTAACCCGGGAAACTGTAATTTTAGTACAAACAATGGTGACATACAGGGAAATCTCGACAGGACCACATTAAGCAGGTTATCAATATCTGGGCGCACCATGACTCATACCATTAATAGCTGTGGGCTACAAACAGTTAATTATTTATAATAAGGACGATAGCGCTGCCTGTTTGTATTGATACAGGATGTAATTGTCCTGGGATTGATTGAAACAACGATTCAGACAGTTAACATAGGTAGTAAATAGAGATGCAGTTGTTTAAAATTTTCATCGCAGCAGCCTGCTGGCGTCCGTTTCCCGAAACATAAAACCTTGGGATCTTCGAGGCCAGAGTGAATAGGAACTGAACTGACTGAACCCGCAAGCCCCATCGTCGACCTCATCGTCGCTTACCATCAGGGTTTCGTGGACAATAAAAAAAAATCAGGATCGTGATCGATGTAGATCTTGTAGCAGGTTGCAACCCATCATTTATTTGTCAGAATTCACAATGTTACAGGTCTTAAGGTTGACTTTCGTTGATCGCGGCCGCTGCGGCGACGACACACCCTGCTTCCGATGTCAGCGGCTAGACGCGCGCGGCTGTCAGTCAGGCATAGGTTACACAGTGTGAGTCACCATGCGAACTGGCCTAGTCAGTTACTGAAGTGCAGCTACTCGCATCGTGTGACCGCTTCATACGAGTTACTGTCATGTGCGAGTCGGTCAGTAGGTCGCATCCGAGTTACTACAACATTTTTTGTTTTTACTCGCTACTCGCCTTCCCCCACCATGTCACAAGGCAGCAGCTCGCACGTCACTCGGAAGTCACTTGCACGATTTTGCGAAATGTCAGTAGCTGGTATGCTCGGGCCCATATATTTTGTTGCGACATCATGGAGATGATTGCTGTCTAGGACAGTGATTGTGGTTACTCGCAATATCAGCTGCTCTCATTGTGTGACCGGCTGAGGCGAGTCGAGCTACTGGCATGCGAGTACACAGTCGCAGTAGCTGTCTACTGTCAGGTCAGCAGTTCGTATTGTTTAACCAGGCCTTCAGGCCTTGTCATGACAGTTTACATGAGCGAGACGCACATGAAGAAGCGAGAGGAATATACTCATGCGCGCGACAGGTCTCGACACGATCGCGCGCGGCTATGACAGACGTCGGCCGCGCGCGTCAGCCGCTTCGGCCGCGATGATCGGAAGTCTAACTTTAAAGTACTGCACATGCAAGTCGTGACTATATTGTTGTGACAGCGGATGCTGGTCGCCAGGCCTCGGCCCGTGTGTGAAATGCCATTGTTCTCTAGTGACGTCACTGTTTCGCACACCCAGGGCTGTCCATTTCAGGTTTATTAACCCCTGACACCGCGTCGGTAGCCTAGTGGCTAGGACGCCGGGCTCCCATGCGGGAGGTCCGGGTTCGAAAAACCAAGCAAGGCTGAATGCCATGTACCAATGAGTTTTTCTGATTTTTTCCAAGACTTACGTACATTTACCGACTGCTCTAACGGTGAAGGAAAACATCGTGAGGTAACCTGCATGTCTGCTGAAATGAAAAGTTTCCGAAGGTATGTAAATCCACCAATCAGCATTGCACTCGCAACTCGCACTCGGGTTCATCAGCAACCTATTAATTCCCCACTGTTGGGGCACAGGCCTCTCCTTGTACAAGGAGGTACAGGCCATGATCCACCGAGCGGGCCCAGTGCTGATTGGTGGATTAGAAAACTTTTAATTTCCTAAGACATGCAGGTTTCCTCTCGATGTTTTCCTTCACCGTTAGAGCAGTCGGTAAATGTACGTAAGTCTTCGAAAAAATCGGAAAAACTTATTGGTACATGGCATTGCATGGTTTCGAACCTGGACCTCCCGCGTGAGAATCCGGCGTTCTAGCCACTAGGCCACCGAAGCTCTTTGACAGCGAGTTTTAACAACAAAAGTCGTTTATATTAGAGCTCAAAGAGGATCATAGACTCAGATCTACGTATTTCATAAAAAGAAAATTAACTTAATAAATACCAACCCTATATTTGCTCAAATATCTTGACAAACATAAAAGTTCCGTTTCCAACCAACAATCTTACTACAGGAATGACCTTTCCAACTCCGCCGCTTATAATTGCTGTGCCAACATTCAGATCACACTATAGTGTTCTTTGAATATTTATTGAACCGCCCTGTATGTACAGTGGTCGTAAAATCAGTTTATTTTAATTATTCATTTGGACGTACGGCGCCGGTGTGAGCGTTCATAAATATTTTACCGATTTTTGATTACCGACCAATTCTAATTGTGCTTTGGAGTAGGAGGTACCCATTTTTCAAGTTGGCGATAATTTTGCGAACACCGGAAGTGATAACGTATCGAATACTGTGTCGTGTTTACCCGTGGACTCTAGGGGAAACCATACTGTGATTGCCCACTTAAAACTACCACAATTTTTACTTTTAAGGTCTAAACACAAAACTTAAAGCATGGCTGATTGAAAAATGTTTTTTTTTTCAATAAAAGAATTTTTTGATAGTAATTAATCAATTTGATATTAACCTTATGGCTAGTCGGTGTATTTTTCATGACGTACAAAGTTTTGCATGCCAAAATAATGGCGAAACATGTATGATCTATTCAAACAATACTACTATCTTATATGTACCGTGTTTCGTGAGAATAAAATAAATTTCATTTCATTATTCCGTGCATTTATTTTGATAGAAATAGAAGAAGAAATAGAATTATATTTTTTGTACTACATTATTTGAAATATACGTGTCAAAATGTGACTTATTTGTAAAATGATCGTCAAATTATTAAAGAGTAAATTAGTTTAAAATTATTGTTATAAAGCAGTTGCTTAATAAAATAAAATAACTTACTCAATACTCATTTATTTCGTAATTTTCATTACATGTCACATCTAGTTCAATATTAAATAAATGACTTTGATTATTATAATAAATGAAATTGATTATAATTAAATAAATTGATTCATTAATTAAATTGAATTAAATTTTCTTCTTCTATTGTGGTTAGTGTCAAACATATTGTCAGAGTTATTGAGGCCTAACGACTGACAATGCTGATAATACACGAGTTTTATGAAAAGAGTTCAGGCAAATACTAACAATAAGTTAACGCCTTTGGCATGCTGGACCGTTTTTATAACGGAAATAGACCGAGCTCATAGAAATATAGAAAACCGACAAATAGATTGAGAGAAACGACAATGGCTCAAATGGCTAGAGCACGAGACTGCTGCGCAAGCGTCGTCCGATCGAATCCACCTCTGCACTTGTGGTGGACCACTGGTGCACAGACATTTTAGTCTACAGGGAATGGATAATGAAGAATATTGCTAATGTGTAAAACATTATCAGTGGTTTAAAAAAAATTATATAGTTTCGATCCAGTTCCGTTTCAATATCGCAAAGACGAGACCCCACTTCAAGGCTAGAATAAAAATAAATTAAAAAAACTTGAAAAGGCATTTACTAAACCCGCAAGCTTCATCGTCGACTTCATTGTGGCTTACCACCAGGCGAGATTGAGGTCAAATGTGTTTTAGTAGTAAATAAAAAAAAGGTAGTGTTTCTGCGCGGGCAATCACACTCTCGTTTCCCCTATCTGACCCAAGCTGGGACACAAGTTACAGTAGCATAATAGCCCAGTTAGGAGCTGGACTTGTTTTTTTACAAGACGGTTCATGTTAATGGCGAAGCAAGATGGTGAAGCTTGGAAGCTTGGAAGTGCTGGTAGCTTATGTGTTGGTGGTCAATGTGGTGGTGATGTGCCAAGTTGTGAAAGAAGATGACCGAGTTCCTTGCAACAAAACTGTGACCAGAGAGTAAGGCTTGGATCGTACTGTTTGTTTCAATAAAAATCTGTTTCATTAATAACATTGCGGGGTAGACAGAGAAAATGGAGCACCACGAATCTCTGTCTTGATAGGTACGCATTCGTCGTTTCAAGCATGCTTATCATTGGGCTGCTCTGTATATCATAATCTATGGGCACTCTGTCAATCTGATCTACGAATGCTCATAAAATAAGCGGGGGGTGGTTATGAGAGTTAAAAAAAAACTTTTGTAAAAAACAACTATGATGAACATGTGTATGATGAGATTTTATGTCGGTTGACAATACCTAATGAGATTTATTTGTAATTTTCAGAGAGCAGGCGACGCAGCAGTTGCGGCTAAGCCTGAGCAAATACAAGACTTGCCCCAGAGGGACGAGGGCATGTACCACGCAGGAAAAAAAGGTTTGTACTTATTTAATCATTATTATAAAATAACCAATAATATGGAGCCGAAACGTGGACACTGACGCACTGGTTCACAAATTGAAAGTCACTCAGCGTGCTATGGAAAGAGCTATGCTCGGAGTATCTCTGCTGGATCGAATCCGAAATGAGGAGATCCGGCACAGAACAAAAGTTATCGACATAGCTCATAAGATTAGCAAGCTGAAGTGGCAGTGGGCCGGTCACATCTGTCGCAGAACCGACAACCGCTGGGGTAGACGAATTCTGGAGTGGAGACCGCGTTTGGGCAAACGTAGTGTGGGACGGGCGTCACTGCTAGATGGAGCGACGATCTGCGCAAGGTGGATAGCAGCGACTGAATAAAAAGAGCCGAAGATCGGGCTCAATGGCGCGCCCTGGGAGAGGCCTATGCCCAGCAGTGGACTAGAGTAGGCTGCTGATGATGATGAACCAATAATACTCCGCACTCCAGCACGATTACATATTTATACCTCTTGCCGTTGAAACTACAGACTGCTGGGGTGCGGAAGCAAAATCATTTGTAGGCGAGATTGGCCGTCGCCTTCGGGAGAGGGGTTGTGACCCTCGCTCCGGGTCCTTTGCATCGGTAGCGGCAAGGGGGGAGGTTTATATTTGTTTTGACATTGTATGTTATAATATAATTATATTTTGTGACGATTTATATTAAATGATGTAATGTAAAGTAATTAATCAATATGGTTAGATTTAACACAATAAGACTTCATAGTTGAATTCGTCGCACTCATGAAAACAGGAAATAACATGTACCTAACATGTTATTTCCTGTTTTCATGAGTACGACGAATTCAACTATGAAGTCTTCGTGTTAATAAACTCTTTGCAGTTCCATATTGCAGGAGTAACTATGCTTAAACAGCTTTCTTGTGCGAGCAAGTGGTAACTATAATAAAAAATTCAGTAATGTTTACATATTTTGCAATCAAAAGTGTTGAACTGTGCACCTTTGATGTGGTTATTAATACGTAAATAAAAAAAAATAGTATTTACGCGAGTGATATCACATTATTGGCTATTTCTTAGTACTTTCAGTGAAAACTTCACTGGCTCTTGTGTTATTATTATGTACCACTTTAGCTGTTTGTTTACCTTAAAAAAATCCCGTTAAAGTTTTAAAATTCAAATAAGTATATTATATTTTTTTAGGTATTAATTTATTTTATTTATTATGCATTTCTCATGTTAGGTATTCTTAAATAAATTAGAAATAGAAAAGAAATGTAGAAATAATTAATTTAATAATGTACACAAAAAAATGTTACTTATAAATTTCTTAGATTAGGCACTTGTGGTAGGGTACCGTGGATGCTGGCGGCGTTGCCCCGCTGGATCGCTATGCTGATCCTTTGGGCGAGATAGCCGCAAGCCCTTGGGTCCCTCGTCGCATCAAACAAACGCTTGGACAGCTGTCGGAACAGTGCCCAAGCTCCAGGGCCCCAAGGACCGAGGGTCTCTACACCAAATGCAACAAAGTTGTAGTTTATTTTAATATATTTCTTTTTGAGTGTTCGGCCCATTATGGGACCATGCCAGCCTCATGGGGCACAGCAAATTCCTAATCAGTAAAGACCTGCGCCTGTGTGCGTCGGTGGTCGGACTCCCATGCGGGAGTTCTGAGTTCGAAACCAGGCAATGCCATGTACCAATGAGTCTTTCAGTTTAGAAGACTTACGTACATTTACCGACTGCTCTAACTGTGAGGAAACCTGCAGACTGAGATGACCTGTGTGTAAAATGGGAAAGGCACTCCATTAAATCTGCCACGAGAGTCGTTCAATGTGATTAATTCCTTAGAATGATAACGACCCTCAGCAATGAGGAATACGACTTAGAAGAAGAAGAAGAAAGTGCAGCGCCTGATGTAGCAGAATACTTTGATAGCTTAAGGAGAGAGGCTGGTTTAAAACTGTAATAATCTGCCCATCACGTCACCCTCCTCGTCACCCAGAGTCGAGTGTCGATTCTGCCAACTAAATGATAGAACTTGTTTGTTGGAATGTTGCCGGAAATGTCTAAATGCTAAAATTCGAATATTCATAAGCATATTTTCATGGTTGTGTTGTTGCTCGACGCGACGAATTTATTGTTGTAATTTATTGTTCTAAGTGCTATGAATAAGTGAATGAACAATACACCAGATTAGATATGGGCGCATCAGCTTAATGCTGCCTGCTCATTACGCAGGGCGATTATAGTATCAGCCACTTTACAAAACGCCTAGGTGCTTCGTTGCCTTTTCATAACCAATAACCGCGAGTAATTTATTACTATGAAAAACTTCACTATTGATGAAAATATCGCATAGGCCGACGACTGACTAAAATGTAGTAACTATATATTTGTATAGTATTCTATGCTATAAGGTACTCGCTTATTTTTTTCAGAAACTGTCCCACTTCAAACCCCGGTCCGAACTCTGCTGTTCTAAAGTAAGTGCAAACATGATTCGTTTTAAAAATACTCACTAAATCGAATTATTTCGTGAAAGTAGTTATTTTGAGTGCAATAAAGAATATACGAAGGCGTAAATACTCGTAACAGGTTACATATCTCTTCATTATTGTCTATTTTGTGGTCATTTTGGATGGCATGGATATATCACTTTATCTTCGTGTCTGTCTGTAAGTTGTAGTTTCTTTTAATTTCAAGAATTAGAATGCTCTACATATTAATATTCGTATGTGTGTGTGTGTAATATAAGTGACTCATAGGTAATTAAATCTTATTTGTCCATAAAATATTGAAATTTGAAATTGAAAACGTTTATTTAGCGCTGTAAACACCAGAATATAGAGCACAATACAGAAGTATACAAAGATTAATACATGCAGCACAAAACATCTGGTGTGGTACAGTGCCAAAAAGGGTACACCAGCTCAGCATAATGCTGAGGCAAGCCACAGCGCTGATCTTCAGCTGGCCCCTCAGTGATTGCACGGACGAAGAAAGCAACAGTGTGTGCTTGTTGTGAATGTGTTTGTTTGTATAAATGAATTAGTGTGTATGTGAGGTACTGAGTGTGTGTGACGGTGATGTGATGTATGGCATGGTACGGGTGTATTTACATGGTATTATGTTTGTGGATGGTAGTTCACAGTAGAGGCATAAGATTACCGAGCACATACAGATTGTGAAAGACAGTAGTTACACCACCTAAAGAATGTACGGAGCAGTGTCCGATTTTTGTAGGTCAATTGTATAAATTTATACGCCGAATGGCTAAGAAACCTGGATATTTGGTTGTGACATATCGCAGTACCTACTGTTATTGTATATTGTGTATAATTCCAACTGCCATACGAATAAATAAATAAATAAATTTATAGAAAATAACCCAATTATTTATATTTTTCAGCCATACGGACCCAAGAAGACGGTAACACAAACGGTTTGTTGCAACAAATGGTACTTCAACGTGAAGAAAGACGTATGCGAGCCTGAATGCAGGGAGGGCTGCGAGAACGGACTCTGCGTGAAGCCAGATGTCTGCCAGTGTGACCCCCCGCTGGTGCTCGTCGACAAACACAGATGCATCCCGCTCAAATGTGACCCCCCCTGTGTAAACTCCCAGTGCGTCAACCACAACACCTGTGCCTGCAACCCAAATTTTCATCAGCTAAATACGACCCACTGTGCACCGGATTGTGAAGTTGGATTTGAAAATGATGCGACCACTCAAAACTGCGTTCCAAAATGCGATTCTCCGTGCGTAAACTCGACTTGTACAGGACCCAATACATGCACTTGTTTCGAAGGATTTATGAAGAAAGATGATTTTACTTGCGTTCCTGAGTGTACACCTTCGTGTGTTAATTCCGATTGTGTTGCTCCAGGTGTCTGCTTCTGCTTGGAAGACTACATACATGACAATAGCTATAAATGCAGTCCTATTTGTGATGTGTGTGATAACGGCGAATGTATAGCGCCAAATGTATGTATATGTCATGAAAGATATTTCAAGGAAAATGGCACGTGTAAACCAGTTTGTGATTCCTGCGAAAATGGAAACTGTATAGCGCCAGGAAATTGTGAATGTCTTAAGGGATATTCTAAAGAACATGGCAAGTGCACTCCGGCTTGTGATTCATGTGAAAATGGCAAATGTATAGCTCCGGGAATCTGTGAATGTCTTATGGGATTTTCAAAAGAAAATGGCACCTGTAAACCAGTTTGTGATTCCTGCGAAAACGGTAAATGTGTAGCACCTGGAAACTGTGAATGTCTTAAGGGATATTCTAAAGAACATGGCAAGTGCACTCCGGTTTGTGATTCATGTGAAAATGGCAATTGTATAGCTCCAGGAATCTGTGAATGTCTTACGGAATATTCGAAAGAAAATGGCACCTGTAAACCAGTTTGTGATTCCTGCGAAAATGGAAACTGTATAGCGCCAGGAAATTGTGAATGTCTTAAGGGATATTCTAAAGAACATGGCAAGTGCACTCCGGTTTGTGATTCATGTGAAAATGGCAATTGTATAGCTCCAGGAATCTGTGAATGTCTTACGGAATATTCAAAAGAAAATGGCATCTGTAAACCAGTTTGTGATTCCTGCGAAAATGGAAACTGTATATCGCCAGGAAATTGTGAATGTCTTAAGGGATATTCTAAAGAACATGGCAAGTGCACTCCGGTTTGTGACTCATGTGTAAATGGCAACTGTATTGCGCCAGGCAATTGTCAGTGTCTTACAGGATATTCTAAAGAACACGGCATTTGTAAACCAGTTTGTGATTCATGTGAAAATGGCATATGTATAGCTCCGGGAATCTGTGAATGTCTTACGGGATATTCAAAAGAAAATGGCACTTGTAAACCAGTTTGTGATTCTTGCGAAAACGGTCAATGTATAGCACCTGGAAACTGTGAATGCCTAAAGGGATATTCAAAAGAAAATGGGACATGTAAACCAGTTTGTTATTCATGTGAAAATGGCAATTGTATAGCGCCAGATAAATGTAAATGTCATGTAGGATTTTTAAACAAAAATGGTATCTGCATCGCTGTTTGTGACCAACCTTGTATTAACGGAGTCTGTTCACACACACAGCCTAACTTTTGCGAGTGTAATTCGGGTTATGAACTCGACCCAGAGGACAAGTTTAACTGTCGCCCAATCTGTAATCCGAAATGCATCAACTCGTCCTGCGTAAATCCGAATACGTGCTCTTGTCATTCCGGATACAAAACAGCCGGAAATAACTGGACTTGCAAACCAAAATGCGACGTTTGTGAACATGGCGATTGTATAGCCCCATATAAGTGTAGTTGTAATAAAGGATATTCCAAAAAAGGCAACGATAAATGCACACCGGACTGCGATAAAAACTGTGTTAATGCAAAGTGTGAGTCACCAAATAATTGCGTATGCTTTGCTGGATATAAACCGACAGGGGACAGATTTGTCTGCGAACCGAAATGTGCTGCTTGCAAGCATGGGAAGTGCGTCGCTCCTGAGGAATGCCGATGCGACAAGGGTTACACCAAAATTGATAGGATATGCTCACCAGCTTGCTCTGAACCTTGCATCAATGGACGCTGCACTACTCCAAACACCTGCTCTTGCATTGAGGGTTACGTAAACAATTCTACTCGCCCTTCAGTTTGTTATAAGCCCTGTAAAAGACCGTGTGGTTATGGACAATGCACGATGCACGGCGAATGCTTATGTGATCGTGGATATGAACTATTAAATGAAACTTGTTCGCCGATGACATCGTAAGTAATCCATATATCTCATCACCATCAACAAAATAAATATATCTTATATTGAAAATTTTCATAACCCTGTGGATTAATTGTATTACAACTTTTGAAACTCATAATTAGAATCTTAAAATATTTTAATACTTCTGTAAAAATACAACGTAATGTCGTATATTACAGGGTAGACTGCTCAACCTGTGAATCTAACTGCACAGCTGGAGACTGCTGGTGTGACAACGGAAGGCCGTGTACCTCCCATCTAGGTGTTGAGGCCGAGGTCACTTCTACAGGGTAAGAAACAAATATTATTGGCACCAACCTATAGATTTCTAGGGTTTATTTTTATTATTATTCAACATGAAACCTAGAATTCCCGATATTTTACTCTATATTTTACAAATCTCAGTGATAGATTTGTAAAATATAGCACTGCAATGACAATTATAAGTCTATTCATCTGCAGGTAATGTCCAAGTCGTAAAAGGTCCAATTATCTAGATCGGAAAATGTCAAGATAAAAAAGTCATTTTACTGCCACATTTTTTGTTGTTGATTGGGTGTGATTGGGTCCTGCAAGACTTGGAAGACTGCACAAATAATGACCCGCCTCACGAAGGACTAGAAAAAATACACTTCCTGGACAACGACGAAGCCATAACATGGCCGAAGAACATTTTGCTTTTGTAGAAGATATATGTAGAAATAGATAACGTTATCCATGAGTCAAACATTACCAATTTATCAAATATTGAAATGGACACTATTGATTTTTAGGCTGGCCGGCCTGGAGCTGACGTGGATGCTGTGCGGCGCGGTGGGCCTGCTGCTCCTGGTGCTGGTGATGGTGGTGATGCAGAGGATCTGGCGCCGGCGCAAGCAGTTCGAAGCCAAGGCGGATTGTAAGAGGCGTTTATTCCAGAGTGTCCAGAGTGTACTTAGCCATGTCTAATGAAAATTGGATCAGGAGTTTCCAAGATCTTGGAGTACCTTTCATGTAAAATGGGATATCTGGAATAGTAGTAGGTGGTTCGAGTTTGAGCTCAAATGTTTTGGACCATGGTGCCTTTTCCATATCTTAAGGATCTGATGATGATCAGGAAAAAGTGATCTCCACAATGATATGTTGGGGTTATATAGTTATCTTCTTTCGCTTTGGATATCTCGGTAGTATAAATAGAGATAGTGCTACACTGTTCTAACCCTGATCGTTTTGGCACATAATTTATATCAAAAATATGTCCATATCTCTTGAATGAAGATCTGTTTAGAATTTTGTCATTTCAGTGTATGATTTCTACTTATGAATTCTGATAACCATGAGTCTACTTATGTTCAGGTACTGGCCACGGGTACACACACAGCAGTGTGCTATTCACCGTGCCCGACAAGCTGGTGCAGCGGCACGTCCCTGACGACAACCTTGACGAAGAAGCATCTGACCCCCTTGACGACAACCTCGACCTGACTCCACCACACGACGACCGCGGCAAGGATGTCAACGAACGACTGCTAGCCTCCGAGGCTAAGGCTGATGAAGACTTTTAGCTTAATGAATTAGGCTAGTTCAAATGGCTGTTTTTAATATTTTTATGGTACGGTATTTTTAACGTCATGGTTGGTATAAGATAGTAGAATATTCTTGGATGACAAAAAAATAGGGACGGGCGTTTCTTCCTTCATGAAAATATCAGATTGGCTGTATGGAGGTGTTTTTAATTCGCCATCGGTGATGGCATAGCGTGTACGTCTGCGGAATTAAAACCATCAGGATTAATTTTAAAAATCCCATAGTTAGATCAAGCTGACTCCGGCTACTGTTTTGTGTCTTAAATTAAATTTGTTAATTAAATTTATTGTTAATGTGATTAAGGATCCCCGCGACACAGGGTCGCCCTAGTGCGGGGTCCAACTGCAAACTTTAAAACATGTAAAAATGTATTGTGGTAAATAAATTATTTTGTAAATTTTTTTGTGTGTCCCTGGTCAGATTATAAATTCAATGTATCCGTAGTCAGATTACAATAGGTATCCATAGTCAGATTGCTACTTCCCCCTGATCTCAGATCTCACATTTCAATTATATTTAGCAGTTTAGCTCTAACTATGGATTTTAGATCCAAAAATAACTAACCAGTAGCTGTGGTTAGATTGATTTAACTACCTATGAGATCTGACCACGGATACCGATCTACTTACGACACCTAAGTATCAATCTGATCAGGGATACCGATCTACTTACGACACCTAAATATCAATCTGACCAGAGATACCGATCTACTTACGACACCTAAATATCAATCTGACCAGGGATACCGATCCACTTACGACACTTAAATATCAATCTAACCAGGGATACCGATCTACTTACGACACCTAAATATCAATCTGACCAGGGATACCGATCTACTTACGACACCTAAATATCAATCTGACCAGGGATACAAAACAGTGGCCGTGGTCAGATTGATCTAACTAAGCGATCTGACCACGGATAACCGTATCGTACCGTGGAAAATATATTAAAAGCGCCAAAAAGCTGGTGTGAGTTTGGCAAGTCATGCTCATCTTTTCAAGTAACTTGCTAAAATCACTCCAGCAGCTTTGTAAATTATATTGCTTATTTTAAGAGTAGGTAACTTATATCATATTTTTGATAAATAAATGATTTTATTTCTCGTTGGATTTTATTTTTACTTTAAACCAATGGCGTGTCCCGTGTGCGACTTTTTTTTTATGTATAACTAAACCCGCATTTGACCTCGATCTCGCCTGATGGTAAGCGACGATGAGGTCGACGATGGAGCACGCGGGTCCAGTAAATGCCTATTCACTCTGGCTTTGAAGATCCCAAGGTTGTAGGTTTCGGGAAATACAGACGCCGGCAGGCTGTTCCATTCCTTAGCCGTTCGCATAATGAACGAAGAAGCAAATCGCTTCGTACGAGCAGATGGGATATCAACAACATAAGG
Source organism: Hofmannophila pseudospretella (assembly GCA_947369225.1). Lineage (NCBI taxonomy): Eukaryota > Metazoa > Arthropoda > Insecta > Lepidoptera > Oecophoridae > Hofmannophila > Hofmannophila pseudospretella. The sequence goes on along the minus strand of OX376318.1, from coordinate 13,981,551 downwards.
ATGGAACCCCTCCCCGCGCCTGGTAGTCCGAAGGCGGAATGGAGATGCTGGAATTAGGTCGTGCAATTCCGATGCGCACTCTCTGAAATGTATCCTATAAAATACCGATACACTTAAATTATTTGTTTTCGAAATTAAAGTAAAGTACAGTAAAATACACTTTATTGCACAAATATAAAACAACAAACATGAGATAGAAAAGGAAATAGTGAGGTACAATTTAGGCGGCCTTATCACTAAGAGCGATCTCTTCCAGGCAACCTTCGGACAGAGGAAATGATATCGAGAAAGAGGTAGTAGGTGTGCGAGGTTTATAGAAAACGTTAAAAAGAAAAAAAAAGCTAACTTAAGCTTTTGGAATGATAATTTCAATCCTGTAGTTTTTTCTTGTCTTACGCTGAGAGAAAATAAAAATACAGATTTATAAAATAGAAGTGCCTAGACACATCTTGAAGTGCAGATTATACAGTCTGTCAGTGGCGATGGCGTAAATAAAAAGACTATTTCCTACACCTATCTCAACAAAATAAAAAAAAACAGATCTATAAAATAGAAGTGGCTAGACACTTTAACACATCATCTAGAGATTTCTATGGGTTCAAACACACTACGGAGTGTTAAAGGTGTGAACTTCTCGCTTCGTACGACAGGAAGGAGGTTACGCTATTACATTCAATTCAGTTTATTGATTAGAATATAACATTACTGGAGGTACTTAAGGCTATGGCGTTATATCCGAAAGAAAATACAAAAGGTATATAAAAGATCATATAATAAAGAATTTTCATCGTTGGACTTGTTCAATGGCGGGGCCGCTGCCATCACGAGATAACATTGTAACATTGTAATTATAATCAATAATACTTAGATGGTACTAGTACAGTAGCATTGTAGCTGGATACTTGTAGTGAAGACTCGAATAAACACATAGGGGAGACCCGTACAAAACCGTATACCTGGGTAAAACCGTATAGCATTGAAATCTCCGAAACGAATTCAAATTTCCCGCTCGCGGGGCGTTCGTAGATGGCGACCAATAGGATTAATTCATCAACAAATACTTGTCAGTGGATGCACCCGCGTTATCAAGTTATCGAAAAAAATTGTTTTTAGGTGTTCTGATCTTATTATTGTGACATTAAAAGGTCTATATCCGGAAGTTTCTACGATTTCTAGGTAAGTACCATATTGTATACGTTAAATTGTGTGTATTTATTGCATAATCGTGATGTTATTACCGGCGAATGAAACCTGTGAATGTAGTGGTGCGTGAATGTATGTGTGCTGTGCTTCGGGGCAAAACCGTATGGGGTAAAACCGGCCGAGTTGATTGGTATACGGTTTTGTCCATTTATTTCATTAATTAAATTTATAAAGAAAGCAGCACTTTAAAAGAAGCTTATTTTTCTTTATTAATTATATATTAATAAAGAAAAATAAGCCGGCAAAGAGAGTGAAGAAGAATGAAGAAATCTTTTGTTTGTATTGCAATGAAGAATATGGTATAAGTCGTTTAGATGATTGCTGGATTCAATGTATCACTTGCAATGGGTGGGCTCACGAAAGCATTGGATTCTTTTGAATGAAGACATGGATTCTTTTGAATGTTTTTCTTGCATTGCTAATCGTTGACTTATGGGACAAAATCGTACAATGGTATACGGTTTTGTCCACCCTCCTGGGTAAAACCGGAAAAAAATCGAAATCTCATTGGTAAGTAAGTAAGTAATACGTTTATTTCCCACACAACAATGACCGAAACAGTTATAATTATAAAAAATGATTATGTAGTCAAAGGTAAACATATTGAAATCATGTCTGATGGTCTGCTGTTGTTGTGAAAAGGGCCTCAACTCTATTGCTGCAGACAAAAATGCCTACAGCGCTGGTATTCTGTTGGACCATGACCGATGGCTGGCCAAAACCTGGTACATGACATTGCATGGTTTCGAAGTCGGACCTCCCGCATGGGAGTCCGGCGACCTAGCCCCCGAAACCTAGAGTAACGAGAAGTGGTAATGCGACGTGAATGATTACAAATTTCTAAATTCCCAATTATACACTAATGAGATCATTATGGCGCACTAATAAAAATTAACAGAAATAATTTTTCCTCGTAGAATTTAAATACACATTAATTTTAACTTGTGTCCGTCCCAGGTTTGTTTAGGTATGTATTATTATTATGGTTCCTTTTTATACAAGAAATGCCTAAGTCTTAAGTCCCTTTATATTGAAACTATTACAACTTATTCTGGCTTTATATGTAGGTACCAAAATTTACAATTTAATTATTTTATGTATTAGGTAAACACAACAGATTACAACCAGAGAAAAAACTGAAAAATCAATATAAAGTTATGAGCTAGGTCGTAACCCTTAACGTGTAAACACAGCATGGCTAGGTAGTAGAAAATTGGTTGTTGTACAAAATTGAGTTGGGAAACCAAAAAATACTAGTGAATGTAATGGTTAAAAAATAATTAAAAAATACGTACCTATTGAAAAATAAAAATTATAAAGTAGGTGCGTGGATAGCTCACTTGAAGACATCCTCAACCCGTGTTTTAAAAACTAATGTCCTAGGATCGAATAAGTCTAACGATGGCTTATTGTTGCTGTTCGAAGAGATTTCGTTAAACAATCTACACATTCGCACAATAGGGTTATAGAATGGTGTGTTGTTCTTAAAAACATTTAATACAAATGTTTTAGGATTGCGAAGTTTAAAGTTTGTGTTGAAGTTGAGACAGGACAGCAAGGAAGGTGAATCTATGGTGGAATGAAGAATTGTTGTATCAAGATTCAAGCCACTATCGCGTTGTGAAAATATTACAATACAAGATACAAGTAAATTGACAGGACTTCGTCACTTTACAGGTGTGCCGTGAAACATAGTCATGTTAAAATAAATAAGAACCTACCTAAGTAAATATAATTTTCTGAAAAATACATTGTCTAATGCGGAAACAGGAGCTCTATGGATCTATTGTGGCTAGGTTAGGCCCGGTTAATAAGTATTATTTTATATAATAAACGATCAACTTGATATCTTCCCACTAAATAAACACAATTGTAAAACCAAACTTAAGAGATCGCTACTCTCTTTAGATTACGACGAAACTGAGGCTCTACTCATGTAACATATAATTTTACACTCTACACTCATTATGTTCTCCAGACTCGTTATTAATTAACCCTTAACTTCCCACACTCTCACACTCACTCATCCTACACTACAGATGCACACATACATTATTACACCCTCCCACACAACCTAACACACCCCCACCCTCACACACTCTTAAACATTATCTTTCCTATCATTAGGTATTTAACCAGCAAAGCAATAACCCTACCATAGATCTCTTCAACAGTAGTCCTGATTCCGTAAAATCCTTACTCACTATCGAATTTTCCTCTGCCTATCTGTAAATGTACATGGTTGCTAGATTAAGAGTTTTTTTTTATTAATTGTGGAAGCTTACAAATGGCTATTGTTTTTATATATGTATATGTAACTTGTGAATAAGGCTGTAAGCTACCCAAATAAAATAAAATATCATAAATTCCTTTTGATTAACTTATTCCAAATTCCTTTTAGGTATAGTATAAAGTTACTAATGTAATGTTATAAATTGTAATATGCTTGCACGGAAAGTGCGACGGAGTCTCGACTTACAAGATACAGGTTTCGACCTCGTTTGTAAGTCGGAGTTGTTATTATTGTGCCTTGTAATAAATGAATAAACTTTTCATTTCCATTTTTTATTTATTTTTCATTATATTATAATAGGAAAACTGAAAATAACCATTAGTTTAAAAAGAGTAGGTAGAGTAGAACAGACAAACGTTCCACATATTTCTGTTATAAATATGTTGTTGTAACTATTTACGTTACATTGGTAGGTAGTTAATTATTTATAGTTAATTATTAACACAGTTTCCGTTACACCGTGGCCTTCTAACGTTTAGAATGCCGTTAAAATATACAATTAGTGCTATGTTTATAATCGTCATGGTGAGTTTCCCCACACTGGGGTTCAAATAGTGAAAAATAAGTTATTAAAAGAAACGAGCCCGTAATGCTTCATAAACCCTTTTCTGTTACACCTGCTAAAAATGGTCCAATTTATTGACTGAAAAGAAGTGCAACATTCCCGCACTGTCAAAGATAGTGTGTCTATCACGTGCGGAAAGACCACGTGCTGCACTCGTGTGTCCACTACGAAATAACACTTGTAGCGACAATATACTATTATTGACCGACAGATTCGAAAAAAGTTGCTTAGTTTTGTTAATATTTCTTTTACGATTAACTTTTGTATAATCTATGAAAACCTAACTTAACACTTTCCAGTAGGTATTAAATAATATTTTAACTGCAGTTTGAACTATTCTGAGTTCTGATTTGAAACAGATATTAGTTCATCAGGAAGACAGCGGCGCCCTTCCCCCCTATATCCCAGAAATTACCGAAAAATCTTGACCCACCTGATTAGGTACCGAACTTTACCTCCCCCCCATCTCCTCAGACCCAATTCCATACAAAAAACATATCCCCCTTTTTTATGACTTCGCTGTTTGTGAAATGTGAAGATTTCGTCATGTCCCCAGGCGAAATCACGGGTCTACGCCGACAGCACCTGCGATTCTATTCCAATTGACTTCAAAGACGGGTAAGAATGAAAGTGCCTAGTCCAAGACAAGCAGTCTCTCAAAGTATGCAAAAAGATGATAATTCTCAATAGGTACGAGTTAGCTATGTATGTAACTTGAAAATAAACGAATATGTAAAGTAAGTTCTTACCATCAGGAATAAGAATATTATTTTCGACGAATCGTGATTCGATTAATTATGCTTTTGGCTATGAGGAGATCGTAGCATAGTTGCGAGCACGGTCCGAAAGTGATCGTGCAGGTTACTTGGATGGGTAACCGCTAGTGGCATATTTCATCAGAGCCTCAACCGTGCCTCTGAGGGCACGTTTAGCAGTCGGTCCCGGTTGTTGTCGTTCGACAGAAGTCGTTAATCCATGTCAGATGCCTACGGGCAGCCTGAACACTCTGACAAATAGGTTGGCCACTAACCATACGATAAGCAAGTAAGCAGTGATGCTTTTGACGAAACGTAATTTGATCAATGGTGAATTCGACGAATCGTGACCCAATCTTTTATTTTTTCGATTTGTCGATGTATCGACGAACAGCATTTCGGTATTAATTAGTATAGACATAGATTTACGGCGAGGGTTCCTGGTAGTCCTTATCCATTGGTTTATTGTATGTTTTTGAATGTGGTATGACTGCAGGCAGAGTCAGCCTGGGAAGGTACCACTATTTTAACTATTTCCGCCGCATAGCAGCATTGCTTATGCTTGTATTACTGTGTTCCGGTTTGAAGGGTAAAAGAGCCAGCGTAATTACCGGCACGTGAGACACTTTTCAGTGCGCTCATAACCTTGATGTTTAAAACTCTGTAAGAATATTATACGAGGTAAGATTGTCTATGGACTACGACGGTGATCACTGGTGACCCGTTTAACTCATATGCTCTCCTTATATATTAAAAAATGTATCTATGCTTTTTCAGGAACATGTTGATCCAGACTGGTGATTATTGCAGCAGATGTTTTAAAGAGTAAGTTGAGACTTTAATATTCTTGTTCACATCACATGAGCTCTGCAAACAGTGCTTCCGAAGTTGTGGTACGAGTAGATGAATGAATGAAAGACACCTTTGTACACGAAAAAGTAGTGTGGAACAACGCGTATAAAGCGATTAAAACATTCTAGGTGGTTATACTGCTAAGAGCGATCTCTTCCAGACAAACTTTTGATAGAGTATTTTAGTAGGAAAAAGTAGATTGTTGCATGCAACCTTGACGATAAAATTGGAGTAAAACCCCTCTCTAATGCATCGTCGAAAATATTCGACGAATCGTATTTCGACCTAATAATGTGTCAACGTTTTAGATTATCAGTCAATCGTCATCGCCCTATTGAAATACGACCATTTTCGGTGAAGTGTAGGTAACCCCTACCATTCCCTGCCACGGTTCTGATGACGAACACTCTCTTGGGAAGGACTAAGAATATTAGGTCAAGTCGTGGTTCATAAATGTACACCAAGGATTTAAGGGGGTGGTGTTCACAGGTGTTCAAAGGGTTATTGTTCTATCTCTGTATATTAGGATACTTCCTCCCTGAAATTAGAATTCATCCATCACATTTAATATCAAATATATTCTACCTCGTATAATGAGTTCATGAGGTTTCGAGGAAATAAGGCTAAAATTAAAAAGGTTTTCATTTCATTGCTTGCTATAAATAGAAATGTTGTAAGTTAGGTTACGAGTATTATAGTTTAAGCTTAATGCACATTTCAACGTAAATACAATACTCTTATCTTATATGTATGTATGAAATAATAAGTTTAGGGCTTTCCTTCCTTCATGGTACGCTGACGCTAGTATATAGTACTCTGTGATGGTACTTACCTTTGTATCTTTGACATCAGAAAGCTAGACACCTTCCACATGAGGTGCCTGAGACTGATACTGCGTATCAAATGGCAGGATCGCGTTCCAAATATAGATGTCCTGCGTCGATCCGAGATGCCTGGGATGGAGGATTTGATCATGAAAAACCAATTAAGATGGTGTGGCCACGTTCAGCGCATGGATGACTGTAGAATACCGAAAGCCGTATTCTATTCGGAGCTCTCCAGTGGGAAGCGCAAATCCGGTGGACAGTTCCTGCGCTATAAAGACGTGCTGAAGCGACACCTTAATGCCTGCGACATACCAACTGAGCGGTGGGAAGAGCTCGCGTCACGGAGGCCGGAGTGGCTTACGCGTGTCAGGAAAAGTGTAGCCCAGTTTGAAGAGCTAGCTATTCTTGATACCAAACGCCATGTAAGGAAAACCCGCCCAAAGCCTTCCTACCACTACACATACAACAGTGCCGGACAACTCTACTGCGATCGCTGTGACCGGGTCTTCAAGAGCAAGTTCGGATTCGCCAGCCACATTCGAGCGCATGCTAGGAACTGAAGGGGGTCGCCGTCGTCGGTTTCGACGAGGAGGACTATACTCTCTAGAGGGGAAATAGTAGAGTGAGGGTGTTAGAAATTTTAAGAAAACACTATTATTAAGTTACGAGTAAAATACCTGTTATTTTTCTGTTACAGATCTGATGTAACTGATGAGCCTTCAATTGAAAAAGTAATTACCAAATAAATACTTATTAATTTCTTCGAAACAAAGAAAATAAGTTATCATTATAATAGATCTGTCGCAAATATCTTTCGATTTGCTAGGTTTGTTTTATTTTTACAGGAGAGCGTCAGCTTGAAACTGGCCGTAACTCCTGATGGGTGAGTATTCTTTATTTATAACTGAAACTATTGGTTTTACATAAAGAAGCCCAATACTTAAATGGTTTACCTATAATCTAACAATCAATAACAAAAAATTACACTTACACTGTTGGGATATTTTATTGTTATTTGTGGTTAGGTTATTGGGGTAATTTTATTGTTATTGGTGGTTAGGTTATAGGGGTAATGTTATTGGTGGTTAGGTTATTGGGGAAATTTTATTGTTATTGGTGGTTAGGTTATTGGGGAAATTTTATTGTTATTGGTGGTTAGGTTATTGGGGTAATTTTATTGTTATTGGTGGTTAGGTTATTGGGGTAATTTTATAGTTATTGGTGGTTAGGTTATTGGGGAAATTTTATTGTTATTGGTGGTTAGGTTATTGGGGTAATTTTATAGTTATTGGTGGTTAGGTTATTGGGGTAATGTTATTGTTATTGGTGGTTAGGTTATTGGGTTAATTTTATTGTTATTGGTGGTTAGGTTATTGGGGTAATGTTATTGTTATTGGTGGTTAGGTTATTGGGGTAATTTTATTGTTATTGGTGGTTAGGTTATTGGGGTAATGTTATTGGTGGTTAGGTTATTGGGGTAATTTTATTGTTATTGGTGGTTAGATTATTGGGGTAATGTTATTGTTATTGGTGGTTAGGTTATTGGGGTAATTTTATTGTTATTGGTGGTTAGGTTATTGGGGTAATGTTATTGTTATTGGTGGTTAGGTTATTGGGGTAATGTTATTGTTATTGGTGGTTAGGTTATTGGGGTAATGTTATTGTTATTGGTGGTTAGGTTATTGGGGTAATTTTATTGTTATTGGTGGTTAGGTTATTGGGGTAATTTTTTCGAGCAACAAATATTTTATTTATTGAAAAACTATTACAATCATATAACAGGAGTCCCAAATCCAAATTGTAGTCAACATTCATAATACTATATATATACATTATTAAAAAATGTGAAGCCATTGAATTCCTTTAAATGTCAAACTATAAAAACTATAAAAAACAAAATATGCTTGCAAATAACGTTGAGCTTTAATTTTCAGGCCGATACTCATACCCGACGCAGATTTGTGCAAGTTTATCAGGGCCACTAAGTCCAAAGAAACAATAGTACCCGAAGAGGGTACGAAAACTACTCCTACAAAACTAGAAGATCACACGACTCCTACAGGACCAGAAAAGCACACGAAGACTGTTCCAGTAGTATTCGAAGAGCGTACAACTCCTACAACGCCAGAAGATCGCACGGTGACTACTCCTATAGTTCCAGAAGAGGGTACTAAAACTACTCCTACAAAACCAGAAGATCACACGACTCCTACAGGACCAGAAAAGCACACGAAGACTGTTCCAGTAGTATTCGAAGAGCGTACAACTCCTACAACGTCAGAAGATCGCACGGTGACTACTCCTATAGTTCCAGAAGAGGGTACTAAAACTACTCCTACAAAACCAGAAGATCACACGACTCCTGCAGGATCAGAAGAGCACACGAAGACTGCTCCAATAGTACTAAAAGAGCGTACAACTCCTACAACACTAGAAGATCGCACGGTTACTACACCTATTGTACCAGAAGAGGCTACAAAAACTTCTCCTACAAAACTAGAAGATTGTACGACTCCTACAGGACCAGAAGAGCACACGAAGACTGTTCCAATAGTATTCGAAGAGCGTACAACTCCTACAACACCAGAAGATCGCACGGTGACTACTCCTATAGTTCCAGAAGAGGGTACTAAAACTACTCCTACAAAATCAGAAGATCACACGACTCCTGCAGGACCAGAAGAGCACACGAAGACTGCTCCAATAGTACTAAAAGAGCGTACAACTCCTACAACACTAGAAGATCGCACGGTGACTACTCCTATAGTACCAGAAGAGGGTACTAAAACTATTCCTACAAAACCAGAAGACCGCACGACTCCTACAGGACCAGAAGAGCACACGAAGACTGCTCCAGTAGTATTAGAAGAGCGTACAACTCCTACAACACTAGAAGATCGCAAGGTGACTACTCCTGTTGTACCAGAAGAGGGTACTAAAACTACTCCTACAAAACCAGAAGACCGCACGACTTCTACAGGACCAGAAGAGCACACGAAGATTGCTCCAGTAGAATTAGAAGAGCGTACAACTCCTACAACACTAGAAGATCGCACGGTGACTACTCCTGTTGTATCAGAAGAGGGTACTAAAACTACTCCTACAAAACCAGAAGACCGCACGACTCCTACGGGCCCAGAAGAGCACAGGAAGATTGTTCCAATAGTACTAGAAGAGCGTAAAACTCCTACAACACTAGAAGATCGCACGGTGACGGCTCCAATAGTACCAGATGAGGGCATGAAAACTACTCCTACAAAACCAGAAGAGCGCACAACTCCTACAACACTAGAAGATCGCACGGTGACTAGTCCTATAGTACCAGAAGAGGGTACTAAAACTACTCCTACAAAACCAGTAGACCGTACGACTCCTACAGGACCAGAAGAGCACACGAAGACTGCTCCAGTAGTATTAGAAGAGCGTACAACTCCTACAACACTAGAAGATCGCACGGTGACTACTCCTGTTGTACCAGAAGAGGGTATTAAAACTACTCTTACAAAACCAGAAGACCGCACGACTCCTACAGGACCAGGAGAGCACACGAAGACTGCTCCAGTAATATTAGAAGAGCGTACAACTCCTACAACACTAGAAGATCGCACGGTGACTACTCCTATAGTACCAGAAGAGGGTACTAAAACTACTCCTACAATACCAGAAGACCGCACGACTCCTTCAGGACCAGAAGAGCACAGGAAGACTGTTCCAATAGTACTAGAAGAGCGTACAACTCCTACAACACTAGAGGATCGCACGGTGACGGCTCCAATAGTACCAGATGAGGGCATAAAAACTACTCCTACAAAACCAGAAGAGCGCACGGCTCCAACAACACTAGAAGAACGCACGGAGATTGCTGTTATAGTAACAAAAGAGGGCACCAAAACTACTCCTGCACAACCAAAAGAGCACACAACTCCTTCAGCACCAGAGGAACGTACGATTACTGCAGCACCAGAAGAGCACACAAGAACTGAACGCACGGAGACTGCTACTATAGTACCAAAAGAGGGTACGAATACTACCCCTATACCACCAGAAGACCGCTTGACTCCTACAGCATCAGACGAGTCCACGGAGCGTGCTCTTATAATAAATGGGCGCACAGATACTGCTCCTACACCAACAGAAGATCGTACGATTTCTACAGTAGCAGAAGAACATACGAATACTGCTCCTGTAATAATAAAAGATCACACGAATACTTCTACAACATCACCAGAAGGACGAAAGAAAGCAGAAATTAACATGGTTACTACTACAGAAACGGATCAGCTTTTGGCTAAAACTGTGGATGGCGATAAAAGGTAATGTTGCTAAACGGGAAACTGACCCTAATCTACCCACATCTAGATGGACACCTAAATCTTTAGTTTTAGTGATCAAACATTTCACAAACCGTATTGAACCAGCGAATATGGGTGTTTCAATGTAGATTTGCATTTTGGAAGGGTCTCTCATGAATAGTTCTAAGTACTTTGAGACAACATCTCTTCTAAAATTTAGTGTTTATTTATGTTTAAATTTTCAATGATGAACAGTGATCGGATTAATAGGAGTGAAAATACTTAAAGTTGGCGAAAGAACATAACATAGAGTTGTTAAAACCGCCAAATTTTATTATCGAGTACCAGAAATTACGGCACTATGTTCTTGAATACCAATGATTCGTTAGATAGAGTGATGCAGCACTGGATGAAACTTTGCTTGATTCTAAATGTTTTCTTTGTTTTACAGCGGTTCCATCGAGAAACAAAACCAATCAAACACGCAAACTGCGAAGATCTTCACCATCGTGCTATTGCTTGCGCTGGCGATTCTCTTCTTGCTTGCCATGGTCTACCTGATGTACAATCGCTGCTATAGGACTGGGAGCTATGGTAAACAACCACCTTATTTTAGATAGCCTCATTGTTAAAATTGTTTCTATAAAGTAATTAATTACAATACTATACTTACTAAGTACATAAAATAAATAGGCAGATATATATGTATACTTAAATAGATAATGATAAACATACATAAAATAATACATAGACTACATAAACTAAAATGTATAATGAGTACATAACATACAGGAATAGCAGAATAACAACCAGGGTAGATAAAAGGAAAGGAAAGTTTAAGGAGGTAGAAATCAAAGTTCCAGAAAGTGAGCCTTCACTTGCATTTTAAAGATCTCCAAAGATTTTGCGAGTCTGGTAGAAAAGGAGTTCCACAGCCGTGTAGCCCGAAAGATCTTACGTTACTACTTTCTAAAATATTAGATTTTATTTATTATATATAACTTGAACATTATATAATGTATGTTTATTCAAAATAAAATAATACTAAAATAACACTAAAAAACATACTGAAGCTAAAATTACAAAATACGTAACTATTTTACAAGTAAAAGACCTGGCCCAGGTCGCTCCCTGCAGGGAGTGTCCCGAGGAGGCTGGCGGCGTTGCCCCGCTGTACAGCGAGGCTTATACGCTGAGCAAAGTAGAGGCCAGCCTTCTGGTCCCGGGATGTCTCTACGAGGCGCTTGGCTATTTCCCGGTAGAGACAGTGGGCTCCAGGTCCCACGGCCCCAAGGTCTCCACCCCGAACGGCGCAAATATGCAATCACCACCCAGGCCCGCATATTTGCGCCGCTTAAGGTTCTCCGCAGATGCCGCTGCTGACCGACTTTCTAAAATTAAGTTTTATAACCTTCAAAATATTTATCTACATTAATTTAACTAGGACATTCCAAAAATGTTCCAAATACTCGAATTTTGGTTTTGACCTGACCTTTCTTTGTAGACACTTGATAATCGAGCTAGTTGAATAAATTATTTGCATATATTTTTTTGGAAAATGGAAATTATTTTTTCTTCTATACTTATATGAGAGATCCCACACAAAGGGGAATCTCTTTACCCAAAGGGATTTCCCTTTTTGGGTTCATTCCCCGTAATCCAACCAACTGTTTACTATTACTGATTGATTTTATCCACGAGAAACACAAGATGACCCATAGACCTATAGTCAGTCATCATCATCAGCATATTAACGTCCCCACTGTTGGGTCACAGGGCTCCCATTGCACTAGGGGGTCGGGCCATGATCCACCGAGCGTGCCCAGTGCTGTGTGGATTTCATAAGTCTTTGGAGACTTTGTCCTCAGACAAGCAAGATTTCTCAGGATGTTTTCCTTCGCCGTATAGTCCTATAGTCCTTCACTATCGCTCCCAATCTTGGGATAAGGGGTGAAATGAAAAACAGCGCTGCATATTTGGTACCCGAGTATGTATGTCAGCATTTGCTGACTTTCCCCCCTTTTGCCAAATATACATAGATATACATAGAGTATCTGCAATGATATTGTCTTTTCTGAATATTTGTAGAAAATGTATTATTCTTTTTGGCCATAAAGTGTTTTTCTTTCTTTCTATAGTGTATTCTAAAATGACTCTTTTCATGTTTCAGCTGTAAACACACCAGCAACGGCAACGCAGGACATCGAAATATGTGAAAGAGGAAAATAATAATGAAATTATACCTTAGATAAAATCTAGAATACATTTTTCGAACTTATTGTGCTGGCAGCAGGTTTAGTTAGACGTAACTCTGGTAAAAGATTATTCCTATAATAATAAACAAACGGGTTTCTTTTTCTGCACATGTTTTATTCCATCCGGCCGTCCATGATGTGAAAAATATACGAGTAGATGTATGCTACAAAATAAAATCTATATTAAGAGAATGTAGAAACCTAGATATATCTTATCTTATCTTATGACAGGGGGCCAGGGATAACCCTAGCGGCACTTCGACCCTCAGGGATCTTTTGTGCTCACCCTAGCCTCGCCTTAGCCCCCTTCCTGTTCCTTAAAGATGCTTTGCATCAAGGGCGCTATACAGCTTACAGGAAGGAGCCTGTAGTCCTCTGGTTTCGGGTAGGCTACCCCCAGAAGACTCATACGCTTTCCAGCCAACGAGTCACATTCGCACAGCAAGTGTTCCATTGACTCAACGGTGTCACCACAGGTTCTACAGGTGGGATTGTCTGCCAGACTCATCTTGTGTAGGAGGCTCTTAGTGCCAAAATGGCATGTGAACGCTCCTACAATGAGACGGATGAGACTCCTGCTATAGTTGTAAATTTTCCTGCACCCAGCCGTGCCACCATTTCCAATGAACCTCTTAGAGTGTATTAAGTTGGTCGTTTTTGACCACTCCACCATATGCAGGTCTTTGGCTTAAGCCTTAATGGCTGTTTTGTAGTACTCATTGAGAGACCAACAAAAGGCCCAGGCCTCGTAAAAACGGGTTTTGAGCCCTTTTTAGCCAGCTCATCAGCACACTCTTTTCATAGATATATCAATGTATATATTATATTAATAAACTTTACATTTTCAATTAAAAAAAAAAGAGAATGGAATTTGATGTGTAATAATTGACAAGGACATCGGTCATGGTCCAACAGAATACCAGCGCTGTAGGCATTTTTGTCTGCAGCAATAAGCTGAGTTGAGGCCCTTTTCACAACAACAGCAGACCATCAGACATGATTTAGATATGTTTACCTTTGACTACATAATTATTTCATCATAATTATAACTGTTTCGGTCATTGCTGTGTGTGAAATAAACGTATTACTTACAGTAAGTAAGTAATACGTTTATTTCACACACAGCAATGACTTACTTACTTACTTACAAGTAAAATACATAATACAAACGAAAATAATTAAAAATATTATTAGAGCTATGTCTAGCTAGCTGTGTCTTCAACAGCAGACGGTGAGATTGAGGTTAAGTCTAAAAAATAATGAAATATGTGCATTGTACATCATTTTGATCGTTTATGTACTCGTATGCGTAATACAACATGACTAAATAAATGTCTTTTATCAAAAGGCCCAGAACGGAAGCTATGCTTACTCATCCAGTTACATGTATTATTTTATATTATGTCGCAGATTGACAATAAAATAAGGCGACTTACAAAGTGCCTACAAAGCTTTTGACTGATTTTGTTTCAATGCAAAGTTAGCCTGAGTAGGTTAGGTATCGTCCATTTACATATTTATGTAGATAAATATTTGTTCCCAGTAAATGTTGGTAAGCGACGATGAGGTCGACGACGATGGAGATAGCGGGTCCAGTAAATGCCTATTCACACTGGCCTTGAAGATCCCAAGGTTGTAGGTTTTGGGAAAACAGACACCATTCCTTAGTCGTTCGGGGATGGAACCCCTCCCCGCGTCTGATAGTCCGAAGGCGGAATGGAGATGCTGGAATTAGGTCGGGCAATTCCGATGCGCACTCTCCGAAATGTATCCTATAAAATGCATGCATAATCATGAGTTACATACAGATGTTACTATGTACAATTATTTAGTCCTAACATGATGAACCTTGTCGGTATAGCAAGTTTGTAAGAGTAGGTCTTTTCGTATAATAATTTATAAATTTTTTAGAGGTTAATAAGTCCCTTAGACACTATTGAAATTGCTTTTCAGTTTGGACTTTTTTCAAATTTTCAGGGAGGTGTTTGTAGAGTCTTACTGCTGTTTATAAGTGCTGTCCATTTGCATTTTTATTCTTGTTATCGGGTGGTATAATTTGTTCTTAATGTCTCGGAACGTCTAGCGGATGTTTCGCTCTTTGCCAATAATTACTTACTTACTTACTCCGCTGGCGCAGCGACCCGAAGTGAATCTTGGCCTCCGATACCAAAGAGCGCCATCGCTCTCTCCTGCACAGTCTCGAGCCAGTCAGGCGCCCGGAGCTCACGCAGATCCTTCTCCACTTCATCGCGCCAGCGGTATCTGGGACGTCCGACCGGACGTCGTCCGTTAGGGCGTCCCACATACGCTCGTTTGACTGCCCGATCCTCCCCTATCCTAGTGATTGCCAATAATTACTTTTATTTAAACATTAATAATTTTATTACTCTTTCGAAATAGACTCCCTTTCGTTACAGCATGTTCTTCTTCTTCTAAGTCGTGTTCCTCATTGCTGAGGGTCGTGATCATTCTCAGGATTAATCACATAGAACGACTGTCCTGGCAGATTTAATGGGGTGGTTTGCCATTGCCTTCCCCAACAGCATGTTACACTATGTAAAATCTCTAAATATTTTTAGCTATGTGACTCAAGAGCAAAAACAGACCATAATCAAAACATAAACGCCCAGAATGTATATTAAAAAGCAAGTTTTACTCGCAACTGCGACATAAATAGATAGATCGATGCTGTTTATTATCTTCTGTTCAGATTTGTTCATGTTATTGTGCATACTGTTCAGACTTCCCTCAGAGTCTCTCTAGGATTTTTGTTGTTGCAAAAATGACTCAAAAAGGTCTTTATTTCAGTGTTTGTGCACTTTTAGTGTTGTATTTCAATGGTGGTGTGGATTGCCAAATCTGTTCTAGCACTAAAATGTAAGTATATATAATTTTTTTTAAATTATTCGAGCAAAGATATATTGCAGAGGGGGTTACTTTAGGCGCTAGTTCCTACTATATTTCTGGGTTTTAGAACAAACGGCGAAAGAAAAGTTTAAAAAAAATGTCCTGTAAAGGCGAAAAAAAAAATAGGTACCTAATAATAATAAAAAATTCCATACAAGTACATGTTTTTCCATAAAATAGCATATTGTGATACCAGTGCTGAAAGTGAATAATTGTAAAGGAGGTGACGAGGTTGATTCTAGAGCAGTAGCGCTTACTGCGAATTCTACGAACCAAGATTACAGTTGCCTTTCCACACGTGTACTACAAGACGTTTTTCTTCATACTTACCGAGTAAACACTCATACTTCTTCTTCTAAGTCGTGTTCCTCATTGCTGAGGGTCGTGATCATTCTAAGGAATTAATCACATAGAACGACTCTCGTGGCAGATTTAATGGGGTGGTTTGCCATTGCCTTCCCCATTTCACACACTGGTTATCTCAGTGTGCAGGTTTCCTCACGATGTTTTCCTTCACCGTCAGAGCAGTCGGTACAAGTACGTAAGTCTTTCGAAAAAACCGTAAAACTCATTGGTACATGGCATTGCCTGGTTTCGAACTCGGACCACTCGCATGGGAGTCCGACGTCCTAGCCACGACGCCACCGACGCCTAAACAACACTCATTACTAATGATTAATTTAAGAGTTAATAATAATCGCAATAATAATTCGAGGGGGGGACTGTCTTTGAATGCACTCTTATGGACGTGTTCAGAGACACAATTTTATAGTAAACATTCTAACAAAGTTAAAAAAAATCTTAAAAAAAATATCTTAAAATTATTATGTGTTGGACCCATGCCCCACGCAAGCCTTTCAAAGGACCGGACCCCTTATAGGGCCCGTGAACCCTGAAAAGGGTATTAGTAAGCTAATTTAATAGCACCAAGATAAATTGTTTAAGGTTTATCCCCCAGGCCATTAATTAGACCAGCCTTTCCCAAAGTGGGCGATAACGCCCCCTTGTGGGCGCTGCAGGCCTAAAGGGGGGCGGTAAAAGACCCAGAAAAAAAATGGGGGCGTTGTGTAGGGGGTGATTTGTAATTCCATTTAGCTAAGAGTCCTCTTAGACACCGACTGCATGAGCTCTCGACTCTCAACTACAACTTGTGAACATCAACTAATATTAGTTAAGAGATTGCTCAAACTCGGTTCGCTATTTCTCTCCGCGTAGTTCATATATCTGTCCTGTTTTATTGAATATATGAAATAAAAATCATGTCAATCGGTCGCTTCGTTTCGAAATGAAAGTAGACACAAACAAACAAATAAAAAGGTAACAGACATACTTTCGCATTTTAATAGTTATTAGTACTCCTAGATAGGTAATTATCGTAGATAGTAGACCGCGGGCAATCATGTTTTAACAAGTTTTTGTGAAATAACCTGAATTGTGCATTCCTGTATCAATTGGCTGGTTCATATAATACTTGTTCTTACTTGTTGAGTACGATTGAGCGTCGAATGAGATAAACGAGTTTATATATATTAATTAATTTAATTTGAAGTTATAGTCGTTTTTAAGTAGGGGAAAAATGGGGGCGCTAAAAATAATTTATTCTCAAAGTGGGCGGTAGACAAAATAAGTTTGGGAACCCCTGAATTAGACTGTTGCTATCTACTGCGCTGCAAGACGGCCGATGAGGCCAGTGCAGGTAGTAGAGACCGATATTTACTTATACATTGTAACTACACTATTGTTAAGTGATTATAATTTGAATATTGTTTGGGTTAATAAATATTTTTGTATTTTTTTTATTTGTATTTGTTTAATAATGCTGTTTGATTATTTTTCTATGTATATTTGTAAGGTATAACATTGTAATACTTACTTACTCCGCTGGCGCAGCGACCCGAAGTGGATCTTGACCTCCGATACCAAAGAGCGCCGTAACATTGTAATAAATAAATATAAATAAATAATGAAACTTTGAAGAGTAACAAAACAATAATAAGTTAACAATAATATTTTTTATTATTTTACATCATTAAAAATAAGAAAAAACGATTAAGGGGCTGCATGAGCGACACTAACGCCGCCAATCGAAAAAAAAAACATAAGTATTAATTTAGGCGTTTGAAAAAAAATGGTTTACAAGATTATTCCATGAATGAAGAGGATTTTTTTAGTAATATTTTACTATCCTCGTAGTGAGACAACGTTGTTTCAATATGGGAATACAAAACTATTTTTAAAAATTTCTTTATTCGTGAAATAATCCTGTAATTAAAAAAAGTAAATTGATATGATTATTTTGGATTCGCGGCGCTAGTGTCGCTCATCGCGCCCTTAATTGTTTTTTCTTATTTTTAATAATGAAAAATAATAAAAAATATTATTGTTAACTTATTATTGTTTTGTTATTCTTCAAACTTTCATTATTTATTTTTATTTATTTATTACAATTTTACACTATACAAATATACACCTTAAGAACGAAAAGTAAATTTACCTATTTTTAATTTAGCTTATAATACAATAATCTATTCCAGAGTACCGTCGACCAGAAGGATCTCATATATGTACACATACAAGGTGACGTATCGGGACAAGTGTTGGTACGGCACCTGCACCAAGACCAGGATACAGAGTCGACCCAGCTATAGGACTGTCACTGTAAGTGTTCTTCCAATATAAAGCGATCTCAAGCAATCTCATTGTCAGTGAGAATCAGACTTATTATTCTATCTGACTTAGAGAGAAACTAAGGCTCAATTAACATTGCTGCAGAATGGAATGGAAGCGAATTTTCGCAACGTAATTGTACATAGCATAATGAACTTTATGTCAATTGTGTAACATACAAACTAAATACGAGCCAAAAAAGAGGTCACGCGTCTTCCGGGGAATTCTCGCGCATTCTCGAGAATTCCCCTAGCGGTAAAGCGTATTTAGTTTCTATGTTACATAAAGTTCATTATGCTTTGTACAATTACGTTGCGAAAATTAGCTTCCATTCCATTCCGCGGCATTGTACATTGAGCCTAAACCTAATGAGAATTACAAATACATATATACTTTATCGCTTTAACCGATATCTTCCAGGCAACCTTCAGGTGATGGAAAAGTCATAAGATACATAATATACAAAAGGAAAAGGAAGAAGAAGGAGAATTAACTTAGGGCCAAGGTTTTTGTCCGCGGTTTGTCCCGACGACTGAGAGAGCGGTGGGGTGACCCCGCGCCGAGTCGTACCTGGTGCAGCGCATCTCGCTGGCTATTCAGCGTGAAAGCGCTGCCAGCGTGATGCGCACCTTCCCGCCGGGTGCGACTCGGGGCGGTTTATTAGACTAAGGATGTTGACATGGAAATTATAATGGTATTAACTTAGTGCGAATTTGAGTTAGTAATAAAGAAATCGAATTATTTTTTATTCATGCAAACAGTGTCTTTTACATTTTCAGGTTTCCCCGGCTCCCACATTAGGATACCATGTGTTGTGGGGGCCAGTCTCTTCCGATAGTGAGAAACTAACATAGGAATCTGACTTAGTAAAAGTGAGAATCTGACTTAGTGAGGAACTAAGTTAGTTGCTTGCTTGCTTATCGTATGGTTAGTGGACAACCTACTGTCAGAGTTGTTTAGGCCGCCCGTATGCCTCTAACATGGTTTAACGACTGTTGTCGAACGACAACAACGACCAACTGCTTAACGTGCTTTCCGAGGCACGGAGGAGCTAAGATGAAATATGCCACTATCGGTCACCCATCCTTGTACCGAACGCGCACAACGTTACTTAACCTGCACGATCACTTTCGGACCGTGCTCGCAACTAGGCTATGAGCTCCTTATAGTAAGAAATTTACTTACAGAGTATCTGACTTAGTGAGAATTTGACTTAGTGAAGAACTAACTTTATGTCAAAAGTGAGAAACTAATTTAGAAAAAACCTGTCTTAACGAGATACTAACTTAGTGAAGCATTGACTTAGTGAGAATCTACCTTAGTGAGGAACTAACTAAAAACAGAAGAAGTCAGAAGTTAAAACGTTGTAAGTCATAAAACGATGATAACAATTATTTCAGATAAGGGAAAAGAAAACCATCAACGAATGCTGTACCGGTTATATCAAGGATGAAGACTATAGTAGTACGTAAGTATCCTATCCTAATATATTCCACAGCTTTTACCACAGAGAATATTAAATAAACTTTGTAATACTCATACATACTTATTTCTTTTCATGTGTAAACAATGATCTTAAATGTAGTTTAGTAGCTACAGACATGAAACCCTGAGTAGGGCACTGCAATCTTGGTAATTTAAAAAATCTTCTGAGTCATTTTTTTATTTTTATTTACTTCTAAACCCGCATTTGACCTCGATCTCGCCTGATGGTAAGCGACGATGAGGTCGACGATCGAGCATGCGGGACCAGTAAATGCCTATTCACTCTGACCTTGAAGATCATAGTCATACATAAAACGTTACACTTAAAACATTATAATATAACTCTAATAACTTTGATCCTTCACCTGGTATTCCAGCCTCATTTGCAAGCCAATTTGCATACCGCCTTGCATAAATGGCGACTGCCACAAACCGGGTCAGTGCGTCTGCTTCAGGGGGTACAAACCTGCATCCCCGCGTGTCTGCTTGGCTGTGTGCAGCACCAGCTGCGGCCATGGCACCTGCGTCGCTCCCAACACGTGCGAATGCGATTTCGGTTACACCCTCAACAATGGAAGCTGTGACCCTATCTGTTCGGAACCTTGCGTGAACGCAGTATGCACCGCCCCGGGCACTTGCGACTGCATCGTTGGCCATAGGAAATCAGAGAGGAACGTTTGTGAACCATATTGTTCCAAAGGCTGTGCCAACGGAGCTTGTGTGAGACCTGAGACCTGTGAATGCAGCGTAGGATACACGAGAACCAACGAAGAATGTACTCCAGAATGTCACCATTGTGAAAATGGTACCTGTATCGCTCCTGGCGTCTGCAAATGTGATCCTGGATATGTCGAACAAGGCGACACTTGCCAACCAGTCTGCAGTATTCCTTGTGGGAATGGCAAATGCGTAGCTCCCGATACTTGTCAATGCAATCACGGTTACAGTATCCAAAATGACACGTGTGTTCCGTTCTGTACAAAGGATTGTGGGATGGGAAATTGCTCAGCTCCAAATACTTGCGAGTGTTATGTTGGTTACAGAGCTACCCAATATTGTGAACCATTCTGCTGTGAACCTCAGTGCGATGTAGACTGTGAACACGGAAACTGTACAGAACCAGACGTTTGCGAGTGTCATGAGGGATATAAAAGGGATGACGATGAAGAGAAATGTGTTCCAGAGTGCAAATATCCTTGCGGTATGGGAGACTGTGTAGAACCCAATGTATGTGAATGCGATCCGGGTTTCGAAGTTAATGAAACTAGAGCCATTTTTTATCAATCATTATGTGTTCCTGTTTGCCAAAATTGCGAAAGTATGTTTGGAAGGTGTGTTTGGCCAAACACATGTAAATGCATGCTACCGTACCATGCAAAAAACGAAACAGCCGATGGTGGCGAATGCAACTGCTTCGGAAATTGTTCAGATGAGTCACGAAAATGTGAACGTACAATTTGTGTCATTCAATCAAGCACTGACGTGAATGTTGCAAGTACGTCAACAACAGACGAGGACACAGTAACATATTCGACGACAAGAGTTGGTGTGCCAACAAGTGAAGAAATCAATAAAGCTGTTAAGGAAACCAATACTAATTTAATTAACGACGATATTTACAATACTACTGTCACAGTCGGTGATAATGATACTAAATTCCACTACAATGAAAGCTATATGGAACGACATAAACGAGAGAATAGTAATAGGTAAGTAAACACTTTAATAATTTTTCTTCAGTTTGTTTCATTGATTACAGACAGCCCCTTGTGCAGAGCTTGCATGGAGGCAGAGAAGACGGTCGCCCACGTGCTCTTGGAGTGCAGAGAGGTGACCACCTAACGGGCGGGAAGCCTTGGCACCCCAGGATCACTTCCCGAAGTCCTTCAGGACATCAGAGGACTGCTGGACTTTCTGGCGAAGTTGGGGTGGCTCGATTAATAGTAGTTTCCACCACACGCAAAATAGGCGCTTAAGACGTCGAGTTGCGGAAATCAGCCCGTTATTACATTACATTACATTCATTGATTACCTACCTAAATATTTTCTTAGACTGTGTTGGGTTTATCGTAATTTCTAAATGCTGAACTCTCTTTTTCGTTTGTGTCTCTGTTACTGTCTTAAATCTATCTATCTTTTAGATGTTATTCAATACCGATCTTTTATTTTAAAAACCTCTCGTACAACTTCCCGGTATTGGACCCTGGGGCCCGGGAGCGCACCGCGTCTTCAAGGACCTCGCAAAGCGCCTGGTCGACGCGTCAAAAGACCCAAGATCTGGCTCCTATTTGGCCCAGCGGATTAGCTTAGCTATCCAACGGGGCAACGCAGCCAGTCTCTTGGGTACACTGCCGGATGTGGGGTCTTAACCCAAATTTTTTATCTTTAGTTTTCTTAGCCTTAGTTTAGTTTTAGCTTTAGTATTATTTTAGTGTTATATTATATTCTTATTTAGTTAATAAAGATTTTACTTCCCGGTTACTCCACATTAATTTTTTTCTTAATTTCAGGTCCTTCATTTGGGTGTACATAGTTGTAGCAGTTATCGGTGCACTGATTATACTCATGACAATTCTTGTAATCAAAAGACGCAGTGTGTCCAACTTTTTCAAAGGAGGCAGCTATGTTGTCGAAGGTATTTTTTTGATGATTTATTTATGGCGAAAGAAGCGCCCACCCCCGAAGAAAAAGAATTTGTCATAAATTATATTGAAAAAGTGGATAGTACAAATACAATACGAGGGCACTAGAAAATTATTGAAAAAATTCTATAGCTTGCGTAGAAACTGTTTTACTGTCCACTTTTAACCGTGTAGTTCCCGGTTCTGAATAGGACTACCCCATATCTTCCCGTGGGTGTCGTAAAAGTCGACTAAGGGATGTGTGGGAATACGGTTTCGCTGCTCGCATCCGTAGTTTCCACCACAAGGCCCCACACATGAACCCTGGGAGCCATAAACGAGCAGCCTACTGGTGGTAGGTCCAGGCTGACCGCGGCTTGTCACCACCCTCCGGACAAAGACATGCCGCCAAGCGACCCAGTCGTGTTTCGGCATGATGTCCGGAGTAGCCACCAAGAGAACGGGTCTGGGCATCTATACTGCACATGCGCACCGGTTTCGATGCTGCGATGTGTTGCCGCGCCGGGCGCCTCATCGTGGAGGGTAGCGGGATCCGAAGCACGGTTCTCCGCTGGCCGACCGCAGGTTGTAGGGGGCCCAAGTAGTAGGCCAGCCACCTATGAAAGGCTGCCCCGCCGCCTCGCGAAAAATCCCGGGATGCTCCACCGTGCCGGTTGGCGACCGGATTGGAGGACTCGGTGGGCATTTCCGTGGGGGGTTCGGGCGTCCCCGCAGTCTCCAGATGAGGCTACCTTCGGACTACCAGGCGCGGGGAGGGGTTCCATCCTTATGTTGTTGATATCCCATCTGCTCGTACGAAGCGATTTGCTTCTTCATTCATTATGCGAACGGCTAAGGAATGGAACAGCCTGCCGGCGTCTGTATTTCCCGAATCCTACAACCTTGGGATCTTCAAGGCCAGAGTGAATAGGCATTTACTGGACCCGCGTGCTCCACCGTCGACCTCATCGTCGCTTACCATCAGGCGAGATCGAGGTCAAATGCGGGTTTAGTTATACATAAAAAAAAAAAAAAAAAAACTTTTTGAATTAAGTAAGCCTATTTTTTTCATTATAAAAGGGAATCACTTCACATTTTGTTCTTTTAATTCATTTGTTTTCAGATAAAGGTGGGAATGACTGTGCATCGTCGAACTCTATTGATATGAGATATTCAAGCATGATGAAAAATAGAAAAGAAGTTTAATTAAATTATTTTTAAACCCTTAACTTATAGGTACTTAAAATCTATTGTAAAAATAAAATAAAATTTTATGTATATGACTTTATTGTTTGACTCTATATCTATCCAGGTATCCCTAGTTGTGTTTTTTTAACTCTTGTTTTATTTTACGTAGCAAGCCTACCTGAAAAAGAAATTTGTTAAATCTTTTGTGTGGAGCATAGCCCTTTACGGATGCGAAACTTGGACCATGACTCAGAGAGATAGACAATATTTAGAGGCGTTTGAGATGTGGTGTTGGAGGAGGATGGAAAGGATAAGCTGGACAGTGAGAGTGACAAATGAAGAGGTACTGAAGAGAGTAAAAGAAAAGAGAAACATCTTAAAGGCTATTGAAAATAGAAGGGGAAATATGGTGGGCCACCTTATACGACACGACGAATACATAAGAAACCTTATAGAAGGAAAAGTTGAAGGCAAGCGGGGAAGAGGAAGACCGAGGATAAGCTACTTCGATCAAATCAAAGAGACGGCTGGCGTTGCGTCGTATAAGGAGTTCAAGGAAAAGGCCCTAGACAGGACACAGTGGCGTTTACTACACCGACAAGAGCATAGCTCTTAAATTGCAGAAGAGAAGCAAGCCTACCTAATTCCGATACGTCGGGAAATGTTAAAGTCGTAAAATTTATTTGGTCAAAAATACATGAGTAACTAATGATTATTATGAGTAGTAAATCTGATGAAACATTTCTGAAAGTTTATTTCACATTTAAATTTTTTGTACCATCCGTTCTTCATCTTTAAGGAAAAATAACTATACCACTAGTATAAACATTTTAATTACAATTCTATTCATAAACAGTCAATAAGAAATACTTATAACTCAGTAGTCAGGAATCTCAAAAATCAACAGCTCAGCGACATTCAATGGTTCCTTAACCTCAGGAGCTGATCTCCTGACTCGCTTGACACAAGACTGGCGCCCCTTGACGCTGCGATCTTTGTAGTAGCCCATGTTGCAGATGCAGAAGTTAGGGGCAGAGCAGGAGCCGTTGGGGCAGCCGCCGGGGCAGTGGGGCTGGCATCTGCAGAAAAGACGACATGTATATGAGTTATGGATGTCGTAACGTAATGTACAAATTGGTGATTAAAAATAATCATATTTGGCGACAGACTCGTGGTCACACCGGTTTGTTACACCAGCAGTGTAACCACGAGGAATTTCTTTCTTGATGTTTCTTGATGTGATGTCGTACATGGAGTACTGCTGCCACCTGTGGGACGGCTCAGCAAAGTACCAACTGGCTACCCTTGACTCAGTGGAGAAACTAAGCGCCTTATAGGTGACGAATCGCTGGTGGAAGCTAGACTGCAAAGTCTGGAACATCGGCGCAAGGTTGCCTGTCTATCGGTATTTTATAGGATACATTTCGGAGAGTGCGCATCGGAATTGCACGACCTAATTCCAGCATCACCATTCCGCCTTCGGACTACCAGGCGCGGGGAGGGGCTCCATCCTTATGTTGTTGATATCCCATCTGTTCGTACGAAGCGATTTGCTTCTTCGTTCATTATGCGAACGGCTAAGGAATGGAACAGCCTGCCGGCGTCTGTATTTCCCGAAACCTACAACCTTGGGATCTTCAAGGCCAGAGTGAATAGGCATTTACTGGACCCGCATGCTCCATCGTCGACCTCATCGTCGCTTACCATCAACTTACCATCGCTTACCGTAATGTTGATCAATTTTCTCTTACTGTATAGTTAGGCGTCAATTAGGTTGAAAGGGAAACACACAGGTCCAAATAAGTCAGCATGTGGTTTGCAAAAAAGACAAAGACACGCTCTAATTTTGTAAACAATACAATGGATTTTCACAAAACCACCATTGATTATTCAGTAGATCATACAGTAGGGATTTTCTATAGTTAGACACGGGATTCTTACCACGGTTTGGGCATAAAAATAATATAATTATTAATTATCGTTCGGTCGTCAGAATATATTTGAGATCCTGATCATGAAGATATAAAAAAAGATTTTTTTTACTCTGTCCATGATCCCGATATAAAACACCCGCAAACCGCGGTAAGAATGCCGTGAATCTATAGTACTTACAATAACCATTTATACAGATCAAACTGTGGTGTTGTCTGTCAAACGCCTATTTCCTTTTTAAAATCGGTTAATGATTTTTTTTAAATAGTTATTTTTAAGAATAATAGATATTATTTGTAGGTATTACGTTCTAAATGACATTAATATTTTATAATTTATCTGACTATTACATTATTTATTTTTTATATTTGCATGCTCATTGTTGAGTAGAATGTATCGGCTCTTGGTTTAGAAAATATCATCTTGTAATCTGTGTAATCTAATCTGAATCTAATCTAAATCTAAAAAAAGCTAGGTTAACTAGGTTGAAGGCTCGAAGGAAATTGCACATAACTCTACGTTCAAGGAGTTAGTGAGGGATCTGTTATAGAATTAAGCCTCACTTGGATCCAGTAGGGTCACTCCTATCAGGCGTGTATCCAGGGTTGCAGATGCATATGCCGCCCTCGCCGCAGACTGCGTTCAGGCAGGATTGTGGGCACTGCGGTAAGCTGCTGAGTGTTGGGTAGATGTTCTGGTTGGCCGGGTACAGTGGGCTGGACTGGTTTGAAGGCTGGTACACCTGGTTCGGGACTGGTGGGTCGCAGACGTTGGGAGCTACGCAGCGGCTGCTGGGCCCGCAATTTCTGGAATTGAAATACATAATTAAAAGTAAATAGCCAGTCCAACAAAAGAAAAGTTTCCGAAGACGTGTGAACTTCACCAATCAGCACTGGCCCCGCTCGGAGGACCATACATGGTCTTGTGCAAGGGGACGCCTCTGCCCCAATAGTGGGGACATTAATAGGCTACTGAGATGAACTTAAACTTAATGCGAAGAAAATGAAATATCAAATCTTAACCAGACATACAAAACGAAAAAAAAACTCTGTAATGTTAGATAACAATGAACTAGAATTGGTTAACAGGATACATTAATGGGTTGTTGACGAAAATGATGATGAAATAGTGAGTCCTAATCTGTATGCCAAATTTCCAAGGTCTCAATCAAAATTCAGAAACTACTGGTTTAGCAATGTTAACAAAAACATACCTACGAGTAAGTACTTAGGTACATAAACAAACCAATGTGAAGGTTAACAATATAATAAACGTTGTACCTATATAATTAGGGAAATATTTACTGAATTTAAATTATTTCTCAGCTAATATAGTGTCTGATAACTGGCACGTGGAGCTTGGAGCGTGGAGCATAGCTTGCCCTATATTGGGTGCAACAAAAACTCCTATAGTCCCAAAAGAGGGTGTTCAGTATGAGAAAGAGATGGTGATGCCTGGTGAAGATGCTACATTACATTTACGATTTCTAGAGCCTATGGTATGCGAGACTGGACAAAGATTCACACTGCGATTGGGCGACCTAACACTAGGCACTGGAGTTATCTCCAAAATTAACAATAATTTGTCTGAAGCAGAAAGATTGAAGCTTATGGAGGGAAAGAAGGCACGCGAAAAGTCTGCTGCCAAGTAAATTTATTTAGACCTAAGTTTAGGGTTGCATTGCAGTATCCATAACTGAACCACTTTCACTATGGGAACAACAGTTCCTGCACGACCGAAATGTACGATTTCGGAGTTGGCCCCCATAGTGAAGTTTGTTCAGTTATGGATACTGAACACCCCTTTCAGGACTATAGGGGTTTACTGTTACACCCAGTACTTACGGTTGACAGTGCGGCACACAAGACCCTTGGCGATCCTTGTCGTATCCCTGACGACAGCGGCATTCGTTGGGAGCTACGCAGTCACCATTGGTGCAGCGACCACAAGTCGGCTTGCAGCCTTGTGGAGTGGTCTCGAAGCCTCTGCGTAAGGGAGAAACTACAACTTTAACTCTGAGTCCAATTCCATTCGCCTGAGACTTCCATAGTCTTGAGTTTCCTACCTCGTTTTCGCCCCTTTACTCTACGTCATAGCTCTAAAATATGATGTCATTAAACTTTAAGTGGCCATGAAGACAGCCTCATATGATAATTCATTCCAGAGCAACCTTTTAATCCTTGGTCTTTGAGAGCATCAACGTGCAGTATGTCATAGAAAGGGACAAAGAACTTTCGAATGGAGCTAGAAATATTATGACGCTTCCTGTAACTGATGGAGAGTGGAGCGTAGGATAGAAAATAAACTTTAAATATTAAACTAATCCTCAGTTTAACATCCCTGTTAAAAATCATTGATATACGACAATTCTGAAGCCTATTATCCCTAATAGGCTTCAGAATTGTCGTATATCAATGATTTTTTAGGAATACATGATTCTCTGCTTCAATAAATTTCAGATTGTTAGAAAAGAAATATTTAAGATGCTTAATATGTTAACTAAAATGATCAGATGCACAACTAAATGATTCTGTGACGCCGAGCGGCTGATATTGAAACCACTTTCATTCTACAGAAGAGGGCAATTCGTGCAATATATAATCTAGGTTGCAGGGACTTTCTCAGGGAATTGTTCAGGGAAATAAATATACTGACTGTCGCAGGTCAGTATATCTATGAAAATATTATGTATGTACACAAAAACTTAGAGCTGTTTCCGAAAAACTGCGATAATCATAATTTTAATACCAGAAACAAAAACAAACTCGCAGTCTCACGCTTTAGACTTAGTAAAGTAAACACATTTATGGGTCATTGTGTACGATTTTATAATAAGATTCTTGATACTGTAATAAATATGACAGAGAAAAAATTTAACACCCATATTAGACGGACCTTATGTAAAAAGGGTTATTATAAAATAAATGACTACTTAAATGATAAAGAGGCTTGGTCCTAAATTCAGCTACAGCTCTGCACATTGTGTATATGATTGTATTCATAATTATTGTAAGATATATTTATTTCAAAAGATGTGCTTCTGAAAGTTTCTTGCGCCGCTTCTTTCCTTTCAGCTATAGCACCTTATAAAGCGTTGGTAGAGTAAAAACAATGAGGTACTTACTTACTAATGAATGAATACCTACACTTTATTGCACGAACACTTAGGCTAAGAGCGATCGCTTTCAGATAACCTTTAGAAGACCTAAAGAAGGGAAGTGCAAGTGCTTGTCAGTTGCCCTATACTTACGGTTGACACTGGGGTGCACACGACCCTTGTCGATCCTTGGAGTATCCCTGATGGCAGCGGCACTCATTAGGAGCCACGCAGTCGCCGTTGGTGCACCGGTCGCATACAGGTTTGCAGGATCCTTCCGGGGTGCTCCTGTAGCCGCTCTTGCACTCGCAAGTGTTGGGGGCCGTGCAGTTTCCTGAGGAAATGGGGATGAGATGGAGTTCAGTATAGAATCACGAGGTTTTGTTATGGATTCCCTGACCCTGAGGCATGTCTCTCTTATGCCCGATCACAATGCCAGTTAACTATTGAAAAATTAATAATCAATTTTTAAACTTCATTGTAAGAGTCAGCCTTGGGTTGGCTTGTTCTTCCGGTTCACCTTTAATAGGTACCTTTTTTCTGTCAAGAAAATATTGTGTTTTAAATTGTATTATCCTGGATATCCATATTATAGGCTCTCATTTACTTTAATTTCAGTTTTAGGCTAAAGAGAAGACCCTTTCAATAATTTATGTAGCAGCAGCGCAGCAGCACTAA
This sequence comes from Hofmannophila pseudospretella, assembly GCA_947369225.1. Lineage (NCBI taxonomy): Eukaryota > Metazoa > Arthropoda > Insecta > Lepidoptera > Oecophoridae > Hofmannophila > Hofmannophila pseudospretella. Next base: position 13,951,934 of record OX376318.1, on the reverse strand, counting down.
GTCTTGGTTGACATTATTTTGGTGCCTAATTATTTAGGTGCCTTTATTTTTAATTGAATTTGAGAAAATATTTATTTAGCTCTCTTAATACCAGAAAACAGCAAATACCCAATACAAAAGTAAACAGAAAGATAATTAGGTATAATATTTTCAGCACAAAAGATCCGGTGCGGTACAGTGCCAAAAAGCAGCTCAGCATAAATATGTGGCAAGCCACAGCGCTGATTTTCAGCTGGCCCCTCAGTGTATGCATGGACGATATCGGAGGAGTTTCGAATCTTGCTCATTTTATAACCTTTTTCCTATGTAATTGGTCCTTTTTTGACATAAACCACTCACCTGTTCCACCACAATTCTCCTTGCACCTCGGCACGCAAAACCTGCTCAGCGGTTCCAACTGGAAACCCTCCTTGCACATACAAATACCACCATTGCAATGTCCATTCTGGCAGCCAATGGGACAAGTTGCTATGCAGAAACCAGCCAAGTTCTTCACGTGGTCAGGGAAGCAAGTGCACGTTTCAGGGGCACTGCAGAGGGCATTGACACAATCCTTGGTGCAGACGGGGTCGCACTTCTTGAAGTTGTGTATGTTTCTGATGTAGCCTTGGCAGCAGGTGCGGATGCGGCTGAGGTCAGGTCTTGACTGGAAATGAGGAAATTAATTAAGGAATTGGGAACTTGTGAAATTAGTTCTAGGCACCGGTTCTAAGGCATAAAAGCAGCCTGCTATACATATGTACAATTTCGAAAAACGATAATATACTAGACCTACCCCATTTCCAGCAGGAACATGACTAGGATCCTTCGCTAATCTGACAGTCCTGTAAAAACACACAAAAATTAACAACTTATTTTCCCAGATATATTTCTGGTCGGAAACTTAAGGTGTATAATACTTACGGCACTTCAATGTAGCAAACTCCGACTTCCAAGTCCAAGGGTGCCGTCAGGTTGTGTCTCCAGTAACCTTGACCTTGCTGGCCTTGCTGTCCTTGCTGGTTTTGTCCCCAGTAATCTTGGCCTTGCTGTTCTTGCTGTCCTTGCTGTCCTTGCTGGCCTTGTTGGCCTTGTTGGCCTTGCTGACCTTGCTGCCCTTGCTGGTTTTGTCTCCAGTAATCTTGGCCTTGCTGTCCTTGCTGGTTTTGTCTCCAGTAATCTTGGCCTTGTTGGCCTTGTTGGCCTTGCTGGCCTTGCTGACCTTGCTGGCCTTGCTGACCTTGCTGACCTTGCTGCCCTTGCTGGTTTTGTCTCCAGTAGTCTTGGCTTTGCTGCCCTTGCTGACCTTGCTGACCTTGCTGCCCTTGCTGGTTTTGTCTCCAGTAGTCTTGGCTTTGCTGCCCTTGCTGGCTTTGGCCGTACTGCCCTTGCTGGTTCTGCCTCCAGTAATCTTGGGTGTACTGCCCTTGCTGGTTTTGCTGGCCTTGCTGACTTTGGTTCCCAAAAAGGCTGTCAAGAAAAAAGTATGGAGGTACATTATTAATTAATGTGAAACATAAAATAAGGCAAAATCTGGAAAAATCGACTAAGTGTGAGTTGGATTCAAGCACCAAGGGTTCCGTTTTCAAAATAAACATTTTGTGCTGTGAAAAACTGTTGCAACCGCTATTTTTCTTTTGAAATTTGGCACAACTGTATCGCATCTATTCTAGGTGGAAACACTTAGTATAATATAAAAGGGCTTTACTCGTACTTGCATATTACACAATTATTCTTTATTTTATGTGCTATAGTTTAAAAAAAATGTAAAGCCAAAAATGAGCTTAAAATAAATTTCCTCCCCCTTATTTCCGAAATTTGCAAGCCGATAAATCTGAAATAATTCAAATTCATAGATAATCTTCTATATTTTACAGGAAAAAAAAACAAAGCTTCAAAACTTTACAGTATTTGAGAATTAAAAAAAAAATTACGGGAAAAATAAAACCGAACGGAACCGTCGGTGGGCGAGTCCGAATCGCACTTGTACGGAACCCTAAAAAAGAGTTTTATACATACTGGACCAAGTTGGCTCCAGGGTTGTACTGGAAGCCGCTCCCGTGCCCCCCCTTCACTGACTGCGCGTACTGCTGCACCTGTTGCACGTCCCCGTCGTACTCGTTTGCGTACGCGCACGCGATCAGCGCGGCGCTGAGTATCAGCAGCTGACGCATTCTGAACTGATTATTCCGAAAAATAAATAAATTAACAACAAATTACTTACATAGTTTATTCAAACTCCAATGCATGCCATGCCATGCCATGCCATCACCCTCCCACACACTCAGTACCTCACATACACACTAATATCCTCATTCATACAAACAAACACATTCATACATCACAACACGCACACACTGTTGCTTTCTTCGTCCGTGCAGTCACTGAGGGGCCAGCTGAAAATCAGCGCTGTGGCTTGCCTCAGCATTATGCTGAGCTGGTGTACCCTTTTTGGCACTGTACCACACCAGATGTTCTGTGCTGCATGTATTAAACTTTGTATACTTCTGTAATCTGTATTCTGGTGTTTACAGCGCTAAATAAACGATTTCAATTTCAATTTCAATTTTCAATTTCAATCGCTCAAATCGAAAATGCCGGTTGAGGTGTCGCTAACGGGGCACTGAGGGAAAAAGTGTTAAAAAAAAACCTTCGCTTAAATCTATTTTTTTTATTGTGATAATTAGGGCACAAAGTGAGAATTGTAAATGAGGTGACGAGTTCCAAGGGTTCTACGGTCTGAGTTTACTTAATAATCGGTATAAAAACCTGTAACTTACAGCAAAAAAACCTGTAACTTACGGTATAAAAACCTATAACTTACGGCAAAAAGAAATTCATCTATCTACAGGTATAAAATTTTAGCTTGTTAGCTGATCGGCATTTTTAGCGTGAGTGTAATTTCTTCTTCTTCTAAGTTGTATTTCCTCATTTCTGGGTCGTGATCATTCTAAGGAATTAATCACATAGAACGACTCTCGTAGCAGATTTTAATGGGGTGGTTTGCCATTGCCTTCCCCATTTCACACACTGGTTATCTCAGTGTGCAGGTTTCCTCACGCTGTTTTCCTTCACCGTTAGACCAGTCGGTAAATGTACGTAAGTCTTCGAAAATATCCGAAAAACTCATTGGTACATGGCATTGCATGGTTTCGAACCCGGACCTCCCGCATGGGAGTCCGACGTCCTAGCCACGACGCCACCGACGCCTAAACAACACTCATTACTAATTATTAATTTAAGAGTTAATAATAATCGCAATAATAATTCGAGGGGGGGACTGTCTTTGAATGCACTCTTATGGACGTGTTCAGAGACACAATTTTATAGTAAATATTCTAAGGTTAAAAAAATCTAAAAAAAATAAATCTTAAAATTGAACCGACGCTTTGAAACTCGAATATCTACTTATTATAAACTATTTAATTGTGTTTAAAACCTATGTTCACGAATAAATGATGATTGATTGATTAATACTCGTATATTATCCAGGTATATTTGTTGTTCCAGTGAACACCCCTTACTTACCTACTTACTTTTGTTTACACCTTCTATAGGAAAACCAAAATTAGTCAATGATTTAGTCAACTAATTAAACAGGCATAATGTTAATGACTGAATTTCATGATCATCATCAGCAGCCTACTCTAGTCCACTGCTGGACATAGGCCTCTCCCAGGGCGCGTCATTGAGCCCGATCTTCGGCTCTTCTCATCCAGTCGCTGCCAGCCACCTTGCACAGATCGTCGCTCCATCTAGCAGGGTCCCACACTACGTTTGCCCAAACGCGGTCTCCAGTCCAGAACTCGTCTCCCCCAGCGGTTGTCGGTTCTGCGACAGATGTGACCGGCCCACTGCCACTTCAGCTCGCTAATCTTATGAGCTATGTCGGTAACTTTTGTTCTATGCCGGATCTCCTCATTCCGGATTCGATCCAGCAGAGATACTCCAAGCATAGCTCTTTCCATAGCACGCAATGACTTTAGTCAAGTGTAATAACTAATAAGTGTTTAGTTCGACAAGATTCTGATTTTTTCCGCGCAACACCAGAATTCAAAACTAAAAATAACACTTCAACTTGAAGTACATACTTAGTTTTTGTCTAAGTAACTATACTTAACTTGAGTCATCGTCAACTTGGCAATAATAAACATGACATAACTTGATCTTGACTTACCTTATAGAGTAGAAACACCGCAATGTTCTGGGACAAGTTCACGGTGTAACGTCCAGTAAAATACTGAGTTTAATTAAATCATATTCGCATTTAGCGGTTAAATTTTCATGCTCATACGCACTTGTAATATATAATTTGAAGGGTTCTGCAACATTATACAATTTTTATTTATTATGCATTCAGACATGCTATACGTAAGTATAAACTAGACAAAGTAGTTGAAAAATTGATCCCGCTCACGGAAATTAAAGCACATTTCTTTATTTAACTAAAAATAAGTTGAAATCACAAGTGTCAGGTAATGGAACGAACGTGCCCTGTTAGTCTTTAGATGCAGTGTTTCGGTTTTGTTTACTATTTTTTACATTTTAGATCGGAGGTTATTAGATAGACTCGCTGTCAATTTTAGTAGGCCACTAGCTCCCGCGCGATACCCATGCACTTTGCACCGTTTGCTTTATACTCGTAATTAAAATAGATTATTGAGTGAATTGACCTTATGAGACTGTAATACGACAAAGTGACTGGTGTGGTGTTTATTGTATCACGGAAACAAGATAAACGGGGTACCCCGGGGGTCACCGCCATAACACCAAGTACGACTTGAGATTTACTTATTGGACGACTTTATTTTGGGGTTTTACTCCGCGAAATGCGGATACACAAAGATATAAGTATAGCTCGTATACAAATTGACTGTATGAAATGGCTGCCTACCTAATAAACGTCGTCATATCGTGAATCTGTTTAGTTGTTTCTTTGCATCAAGTTTCAACACAATAAGCATTTATTTTCATTTTGAAGGTGGTATGTCACGGTTCACAGTCAGCAAGGTGTGTTATTATTTATTTATTTATTTTATTGTAAAACCAACAGCACTAAAAATAAAATATAATATATAGGTGCCGTGTGTGTTGCCGGCCAAAAAGAATAGCACCCTAACTCTGCCCGTGGGTGTCGTACAAGGCGACTAAGGGATCTTGTGGATACTATTTTCTACACATAGTAGACACGAAAACTCGCCACGAAGCACTGGCCAGCTAAATTAACCCTCTCTTTAAGCAAAAAACCCTAATACATGACACAGGATCGTATAGGGTAGCACAAAAGAGAGGAGACTTATACCCTGCAGTGGGACGACATGGGCTGATGATGATGATATCCCCTCATCACCCTTCACCCTTACCCTACACCTATCACCCTTTTACCTATTACTGCCGCAAAACAGCAATACTTGCGCTTTGTTTCGGTTTGAAGGGTAAAGAGCCAGCGTAATTACCGGCATATGAAGCATTCCATCGAAGTCCTCAAGCTGAGCACTGTCTCAATAACATTACAGTGAGGTGAGAGTCTATGAGCGATGGTAACCACCTACCATGGCTCTTTTTTATCGTATTCCGGCTAGCTAGAGAACAAGGAAAATGGACCAAAACTCTTTCGGCGATGGCCAAACTTTAGTAAAGGTTCTCTCGTGTGTTTGCGGACCCCTAATTCTAGTAAACCAAGTATGTCATCATAGGAAGCGAGATGAGATAATGCAATCCTGTTTTGAATAACGATTAAACTTAAACTACTGGCCTTAAACAGTGTTCTATTAGTTAATAATAAATAAATTTATATAATTTTATTTATTTTTATTTATTATTTTACACTTTTGTGTACAGGTGTGCTTAATGCCTTGCGGCATTCTCTACCAGCTGACCTATATATTATTATAAATTATTTTTAAACAATTTTAATTTTAATATTGCTTGCTTATCGTATGGTTAGTGGCCAACCTATTTGTCAGAGTTGTTCAGGCCGCCCGTAGGCCTCTGACATGGCTTAACGACTGCTGTCGAACGACAACAACCGGGACCGACTGCTAAACGTGCCCTCAGAGGCACGGTTGAGGCTCTGATGAAATATGCCACTAGCGGTCACCCATCCAGGTAACCTGCACGATCACTTTCGGACCGTGCTCGCAACTATGCTACGAGCTCCTCCTAGCCAAAAGCATAATTAATCGAATCACGATTCGATTAATTATGCCAGGCCTCTGACATGGCTTAACGACTGCTGTCGAACGACAACAACCGGGACCGACTGCTTAACGTGCTGTCCTTTATTTTTAATATTAATAAAGGAGGCCTTTGCCCAGCAGTGGGACAGAAAATAGGCAAATAAAAAATATTTCAAAAAAAATGTTTACGCGTATGAAGTCGCGGGAAAAACTAGCAGATAATAAAGTTCCTTTTAAAAAATAAAATAAAATAAATTAAGGAATTATCTGCTGCTATAATTTCCTTCTTTTAAAGGAAATTTATTATCTGCTAGTTTTACCCGCGACTTCGTACGCGTAAACTACAGAGTTCGCATTAGATTCTACCGCAAAAAAAATTGCAGATTCATAAATTTTGATCGTATACTTTTAGATATTGAGCTTTCGTATGGAACAGCTGATTTTTATTTCGCGACTTCAGATTTGGCCCCACAGTGAAAATTGTTCAGTTATGGATACTGAACAAAATGTTAAAAATACGTACTATGACAGCACTGTATATTATAGAACTATGTAAATTAGTAAGAAGATACTCATATATACTCATACTTATTTATTAAAAACAAACAGGACACCAGGAACTCTTGGTTACGTCATGCTTTTACAATCAATTTAATTCAAACACAATTCCATAAACCATACACACGTTTTCCATAAACCTTGCACACCTACTACCTCTTTCTCGATATCATTTCCTCTGGTCCGAAGGTTGCCTGGAAGAGGTCGCTCTTAGCGATAAGGCCGCCTAAATTGTACTTCACTATTTCCTTTTCTATCTCATGTTTGTTGTTTTTAATTTGTACAATAAAGTGTATTTTACTTTACTTTACTTTACAATTCATGTTAACTATAAACACAACTTGTGGACTATGAGAAAGCCTTTGACTCCGTCGAAACCTGGGCTGTTCTGGAGTTCTTGCAGCGTTGCCAAGTCGACTGGCGATACATCGAAGTGTTGAGATGTCTGTATGACGCCGCGACGATGTCTGTCCAAGTACAGAACCAGCAAACAGGACCCATCCAATTGCGCAGAGGAGTAAGACAGGGAGATGTCATATCTCCGAAACTGTTCACGAATGCATTGGAGGATGTCTTTAAGACCCTGGACTGGAAAGGACACGGCATCAATATAAACGGCGAGTACATCTCACACCTACGTTTTGCCGATGATATAGTCGTAATGGCGGAGTCGCTGCAGGACCTTCAAGAAATGCTGGACAATCTCAATGCTGCTTCACGACGTGTCGGTCTCGGGATGAACTTGGACAAGACTAAGGTCATGTTCAAGGTTTTTGGTCTCTTGACTCCTGTCCCACACTACTTAGGAAGTTCGTCCCATATTTTTTTATTTTTCCGTTTTTGCTTATGTTTTTTTCGTCTCAACCCTCTATGGTTTTTGTTACCCTGTATAGGTAATTTAACGCTGTAAGTATAGTGACGTTCTTTGACAAAGAAATGTATAAGCATTGCTGCTTTGCGGCAAAAATAGACTACCTAACACTGCAGGTTGACTCTGCATAGTCAAGGTATTTTTGATGCTTAATTAATTGACAAAGCTATTTTTTTATAAGCGAAGTTAGGTAGATAACTTACTACATGCAATGGAATAATAATGTATTATTGTGTGCAATAATAATTAATATTGTATTATTGTGTGCAATAATAATTAAACGGAAACAGATAAACCGCGATATTTTGTTGCGACGAACTCCGACCTCGCTGATGCTGATGTACCCAGAGCCAGGCACGCATTCAGTGGGGGGCCCACCCCCACTGAATGCGTCCCATACAGTGGGAGTCCAAACGTGGTGGGTGTCGTATGAGGCGACACCTCGTACACACCTAGTATACGGCGGCAGGCTCGCCACCTATCACGTTTGTCCACTAAATCTTACGGCGAAAAGTGGGAACTACCTATGGTGAAGGTGGTTCTCCGTCTACCCCCTACCCCCTCGGGAATTATGCATGTGAGAGTTATGTATGTATTGTATGACTATCTTTCCGGGCATCAAGTGGTTTATAATGTTCTTCCACGAATGAAGAGGATTATTTTTAATTTTGTAACTAGACTAAACTGAAAGTTTTAGTACCTACGCTGGTATTGAAGATATTATGTTATCAAGGACATGTTTGTTTTACATTAGTATCTAGGTATTAAGAAAAATAATGCACGTTCTGTGTTGATTCGTTTCATTCGTGATATGGTTTCATGATGAATTCAGATTTTAACGTAATTCGTTTAGCCCCCCCCGTATAATTTCGCTCTTAGTCCGTGTCTGTATTGATAGGTATATTTGTTATCAATCTTTATGCGACTTCCAGGAACTAATTTGATATGATGGATAAACTTTATTGATGATTACAGGTTCATGGATTTTATTTTCCTGTTAAATATACCTACCAATCTACTTTAAGATTTCTACCTCTAGGTTGGAATTAAGAACCAGTAGTCACAAAGAGTTCTTTATTGAACATTTCTTAGCTAATGACATAAATATAATTCCACACATTCTTTGGCTAGGTCAAGGCTAGGTAAAAAAAAACATTTTGTAAAACACTTTATGTAACAGCGCCATCTACTAGCTACAAGGTGAACTTTTAGAAGCAGCGCCATCTGTACGAAAGGAGTTGAAGTATTTAGAGCTTCACCAACCATCCTGGTCATAACTCCGTCACGGCTTCACCATTCACATTCACAATTTCAATGGCATGCTCCGAAGGTGGTCTCCAGCAAGGTATTTCAGCATACAAAGGTTCCGAAGTGGTATTGTCAATAACATCAAGCTTTGCTTCGCACTTCAGCGCTTCTATGGTTGAATCAGTTATAGAGTGAGCTCGCTGGTGTAAAAGTTTCTGACATTCGTTCATAGATGGCGGTGCAGAACAACGACTGTGCATATTTTCTAGATCGTGACTTCTTCGCGGTAAATGATCGTAGTGACACTCTAAAATACCTGCAAAAATAATTAAAAACAAATAAAAATGGCTATAAATAAATCCCAAAAATAAGTTGAATCTATTCACAAAGTTACCTCTGAAGTTTTCCAACATTAGTGGTGAAATAGTTTGCACGACGACTGGCCTCATAAACTGTTTTAAATTGCGATCTAACGTTGATATTGGTTGATAATGGCATTTATCTAGAGTCGGTGGATCTATAACAAAAAGAAGAAAAAATAAGAAAATAACAAAAAGAACCGTGGCCCATGAGGGGATCGAACCCGCGACCTTCGCGTTATTAGCACGACGCTCTAACCAACTGAGCTAATGGGCCGATGGCGTGTTGGTTGAAATTACGGTATGCATTCAGAACGTATTATTTTACTCACCTGGCAATGGAGTATGGAAGATGCTTCTCACGTATGGCGGCGGCACGTCATTGTTATCGATCATTACTTGCATTCTTATGTCATTATACTTCCTCACGTCATCATACCGCGGCCTTTTGCATCTTTCCAACATCACAATGACCACAGCCACGGTGATAACAGCCATCATGAGTCCTCCGGCGATACTTATCACCGATATAAGATCAACTGACGATCGTTCGGATTCTTTATCACCCATCACAGCGGTTATATGCTCCGGTTCTGTCAAAATATGAAAAGTCTCTTCATCCATGGCAGGCTCTTCGGTGACAGTGTTAGTTTTAGAGTTAGGGTTAGTTAAGTTTCTCTGAGAATTAGTATCTACTTGTTTTCTTACAAGTGTTTTCGTTATATTTGGTGTATCTGTTATATTTCTTTGCTTAACTGTTACAAACTGTTTGCTTATAGATGGATGCTCTGTTATTTTATCCGGAGATAAAGTTGTAGTTTCCTTTATAGGTATTGTCTGTCTTTGAATAGATGTTTTAGTAACATTTGGTCGTGGTGTAATTTTACTGACGTTAGTTGAAGAAATAGAAATTGTTGTTAAGAAATTAGAAGAATTCAGTCTTTTGTTAGCTTCATACGAGTACGTGCTCGACATGCTGTTAGTTGTTTTATTTGCAGATACAGTTGTCTTGAAAGTTCCAGTTATGGTGGATGGTGTAGAACTGATCTTAGTAACGTTTTGAAGTAAAGGATTGACTGTCGATGACACATTCGCTTTTCTTGGTATGGTGTTTGAGAATTTTATTGTATATGGTATTGCAGTAGTTGTATGAACAGACATCGGCCTAGTGAATCCGTGTGTTTTGTTGTATGATTTGACTGTTACGTTGTTCCTTTGGGAAATATACGAGGTTGTAGTCAGAGCTATCTTCTTAAAAGTGGCATACGATACCGAAGTAGGTATAATAGATACTATTATTGTTTTTGGAGTAGTATTTTCAGGTGTTATTTCCTTCTTAGTAGCATTTTTGTATTTCAGATGAGGTAGTTCCTGAGTAGTTTTGACTTTTATTTCAACTAATGGAGATTCACCTTTCTGTGCTGGACGGATCCATATCTCTTTGTGTTTAAATTTGACAGTTGTCGGTAGTCTGATGGTTGTTTCTGGTTTCCTTGTAGACTCTACTTTTCTTGTTGCTGTCTCTTTTATTCCCGTTGATGTAGGTTCAGTGGTAATCAAAGCCGTACTGGATGTTAGTGTCTTCGCTGTTGACAGTGTTTTGGATCCTTCGGTTGTAGTGGCAGTGGAGTCAGTTGTTAAAACATTTCTGACTATTGGATACCGTTCCACATAGTGTATCTTTGTAGCAGTTTCTATAGGTGCACCACCAGTGGTACTATAAACTGAATTGTTTACTGCTACCCTTTTCGTGACGTCTTCAGGGACTACCGTTAACGGTGACAAATGACTTGATAACGTCACATTATTATACGTCACTGTCTTTTTAGTTTCTGAAATTATTGTTGGCTTTTCAGTTAATGAAACTGTAGTCGCCCTTTCAATGATCGTGGTATCTATTTTTATAGGTGTTGTTAAAGTACTTAGAGTCGTCTTTGTACTAGATATTGGAGTTCCTGAACTTGCAACAGGACTGGTCTCAACTCTACTAGTAGAAGATGTCGATTGAGTAGTTGTAACTAAAGTAGTTTTAGTAGAAGAGGTATTGCCAGTGGTTAGTAGCTGTTCCATCATTGCTGCCGGAGTGGTAGACATGATGGTTTCGCAACTGCAATGAAATGGATATAACATTAGCATTTAATTCAACCTCAGTTTCTCAAAGTTGATTGTGTATATTGCAGATTTTATGTTCGGAATGTAATGAATATTATCTTAAATCAGCACAGTCACAGCACAGCTCTATACCTAGTATCTAGCTTATAGAAAGGATGGTCGGTGGCGTAGTGGCTGGTACAGCCGACTCTCATGCGGGAGTTTCTCGGTTACATTTACCGACTGCTGTAACGGTGAAGGAAGGAAAACATCGTGAGGAATTCTGCACACTGAGATAACTAGTGTGAAATGGGGAAGGCAATGGCAAACCGCCTTATTAAATCTGCCAAGAAAGTCGTTCTAACTGGTTATTTCTATAGAATGATCAAGACCATCATCAATGAGGACTAAGAATAAGAAGAAGAAGAATAGAAATGATCACTAACCAGTCTAATAGAAACTGATTAGCCTATCTATTTATAATAGAAAAAATAGATGTTCCAACGTATAATGATTAGAAATAGACCCCATGATACTGGAAGATGCAAATGTCAGAAGTAGAAAATAAATAAAAACTTACGGGAACGAAAAAATGTTGTTAACAGAATGAATAGGTACATACTATTGTATTGAATTTCCAAAAACTTTATGCGAATGATTTTGCGAAACTCAAGCAGAATGTATTGCTTTACACTCTCGTCTAATTAAGTTTGTAAAAGGGATCCGAGTAAAGCATTAAATTCCCCGACAAGGCCATTACGTGTCGTGTTAGGGAAAGGAACCTTCGGAGGCTGGAGGTTGATGTTAATGAGGAGTAATTGGATCTATTACTGCTTACCTACTTCACGCGTACCTAATGTTTGAGTCTCTGACTGTACAACGAAATTAATCAGAATATATTACACTGTTTAAGGACAATGTTTTTCCCATTGGCGTCGATTCCAGGGTGGCCGGTAAAGCTAAAACTAAACCTAAATGAAACTGTCAATAAAACCTCTCATATTGTGTAGAGAGAGCGGTACAATTCGTTAAAATGGACGTGAGAATTATGCAATTATGCTATCAAAACGTTAAAACGCTCTCATGTACGAGTAAGTAGGTTTGCCACAGGTTTTGTTATCTGCATACGGTATGCAGGAAGCGTCGAACAATTAAATGGGCGACCCTGGTGACCCTGGTACAATCAGATCACAAATTACAGGGCCCTGATCATTCTAGGAACGATTCTTTCTCTTGGCAGATTTAATAGGATGGTTTGTCATTAATTGCCTTCTTCAATGGTTAAAAAAAACTGCAGCCAGTCTGTGTCTGTCTGTTAATGAAGCAGTAAAAAGTGGCAACCCACCTCTCACCTTGCCATCCCTCCTGGCAGTGGCACTCTCCAGTGGTGGGGGAGCAAGTCCCGTGGTCACATCTTCGGCACTCGTGGACGCAGTTGGGACCCCACTTGTTTGGGGGGCAGCCTGAAAAGTTTAAACTGTATTACAGGACCAATGTCTGCGGCTACTTCAGACACTTTATTCCATACATTGTCTGTTGCATCGTAACTCCATCATCCATAATTAACCGATGATCATGTTTGGACATGGCTGTTTTATTCAACGGAGAAATTTTGTCGAGTGTGTTCTTAGCCATGTGTGATAAAAATTGGACTAGTGGTTTCCAAGATCTAGGAGTATCAATGATGTCAGATGGGATCTCTGGAACGGTAATAGCTAGATGGTTCGAGTTTGAGCTCAAATGTTTAGGACCATGGTGCCTTTCCCACACCAGAAACCTTGAGGACCTGATGATGATCAGACAAAAAAATCGGGTTTTTTATTTTATTTTAATTAAGTCGGTAATTAACCGGCACACGAGGCACTCTATCCAAGTCCTCAAGGTTAGCAACGCAACGAAAACCCTCTAATAATAAAACAGTGAGGAGAGATGTATATGCGCGATGGTGACCACTTACCACCATTACCGTTTGCTGATCTGCTCATCATATATAATTTAAAAAGTTATCATTGATGAAATTACCCTCCAAGCAGCCGTGTCCCGTCTTCCCATGTGGACATATCGGAACGCACGACACGTCCCTCATCTTGTATCCGGGACAGCACGCCGCCATCTCTGCTGTTCTTTCTTCTGTCTGAAAGTTTTTTTACCTTAGTTTACTAATATTACAATTTATTGTATGTAATTTTTTCTGTTATTAAACCGCGAAGTGACTCTGGCTCTGGCAATCTGGCAAATTCTAGGAAATTAAATATTTTTATTGCAAATAAGAACTTACAGGAACAGGAAATAAAAATAGAGTGGGACCACGAGTCGTAATCTACAACTATAACTGGTAGTCCCACTATGCAGTGGGACCACGAACCTACATTTTCAGGCTAGTGGGACTACGAGTAATGGTGGGACAATGAAGGTGGAACATTTTTGCAACATTATTTTTAATCTATCACCGTTTCATAAGGTGCTATTGCTGAGAACAAAGAACTGGCGCAAGAAACAATCAGCGGCACATCTTTTAAAATATTAGTTCGTAAACATCTTAGTAAAATAACTACATACCTAGATATCCATCAATGGTTGATCAACAGAACATTTCTACAAGAAATAATATGATGTCCACTACACAAAATGACCACTTTTGAAAGAGGTCTATATTTTTTCCCGGTGGATAATAAAATCATCCGGTTGTCAGTGCAATGCAATTACTACTTTTCTGTTATTATTTGAGATGACATTCTATAGCTAACCGCATGAAAATATTTATACTCGTATACTTAACTGTATCCTTGAGAAAAACTAGACCAATCACTAAGTGGCCAATTTCTTGCTGTTTTGCCAGCACTATTAATACCGCTATGATTCGGCAGTAAATTGATTTCAAAGAAAGAAATAAGGAAAGATTATTTATTTCCGATACACATACAACCAACTAGGTACAGAAGACAAAAATAATATTAAACAAATATACCTATTACAAAAATAAGCAAAAGTAATTAAATTTGATGAAGGTGGTGTGCAGCACCGGAAAAAGGGGACAAACTCAGCCTGTTGCCGTAGCGCTTTTAGCACTCAACGACCTTAGGCTTGGACTACACGTGTGCGGTTCCAGCCCCGGTTCGGTTCGCTGCATCATCACGAAGTACTAACATCAATTGTGAGGAAAGCATGTGATTGGTTGCCACGAAGTAATCTATAGTCATTGGAACCGCACGCGTGTAGTCCAGGCCTATCACCCCGCTCACCTCTAGCCTGGTGAGGTCCCTCATCTCGGTGCTCCACCGCGAGCAGCGCGGGGGCATCGAGAAGCACCACTCGTATGTGCGCACTGACATCGGCGCGCGGTACTTCACTCGTTTCGTCACGTTGTACCTGCGATTAGGAGTATCGATCTTCAATAATAATAAATAATTTTAAATAATTTATTTGATACATTACATTATACATTAAACTATACTAAACGTTGGACTCCGCACTAGGCAACAGCCTGCATCGCGGAGGCCGGTTCAATTTTCCTTCCTTATCTAATAATTTTTAATTACATCAATTTATAATAAGATATATTTATTTATGAGATATTTAATTATTATTATTTTATATTAATTTTATTACTTAATTATATTAAAATAAACAGAAATAAAGATGAGAAAGTAATTAATTATGGAGTGTTGTACGACGATGAGTGTGAGTGTGCTAGGGTGTCTTAAGGTGAGTGTGTGTGGATGAGTGTATAATGTGGTTTGGTGAAAGAGGGATATTCATGGTGAGTGCAGTCGAGTGTGCCGTGGAAGTCAGTGATAGAGCGATCGCGAATCGCAATAGTCAGGTCCACACCACCTGAGCCGCCTCGCAAGCCAGACTTTTGGCATGGTCTTTTACGTCGATGAAGACCAACGGTGCAGACCCGGCTATTGATTGATTCCATTATGAAGGTGGTATGACTGTGAGCAGTCAGCTTGGAGTGCTTACAAACACACGCACACTCAGTACCTCACATACACACCAATATCCTCATTCATTAAAACTAACACATTCATACAACACAACACGCACACACTGTTGCTTTCTTCGTCCGTGCAGTTACTGAGGGGCCAGCTGAAGATCAGCGCTGTGGCTTGCCTCAGCATTATGCTGACTTGGTGTACTCTTTTTGGCACTGTACCGCACCGGATGTGTTGTGCTGCATATATAAATCTTGTATACTTCTGTATTGTGTTCTATATTCTGGTGTTTACAGTGATCAATAAACGTTTTCAATTTCAATTTACATAGCTGTGTTTTAGTTTTAAGGGTAAGAGTAGGGTTGCCAACTTTCCCGGGTCCCGGTACGCAGCTAAAATCTCCGGGATTTAAGTTTGGCGCCGCCGCCGCTGAGCAGTCTCTCGCAAACAAACCACAAGCGCAAGCAAAGGGCTTTATTTTCACTTTACAAAACTATTTTTTTTTAATAATGTGCTATAGTTTTTTTTATTTATGGCCAAAAATGGCGAGAAATTACCGTTTCCCCCTTAACTCCGAAGTTTGTAGGCCGAAAAATCTGAATTAATTCAAACTTATAGATAATGTTCTATATACTCGTATTTTACAGGAAAAATATAACAAAGTGTCGAGAATTTACAATTTTCGAAAATTCAAAAAATTATATATATTTTTTTTAACGACAAAAAACTAAAATTCAGATAGAAAGTGTTACATTCGTTTAGTAGAAAATAAAACGAAGTCTAAAATTAATTATTTTGGGAAAAATAAATTAGAAATGATATTTTTCAAAACAAAAAATATTTCCTTGACAACGGAACCCACGGTGCCTGGATCCGACTCACATTGAGTTGGCAACCCTAGGTACGAGAAACAGCATAATTACCGGCACATGAGGCACTTCATCTAACTCCTCAAGGTTAGCAGGCACCATGAGGTGGCCGGTTTGCTCGTCTCCTGCCTTTAAAATACACAGTAAAAATGACTCCGAATGTTCAGTCACAACCGTTGCCTCTGACTGCATCCATAGTTTAACGACCATAATGGCGAACTCCCTATCGGCATACAAACCTTTCGAAGTTTTGCCTAATGGGATACAGTATGTACCTACCATGTACTTTGTATGTATTAAACAATAAATATTAAAAAAATACAATACATACGATACAAATACAAAATAATTTATTTACCACAAAAAAATTACACGTTTTTAAGTTTGCTGTTGGATCCCGCACTAGGGCGACCCTGTGTTGCGGCGATACTTAATCACATTAACAATAAGTAATAAATTAACTAATTTGGACTCAGTTGTATTTTACAAATATATATTGTGTATAGTATTCGTGTCTGTGAGGTGTGTTAAGGTGGGAAAGGGTGAGGGTGTGGTGTGTGTGTGTTTGTGTGTGCGCGCGCGTGGGTGTCTTTGTGTGTGAGCTTATAAGCGATAAATTAATGATTTGCCTTCTTATGTAAGGATATTTTTGGCGTAGATTCAAAAGAAACGGGACAGTCACCTATCAAAAATCCAACAATTTAAAAGTACGAGTGAATACTTACTTCTGCTTCACCATGCACACGTTGGGCCCGTTCAGGCTGGTCACCTGCACCACCATCGCTACCGCCACTACCGCTGCAATCCACCACGCTCCAGGCCGCACTGTCCGCACATTGTCTGACACTGACATTTTCACTTAGCACTGCTCCTTCCAATCCATTGTTGCTTGTTTCTCTCACTGTCTCTCACTTTGTCTTACTTAGTTTTACATGATTTCAACGCTGTGTTTTCTAATCTGAAAAAGATATAGGTACTAGGTACAGTCATATGTACTCGTAGCATGTGGTACACCGGGTCAAAATATTATGTTTTCAAAAACTACTGGACCTATTACAAAAAAAATCTTTTACTAGCTAGTATTTTCGTCTATGTATCAGTTACGTTAGTATTGTATAGTACTATGTGGTATTAGTAACAGAATTTTGATAATTGATCCAGTAGTTAATACTTAATTGTATACTGACGTTGTATTTTATTTTTCATAATTGATTATTGTATTATTACTTTATTTTCTGGCTATATTTTTATAGACTTTATGACATGTGACAATTGACAATGCCTTTTTACAGCAGTTATAATTTTTTATATTTATTATTTGTACGACAATGCCCCTTTACAGCAGATACCAGTATATTAATTTTATTATTTATTAATTTAGATAAAAGACAAAGTCCCTTTACAGCTGCTACAATCCTAATATTTTAGCCAAATTTTTATATGTAAATCGGCTGGTCTGTTCGCTCCTGTCCAGTTATGTTTATAGTTAACATGAATTGTGTTTGAATTTTAAATTTATTGTAAAAGCATGACGTAACCAAGAGTTCCTGGTTTCCCGAAGGTGTTTAATAAATGAGTATGAGTAGTTTTTGAGTAAATTTTAATATTCTACAAATAAGACTTATGTTTTTGAGATGTAAGTCTAATTGTGTTGTATGAAATAAATAATTATATCCTGGTTTATTTTCCGACTGCTCTAATAGTGAAGGAGAACATCGTGAGGAAACCTGCACGATAAAAAAGTTTCCGAAGGCGTGTGAAATCCACCAATCAGCACTGTACCCGCTCGGTGGATCATGGCCCGTACCCCCTTCCCAACAGTGGGGACATTAAAATAGGCTGATGATGATGATGATTCTATTTTTGCACCTTTAGTTACATGTGACGCTACATTAATGAATATTTAAAATTTCTGTAGGTTTCCTTGATTGCATGTTTTCTTATTTTGTCTTTTTTTTTATTACCTACCTATAACATTTAAATTTGAGTGTTGCACGTTTTCGATATGTTACTCGTATATATGGTACGTTTCCTTCACGTCTGTAGGTAGGTACCCCGAAACCATACCCTCTGTTCTTACTCCTCAATTTCCTCCTGTTATTATTATTTCGTGTTTAACAGTTACGAAATAACGTAACTATTACATATCACATTCCGCTGTGTGGAGAGGAGGACAATTAGCTCTGATGCCCTCATTCGGTCCCCCATCCTGTAGAGTTAGTTGACCTCGCATCATACATACATACTGCGTCAGTTATCAGATCATGCGTGTCCGACTCCATGGTTTTTAATGCAAACGAACCATCTGATGGTAAATGGTCACTGTCGCCTATAGAAATCTCACCTCACTGTAATATTATTAGAGGTTTTTTGAAGCATTGCTAGCTTTGAAAACAGGTAGAGCGCCTTATGTAACTATAGTTACGCTGGCTTTTTTACTCTTCAAATTGCAACATAGCTTTGCATTGTTGCTTTACGGCTGAAATACCTAAATAACTATGCAGCAGGCTACGAGTAACTTGATAGTACATAATACGACTGTATTCTAACTGTAATCTTGTCATAGATTAAGAGGATTTTGAAGTGAAAATTTCGTTGCCTTGCGCTCTTTCTGAACCGTGAACCAAACTGAACCATCACGCACAGGTCGGTGACGCTGAATCGTGTGTGCTCGGGTCGGTGACGCTGAATCGCGTATACTCGGCTCCATTCGACATCAAGCGCGCTTGGGTCGGTGACGCTGAATCGGGTATACTCGGCTCCATTCGACATCAAGCGCGCTCGGGTCGGTGACGCTGAATCGCGTACACTCGGCTCTAGTCGTCATCAGCTGTCATCAGCCACGTTAACTGTCTAACAAGGAGTGCATCGTTTCAAGAATTACGTTTTAATCCACGACGAAACAGAGAAGGTATATGCGTTTGACCTAAGAGGATGTTTGTTTTTTATTATCTAAGTCGTGTTTTTTTTTTAAGTTTTCACTTCTATCGTGTGGCCATAAGCACACACCTTCTTTTTAAAATTCAGGATTATGCTCATGTTAGATGTAAGTGACGATGAGGCGGAAGATGAAGCTTACGTGTTCAGCAAGGTCTGGCTCTTCATAACATTGCGGGAACACAATCAATCATGAAGGAATGAACGCCCGCCCCAGTAGGGAAACTACTTTATCTTTAATCCAAGACAACAATGCTAAGCGAATAGATATTTGGCGATAATAAAGACATGGAAAACAAAGTTAGTCATCCGATCAACTGTACAAGACAAGCGCTGGACTACTTAATGGTTGATCCTTTAAGGTGATGCTGTCTGACGATGTGGGAACATTACGATTATTAAAGCTAAAACTTTCTGCTAAATTCATATTAGAGTAGCTAAGCGTTTTATTTATTTTATTGTACAACGCTAATATCAAGAGCTCTTCGTATACTAAATGAGGTATCGCAAAGGATTGATCTGGTCCATTGCTCGGTGACAGAATTCACAGAAGTAACACTGACTTATCTAAGCATGTAATTATTATTGTAAATTGTATTAATTTTAGTAGAATAGTATTGTTTTATATAATTGAATTGGGAATTCCCGTAATAATTATGTAAATTATAAATAAATAAATAAATCAATCTTCTCTTCTAAGTCGTTTTCCTCATTGCTGATGGTCGTGATCATTCTAAGGAATTAATCACATAGAACAATTTCGAAAAAACCGAAAAAACTCATTGGTAAATGACATTGCATGGTTTCGAACTCGGACCTCCCGCATGGGAGTCCGACGTCCTAGCCACGGCGCCACCGACGCTCTTGAATATAATGACACTAATATTAATAAAAATAAAAAATAATAATAAATAGTACATAAGGGGAACTTATGTTTGAAAAAGATTTATTCTAACAATTCGATATAAGTTACGTTGTAAAGGCAAGATGAAATTATTAAGGCAATTTATTTACATTTTATTATACAACGCTAATGTTAATACATTATTAGTTTAGTCGTCCCGCTTCGCTTTAACAGCGGCACTTGCGTGTGCGCATATCAGCGCGTCGTTTCGCATGCGAGCGCGCAATTGGGCGGCAGGCGGCGGATGCGCCCATTGGCGCAGCTTTATCTACCAGCCATCGACCTCTTTACAGATTGTGAATGAAAGAACTGGGGATTGACGGATTGAGATGAATGACCAATGACCATTGGGGTTGATTCTTGTTTGATCTACTTGAAGGTCGCTTTTGTAAAGATCATGGTCATTATTTATTAGAGGTATCACCTTTTACATAGGTATCTGCCGCAAAGAGCAATGCTTGCGGTTTGTAGGGGTAGATTAAGGGCATGAAATGTATGTTTTTTGAATCCATCAGATACGTGTGGCGATTTAATTAGTTGCGTAATTATAGAATAATCAATTATTGCATTAGTAATGATGACGCATGGATTTTACCATAGGTAGGTATATATTTGCACCTAACAATAATAAACTGCCCTTATGATCTGTCTTCACTGCGTTCTCCATTTCACCACCCGATGGAACCCCAGTACAAGACGTTAAATACGATAAGATACTTCGTTAGATGATCTTATCTACATAATACGAGTAGCATCTAATCTTATCTTATCTTATCATAGGGGGCCGGAATAACCCAGCGGCACTTCGACCCTTGAGAATCTTTTGTGCCTACCTCATTTTACACACTGGTCATCTCAGTGTGCAGGTTTCCTCACGATGTTTTCCTTCACCGTTAGAGCAGTCGGTAACGGTACGTAAGTCTTCGAAAATACGAAAAACTCATTAGTACATGACACTGCACAGTTTCGAACCCGGACCTCCCGCATGGGAGTCCGGTGCCCTAGCCACTATGCCACCGACGCTCTTAAGGCTCAATTTACATTGCCGCGGAATGGAATGGAAGCGAATTTTCGCAACGTAATTGTACATAATGAACTTTATGTCAATTGTGTAACATACAAACTAAATACGAGCCAAAAAAGAGGTCGCGCGTCTTCCGGGGAATCCTCGCGCATTCTCGATAATTCCCCTAGGGGTAAAGCGTACTTAGTTTGTATGTCACACAATTGACATAAAGTTCATTATGCTATGTACAATTACGTTGCGAAAATTCGCTTCCATTCCATTCCGCGGCAATGTAAATTGAGCCTAAAGCTCACCTAAGCTCTCGGATAGATCCTTTTCTTATATTTTTCCTTACATTACGTTTGTTTATATCTCGCGTTGTCCCCAGTTTGTTATCAATCAATTCTTTAAGCATAAAGTTCTGTCTGTTGTGTCAGCGAGCAGTTGTCACAACTGGATGTAATGGAGGGGTTCCAACGATGCTCTTCCGCCCGTCGGTTACAATAACTTTTATGGGTCCTAAAATAATATTACACAATGCTACTTCAGCGCTAGAGGTAGAGAAAAGGGGAAAGAGGTTAGATTTGATTCAGAATGGCAGTTGAAGGGTTGTACGAGTATGACTTGTAAACGAGAAAGTTCGAGGAGTGATCGTGCAGGTTAAGCGACGTTGGCGCGGTCGGTACCAGGATGGGTGACCGCTTGTGGCATATCATCTGAACTCCTCCGTGCCTCGGAAACACGTTAAACAGTCGGTCCCGGTTGTTGTCGTTCGACAGCAGTCGTTAAGCCATGTCAGAGGCCTACGGGCGGCCTGAACAACTCTGACAAATAGGTTGGCCACTAACCATACGATAAGCAAGCAACGAGATAGTATAGGTATTACCGTACCGATGTTCTAATAAAAGTCTAATACAATTTTACCTACAGGGTGTTATATTGAGCTTCCCATTATGGAGCCTATTGAGGTCAAATATTTCTGTCATAGGGTGTGTCAAAGTAAACAATTATTCGAATTCGACTTCATGTAAAATTGTACAATGTAAAATAAATTTCGTACATAAGTACATTAATAGTCAAGTATCTATAAATTCACAGTAAGTAAATCGCATTGCAAAAACCATTATGGTCATATTTTTGACTCTGGTGAAATTTTAGTATCCATAAGTGAGTTCACATCATGAAGCAAATCCACTGCGTCATCATTATACTTATTCTGAATTTCTAAGTTGTCCTTACTTCTGATAATACACTAAAACTAAATAAACTAAATTCTGTTATATAACGTTTTCCATAAACCTTGCACACCTACTACCTCTTTCTCGAAATCATTTCGTCTGCCCGAAGTTTGCCTGGAAGAGATCGCTCTTAGCGATAAGGTCGCCTAAACTGTACTTCACTATTTCCATTTCTATCTCATGTTTGTTGTTTTATATTTGTGTAATAAAGTGTATTTTACTTACTTTACTTACTTAAAACATCCCTACACAATTGCCCTTTTACAGGGCAGGATGCTTGCTCTATTTATTATTTGATAGCTAATTACTGCGCATGACTGTTATCTACACTATTAAAAAAAACATTCACATTATTACATTTCAGGATTATTATATTGTATATAAGATAACAGAGTGTTTATAAATTAGATATTTCTGGTAAAGAAAGGTGTCTCAAATAATCAAAGGTTTAATTCTTTCCCCTAAGCATTGCAATAGCTTAAAATTTTCTTTAGCAGCATATAAACAGATAAGTTCGTGACTGACATTCAGTTAAATAAGCCGTGTCACAGTCTAAAAATTTGCTTATATCTCCTAGCAGTCGATCAACGAACGCATCTACGCAGAGCCTCCACGCAACTTGAGCTAGGGGAGAAGAAAATCGAGGTCGTTCGCATTTTGTATTTCTCTGTAGAAAACCAACATCTAATAATAACTAATTTCTTCTTGTCATGTGGTCAGTGGCCAACCTATTAACAGGGTTATTCTGGTCGCCCGTAAACATGGCCTAACACCTGCTGTTGGAAGACAGCAGCCGGAACCGACAGTTTAACGTCAGATGAAAAGTGTTATTAGCGGTCACCCATCCTGGTTCTGACCGCACCCAACGTTGCTTGACTTTCTCGATCACTATGTGACCATGCTTGCAACTAGGCATAAATCCAAGTAACCCCATCAAAAGCTACTATTCTGATTCAATCATCTGTTTTTCCAAACACCGACGGTGACTTAATTAGTTGCAAAAAGCATGTTCGTAGATAATAATGCTTTGTTGGCTACTACTCATACTATAATAGCCTCCTGGCGTCCAGAGCCTTTTCAGCTTGGAAAGGTGTAAACGCTCAAGGTTCTATACATAGTACTAATTCTTAAGACCGTCAAAGGTATCGATTAAACCTATACAAAGTACAAATACAAATATACTTTATTGCACACCCGGGACAAAAACAAAACATACAACATAAAGAGAGGTACAATACAATGTGCAGAAGGCGGACTTAAAGGCGGGCTTCAATTGATAGATTGTATTTTTTGAGTTTGGGTCTGAATGACTATAACAATTTAGTCCAACATATAGGCCCATGAGACTCAGGAGGATAGGACACGAGTCCCTCACTGTATGATTTCTATACTGTGGCTGCGTTATCCCTAATTCCCAAAACATCTGGTCCAGGAGCAGACGAAGCTCCATGGCAACTAATTGGCTTAATGGCTCTGCCATGCACACCGAGTCTCTGCTCGGGTCCATTACTGTTCGTTACAGTTAATTTTGAACCAAATGGTTTTATTCAGTCATTCGCAGCCGCTGCATTACAAAATGTACAGAGGCGGACTGGCAGTCTTGGCCGCCCTAGGCCAGTACCATCCACACCCTTCTCAACTCCATTACTTGAATATTCTTCAACTGAATATTAAGAATAAGAATAGTCCATACACCAGTAGGAACTTAAGCATATGTTATATTAAACTAAATAAAATTAGTGAGCAACAAGTTAGTTTATAATAAACGCTGACCTCCGAACTAGGAAGTTCCTGTATCTCGGAGGACAGATGTCGTCTGTGACCAGTGCAAATGAACATGTAACAGCACATGGGAAAATATAAAACTGTCAAAATTTGGAAGAAAGAAAAAAAGAACAATAATAAAGGTTTATATAAGGGGTGGTGGGAATTATGTGTAAACATTATGTGTATGTGTGAGAGAGAGAGGATGAGTGGGCGTGTAAGAAGGTGTATGTGAGAGAGGAAGGGTGTGTGTGTATGTATTAAATTTATTGATCCGCCCAAAATATTTACTCATTTCAAATTATCCCATAAATGAAATGCATTTACCTACTACATGAATTCGCATTTTTTTCTCAGTGTAGTATATTTTGTCATTAATAGTGTCGTTCCTTGTTCACGTCAGTGTATTTTTTCAATAGGGCCGCCCTAGACCCTGGCCAAGTCCGCCTCTGACAATATATGTATACTCCTAGGTACCTATACTTTACTATAAGCTATAAGTAAATACGATACTTAATATGTAGTTTAAGAAGCGCCGTCGTTTTTAACTCCTGAAAAGGAATGGGTGTTATAAATTTGACGTCTGTGGCATACATAACTCAACAACCGATGATCCGATTTGGACACGGATTAATCTATTTAACAGAGAGTTTGGCGAAAGTGTTCTTAGCCAGGTCTGATAAAGATTGAATCAGGGTTTTCTCCAAGATCTTGGAGTATGTTTGATGTTATATGGGATCTCTGGAACGGTAACAGTAGATAGTTCGAGTTTGAGAGCTCGAAACTTTTGGGGCCCTTTGCACATCTGGATTCTTGAATACCTGATGATGACCAGGAAAAAATAAGGGAATCTTCACTATGATAGATTAAACCTGTGTCGCGCGCTATTCTATCTTTGGCCTCATTGTAAACATTGTGAAGGAAAGAATAGTGGACTGTATGAAATTTTGAAAGAATAAGTTGGACAGAATGTAGTTAGAACGTAACGGTCGCAGATAATGATTTAAAACCACTTACTTTAATTCAGTTCTTCAGGGTCGTCATCCCGATGATGGTGACGAATCAGCGGATGTGGATAACGGTGGTGAGCACAGGTGACGATGAAAATGATCCTTGATCACAATTCGCAAAAAAAGGTATTGATTTGCGATCGCTACAAAATGCATGCGGTCGACGCGGCGGGTGTCGTGCGACTGGGACGCAGTGGATGACAGCTGTCACTCGACAAAATACGGAAAAAAGCAGGTGGCCGTAAATAATTATCCGGTCCAGTCACATCTACCCCACATTTGTACAAGAAAAGCAAAATAAACATTCGAATAATATCGACTAATATCCTCATTCATAAAAACAAACACACTCATACAACACAACACGCACACACTGTTGCTTTCTTCGTCCGT
The DNA here is from genome assembly GCA_947369225.1 of Hofmannophila pseudospretella. Classification (NCBI taxonomy): domain Eukaryota; kingdom Metazoa; phylum Arthropoda; class Insecta; order Lepidoptera; family Oecophoridae; genus Hofmannophila; species Hofmannophila pseudospretella. The sequence continues at coordinate 13,926,590 of OX376318.1, read as the reverse complement.
GCAGTCACTGAGGGGCCAGCTGAAAATCAGCGCTGTGGCTTGCCGCAGCATTATGCTGAGCTGGTGTACCCTTTTTGGCACTGTACCGCACCGGATGTTTTGTGCTGCATGTATTAATCTTGTATACTTCTGTATTGTGTTCTATATTCTGGTGTTTACAGTGATAATTAAACGTTTCAATTTCAATTACGAACACATTGAATATTGAATCGCTAAAATGTTAATACAAGATAATTATATTTATAGATATTATTGGAGGCGGAATATGAAAGAGAATGCTTGTAAGTACATTTTAGTTATCTTTAGAATAAAGAAATAATAATTTCAGATAAGTATTATAGTGAATCATCTCACTAAAGTAAACTGACGGAATGTTATACAATTCGTAAAGAATGTTTGACTTTACGTAAATTGTTTACGTAGAATCGCAAATCTATTAGTCTAAACTATAAGAATTAGGAGTTTTAGTTTGTTTGAATTTCGTAAATTATACCAGTACTAAATCAATTAGTTATACCTAGTTATACATATAGGTTGCTGTATTATTATTATAGATGTAAATGTTTTTAGAGAGCCATGTGTTGGATTCATCAAAAACAACCTTCATATGTAAATTTTCCATTCAAAACATTGAAATAGAAATATCATTTACCCGTATTTTATGCGTAATTTTTTAAAATATTTTTTTTTATTTACTTCTAAACCCGCATTTGACCTCGATCTCGCCTGATGGTAAGTGACGATGAGGTCGACGATGGAGCATGCGGGTCCAGTAAATGCCTATTCACTCTGGCCTTGAAGATCCCAAGGTTTCGGGAAATACAGACGCCGGCAGGCTGTTCCATTCCTTAGCCGTTCGCATAATGAATGAAGAAGCAAATCGATTCGTACGAGCAGATGGGATATCAACAACATAAGGATGGAACCCCTCCCCGCGCCTGGTAGTCCGAAGGCGGAATGGAGATGCTGGAATTAGGTCGTGCAATTCCGATGCGCACTCTCCGAAATGTATCCTATAAAATACCGATAGACAGGCGACTTTGAGCCGATGTTCCAGACTTAATGCAGATGTTACATTGTGTTTCAGTATAACCATAAACCGAAAGCGTACAATTTTTGTTCAATTAATAAATCAATCATAAATCATCATCAATAAATTAATCAATCATTATTGAAGTCGCTTTGCATTGACAATCTGATAAGAAAGAATATTATTAGTAGCCAAATAAAACGTAGAAAATTGTCAATGTACAGCAAAGTAAGAAAACATAGGGTTTAGACGTTTAGACGCATTTATGGCGTTTTTCTCGGAAATTTAATAAGAAAAACATGTTTTTTCTGTTGCTTGCTTGCTTATCGTATGGTTAGTGGCCAACCTATTTGTCAGAGTTGTTCAGGCCGCCCATAGGCATCTGACATGGCTTAACGACTGCTGTCGAAAGACAACAACCGGGACCGAGTGCTTAACGTGCTCTCCGAGGCACGGAGGAGCTCAGATGAAATATGCCACTAGAGGTCACACATCCTGGTACCGACCGCGCCAACGTCGCTTAACCTGCACGATCACTTTCGGACCGTGCTCGCAACTAGGCTACAATAGTTGTTGTAGATGCTACCCTTGAAATATTTACATTAAATTAAAAGGCACCATAAATAAAAAAATATACTTCCGCAGTAGTTAAAGCTATAGTTAAGTAGGTAGGTTCCGCAATTGGTAAGTAATTTTACATTTAAGCAATTTAATTATTTTTCAATATTAACTATTTTTAGTACTTTCAGTGAAAACTGCACTGACTTTTGTGTTATTTATTTTATCTATTATTATGTACTACTTTAGCTATTTGTTTTCCTTAATAAAAATAAATAAAAATAATGGATATTTTCTTGTTGTCATAATTACAAACCATAATATTTTAACCAATTAACTTAATTAAAAACAATTTCTTACTACCACTCCTCGACATTTGAACACGAATTGAATAAAAAAACAAAACCACAGATTAAATCACACTTTGAAAAGTCAATCACAGACAAAGTACCAGGCTGTCAGAAAGAGCCAGGAGCGCGCATGTGAAGCCCAGGACGGTCGGGATAGCACTGGGGAATGCCTACCGTTGGGGTGATGCCCGTTATACTTTGATTGGATATAGGAACTTGTAGATGAGGCTTGTGCTTTGAATGAAAATTGGGGGCTTGTGCTGACTCTCTTTTTGCTTTTGCTGGGGAATTGGGGATATAGAAGGTTACGCGTTTAGTGTCTAAACGCGTTAGACTGAATCGTAATGTAGTTAATCGTAACGTGTCGTAATAATTAAAGTTATCGTTACAAAACAAAAAGTTACGGGCAGAGATGTTCTATCAACTTCTATCTGCATAGAATAGTAGATCTACCTGTATTGACATACGTAAAATGTGCATAACCAAAATTATTAACATAGGTCATAACATAAGATTAAGTATTGTTACTAATAATGTTTATGGACAATCGTTGTCTGAAATAAAAATGATTTGAATGAATTTTATTTTGTTTTTGTTTTTTTTTTTTTTGATTTTTTTCATATTTATTATACCTATTTATTGAACTACTTTTATTACTCTATACTCAGGCGTATGTGCAATATCTTACGACCCCAGATTGAGAAGGGCGCTTTCCCAATCTGGGGTTCATGGGACACATATCAATGTAAAGATCTAGGTACCTAAATCTAGGCACACAGCGTGTACCAAGCTTAGTTTTTTTTATTGTATAATGAGAGCAGACGATCAAATGGACCACCTGCAGGTAAGTGGTGACCGTTGCCCATAGACAACTCACTTATAAAGTTATTGGAGGGTTTTCGATGCACTGCTAACCTTGAGGATTCTGGTTGAGTACCTCATGTGCCGGTAATTACGCTGGCTCTCTTACATGTACAACCTTCAAAACGAAACACACGGTAAAAATAGGTAAAACTGTTAGTTAAAGATCCATAATTTAATAAGTAACTAACTACTTTGATTTAGAATAACATTAACAATTTGAGTATTTTATGTAATGTCAGAATATAATGTTTGTGTGTGTGAGAGAGAATATAATAAAATGCATACGATATTTCGACATAGCTCATAAGATTAGCAAGCTGAAGTGGCAGTGGGCCGGTCACATCTGTCGCAGAACCGACAACCGCTGGGGGAGACGAGGAGTGGAGTGGAGACCGCGTTTGGGCAAACGTAGTGTGGGACGCCCCCCTGCTGGATGTAGCGACGATCTTCGCAAGGTGGCTGGCAGCGACTGGATGAGAAGAGCCGAAGATCGGGCTCAATGGCGCGCCCTGAGAGGCCTATGTCCAGCAGTGGACTAGGGTAGGCTGCTGATGTACATACGATATTTATAGCTCGTATGAACCCACTTTTCGACAGTCGACGAGTCCTACAGAACATTTTTGACCATTTCATTTAAGGAATCAGACACCCACAGAAGCAGCATGTTCAAATTCAATAACTTGACGCAATAAAGTTACCCACATTCGACTGTCCCCTTTCCCCACAGACAGACTGCAACTCGACAATAAACACAGATATTGGTTCACAGCGCTCCCTCTTCCAGCGCCGCCGCCCCGACAATGTGTCGCCAGCTTTATTAAAAGGACACAGTGCAACTACAGCAGTGATGCAACTTCAAATTGAATTTATAGATTCCCTTGTCTCCATATGGAGGGTGGTTCAGTACATATAACTGAAAAACTATTATTCTGCTCAGCTGGTATAAACACTTATAGGAAAATTGTACCTCTTCTACGAATATACTCGTACCTACGTACCTAGTCAATGGTTCATCTCATCAGCCTATTAATGTCCCTAATGTTGGGGCATAGGCCTCCCCATTGCACAAGGGGGTACGAGCCATGATTCGGGCCCAATGCTAATTGGTGGATTTCAGAAGCCTTCGTTAACTTTTTTTCCCTCAGACATGCAGGTTTCTCACAATGTTTTTTTCACAATTAGAGCATAGTCGGTTAATGTACGTAAGAGTAAGAATAGTTTATTTGTGCGGTAAGATTACAATGGAGTAGGAACTTAAGCATATGTTACATTAAACTTAATAAAATTAGTGAGCAACCAGTTATCCTACTATAAGCGCTGACCTCCGAACTAGGAAGTTCCTTTATCTAGGAGGACAGATCTCTTCTTTGACCAGTGCAAATGAACATGTAACAGAACATGGGATAATATAATAGTGCAAAATTTGGAAGAAAGAAAAATAAGAACAATAATGAAGACATGTGAGCGCATGCGAGTGTGTGTGTGTGTGTGTGTGTGTGTGTTTGTGCGTGTATTCGTGTGTGTAAGTCTTTGAAAAAGTCGAAAAGCTCATTGGTACTTGGCATTGCCTGGTGTCGAACCCGGCCTTTCAGCATTGGAGTCCGACGTCCTAGCCACGACGCCACCGACGCTTAGCCTCAAATAATAATACAGTGAAGTGAGATGCCTATGGGCGAAGGTGACCACTTACCATGACGTGGGCCGTTTGGTCGTCTGGTCTCCTTAATTAATAAAAAAGGACCACCCTTTAAAAGGTTTGTCGTGTCCTTACATCCTGTATGTGTCTTAGTTTACGTTAGCAGTTTATCAGCAGGGGAGCGCTGAGCTGATGTTGTTGTTTGTTTACTACTGTTGGGCCAACACACGAGCGACAGTGTGACCAACATTTCGTGATTCAACTTTTCTTTAAATAGCCTTTAGTCTGTCCCACTGCTGGGCAAAGGCAATCATACATTAAGGAATAAAAATAAAATGATTTTTATTGAATACATCACTATACTTGTAAATCAAATAATATCCTGACTCCTATCATGATTGATTATTTAATTGATGATAATTTATGATTGATTGATTTATTAATTGAACAAATAATTTGTACGCTTTCGGGCAGAATATGGTGATACTGAAACACAATGAAATGCCTTACCCATATTTACAAATAAATGATATTTCTATTTACTCCCAAACTAGGCAAACCTGTATCTTGGGAGCCAGTGCTTTCCCAAAAAGAAGTTTTTTTAAATTTATTTTTATGTACAACTAAACCCGCATTTGACCTCGATCTCGCCTGATGGTAAGCGACGAAGAGGTCGACGATGGAGCATGCGGGTCCAGTAAATGCCTATTCACTCCGGCCTTGAAGATCCCAAGGTTGTAGGTTTCGGGAAATACAGACGCCGGCAGGCTGTTCCATTCCTTAGCCGTTCGCATAATGAAAAAGGTATTCAATAAAGGGTATTTATCTTATAAATAACTACCTACTAAGCATTAATAGTCACAAATTACAAACTATTATTACGAAAACCACACACACACATTACACACATTTTACACATTGATATTTTGATTTTTAAACTTCTATTATTATTCAACATAATGGTCCTGAAATAAAAATGTATTCATGCAAACAGCGTCTTATATATTATCTTCTTTTCTTTTACATTGGTACAATGGAACAGCCTGCCGGCGTCTGTATTTCCCGAAACCTACAACCTTGGGATCTTCAAGGCCAGAGTGAATAGGCATTTACTGGACCCGCATGCTCCATCGTCGACCTCATCGTCGCTTACCATCAGGCGAGATCGAGGTCAAATGTGACTTTAGTAGTAAATATTTTTTTTTTAATAATTGTTTCGTTTTTAGTTTCGTTACGGTATATTTTTTCTGTATTTTACCCTATTCCTGAAAAAGAAATCAGGAGAAGCCTGACCGAAAAAAACTTGAGGATCTCTGTCTAATCAGAATAACAGCCGATTTCAAGAAGCGTCCTCAAAATTCTGACTACTTGTCTAGTGATATCTCTTTCTTTTGCTATTACGTGAAGAGAAACATAATATATTTTAATGAAAGTTTATTTATCTGATCCCTTTGTACTACTGACGATTCATTTGAAGACTTAACGAACATTTACTAATTACTTTACTATAAGTAACGACGTAGGAAAATATCTGGAAACCTGCATTACTGAGGAAAAATACAAAAATCCAATAATCAGCATTGGGCTGGCAATAGTGGGGACATTAATAGGCTGATGCGCGAAAAAGTAATATTTTGAAAGAAAAAAAGAAAAACGTTTATTTGTTTTATTAACGTTTTTTAACGTTTTTTTTTCGATTTTAACGTTTTATGTTGTTGTTTCCCTTCAGATTCAAAATGCACTTTCCAAAATGGCCGCGTCCTAAAATTACCGCTATCGCTTATGTCCCTTATTCTCGCAGTTTTCGCGGTCCCAAAGAAACGAGAGCGAAGGTCAACAGAGAAATATACTTTTTGGCGAGAAATGGTTTGTTTATCTACCATTACATGCAGCATGGGGTGTCGACGAGACTTAGGCTCAATTTACGTTGCTGCGGAATGGAATGGAAGCGAATTTTCGCAACGTAATTGTACATAACATAATGAACTTTATGTCAATTGTGTAACATACAAACTAAATACGAGCCAAATAAGAGGTCGCGCATCTTCCTCGCGCATTCTCGAGAATTCCCCTAGCGGTAAAGCGTATTTAGTTTGTGTGTTACACAATTGACATAAAGTTCATTATGCTATGTACAATTACGTTGCGAAAATTCGCTTCCATTCCATTCCGCGGCAATGTAAATTGAGCTTTAGATTATGTTCACTAAGGCTACATACCTAGATTCTAACTGATTGTTTTATTATATAAGGAGGAGCAAATGTCCCACTTAATTGTGGCACCCATAGTCATCTTTCTTGGAACAGAACATAAACACAATGCCACACCTGGCAACCCCAGACGACCCGGCTTCCACGTATATTTACTCTGTGCTCACCGTTCGTTGATGTCAGTTTGTGATTTTCTTAATTATCTAATTAAACCAAGTTTAAAGTTACGTCCGTCTATTTAATGCTATTTACAAGTATCTTACCTGACTATATTGTTAATGGAGGGGTTTCGATGCGTTGATAACTTGATGCGTTGAGGACTTGGGTGGGTACCTCGTGTACCGGTAATACGCTGGTTCTTTTACCGAAACATAGCAATGGCATTGCTGCTTTCCGGCAGAAATAAGTAAAAGAATGGAGCCACCCTAGGCTGATTTCAGAATCATATACAGTCTTTAATTTTGGAAAAAATTGGACTTGCTTTAGCGTCGTCACCATTTCAACAATATTAGTTTAAAATAAAAAATTATTCGCCCATCTACTTGCTCGCCCACCTACCAGAAATACACTTGTGAGGGTTAGTTATTGAATTATCTTCTTCTAAGCCGTGTTCCTCATTGCTGAGGGTCGTGATCATTCTAAGAAACGACTCACGTGGCAGATTTAATGGGGTGGTTTGCCCCACGCCACGTCCTAGCCACGACGCCACCGACGCTCTTAATTATAAGTTATAACTATTTTATGTAGCGCCCGCATCATCTGCTTATGCTTTGTGGTGATATGGGGAGATCCTCTACATCTGAGTGGTTAAATTGTTCTAATTGAGTCATTTGGTGGCTGAATCGACCCTTAAATTCGGGTATTATGATAAAATTAATATAGAGTCAACCATCAACACGGAGCAAGGGAAATACAGTTCTTTTTATTAAAAGGTTTATTTATTTACTGGAAGTTTTCAAACAAATATTGAAGGTAGAATTTTTATTACATGAATAATAAAATTTTAATATGAATTATAGGTTCGAAAGTGTTATTTTGGCTACTGTACAGCAGCAACAGATTGATAGAGTGGTCCTTTTTTAATATACAGAGCAGAAGACCCCAACGGCGAGCATGTGTGGAAGCAAAGCAAGAGAAGCGTGCCAAGACAGGGATCCGTGGCGCTCCGTTCTCGCTGCCTACCCAAGGGACAGAGCGTGAAGTATGTATATATGAAAGTGTATTATTTTTATATATGCGACTGTACATACAAAACAACATTAATTGACCCGATTGTAATAATATTACAATAAAATAATAAATATAATAAATAATAAATAAAAATAATAATAAATATATATTAAAAATAAATAATAATATAATTAAGCAAGTCCGTCCTTGGAAGTGTTCAAGAGTAGAGTAAAGGAGCATTATCTATCCTTATGAATTGTATACTTTATTTATTATTTTATGTATTGGTATATATGTATGTATATTATGTAGCAAGTGGGTATATGTATTGTATGTAACTATATATACTGTGTATTAGTATTATTATGTATTATATTTAGTATATTAAATGTATTTTATGTATATATATTTATATATATGTTTATTCACATGTACACATACTCTGCCTACTCGAATCTATCACCTTTCTCTATCCCGATGGTTAGCAGGGAGAAAACTCGAAACGAGTTATGCTACACCATTTATACATATTTCATTTTTTCGTTTATTAATTATTTTGTTTGTATTTTGTCTATGTGTGTAATAAAGATTATAATAATAATAATAATAAATATAATAAATAAATAAATAAAATTAATATTATAAATATATATTAAATAAATATACCTAGTTATATAAATGTATATATTAATATATTTTATAAATTTATAATAGTCTTAATAATTTAATAATCTTTTAAATAATACATATACATATGATCTTTTAAATTTAAGTTGTAATTTTTCTTTTAATTCTGGAATGTAATGTTAAATTGACACATAACAATGTAAAGTGGTTAGTGGTGTGTATGTAATCTCCACGACACAGGCAACGCCTAGTGTGTAGGTTATAGTTTAATGTGAAATGTTAATTTATTATTTGTAAACCAATAATTTTTTTCAATTTTTAATTTTAATTTTAATTTTCAAATATTGTACGAATATGACATGAATAACGTAAAATAACCTTGTATATTAAATGGAAACCGAATCGTCACGTATAATAAAAGGGTCATTGTTTATTTTTATATTATTTTATTTATTTGTTATCACAATATGTGTAATTAAAAATCTCATGTTAATTAAAACGCTATTTACAAATCAATGTACTTTACGATTACTTAAATTAGACACACATTACATATATTTACACAATAAAAATTTGTATAAAAACATTAATGTAAGTATAACCCTGAAAATTGTTACGAACTTAGATATATCTAGAAAGAAAATAAAATAAAAATTGTTATATATACGAGTACATACATAAATTGTTTATGAATTCAAATTATGAATATTCATTTACATACTCGTATTAAAATAACCTTTTATTCTTAACAAATAATTATTTATATGCGGTAATAAATTGTCAAAAATATCTCATAAAATGTTAACACTTAGAATCTAAATCGAGATTGTTTTGGTCACAAAATTCTTCTCACGTATAAAAAACAAAATGGAGCTGATTGCATGAGTAAAAATCTTAAAAACGTGCAAGCAATTGAGTTTCTGAAATTCAAAGAAAGAAGAATGAGCACTTTTTGTGTGGAAGCCGTTCCTGTAGCACATTTAGTACTACATCAAATGAAAGCTCTGACGAAGCTTTTCAATTTATTGTAATTCACAAAATAAAAAGATACAGAAAGAAGATTTATGAAAATCCTCCAGTATACGTTATCTTATCTTATGATTTGGCGACCGGGAATAATCCCAGCGGCACTTCGACCCTTGAGGATCTTTTGTGCCTACCCCATTTTACACACTGGTCATCTCAGTGTGCAGTTCCTCACGATGTTTTCCTGCACCGTTAGAACAGTCGGTAAATGTACGTAAGTCTTCGAAAAATACGAAAAACTCATTGGTACATGGCACTGCACAGTTCGAATCTGGAAGTCCGGTGTCATAAACGCGCAATATTGTTTCACACACACGCGAGCTTTGCGTTCAAGCGATCGTAATTCGAATTAGACGAACTCAGTCGGGAATCACATTCGCTGTGGCGCGTTCGAGTAGTAGGCATTATTATATGTATATAAAATAACGAAACCCTATACCCTACACCTAATTCTTAGATCGAAACCAGTTTCGTTCAAAGAACGGTTACATAGGCAGCAAAAGGGAAACGAAATACGCTGCCAGGAATATTGTTCAGGGCTTCTTTTAAACTGGGAATAGAAGCTGCCCTAGCGCTACGGTATGGAAAAAACGGGACTGCTATACAATTAAGCACATGAAAGAAAAAGGCGGCGACAAAGACATCAACGAGCTAGCTTTAACTTTTTTCGAAATTTATGTTTATTTGACAATTTTTGTTTTTCCAAATTATGAAAAATTATACATTATTTATATTATAATTATTATTATTTTTCCAAATTATGGTAAATGCACTTACCTGTGAAAAGAAATATTACCCTTGGAAAGATTAGAAGTCGTGCTGTTCGTTCCACACCATTTCACTGCACACGTCAGCATTTTTACCAGTTTTAAAATAGTTTAAAATAGTCTGATGAGTGCCGCGAAAATTATAAGAAATATACTGCTAATGTTCGGCGCGCGCAGGTCGCCCGCATCGGCAGTCAAGTGGTTCTATAGTCATTGATAATATGTGATTAAAACCTTCTGTATCTTTATATTTTGTGTCACAAGTCAAAAGGCTGGTCGAGTGCAAAGAAAATAGAAGACAGTCGAAAGCACTGGCAGCTACGTTTTTAAATCTTTTACATTAATCAAAACGACCATATTAGATGGTCACATCAAAACACATTCCATAGCGTCAGTAACGGAGATCTATGCTCATCTCCATCTCAGGCCCAGGACGGTAGTGACGGTGGAAGCGATCAGGATGGTGACAAAGCTGGTGACGTCATAGTGGTGGTGAGCCGCGTTGTAGAAGCCACCGTACACTTGCAGGCCGGCTGTCTCGATGCTGAGGAAGAAAAAAAGGTTAAGAACTACGTTGTTTTTACCTGTATATGCATAATAGTAGGTTATGCAAGTGTTATGTAATTATAACTATTGTAACATGAGTGCTGTTTGTCCTGGTAAAGACCGCTCTCAACATTGCTTAACTTTATACTTTGTTTGTACATATAAATTACAACGATCAATTAGGTTAATATACATATAGATATTTTCCCTGATTTATCTTGATCTTGATACTGATACAGCAGCAGTTAAGGGGTTCAGATAATTCATGGAACGGACTGTACACAGGTTATCTATAAAACGCTAACAGATTAAGATCCCATTCTTACCTGAACTTGCAGTAATCGCCGTCGTAGCTCCAGCCCAGATATTCCCCCGTCCTGAGGTTCTCACTCCGCAGCCAGTCCTCCAAGGGTCTGAAGTAGTCTCTTAAAGCCTCGCCGTTCAGCCTGGACTCCCCGATGGTCTCCTGCAGGATCTGGCTCCAGGGTGCAGAGGATCCTCGCTCCATGATGCGCCTGAGAGAAATATGTACAATTATTAACGCGTTTTTTAAGCCGTGTGGTGCCCCAAAGAATAGCATCACCCCAACTCTTCCTGTGGGTGTCGTACGAGGCGACTAAGGATCTCAGTGGATACTGGAGAACCACCTAGTAGACGGCGGCAGGTTCGCCACCTATCACGTTTGTCCACCAAATCTTACGGCGAAAAGTGTGAACTGCCTGTGATTGAAAGTGGTTCCTCTGTCTACCCCCTCGGGGATTATGGACGTGAATATGTAAGTTTTTAAACATTACACATTTCTAATGAATTAATGATCTACTACATCTTGCTAGGCTTAAATGCTTGTGCTATGTGTGAGCGATCCAGTCCACAACAATGATCCAGAGGTGAATTAGATCCGGCGACGCTTCTGCCGCAGTCTGCGCTAGCATTTGAGCCATTGTCGCTTCAATCATGTGTTATTTTTTAACAAAAATAGTAAATAAATAGTTGCACTGTATACCTACATAAAGTCTGCCCAAAAACAGTAGAAATTAAATAATGGCAACTTTCCATACATTGATGTCAAATCACATATGATATTTCCATACTATTTCGGATCATGGGCGTTACGTCCAATTCCCTGAATGTTCAGTTCCCTGAACGTCCAATTCCCCGAAAGTCCAGTCTTCTATTTCCCGGAACGTCCAGTTCCCCGAACGTCCAGTTCCCTGTACGTCCAGTTCTCCGAAAGTCCAGTTCCCTGTTCATTTCGTATTTTTAGTCAATTTCAGTAAGTGTTGCCATTATTTAATTTCTACTCTTTTTGGACAGATTGTACCTACTAACAATATCATGATTTAGGTCAAGCTTTTAACTTAGATTTACACGACATAATTACACCTCAAGCACTTAGTAGGAATTATTACAAGGATTGTTAATTATTACTTCTATGTGATTATATTTGCCTGGTTGAACGATTTAATTCATAGTTGCGGTTCCAAGTTTTAGGGCAAGACAATTAAATGTAGAATAGAAATCGACGATTATGTTGGAGTACCATACATTGTAAGCTAAAGATTTGCTACAGTAGTAACAAATATTTTTTTTTAAATATTGTATATCTTATCTTATGATAGGGGGCCGGGAATAACTCAGCGGCACTTCGACCCATGAGAATCTTTTATACCAACCCCATTTTACACACTGGTCATCTCAGTGTGCAGGTTTCCTCCCGATGTTTTCCTTCACCGTTAGAGCAGTCAGTAAATGTACGTAAGTTTTCGAAAAATACGAAAAACTCATTGGTACATGGCACTGCGTTGTGTCGAACCCGGACCTCTCGCATGGGAGTCCGGTGCCCTAGCCACTGTGCCATAGCGCATTGAATTTTTCTGTAATACTGTAGTTCTAAAAAATGGAGATATCGTAACTAAAGATACCATAATAAAATAAAATAATATCACAACTAAAACTCAAACCGCGGGCAAATCTCTGTGAGAAAACTCGATAAATCTAGCTAGTCTATTCAGACAGACTGACCTAGTTCCAGCATGATCGCAGTCAAGGAAGGCATTGCCCAACGTATCCTTTACGTAAGGTATCGATATCAGGCATTGTTTTACGGTAGTGGAGCAGACCAGGGTTATGTAAGGAACCCTGCATAGTCTAGTGAACTAATTCTATGGTATTTATAGGTATGTTATTGTTGTGTAAATAAAATTCTCCTATATAAAGTTTTCCATAATGCTTGCACACGTACTACCTCTTTCCCGAAATCATTTCCTCTGCCCGACGGTTGCCTGGAAGAGATCTTCACTATTTTCTTTTCTATCTTTTGTTTGTTGTTTTCTATTTGTGCAATAAAGTGTATTTTACTTTTACTTTACACAGGCACACACACACACACACACACCCTCCCTCACACATAAATACCTGTGTTTTGCGAGGCGTTTAACATGGTCGTATCTAGGAAGGGAAGGAAATGGCAACCACCCTCATTAAATATACCAAGAGAGGCGTTCTAAAAAGTTAATTCTATGGAATGATCATGACATATAGATCCTGATGTGAAGGATCGCCTGGTTTGGTACCACACTGTTATCTATTTCTGCCGTGAAGCAGAAATGCTTGCATTTCTGTGTTTCGGTTTGAAGGGTAAGAGAGCTCATGAGGCTCTACTTCTCAGTCCTCAATATGGGTGACGGTGACCACTTACCATCAAGAGGCCCGTTTGCTCGTCTGCTCTCCTTATTCAATAAAAAATAGTAACTTCATAATATCATTATGAACTCATAAATTTTATCACATTTACCCAACAGAGATAGATAAATATTTTGTAATTACTGGCACATGAGGCACTCCATTCAGGCTGACTCTGCAGAGTCATATTACCTTCAGAAGAAGTTTCATCGTGGTTGCATAACTCAACTCAATAGGTCCACTTGAGTCAGTTGAGTAAGTTAGTTAGTAAGTTAAGTGAGTGTATTCATTGGTAACAGTAATAAAGATATACATCTGGATGCTGTAGATACTTAATTTACATAATTGTCGAACGGTTTTAGGATAAAAGCTCGGTTAAATGATTTACTTAGAGGGGGGTAAAATGCTGCTGATAAATCTAAATTCAATGTTAGATTTATACTTGAAATTTATATAGTACGTCTGGAAAAAGAAGTGGCATGATAGGCAAGTGGAGTAGAACTTAACTCCGGTCGATTTTGTCAAAATAACGACTAGAAAAAATATATGCTGTGCGGTAAAAATCACGAAATAGCTTTGATTTTCCGAGTCATCAGCAGCCTACTCTAGTCCACTGCTGGACATAGGCCTCTCCTGGCTTCGCCATTGAGCCCGATCTTCGGCTATTCTCATCCAGTCGCTGCCAGCCACTTTGTGCAGATCATCGCTCCATCTAGCAGGGACGCACCCACACTACGTTTGCCCAAACGCGGTCTCCACTCCAGAACTCGTCTACCCCAGCGGTTGTCCGTTCTGCGACAGACGTGACCGGCCCACTGCCACTTCAGCTTGCTAATCTTATGAGCTATGTCGATAACTTTTGTCCTATGTCGGATCTCCTTATTTCGGATTCGATCCAGCAGAGATACTCCGAGCATAGCTCTTTCCATAGCGACTTTCAATTTGTGAACCAGATTTTCCGTGTATGGGACGGATTAGAATAATCCTGCCGCTTCTAAGCAAACGTGTCGTACGAGGCGACTAACCCAAGTGACTTGCTGGTGGTAGGACCCCTTCAGGGTCCGCCTGGCTACCGACCCTTCTATGTAAGGTCTGTCGTCAAATGTCTTCGCTTCAGCGTTGATGTGTTTCGGAAGTGTTTATAGAAGAGCCAGTTCGTATTAAGCCCGTGTTCTCAATTTCGGCCTCATCGTCACTTACCACCAGGTGAGGATGAGGTCAAACTAATGAAGTTTGTGAAGTTTGTTTGAAGGGAAAGCAGACAAGTTTTCCGTTCATCTCAAATTCAATATATTCGCGATGCAGTTGATTTAAAAATCGTTGATTTGCTTTATCTCTGTACCGGTGACATGATAGCGGATATATTAACGAAACCGTTGCCAAAAGCTCGACATCAGTTTCATCAAAATGTTAATTAAGGATTGTTGGTAATTAAGTAATTGATGTTAACTTTTGGTAGTTGTTAACGTGTACTTTAGCAGATAACCATGCTTAAGGGGGCGTGTTGCATATTAAGCACTGGCTATAACATGCAACACAAACACGGGTTTAGTTATATATAAAACAATCTTTTAGATTGTTGGTGTTTGAATGCCTACATTTTACCGCCTAGGTTGTATTAATCGTTTTATACGCATTGTATCACACTAATTTCGTGCAATGAAGTGTATTCATTCATTCCTTTTCACACTGGTTTTCGAAATAATATCGACTACATTTTAGTGGTCTTTACGTTAGCTTGTTGCAACCGATCTGCCCCATATACCTAATGCTTCCTACAGCTCCGTACAGGGTAATTAGGACTGGCAAGGAGTCACGTTTGCGAACAAAACCGCGCTTTCACACGAGCGCTCTAACCCGCCGTTTTCACTAGCGTTTTAAACCGCGTCAACATTTTGTTTATCGAAGCGCATGTTGTTTGTTGCATTGCAACCGATCTGCCCTATATTTGTACAAACAAAAAAACTTTAACTGTTTGCGGGTAATACTGAATCAGTTCGAAGTATAATTGGACAATAGTCAGTAAGTTGGTGATTCAGTGAGTTTCAAAGAACTCATACGAATTGAAAAAACTAGGCTACGTAGCTAGTTATTGTGCCATCACAGAGTTAAAATACTATGGCATTATGTTCGATACTTGGGGAGGGGCGTTTCCTTGTGAACAATACAATCATTTATTCATCATCATCAGCCTATTAATGTCCCCACTGTTGGGGCACAGGCCTCTAGATCAGTCGGTAAATGTACGTAAGTCTTCGAGAAAAAAATCCGAAAAAGTCATTGGTACATGTCATTGCATGGTTTCCAACCCGGACCTCCTGCATGGGAGTCCGACGTCCTAGCCACTAGTCCACCGACGGTCGAATAGCGAAAACGCGAATCATTTATTGGTAAATAGAAATTAGAAAACACAAGAAGAAAATAGAAAACCCATAAGGGGGCATTATCATGGGGCGATACATGAGCTTTTGTCTAGACTCTAGAATTTACTGTAACGTTTTATAACGCTAGTGTGAAACGTAAAATCAAGTGCAATAATTTTATAGTAGAGCCATGGAGTCTGGAGGCACCACACGACATAACGCGGCGTTTTCGGAGCGTTCGTGTGAAACATAAAGCTAAAGTGAAATATTATGTAAACCGTGTAACAATATCGCATGGAGGCTTGCGGCGATCCATGTCGAGCGCTCGTAACGACGTCATTTCGACCACGACTCGCTGGCGACTGGTTTTAGAATAGGGGCGCGATTGTTGTAATAAACAGTGATAGACTGATAGATATTATCTATTTAAGGGAATCGATTTTTTTCTAAAGATATGTCCTCCGAGATACAGGAACTTTCTAGTTCGGTCAGCGTTTATTATAACTAACTTGTTGCTCACTAATTTTATTTAGTTTAATATAACATATGCTTAAGTTCCTACTGGTGTATGGACTATGAATCCTTTGTAATCTTACCGCACAAATAAACTTATTCTTATTTCTATAGTAGGTAAAGAGCAAATACACCATACTTAGTATTAAAAACTCCTATGAATAAATAAAATAACACCGTAAGCGAGATAATGTTTCTTTTCGGAGCCTATTATGCTGTCACCTCTAAGAAAGGCCTCGTCCTTTTTTCCACTTTTCTCTTTTAAATTCGGAAAATAAATTATAGACTTCCCATAAATAGGGTTGAACAGTGAACGGCCGATTTGTATGAAAAGTTGAAAAAGATGTTTGGTAACGCGAATTTCTATCCCTACTATAGGTATACTAGGTACCTCTATACATACCTACCTGAAACCTACTTTGACACATGGAAAATTGAACTCAAAATGCATATATAAGATAGAAGAATCTACAATCAATATTTTGCCAAAAATTCACGTTACCATAAAAAAAACGTCTTTTTAAACAAATTGATCGTTTACTGTCACCATTTTGTATGGGAAGTCGTATTGCCTAAAAAAAATATTTATTTACTTGAATCAAGAGCATATTTACTAACCGTTAATATCATTAGATGGACCAGTACTGTATTATACAGTCGAATTTGAGACTGAAACAACAGAATTTGAGAATCTGAAATGTATATCATAAAAATCATAATGCGCAGGCATTAGGTTGAGATTTAATCGGAGATTTTTGACAGATTTTTTTATTTTATTTTAGTTTATTAGGGATCACAAACAGTTACACACTAAAGATTACATAAGCATAGTAACTAACACAAGTATAAAGTAAATGCATAACCCACTACGTAATCCACGGTTTACAAAAAAATAGTAAAATCAATTTATAAATCTTGCCAACAGACGGTGCTAAGGTAAATTAGATAAAGTTTATAAATCAAATAGAGAGTTATGGTATATGGGAAACAACATTGATAATAAACATACGAAACATATTTGCGGACAGTGCAAAGCTTATAGCTTGTTGTCGATTGTACAGTCCGTGAGCTCTTAGAAGGTGATTCGGGTATCGGGAAAATTCGGTTTTTGTCTCTATCTAACTACAGTCTTAGTACATTCGCGTATCGCTATCAATAACCGAAGTCTTAAGATCCGAAACCCTTTCTAAAACTAACGCACTGTAAGTACTTATACTTGCATTTTACAAATCCAAAAAGGAATGATAATAATGCCGATTGCACACACAATTGCGTCTGCGCATACGGAAACGGCCACTTGACTCCACGACACGCGCATGCGGGCCCTATACAGCTTTTATTAACCGCCACCGGGCATTCAAATACAAATTAGTTTTATTTTACGCCACGTATTAGTCTAAATTAATATTGATTGCAATTCATTGGGAATTAGATTGGTTTTGGAACTGATATTTTACATTAAAATTGACTCTACAAGTACATTCTCTAAAAGCAAAAAAAAAGCATCGGTGGCGTCGTGGCTAAGACCCGGACTAACATACGGGAAGTCCGGGTTCGAAACCGTGCAATGTCATGTACCAATGAGTTTTTCGTATTTTTCGAAGACTTACGTACATTTACCGACTGCTCTATCGTGAGGAAACTTGCACACTGAGATGACCAGTGTGTAAAATGGGGTAGGCACAAAAGATCCTCAAGGGTCGAAGTGCCGCTAGGATTATGCCCGGGATATAACTACAATCTTTTAGAGAATGTCTTATCTTATCTTATCTTATGATAGGGGTATCATAAGATAAGATAAGATAAGACATTCTCTAAAAGATTGTAGTTCCTATTTGTGTCTCTTGTGTAATTAAAATGTCAATCTACATATACTTAATGTGATTTTCAGTCCCACTCTTGTATTTATAGCCCGTGTCTGTCCACTGTGGACATAGGCCTCTCCCTGGGCACGCCGCATTACTCGGTCCTCCGCCTTCCTCATCCAACCATCGCCAGCAACCTTCTTCAGGACTTCAGGTATTTATAATAGGCACTTTTAAATCCTTTCAAACTCAACCTATGTCTGCCGCAAAGCAGCAATACTAGCATTGTTGTGTTTCGTTTTAAAGGGTAAGTGAGCCAGCGTAATTACATGTACATGACGCACTCCATCAAATTCCCTAAGTAGTGCGGTGCGATGTCTATGGGCGATGGATACCACTTACCATCAGGTGTATTGTTTGCTCCTCTGCTCTCCTTATACAATAAAAATAAATATATATTCCAGGTCACGGGTCCCTATGGCGTGGGGCTCGACTCTCAGTCAATTTTTTCTTATATTTAAATAAATTCAGAGAAACCTGCAAACGGATATTAGTTAGTTAATACTTGTGAAACTTGTTGTAGAGTTGGTACTTGGTGAAACTTGTAGTACATGATTAGATTTAAATAATATACTGTTTCACGATATTTTTATACATTATAAACAAATACTTGAAGATGTGTAAACGAAACCGGTCGTAATTTATAAAATACAGTAAAAATCCGTGAACCAGTATACAATTTAAGTCTAATCATGGATATTTGTTACATTCCATTGTTCTTTTGATCTTATTTCTAACATTGCATGAGCTGGTGTCGGTCAAGGGTATGGTATTATAAGATTATTAGGGTCCGAAGGTGTTCTGTGTATTGGCTTTGGTCTCGACTTCGTACTTTGACCATAAAAGGCCTAAAATGCTTATTACACTTGACTGAATTCAGTAGATTAATAAATTACAATACAATTAGTCGACTAATTGGACAGGTTTCTGTTTACAGTCTGTTAATCGCAGACTAACCGTGCTAAATTGTTTTACAATAGGACATAAAACGCAAAGCGTTGCGTAGATGGAGCCACGAGCACACTCCGTAAACAAAAAATCAAAACGAAATGTCATTTTTGAAGATATCACATTCTCGTTTGGATTAATTTAATTTAATTTTTCGAAGCTATAGTAAAATTGTAATGAAATCATGGCATCATATGGCTATTTCAAAATAGCAGACCTAAAAATCTGTTAAAACATCGTGGCGCGAGTCTGAAGGAATTTGGTGGAAAGGTACGTATCTACATGTTGATATTTGGCTTTACGTGCTAATTAAAAGTTTATTAAACAAAAATCTTGTAAAATCATTCAATATTAATCAAAATAATCATTATTTATTTATCAAATTATTGTCATTAAACCAATAAATTTAGGTTATGTTATGATTAGAACAAAATCATCTTTAAGTCGTACAGGAACGTCTTATTTTTGAATGGTTTTTTTAAACTGTGATAGTGGCACCTCTAGTGGTAAAACATTAGGTATAAAGTTTTTTGGAGTATTTTTGAGATTTTATATACAGAATTCAGTTAAGTGTGAGAAATAGGGTACCCTGCCAAAGTTTACCTATAGTAAAATAGATGTGAGTTCGGCTGTGGTTCTGCAATAGAACATTGGTTTCGGCTTCGGCTTACGATCTCGTCATCCTATATTGCGATTTTTAAAACCGACCAGTTATTTTTATGTCCCAGTGTATTATCATTTGTACAACTATTTAATTCTGTTTATTGTAATTATGTAATAACTTACTATCATAGCAAGCTTTGTTTACCAATAATAATAAAAAAATCGTTTTATTAAGATTGGAATTTACATGAAAATATCATCAGCAGCCTACCCTAGTCCACTGCTGGACATAGGCCTCTCCCAGGACGCGTCATTGAGCCCGATCTTCGGCTCTTCTCATCCAGTCGTTGCCAGCCACCTTGCGCAGATCGTCGCTCTATCTATCAGGGACGCCCGTCCCACACTACGTTTGCTCAAACGCGGTCTCCACTCCAGAACTCGTCTACCCCAGCGGTTGTCGGTTCTGCGACAGATGTGACCGGCCCACTGCACTTCAGCTTGCTAATCTTATGAGCTATGTCGATAACTTTTGTTCTATGCCGGATCTCCTCATTTCGGATTCGATCCAGCAGAGATACACCGAGCATAGCTCTTTCCATAGCACGCTGAGCGACTTTCAATTTGTGAACCAGTCGCACCGTCAGTGTCCACGTTTCGGCTCCGTAAGTCATTACTGGTAGGACGCACTGGTTAAAGACTCTTGTCTTTAGACATTGAGGTATGGGCGACGAGAAGATGTGACGTAACTTCCGAAATGCTGCCCAACCCAGCTGAATGCTTCATGAAAATATGGAACACCAAAATTAAAAGTAATGGAAACTTGCAATCCAAATACAAAAGTCAACTTAACATCTAAAAATCCAAAATAATAATAATCCTTATAGAAATAAAAACAGTCAATCGAACAACCCGCCCCTTGCCGTCCCGGGTGCAAAGGTGCCCATAACGCCAGCATAAAGTAATGGTGATTTTAATTTTTTTTCTATAAAATTTCCGCTTTACATCAACTTTCATCAATCACAGAAAATGTTATCTTTCTGGAAGGATTTTTTCAGGGTTACTTTCATTGGGTTCCCCTAAAGCTATAAGTTTACCTCAGATTGAATTCACTACAGGAGTATAGTATTTATTAACCTTGCCGTGAACCGGAATGCCACAGTAAAGGTTCAGGTAGATCTCTATCTCGAAACACAATGCAATACTGAATTCCATGGCTGCCGTGCTTTTGATCGATTTCTTCCCAAACCAATTGAATTTTGAGATCCTTTTGGAGATTTGAATTTACTTCCTTAATTTATATTTAAGTAAGTAAGTTATTAAGTTTAAGTATAGTCGGTCAGGGTCATCCATAAACACAACATCTATAAAAGAACATCTACATCTTGTTATGTAGTAGCATAGGTACGTGTAGGAATATGTTATGTATTATACGACTAGGTATTTTATAGTATAGTACAATTAAAATAATAATTAATAGTAACTCTCTTCTATTTAATTTATATGCACCAGCCTCACAATATTGACCCAATGGTTAGCTGGAAGAACATTGCACCTGAAGACATCATTCTTCATGATGTCCAATTATCCATGGACTAAAATGAATGGGACTGTTTTATCGACGCATGCCATAAGTCACTAATAAAGAAGAAGAGGGGATAAACGGCGCTCAAGTTTAATGAGAGGATTACGATGGGGAAGACCCAGGCGAGTAGGTGCCGAACTGTCAGATGAGTTTTCAACCTTCAATACGTGCTAGAGCATAGATAGATCCCTTTCAATTTCATCGGTCTAAAAAAATGTCACTAGACTTAAGGGAACTTTATATATGCAATCATTATTATTTACAAGTCGTATCCGCCCACAGCAGGGCATAGACCTCATCCTTTCGTGCCATTCCTCTCGAGTCTCATCCACGACTTCCCTGCGCCCCTGACTGTCGTCAGCCCATCTGGCTACAGGACGACACTTCTCCCCAGTCTTGGACGTCATTCGATAAGGGCTCTGCTCCACCTGTCGTTACCGCTTCTTTCCACGTATCCTGCTAGCGTCACCTCAATCTGGCTACTGTATGTTCGACATCCTGGACCCGTAGTTAACACTTACGTCATAATCCTGCCAGCCTCAGGGTTCCGGTAGATGTCGCACTTGTGCAGCGGACGGTTGACGTCGCCGGGTATGTACTGGCCGGTGCGTTCGCACAGCGCTCGGTGGATTTGAAACTGCAGGACGGTGCTCACGAAGTATCTGGGGACAAGGTGTACAACAATGAGTACGAGATAGATACAGTGTGCCATCGGTTTTGATACTCGCAAGGGCAACATCGGCTTGGACGTTGGACAGAAAGAGTGGGAAATATAAAACATGCTAGCCACATTCTTCAAGACCCAAAATATTAAACAACAGCGAGGTACATCTTGCCAGCCCTTCACTCCCGCGTATTGGAAGATCTGATCGGGACTGGCGGAAGGCATGTTAGAGAACGATTTGATCTCTTTAGTGGCACCCACAGTGAAATCGTACTAGTAGCGCCTCCTCGTGGCCCCAATTCTGGTATTTACTGGAATTAAAACATCGCGGAAACGAAAAGAAATGTTACCTTCACTCTTACGCAATCCATCATATAAGTGAGCGAGATTGTTATTATTTTTTATTTTATTTATTTTTAGCTTTAGATTCAACGGCCACCACAGAATTGACGCTAATATCAAAATAAAATGGAGGCCAAAATCCATTTCCGAGTTGTCAATAGGCAAAATTATCGATATGAAATCAGGTTATAATATTTCACAACAAACATGGTTATTAAAGTTGTAGCTGTAGTAACATAAAATATTCTGTCATAAAAGAAACCTACAAGGATATAGGAAGTCCTAGAGTTAAAAGTCAATGCAATATTGGCTAATAATTATTATTCTTACGAGAACTAATTACAAATGTTTATCATCATCAGTCTACTCATGTTCCCAGCTGAAAATCAACGCTGTGGCTTGCCTCAGCATTGTGCTGAGCTGGTGTACACTTTTTGGCACTGTACCGCACCGGATGTTCTGTGCTGCATGTATTAATCTTTGTATACTTCTGTATGTGTTCTATATTCTGGTGTTTACAGTGATAAATAAACGTTTTCATTTTCATATTTTTTTCACTGTTGGGCACAGGCCTCCCCTTGCACAAGGAGGTAAGGGCCATGATCCACCGAGCGGGCCCAGTGCTGATTGGTGGATTTCAAACACCTTCTGAAACTTTTCATTTCCTTAGACATGCAGGTTTCCTCACGATGTTTTCCTTCACCGAGCAGTCAGTAAATGAACGTAAGTCTTCGAAAAATTCCGAAAAACTAATTGGTACTCCCGCACGGGAGTCCGGCGTCCTAGCCGCTAGGCCACCGACGCTCTATATACAAATGTTTATGCTCAGAACTAACTACTGTGTGACGACAGGAATATCCCCAAGAAGCTGTCGGTTATCAATTTAAAGAAATTAAGAAATAATTCGTACTGCCCTTGCACAAAGAGACAATACAAATTAAAACAAGTAGAATACGGGGGAATAGATGGTACGAGTAGGGACTAGAACAGCCCAAATTATCGGTTCCAATGTTCTTTCTGTCAGTGGATTAAAAGTAAAATAATTTGAAGCGACGATGATGTCGGGTTTAGGGTTAAATATCGGTTACCTTATATCTTTATTCTTATCGCTTTAAGCGATAAGGCCGCCTTTGTACATATCGTGTTATTATTCCTGTAGTTTTTACTTTTCCTGATTTTGTGTACAATAAAGTGTTTCTATCTATCTATCTTATTATTGTTCATTTTGTCTTTCTTTCAAATTTTGTCAGTTTTATATTTTCCCATGTTCTGATACATGTTCATTTTCACTGGTCACAGAAGAGATCTGTCCTCCGAGATACAGGAACTTCCTAGTTCGGAGGTCAGCGCTTATTGTAGGATAACTGGTTGCTCACTAATTTTATTTAGTTTAATATAACATATGCTTAAGTTCCTACTGGTGTATGGACTATGAATACTTTGTCATCTTACCGCACAAATAAACTTATTCTTATTACCACACCATGTTGCAACGTTTCGATATTTATCCACGTATTTTACTATGAATATTTGGATAGGTTTATTTACTCGGTTTATTAACACATTCTTTATGATAAGTATTTCATTTCATTTTTCCTTAACACATAGGTAAGTTGTTAAACCCTTCAGATCCATCAACGTTGATATTATTGTATGGATTGAATGCCAACGTTTCCTTCACAATATAAATTGTTTTTGGAACATACGAATATTTTTTTTTTTTTTATGTACATCTAAACCCGCATTTGACCTCGATCTCGCCTGATGGTAAGCGACGATGAGGTCGACGATGGAGCATGCGGGTCCAGTAAATGCCTATTCACTCTAGCCTTGAAGAGCCCAAGGTTGTAGGTTTCGGGAAATACAGACGCCGGCAGGCTGTTCCATTCCTTAGCCGTTCGCATAATGAACGAAGAAGCAAATCGCTTCGATATCAACAACATAAGGATGGAACCCCTCCCCGCGCCTGGTAGTCCGAAGGCGGAATGGAGATGCTGGAATTAGGGCGTGCAATTCCGATGCGCACTCTCCGAAATGTATCCTATAATGATATGAATATGAATATAGCATAAAAACTATTTGACGAACGAACTAAAATATCAGATGTAATATCGAGATAGCTTGAAGGCAAATAGCTCTTGACAGCTTGGAGGAAGTCGCAAATTACATTGAATATTGCTCAATTAGGCACAAATGTATAATAAGCAGTTGCTATTGCTCAAGCTTGGTAATTTGCTTGTGATCTTTTGATATTTAGTGTATCTCCAATGGACAAATAAGTGTTAAATTTCTAGAAACTGATTACTTAAATATAAGGATTTATATTGAACCAATTATCCACTTCCTAACCATGCTGTGTTTACACGTTAAGGGTTACGACCTAGCTCGTAACTTTATATTGATTTTTCTGTAATTTCTCTGGTTGTAATCTGTTGTGTTTACCTAATAAATAAATAAAATTAAATACAGTTTAAATGAGTTGGTATCTCTATGCTCCGTCGTTTGACATACAAATATTTTCAATAATTTGTTAATAAATATTCTAATGTTAATAATATATAAATTATTAAAATAAAATAAAATAATTGACTAGTAGATAATTAATTCACTTAACACTGATTATGGACAAAATACAGGAATAGTAGCACTATATGTACAAAGGCGGCCTTGTCGCTTAGAGCGATCTCTTCCAGGCAACCTCTGAAGTTAAGTAAGTAAGTTAAGTACTTATTTACCTACTACCAAAATTTTTTCTGTACATAGGACGGATTTATAATATCCCTGCCGCCACTGGATATGCGTGTCGGCAAATATTCCGAGTAACTTGCTGGTGGAAGGACTTCTTCAGGGTCCGCCTGACTAGTGACCAGCCTTCCATGTAAAATCTGTCGTCAAATATCTTCCGTTTCGGCGTTGATGTTATGTTATGTTGCGGCAGTGTTTCTAGAAGAGCCAGTACTTACTAAGCCCGTGTGCAATCGTGTTGTAATCTGTTGTGTTTACCTAATAAATAAGTTAAATTAATTAATCAGTTTCTCGACATTTAATAGGTAAATGTCATGTTCTAACGCTTAGAGTACATCAGTGCGGGAATATTTTCAGTCGATAAATATGCCTATTTATGAGCAGGTGTAACAAAATATATTTTTACTTAGTATTGAATTGTTAAGACAGGTTCCCCACAGAGGTTCTAGCTATACTATGGCCAACACATCAAGGTACCCCTCAGATCTTACTTTGTCACTTTAACACTGACACGTTCAATACGAATCATAACAAAAACTAATTGCGACAGAGTTCCATAGAGTATGCTGATGTGATGATATGTTTATCACTCATACGCAGTTGCGAACGAACCACCGAGTTAATAATAAACATGCGTGCTACTCTCTGTACCAGAGACCATAAATGTTCTTTTGGTCATTAAACGCGACAGGAATGCGTTGGGAAACCGCTCTAGTTGGCGGTGGTTGTGGATCTGTGACGAAACCCATGGTTGCTATTATATTGCGTGTCTCGTTGCGATACAGTTCGGCTTCGGCGGAAGTCGGGCGGATAAAATGACGCTGTCTGACAATAGGAGCTTTGGTGTAGCGGGGAATTTTGCCGCCCCGGGCGAGGTATGAATTATCGCAATTCGGCAAAAAAGAAAATTATTTATTATTTTACACTTTTGAATGAATGAATGAATGAATACTCTTTATTAAAAAGAAATAAACAAAAAAAACAAATAAACTATTCTTATTCTTATTGCAAAAAATTAGTATGATACAATGCCTACAAAACGATTAATACAATCTAGACGGTCTTATCGCTAAAAGCGATCTCTTCCAGACAACCTTCTGGTGGAGTGACTTTTGTGTACAGGTGAGCTTAATGCCTTGCGGCATTCTCTGCCAGCTGACCTTTGGGCATGAGTCAAAAATCACTAAAAAATCTGTATAATATTGAAAAGAATTAAATAGCAAGCCACGAATCGAGTTTTTTAAATTCATTATCTGCAATCGACGTAGCCTCACAATATGACATGTCGCTCAAATTGTTTTTTTTTTAAATTCACCTTCTGCACTCGAAATAATTTCACGATTTGCTATCGGCATTTTTACGCATAACATGCCGAGCAACGCGATTTTTGTTCCCAATGCCGCCCCTTAAAATGTGCCGCCCTGACCATTGTGTGTGGGTCAGGGCGGCACATTTTAAGAGGCGCCAATCTATAACGATTAAAATATAATAGTTAATTGTAGAACCTTATTATGTCATCATAATATAGATATATCGGAAGAGACTGGCCGTCACAACACAGGGTATCCTAGTGTGGGAGCCAGGGAAGGCTGAGAAAATGTAAAACATACTGTCTGCATGAATTTTTTTTTATTTATTTATTGTTTATATACGTGCATATTTTCTATAAGAGTCTGTGGTAACAAAGAAGAGCCGAAGAAACAAATTCTAGAGGAGGTTATGGGGTGGAGCCGTAATATGAAACCTCGCAGATACATTTTTCAGGAATCAGTTGACGTATTTGAATTTGGATTCAATAAAGTTTTGAATAATATAACCTCATGGAAAAGGTCAATGTTATTGGGCGGCAAAAGAGTGCGTCATTTTAATCTCCAGGTCGAAAATAATGATCATTAATTATAACTTTGCGTCAAAACAATATTCAACAACTCTTTGTTATACTTACATACTTTAATGTTGTTATAATATTAATGATATTAAATTCCTATTCAATCATTATTTAATATTAAATTAATAGTAGATTGTTTACCTAGGGCGGGAGGGACCACATTGTCGGCACGAGTCTACCTCGCAACACGAGCCGTCGGCGAGTGTTGCGGACAGACGAGTGCGACAAGTCTCGCACGAGTTAAATACGATATTTTTTGTTACATCTGCGAGAAAATGAATAAAATAAAATAAAAAACTTAACTAAAGCACTAATACATACTTTTTGTTTTTATCCTGTAGCAAATTATTTCACTTCTCATATAAAATCTTTTGATTACAAGGTGTTTGTTTGTAATTGGTATAAAATCGCTACTTCGCTTATTGTCGAAACTTTCGATCATGAGTAATGTGGTTCGTAATGTGCGTGAATGTGGTTCTTTACGCCGAGTTTAGGATTCCTATCGTGAGTAATTATTTATTTATTACAACGGCAAATGCATACCTATTACAATAATTAATTAAAAATTTACATTATGTATGAAGTTATAATACATTAGTAATAGATTCCCGCCCATAGATTTCCGCCCTAGGGCGTAAATGTGGTACTTTACACCGAGTTTTCTGTGGAAAAATAGGCACATTTTTGAGAAAATGTAACAAAAAGTACTTTTCTATCCATTAGACGAGTATGGGTAAGTATAACGAGAAAACTTTCAACCCTAGAAGTGTAAGATAGATTATTTTATGTATGTATGAAATATAACTCATTATGAGTTTTCAGAAAATCAAATACCGCTTGAGGAGCCATGCAGGCGATCAATACACTTATTGAGCCCGATCTTCGGCTCTTCTCATCCAGTCGCTGCCAGCCACCTTGCGCAGATCGTCGCTCCATCTATCAGGGACGCCCGTTCCACACTACGTTTGCCCAAACGCGGTCTCCACTCCAGAACTCGTCTCCCCCAGCGGTTGTCGGTTCTGCGACAGATGTGACCGGCCCACTGCCACTTCAGCTCGCTAATCTTATGAGCTATGTCGATAACTTTTGTTCTATGCCGGATCTCCTCATTTCGGATTCGATCCAGCAGAGATACTCCGAGCATAGTTCTTTCCACAGCAAGCTGAGCGACTTTCAATTTGTGAACCAGATTTTCCGTATATGGGACGGATTAGAATTATCCTACCGCCTCTAGGCAAACGTGTCGTGTGATGCGACTAACCCAAGTGACTTGCTGGTGGTAGAACCCCTTCAGGGTCCGCCTGGATACCGACCCTTCTATGTAAGGTCTGTCGTCTAATGTCTTCGCTTCAGCGTTGCTGAACCTGAACCATATACTTTTATATAAGCAATAAGTCACCTACAAAATTAGGCAAGCACCTAAAGTCTCATAAATTGTGGACCGTAATGTGTCATCCGTCAGTGAATCAATTACCTAATGTACCGGTAAATAACCGGTACCAGCTGTAAACTACTGATATTGCAACGGTTTTGATGTAACGATAAGATGCACTCCAATACAGGCGATTAGCGGAGCGGAATCATGGGCATACGCAGCTTGAAATTGAAAACGTTTATTTAGCGCTGTAAACACCAGAATATAGTACACAATACAGAAGTATACAAAGTTTAATACATGCAGCACAAAACATCCGGTGCGGTACAGTGCCAAAAAGGGTACACCAGCTCAGCATAATGCTGAGACAAGCCACAGCGCTGATTTTCAGCTGGCCCCTCAGTGACTGCACGGACGGAGAAAGCAACAGTGTGCGTGTTGTGTTGTATGAATGTGTTTGTTTGTATGAATGAGAATATTAGTGTGTATGTGAGGTACTGAGTGTGTGGGAGGGTGATGTGATGTATGGCATGGTGCGGGTGTATTTACATGGCATTATGTGTGTGGATGGTCAGATCTTTAGTTGAGGATTCACTCTCTTCTACACAAACACGCTCACACACATTTCCCATAAACACACACATACCGAAACTTATTTCTCCCTATAAGCAAGTATATAGTATATATTCGTATATTTATATATTGTATTATATTTATGTACGTATTTTCTATGTTGTATTATTAAGTAGGTATATTTATTTAGCATATAGGTGCACACTTCGCCTGCCTTTCATATCAAATTGTCACTTTATGGGGTTTGCTGAAAGAGATCTCTCTTAGAGATAAGTCACGCCTGTGCTTCACATATTTTTGTCTAATTTTGTATTATATTGTGTGTGTACAATAAGGAGTTAATAATTATTTTAAAATAGGATATCTATAATTGGCAGCAGGTTTTTAATGGACGTTTTTGTTTTTATATTTAAGTGCTGTGGATTTTGTAATAAATAAAATAAAAATAAAAGTTTTATTTTACTCTAAAATCTGTTATCGCTGGCAGTCAGACCCTACATTAATCCCAGTTCTGCTGGTCTCACGGCGATCGCAGCTGATTTATTATGGGAGATGTCAGTTAATATGCGGTCACGCTGAATTTACTACACTTGCGATAAACACTGGTTTTATTACACGAACATTTTTACTGGTTTGATACTTCTAATGGGACTGGTTGACTTGTGCTGCTGTTTAATGGTTTTCTTAATTTATAACGTGCAGATCATTGCGGAGTATCTTATCTTATGATAGGGTGGCACAGTGGCTAGGACACCGGACTCCTATGCGGGAGGTCCGTGTTCGAAACCGTGCAGTGCCATGCACCAATGAGTTTTTCGTATTTTTCGAAGACTTACGTACATTTACCGACTGCTCTAACGGTGAAGGAAAACATCGTGAGGAAAGCTGCACACTTAGATGACCAGTGTGTAAATGGGGTAGGTACAAAAGATCCTCAAGGGTCGAAGTGCCGCTGGATTTATTCCCGGCCCCTTATCATAAGATAAGATAAGAATTTAGCTTTTTTCAAGTTGTTACGATATGGTAAAGTACTGTACGAATGAGTAAGAGATTTTAAAACTTCACTAAAATGTCCTTAATACACCTTACTGGTATTTAAGGAGTGCCTCACATTACTTGTTCGCTAAGCAAAAACTGAGTTACTTAACAAGTTACATCTTGGAAAAGCGGCTGCATTGCGTAATGTGATCGCACCTTAATCGCGAAATGGACTGCTAAATGGTATGTACGAGTACATGCTCCTAATCTGAATTCACTACTCCGTTACGTAATATTTTGTACAAATATGTATGGTGATAAATTGATGCTTTTAAGGAACTATCAAGAGTTGCGTTCTGCTCTGTCCCAAAATGCATGCATGCATTTCAATTATTTGTATTACCGTTGAGAGCGTCGGTGGCCTAGTGGTTAGGACGAACTCGGACCTCCCGTGCGGGAGGTCCGAGTTCGAAACCATGCAATACCATGTACAGTCGAACTCAAGCTAGTAGTATACCATCTGTCAAAAAACTTCGATTAAATCTCAACCTTATGTTTGCGCTATTGCGTAGGTGACCTATTGTCGACTGTACCAATGAGATATTTTTTTTTAATCTCAGTTTAGAGGCTTCAGCCTCGTTAGGGAAGGGAAACTCAAGTAACTAAAGAGTTTTACCGATTTTTTCGTAGACTTACGTACATTTACCGACTGCTCTAACGGTGAAGGAAAACATCGTGAGGAAACTTGCATGTCTGAGGAAATTAAAAAGTTTTCGAAGGCGTGTGAAATTCACCAATCAGCACTGGGCCCGCTCGGTGGATCATGGCCCGTACACCCTTGTTCAAGGGGAGGCCTGTGCCCTAACAGTGGGAACATTAATACGCTGATGATGACCTTAGAGAGAGATTTTGTTCTTTTTATTTAAAAGAAACTTCGAAATAATAATTGTGAACTGACATTAAATTTTCCAACACTCTGACATACATGCATCAGCGTTAACTGCTAGTCTACTAATACTAGTATAAATATATTATAAAAAATAATACTATCTGCAGTAGTTTCCAAGATTTATAGGTTCAAAGTTGCCGATAAAACAACATTCTTTTTTTATTGTATAAGAAGAGCAAACCTGAGGAGGAGGAGGAGGGTACCTGATGGTAAGTGGTCATCGTCGTCCATAGACATCTCACCTCACTATGTCATTCGATGCACTGCCAACCCTGAGGACTGAGATGGAATGCCTCATGTGCCGGTAATTACGCTGGCTCTCTTTAAATAAGTAAAAGACTGCCTCTGCACAGGGTCATACCACCATCAATATGAACAATGACTAAGTGGTATAAGTGAATGAACAATACACCAGCTTAGATATGCTCTGGTGTCCGCGTGTCCGTCCACCTGCACGCGGGAGGACCTTTTCGAGGCCAACCAGAGGGCTATCGATGTGCCCGCCTTCTGGTCGGGAAACATTAAGTTCGGATCATCAACACGAAAGAAGAAGATATGGGCGCATCAGCTTAATGCTGCCTGCTCATTTATAAATAATAATATATTTCCTCTTCAAGTTAAAAATAACTCTAATCAATTTCACCCCTTGTATAAAATAATTCGATGAGTTCAGATGTCATGGCGGTAGTTGAAAGCAGTATCATGCAATCTTTAATCTTCACTCGTCCTTAATCCGTTCACATGTGACCCAAAAACATTGAATTCTTATTTAAGCATATCTCACATAAAAAAACAGTCGCAATGCCGTAACACTTCCTTTATTACGCAAAAGCACATCCTCACTCAAACCAATTGAGATGAATACCTGAATAGAAAACTAGGTACAGTACCACACGTCTATGAACACCATAATATTCCGTTAAAGAACAAGGATTAAACCATAGAAGAATAGCTATAGAGTCGAGATTAAATTGTGGAAAGATAAAGCTAGTAAATATTTTTTTCTGCTGTAGGACATTGAAATTTGGCACACAACTCCTCAACACTTTATGTGGACGTTGGCAGAATTTTAACTAGATGTTGTTTATTTTGTTATCTAATATTATGTGATTTTTAAGCCTAAGAAGAATTTGATACGTAGAAGCAACAAGGAAAATACAGAGCTCTTAGAAAAATATGTTAAGTACATTAGTACACTATATTTTATACACGTATAACTTGCCCACTCAAATCACATTCTC
Source organism: Hofmannophila pseudospretella (assembly GCA_947369225.1). NCBI lineage: Eukaryota > Metazoa > Arthropoda > Insecta > Lepidoptera > Oecophoridae > Hofmannophila > Hofmannophila pseudospretella. Next base: position 13,894,495 of record OX376318.1, on the reverse strand, counting down.
CTTTCCTCAAAGGTAAACTGGAAGAAACCTCTTTTTAGGGTCAGTTCATAAGAGAGCGTAGGCGGTACAGTGGCTAGGGCACCGGACTCCCATGCTCACTCCAAAACTCACTAGTTTTTCTTATTTTTCGAAGACTTACGTACATTTGCCGACTGCTCTAACGGTGAAGGAAAACATCGTGAGGAAACCTGTACACTGAGATGACCAGTGTGTAAAATGGGGTAGGCACAAACGATCCTCAAGGGTCGAAGTGCCCCTGGGTTATTCCCGGCCCCCTATCGTAAGATAAGATAATATGGGGTCAGTTCACACCAAACGGATAAATGGTCGCGCACTTTTTTAATGACACTGTTGACACAAAGAGTATTCGGGCGCGGGTTTCCGCAAGACTGCGCGAGCGCATTTTTGCTCTCGGTATGAATTGCGGTCAAGAGGATGCACGAGCATGCGCGAGGATTTTTCCGTTTGGTGTGAATTGACCCTTAGAGTAAAGTTATGTACACCTTTGTACATTGCATTTATAATGCTCTCTTCGGGAAGAACTGTTTTTTTGTACAATAATTTTTTTTGTGAAAGTACGATAAAATGCTCCTTTACAGTAGCTATTTTTAATTATATTATTTTCATTTATTTATTATTATTATTGTTTTTCTCCCATTATTGGGGTGAGTTTACCATACTGTCGCGAGCTTTTGGCCAAACGACAGTATGAGTGAAAGAAGTATTAGAAGTAGAGTTAATTAGAAGAAATAAAGTGAGTTGATCGGTGTGTGAGAGTGTTGATGATGAGTGAATGTGAGATTATTATTAACTGTTAATATTATTTAACAATGCCCCTTTACAACAGCTATAATTTATTATAATATTTATTTGTACGACAATGCCCCTTTACAGCTAATACATTAATTTTATTATTTATTAATTTAGATAGATGACAAAGCACCTTTACAGCTGTTACGATCTTAATTTATTAGCTAAATTTTTATATGTAAATCGGCTGGTCTGTTCGCTTCTGTCCAGTTATGTTTGTAGTTAACATGAATTGTGTTTGAATTTTAAATTTATTGTAAAAGCATGACATAACCAAGAGTTCCTGGTGTCCCCATGGTTTTAATAAATAAGTATGAGTAATTTTTTTTTTAATTAACCCTTCAGCTTCTCGATCACGATCCTGTTGCAATAATTTTTTTAAAAAATTGTTACACTGTTACCCATCACGCTGTACATTGTATTTTATATATATATATATATATATATATATATATATATATATATATATATATATATATATATATATATATATATATATATATATATATATATATATATATATATATATATATATATATATGTGTGTGTGTGTGTGTGTGTTATATATATTGTGAGTAGGTATATATATTTATTTATTTACGATATTTATATATTTTTTATCATTTATGTGTCATGGTAAATGTAGGTATATATATTTGTAACTTATCAATACTACCTATCTTCAATTAAATTTATTTGTGTCGTATCTTTGTCCTCTTGGACAGGTTTTGGCCAGCCATCGGTCACGGTCCAACAGAATACCAGCGCTGGAGGCATTCTTGTCTGCAGCAATAAGCTGAGTTGAGGCCCTTTTCACAACAACAGCAGACCATCAGACATGATTTCAATATGTTTACCTTTGACTACATAATTATTTTATCATAATTATAACTGTTTCGGTCATTGCTGTGTGTGAAATAAACGTATTACTTACTTACTTACTATTTTAGACAGCTTTAACTTTTGAAGGAAAAATTCATATTTCAGCTAGATTGATGATAACAAATTCTAGACCCGGTTACGGGCTAACGGCTAGTCTCTAGGGCAGTTCAAATTTTAAGGAATCCTTGTGAAAATATTCTTATTTAGTTTATTTATTAGGTGGTAATTGCATTTTACTGTATACGACAGTTACAAATTATTATTTCATTGTCAATTGGATCTATTATTCGTAATTACGTGTCATTCAGTGCTCGGCAGGTCACGGTGGCCTTGGAGGTTATGCTGGTTATGAGATAGGGCCATTCCCTTTGACTATTCTAAGGCTCTAGAAACAGCATGGTGCTTCGGAAGGATCCTGCATCGCGGTGTTGAAATTTTCGCGCATGACGTTGAGTGTAATAAGATTAAATCAAATTAAATAGAGGAGCTCGTAGCCTAGTTGCGAGCACGGTCCGAAAGTAATCGTGCAGGTTATGCGACGTTGGCGCGGTCGGTACCTGGATGGGTGACCGAAAGTGGCACATTTCATCTGAGCTCCTCCGTGCCTCGGAGATCACGTTAAGCAGTCGGTCATGTCAGATGCCTACGGGCGGCCTGAACAACTCTGAAAAATAGGTTGGTACCATACGATAAGCAAGCAAGTACGCAAACAATCAAATCAAAATGTTTTTATTGTAAGTAAGTACCTTATAGTACATTTTTACGATGTATTTTTTTTCTCTTCCATCGCTTCATAAGGTGCTATAGCTGAAAGGAAAGAAGCGGCGCGAGAAACTTTCAGCAGCACAACTTTTGAAATAAATGGTTTTCAGTCTTTGAAACGGCATGACACATGGGATTCTTACCATATACTGGGTGTAACCAAAACCCCATATAGTCCCGTAAGGGGAGTGTTCAGTATCCATAACTGAACAACTTTCACTATGGAGTCAAATCTGAAATCGCAAAAAAAAATTTAGCTGTTTCATACATTTCGGTCGTGTAGTATGAAACAGCGATTTTCGCGATTTCAGATTTTTTCCCATAGTGAAAATTGTTCAGTTATGGATACTGAACACCCCCCGTTTAGGACTATAAGGGTTTTTTGTTACGCCCAGTATATAATTATGTAATGGTCTACTTCCAAAACATAAATAAACAGTGTTGTGAAACTTGTGTAATTCCCACAAACATTCCGATTTCACTGTCAGATTTTTTATTATTAAATCAGCTGTCCTGTTATAATTAAAATTTTCATCAAGAGTAAACCGATTTTAAAACTGGATTTACAGATGAGACCGCAATAACATAATAGTAGTTTATGCAACGGCCACGTAATGATTGCGATTTTAACATGAGAACTGTTTATAAAACGAAGCGAAGCTGAGTTCATAAACGAGTGTTCGTATGAGTGCTAAAATCGACGACCTTTTTTCTACGACCATGAAACATATAAACAGAAAATATAAACCATTACGGAGACTTCAACAGACGCCATGACAGCTTAACATGTTGTTGGTAACTATGGAAACCGTAGAAATTTTTGACGTATTGTCGACATCGCGCAGGCCAAGTACCAAGTAGTTGGCCAGTGAACTGTAGTGCATTTAATACGAAAGAGTTCTTGTATGCAGTGCCATACAACAAAGAAAAATTTACATATTACAATCGAAAACCGCTATTTAATATTTCATTAAAACACTATTTTCACACGACCATGACGAATTAACCTCTTTATGTTATTGATTGTGGTTTGTTATTGAACAAATTACGAAATGGGAGTAGAAAAAAGTGTTTATTTACGCACCGGAGCGTTACCAGGTGTACATATTTTATAGCAGTTCTTGTTCCTTTGACACATAGTGGCAATCGGTGAGCAGGAACTGAGTAGGTATTTAGGTCTTTCTAAGTAGGTACTTACGTATTATTGTAGTACAATTGTTTTGTTTAAAAGCATTATTTATGTTTAATAAGGTATATACATAGTGTTAGTATGTTTATTTTAACAGATGTGTTTTTTATTTTTTATTATTTACTACTAAACTCGCATTTGACCTCGATCTCGCCTGATGGTAAGCGACGATGAGGTCGACGATGAAGCATGCGGGTCCAGTAAATGCCTATTCACTCTGGCCTTGAATATCCCAAGGTTATAGGTTTCGGGAAATACAGACGCCGGCAGGCTGTGCCATTCCTTAGCCGTTCGCATAATGAACGAGAAAGCAAATCGCTTCGTACGAACAGATAGGATATCAACAACATGAGGATGGAACCCCTCCCCGCGCCTTGTAGACCGAAGGCGGAACGGAGATGTGCTGCTGATTGTTTCTTACGCCGCTTCTTTTCCTTTAGCTATAGCATCTTCAGAAGCGGTGGTAGAGTAAAAAAGTGACGTTGTAAAAATGTACTTTAAGGTACTTACTTACAATTTAAAAAATCCGGTTCTGATACGAGTATATTCTAATCAGACAAAACTATAGATGTTTAGCTTCATCATCAGCTTCAGTCCATATTATAGTCCTTTTCACGTAGGAAGGCACATCAAAATTTTAAAAAAACCTAAATAAAATATGGATTCACACTCATTCTCTCTTCTATAATATTATTTATTTATCAACAAATGTACACTACGAATTCGTGGCGCTGACTGTGAAAACTTTGGGTCCGTGGTTGTGCGACTCAAAAAAATATGTAAAAAACATTTCAACCGGACTGGTCCTCGCCTCGGGGGATCTCAGAGCTAGTGCGTACTTCGCTCAACGCCTAACCCTAGCCGTTCAGCGGGGTAACGCTGCCAGCATCCTGGGAACTTTACTGCATGGAAGCGCCCTGGAAGGCGTGTTCGCTTAGAAATATAGGTAGTTGAATATTGTAAATAAGTGTAAATAGTGTATAGATAATTATCTTTATATGTATTTAAATAATTTATCAACGTATGTATGTATTTAGAGCGTCGGTGGCGTCGTGGCTAGGACGTCGGACTCCCATGCGGAAGGTCCGAGTTTGAAACCATGCAATGTCATGTACCAATTAGTTTTTCGGTTCTTTCGATGGACTTACGTACATTTACCGACTGCTTTGACGGTGAAGGAAAACATCGTGAGGAAACCTGCTTAATGAGATAACCAATGTTGTTCGATGTGATTAAGTCCTCAGAATGATCACGACCCTCAGCAATGAGGAATACGAGTTAGAAGAAGAATAAGTATTTATTTAAGTTCCATTTATTTATTTACTTTAAGTATTACTGATGCATTTAGTATTTATTACAGTTAGTTCGTCCTTCATTATAATTAGTTTTGCAATATCAAATCACAGCCGACGTCGAAATCTTGGATTTGCGTAAATATCGAAATATGCATTCCGTGTCGTAACATTTTTGAGTTAATGTATTTTGGATGATTCAACAAGTTTTAAAACACCGCACTGCCTCTAGGCTTAGGTGCTCATTAATAATTTATGGTTATCTAGATACAAGTTTCATTTCAGGGAGGGGTTCCATCCTTATGTTGTTGATATCCCATCTGCTCGTACGAAGCGATCGGCGTCTGTATTTCCCGAAACCTACAACCTTGTGATCTTCAAGGCCAGAGTGAATAGGCATTTACTGGACCCGCATGCTCCATTGTCGACCTCATCGTCGCTTACCATCAGGCGAGATCGAGGTAATATGCGGGTTTAGTAAAAAAAAAAAATTAAAAAGTTTTATGATTTTTTAATAGTCAACGTACCATACCATCGTGTGCTAACTACGCATACCTTTGGATTATTTCTTGACGCATACGCTGGACTTGTTTCTCAAGCATTTAGTAATGTTTTAAATTTAATGATGGACGAAACGAAATCGCATGCGAAGGTCAGCGAAATTTAAGCCAGTAGCTGACTGGCTTGTAACCCAGATTTCGAAAAGATGTGTCTTCGAACTCCGAGGCAGGTGATCTTACAAAACTGTCTATAAAAGTAATGTCTATAAAAATGATATACGCATCTCGTAATTTCGAACTGGTTACGATTGCATTACGGTTAATTGGGTGGAAGAATCGGCATATTTGATGAAATTAAAATACTTGCAGTGTTGTTAAATTCCAATTAATTCTTTTTTAATTGGTGGATATTATGGCCTATTCGAATGTGTTTACATTGATAATACTTACATTTTACAAAATGACATAACGTTGTTGTTAACATAAAGCCCAGCGGCACTTCGACCCTTGAGGATCTTTTGTGCCTATCCCATTTAAACACTGGTCATCTCAGTGTGCAGGTTTTCTCACGGTGTTTTCCTTCACCGTTAGAGCAGTCGGTAAATGTACGTAAGTCTTCGAAAAATACGAAAAACTCATTGGTACATGGCACTGCGTGGTTTCGAACACGGACCTCCCGCATGGGAGTTCGGTGCCCTAGCCACTGTGCCACCGACGCTCTTTGAAATTCTGGAGTAAGTAGGTATATATATGTACCTAGAGAAAGAGCATATTTTTAAAAGATCCGTAATTAATTGTTATGGGAGGTACGGTACCTAGAGATGTTTTTGCTTTTGGCTTGAAGAAAATTATAATTTATATGGGGGGGGGGGGGGGGGGATCAGCAGCCCCCTCTAGCCCAGTGCTGGACACAGGTCGCTCCCAAGTCCTAGGGCGCGCCATTAAGCCCATTGCCCCGGGTTCAATCCGATTTCATTTCAAAATCGCTGCAATATCTGCGTAAATCATAATAGATTAATGACATTACCTAATAGAATATATTATAATTTGTTGACTCAACACGTCACTGTGTGTCACGGACAGTCTCGTCATTAGGTAATGTTATATAATAGCGGTCAGGTCGGGTCACGATTCTGGCCTCGACTTGGTCACCTTACACGGCTGTTTACAGAAGATATCTTTGTATGCCTTCCACCTTCATAAGCACAACTTTCGCCACCAATTAACCCTAGATTCAATCATCCAATCGAACCCTGACTGGGGGGAGTGGGTGCGGGCCTGGAGGCGAACCTCGTGCCCGGGCATAAGCTCGGGTCGGGGTGACACTACATCCCCGGTGTTTGGTGCCGTTATATTAAACGGGCTCAAGGTTTGGTTAAATTAAAAAAGTGTGCAGGAGGGGGGGGGGGGTCTGTTCCTGAACGCTGCGCTCACAGGGCGACTGAGCGCATACTAACTCGCGCAGGAGCGGGTACCGTGCCTCAGGAGTTCGCGCGTGCAGTAGGGCGATATTCCTGAGGTGTTCGTGGGGACCGTTGTCAGCGCTATCATACATCTCGCTAACCTCTCCACGAACACCTAACTCTAGATTAACTTGCGAGTTCTGTATTGTTGTACAGCGGGCAACACATCATACCTTCTGGTACTTTGTCGCTGTAAATTATTAGATACATTCATACGAACGTCAAGGAATTGTAACAAAAACTATTGTAACAAGGTTCCAGCTTGTTTTCCACTGAACGGTGTAGTGGTCAATACGTCAAGCTACTTTATCGCGTTAACTAATATGACACATTCATATTGACAAGTGGAAATCGATAGATTAGGTGCAGCACTATTGGCTGCTATTACATCTCTACTGTGACAAAGACGTTGGAAGATCCCTCTCGATTTACTGGAACGATTCAAAAAAATAATTAAATAAATATACCTAGATATAAAAATGTATATATTAATATATTTTATAAATTTATAATAATCATATAATCTCTTTAACTTAAATTGTAATTCTGGAATCTGAATGTTAGATTAACACATAACATTGTAAAGTGGTCAATGTACATATGTGATCTCCACAACACAACGCCTAGTGTGGAGGTTATAGTTTAGTGTGAAATGTTAATTAATATGTGGTAACGAATAAAGCTACAAGCTTTACTTTCAGTGTACAGGAATGCCGGTGCACACATGAGATAGAAAAGGAAACAGTGAGGTACAGTTTAGGCGGCCCTATCGCTAAGAGAGAATGATTTTGAGAAAGAGGTAGTAGGTGTGCAAGCGTTATGGAAAACATTATATGTTATAAGACAATTTTATTTACAACAATAACATATAACTTATTGCGACATGGTTCCACAGTGCACAGTATATAGCTTGATGTACGTTTTGATACCCTGTCGCCTAAGGATATCATGAAGTACCAGTATACCAGTATACCGATATGAGCGTTAACCTAAATATCATCGTAACTCCGTAATGACATTTGCGCGGGCGTGTTTGAGCCAATCCTTGACATATCCAATATTCATTGCACAGTTCAATGACATTTGATACGTGCAGTGCAGTGCAGTTTATACGATTTGGGAGGCTTCGTTAGGATTTTGGATGCAAGCTGTGGCGGGAGAAATACCCGCCTTATAATTCTAAAGGGGTACAGAGCGGTATGTTCAATAAGGCCGCCTAAGTTAATTTAGTTACCCAACCAACCACTAGATGGCGCTGTACCATTTTAAAACGCGATACAGTTTACGCCGCTGGCGAATAGTATAAGGAAACGAGTTCCAAGCGAAAAAAATCAATGTGTGAGTATAAGTGCGTATCATTCGTAAGTCCCTAGTGTGAAATTGTACATGGTCCGAAACCCGGGAAAGAACTTGGACTTGGTGAGTTAAGTGAAAGTGAACTCTAAAACAGTGCATAAAATAACTTAGAAAAAATTAATGTGTGAGTATAAGTGCGTATCATTCGTAAGTCCCTAGTATGAAATTGTACACCGCGTTTGTACATATCGTGCTACTATTCCTGTAGTTTTTACTTTTCCTGTATTTGTGTACAATAAAGTGTTTCTATCTAGGTGTATTTCTAGCCAGATCATTGAGAACGTTCCCTAATAACTGTTTTAGAACAAGCTTTAGACTTTTGTCAAAGCTCTCAAGTCTTTACCTTGTTCCTAAAAAGTAAAGAAAGGTCAAACTCAATTTCCGTTGTTAAAAACAAATCGACCTTTCTTAGGCGATTGATCGATAAAATAACTTTGCCTCAATATAAAGTATCGATCGATATAATCTACGTGTATGAATGAGGTTATAATTAGTGTAGGTATGTCGATATTGCAATGTGTCATAGTTGTACTGTACATAGATTATCGAAAAATCGGAGAGGGTATGAAATATCATGAAGTAGTAAAATTAATTTATTAATCGATCATAAACATAACATAACATACAACATAACATAACATAAGATACAACATAACATCAGTTGCAAGAAACGGCATCTCCACTCACTAATAATGTTTAGATGCGCTGACTAAGATGACGTGCATCATGTGCCGATAATTAGGCTGACTCTCTTACCCTTACCCTTCAAAACGAAACACAGCAATGCAAGCTTTGCGGCAGAAAGTCATACCACCTTCATGAATGGTGATTCCAGCTCACAACAGTGTTGGATTTAGAAGGGGATTCAAATTCGCAGCATGCAAAGTATGGAATGACCTGCCGCCTCCTCTGCGTGTTGGGGTGTCCAATTACACGTACAGAGCTTTTATTGAAACATAAATTTATAGGGTTGATCCCCAGTGGTCTTCATGTAATAAGCTAATTGTAGAATAGAATGTGCAATCACTGAATTTTTATTATTTTTTAAATTGTTTTTTATTCAATTTTATACTTAAAAATTTATTATAATTATTAATATTATTTTTTTGTTTAATTGTCACTCTTTAAAATGCCATTTTGCATGTAATCGTGATATTATTTATTATTATTGTGTCTTCCAAGTGACAAAGGGACGTGTTGAAAATCAGCGCTGTGGACTCCGTCCATAGCATGAGCTGAACACGGTCCCTGTTGCCACAAATTAGTTTATGTACAACAGTGTAAGGGCAAGATATGTACGTGTAATATATATTTGTGTGCAATAAATGGTTTTGTATGATGATTGTGATGAAAATAAAAAAAAATAAAAAATAAAATAAAAAAAAAAGAATAAAAGTAGAAAATTATTGATAAACTAAAAGAATAAACTAAATCTGCTTATCAACGGCACTTCAAATATTTTATAACACCTTGTGTTGATGATCACACTATGAATGGATGCCGCATCCACACCGGCGTATGCGCCCGCGCCGCTCCGCTACCGGAACCTGCGACAGCCGGACCCGTTTGAAGGGCGCCGCGTGCCTCTCTCCCGTCGCTTACCAGCTCCGTGGCAAAAAGTAGCAAAAAATGTAGGTAACCGACTATTTTTGCAGCTTTACGGAAACTATTGGCGGTATTATATAGAAAAGTTCCATTATTAAGTGTCATTACGAGTAGTTAGTTTGCTATTATAATCGTATGTTTGAAGTTAGGGGCCACCTGATGGTATGTTGTCACTGACGCTCACTATAACGATATTAGGTTTTCGATGCGCTGGTAACCATGCTTCATGTGCAGGTGCACTCTCTCTTATTTCGCGTAGTTCTAACATTTGAGAATCTTTAAAATAGTTTTAAATTTTTAATTACTAACATTCTGTATCTATATTAAACACTCCATCGTGAACACACAGCACTTCCTCTTCTTCATATCAACTTAGTATGGTGATTAATTACCTTGGTATTTATATGTTATTGTTGTAAATAAAATTCTCTTATATGTTATAAATGTTTTCCATGAACCTTGCACACCTTCTACCTCTTTCTCGAAATCATTTCCTCTGCCCGAAGGTTGCCTGGAAGAGATCGCTCTCAGCGATAAGGCCGCCTAAATTGTACTTCACTATTTCCTTTTCTATCTCATGTTTGTTGTTTTATATTTGTGCCATAAAGTGTATTTTACTTTACTTTACTTTAAGTCGAAATTCGTTTCCACCACAATGGTCCAGAGGAGGTTTCGATCCGGCGACGTTTGCGCAGCTTGAGCCGTTGTCGCTTCACATATAAAATCGAACGACAAGTCTAATTTTTCAAGCACAATAAAACCTGTACTTGTACCGAAACGTGGACACTGACGGTGCGACTGGTTCACAAATTGAAAGTAGCTCAGCGTGATATGGAAAGAGCTATGCTCGGAGTATCTCTGCTGGATCGAATCAGAAATAAGGAGATCCGGCATAGAACAAAAGTTATCGACATAGCTCATAAGATTAGCAAGCTGAAGTGGCAGTGGGCCGGTCACATCTGTCGCAGAACCGACAACCGCTGGGGTAGACGAGTTCTGGAGTGGAGACCGCGTTTGGGCAAACGTAGTGTGGGACGCCGCCCTGCTAGATGGAGCGAAGAACAGAAAAATAACAAGCAAAGAAAACTAACAAATCTAATAGCTCCTTTACACAAACCCTTGTTAATGACAGACACATCAACCGAATTACGCGTCCGACTTGTCAAGTGCGTGTATTTAATCGCCAACCACACGCAACCAGGTAGCACAAAAGAAATAATTACAGAAGGAAATCTTAACGAGGCACCTGCTACTGATGGACTGGTAAAGACAATCCCGCTCGAGTCCGACCTTTCCTTCGCTAAAGAATGTCGGTGGTAGTGGCAAGGATGCCTGACTCCCGTGAGAGAGGTTCGGGTTCAAAACCACGCAGTATTTATTTATCGTTCGGTCGTCAGCATCACACAATCACACTATTATTTACAATGGCAAAATATTCGTCGTGACACGCAGTGACATGTGTTTTGTTTATTTCGAGGACTTACGTACAATCACCTACTGCTCTAACGGTGTAGAAAAACATGATGGGAAACCTGCACACTAAGATAACCAGTGTGTGATAGGGGAAGCAATGACAAACCTCATTAGAGAGGTTGCAACTATAAAAAGAAAGTTTCTCAAGGAGGAAAGAGGTTCAAACCAGATTTTTTTTGGATGCAATAGGTTTGGGATCTCATTGGGTACGGAGTTCTGCTAATGCCACAGCAGAAGGAACGTCGAATAAGAGTGCGTAAACAATTGCATGCATCATGGGAGTGTGTGAATCCCTCGCGCGGCGAACACTACGACATAGATTCTCTTCTGAACTTTTTTAGTTTTTTGCATAGTTGGGCAATGCAACCGGCAACCAACGGAACCCGCCCGGATCCGAGGAAACTGCGCGTTAAAATGCCTTTTGGTTGCAACACGCGGTGACATTGCCTCACTGATTCCCCTAATCTGTGGCTATATCTCAGAAAATTTCAGTCAGCTTGAGAGTTAAAAATTGAAATTGAAATCGTTTATTTAGCGCTGTAAACACCAGAATACAGAAGTATACAAAGTTTAATACATGCAGCACAGAACATCTGGTGTGGTACAGTGCCAAAAAGGGTACACCAGCTCAGCATAATGCTGAGGCAAGCCACAGCGCTAATCTTCATCAGATTTTCAGCTGGCCCCTCAGAGACTGCACGGACGAAGAAAGCAACAGTGTGTGCGTGTTGTGTTGTATGAGTGTGTTTGTTTGTATGAATGAGGATATTAGTGTGTATGTGAGGTACTGAGTGTGTGGGAGGATGATGGCATGGTGCGGGTGTATTTACATGGTATTATGTGTGTGAGTTCAACGTCGATTTCATGACAATTCTTTAATACCCTTCAGATTCACGTTTTCACTCGCCAAAACGAACACTTCCCAATATTGCTTCCCAAAATGACCACATTTCTACTTTCAAAGGAAACTGATTAACAATCTAAAAGAACAGGCAAGTAAAAAGTAAAAATAAAAGTAAGTAAGTAGTAAGTAAAAATACTTACTCGTATCTGTTATTTTATTATAAAACATAACTTAAATCAAAACAGAACATTGTTATTTATAATGGTCAAAATTAAATTATGGTTAGCTTCGCGAATTATTTACGATTCCGATTTGAGAATGCTCGAGATTGGTCTAATGTGGCATACGACTATAGATTACGGAAACTTTGAGATGTGGTGTAATGGTGTATTTTTAAGAACCCAAAACATTCAATTATTACCTTCTCTTATATTAACTTTTCATCCAATTTTTTTAGTCTGTCTTACCCGACTGTGAATTCAATTTTTCACTTAATGGAATTTTCTGTAAAACCGCGCTGAAATGTATGTTTCTATATCGCACGTAGATATGGGTTATCAAATACCATGTCGGTAAAACCTTAATTTTCACTCTTGTAATGAAAAGGTGCATAAATTTTAGTGAACACGCAATAAAAGCCTTTTTTCTACTTCCATTTCAAAATTTGTTCAATATGAAACCATAATCAATAACATAAAGAGGTTCTTCCGTCATGGTCGTGTGAAAATAGTGTTTTAATGAAATACTGTTTTCGATTGGACTATGTACATTTTTCTATTTTTGTGGCACTCAGCTCCACTTCGTTTCAGCTATAGTTCTCGTGTTAAAATCGCTATCGTTACGTGGCCGTTGCATAAACTACTATTATAGTTGACTGAACAGTCGGTTGGTTTGACTAGCAGCGACAAAGGTGCAATAAGAAAAAGTTGTGTAGACCATAAGGTACCGGATATCGAAGTTACAGAGCTGTTTCATTCTTATTTCAGCGTTTAAAGACACTATGGCTCTTGGTTCATGGCTGTTTCTGCACCCACATAGAGAATTCTTTGTATATTTCATTATTAAATTATTGATTTTGGTTATCATGATGTGTATTATTTTATACAATAAAAACTATCACCTAGGTACTTAGAAAACAGGATTTAATTGGACAAATAATCTCTTGGAGAAGAAAGTTTTTCTGATGATTTTATTCTCGTCACAAATATTATTGTTTCTAGCAAAGATAACTTGATTTTGAGACATGCATGGAACTCTAAAAGCGTATCTGTTTACTTCCGTGATCTATATTAACCTTTTCAGCATGTATAACACTATTATCTTGGATTTATGCCCGTTCTAAGGCCATATGCCATTTGATAAATATATCATTCAGCCAAATTAAAAGCTGCATTTGGGTTAAGTGCATCTACATTCTCATGTTATGCCTTTTTTGTCCGCTAAAGGACGGTACTAACCGGGAGCATTCGTTATGCGAAGTTTGGTTAGCGAGCATTCGGTGTGCGAGCGTTCACTACGCGAGCAAATTCTTGCGCTAGCAAAACTTCTAGCATTCGTTCCGGTTGCGAACTTTCATTTCTCGTGAAAATGTCTGACGAGGTGGTCCATTTCTACAGGTTCTGTCAAATGAACTTCAGTGTCACGGATTTGCTATACGTACGTTCAACTTGACCTCTTGCGTCCGCGGCTTCCGCAAGCGTCGCCCTTCCAACGCATGTTCGGAATACAAACATAAAGTTGCAAAGCGAACGCCCGATATTCGTTTTAACGTACTCGGCAAATGATTGGTTTGCGAAAGAATGTGCTCGAATTTGCTACGCGAGCAAACGCTTGCGCAAAAAACGCTCGTTCGCGAAACGAATGCTCCCGGTGAGTACAGTGCTTAAGACAAATTACTAGCGTATTTACATGAAAATAGTACTTCAGACTGTGACACTTTTTGGCAAAAATTACGCATTGGATTTCAGTAGCGATTAGATTTAATTCGAACTATTTTTTGGTGTAAAATCGATGTATCCAAAGGTTACGTTTCTGTCGAGTTACTCTATGACAAGAAGATGACCCACGGGTTTAGTAAAAGCTGGCTCTTCTATAAACACTGCCGAAACACATCAACGCCGAAGCGAAGATATTTGACGACAGACTTTACACAGAACGGTGGTGGGCCTGGCCAGGCGGACCCTGGAGGGGTTCTACCACCAGCAAGTTACTTATGTTACTCGCCTCGTACGACACGATTGCTCTGTGGCGGTAGGGGTGTTAGAACACCCCCAATCCGTCCCATATACGAAAAAAGTGTAAAATATTACCAATGTTTAAAAAAAATGTATATAAATAAACATTATATGTATGTAAACATTGTCGGAATTGTGTGGAAGTGTTGCATGTGGTGAAAAAAAAAAGGAGAATATTACACACTATAAGAAACCGTAGAGCTAATTGTCTCGGCTATTGTCAGACATAATGATTTAATTAAATCCATAATAGAAGGGAAAATTGAAGGAAAACAACAGAGAGGTCGTCCCAGGATTGGATATATGGAGCAGTTAAAGGATTGGTGCGGTAGTCCGTCGTACCAGGAGTTTAAGGAGAAGGCGGGGGATAGAATCGGATGAAGACTTTTACAGCGACAGGGGCCTGCCCCTTAATGGAAGAAGAAGAAACATTGTCATAGGACTACAGAATAAAGTAAACAAACGACCCTAGTATGAACCGATCTGGTTCACACGAGCCGGTCCCCTCTCGCAACACATCCGGCCGGCGCGGCGTCCGGCGTGTCCTTCACTCGGACTTTTACTACGTTTGTGTCTGAAATACAGGGTGTTAAGTACGCAGCAAAGTGTAGGTACGTTGTATTTGTACCACATGAAACGTGATCTTTCGACAGCAGTAGTTAAGCCATGTCAGAGGCCCTACGGCCTGAACAACTCTGACAAATAGGTTGGTCACTAACAATACGATAAGCGAGCAAGCAACCCCCGACCAATTGTGTTATAAGTTTGACACGTTTGTCTGTTTGTATGTCTGTTTGTGTGTTTGTCTGTCGGTTTGTCTGTCTGTTTGTGTGTTTGTCTGTGGCATCATAACTTGACAACGGATGATCCGATTTGGACCCGGTTTTTATGTAATGGAGAATTAGGTCGAGTGTTCTTAGCTAAGTCTGTTAAAAATTGGACCAGTGGTTTCCAAGATCTTGGAGTATCTTTGATGTCAGATGGGATCTCTGGAACTGTAATAGCTAGATGGTTCGAATTTGAGCTCAAATATTGAGGTTCATGGTGAGTTTCCGACAATAGAAACCTAGACGATCTGATAATGACCAGGAAAAAATAAGTGCACTTCGATCTCGCAATATGAAACTTGAAGAATTGGAAGATTATATAATAATTAAAATTAAATTTAAATTTAAAATGATCTGAAATTTATTTGGTCGTATTTTCTGTAGACTAAAATCAGATTAATTATGATAGAAATTTGAAAATTTTTCTGAAATTTGTTTGGTCGTTCTTTCTGTAGACTCTACATTTATAATGGAGTGCGAAGAAACAGTCCTGTACTACGTGCGAAGAAACAGACTTTATTGAAACTTGAGTTCAGTATAAAAGACAACTTTTACCATAAAATCTTTGGAAACTTAGCAAAAAAGGACTTATTTTCACACTTTTAGTGAACAGCAAATCTTTTTGTAGTTACGAGTAAAATTGATTTTTACGAATATCCTAAAGTCCTTTTACTTACTAATTTTAATTTAATATTTTTTAAATAAAATTGCATAAATTTGGGCACATTGATTGCTCCAGCTTAATGCCTTCAAAAGTGTTCTGTGTTTGCTCTACCACCCTGTATATTCAGAACGGTGAACATTATAAGTAACTAGGTACTTAAAACTGGGTGAACGTGTGTATGTCCGGACGGATTTTGTGAATGAAATATTGCTCATAGCTTTGAGCATTGATAAATGATCTATGGCATATGCGTCCGTCAAAACGGAAATAGAATATTTCATCATCATCATCAGCAGCCTACCTCTAGTCCACTGCTGGACAAAGGCCTCTCCCAGGGCGCGCCATTGAGCCCGATTTTCGGCTCTTCTCATCCAGTCGCTGCCAGCCACAGAATATTTAATCTAATCTAAATTAGAAAAAATCAGCCTAGGCAGGATTTGAGCTCCGAACCAAGCCCTTTTAATTATACAGGATCGCAGGCAAAAAAAAAATCGATTCTGGTGATACCTGATCACCAGAATTGTTTTTTTTTTGATTTGGTACAAAATTTATATAGTTTTTTTTTATTGACTACTAAACCCGCATTTAAACCTCGATCTCGTCTGATGGTAAGCGACGATGAGGTCGACGATGGAGCATGCGGGTCCAGTAAATGCCTATTCACTCTGGCCTTGAAGATCCCAAGGTTGTAGGTTTCGGAAAATACAGACGCCGGCAGGCTGTTTCATTCCTTAGCCGTTAAATTATTTAGCAGCATCTAAAGATCATTTATTATCATTATAACAAGAGTATTTCTAAAGATCATCAAAATACTAGAGATAGATAGATATAGAATTTTATATCCCAGCCAGTCAGTCAAGCAATCAGAAGTTTAAAAAAATTCTATCCTGTCTCAACCATCTATCTTTTGTTTTCTTTGACTACTCGTAGTTCCCAATAGTTCTGTTGCTAGCTGTTGAATAGTTTACCTATCTTTTGTGAACTATTTTGGATTCCATTCCTTTCTTTTTGTATCAAAAGTGAGACATTTTTCGAGATCGTTTTTAATTTTTGTGTTGTTTCCAGACCCACAACATCAAGTATGTTACTAATAATGACATTTAATTTACTTTATCCCGTTAGCATTTAATACTATTATAATCTCTTATTTTACATTGCGGTGCCTTACTCAGGGTTTCATGTATAATCATATAATATATATTTTTAAGACCAATTGTTACACATGAAACATTTTTTTTTACATTTATTTATTCGCAACAAATATACATTTGTGTCCGAAATTTAACAAACATATTGAGGATATTACATTAAATGTCAAACAAAATACAATACAATAAATGGGAATAGTGGTCAATTATATACATTGTTATGCTCCTATAAACTCAGTAATCGTGTAGAAACACCTCTGCAATAACAGTAACCTCAACTTCTGTCTGAAATTACTAAGCCTGATGTCGCCTTTGAGCCATGAAAAGCAATAAATGATATGAGTATTGCATTATAGTACGGGACATCAAACTGTTGTTTTGTCTAACTGATCAAACATTTTTTTTAATTTAAAGTTTCCTTTGTTTATTTAGCTCTTCTAGATAAAATAAACAAAGAAAACTTTAAATAAAAATATGCAACTTAACCAGTTAACATCTTTGAAAGGCAATTCTCAAGGTGACTGATATATTTCCGCATACGAAGCGAGCGGTGACATTTTCTCACTTCGTTATTAATTTCCACATTTTTATGTAATTACTTATCTATATGTAATCAATTCACATATGACATTTTGTAATTAGAATTCTTGATGTAAAGTCAAATACATAATTACTTAATTACCAGTATTTCTATGATTTATGTCTTTTTGCTGAGTCATTACCTGTATAGTTACATAGCTACACTAAAGAATGTTAATAGGTTATGTTTAATATATAGAGATAAGTATACTGAACAGGATCAGAAAGTGACTATACTAAGTACATAGGAGATAATAGTATGCATTATCAATTAACAAGATGCAAGGTGTTTCTGAGGATAAACATTAACTTTGCCAAACAAGAATAGAATAGAATAGAATAGAAAAACCTTTATTAATAGACCATAATTAAAAAAATATCTGTAAAAAATATGTACAAAATATCACAAAATGAGTCGGATTATAAATTGACCATATTTTACATTAAACACTTCACTTCACTTTTAGTTAACATATTCGACAAAGAAAGTGGACCTCAAAAACGCTTAAAATTATTTTATATTTTATTTTACTGAATTTAATTGATTTATACAATGAGTAAGGGTCTTAATTTATGTCCGTAAGAAAATCTGAAACAAAACTTTGACAAACTATTTGCCTTTCGTTTGCACATGTCATGAATAACTTATGTCATGATGGCAAGTTTATATCACACAAAATGCCAGTTCGGATAAAGAGTATGGCGTCCTGGAAATGTATAGCAAGATATTTAGTTTGTATGAAATTAAAAATTAAAAATTTATGTAAATTGAAAAATGTGACAATATGGAAAATTACTAGGTACTTCGGTTTTCTGAGTAGAGTGTCGAAGTTAATGCATAACCATAAAAACACGGTGTATATAAAATCATTATCGAATATATATTTCTCTCCACAGGCTTACAACTTTAGCTTGCTGCGATTTTGAGACGAAATCGGACCAAACCCAAAGAAATCTAGAAAACCGAAATTTTATATTTCGTTCCGATACAGTTTCAAAATTGATGATAAGACTTTCACAAACTCTTGATAAAATTTATAATAACAACAATATTACTACGAGCTGCCTATATAAACAAAGTAAGAAAACTCTAAATATAGTAAAAAGTTACTTTTAAATCTAGATTGTAATTCTAGACCACAAAGCAGTAAAGTAGTCAATGAACCATAAACAAAACAAGCCTACCCTTTCGATATTTCCTTTTTCTTGCGACCTCGAATGCATTCACTGCACTGTGACTAAGCTGATAGTGATGGCTCTGAATGTAAGATTGTGTAATTAGGTTTTTCGCAAAAAAAATGGGATTTCGAGAAAACTCAGAATACTGTATAAAGGTAGTATGTCTGTAAACAGAGGTGTCCCCAATCCACTTGGAGGCTTCTCCCGATCTCGACTGCCCCCATTAATAGAGATATTATTTATAATTTAATAGGGATATTAATGGGGCCAGTCCTCCAGCTTGGGGGAGGTTTCCAAATGGATTGAGACCATCCCTAACTATAAAATGAAATCTCTAACCGATATTCCAATTTTTTGCAAAATTACGAATAATTTCGCGTATAACCGAATTACGAAATCTTAAGCCCACAGATTGAAATGGGTTGCAACCTGATTTGAACATAATACTTAGTGTATATTATTTACTAGCTGTTGCCCGCGACTTCGTTCGCGTCATATAGCCTATGTCACCCGGGGATAGTGTAGCTTCCCAACGGTGAAAGAATTTTTCAAATCGGTCCAGTAGTTTTGGAGCCTATTCAATGCAAACAAACAATCAAATCTTTCCTCTTTATAATATTAGTGTAGAAAAGAGCGTCATTGGCGTCGTGGCTTGAACGTCGGACTCCTATGCGGGAAGGTCCGAGTTCGAAACCAGGCAATGCCATGTACCAATGAGTTTTTCGGTTTTTTCGAAAAACTTACGTTCATTTACCGACTGCTCTGACGGTGAAGGAAAACATCGCGAGGAAACCTGCATACTGAGATAAATAGTGTTGGAAATGGGGAAGGAAATGGCAAACCCCCCATTAAATCTCGATCGAATCTGCCACGAGAGGCGTTCTATGTGATTAATCCTTAGAATGATCACGACCCTCAGCAATGAGGAATACGACTTAGAAGAGAGATTATTTAAAACAGTTTTCAACCCAGTTCTCTGGGTCGAAACAATGCAGTTTGAGTAAGTTCTGGTTAAGAAACTACCTCAGTAGATCAGCCAGAGTGCAATGTGCCTCTCATTCAAGTTCAATAGATTCGTGTTTAAGATGACGATATTACCTAGAAGTAATGCATCTACAATACATAGAATCTATGTATTGAAAGGAGCGTCGGTTGTCTAGTGGCTAGGACGCCGGACTCCCATGGCGGGAAGTCCGCATGTACCAATGAGTTTTCCGAAATTTTTCGAAAACTTATGTACATTTACAGACTGTTCTAACGGTGAATATAAAAAAATCCAAAGGCGTGTGAAATCCACTAATCAGCACTGGGACCGCTCTGTGGATCATGACCCATACCCCCCTTGTGCAAGAGGAGACCTGTGCCCCAACAGTGGGGACATTAGGCTGCTGATGATGATGTATTGAAATGTTTCTTAACCGTTCTACATAAAAGAATGTATTACCCTTAAATTATACTTTATTTATCCCCCCGTTCGGGTTGAAAGTTTTAGTTTTTTAAATCGGGTTTTACCGCTTTGCCTGTCACTACAATCTTAGCTCCACTTTCATAATTACATATTACTTTATTGTAAAAGTGGATAAAGTATATCGGTTGAAAACTGGACGTTTCCTGACTTCGGTAGCAATGACCTTGTGGCGTGTACAGTAGAAAACATATCAAGGTATCTGTGCAACCCAGTCGCAATGCGTTTTTGTAATGACTCTTTGACATTTTTATAAATGTGTACATTAAAAAACGTTATCTTTTCCAGAATTGCTCGTATCTTCACAAATATTTCCTTCACTGTTACTTTCTCGAACGTCTCTCTTGGCAGTTTTTTGGGGTAGTTTGCCATTGCCTTCCCCATACAGCCCCGTTACAGCGGTCACAAAATATACATAAGTTGTCGAAAATTAAAGCGGAAACACTTTGCCTCTAGAAAGCAATTTCCACATAAGCTGAGCATCTAGTAGGTAATACGAGAGGCGGTCCAATAATTGTTAGTCAACGGCTTGTTATCAACCTCATTGTTTTACTTTTATTATCTCTTGGAGGCAAATTTTAATACAAACTCCTTGGCCAAATATCACTGGATGACGAACTTTAGTTTTTTTTAAATTAATTGTTAAAGAAACATGTCTGTCGCTTTTCAATCGCTACGATGGCGGTAACGCGGGAAGCATTTCGTGCTATGATCTATTATGATTTTAAACGAGGGTTAATATATAAGGAAGCACATGAAAATTTAACCAGTGCTTCTGGGAAATTGGATCCATCACGTATTGGTTTCGTGAGTTTAAGCGTGGTCGAAGCGACCTAAAACATGACCTTAGTCCGGGGCGACCTCCAACGGCAGTCACTCAAGAAAACGTCATCAGGGTGGAGTAGCTATTAAAGGAATGTCGCAAAATTACAGTTTTTCACATGTTTTGAAAGCTGGTTCAGTCGAATGCATAAGTGCATTGATGCCGCAGGGGAATACTTTTAAAAGTTGTAAATAAACATTTGTAATATTTCTTTTATTTTCTATTTAAAATAATAATAATAAATTGTATTTAATTCAGGCATACACCCATATTACAAAGTAACAATATATAATATAATTTTACTATAGGTAGGTACAATAACTATAAAGTGATATATAAAGGAAAAGCTAAATAAAAATAAAATAAACTAATGGATAAAATTTTAGCGGTACCGTAACTACTAACTACTTAAAATTTGCCATTCTCACACTGGTGCACGACCATTAATGGCCCGCCTCTCGTATTTTATCGCTAAAATTGGCAATCTTAATTGAATGGATAATGAAATACAATTAATTAGAACAACATTTAGCTAATTACATTCAAATTCTTGTTATAAACCTGTCAAGGTCTTTGGATCATCTGCTTGTATCAGGGGGCTTAATACGTAGGTATAATATAGTTTGTTGCTTGTTTATCGTATGGTTAGTAGCCAACCTATTGTCAGAGTTGTTCAGGCCGCCCGTAGGCCTTGACATGGCCTAACGACTGCTGTTGAACGACAACCGGGACCAACTGCTTAACGTGCACTCGGAGGCACTGAGGATCTCAGATGAAATATGGCACTAGCGGTCACCCATCCTGGTCCTGACCGCGCCTAACGTTGCTTATCTATAAGTAAACCGCTTAACTGTGGGGTGTCCTGCGCAGCAAGAGGGGCGCGGGGCGGGACGACAGAGAGCGCGCACGCCGCATGCTCGCTCTCTGACGTCCCGCCCCGCGCCCCTCTTGCTGCGCAAGCGACACCACAGTTAAGCGGTTTACCTATAGATAAGTTTCATATTGAAACCGCGGCTGTCAGTTGGCACATGCGCCGTGAGCATCTCCCCATACAATCAGTCGTTTGAAAAATGTTTTCCAAAAATTATTAAATTTACTAACATGGAAATGTTACTTCTTAGTCGAATTCCTCAGAGTGCAAGTGTCAGTGTGCAGGTTTCCTCACGAGGTTTTCCTTCACCGTTAGAGTACATACGTAGTCTATCGAAAAAATTGAAATCTTATTGGTACATGACATTGCATAGTTTCGAATCCGGACCTCTTGCATGGGAGGCCGGAGTTTCACTCACTACGCCATCGCCCCCGACAAGGTTCTTGGTAAATGTATGCTGCGTCTGCGTATGGAGCGTCGGTGACCTAGTGGCTAGGATGCGGGAGATCCGGGTTCGAAACCATGCCATGTACCAATGAGTTATTCAGGTTTTTTCGAAGACTTATGAACATTTACCGAATTCTCTAACAGTAAAGGAAAACATCGTGAGAAAACCTGCATATCTGAGGAAATAAAAAGTTTCTGAAGGCGTGTGAAATCCACCAATCAGCACTGGGCCCGCTCGGTGGATCATGGCCCATAACCCCCAACACTGGGGACATTAATAGGCTGATGATTATGTATGTATGCTGGAGTCTCAAATTGCAGTGAGTTCTAAAAATTGACAAATCTCGACGAATAATTAACAAATGCCATGAAATATTTGCTTAATTAATTGGTATTTGGTTTTATGTAACTGTTTACGACCTGACTCACTTAATCACTAACGAAATACGAGGACGATACAAATGTGACTTCCTTTAAAGGATACATAAATAATATTTAGTAAAATTAAGAATGTTTTTAAAGTGTTAGTTGCAGTTTTAGCCACCGGAACAGATAAGTTTGTGCCACTGTGGACAGTAGGATATATTTTGTGTGTTCTTATATTTGACTTCTGGTTACCCGCAGCTGAAAAAAATTACAGCTCTTCAATTAGATAGATTAACCTTAATAACAGAGTATTATATACTAGAAATTAATAAGTAATAACCTTAAAATCACGTCAGTGAATGGTATACACTCTCTCAGACCCATAAACCCAATTGTTATCCATCACAAGGAAGCTAAAGCCAGCTACATATTGTCATCCATTTTAATATAAAATTATAACGGAGATTTGACCACATAATCGGTGTTGTGTCCCGCAACCAGCGCTCCATCTAGCATGTTAGGCGAGACCTGAAAACCAGCGTGTCGCTGAGGATTCACGAGTATGTAGGTAAGATTGAAGGTTAACTAAACTCTTCGAATTCAAACCCAGTCGCAGTAAAAAAAAGAAACATTAGTATTTTTCACATTACTAAATGTTCTTTATTTCTAGATTATTAAAAGCTTTTGTATGGAGTCGTACACCACAATGGTAGAGATGGATTCAGTCTAGTTTCAGATTCAGATTCTGATTATATGATCTGATAATTTATTTGTCCAGAGCCGATACATTCTACTCAATAATAAGCATGCAAATATATTTAAAAAAATATATAATAGTCCGATCAGATCAGACTCGTGACCTAGCCTTTGAGCCATTGACTTATGTAATTCAGATACTGTATCAACATCAGCAGCCTATTAATGTCCCCACTATTGGGGCACAGGCCTCCCCTTGCACAAGGGGGTATGGGCAATGATCCACCGAGCGGGCCCAATGCTGATTGGTACTGATACTGTATACTTTCATATTTCACTCTTCTGCACTATACTGCCGGTAACCTATGAATAATTCTTCTATCGCCTAGGTTGCCTGAAAGAGATCGCTATGAGCGATAAGGCCGCTTTTGTACACTTATTCTATGTTTCCTTTCATATATAAATGTCTTGTGTACAATAAAGTATTAATCAATCTATTTATCTATCTATCTGTATACATCATGAGTTATTACAATAAAATGCCAAGTATTACAGTGATGTATAATACTACAGAGAAACTTAATCCATCAATGTTGAATATAAACTCTTAAACAATTTGAGCAACCGACTTGAGAAACGAAACAGGGAACAAAAGTAAATTAAATAGACTATTATATTTGAGCCCACTGTCGAAAACTGGGTCGTTCTCGCGGTTGGCAATGAAATTATAACCTTTATTGTTCCGGTACATCTAATGGAGTATACAACTGAGGGCTTCTCCCGTAGAATTCAGTTTGACAATCACGAAACGAAAATTTTGACAACGGGTCTCGGAAACCAAGCTCCATATACTAAGCTCCATAGCGCCAGCAATAAGAATAAGAATAGTTTATTTGTGCGGTAAGATAACATATATTTTTTTTATTTTTTTTTATATCAATTAGCTACGACAAACAGGCAGACGGGCCACCTGATGGTAAGTAGTCACCGTCGCCTAGAGACACGTGCAGTACCAGGGGTATTGCTTGTGTGTTGCCGGCCGTGGAGGGAGAGGACTTTTTTAACGTTCTTTTTGAAGCATCCCATGTCGTAGCGCTGCGGAAAAACGTCGGGTGGAAGAGAGTTCCACATTTTGCAGGTGCGTGGTAGAAACGTTCGTGTAAAACGGGTCGTGGCAGACACCCAAGGCTTTAGAAAGTGCGGGTGAAAATTGAGCCGCCGACGAGTGGTGCGATTCAAGAAAGTAGACGACGGCACCAAGTCAAATAGTTCTGAAGAGCACTCCCCATTATAGACGCGATAGAAGACGCTTAATATGCTTAAGTTCCTACTTAAGCATATGTTACATGTACAATAGTCTGACTTTCAGGCTAGTAGGCAGAGCAGACGCACACAATGGATGGAGGACTTGACAAGCAAGATTTCAAACTAAATAATTGTACATCATCATCATCAGCCTTTTAATGTCCCCACTGTTGGGGCACAGGCCTCCCCTTGCTCAAGGGGGTACGGGCCATGATCCACCGAGCGGGCCCAGTGCTGATTGGTGGATTTCACACGACTTCGGAAACTTTTAAATTCCTCAGACATGCAGGTTTCCTCACGATGTTTTCCTTCATCGTTAGAGCAGTCGGTAAATGTACGTAAGTCTTCGAAAAATCCGAAAAACTCATTGGTACATGGCATTATACCTCATCGTCGCTTACCATCAGGCGAGATCGAGATCAAATGCGGGTTTAGTAGTAAATAAAAAATAACAATTATACCTACGTGAATTTATCACTATGCTAGATTTGTATTCGATATAACAAATGATCTTAATAAATAACTAGCCTAATGATTGATTTTATAGATGTTGGTCTACAAGTACTATCATTATTAGTGATGGTACCTTGAGCTTTTTGAAATCTTCACAGCTTCAAGGCTATATTTTGGAAATAACCATTAATTTTATCAAGTTTATCATTAACCTTTAATGATGAATCAATATTAATGGTTATTTATTATCATCCAGTTTAATGTATTGACAATTGAAAATACAAAACTTAATCGAGATAATTGCAGATACTAGTCTATAATAAGTTTAAATTAAATTAACTTTTGAAACTTTCGAAGGTAAACTTTTAAAAACGAAATAAGTTGAAGGTATTACGGTAGGTAAAAGTTCAACTTATTTCGTTTGCTTTTTTTCTCTCTGAAAGTAGAGAAAATGAACTTACATGTCCTTACAGATTGGTCTGTTTATGGAAAAACGTGGATTTTATTTATAACTAGTTCCGCTTTGCAGCAGCAAACATCCCATAAATCCACATTAAATGCAGAATTTCATCCATCAATTTCTTTTTAAAGTAGGTATATACCATCAGAAAAAAATCCTAATTAATTTCTAGCCGTTCCACATCAAAAAAATTACATCATCATCAGCAGCCTTACCTTATCTTATGATAGGGGCCAGGAATAACTCAGCGGCACTTCGACCCTTGAGGTTCTTTTGTGCCTACCCCATTTTACACACTGGTCATTTCAGTGTGTAGGTTTCCTCACGATGTTTTCCTTCACCGTTAGAGCAGTCGATAAAAGTACGTAAGTCGAAAAATACGAAAACCTCATTCGTACATGGCACTGCACGGTTTCGAACCCGGACCTCCCGCATGGGAGTCCGGTGTCCTAGCCACTGTGCCACCGACGCTCTTGTCACTAGCCTACTCTAGTCCACTGCTGGACATAGGCCTCTCCCAGGGCGCGCCATTGAGCCCGATCTTCGGCTCTTCTCATCCAGTCGCTGCCAGCCACCTTGCGAAGATCGTCGCTACATCCAACAGGGCGGCGTCCCACACTACGTTTGCCCAAACGCGGTCTCCACTCCAGAACTCGTCTACCCCAGCGGTTGTCGGTTCTGCGACAGATGTGACCGGCCCACTGCCACTTCAGCTTGCAAATCTTATGAGCTATGTCGATGACTTTTGTTATAAAAAAATACATGACTGCATTTAACCCACAGGCTAGCTAGCAGCTAGACTGCTAAATCCATTCATATGCAATCGAGAGCCGTTACTATGTTTATGTTTCAGCACGTTTCTGCTTACGTCAGCCCATTTGTGTCTGTTAGCACCTCGCCATTCATACTGGCGGCAACAATACAGAAATATTTACTTTCAGTTCGTTTGTTTGCTTAATTTACTGTTTACATGACATTTACATTACCAGTTAGTATTATTCTATTGCCTAGGATGTCATTTGGGTGCTGCCTACACTGAGAACCTAGTAGTCTATACCTATTATAACACAATAGGTGCGAGCATACGCCGGTGACCCTGACGACTTCATCCTACTAACCCCAGACGCTGCCGAATGGCTAAGAAACCTGGATATTTGGTTGTGACATATCACAGTACTGTTATTGTGTATAATTCGACCTGCCATACGAATAAATAAAATAACACAATCTTTCTCCAGACACCAAGGAGAGCCGTGTCGTGCATAAAGAATAGCACCACCCCAACTCTTCCCGTGGGTGTCGTACATGAGGCGACTAAGAGTCTCAGTAGATACAGTCTACGCCTAGTAGACCGCGATAGGCTCGCCATCTATCACGTTTTTCCACCAAATCTTACGGTGAAAAGTGGGAACTACCTATGATGAAGGTGGTTCCTCTGTCTAACCCATCGGGGATTATATACGTGAGAATTATACTTGAGACCTTTTAGCGTCTTTTTGAAAAAAATAGACTAGTTCGAATCCAGGTCACCAGGTTCTTCGGATTGCAAGGCATGCAAGCCAAAGTTAAAATTACAAAAAATAGTAATAATATGAAAACTTTTTTGCATATTTCCAAAAGGTCCAGGTTCGATACGGCGGCGCTTGCACCTCTGTTTCGTGATCTAGCCTTTGAGTCATTAACGCTTTTAATGTCTAGAATATCATCAAATGAGTCATGGTAAAGTCCATTCCCTCAAATAATCGCGGTACACCCAAACGGAATACGGGACTGTGGATTTTTAAATATCATAAAATAGGAAAGTACACGCGTACAAACGGAAGGAAAAAGAACGTTAACTAAAAAGAAAACATAAAAAAGACTACAATTAAACACTATTTTTCATCATCCTGCGAGTGTACGCGGCAGTCGGCATCCTTTGTTGTCGTGGCAGCGTCGTTTGACTTGCGGCGGGCGGCAGTTTCAAAGATCGAGACGTTTTGAGCGAATCGACTTTTACCCCAATTTAGAGTAAGGAATTAATCACGAGTGACTCGTTGGCTGGAAAGCGTAGAGTCTTCTGGGGGTAGCCTACCCGAAACCAGAGGAATATAGGCTCCTACCTGTAAGCTGTACAGCGTCCTTGATGCAAAGCATCTTTTAGGAAGAGGAAGAAGACTAAGGTAAGGGGTGAGCACAAAATATCCCTGAGGGTCGAAGTGCCGCGGGGGTTATCCCTGGCCCCCTGTCATATGATAAGATAAGATAAGGATTAATCATTACTATATTGACAAATGACATCTTTATTTGGTTAATACTTGCGGTTGTTGGTACTTGGTGAAACTTGTAGTACATGATTAGATTCAAATAATATACTGCTTCACGGGTTTTTACTGTATTATATTAATTACGACCGGTTTTGTTTACAATACCTGAAGATGTGTAAACGAAACCGGTCGTAATTAATAAAATACAGTAAAAACCAGTGAAACAGTATATTATTTGAATCTAATCATGGACTTCTTTATTTTTTTAATGTATAATTTGAATACGCATTTTTTACCAAACACAGGCGACGAGAAAGGCTCGATGGACTCTAAAACACCATCAAATCAAGCTATAAACATTGCGTACAAAGACCTTGGAAGCGAAAACTGTCGTGTAAGTATGCGTTGGTGCTTGCTTTTACAACATTTCAGTCGGGGTTCTAATAAGTTCGGCAATTATTGCTCTTTGTTTCAACGCTCAAGGTTCGACTCTTGCGTCGGTAATAACAAGGTGTTGGTGTTTATGCGAATGGTGGTAACCTAGTTTCTAGAGGCTTCGATTATGGTGCGTCAGTGAGTCTGAAACTGTGGTGTTTTGAAAGTGTTAGGAAAGGAGGATGTTTAAATTGGCCGTTTTTTTTTGGCAGAAATATAATTGAGAAGGTAACATAAGGAGTTCAAACAAGGTTATTAATGTCAGCCTAAAACACCTGTCATAACAAACTCGTCGAGTTTCTAAAATAAAAGGTAATAGGGCGACGCTATCGTGCGCGTCGGTGGCCTAGTGGTTAGGACGCCGGACTCCCATGCGGGAGGTCCGGGTTCGAAACCATGCAATGCCATGCACCAATGAGTTTTCCGATTTTTTCGAAGGGCTTACGTACATTTACCGACTGCTTTAACGGTGAAGGAAAACATCGTGAGGAAACATGAATGTCTGAGAAAATTAAAAGTAACCGAAGGCGTGTGAAATCCACCGCACAGCACTGGGTCCGCTCGGTGGATCATGGCCCGTACCCCCCTGTGCAAGGGGAGGCCTGTGCCTGTGACAGTGGGGACATTAATAGGTGGGTGTTACCAGGATGCCTAGGTAGTATTTCCTAATAGATTTGCTGATCATTAGTGACGCATTTGAGTTGTTGTTATAGGTCAGCATCACTTGATGTATCAGAAAATACATATTTTAACTGTATATCGTATAAGTTTTAACTTTAGTTAAACATTCATTAATAGTTCTTGTTTGTTAATCTTCGACCCAATAAACTTGTTCTCACGTAAGTCTGCGTTTCGATTCCTTAATTCTCACGCAAAAGGATATCGGTTGTTGAACGCGGAAAGCTGAAATTCGAGCTCAATGGCATTGCTTGGACCTATGTCCCTTTCATGGTCAGTTAAGCAACGTTGGGCCCTGTCAGAACCAGGATGGGTGACCGCTAGTGTCAATATATTTTTATGAGTTCCCTCGTGCTTCGAAAATCATATTGAACTGTCGGTTCCGGTTGTTATCGTTCGAGAGCTGAACTCAGTCAAGAATTCCTGTATTACATTTACACTAGACTGAGCTCGGTCAAACTAAAAATTCAGATTTTGTCCAGTCAAGTGCATTTACAATGCATTCAGTACTGTTATGTTAGTCTGTAATTTTCAGCCTGTACTTAACCAGAAACCAGTCTAATTAGTCGACTAAGTTCAGTCAAGTGTAATAAACGCTTTACTGACATGAAATTCTAAAAATTTGGTATTAAAATTAATTAAAATTTATACATGGCGCCTCTAAGAATCTTATGTAATCAAATCATAATTATTAATTAAAAACTTGTTTCAATTGATTCATGCAACTGATTAACATATTTCAAGGTTGAATGTTGGTTTTGTGTAACGGTTTCACTAAACCAGAACCTCGTAATATTACATTTTTTCTTAAAAATGTAGTTTTTACGAAAGTATGTGAATTGCAAAATCAGGTAAAAGAGTTCGTGTAATAGAATGGTGTCGGACTATGGGTATTACTTATCCAGGGAGAAGAATTTTCTTCATAATGAGGAATACAACTAAGAAACTTGTTTTTTGCTTTGTTGTATCAAATCAAGTCAAATCAAAATACTTTATTTGTCAGAATACTGTATAGAATAATGTAAAAGATCTTAAAAATATATTAAAGTCAAAGTATTCAGCCTGTTAAAAGGCGTACAAAATGTCAGGTACCTACATAGAATATAAATTAAAATAATGTCATTTTTAATGCTAATGTTCATTATACTACTTGACACTATAGAAAGGATTTTCATGCAGCCATTTCAATAATTCAGTTTTAAAGAGTCTACCCTCTAACACCCTTATCATGAGGTAATTTGTTGTACACTGTTATGCACATGTTATAAACATTTCTTGTGTATATGTATTTCCGGCACGGGGGCTGCCATACCTTGTTCATTATTTGTGGCCTCGTCTGCCTGACGTGCAAGTCGCTCCGCTTTGTAAAATGAAGCATATTGGCTTTAACGAATAAGCATATGTCCTTAATATACATAAACGGTAAGGGCAGTAAATTTAGTTTTTTAAACAGTGGTCTGCAACTGTCCAGAAATTTAGCTCCGAAGACTGCCCTAATACACTTCTTTTGCAGTCTAAACACTCTCTCAGACTCAGTAGAGTCGCCCCACAGGATAAGACCATAGCTAAGCACTATCCTTTCTACAAAGAACTAGGAAAAAGTTTAAAAGTTTAAACTAAAAAAAAATTGGGTTTACTTAAACTTTTTCTGTTAGTCGGATTCCTCATTGATAAAGGGCATGCGTGATCATTATATGGAAATAACTACATAGAGCAATTTTAGAGTTTGCCATTACCTACACCATTTTTACACACTGGGTTATCTCATCGTGCAGGTTTCCTCACGATGTTTGCCTTCACTGTTAGAGCAGTCGGTAAATGTACGTAAACCTTTCGAAAAAACTCAATTTTTTCAGTTACTACACTCCAAAATGCGGATTGAATCTACGACCTTACTTAACACTCCACTTATGTAAACTTAAGTCCAAATTCACATATAATGATAACGTTTTAAGTTTAAATCTGCATCAGAGTAGCAAGATTAGAAAGGTTCAATTTTAACCTCAAGTTCAAGTTAATTGTGTCGGCCGTCGACCTTGGCGGACATTTCGGTAACTGCGCGTAATAACACAGTTTTCGTAAATGTCATTGTTAATAACAATGGATTTGTTAGTGGTCTGATGTAATAGGGTTTGTTATTTATGTGGCGTATTCGAACGTAATTTCGTGTGAAAGGGAGTGATGATAGGTTAGAGTAAGTAATAAAATGGAGTTATGGTGAAAAGTCATGCTGTCATGGCGTATTCGGCCTATTTTATTGTTAAAAACGGTTTACAGTGGTCCTTTTTACGTATCCTTGCTACAGTCTGTCCTCTATTGCCGGCTAGCAGGGTTCTAGGACAGTGCGCAGATGAAGAAATAGAAGAATTTGTTGTTAAGTAATATATTTTAAGGAAAAGAACACAAATAGTAACACAGAAAATAGGTAGTAGGATATAAAAGTGAACGGGAGACGTCCGTTCGAGACAAAATACAGAGAAAAAGTGAAAGTACAAATAAAACAATGAAATTAATGGAATAATGAAATTTAGAAATGGAATTGGAACATGATTTGAATTTAAATGAAGAAATGAAGATGCCAATACGAAATGAGATGAGATAAACGCTAACGATGAGGTTGAATTTGATGGCAAGGAGGTTGATATGGACGATGAAGTCGACATCGTTACAAACTAGTGTATTTTACCTAAAAATCGTCCGTGATAAGTGAATGTTATATAAGACAGTGAAATGGGAGTGAAATACTACAGATGGTGTGAATTCGGTAACTTAACCTCCAATTGCACTTGGAAGCAAGGCACTAGGCATACTGTTTAGGTAAACTGTTTTTGTTTTCAAAACAGACGCCAAAACGTTTGAGTGTTTTTCAAGATTTTAACACGGTCATATACACTAGCAGAGGCCATAATTAAACAAAATAAAAAGTGAAGCGATGAGTAAAGGACGACGTACAGACGAACGAGTTTTGATTCAACATTCGTTTTATTATCCCCACATTTATGTACCTTGAATAAAATTTTATATTTGCTTGAAAATTATTTAGGTTTTTTGAACGCATTTTTTGTAAAACGAATGCTTACATTCGAGGGTGCGCGCTGTTATAATAATCTACCTTCACCGATTAAAAACACAAATTCTTTAAATGAATTTAAGCGAAAATTAGCGCAGTTTGTTTTTTTGAAAGGTGGTTTGCTCCCGTCATCATCATAATACTGTACTACCAGCTTTGGTACCACAATTTTTAGTGCGTTGCGTTCTACTTACTATATATAATATATAGTGTTAGTGAATAGTGTAGCGAACATGCATCTTTTTAAGTCTTTTTTACATGTAAGTGACAATATGTCTTTAGTGTGAATAAATATCTTTAAACCTAAACCTAAAGCAAAAAGAAGAATCGTCAATGGCTCAAAGGGTTATATTTGTGCAATAAAGTGTATTTTACTTTTACTTTACCATTGCAAATATATATATATATATATATATATATATATATATATATATATATATATATATATATACATATTTGCAATGGTATATATTATATATATATTCTTTAACAATTGTAAGTAGTAAATAGTAGCGCGTTGATGTCTTTTGTATAGACAATTAAATTGTCTCTTTGAACAAATGTGAATTGGTAATTTTTCCATTTTACAAAATTGTCTTTGGTCAACATGCATTACAATATGATTTCTTACTACTGTTTACTCGCGGTCACCAGTACGACAATCAATTAATTATAATTTTACTCGTTGAAAAAATATATTGCTCGACAGAATCCATGGTAACTAAAACGATTTTTTCTTAATGTGGTATTTTCTTCCCACGTATAAAAACGTAGTGAAGAATAAAACAAGCACTTCATTATCATATTCCTAATAAAAAATGTAGTTCACATTGGATATAAATAACAGAATTTTTATATCACCGAATTAACTTTAAAAATGGACATTGCTAACATTGAACTGTCAGAAGTCGAGATTAAATTTGAAATTGGAACGACAAAGAATCATAATTATGGGAGAAACAAGCTTCCACCGTGGCTGGATGGAGACAGTATAGAGTACATTGTAGAGAACGGAGGATGGCTTCTTTGATTGTTTTTTTTGAGACGGAGATGCCCTTATCATAAGGGAATACCTATTTTAATCTCCATATAAAAAAATGTAAAGTTGTTCACATTATTGGATATTATACCGTATTATTGTTATTGATTTGAGAAATTAGTGTCTAAAAATTCGTAAACGGTTCTTCGGTTATGAATGTTACAACTGGTTCCTAAAATACTTGCTCCATTTAGGGCGGACGATTGTTTTCTTCATGTTCGGAGTTAAAAAAGCAATGCCGAGTTCAGGGCACTGCACCCGTTTTAGGGTAAACTACAGACGAGTTCAAGGTTAACGCATAATGGAACCGGTTTTGATACTATCAGATACCTATCTTTGGAACCGCTAGAATTGATGTTAAAAGGCACTGCTGTTCAATATACAGTACTTAATAATAATAAAATTAATAAAGTTTAATAATAAAGGCTGTCCCTCTTCTATTAATTATGATGTTTAAATATTGATTTTATTTTTTTATTTTGTGGAAAATAAAAGCATGATTTTCGAATCTAAGAATGTGTGCTGACATCGGATACTTTATAAGAAATACATAATATAAATTCACGTCACGATATGTCCCTTGAGGGGTACGCAGAGAAATTAGAGCGCCACGAATCACATTGTAATAATTAAAAATAATTGAATCGACTTCGACGAACAAAAAAGTAAACGACTCAGGAGTCGTTTACTACACAGGTGTAGATACTATATTTTCAGAAATATATAAAGGCAACATCTGTGAGATGATTCTTTCTTAAAATCGGTGGAGCAGTTTTTGAGTAAATCGCGAATATACATACATACCTACGACTCAAACAGAGAGACAGACAAGGAACCTCCCTTTTTTAATTTCGTCATTTAAATCTATCGATTTCAATAATAAACCACGAGAGCGCCACGAATCACATTGTAATAATTAAAAATAATTGAATCGACTTCGACGAACAAAAAAGTAAACGACTCAGGAGTCGTTTACTACACAGGTGTAGATACTATATTTTCAGAAATATATAAAGGCAACAGCTGTGAGATGATTCTTTCTTAAAATCGGTGGAGCAGTTTTTGAGTAAATCGCGAATATACATACATACCTACGACTCAAACAGAGAGACAGACAAGGAACCTCCCTTTTTATTTTCGTCAAGTAAATCTATCGATTTCAATAATAAACCCCGGATCGATTGTCAACTGCAACCGAGTTGAACGCCTTTCGAATGTGGGAAATAATAAAAGAGATCGGACGTACTTGAGGAATTATCGACAGCTTATGTAATAAAGGATGTTGGTTGAATATGGTTTAATAGATAAAACAGGCTATTATGAAAATATGGGTAAAACTGTAAATGACCTATCGGTCAAAATGAATGCCTAACACTGAAATATAGGGCAAACTCCATTGATTGATTGATTGATTTTGAAAGTTCTTTATTGTAACACAGTCATGGTATAGCAAAACATAAAGTACCTACGTTTACGAGGCTACATACCTTTTAAAACTTTTACAATGAATATTTAGATATTTACACAAATAAGATTTTACATTTAAAACATAACGTCAAAATATTATAGACATTTCAGTTAAATGTTCATACTTAACAGAATACTATTTATTATATGCAAGTAGGCAGGGTAGGTAGATTGCCTATTTCAATAATTGATATGTAAGTACTTATTAAGAAATCCATAAGTAAATAAAAACACCAAAACATATTTTCAGACATCACTGACGTATGAAAAACTATAAAATATTTTAACCCAACTAGGACAAACTTTAAAATAATAAATAACCTTTAAAATATCGTAAGTAATTATAAAATTTTCACAATACCGACAGCGACACAAAATTTATTTAATTTCAGAATTAATTTCCGCGTGGGCGCGATTAAATCGACTCGTGCGCAAGGACTCGAGAATTTTGAGCGGCGGTATATTGGCGACGGAAGAAAAAAACTCTATTTCCTGAATATTGAACTTTGGGTCTGACTTGGACCGGACGCTTTTTTATTGACACTTAAATCCTTGTTTGACCACAATCTCACCTGGTGGTAAATGATGATGAGGCTGAATATGGAGCACACGGGCTTAGTAAGTACTGGCTCTTTTATAAACACTGCCGAAACATAACATAACATCAACGCCGAAACGGAAGATATTTGACGACAGATTTTACATAGAAGGGTGGTTGCCAGGCGAACCCTGAAGAAGTCCATCCACCAGCAAGTTACTCAGATTCGTATTCCAGTGGTGGCAGGAATATTCTAAATCCGTCCTATATACGGAA
This sequence comes from Hofmannophila pseudospretella, assembly GCA_947369225.1. NCBI lineage: Eukaryota > Metazoa > Arthropoda > Insecta > Lepidoptera > Oecophoridae > Hofmannophila > Hofmannophila pseudospretella. The sequence goes on along the minus strand of OX376318.1, from coordinate 13,859,053 downwards.
ATAATTTTGGTAGTAGGTAAATAAGTACTTAACTTGCTTACTTAACTTCAGAGGTTGCCTGGAAGAGATCGCTCTAAGCGACAAGGCCGCCTTTGTACATATAGTGCTACTATTCCTGTAATTTGTCCATAATCAGTGTTAAGTGAATTAATTATCTACTAGTCAATTATTTTATTTTATTTTAATAATTTATATATTATTAACATTAGAATATTTATTAACAAATTATTGAAAATATTTGTATGTCAAACGACGGAGCATAGTGATACCAACTCATTTAAACTGTATTTAATTTAATTTATTTATTAAGTAAACACAACAGATTAAAACCAGAGAAATTACAGAAAAATCAATATAAAGTTATGAGCTACGTCGTAACCCTTAACGTGTAAACACAGCACGGTTAGGAAGTAGAAAATTGATTGTTGTACAAAATTGAGTTGGGATAGCATAAAATACTAGAGAATGTAATGATGATGATGAATGTATACTAATATCTACTTTAGCTATGTTCATGAATAAATGATTGATTGATTGATTTGTACCTTTCCTCTATTTGTGTACAATAAAGTGTTTCTATCTATATATCTACTTACTAATATATTATTATGGTTTACATATTTTTTGTGAATGTTGATTAGTGTCTATTCTTTTGAATAAACATCGATTTAAACAACGAATCGAATCTAAAATCGAAAAATTGAATCGACTGAAGCCCAATGCGGGAGTTTTGACAGTAGTGCTGACCAAAAACTGTAAGATTTAAGGTAAGATTTTCATGTCCTTACGCTAGTATTACGAGTAAGTAACTTTTCTAGACACTCTATTTGTATTTAGCAGTAGCAGCTACAATACTACAATAAAAATAAATTTAAAAAAACATACATATTTTCCAATAACGAGCCTACGGTTAGCACCTACACTAGGTAATCCTGTGTCGTGTGCGCTGTGGTGGGAAGTGTGTGTTCTGATTTGTACCTAAATGTACTGTAAGTAATGTGATTTCGCGAAGTAGAATTGTGTGAGTAATATTGGTGTTTCTAATTGTAAAACTAAATGATTTGAAAAATAAGGAACAGATAAAGCTATGAAAATTAAAAAAAAACTACAAAGTAAATAAAGCTAGTGTGGTAGTAGGTATGTCCGCTAAAAATACCTACTTTTAATTGTTGTTTAATTTGCATAATAATACGTACAAATAAATCGATCATAATAATCTATTTGCTGTCCATAGCGTAAACGATTGAAGTCAAGTGCACTATTTGTAATAATGGGTCACGTTTATGTAATAGTAAATACTTAAGGAAGTTGAGGTTCACCGATATGATTAAGCATTCATGCTATTGTTTTACGAGAATTGTTTTTTTTTTGCGAACAGGATACAAACCTGCTGCATAGCTAACAGCAAATCTATTGGTTAAAATTAGATCAATTTGTCATAGATATGTCAATTTAGAACGAAACGACCCTAAAGGCGTTAGCACACTACGATTTAGAAACGGAATCGGACTGAACCAATTAAAATCAATTTTTCTGTTTTCTAGATTTCAATTGATTCAATTCCGTTTCAAAATCGCTGCAGCATCCTAAAGGCATAAACACAAAGATCCGCCAAAACAAAACAATCGCAAAACACTGGACGCATTTTCCGAAAAACTTAAAAAAAAACGCTATTTAAACTTGGAACGCGCGGCGCGTCTGTTTCCCGCCCAACGGCCGGCCGAATACGAAGGACTCGACACACGGAGCCAAACCGCGCGTATTCCTACGCCTAGAGGGGCAAATGGCGAAAGTCAGGCCAAATAACCACCTATAAAAACACACAACACACTCTATATTGCATCCAGTCGTTATCCCGACCCAACAAGAGAGGCATAATGAAAACATCGGTGAGTGAAGTGTGAAGTGAAGTGAAGTGCAGTGCAAAGTGATGACTTCAAAAAAGTGTTCGGAAAATCGCACGGTGTCCCGCAGGGGTGTGATAAGTGTTTTGAGGTGAAACGTCATGGAGCATTTTCGTTATAGAAGTTATTGCACCCTGTACACGTACTTGTGTTACATTTTACTGAAATATTATCAATTGTAGTTTTATCGTTCGCAAATGGAAAAGTAATTACCTAGAAACCTGTACTTGAGCCTTTTAAGCTAGATTGATATTATAGATAATAAATTAATTTAAAAAACAAAACATTCATAAAGTTAAACTGTTATTTCTACGTCTGCGAAATTACATTACCATGACTGAAGAAGACAATAACCAAAACATTTCAGTATAATAATGCATACATAAATAGTGCAATAACTTTTATATGAAAACAGTGCCATGACATTCTTACCTTAAGCAAAAATCGATCATTTTGTCGTGTGGGTAAAAGACACATTTTTTGAAGTCAATGCTTTGTGCTCCAACGTTTATGATGTGGCGGTATAAATCGATACAATCGATTTTAATTCGTACCAAGTAATCCAACTACAAGTAATAGACTTGTCATGGACTTAAGCCAGACAAAGAAAAAAAACAAATAAACCTTGCGGAAGATTTTATAATGTGCGTTATGGGAATCGCTATGAAAAAATTTGTTCACACAAAAAATCGCAACATGGCGCACTTTATTATAATCCTGGTCGGTCTTTAAATCACGATATTAATATGAAATACTGATATTAAATAAAGAACAAACAGATACCAAAATTAAACATTAATGATTAAATCACAAAGGAATATTCATTTTCATAATAGTTTTTTTTTTAATTTAAACAATACGAGTAGTAAAAGTGTTTCAATCAATTTTAAAAGTCTTTACTGAATCTTATAATTATGATTACATGATATGACACTGTCAATAATGTAGTAAAATGAATTATCTTAAATATTTCACCGGCCTACATGCCATATGGAAACATATAAAATGAATCTTAATTATTATAACATAAATCACATTAGCTTCTTACTAATCTTCTTACTGATCAAGAAGTATTATTATTAACGTTTTCATGATAATATTGGAAAACATAAAATAATCCAATTCTCAATTTATCAAAATATTATCATTAAATTATGTAAACCTGATGATAAAGACGACAACAGTACATTCATTCTACGGTGTTACGGCTGTCAGCTGTCAATGTTAGAACATCACTTTTTTACGGGTTCTTGTGCCAACATTATACACAAAATTCGGAGTACCAAACTCTAGAAAATCAGGAACTAGTATTTGTATCCTGCATGTTGGTACAAAAAGGACATGGTTACAGTACTGTTTTTTTTCTTTGTTCTTTCTTTAGCAACGAGATACTACAATGTAACTGTGCACGTTATTTTTTATTAAGGAAAACAAACAGCTAAAGTAATACATAATATTAGATAATATAGATATCACAAAAGCCAGTGAAGTTTTCACTGAAAGTACTGAGAAATAGCCAATAGTGTTATATCACTCGCGTAAATTCTATTTTAAATTGTATTTTAATTTACATATTAATAACCACATCAAAGGTGCACAGTTTAACGCTTTAGAATGCAAAATATGTCAACGTTACAGATTTTTTTATTATAGGTAGCACTTGCACAAGAAAGCGGTTTTTAGCATAGTTACTCCTGCAATATGGAACTGCAAACAGTTTATTAACACGAAGACTTCTTTTAATTTAATGTCATGTAGCTGCGTTGGATTGTTTGTAATTTTTTTGCAATATGATTATTATAAGTTAGCATAATTTGCAGTCCCGTGTTAAGTACACATTTGCAACGACACGTTCAGGTTACGTCTTATCGAATGTGCCAGCCGTAACATCGTAGAATGTACAGTCTATAAGATTGCAATAAGTTTCCTTCTACAGTAAAACAAATAAAACGATTCCTAGGAAACCTATAACAGGTTACCCCATGTTATATAACAATGGACTAACATAAGACCACGACGGGTTTTAGCAGATATAGGAAAGGTGCAAAGTTGACCTGATGATTGTGCAATAGGTTTTATTATGTGAATAAATGGGTACAAATGTTACTATTTTAGAATTTACTAGTCAGAGGGTTTTCGAGTTTCATCAGTTAGTAATCTGTAGTTAATTACATACATATTTACAAATCATACTATCGTCTAACTTAGTTCAAAGTTTTATGTTGTTATTGAAAGGTTTTCTTCATAAATCATATTTATAATTAGCACAAACATTTCTAATCTGGCAAAAGTATCGTTCATAAAATGGTTTTTAATAAAATCTATGGCAAAAATCCGAAGCACTATTCTGATCTTGCCTACACTTTTTGACAGGGATCCCCGTAATTATTTATAGTTGGCTGATTGCATTTGGTACAATACCCGCCGTTGCGGGTACCCGTTCTGAATAGGAAGACAGGGTTCCCTGTCAAAATACCTAGTTAATGTTATAAAATCTATTTATTACTTTGTGTCAGATTGAAATAGGCAACAATGGTACCTGTCTCAAACTTTTTAAAATACACATTTTATCGGTGTTAATTTGTAATGTAGTTAAATTAACCAGCATTTTTCAAAATTACCTCTAAAAAGGATCCATTTTCAATGAAAATGGCCCTAAGATACATTACTCAGCCTATCTTCCGTAATATAATGCTCTAAGTTCTTACTCAGCCTATCTTCTTATCTTACGATAGGGGGCCGGGAATAACCCCAGCGCCACTTCGACCCTTGAGGATCTTTTGTGTCTACCCCATTTTACACACTGGTCATCTCAGTGTGCAGGTTTTCTCACGATGTTTTCCTTCACCGTTAGAGCAGTCGGTAAATGTACGTAAGTCTTCGAAAAATACAAAAAACTCATTGGTACATGGCACTGCACGCTCTCGAACCCGGACCTCCCTCGTGGGAGCCCGGCGTCCTAGCCACTGTGCCACCGACGCTCTTACTCAGTCTATCTTCAAGTTACTTAACGCACAAGGGTGACTACTATTGCAACACTGTAATTTAATACCGTCCGGCTCACCTTAAAAGGTTGTCAGTTAGTCTAAGACCAGTTAAGCTTGTCTAGGAATTTTCCTGGGTAGGAGTTAGTGAGAAAAACTGGCAGTTTTCTTGTTAGATGTGGCGCGGGCGGCGAAATGCGGTTAATAATGCCGTTCCATTAAAATAGTGTTAATGTGCGGGTAGTTATTTAAGTAATTTAAAGGACTGTTTGGTATTCTAACTGCCGCTGGAGGTTTCCTTAATATTCTGAATACCTTAAGTCTGGTGTCATTCTTTTGACAGCTTTGACGTAGAATGGGGTAGACGGAGGGTTAAATTATTAGGACACTTTATGTAATTGATGGTGACTTTAGGGTGTTTAGGGGATGAGTTGCTCACTATTTTTCTTTACATTATGTTTTTAATTTCCATTATAATAGAAGAAAATGTGAGTATGTCATTGGGCATTCTGCCCCACTTCGTCCGGAAAATCTGGAATCAGCAACCCTATTCTCACACATTTGGGACGTTTGGGGCAGAACCACATGATTAAATCGAGAAAAAAATTATAATAAAAGATCAGCTCATGGGTTACTGGGTGTTTTACCCCAGGTGATAGGTGGTACTAATCATGATTCCGAAAGAAGTGGAGTACCTAATACATAATAACACTCTACTCTCACGTCCATAATCCCCGCGGGGAGACAAAAGTAAAGTAATGTCGAGACTAAAACTAAAGTACTAATTGAATTTTAGACCAATTAAAGAGATTTAGATTACTTAATTGTTAGATTAAATGATTTTGACAATATCTTCTGTAGTGAAAAATTAACCGCTAATTTAGCGCAGGAAATCGCATTAATAATAAAATTGATAAAGCTCGTTCAACAGAAAACTGACATTATAAATTTTATGTAGATTATCCTTAAGTTAGTCACATTCGTGCTGCTGTTAGGTAAGTAGCAGTAAGTTGCAACAGTAGAGTATCCCACGAGGCGACCCGATCCGCGGGGTCGCCCGCGTTGGCCCGACCTAGTTCCTGACACGATTGCCATCGTTTTTGTCTGTCAAACGATGTGAACGTACTATGTTTACTTATTTATTGACTTACGTACTTTTACCGACTGCTCTAACGGTGAAGGAAAACATCGTGAGGAAACCTGCATGTCTGAGTTAATTAAAAGTTTCCGAAGACGTGTGAAATTTACTAATCAGCGCTGGGCCCGCTCGGTGGATCATGGCCTATACCCTTGTGCAAGGGGAAGCCTGTGCCCCAACAGTGGGGACATTAATAGGCTGATGATAAATGGAAACTGTGTTTAATAGTTTGGTTGAAAATTGTAGGCCTTGAGGATTTGATTCCCAATTCCCAAGTGTATGTAGGTACTGCAAATTATAATGACTCATTATTATCATTCCACATAATGTATAACATTCAATCAATTTTATAACATTCTATGAATGAATATACAGGCAAATTCTATCATTTCTGATAAGCTAAATCGTTATTAGAAATATTAGTACCAATATTACCCGATAATCTATTATTTGCCTAAAGTAAAGTAAAATACACTTTATTGCACGAATAGAAAACAACAAACAAAAGATAGAAAAGGAAATAGTGAAGTACGATTTATCTCTTCCAGGATACCTTCGGGCAGAGGAAATGAGTTCGAGGAATCGAATCTAAATAGTATATGAAAACACGTTTTTACGTAAAAATAGATCAATATAGTTGGGACATATTGAAAGTCCAATAAACGTACTTGTAAGTACCAAGATGACATGGAAAGTGTAATATAAGTAGTGACGTTACCGTCATACTCTGGTCAGCCGTTAGAATGTATAAACACGTGGTTTTCACTGTCGGTTTTATAGCAAAACGTTTTCACTGCTATCCGTGATTTAAATTTTGAATTTAGAATACATTGTCGTGATTTGAGTCACCGTGATTTAATCGGACGATTACGTACCGTTCGGGATTTAGTTAGCCTATAACGATAACGTTTATTTTTTCGGGATAATTATAAAACGTTCATCACAATAACTATAAAATAAAAATTAAAGAAACTCGACATTTACCATTGCGGAGATCCCCTTACTTTTTCCTGATCATCATCAGGTCCTCCAGATGTGGAAAAGGCACCATTTGTGCTCAAACACGAACCACTTAACTGTTATAGTCCCAGAGATCTCATTTGATAGCAACCACTCAACTCCAAGATCTAGGAAACCCCTGTTCCAATTTTTCTCAAACATAACTAGCCGATATATAGCCTATTAAATAAATACTCGCGTCTAAATCGGGTTACGAATGTACTAAATGGAGTTACGAAGACTCAGATAAACTTGCTACAGTCTGTCCTCTAGGTGCCGGCTAGCAGGGTTCTAGGACAGTGTGCAGATGTAGTAATAGAACAACTTGGTAATAGATATTATATTTTAAGGAACAGAACAACACAGGAAATAGTTAATGTAGAAAATTGGTAGTAGTAGTAGACAAAATACAGAGAGAAAGTGCAAAATACAAAGAAAACAATGAAATTAATTGAATTTTGAAAATATAGATGAAGAAATGAAGATGCCAACACGAAATGAGGTGAGATAAACGCTAACAATGAGGTTGAAATTGATGGCAAGGAGGTTGATATGGACGATGAAGTCGACATCGTTACAATATAAAACAGACATACGCGTCCAATATACAACATCTCTTTATTTTTAAACTCAAACGCATATAAAAAGCTGAGCAATTTCTGACAGCCACTAGTCATTAAGAGCTGGTTATTAATACTTCATACACCTCTGCTCTGCTAACCTACATTATCAAGATCTTGACCACGTTAGAGCCGGTTTAGAAATGTACGGCGATCCGCGCAAGGTTGTTCATCTCCAATGATGTAAGAAATTCGCTTTCATTATCACAACAGTCGGCGAAAACTAGGCTTATCGCATGCCAATGCTAACTTTGGCACATCGTTGATGATTTACCACAGTATTTGTGTTCCAGTTGATAATCGGGTTATTTGTTTTCACATAACATGTGTTAGAATTGACAGTTTTAATTGCTTAATTGTAGAGTCGTTAATACAGCTCAGTTCGTAAACATTAGTCTACATGGGGCCTGAGCCTTCTGTTGGACTCTCAATGAGTACCATCAAAACAGCCATTAAGGCTAAAGCCAAGGACCTTCATATGGTGGAGTTGTCAAAAACCAACTTAAAACACTCTAAGAGGTTCATTGGAAATGGTGACACAACTAGGTGCAGAAAAATCTACAACCACAGCAGGAGTCTCACCTGTCTCATTGTAGGGGCGTTCACAGGCCATTTTGGCACTAGGAGCCTCCTACACAGGATGAGACTGGCAGACAATCCCACCTGTAGAGCCTGTGGTGACACCGTTGAGTCAATGGAACACTTGCTGTGCGAATGTGACTCGTTGTCTGGAAAGCGTATGAGTCGTCTGGGGGTCGCCTACCCGAAACCAGAGGACTATAGGCCACCTGTAAGCTGTATAGCGTCCTTGATGCAAAGCATCTTTAAGGAACAGGAAGGAGACTAAGGTAAGGGGTGAGCACAAAAGATCTCTGAGGGTCGAAGTGCTCCCTGGCCCCCTGTCATAAGATAAGATAAGATAAACATTAGTCTAACGCGTAGGGTAATATTTTACTCACATTTCAGCTAAACTACAGTAATAAAACAAAAATTAAGCTCACGATATAAAGGCTTGAAATACAAATACGTACGAGTATGTATAAAATATAAATTTTTCATGTCCTTCCTCCTTAGCGAAAACCTTCAATTTAGTTCTTGCTAAATAAAAAAAGAATTCTTGAGAGAATAGAGAAAAACAAAGCATTATCCCGTGACTATAAATTTAACCAGTTCAATTCAGTTCAAAGCGTTTATTCCATGTAACAAAATACGTTACACAAAATACGTCACGTTTTACGAAAATTTCTTAAGTTTAATATTATCTAAATGATTGTATTGATTCATTATAAATATGATGTAAGTAGGTAGGAACCTAAAATAAATCAAATATTGGATATCGTCATTATATGAGTCGAACATTCTTTTCGGCACACTGATGTATTCGTTTATATTGTAAAATGCATTAACCCATAATTACGTAATTAACTACGGAATACTCACTGATTGAAAATGTCTCATTATAGTTTCAATTCTAAAATTACCCATAAAGGGTAGATATTGATTTGTGTTTTTAGATTTTCTATACAATCCCAAAGAATTAACTATTTATACGAGTAAAATTATTTAAATCTCGGTAAGTAAGTCTGGTCCACTTTTAGAAATCGTCCAATTATTTTCGTCTATGGTACACTATAGATTATTTTTCATGGGATTTATGGCCTTAATGATATAATATAACCCATTATTGATTGATGATTGATTTGCAATCGTCAATTGACCACGTTCACTTGCAATGATTTTCATACTCTGATGACATATAACAGTTTCCCCATGAGGGGCGGTTGCGATAGATGCGTAATGCGCTGGCGCAAGTGAATCGATGACTTGCCTTCAGCCACTTGCTATCGACTGTGGTTTTGCTTGGCTTTGTAACACTTGTTACAGTTAAGTTTAGGGAAGGATTCATGAATTTTGATTTTCATGATCATGTCTCTGATTCATGGTTTTTTTGTTTGTGGTTTCATACGTAAGATTAACCTTAACATTTCCATTAGTTAATGCTAACTTAGTTAATGGTGAAGATCATGAGTTATCTCTCTAGTTTTAGAGCAACATAAGTGATGCTCTTCTTTCTATGAACTTCTGAATTCCTAGTATTTTTAAGCACTAAGGAATTTTATCCAATCTCTTTTACCTATATCTCATTCAAATTAAAAAAAAACAGTCGGTTTTAGTACAAGTGCGAAACGTTATGCACCAATCTGGAATAAATCATTCACTGTTAAAACTTTGCTAATTCCAAAGAAGTCACCTAACAAAAATTTAAGGCTCTAATTCGCCCAGCAACCTTATGTTGCACTAAATTTTTTAAAGAAAATTCATAGCGTATTTGTAAACATTTGAGGTAATTAGAATCGGATGTGAAAATATAAAAGTGGCTTATTAAATGATTATACGTCTACGGTACCATTCGGTGTGTTGGTAATGTTACCATCGGACTGTGACCGTTGGTTGATTATCGACTGCGCCATATAATCCACTTACCCGTACTTATTGACGTAGGTACTTACTGTAACTTGCACGAAACATTCTTTTTTTTTTATAAACTAAGGAGAGCAGACGAGCAAACGGGCCACCTGATGTGAAGTGGTCACCGTCGCCCATAGACATCTCACCTCACTGTATTAATATTAAAGGGTTTGGATGCGCTGCTAACCTTGAGGACTTTATTAAGATGGAATGCCTCATGTGCTGGAAATTAAACCGAAACACAGAAATTCAAGCATTTCTGCTTCACGGCAGAAATAGATAAGAGGGTGGTACCACCCCAGGCGATCCTTCACATTAGGATCTACCACTACCGAAGTTAAGTCTTCATTCAAATACATGCTATCCCTTTAGATAGAGATGACACGATGACTTAAGGAAGTCATCGAGTCATCTCTATCTAAAGGGATACGTCGTTAGGGACGTTTCTCGCAACTAACGGTTAGACGAATTCTGAATTTTAGATTTTTAATCAATTCATGTAGTTTTTTTAACTATTGGTAATAAAAAGTTCTATCACATTTATGAGAGTTATCAATAGGATGCTATTTATATAAATAAAATTAATATGAAAATTATTATGAAGATCACTATTTAATAAAGTACATGGCGCACTCTATTACATCCCTGGTCGGACTTCAATTTTTTTTTTAAAAATTGAACAAAAAACATTTCTTTTCAATAGAATACAACTTTTAAAACGGTAAAGAAAAAAATAACTTAATTTCTCCTACAACCTCATCGAGCGACGCAAATAGATTTCTTTCCGAATTCTTGAGAAGCTTCCTTAGCAAAAGTTGTACAGTTTATTGCCAACATGGACTCACAAGTATATGAAGTATTAAGTTTATATTTATAGGAAGAGTTTGGCTCCCACAACACAGGGTATCCTAGTGTGGGAGCCAGGGAAATCTGAGAAAATATAAGAGATACTGTCTGCATCAATATATTTTTTTAATGTATTAATTAAAATAGGTATTTTGTCATAACCCTGAAAAACGGTTTTAATAACCGCCTCAGCTCGTTCCTATTAGTCTGTCCCGTTCACACTCATTTAAGATAAAAGAGAAGGTAACGTAATGACCGCCAGACCGCGCATTAATAATAACCTTAGCAGTACAATGTTTATTTACAACCGCGTGCGCAGAAAATTGTTAACCACAGGAAGCGACTAGCGTTTCCACGTTTCCTCTTTTTTTGGCCGAATAGCTCAGTACACTTCACTAAATCCGTTATCTAAGTGTAAATTAGCTGTTGTTTTTTTTTGCTATATCAGTTACTGTTTCTTGGTTGCACCAGCGGTAAAACCACGGGGAATACCCTCACTAGAATTTTACTAGCATAGTTAAATCACAGTCTCAATGAGTAAACGGTAAATCTAATTTAATATGTCTATTGTCCACAGCTCTGTCTAGTTTTCCTGCTGGTAGCAGCAGCCGCTGCCAGCGAGAAGAAGACTACAGAAAAAAAGGCTGAGCCTCTGGAGAAGAAATTGGACAAGCGTGGTCTCCTGAACCTCGGCTACGGATACGGCATCAGCGGTCTTGACGTCGGCTACATCGGCCACGGGCACGGGCTCGGAGGCGCCTACAACGTCATCGAGGAAGGAGGCTTCGCCCATGGCGGTTATGGCGGCTTATCCCAAGGCGGGTACGGCGGTATCGCCCAAGGCGGGTACGGTGGTATCGGCCAAGGCGGTATCGGCCAAGGCGGTATCGGCCAAGGAGGGTACAGCTTCCCCCTCGGCGAACGTCACGACGTCACAAGAACCATCACCCTCGTGAAAGGCGTTCCTGTCGCCTACCCCGTCGACAGACCCGTGCCCTACCCCGTCGAGAGACACGTACCCTACCCCGTCAAGGTGCCAGTACCGCAGCCCTATGAGGTCATCAAACACGTGCCAGTTCACGTGAAGGAGTACGTCAAGGTCCCAGTCCATGTGCCCGCCCCTTACCCCGTTGAGAAGAAGGTCCCGTACCCCGTCCACGTTCCCGTCGACAGGCCCTACCCCGTCAAGGTGCTCGTCCCTCAGCCCTACCCCGTCGAGAAGCACATCCCTTACCCCGTTAAGGTGCCAGTGCCACAACCCTACCCCGTGGAGAAACACGTGCCATACCCCGTCGAAGTTAAAGTGCCCGTTCCACAACCCTACCCAGTCGTGAAACACGTCGGCTACCCCGTTAAGGTCCCGGTTGACAGGCCTTACCCCGTGCACGTACCTGCCCCTTACCCCGTCGAGAAGCCCGTGCCTTACCCCGTGCACGTCGAGAAGCACGTTCCCGTGCCGGTCCATGTGCCAGTCGACAGGCCCTACGCCGTCCATGTTGAAAGGCCCGTGCCAGTGCCAGTGAAAGTGCCCGTGCCAGAGCCGTACCCAGTGTACAAGCACGTTCCTTATGCGGTAGAGAGGCCCGTGGCCTACCCCGTCAAGGTACCCGTCGACAGGCCTTACCCCGTGCACGTGGAAAGGCCATACCCCGTCGAAGTAGAGAGACCAGTGCCAGTCCCAGTCAAGGTGCCCGTGTACCTCAACGAGCACGAGTCCCACAGCCACCTCAGCCTCGGAGGCAACTACTACAGCCACTAGATTACCTTAGACTAGCTTCGTAGAGCATCACTCAATCACCACCCTTATTTATAGTTTCTCGCGCTAGTTGAACGGCCGGGACGCCAGCAACGAAATTCCATTTTTTATTTTTGTATATTTATACAAATCCCATGTCATGTGTATGAGCGTACGTGTATAGTGATAAAAGGTTACCATTTTAGCTTTAAGGACGATTGTAAAAATACGAAAGATAAGAAAAAATTATTAAAAAAAAATTTAATAAAAGTTTTCCGCTGTTTTATTTTTTATTGACAAAGGAAATAGACATACAGAGGTCAAGAAACGTGTGAAAAGTGTGACTAAAGGTGGGACAATGGGTGACCTTCACGGCGAGTTGTCGCGACAATGTTGGATAGATAACAAGTGTTCAGATTTGCAATTAATCTGGTTAAATAACTACTAAAAGATCTGGTTTCATATTTGGAATGGTAAACTGAACTACCTACCCAATTATACCCATTAGTTGGTCTGTTATAATTTGTTGCACAGGAAGTTATTTGTCACGAAATAAAACAAAATTTGTTTTTGCTCAAAGCTAGTCAAACATACTCGTTATTTTATGACAAAGTAAATGATCTAAGAAAATATTAATAACCTAATAATAAAACTCAATGTTTCTACGCTGCTCAACCGAAATCTACTAGTAGATTCATTATAGGAACCGCAGCTGAAAAATACATTTTTCATTGACTGAAAAATACTCCGCACTCCAGCACGATTACATATTTATACCTTTTGCCGTTGAAACCACAGGCTGCTGGGGTGCGGATACCTTTGCATCGGGAGCGGCAATGGGGGAGGTTTATATATAATATGATTTGACATTGTATGTATTATATTATTTGAAAAAAAAATAGGTTTGTACTTAAAATTACATTTACGCGAATACGCAAAGCAAAGTCGCTAGTAAATCCTATAAAGCAAAAAACATTTTTTGCGACACATATTTTTAATGATAAATCATAGTAACTAGGCAACACTGACACGTTATTAATGTTACAAGCAGGCTGGTAACTGGTGACCAATACCAGCGTTTATTCTGTCGGCTTAATTATACATTCAGGATATTAAAATCTATAGATCTATTAATAGGATCCGGTGAAGGGAGCTGTGGCAATGCATTGGTAGAATACAAGACTCTGCATTGCCACTTTAAACATTAAAGTAATATAGAAGCGTCGGTGGTCCAGTGGCTACCGACGCTAGGAGATCCGAGTTCGAAACCTAAGGTCTTAGACTAACTGCCAACCTTTTAAGGTGAGCCGGACGGTATTAAATTACAGTGTTGCAATAGTAGTCACCCTTGTGCGTTAAGTAACTTGAAGATAGACTGAGTTAGAGCGTCGGTGGCACAGTGGCTAGGACGCCGGGCTCCCATGCGGGAGGTCCGGGTTCTAAACCATGCCATGTACCAATGAGATTTTCGTATTTCTCGAAGACTTACGTACATTTACCGACTGCTCTAACGGTGAAGGAAAACATCGTCAGGAAACCTGCATACTGAGATGACCAGTGTGTAAAATCTGGTAGGCACAAGATATCCTCAAGGGTCGAAGTGTCGCTGGGGTTATTCCCGCCCCCCTATCATAAGATAAGATAAGAAAGTTGATAAAAAATTGCAAAAAGTTGTACTAAAAAGTCTCTTAACCTAGCCTTTTATTGTTTTCTTAGTCATGAATTTCCTCATCATTATCTTGTTAATTTTACTACCAGAATACTACAACAAACAACCAGTATATGGTGGGAAGGGTTGCAAAAGTTTGAACTGAAATGGCTACAGACGGATACGTCAAATTTTTCTTTAATAAATGGGCCCCTGCTAGTGACACTCTGCAATTTGGCCAGTGACTGTGTTAGAATCTTGAAAATAACTCGAACGTTTTGGCGTCTGTTTTGAAAAAAACTGTTTACCAACGTCGAGATTAAGGGAGAGTCGTGTGCACTAGGAATGCCTAGTGTCTTGCATTCCAAGCGCAATTGGAGGTTAGGTTGTCGGATCCACATCATCATCCGTAGTATTTAACTCCCATTTCACTGTATTATATAACGTTCACTTATCACGGACGACTTTTAGGTAAAATACACTAGTTTTACGAAAAAATAACCACAGTAAACCGTTTTTAAACAATAAAATAGGACGAACACGCCATGACCGCATGAACGGAACAACTATCCTCGTCGCATTGTTGTTGGCGGAGTTTTGACGAGCTGTCATGGCATATGTTGTAAGCTTTATAAAGGTTTGTATTTTAGGTTATTTAGGTATTTCATGGTCATAGAAAAAGTATTGTATGCAACTGCACATTATTAACCATCATTCGTGTTTTCTTTTGTGTTACTCGCTACGCTTGTATCACCTAACACTCATGTTACAATGGCTGTCATTACGTAATAGTTGCATAAACTACTATTCTGCAAATTCTATTTCTCTAATATAACGCTAACTCTTGCTCTAAACTAAGAATACAAAATATTTCAGCGTTTTTGAGGCGAATACGAATTACAATACACCATAATAATAGGTGTCAAATATGTGTATGTGTGCACGTGTAGGTACGAGTATGTGTGTACGTGTAGGTATGTGTATGTGTGTACGTGTATGTATGTGTACGTGTATGTATGTGTATGTGTGAACATACGTTTTGAAAGATATTACGAATGAATTAGAGGGAACGACAATTAGAGGATTTTAAATATGTAGTTAGAGTTAGACCATTCTGTTTCTAATGTGGGAACATAACTTGACCTAGATGTATCTAAATAGCATAAAAACATTACCACAATCTAAATAATAGAAATGACATTGTCGTGTCTACTGTGTATTAAAATTCTGAAGTACAAAACCCACACCAATTGTAGACTCGTGTAGTATCATCTTTATGCACAATTTGCGAACGACGGAACAAACTTCAATTCGAACATAGCTGCGATCGATTACAGGGCTCACTATAATTATTTTTATCTAAATATAATATACGCATTAAAAATCTTCTAAAACTACCTCTGTTCTATTGCCTGCATCCCTTAAGAAACCCTATAAGGTATACCCATGAAGGAATGAACCGCCCCTAAAAAATAGTCTCCTTCTGAGGGTGACAATTTTTCCTTTCATCGAACACCTTTTTTTTTATTGACTACTAAACCCGCATTTGACCTCGATCTCGCCTGATGGTAAGCGACGATGAGGTCGACGATGGAGCATGCGGGTCCAGTAAATGCCTATTCACTCTGGCCTTGAAGATCCCAAGGTTGTAGGTTTCGGGAAATACAGACGCCGGCAGACTGTTTCATTCCTTATTGATTCAGTTCTTCGTCGCAGGTCAAGGACCCAATTCCATATTCTATTGGGTCTTGAGTCCCAATAGGTGAATAGAATCTCATGGAGACAAGGAAAAAGCCTATTCTAATGTATAATTTAAAAATTAAGTACCTTCCTTCGTTTCCTAATATTTTACTTCTGTTTATTAATATTTCCGTTATTTATGTGTTCCGGTAGTGTCTCATTAGGGAGTGATCCCTGGCACTCAGGGGATACCTGAACATCAGCGCCGCAGTGCTAAAAGCGCTACGGCAACAGGCTGAGGCGGTCCTCTTTGTCCGGTGCTGCACACCACCTTCATCAAACATAATTATTTATGCTTATTTATTTTTATAATATATTTGTTTAATATTATTTTTATCTTCTGTACCTAGTTGTTTGTATGTGTGCGCGCATGATTTTTCAGGTGCAAAGTATTGTTGCATTTAAAAATTATGAATTTCATTATTTTTTCATAACAATCTGGCCGATCTAGTGAAATAAAAAAAATTTAACACTGATTTCTTGCATTCTAATTCAGTCAGTATAGATAATGTGACTATTTTGGTCTACGGGGTTAAAGTAATTAATAGTAGTTTATGCAACGGTCACGTAATGATAGGGATTTTAACATGAGAAGTGTTTATAAAACGAAGCGTATCCGAGATTCATAATAGATCGTTCGAGTGTTAAAATCGTCATTACGTGCGTTGCATACAATACTTTTTCTACGACGATGAAATTTATTCCATATAGCAAATCGGGCTACATGGAAATATATATAAGAGGGCTATATCCAGCAGTGGATGAATAAAGCCTGAAGAAGAAGAAATTTATTAACAGAAAATACAAACCATTACGGAGCATTCAATCGCCATAACAGTACGAACTGTCAAAGAAGACTGAATAAAGTTTCGTCGACAATATAGTGCGAGATCCGTCAGATTTCTCTCGTCTCTCGTCTACATAACTTCAGTAACTTTATCTGGCATTAAACTTTCATCAATCAATATTTCGTCGATCACTGTTATTAATTAATATAACTAATTTAGATGCAAACACAGATCAAATATATAAATATACCGTTCGACGTATCTGTGTCGAAGTTTTAAATGGCTATAGTACCAAGTAGTTGGCCAGTGAAATGTAGTCCATTTAATACGAAAGAGTTCTTGTATGCAATGCCATAAAACAATAAAAAAATTACATAATACAATCGAAAACTAATATTTAATATTACATTAAAACACTATTTTCAAACAACCATGACGAATGAACCACTTTATGTTATTGTTTGTGGTTTCTTAATGAACAAATTAAGAAATGGCAGTAGAAAAATAATTTTCAGTTTAGTTCTGATATTATTATTTTCATTTACGACTAAACCCGCGGTTGACCTCAATCTCACCTGATGGTAAGTGAAGATGATACAAAAAAAAATCTTTATCTTTTAAAAAATTGAAAAAAAAAACCTCACTATTACATACAAACATGTCACGAATCAAACCCGCACCACCTCCTATATAACTTCGCCACTACGCCACTGACGCTCTCAGGACCTATTCCCAACTATTAGTGCATATGCAATGTTAGTCTGTCCGTCAGTTAACACGATACCTACTAAACCTATTACTCCATACAACCTCATACAACCTCATACAAAACAAAGCATGCATTGTGCTATTGTTGACTGCAACCTCTCACACGCGTATTAATGTTTTCGTGTACACGTGGGGACAAAAAACCGTCACATAATGGAAAAAAATAATTATGTAGCTGGAATTCACGGGAAGGAAGAGAGATAGGGATTTAGGAAATATTTCTAAGACGAAAAATCTTTATCAGACTTTTTAAGCATTTATAATATGTTTTCAAACTTTTTTGCAAAGTTACTACTACTGCCTTGTGAATTGTGACGAATGAGTTGCGTGACATTTTTAAAGGTGACATTAATATTGAGTATAGCGTCCTTGATGCAAAGCATCTTTAAGGAACTGGAAGGAGACTAAGGAAAGGAGTGAGCACAAAAAATCCCTGAGGGTCGAAGTGCCGCTGGGGTTATCCCTGGCATGTCATAAGATAAGATAAGAATATTGAGTAAAATAGTATGTTATATTAGTGTATTTATTATAAACATTAATATTTTGTATGCCTTTTAAATAGGCTGAATACTGTGACATGTGCATTACTATAAGACCTGTAAGATTGTGTATTCTGAAAAATAAATGATTGATTGATATAAGCTTTTTGCTAATTCTTAACAATATTTTCTAATAAGTACTTATACAATATCAGCAGTTACAATTAGTTTATGGGCTATATCGCGTAAGTGATACTTTATATTGCACGCCAGTGTAAAGCACCTGCAAAATTGTTGGGAATAGTTCTTAATTTGATTTTCTTGTTACAAATGTCGAAACATTACCCATTTTAGGGCATGTTGGGTAATCAAATACGAACAAGACAAATAGGTAACTGGATTAATGTTGTTATTAAAATGTTACATGTGTACTGGTAAAATTAACCTTAAAAATAAATCATGTTTTTATTAGGGTTACTGCAGTATTATTTTAATTTTAAAAGTTATATTTTACGGTCTTGACGGACAGACGAACAACAAAGTGATCCTATAAAGCCTGGACTACATGCGTCCGATACAGAATTTGAATGAATAGCTTAGCTTCATGCAACAGACCGTAGATACGAGTAAGTATGGTTTGCGTTATGTATAAGATAACAAAATCACCTTTTTTTTTTTGGTAACGGGGGGGAAATCTTCGAAAGATACCCAGCCTCCTGGGGGAGAGACTGGGTTATGTGAGATTTCCACTCACTAAAACCCCCTCGATGGCTGGCCTCGTGCTAATCGGAGGGCTCCGGGATCTCCAGTGGAACGCACCGGTGCCCTCCTAGCATTTGCATTGGGCTCCTCCTGGGAGGTGTACATTCCACCTCCCGGTTCCTCCCGTTACAGCAGCGTGCGGCCATAGCACGTTGCTGCCTTCCCCAGGGTCGCCCGCCAATGAACGGTCAAAGCAACAAAATCACCTATGTTGACACTTCTTTCTTCTTCTTGTCGTGTGGTTAGTAGTCAATCTACTGTCAGAGTTGTTCAGGCCACCCGTAGGCCACTGACATGGCCTTATTGACTTGCAAACTGACTTTCGATAACCTATTGAAAAATGGGAATACAAAAACAATGTTATCTGATAATATGAAACACTGTTGTTTGCTAAGTTGTCTCTCAAAGTGAGGGCTGACTCTAATAATACTTGAGCTTCCCTTCCCTTTTCTTAGTGACCCTAACGAGGCTGACATGGTCACCTTGTCGTGTACCAAAGCCTCTAACCTGAGATTTAAAAAAAAACAATGTTGTAGGGTTTGATAACTTATCCCGTTATATAAAGCACGTGTGTTTCTGATAAGTGGGCGGGCGAGTAGATGGGCGAGCTTATTTTTTTAATTTTTAACAGCCGTTGATAAGATTTAAAATAATTGTGATAAATCGATATGTAAGTACGTAGGAATACGTGTTTTAGGTACCTCAAGTATCTGGTGAAACTGTTAACTAATTTTTTTTAAATTAAATAAGGAGAGCAGACGAGCAAACGGACCACCTGATCACCGGTCACCGTCGCCCATAGAGGGTTTTTGATGCGTTGCTAACCTTGAGGACTGAGATGGATTGCCTCATGTGCCGGAAATTACGCTGGCTCTCTTAGCAATGCAAGCATCTCTGCTTCACGGCAGAAATAGATAAGAGGATGGTACCACCCCAGGCGATCCTTCACATTAAGATCTACCACTACAAAATTGCTATAGTTCATACGTAATACAGCGCCATCTATAAATAAATGTGTAAACAAGAACTTTAATAGTGATTGTATTAGTATAGCGATACCATAATAAGCTAGTATAGCATGTGTAGACGAAGGTTTTAGAAAGTGTAACACGGCCTTTAGTTAGTTCTTAACTTCACCGGCAGAGGGCCAAGCTACTTACAAATTCAAAGTAAGTTACAATATACAGCGTCGGTGGTCTAGTGGCTAGGACGCCGGGCTCCCATGCGGGAGGTCCGGGTACGAAACCATGCAATGCTGAATGCCATGTACCAATAAACTGCTGCTCTAACGGTGAAGGAAAACATCGTGAGGAAACCTGCATGTCTGAGGAAATGAAAAGTTTCCGAAGGCGTGTGAAATCCACCAATCAGCATTGAGCCCGCTCGGTGGATCAGTGGGGACATTAATAGGCTGCTGATGATGATGAATATACAGCTGTAATTTTTTTATTAACGACTAAACCCGCGTTTGACCTCAATCTCACCTGGTGGTAAGTGACGATGAGGTGGAAGATGGAAACACGGGCTTAGTAAGTACTGGCTCTTCTATAAACACTGGAGGAACACATCAACGTTGAAACGAAAAAATATTATATTTTGACAAAGAAGGGTCTTGCCAGGCGGACTCTGAAAGCATTCTCCATCGTCGACCTCATCGTCACTTACCATCAGGCGAGATCGAGGTCACATGCGGGTTAAGTCGTCAATAAAAAAAAGAATATAATTGTTAAGAACTCACCATAAATAGGGGATTTTTCATCCAAGAACGCAAAATAAGATAGGGCTGAGAACCAGTTATTTTTGACATAGGAAGCACTCCACCTAGGTAGTTACATAGTTAACTGAGATGTCTAACGGTTGCTTGCTTGCTTATCGTATGGTTAGTGGCCAACCTATTTGTCAGAGTTGTTCAGGCCGCCTGTAGGCCTCTGACATGGCTTAACGACTGCTGTGAACGACAACAGCCGGGACCGACTGCTTAACGTGCTTTCCGAGGCACGGAGGAGCTCAGATGCAATATGCCACTAGCCGTGCCGTGCTCGCAACTAGGCTACGAGCTCCTCTAACGGTGACCACTTACACGGTTTCCATAACATAACAATCCTTACATTTTAATTTATACAAAAAAATGTTTATGGAGAAAGAGATTTGAATCTGAATTTTTTTTGCCGGAAGTGAATTTGGGCGGCCCGACATAAGAAAACAAAAGGTGGTGCAGATTTCGAGTCTAAAATTTTTTTTCACACAGCAGCTGCAGGCCGAAGAGTCTTTACAATGATTAATAATGATGCTCTCTTTAATCTACTTATGTTATTTAAACTGAACCGAACATTGTTAGCACATAACTACTTACACAACGCATAATGAAACAAAAAACAAACAATTGACTCTTTTTATTTTGTCCGCCATGTGAGGGTACCTTTCACCAATAGATTAAAAAAGTTTGCTAACACCTAACATTAATTGGCGTTTGTCTTGCTAGGTCATTCTTATCTTATCTTATGCCAGGGGTAAACCCAGCGGCACTTCGACCCTCAGGGATCTTTTGTGCTCACCCCTAACCTTAGTCTCCTTCCTGTTCCTTAAAGATACTTTGCATCAAGGACGCTATACAGCTTACAGGAAGGAGCCTATAGTCCTCTAGTTTCGGGTAGGCTACCCCCAGAAGATTCATACGCTTTCCAGCCAACGTGTCACATTCGCACAGCAAGTGTTCCATTGACTCAACGGTGTCACCATAGACTCTGCAGGTGGGATTGTCTGCCAATCTCATCTTGTGTAGGAGGCTCTTAGTGCCAAAGAGCCTCCTACTAGTGCTAGGTACTAGTGCTAAGGGCCGTGATCATTCTAAGGTCGTTCCTTAGAATGATCACGACCCTCAGCAATGAGGAACACGACTTAGAAGAAGAAGTATGAGTGTTTACTCGGTAAGTATGAAGAAAAACGTCTTGTAGTACACGTGTGGAAAGGCAACTGTAATCTTGGATCGTAGAATTCACAGTAGGCGCTACGGCTCTAGCTCTCGTGGCATATTTAATGGGGTGGTTTGCCATTGCCTTCCCCATTTCACACACTGGGTATCCCAGTATGCAGGTTTCCTCACGATGTTTTCCTTCACCGTCAGAGCAGTCGGTAAATGTATGTAAATCTTTCATTTTAGGAAAGTGTTCTAGCTGTTCACACTCTAACTGTTTGTTTTCCTTAATAAAAAAATAAATCTTCACACTATGTCCCTTGCGGGGCAGGCAGAGAGACCGGAGCGCCACGAATCTCTGTCTTGGCACGCTTCTCTTGCTTCCTCTACAGTCATTCGTCATTCCACGCATGCTCGCCGTTGGGGTCATCTGCTCTGTATATTATTATGTCAGTCTATGACGACGCCGGCTTTAAAACTATAGTTGCCCTTCAAAATTACAAAGTTAGGACCTGAACCCACTACCACGGCACTTGCAAACTGAGCCGATTGTGGAACCCGCATAATGATTTTCTAATGTAAGGCTGCGCGCGCGCTTCCGCCGCGTGAGGCAACCGCGGATGTGTGGCGGCCTTTAGATAAGGGTGCCAATTACTTTAATGACAGGTTTGGTACACATACTAAATTGGCAAGTCGTTGTTTTGCAGAAACGAATTTCGCCAACTCACTTAAGCTTTGCAACTATTGCAAGTAAAAATTTAAATGGTAAGTAAGTACGAGTATGATCACAGCTTTGGAAGTAGGGGACATCCATAAATTACGTTAAACGTTAAGGGGGAGGGAGGGGGTCAACAAAGTGTGACATCGTGTGACAAGGGGGGGACGAGTTATAAGCTTCGTGACGTCACATGCGTAAATCTAAAAGAAGAATTCAGTCAGAAGTGGCCCCTTGGGGTTGGAGTCTAGACCGAACTATAAATTTATTTATAAAAATTCTAGATTTCTATGGATTCGCTCCGATCCCGTTTCAAAATCAGTGCAGCGTTAATCTCGGCAAAACCGGCAAATCTGAAGCGACGAAACACGAGAAAATCGCACGCGAAAATCCGTTACGATTTCACGCAGTGTCCGTCTGGCGACGTAGTGGAATCGGTTAGAGGTGTTTTTGAGGAACCGAACAAGAAATTCGAAGTAAAATATCGATGTTTTTTTGTCTCGTCTCTTGAAGCGACTCGTTAATGAAAGTAATCTTGTCTTATGATTTGGGGGCTGGGAATAATCGCAGCGGCACTTCGACCCTTGAGGATCTTTTGTGCCGACACCATTTTACACACTGGTCATCTCAGTGTGCAGGTTTCCTCACTATGTTTTCCTTCACCGTTAGAGCAGTCGGTAAATGTACGTAAGTCTTCGAAAAATACGAAAAATTCATTGGTACATGGTACTGCACGGTTTCGAACCCACTCAAAGCCACTGTGCCACCGACGCTCTTCCTTCCTTATAAGATACGATAAGATAATGAAAGTAATAGAGGTAATAGTAAAAGCTTTGGACTTGGCTCTATATTGCATCACATTACTTTTTCCGAGTAAAGATACACGAGTCTTGGCTACTTTTTACATGAAATGTTTTAATAACAATAATAATATAGTTTTGGTGGGATCTTATCTTTGGATGGAGGCTGGGAATCCTTTGGGATCTTTTGTGTTCAACCCCTTGTACCTATCCCTTGACTACTTCACCGAATATGTCATGCATGAGCAAGACTTGCGTCTTAGTGGGAGGGATTTGAATTCCCTTGGGTCTGGATAGGCAGAGCCTAGCAGACCCATCCTTTTTGCCGCGAAAGCGTCACATTCACATAGGAGATGTGAAACGGTCTCCAGTTGTTCACCACAGGCTCTGCAAGATGTGCTGTCAGTCAGCTTCATCTTGTGTAGGTGGGCATTGGTGCTAAAGTTTGACGGGATACTTATTACAGGTATTGTTCAGTATTTATTGTCTTTAACCTAAATAACACGAAAAATATCTTTGGAGTATTAACCATAGTTAAATAAGTAACCGGCCCGAATCTGAACCCTGAAACAAACGCGTCCTTACCGCAAAATGCTTTGACCGTAATATGCAGTAATAGAGTTCGTCGGAATGTGATGTAATACACGTTCACTAAAAATAGGTGCGCTACAATATTATCGAACCAATTCCTTCCTTAGTGACAAGACCGACATTGTCACCTCTAAAAGACTGATAAAAAAAGACTTACCGAAGACCGATTTTAAAATTACCTAGTTAAAATATTTGGAAAGCTAATAAGACAATTATTACAATAAAAAATTTATCCTTGCCTTTAATGCAAGAATTTAATTTTTTTCATAGGAATCAATTTATGATTATTATGAAGATTAAGCTGTAATTTAAAAAATTAAATCCTTATGTAGGTACGATCCAATGCAATTAAGTGTTCGAAGTAGGGGTCACCAATTGTAGGAACGCGCTATGTAAGGACATGGATGACGTAATGTCAGTTGTATGAAAAGGAAAAGGGAAGATCTTCCAGCAGGCGGCGTGTTGTGCCTGGTGACCAGATGTGCTGGTCCAACTGTGGATGTTTGGAACTCGTATATATACGAAGTCCCAGGAAAATTTCGATAGCGCGTTCTAGGCCGATGTGAGCAGCCCTGTAGTCTCGGGCGAAGAATAGAGCCACGGTAACTCCTGCCTGTCGTAAAAGGCGACTAAAAGGAGGGATCAGGGTCGCGGGCGGTCAAAGTGGGGGCTTTGACCGTTCATTGGCGGGCGACCCTGGGGAAGGCAGCAACGTGCTATGGCCGCACGCTGCTGTAACGGGAGGAACCGGGAGGTGGAATGTACACCTCCCAGGAGGAGCCCAAGGCAAATGCTAGGAGGGCACCGGTGCGTTCCACTGGAGATCCCGGAGCCCTCCGATTAGCACGAGGCCGGCCATCGAGGGGGTTTTAGTGAGTGGAAATCTCACTTTCGAAGATTTCCCCCCCGTTACCAAAAAAAAAAAAGGCCGATGTGAGTAGGTACTGTATCGTAGTGGCGCGCGTCGTGTGTCGCCACAGTTACATTTATTGCAAGAATTTTTTTTTCTTTTCATAAGATTCAATTTATGAAGATTATTATGCTGTAATTTAAAAAATTAAATCCTTGCTTAATGAAAGGATTTTTTTTTTTTCATAGGAATCATTTTATGAAGATTATATGCCGATTTTTTTATTGTAATACTTATTTTACTTATAAGCTTTCCAAATATTTTAACTAGGTTATTTTAAAATCGGTATTCGGTAAGTCTTTTTTATCAGTCTTTTAGAGGCGACAATGTCACACTGCTAGTATATCTGTGTGTCTGCCAGTTCAATGTAAATTGAAAAATAATAAAATCAAATACCAGTAAGAAAATAACTCCTCCAGATTATTTTATATAGAAAGGAGAATTGCTCCAGCATCAGTCATAGGTTTTACCTATCATGTTCTAGATGCTGACAATATCATCACAATGTTCCTTTAGCGTTGCATGTTTAATAGTATAAAATAAACATCATAAGCTTTGACTAAAATTTTAATTCTGGAATCTGAATGTTAGATTAACACATAACATTGTAAAGTGATCAATGTGTGTACCCATGTAATCTCCACGACACAGGCAACGCCTCGTGTGGAGCTTATAGTTTAATGTGAAATGTTAATTAATATGTGGTAATGGAATAGTTTTTTTAGATATATTTTTTCAATTTTTCATTATATTTTAATTTTATTAGATAACCCAACAGCCTTAATGTAAAATATAACCTAAACTAAACAATAATTGGTACTAATCTAGTATTCAGTGTCTACTTGTAATTTTTTGGTCGAATTTCGCATAAAGATTACAAAATCATTTCAAAACGGTCATGCCATCTGCTGTCACTTGATCAATAAAACTGCACCCAAAGCGGTGAGTGCGAATGTCATGTATGTTTTTGTCTTTTAATGGCGCCTACCTGACACACGCCAGTGTCGAATCTGGGGGAGGCCAGGACCCCCTTTTGCAAAGGCAAAAAAAAAGAAAAAGACACTGCAGCTATTTTGAAACGGAATCGGACCGATCCCATAGACATATTCTAAAAATTCTGATAAAAAGGCTTTCTATACTAAATATTAAAAAATTGGTGGTAGATCTTGATGTGCAGCATAGCTTGGGTTGGTACCACCCTCTTATCTATTACTGCCACAAAGCAGAAAACTTGCGTTTCTGTGTTTTGGTTTGAAGGGTAAGAAAGCCAGCGTAATTTCCTCAGGTTAGCAATGCATCGAAAACCATGTGTAATAATAATACAGTGAGTTGAGATGTCTATGGGCGACGGTTAGCACTTACCATCAGGTGGTGGCTTGTCTGCTTTCCTTGTGTAATAATTTAATTTAATAAAAAAAACGAAAAAAAAAAACTATGGGTTCGGTCCGATTCTATTTCAAAATCGCTGTAGTGTGCTAAAAGCATTAATTATAGTTGACAAGTTTAACATTGGACAGTCGATTTATGTAAATGTAAAATGTGGAATGACAATACCATACGTCATGATAATGCTTAGTTAATTTTTTGCATAAAGCTGTCCAAACTTTTACAATAACCGCCTTTGAGAGAAGACGAACGAATTCGTCTTTATGGTTAGAAAACTCAAAGTTTTTAGTCTCGACATTCGAAGTAGTTCATATAAAATAAGAATAAGAATAGTTTGTTTGTGCGGTTAGATTACAAAGGATTCATAGTCCATACACCAGTAGGAACTTAAGCATATGTTACATTAAACTAAATAAAATTAGTGAGCAACCAGTTAGTTTACAATAAACACTGACCTCCGAACTAGGAGGTTCCTGTATCTCGGAGGACAGATGAAAACACATTTGCTTTAATTTAAAATGTACCCTTAAGACTCATTTGTTTGGTTGTTCATTTTAGATGGACCCCCTACCTTCGTAAAGTCAAGTCCGGCCCTGGCACGGCATATGCGGCATAATCTTTTACTTAAATGCTTATTAATGCTAATTATTTTTATTGCAGATCCATTTGAGGTTGCGAGTTCAGCATTGTTTAATTTAATTATAATTAAATATTGTTAACATTTCTTCACTCTTACGAGTTATTTTAACCAGTGGTTTGGTATACTTTAATATGAAGTCTTTTTGTCGTTTTACGAGTACTTTATTTTTCAGAAGGTAAATTACTATAATTATAATAAATTGCTATTTTTATGAGTTATTTAAGTATATTTAAGTACAGTTATTTAAGTATAAAACTAGATTTTTTTTAAATTTCATATCTTTGTATCATCAGCAGCCTACTCTAGTCCACTGCTGGACATAGGCCTCTCCCAGGGCGCGCCATTGAGCCCGATCTTCGGCTCTTCTCATTCAGTCGCTGCCAGCCACCTTGCGCAGATCGTCGCTCCATCTAGCAGGGACGCCCGTCCCACACTACGTTTGCCTAAACGCCGTCTCCACTCCAGAACTCGTCTCCCCCAGCGGTTGTCGGTTCTGCGACAGATGTGACCGGCCCACTGCCACTTCAGCTTGCTAATCTTATGAGCTATGTCGATAACTTTTGTTCTATGCCGGATCTCCTCATTACGGATTCGATCCAGCAGAGATACTCCGAGCACAGATCTTTCCATAGCACGCTGAGCGACTTTCAATTTGTGGACCAGTCGCACCGTCAGTGTCCACGTTTCGGCTCCGTAGGTCATTACTGGTAGGACGCACTGGTTAAAGACTCCTGTCTTTAGACATTGAGGTATATAAGTTGTTAAATAGTTACAGAATATATTATTTCATACTAAAACGTATCTCATGGGAAAAAGGTTGCACTCTACTTTACCGAATAAACTATAGCCGGTATGTAATAAAGTGCCATAAAGACGGTAACTACGTGCGATTAGTTACACGTTAAAACTATTGCACACTATATCAAGGACACCTTAAAACTATTGCACATATCATACCAAGGTCTAAGCGCCATAACATTATACCACTTCCAGTGCGGCATCGGTTAAAAGAAAGGAGGTTGTTTTGATTGGTTACGATTCGTGACCCCACTAATTTGACCCACTAGTGGTACAGTATATCGATGTAATGGACTCGTGGTCCCACTGTCTGGTGGGATCATCGACTCGTAATGCAGTTGCTCTTGGTCCCACTAATTTGGCCATAAACAACATCACAATATTTTAGGAACTCAACATTAATTGGGAATTAGTAAAGCCAACATAATTAACGGGTAGTTTACTGATGAAGTAAAAATAATTATAAATCTAATAATTATAAATTTCTTATTTCTCAATAAAGTGAAACTAATTTTTACCTTTCTCTTTAAAAAAACAATATTTCTTATTTCTCAATATAGTTAAACTATTTTATTTACCTTAACTTAGAGTGGGACCACGAGCTGTAATCTACAACTACTACTGGTACTCCCACTATGCAGTGGGACCACGAACCTACATTATCAGGCTAGTGGGACTACGACTACCAGTAATGGTAGGACAATGTGGGTGGGACCACGCGTCACACACCGTTTTGACCGTGCTGAACGTCCTTGAAGGTAAATGTTTAATGTGTAGGTAGTTATATGCAATAGTTATACCTACTCTAGCGGAGATAAGATGCCAAGAAAGTCCTAAGAAGGAAAGAGGAAAATGAAACCCACTGAAAGCGAAAGGGCCCGATTCGATCCGATCGATCGATGGAGGGCGTGTTATTTTTTACCCCGTGTTATAAGTTTGACACGTTTGTCTTTTTGTGTGTTTGTCTGTGGCATCATAACTTGACAACGGATGATCCGATTTAGACCCAGTTTTTATTTTAAATAGAGAATTTTGTCGAGGTGTTCTTAGCTAGGTCTGATAAAAATTGGACCTGTGGTTTCCAAGATTTTGGAGTATTTTTAATGTCAGATGGGATCTATGGAACGGTTATAGCTAGATGGTTCGAATTTGAGCTCAAAAGTTCAGGATCTGATGATGACCAGAAAAAAATTAGTGAACTACAATTTCACAATATGAAACTGGAAGAATTGTAAGATTATCAGCCCGCCTAAACTATAATAGTTACATGGGGTCTTCTCTAACTAAAGTTCTAGGGATCCAGAGACATTACAAGAGAAAAAAAAATTAAAGATGGACCAAAAAATAAAATTATATGGAGCTAAAAAAGTCCTCTCCCTCCACGGCCGGCAAAACACAAGCAATACCCCTGGTATTGCACGTGTCTCTAGGCGACGGTCACTACTTACCATCAGGTGACCCGCCTGCCTGTTTGTCGTAGCCAATTTATAAAAAATAAAAAAGCTAGGAATTTTTAGATAGCCATGGCGAGGCCGAAGGCCGACGTCCTCCCGCCTTCAGGCGCCGCAGGTCAGACCTGCTGAATGTTCTTAGCCATATGTGTTAAATCTTAAATCATTTCTATGGAAATCAAGCCGTTATGTGTTGTTAAATCTTGTAATTATCGTAAAAAAATTTCCAGAAAATTGTAAATTCGATAAAGTATACTTATAATTTATACACCTTGACCTAAACGCCATAATAACTTAAGCGTGTGCGTAAGTAGTATAATAATCAGATCAAATCTAGTTATAAACACGTAATTATGTACAATAACGTTTAAGTTTTAATTATAACGTTTCATATCCTTCTTAACGGCAATTTAGAAAAGGTTAGCTTTTATTAA
This sequence comes from Hofmannophila pseudospretella, assembly GCA_947369225.1. Taxonomy (NCBI): domain Eukaryota; kingdom Metazoa; phylum Arthropoda; class Insecta; order Lepidoptera; family Oecophoridae; genus Hofmannophila; species Hofmannophila pseudospretella. The sequence continues at coordinate 13,829,534 of OX376318.1, read as the reverse complement.
TTAGGTAGGCACACTAATTAACTTTTATTACCACGTAAGTGCCTATACTCGTATAACCATCCAATAATAAAACACTGAAATAATTAATTTCATGCAACGCAATCGAAAATTTAAGGTTATAACTTTATAAGTGTAAAGGAAATAAATGAAAAAAAAGAAGAAATCAACAACCTTAGAATCTTCAAGGCGAGAGTGCATAGGCATTTACTGGGTCCTCGTGCTCCATCCTCGACCTCATCGTCACTTACCATGAGGTAGATTGTGGTCAAACGCGGATCAAGTCCAAATTTTTTTTAATAGTGGGTGTATGCTTTTGACCACACGATAGAAGTGAAAACTTACAAAAAAAAACACGCAAAGCACGACTTAGATAATAATAAAAAACGTAATTCTTGAAACGATGCACTCCGTGTCAGACAGTAAACGTGGCTGATGATAGCTGATGTCGAATGGAGCCGAGTATACCCGATTCAGCGTCACCGACCCGAGCGTGCGCGAGCGCAAGGTGGGCCTAAAGAAGTTTTCACTTGAAAAACGACAAAAACACAAAACTTTGGAATTACAAAGTGCAAGAGTTTTAGGGGTATGACCATTTTCATTTAAACCCCACAGTGGCATTGAAAGCACGTATCTGATGTTAGACCTTGTCAAAGGTTTACAAGAGGCCTCAACCACCCTGACAATACCTTACTCGACAAGCAGAAGAGGAATCAGGCTCCAGATCATTCGGCGATGACGCGTAATACAGGAGTTATTCAATCAGAGAACTAGACATGCGCAATGTGGAGTACAACAAATAGTTTCATAATCTCGGTGATTCCGTATCAAATTATTATCTCTCGAGTTGCGTCTACTCATTACCAAGCTCAGTGGTTCAAGGCACAAGCGGAATAGGCAAAAAAATAATTAAAAAAAGAAGAATATAAATCTAGAAGAAGAGAACAGAATGAATGATAATTGTGTGGTGGATTATGGTCATACGCAGATCTTGTCCAAACGTTATAAAAACTGTGTAGTGTTGTAGACACACTACAAGACAAGATACTACGTATTTTTTTTTTTTTCTGAGAAATCTTACAGCTATATAATGCCTGAATTGTTCTTTTTTTTACATGCGTGCAAGCCAAAAAATAGGTCTCCTTAATTTATACAAAATAATAATTAGTAACAGCTAATAAAATTTGGAGGTGAGAAAGTGGAATAGGGAGTGGGGAGAACAAAGAAAAGGGTATGTTTGGACAAGATCTGCGCTTGGCCATAATCTCACCTGATGGTAAGTGACGATAAGGTCGAGGATGGAGCACGAGGACCCAGCAAATGATGCGTATTCACTATCGCCTTGATGATCCCAAGGTTGTATGTTTCGGGAAAAACAGACGCGGTAGGTTGGTTTTTACATTCCTTGGCCATTCGCATAAGGCCTGGACTACACGCGTCCGGTTCCCAGTCCCTGTTTAGTTCGCTGCATCCAATCGCGAGGCGCTGACGTCAAGTGGGGGGAGGACGGGCAGGAACCAGACGCGTGTAGTCCAGGCCTTATGAAAGATGAACCAAATCGCTTCACGAATATCAAGAGTCCGCGTCTGGTCGTCCCATGGGGATGCTAGAATTAGGTCGTGAAAATCCACGGTTAAGAATGGCTGCGAAAGGGTGATCTAGCCTACCCGTAACTGGTATATAGTCTGGTAGAGGTAGGTAGGTAAGGTCGGTTCGAGGTTCGAATCTTTCGAATCCAACCAGGATTCGAATCTATCAAAGATCTCAACATTTAATTCCTTCGAATGATTTTTCCGGTTTATTGGAGTTGTTTAATTAGTACCCGCTGTTCTCAAATGCCTTAGGCCAATCCCACGTGCGTCTCTGGATGTCAGTCTGTCCGTTTTGCTCCACATACTGCTCACAAATGTGGACATCTTGCACCGACTACATTGCAAAATTTTCACGCATTTTTTTGGTCACGTCTTAAGTTCACGTGAAAATTGGGTGACAGTGGGTTACACATCAAAAATCTTGATGAAACGTTTGGTTCATCATCATCAGCCTTTAACGTCCCTACTATTGGCACAGGCCTTCCCTTGGACAAGGGGGGTAAGGACCATGAACCACTGTGCTTTGGTGGATTTCACATGCCTTAAGAAAACTTTCTTTTCCTCAGACATGCAGGATTCCTCACGGTAACGTTTGCTTGACAATGTAAAACTATTGAATAATTACTAACAAATAAGTAATATACTAGCGCATGCAATGTATAATATTTTAAATCATTACAGTTCACGATACAAATAAGGTTTCAATAAACGTGGAATTTAAAAAAAAAATAGTATATAAGGCCTGATAAAAGTGCGCTTTTATATCCTAAACTAGTTTTTGTATCCTAAACTACATTATCGGATGAAATATTAATAAAACATGGATAATACATCAAACCATTACAATAACCGAAACAAACCGAAGTTTTCAAAACCCGAATCTTTTATGAGTACCTCAACGACACTAACAAATAGCAGAAAAGGTTTGCACACCGTTGTCGGTGGAACATATGATACCTATGCTTTTTAAATCACCTATATTTTTCACTATGTTCAGGCAAATACATTTCATTTCATTTCATTTCATTTTTCCAAAAACTCACGGGATTTAGTTTTAATGAATAGTACAATAAAACTGAATGTATAAAACACAAAACGTCTGTGATTAAAAATGATAAAAATGGTAAATGATTAAACTACATTAATTGAAATTGAAATCGTTTATTTAGCGCTGTAAACACCAGAATACAGAAGTATACAAAGTTTAATACATGCAGCACAGAACATCTGGTGTGGAACAGTGCCAAAAAGGGTACACCAGCTCAGCATAATGCTGAGGCAAGCCACAGCGCTGATTTTCAGCTGGCCCCTCAGTGACTGCACGGACGAAGAAAGCAACAATGTGTGCGTGTACAAATATAGCAAATATATTATAAAAATAGTAATTAAGTTTGATGAAGGTGGTGTGCAGCCTATTGTAGTGAATGTCTAAATATTTATAGATCTTAGACACAAAAACGTTCAAGCCGTAAGACGTCTAAATCTAAAAATCGTGTTGCCTAAAAAGCAAAATGCGTGAAAGCTAAATTTCTAAAATGAATACGGTCTAAACGTATGTAATAAAAAAAATTAAGTGTTATTCGACTGGCTCTGTAGCTATAATTGAACACAATTTTGTGTACATTGGACAATTTAATATTGTCCAACAATTTATTATGTCAAAGTAAATGGATACACAATCTAATATTACTATTATGTAATTTAATATTATAGTGGTTGCCGGAACACTGAAAATCTGTATTTAATAATTGAAATTTGTATGAAAAGTCATAAAATAAACACCAATTCGTAGTATCATAATATGTTTCTAGACTTATAATTTGATGTTTTATTTGCTTTAATGTGTAAATAATTTATTACGATTCTTCATGGTTTCACTGCGTATAAATAAATACAAAGGTTGTTCTATTATTAAAGTACTTCTGAAAGTTTAGAGCGGAAGAAATAAACTGAGAAAATGGATTTTACTGTCATATTGTTAATTTCTTCGTGTATTTTTGGAGTTTTATCGCAACAACCGTTAGAGCATGATGGTAATTATTTTTCTAGACTTTATTTTAGTAGTTAAGCAGAGGTAAGTTTACAAGTGGGCCGGTCACATCTGTCGCAGAACCGACAACCGCTGGGTTAGACGAGGTCTGGAGTGGAGACCGCGTTTGGGCAAACGTAGTGTGGGACGCCGCCTGCTAGATTGAACGGCGATCTGCGCAAGGTGGCTGGCAGCGACTGGATGAAAAGAGTCGAGGATCGGGCTCAATGGCGCGCCCTGGGAGAGGCCTATGTCCAGCAGTGGACTAGAGTAGGCTGCTGATGAAGTTTACAAGAGTTTTTTTTATTATATAAGGAGAGCAGACAAACAAGCCATCTGTTTGTAAGTGATCACCGTCGCTCAAATCATTTCACCTCACTGTAATGTTATTAGAGGGTTATCAATGCGCTGCTAGCCCTGAGAACATGGATGGAGTGCCTCATTTGCCGGTAATTACGCTTTCTCTCTTACCTTTCAAACCAAAACAGCAATGCAAATATTGCTGCTTTGCAGCAGAAATAGGTAAAAGGGTGGTCCACCAAACTGACTTTGCATACAGTGGTCATTATGTACCCAGGTGATGTTGTACTGCTTCTTTCTTGATTTGGGTTTCTTTAAGTTAAGTTCTTTAAGAAAATGACATAGCTTACATTTTACCACTGGGAATACATGAAATTTCGCCTACCAAACCCCTTTAGCTCGCAATCCCCCCCCCCCCCCCCCAACATTCGGCTACGTCAAGTTCGTATGCATCCGTTGATGAAGTGCTAAAGGTCCTGAAGCGACTCTCGTTCAGCCTGCGTTTGGAACACAACTACCCAGCAGCAATATTCGAACGAAGAACCCGGCCAGCTTCAGCCTGATGCAGTCCCTGATCCAGGAGGGCTATTCCCGCCACCCCCCTTTTTCCGGACGCAACTAATTGTACTTCTGTTCTTTCCAGACGTACCAGACTGGCTCCACAACACTGTACACCTCCTCCCCCCTCACACTCACAACCGCTATCCCCCTCGCCCAATCCCTGACCGCGCCCTTCCCGTCCCTCTGCCGGACGCGTTCCAGCGCCCCAACTCTCGTCCCAACCTTCGCCCCAGGCCCCGTTTCGTATACTGTACAAGTCATGCTGATTGCCAAGAGAGTTGCAACGTAAGCTGCTTTAAGACCACCGGGAGATGTTCTCAAGACGGGATCTGCTGGTGCCTGCTGAATTAAGCGATGTTCGGAAATAAATACCCGTCTAGCACATGGTTTTTTTACTTACTTTAGTATTGTTAACCCCGATCAACCGAAGAAGGGTGTTATTCGTATAAGTTTGACACGTTCGTTTGTTTGTCTGTGTTGTGTTGTGCAACAATACGTCTACCTGGGGCAGACTGTGCAATTAGGTAGAAACAACTTCGAGAAAGAAGCCGACAGAAGAATTCAGCTGGGTTGGGTAGCATTTCAGAAGTTACGTCACATCTTCCCGTCCCCATACCTCAATGTCTAAAGACAAAAGTCTTTAACCAGTGCGTCCTACCAGTAATGACCTACGGAGCCGAAACGTGGACACTGACGGTGCGACTGGTTCACAAATTGAAAGTCGCTCAGCGTGCTATGGAAAGAGCTGTGCTCGGAGTATTTCTGCTGGATCGAATCCGAAATGAGGAGATCCGGCATAGAACAAAAGTTACCGACATAGCTCATAAGATTAGCGAGCTGAAGTGGCAGTGGGCCGGTCACAACTGTCGCAGAACCGACAACCGCTGGGGTAGACGAGTTCTGGAGTGGAGACCGCGTTTGGGCAAACGTAGTGTGGGACGCCCCCCTGCTAGATGGAGCGACGATCTGCGCAAGGTGGCTGGCAGCGACTGGATGAGAAGAGCCGAAGATCGGGCTCAATGGTGCGCCCTGGGAGAGGCCTATGTCCAGCAGTGGACTAGAGTGGGCTGCTGATGATGATGATGTTTGTTTGTCTGTGGCATCACGAGTCAATAACCGATGGTTTATTTATTGTACCCATTTATTTAATAACTTGTCGGTCTGTACTCTGTAGGTCAGTAATGATTCCTATATATATGACGAGGCCCCACGCGCCCTTGGCCGCAATTTATTTTCGTGTAGGAACGGATTAGTATTTCCATACGGGTTGCTTATCGTATGGATTTTTGATTGCCTGTAGTTATTTTATTTTTCAACTAATTTTAATTCTGTTTTTAATATTATCCAAGTATCAAACATGGATAGTTTGCAAGTATCAAATTTTAAATTCTTATTCAGCACTTTATCATTGAAATAATACGCAAATAATTTATGTAATTATACTTGGGTTTTGGGCCTTGGGTAGTGGGTTCTATTCCTTGTTAGTAAGTATCTCAAATATTGTCCAGAGACGTGAAAAAAATATAATTTAAAGTTGATGTTAGATAGATAGATAGAAACACTTTATTTGATGTTAATGAAAACGTCTTGCAATTTTTTTTAAATTGTGATTAATAGGACATAAAACGCAAAGCGTTGCGTAGATGGAGCCACGAGCACACTCCGTAAACAGAAAAGCAAAACGAAACGGTATTTTTTAAGATATCACAAATTTCTCGTTATTTGGATTAATTTAATTTCTCAAAGCTATAGTAAAATTGTGATGATATCATGGCATCTTATGCCTATTGTAGGATACATTTCGGAGCGTGCGCATCGGAATTGTACGACCTAATTCCAGCATCTCCATTCCGCCTTCGGAATACCAGGCGCGGGGAGGGGTTCCATCCTTATGTTGTTGATATCCCATCTGCTCGTACGAAGCAATTTGAATGAATGAATGAATGAATGAATACTCTTTATTGCACAAAATAATTAATTAATTATTTTTTTCTTAATTTGCTTCTTCGTTCATTATGCGAACGGCTAAGGAATGGAACAGCCTGCCGGCGTCTGTATTTCCCGAAACCTACAACCTTGGGATCTTCAAGGCCAGAGTGAATAGGCATTTTCTGGACCCGCATGCTCCATGGTCGACCTCATCGTTGCTTACCATCAGGCGAAATCGAGGTCAAATGCGTGTTTAGTAGTAAATTAAAAATAGCAGACCTAAAAATTCTGTTAATACAGCGTGGCGCGAGTCTGAAGGGTAAAAAAAAGATTTGGTGGAAAGGAACGTATCTACATGTGAATTGGCTACGTACAATTGTCCTAGTGGTGCCTCTAGTGGTAAAACATTTCAGGATTATCTCCTGTTGAATATGCACCTTTTTTTACAAGGGGAAACTCTCATGAGCTTCTCTTCACCACGGGGAGGCGAAGAGGGTACGTCAGACTTGTACCGACTAAAACCCCTTGGTATTCCATCTCGCTGCATTAATGGCGGGGACGCGGGAACGATTGCGCACACAACCGCGAACCACACCTGCGGTTGTCCGCCGAAGCAGACCCTTCGCGGGGGACTGTGGTCGCCATCCGCCGGTTGGAGGTGTGTATGGAAGTCACCGGACTGTGACCCCGGTGTGCACCGACCCGACCCACTGCCCTTCCCAGCGGACGTATCAACTGGTAACTGCAGCAGGCACACGAGGAGGTTAGCTGACCTAGCACCCCATTGAATATGCACCTTTTTTTTTTAGTAACGGGGGGAAATCTTCGAAAGAAACCCAGCCTCCTGGGGGGGAGACTGGGTTATGTGAGATTTTTACTCACTAATACCCCCTCAATGGCCGGCCTCGTGCATATCGGAGGGCTCCGGGATCCCCAGTGGAACGCACCTTGCCCAGGGTCGCCCGCCAATGGACGGCTAAAGCTCCCACTTTGACCGCCCGCGACCCTGATCCCTCCTTTTAGTCGCCTTTTACGACAGTCAGGAGTGAATATGCACTCTGCCACAACCAAACGCAGTCTAAGATAACCAAGAGCTCTGGTTGTAATAAATAGTATGCACGTACACACATATGACTGACTTTAAATTGATCTTACATTGCATAATTCGGGCCGATTTCTAAATATCTTTTTTTATGAGACCTTGAGAGAAGGTCTCATAAAAAAAGATATTTAGAAATCTGCCCGAAATAACATTTTTTATTACATATAAGTAGGTATCCACTTACACTGAAATTATTACATTTACAACTAAGTGGGCATAATTAATCAGTTTTGTAATCGGTTTAAACAATTTTTATTTCTCTTAAGAACTTAGTTCACTTACAGAGGAAATATAAACTAAAATAAACAATTTGCCAAAGATATTTCCAGCAAGTCAAAAAACTAAAAAAATGTACTCAAAAATAAATTTTAACAGCAAAGGATTCCATGATGAAACTATACATTATTATAAATACGAGTATATGTTTTGAGAATTACATTTTATTTCTGGTAAGTAATGTAGTGGCATCAACTATACACGTGGTAATTAGTATATTGTCCAACTAGTGCGGGAAGGGTCAAGTTGTCGTTACGGTGTTATTTCGCAACACAAGCTGTTGGCGAGTGTTGTAGATATACGAGTGCGACACGTGGTCTTCCCGTATGTGAGAGACACGATGTTTTTTGTAACATCTGCGAGAAAAGAGTAAAATAAAAGCATTTAGCTGTCCATGAGCGTTCCATATTAAACGTACGTCTATGGGCTAGAATGTATGATCTGTTTTATCGACCATATAACGTCTTTAAATATTTGAAACTGTATTTTTTTATTACATTGAGTTTTAGTTTTATTAAAATAATAAAATATTCGCATACCTAAATTAAATATTTCGAATAGAAAGTAAGTATAGTGTGTTTGTATTCGGTATAATAGGAGTAGGTAACGATTTTATTGTTGAGTACTTCCGATCGTGTGTAATTATTTACCACTTAGTGCGGGAAATGGCACTTCTCCCACACAGTTTTCAGTAGATAAATAGGGCTATTCCACTAATCCCCCCTAGCTGTCCCCCTGGGGAGGAAGAGGCACATTTTTGACCAGGTGTAACAAAAAATACTTTATCATTGATCTAGGTTTTCTCAGTCTTGGAAAAGCGAGCATTTTGGGTATGAGCACATTCCCAACCGTTAATAATAACCTGACAAATACACTTCTTTGTTTCGTTTTTTTTTCTTTTCTCCCATCTATATATAGTTCTAGTGCAGATGTGGATAAAGGGTCCCAGGCTGGAGCGCACTTAGCGCTCGCCCCAAAAACCTCGGTGAAGCTGTAAAGGTCATTAGGACCAACAGCAATTATCAGTACGAAAAAAAAAATAGATAAAGGGTCGTTTTATAGTCTGTGTTATGGAGTTACTTATAAAAAAAACTGGTTCCATAAATTCCGCAATATGGCGAGGATTTTTACATTCATGGCCAGGGTATAACATAACAGAAATCTCCCTCTCTCTCTCTCTCAGACACACACCCTTTCAACACACACAATTACACACTCTTACAACTTACATACTTACACACATACCCTTTTCTTTGTTCTCCCCACTCCCTATTCCACTTTCCCACCTCCATATTTTATTAGCTGTTACTAATTATTATTATTTTGTATAAATTAAGGAGACCTATTTTTTGGCTTGCACGCATGTAAAAAAAAAAACAATTCAGGCATTACATAGCTGTAAGGTTTCTCAGAAAAATTAAAATTAAAAGTATACTACTTACCTTAAACTTTATTATTGTAAATAAAGAATTAAAAGGTCATGTAAGTAAACTTACTTACAATTAATTAAATTACTACATCATTCGTAAGGTAATTCACATTATATAAGGTAATAATATTGTACGATTAAGTTCAGTTTTAATCGCACGAAACTAAATATAAATAAAATAAGACAATATCCGCTCAGAACAAAAAGAACCTTGGATGTTGATGTGGAATGACAATCAGTGGGTAAAAACCGATCTCGTGAATGAGTGGCTTACGAAATAATAGTTTAGTGCGGTGAATATGTTTTTACACTGACGTTAATAAAAGACACGGTTAAAACGCTCCTTTTTAATCTGCTACATCGATTTTTAAAGTACTGATAATTGAACATTTAATTGGTTTTACTATTATAATTTCTACTATAACTATTCCGAATTCCGTGGACAGCACATCGTACCAACGTATCCATTCTACGTGAACTCAAAGTCACCTCACGACTGTCCTCCGAGTGCCTTCGTAGAATTCTCGAATATTTCGGTCACATTGCCAGGAAAGACAGTGACAACCTCGAAAAACTTATTGTGACCGGAAAAATGGAAGGGAAGAGACCTCGAGGACGTAGTCCGATGCGCTGGTCCGACAAAATCCGCACCACCCTTGACTCTACAATTCACGACGCCATCCACACCGCCGGGGACAGAAATCAATGGATCATCCGCCAGAAGGTGATACCTAAAGGTGGTCACGACCCTCAGTATTGAGGATTACGACGCGAGGAGGAGGAGGATAATTTATTATAATCTCTTATTTTATATTGCGGTGCCCTACTCAGGGTTTAATGTATGATCATATAATATATATTTTTAAGACCAATTGTTACACATGAAAAGCAATAAATGGTATGAGTATGAGTATGAACACCTTCGTAGTGTCTCTGTGTAAATCAGGATTTTCCATTCCAAATTCAGAAATTTTTAAGAACCAAACATACGAACAAAATAACGTATAAATAAGTAAGTAAGTGGGTAAGTAAAATAAAAAGTAAAAATAATAAGATATTAATAAAAAATATAATTATACGTAATTTCTATACACCTACATGCATTTCACTGATATCATAGTATTTACAGTCCCTTGCGGGGAAAGCTGGAAAGCATGGACCACCATGAATCTACATGTACATAAGTCATAAAGTTATGATTGAAATTAGTGACGTTAATTTGTATTACTTGTACTTGTTATTCATGAACGGAAATTACATAAAGAAAGAAAGAATTTATTTCCAATAGCACACACATACAAACAATTAGATACAGAAGATAAAAATAATATTAAACAAATATATTATAAAAATAAATAAGCAAAAGTAATTAAGTTTGATGAAGGTGGTGTGCAGCATCGCAAAAGGGGACTGCCTCAGCCTGTTGCCGCAGCGCTTTTAGCACTGCAGCGCTCATTAAATTACGCTAATTACGGATAGATGAAGATTAAGCTAGATGAAAAGAAAGAAGACCACAATTAATCTTTATCTATAATATGTAATTTCCGTTCATGAATAATAATATTACAAGTAGTATAATTACAATTAATGTTCAGTAGGGGGCGGTATTTATCCCATAGGTAACTACCTATTTGTCTATGGGATGAATGCTGACCTTTATTGAATACCTTCTTTTTGGGAAAACACTGTCTCCCAAGATACAGGTTCGCCTAGTTTGGGAGTCAGGGTATTGTTCGATTTACTCATTTGTGATGTTTTCAATAAAGATATATTTTATTATTATTTATTTTATTTATTCGTATGGCAGTTGGAATTATACACAATAACAGTAGGTACTGCGACAGCTCACAACCAAATATCCAGGTTTTTTAGCCATTCGGCGGCGTCTGGGGTTAGTAGGATGAAGTCGTCAGGGTCTTATTTATTTATTTAATACAAATTAACGTCACTAATTTCAATCATAACTTTATAAACCAACCACGTGTACCTAACTAAACATTATCTTTAGACGCGTTTAAAACAGCAAGTGCTTTTAAACGCAAGTGTGAAATGTAAACGGCGGCGCGGCGTTACGAAAACGTAGTATGTAGTGTAGGTATATCGATAGAAATGATCTAAAATCGTCGCCTGACGCCTGCGTAGTAAATATACCTCGTCTATATGTTACAAGGAGAAATTATTGCAATCACTACCAGCGCAATTAGTTAACTATTTCTTATTCATTTTGTTTTGTAACTCATAATCATGAAGTTTGATTATTTGCCTCCGTATTTTTCTTCTTTAGATTAATAGAGTCTAGACTACAAGATATAGGTTTTACTTTAGTCACTCTCAAAAGTATCCTAGCGCCCTGCTTTTCTTATAACTATTTCATTTTCTTACGTTGGTTTTACACCCTATATATTTTAGTTTTACAGGTGAATAGCTTCTAAATAGTAGTAATTCATCATTATTAAATTAGGTTAGATTTGATTTTTTCGATTTTCTGTCACCCCGATTATATAATATCCTAGAAAAGAGATTCAACACTTGTAATCTCTCCAAATATAAATGTAAAAGTATAATAAAAACCTGGCTCCTTGGTTTAAACTATGAGGAAACAGAAAAAATGCTGGCCATAACCAAATAACATAATAAACACACACACACACTCCCTTACACACAACCCACACACATTTTAATAGAACCACACTCTCAAACACCCCAACATATCCTCCCATACTATCATAATATGATAACATTATAGATATTAAGCACTAAAGAACCTTTCCGACAGCAGCACAAAGAAAGAACTTAATAAACTGATATGGTGGACCGGAAGCAAATGATCCCTACAGCACAGGACAACCTATTGTAGGTACCAAATGCAAACATTTCACCCAGCCTAAAAACACTAGACCCGACTAACTTTTGACATTCAATAAACTCTGTTCGCAATTAGATTAAAATATTGTAGATAAATTTCATAAATGTAAGTTAGTTTAAGGCTTTTTGTCATTGTTAAACTGTTAAACTGATTTCAACTTTTAGTCCATTACCTTCCTCAATAGCTGATCCTTTACCGAGCAAAAGAAAATGGAAAGAGTTGAAATCATAGTTGGCATTTTGGTACTGAAGAATTGCGCATAGCAAGTCAAAGATTGACATTATGATTACTTTTAACTTGTCGATCTATTAGTAATATTTCTATTGATTTTTTTCATCTAAAGTTTAGCGGGGTGTCTAAGTTTGTATGGTTGTGTATGAATGGTTTTTGTATTGAATGTGAATTTCAAATCACCATATACATAGATATAATGAAAGTCTTTTTAAAACTGGTACAAATGGTAGAATGTTGCGGTCCATCATCATCATCAGCAGCCCACTCTAGTCCACTGCTGGACATAGGCCTCTCCCAGGGCGCGCCATTGAGCCCGATCTTCGGCTCTTCTCATCCAGTCGCTGCCAGCCACCTTGCGCAGATCGACGCCCGTCCCATACTACGTTTGCCCAAACGCGGTCTCCACTCCAGAACTCGTCTACCCCAGCGGTTGTAGGTTGCGGACCATCAACAGATCCTCAAAGTACCAGATGTGGGAATGGCATCATGGTCCTGAAAATTTGAGCTCAAACATGAGCCACCGTATTATCGTTCCTGAAATCCCATCTGTCAACAAAGATAATCCAAGATCTTGGAAACCACTGGTCCAATGTTTACAAGACATGGCTAAGAACACTTGACAACTCTTTGTTGAAAAAAATGGTCGGTTGTTAAAAAGAGAAAGACGATAGAGACTAATAATAAGCAACGCATTGACCTTTGAATTCAAAAACAGTATCAGTATAAATTACTTCTTTGCACATGATCAATAGTCTGAAAATAATGTCCCATTGTTTTACAGTACAGAAGTTATTGTGAAACGTAAATTAGATCTAAAAGCTTCAAACGACAAGCTTTCTGCAAGGCTTACAATATTCAAATTATGTCACCGGGCTGCAGAACCGGTCGCGAATCTCGATACTGCCAAGATATAGAACACTTCGGTCTGAGCGCGCTCGAAACCGAACCCCCTCGAAAGCGAAAGTGTATCGTAGTCCTACAGAGCGGCGCCATTTTTTTTTTCGCTCTAGCGGCTCTTACCGCATATATATAGCGAAGCTACGGGGCAACACGCATCATTCGCATTCAGGACCTCGCTGGCTTCAGTGCAACCTACACGCATAGCATCATGAAGCTTATGGTGCGTTCTCAACTATATTAAGTTTGAAATTCAAAAATTAACGTTCCAAAAATGCTCCAAAATCAAAAGTGCCAGTGCTAGTGCTGTGATCTAGAGACAGTGTTGGACGTTCTGTGGCTGGAAAACAGTGATTTTCTGGATTTCGCATAAAATCTCCTTGTCCCACTTATGGGTTTGCGTAATACGGAAATTGCGCTTTGTGTGTCGCTGGACGCGATGTTAACTCGACCACTCATTAAAGAGCCTTATAGTACCAATTAATTAGATTGTAATACCACTTTTCGATGCAACGAGTAAACGAGTACTATCGCGCGTCCTCGTTTAAACTCGAATAGATATTAATTAAAATTCTCTTTTCACAGCTCGTGGCCGCCAGTCTGGTGGCTCTCTTGGCCTTCGCTAATGCCGAAGAAGCCAAGAAAGCAGAAAAAGAAGTGGCAGTGACCGACAATAAGGAAGCGGCGACCGCTGACAAGAAGCACGAGAAGAGAGGACTGTGGGACATCGGCCTGGGATACGGGCACGGAGGACAAGAGGGCGGATATGGCGGTGGTTTCGGCGGTGGTTTCGGCGGCGACTTCGGCGGTCACGGACATGAGGAAGTTCACAAAACCATCACGGTCGTCAAGAATGTCCCTGTCCCCTACCCGGTAGAGAAACACATACCCTACCCCGTCGAAAAGAAAATTCCCTACCCAGTCAAGGTACACGTACCCCAACCCTACCCCGTGGTGAAGCACATCCCCTACCCGGTCAAGGAGATCGTCAAAGTACCCGTACATGTACCCCAGCCCTACCCAGTTGAAAAGAAAATCCCCTACCCCGTCCATGTGCACGTCGACAGGCCAGTACCCGTCAAGGTGTATGTTCCCCAACCCTACCCCGTCGAGAAACACATACATGTCCCAGTCAAGGTCCCGGTGCCCGCCCCTTACCCAGTAGAGAAGAAGGTCCCCTACCCCGTAAAGGTGCCAGTCCATGTGCCTGCTCCCTACCCCGTCTACAAGGAAGTTCATGTGCCCGTCAAGGTGCCCGTTGACAGGCCCTACCCCGTGCATATTCCCAAGCCAGTGCCTTACCCCGTCGAGAAGCCCGTGCCCTACCCCGTCGAGAAGCCCGTCCCCTACCCCGTGAAAGTACACGTCGACCGCCCCGTGCCCTACCATGTGGAGAAGCCCGTGCCTTACCCCGTGAGGGTGCCCGTGCCCGCGCCTTACCCCGTCGAGAAACACATCCCGTACCCCGTCGAAAAGCGCGTGCCCTACCCCGTCAAGGTCCCATTCGACAGGCCGTACCCAGTCCACATTGAGAAGCACGTCCCCGTACACATCGAGAAGCCCGTGCCTTACCCAGTCAAAGTGGCGGTCCCGGTGATAGTCGGTCATGGTCATGGTCACGAGTATGGACATCATGGTAGCTATTAGAGGCTGCAGGAAGCAGAAAAACTGAATGTGATATAAATATAAGCTTAGCACAGTAACATCCGCCCGTAGGCCGTGGAACGTCGCATCAAAAGGATAGTGGTCCCAAACCAGATCCCTGGAGCACACTTTCTACGACCTGCGAACGATTCGCACTGATATAATACTCTCTTTATAGTCTTTTTGTTGTGATTTTTAGTTTAAACCTGATCGGTGACTGTTATTTAGTCTATTGAGTTGATGTACCTGTTTACGTTTAAGTTGCAAAACTTTAGAAATCTCTCTATTATTATTTTTTGTTTTGAAAACGTTACCAGTATTTTTATACGAACTGATGTGAAATAAAATTTGGCTTGTGCCAAAAAGATATGAATTATAACAAGTTTTTTGAATCCGACCCATTGTCTTGTGTTATAATTAGTTTATATGTTATTATATGGATCGTGCGACACGAAATATTTGCGAAATACGAAATAATATGACCCAGATCCGTATCGCATGCCAAGCCGCTTGGATCGCCGCTTGTTAATGCTACGTATGTCGAAATATACGTCCGCTGTTTCTTGGACAATAAATACGTACTTAACTATCTTTGTCTTGCATAATGTCGTTAATTTAGCGCTAGGTAGCGCTTGAAAAATAACCTCAAAGCCATTGAAATTAATCATACCAATTCAATGCTCAAAACCGTCACCTTCATTTCAATATCGTGTATAACTTTTTCCTTCTTCTTTCATAATTCAACTAATTTATTTGCTGTTACAAAATCACTATCAAATGCATTAAGAAGCTTTATTTTTTTGTTCAAAATGGTAACATTGCATAGCTGTTGCGACGTCGCGTCGTGAGATCATCAAAGTAAAACACATCATCACACTAGTTGAGAATATTGATGTCGAAAGCATTCACAGAATTTTATACAATAGGCACTAGATTATAAGCTTTTGATGTCTTTTGTGTGTTTACGATCAATATTTTAATTTTATTAAGGCTTATCCTCAAAATCAATGTCACTAGTGTCATCAAACGATGAAATGATGAAATCCTTTTTTGTATGTAAATTTATTAGGTCAGATTTACGCATCTGATTTTAATAGACCCCAGGTACTTTAATGCTGGTATTACAAAACTATTCTAAACTGGCTGTTTGCTCGTAATGTGCTATTTGTCGCAACTAGTAGGTACCCAAGCCACGCTTACGGTGAAGTTAGTGTTACGAAAATGTAGAAAGATTTACATAACTTTTGCTTAACAAGAGCTTAATAGATTTAGAGCAAGGGTGCTTATTACGTGCCTACGATAAAGATGCAGTGTAATAAAATACACAGGTGACTCAATGCCGATGGCTGAACAAGGTTTGGCAGGCAGTACATAATCGTATATAAGATTTTTAGACACTAAGACAGGTTTTTTAACGCCTGAATATAAAGTGCATCTTGCATGCGTAGTCGATCGAAAATCGAAAGTCCTACATCCAGATCAAAACGAATATGGTAGATAGCCAAGAGGAAGGATTCAAACAAATTCATCATCATCATCAGCAGCCTATTAATGTCCCCACTGTTGGGCCCCTGTGCACGGGTACGAGCCATGATCCACCGAGCGGGCACAATGCTGATTGGTGGATTTCACATACCTTCGGAAACTTTTAATTTCCTCAGACATGCAGGTTTTCTCACGATGTTTTCCTTCACCGTTAGAGCAGTCGGTAAATGTACGTAAGTCTTCGAAAAAATCCGAAAAACTCATTGGTACATGGCATTCAGTATTGCATGGTTTCGAACCCGGACCTCCCGCATGGGAGCCCGGCATCCTAGCCACTAGGCCAACAACTTAAAAAAACTATCTGAGGTAAATAGGCATACACCTATCTTACTTAACTAAGACCTACAGAGAGGCATAAATCACGTTTTACAACGTTAAGATTAAACAACGGATTTTGAAACAAAATGGTAATCCTGCGCAGCAGTGAAATGTCAACAGAAGATTCTTGGCGACGACGTAATTAAGTATATGTATTACAACATAGGTATTTTGTTATTGCAAGTAAATCCTCCATAGTCCATAAGGTTTTCCTCATTTAAGTATATATTTTTATATTATTTTCTTCTCTTCTTCTTTATAGTGTTACAACACATACCATAACCGCTTCCCATCGGAATGATGAGCCGCACAATGGACAGACACTCACTATGTATTTCTATCCCTTTTTTTCCAGTTTTAATTGTTATCTATTTCATCTTTAGGTATTTATTTATTTATTTATACTTTTATTATTTATACTTTTAATATATTTTTGTTTTCGTCCCTGACTGCCGTTTCGCCCGCGATGCCTTCGTCCTGGCACAGCTGAAAACCAGCGCTGCGGTTCTGCCGTACCGGTCAGACTGCAGCACATGCTGAGCATGTGTCTTTTTAATGTTGCATTGGTTTTTTAATTTCAAATATTTTTTAAGTTTAATAATGTATGCAATGTTAAATAAATGCTTATCTTTCTTTCTTTCAAAGAAATTATAAAACAAGTTCCAATTTCTGTACGGGTGTCGCAACTAGAGGGGATCTCATTCGGATCAAAGAAAAAATATTCAAGGAAAATTCGGATAAAAAAGGAATACCACTTAAAGCTAAATTAGAAATATTTATACATAAAGAAGTTACGTGCTCAAAATATTTATATCTTCAAATGTCAAATGTCCGTTCTATTCGTAGGGCCCACACCCCAGTTCGGGATAAATACATTTCTTACAACAACAAAAAACACAATTTACTTTCTGTTTCAGTGGTTATTGTCAGTACTATTATACTGGGTGTAACAAAACCCCCTTTAGCCCAGAAAGGGGGGTATTCAATACCCATAACTGAACAACTTTCACTATGAGACCAACTCGAAAAACGCGAAAAAAATCAGCTGTTTCATACATTTCGGTTGTGTAGGTATTGACTATTGAGCTTTCGTATGGTATAGCTTGTTTTTTTCGCGATTTAAGAGTTGGCCCCATAGTGAAAGTTCAGTTATGGATACTGAACACCCGGGGTTGTAGGGGTTTTTTGTTACACCCAATAGTTAGAGTTAAATGGGTTGTGCTTATTAACGGGAGCTGTAAAAATCGTGGTATAGACCATTTTTGGCCTAAAATACTACAACCATGCGAATACATTTTTAGAATGATATGGTTTAATGTAGTAAACATATGATCTATTAAAAGGGCCAAGTTCAGCTGAGTGTCGCTAGATGTATAGATACCTATACCTCTACCGACGCTGGTTTTCAACTTGACCCTTTCCAACTTATAACTATAGAGAGCAACAATGATACCAATAATACCTACATACCTTCCTGTATTCTAATGTATAATTTAAAAATTAAGTACCTAATATTTTACTTCTGTTTATTAATATTTCCGTTATTTAAATGTTCCGGTAGTGTATCATTAGGGAGTGATCCCTGGCACACAGGTGATGCCTGAAAATCAGCGCCGCAGTGCTAAAAGCGCTACGTCAACAGACTGAGTCAGTCCCGTTTTTCCGGTGCTGCACACCACCTTCATCAAACTTAATTACTATTTTTATAATATATTTGTTATATTTGTACACGCACACATTGTTGCTTTCTTCGTCCGTACAGTCACTGAGGGGCCAGCTGAAAATCAGCGCTGTGGCTTGCCTCAACATTATGCTGAGCTGGTGTACCCTTGTTGGCACTGTACCGCACCGGATGTTCTGTGCTGCATGTATTAATCTTTGTATACTTCTGTATTGTGTTCTATATTCTGGTGTTCACAGTGATAAATAAACGTATTCAATTTCAGTTTGTATAATATTATTTTTATCTTCTGTACCTAATTGTTATTATGTGTGTATTGGAAATAAATTTCAAAATCCTTCTGTCTTTTTTTTTTTATGTTGAACTAAACCCGCATTTGACCTCGATCTCGCCTGATGGTAAGCGACGATGAGGTCGACGATGGAGCATGCGGGTCCAGTAAATGCCTATTCACTCTGGCCTTGAAGATCCCAAGGTTGTAGTTTTCGGGAAATACAGACGCCGGCAGGCTGTTCCATTCCTTAGCCGTTCGCATAATGAACGAGGAAGCAAATCGCTTCGTACGAACAGATGGGATATCAACAACATAAGGATGGAACCCCTCCCCGCGCCTGGTAGTCCGAAGGCGGAATGGAGATGCTGGAATTAGGTCGTGCAATCGGTATTCCGTGTCTAACATAAAAGCATTTACTTTCAATTTCGTAGCAAACTCATCGTCACCACTCTCGGTATCGATACAATTTACTTTCGTTTTCTACGTATCTTACCTTCTTCGTGGCCTTGAATCGTCTGGAACCAGGTTAGTGGCTCCACGGAGCGCGGTCGCATTCTTTCGTCGAAATACGTTGTCGTTGTTATGTCACCGAGTGCGATTCGGTTGAATGGGCTCGGTTAGTATCAAGTTCAATTTGACAAAAGAATATTGTAAGATCACGGTTAAAATGGTCATTTATGTAAGCTTGCTTCTAAAGGGACATAAATAGGGTTGTCAAGATGATGCCACTAGTACTTTCATATGTTTTTCTACTCCCATTTCGTAATTTGTTCAATGAGAAACCACAATCAATAACATAAAGAGGTTCATTCGTCATGGTCGTGTGAAAATAGTGTTTTAATGAAATATTAAATAACAGTTTTCGATTGTAATATGTAAATTTTCTTTTTTTTGTATGACACTGCATACAAGAAATCTTTCGTATTGCATTTTTCGTAGGACATTTAGCACTACATTTAATTGGCCAACTACAAGTAGTTGGCCAATTAAATGTAGCTATAGTATCAAGATACTATAGCCATTTAAAAAAAACCAACACCCGCGTCTGCGCGATATCGATAATACGTCAAACATGTTTACGGTTTCCATAGTTACCAATAACATGTCTAACTGTCATGGCGTCTGTTGGAGATTCCGTAATGGACAAACCATTACGGAATTTTCTGTTTAATATTTCATGGTCTTAGAAAAAGTATTGTATGCAACGTATGTAATGGCGATTTTAATAAACAGTTCTCATGTTAAAATTGCTGTCATTATGTGGCCGTTGCATAAACTACTATTATAGTTGACGTAATGAAGATCGGTATGAAAAAAAAAAGTTCAAATAAAATTCCGTAATTATAGCGCACTTTTTTATATTCTCCATCGGGCTTTATAAAAGCACCACCCCAACTCTTCCCATGGGTGTCATACGAGCCGACTAAGGGTCTTAGTGGATTCTATTCTACACCTAGTAAACGGCGACAGGCTCGCCACCTGTCACCTTTATCCACCAAATCTTACGGCGAAAAGTGGGAACTACCTATAATGACAGTGGTTCCTCTGTCAACCCCCTCGGGGATTATGGACGTGAGAGTTATGCTATGGACTTTAGAAGCTTTATTTTTTATATTACCGGAGTAGTAGGGATTCGTGGATTCTGGCTCAGTGAATCCTGCCTCCAAGGCATTGCTCCGGCAAAAAAAAAAAAGAAAAAAAAAAAAAAAAAAAAAAAAAAAAAAAAAAAAAGTGAAACACCCCATCTAAATCGATTGCGCTGGGTCCCGAAGTCGTATCTCTCACCGTTTCAGAGATACGCGATCCTCCATAGTGCTCCTACATGATTACGTTAATCACATCATTAGCTTGTTGTTTGCTAATCACCTCTCCCAGTCGGAACTGCTATTGTCCTTAATCACCTGCATTCATTGCTAAGTCTGGGCTCCTTAATCACCTAATTACCGATCTACTGCACCGAGTGTAAACACATTGTCGTGGTTTTGATATTTCGTTGCGATCATGTTGTACTTATCTCTTTATATGTAGGTATTTCAGACTGTTTCTTCAGAGATACGCGATCCTCCATAGTGCTCCTACATGATTACGTTAATCACATCATTAGCTTGTTGTTTGCTAATCACCTCTCCCAGTCGGAACTGCTATTGTCCTTAATCACCTGCATTCATTGCTAAGTCTGGGCTCCTTAATCACCTAATTACCGATCTACTGCACCGAGTGTAAACACATTGTCGTGGTTTTGATATTTCGTTGCGATCATGTTGTACTTATCTCTTTATATGTAGGTATTTCAGACTGTTTCTTACTGAAATCTACACCAAAATCAGCTTTCATTCAAACATAGGCTACTTTGTAATGGTCAAATAACATTTTGTAATGTGTATGGATTTTTCCCAAATATTCCAAATATTTTGTTAATTGCTTTTTAACGTGATCTTAATAGTGTCACGTAGCTATTGTAATAAAATTAATATTAGTCTAATGTAAGTATGGATGTTTCTAGTAAGACTGCTTTCTAATTGTTAATGTAATTTTTAAGTAGTTAAGATTGCTATAAAACGCGTACATTTCAACGTTTCCGTACCAATTACTGCTTCTAGCGAGTCTTGACAACACCTCCACGTTCAACCACATTGGAAGAAACATGGATGTAAGTATTGCTTGTATTATTAACTTTCTATTATTGTCTTGGTTTTGTTCTCTGTATTTCGACTTTAGTCCCCCTCATGTGTGTTTCATTCATGTTTATTGTATACTTCTTTGTTATAGCTTGCATGCTGTATGAAGAACAACGACATAAACGTAGACGTGGAAGAAAACACCTTCAAACATTACTACTTCCCGCCCTCCGATGATGACACCTCACTTTCTCCTCGGTATTCAACCAAAAGACCGAACAATGATTCATTGGATGAATTCTTTGAAGAACCGAAGAAGAAAAGAGTCAAATTAAATTCGTCCAGTGTTGGGCGATCAACGAAGGACGGTGGTATGTCATACATCTCAACGAATGTAGATGATGGGGCAACTGCGACACACCTTATTAAGATTGAAGTGTATGACATGAAAAAATTGGCTACCATCGATCCTGAGGAACATTGGAAACATGCCGACGTACGTCTCAAGTACTACGTGAACAAACAAAATAACCACCACCGACAAACTCGTGGTCTGATCTATAATATCACAAAGGAGATATCGAATTCCAGCGATTGTAAAAAATACACCTTTAAGCATAAATGATAACTTGTTATTATGTTTAGAATTGTTTTCTTGTAATAAAAGCAATCATTCATTTTATATAATATTTTTATTTATTTTTCCTTAACTTATACCTAAAGTAATACATAACACAAAATTATAAAAAATTCTTAAACATTTCAGTTAACATAGCATCATTCTGAATAGTATCTTCTGTAAACATTCCAACAAAATCCGTAAAAGTCATACCCCTATACTTAAAGTATAAAAACATCAAACAATATTCACCACAAAGAGATGAAAATACATTTTGGATAATCTTACTATTATACATCCACATACTTGTATTTCTTCGTAAAAATGACAAATGATAACCCTCAGGCTTGCGACCAAATGTATCAAAGTATTCGCCAACACCTTTACTGTTTACATATATTGCTACCCAATGTAATCCGGGTTTTGTATCAGGGTCTAAGTTGCTGATTAAATAAACCGGTGTTGTCATGTGTATTGGAATACGGTTAGCAGCAAAAACATTAGGTTCTAGAGAATGGTTTATCTTTTTTAAATAATGCGATATGTCTAAAGTATTCATGATAACAATTTAAACATGTGTATTTCTTAATAACAATATGTATTCTAGACATAGTAAACAATGTCCTCTACTTTTATACAAAATATTTAACTGCTGAAATCTACATTAACATTTCTATTTTTATCTATTTCTATTATATTATCAAATTCAGCGTAAACTATACAGTTAACTGTTTTTGTTAATGCAGTTTCAAACCTTACTTCTAATCTCACACTACCATGTCTGATAAGATTCCAATGTGCGGTGGAGTTAGCAGATAAGTCTGGTGTTAAGTCAAAAGCTAGTAAACAATAACCATTAGCAAATTGATTTCTAGATATACCATTTCCATCATTCAAAAAATGAATACCAGTTCCTGAGAATAATGTATGATAGGCTGTGGTAAATATGTTGCTACTGAAAACGGGCTGTAAAGCTTTCGATGGTATTTGAATACCATCAATATACAAACTAAATGTGTTTATACCATAATTTTCGAAATCATAAGGATTCTTCGAAAAGTTACCGTTAAAGGCTGCATTATCGACAAATCCTACTATACATCTTTTTGGCACTTGACCAAGAAATACGTTGTCTAATGTTTTACCTTGTACACCCGATGGTATAGTCAAAACTTTAACCTCAGCCCGCGTTATTGGATATTTCGCAGTAGTAGATTCTAAAACTTTTTGATGAGCTAGTAGTACAGTTGGGTTGATTCGAGCTTTACGAATCATGAGAGTAGCATCAACAATAGAAACTTTCAGTTTAACATCATTAGATGAACACATAAGGTTGAAAGCATCTCTGGAACGTACTAACTTTATGCACATTTCCACACCGTTGATTAAAAATTTTTCTTGATTAAATAGGTCACCATGTAGATGACCGATCATTTCCACTTCCTTGCTATCTTTCACAAACTTTTGTCTTTGTATAAAACCTTTATTTGTTTCATCAGTAGCATTCATATTCCCATCGGTATCTTCATACCATAAACCACAGGTGAGATGTGACTGTTTAGCTGGTGGGGCATAGTTTAGAAGTGTTTCTATATATGCTCGATATCCATAAGTGTTGTTAGGAGGAGACACAAGTTTTTGATTTAGATAAACATCTAGTTGACTAAAAATAGAATGAAGCCAATTGTTGACCGGGGCTACATTAGTTGTTGCTGCTAGAGCTGTTAAATCTTGGTTTACTATTTTGGCTTTGATCTGTATTAGAGTATGGGATAGATCAATATAATCGTCACCAGTTCCGGGAATTTGAAATTCAATAGGTCCATCATCACTTAACGATGAAATCGGTTTGTAATGAATCCACTGACCACTTTCAATACTAGTTTGAGTGGCTGGTAATGCAAACAGATCTAGCTCAGAATTAACACATTCACAGGAATGATGATGTAAAAATGACATTTTGTTTTTTATAAACCACAAAATATATCGTTATAATTTATTTTTTTATTCCTCCGAGCTATTTTTACTGTTCTCTCTTAACTTTCTATTATTGTCTTGGTTTTGTTCTCTGTATTTCGACTTTAGTCCCCCTCATGTGTGTTTCATTCATGTTTATTGTATACTTCTTTGTTATAGCTTGCATGCTGTATGAAGAACAACGACATAAACGTAGACGTGGAAGAAAACACCTTCAAACATTACTACTTCCCGCCCTCCGATGATGACACCTCACTTTCTCCTCGGTATTCAACCAAAAGACCGAACAATGATTCATTGGATGAATTCTTTGAAGAACCGAAGAAGAAAAGAGTCAAATTAAATTCGTCCAGTGTTGGGCGATCAACGAAGGACGGTGGTATGTCATACATCTCAACGAATGTAGATGATGGGGCAACTGCGACACACCTTATTAAGATTGAAGTGTATGACATGAAAAAATTGGCTACCATCGATCCTGAGGAACATTGGAAACATGCCGACGTACGTCTCAAGTACTACGTGAACAAACAAAATAACCACCACCGACAAACTCGTGGTCTGATCTATAATATCACAAAGGAGATATCGAATTCCAGCGATTGTAAAAAATACACCTTTAAGCATAAATGATAACTTGTTATTATGTTTAGAATTGTTTTCTTGTAATAAACGAGAAACGATAATAAACGATAGCTTGTTTTGTGAGACTCTATGTGTAAACACGTGGTGATTAGGGTGTACAATCTTTTGCTAATAGTTTGTCTTTTGTGATAGAATAATTAATGAGACTCTTTAAGTGAATGCGTTATGAGTTGGGGGTGTATAAATGCAAGGTTTAGAAGTACGGTGTAAACAGTCGCTATTGAAAATTTCTAGAGTAACTTTCAAGTCAAAAATGTCGGACTCAGAGTGTGTTAGTGCATTTTTCGCGAATAGTGACTTAGAAGATAATATCGAATCTTCCTATTGCGTTAGAGAGATAATCGAACTATGTGATGCTGTGGAAAGCATTGAAAATTTCTGTGATGAATTTAACGAGTGTGTAGAAATGGACATTACGGAAGAACCAAATAAGGATTTATTCGATCCGCATTTCGATAAATTATTATGCGATGTGGTTGAAGACTTCGAGAAAATGTAAGTGTTGTGATATAATGTTATTACCATTTTGTAATCTCCATAGTTTAGAACCCTAAGCCCAGCCTTTCAAACCACTAGACTACTAACGCCACACTTGACAGGGATTTATAAATCTATAACTTATTTTATTTTATTTATTCTACAGTAATAAAATACAAATCGGAGGGGGTTTGAAACGTCCTGCTGAAACCGAACATCAAGGTGCTGTTGAGAAAAGGCGACGACTAAGCGAACCGTCTACATCCACCCTGCCTTCCACATCAGCCCAGCCTTCGACTGCAATCGAAAACTGCGAAATGGTGAAGTGCGCAACTTGTGATATATTTGTTAAAAAGAGGTACTTATCTAATCATTATAGAAGTAATCAACATAAAAATAACGCCTTACGGGTGCATATTGAATTCCCAAATGTTACTTTAATTGAAACTGCGTTCGGGAAAAGAATACACACTTATAGAATAACTCCTCCTGCTGATTGTGATGGTTTTATTACTTTTGAATTGTTTTTTGATTCGATAAAGAATACACTAATAAGCTTAATTAATGAAAGCATTATCCAACTTAAAACGTTTAAAGTAAATTTTATTTTACATGCAAATTTTATACAGCAAACTAAAGACATATCTAACGTTTTCGACTTCCAAACGTCTAACTTCATTTTAAACGAGTCCGAGGATTTAAATAGTTTTCTAAGTTCTTTGAAAGAGACTATTTCCAACAGAATTTGCGAATTTGAGAAAAAAGATAGTGGGTGGAGTGTTAGGGATATAATCAGCATTGATATGAATGTAAATAAGTTTAACCCCCTCCGGGGTTCGTCTTACATAGACTTACCTCAGGACATAAAAGCGAAAAAAGCAGTGATTAATGTAAAAAATTTTGATAACCAGTGTCTAAAATGGAGTTTACTCTCGGCATTACATCCTGTGTTTAAAAATTTCAATAGAGTCAGTTCTTATGCTCAACATGATAGTAAACTCAAATTTGATGGTATTCCATTCCCTGTAAAGTTAACAGATATCCATAAAGTTGAACATTTAAATAACTTAAGTATCAATGTTTTTGGATTGGAATACAATGCTGCGACTAAAACTCATTCTGTGATCGGCCCATTGTATTTTACAAAATCGCGGAAAGAAACACACGTTAATTTATTGTATATAACGAACGGAAATAGTGGTCACTATTGTTATATAAAAAATTTATCTCGTTTGGTATTCCGTCAAGTTACAACACGAAATGATCCTATTTATATATGCGATGGATGTCTTTTATATTTTCATTCAAAGGAGGGTCTTTCTAATCATACTATTCATGACTGTGCTCATATTCGAACTGATCTCCCAAGTCCCGATACAAAAAGAAAAAACTGGTGGGGTGCAAATGTACCTAATGATAAATTAAGTTTTGAAAACTTTGATAAAAAAATGAGAGTTCCGTTTGTTATTTATGCGGATTTCGAGTCTTTTCTTAACCCTATCGAGTTTTGTTCTAATGATCCGAAAAAATCATCAACGACTAATGTTCAAAGACATGATGTGCACAGTTTTGGATATTATGTTAAATGTTCCTATGACGATAAACTTTCAAAATATGTAACATACACTGGTGAGGATTGTGCTCAAGTTTTCATGGAAAAACTGCATGAGGATCTCAAAATCATATGTCGAAATAACAGTTACCAAAAATGTCCACTCCCTCTTACTGAGGAAGATAAAAAGATCATACAAGAGTCCACTACATGTTACATATGTGAGAAAGATATAATTTCAGAACAGCATATTGATCATGACTGGCACACAGGTGCTTTTATAGGCGTATCTCATGAAAGTTGCAGTAACAAACTCCATAAAGCCCGTTTTATACCTGTGATTTTACATAACTTAAGTAATTACGATGCACATTTTATTGTACATGCTTTAAATTTCGCGGAAGGCGAGGTGCAAATAATTCCTCAAAATAAGGAAAAATACATTTCCTTTTCTAAAACATTAAAGGTTGGTGGTAAAAACATCGATATAAGGTTTATAGATTCTTTAAAATTCTTGTCTAGTAGTTTAGACTCGTTGGCCAAAAATTTACAAAATGACCAATTCTGTGAGTTGAAAAAAGAATATCCATGTGAAAACGATTTTGAACTTTTAAAGAGAAAAGGTGTCTATCCCTATGAATATATGACTTCTTTTGATTCATTGAAACTACCATCTTTGCCACCAATTGATTGTTTTGTTAGTTCTCTTACGGGGGGGAGTATTTCTAATGATGACTATGTTCATGCCCAAAAGGTATGGTCTCATTTTCATTGTAACACACTGGGTGACTATTCTGATCTCTACTTAAAAACAGATGTACTACTTTTAGCTGACATTTTTGAAAACTTCAGGAACGTTTGTTTAAAAACTTATAATTTAGATCCCGCTCATTATTACACAGCACCTGGATTAAGTTGGGATGCTATGTTGAAATGCACTAAAGTTGAATTAGAGCTGCTAACTGATTTTGATAAAATCGCCTTTATAAAATCGGGCATAAGGGGAGGGATATCACAATGTAGCAACCGCTATGCTAAAGCCAATAATCCATATATGAGTGATTATAAAAAAGATGAACCAAATTCATATTTAACTTACCTTGATGCCAATAATTTGTATGGTTGGGCTATGTCTCAGTATTTACCAATATCTGATTTTGAATGGGTTGACCCTAACCTAAATTATGATGTACCAATTGATTCTGATGTGGGATATATTTTAGAGGTAGACCTAGAATATCCTGAGAGCTTACACAACTCTCATTCTGATTTTCCATTGTGTCCTGAAAATATTTGTATTGGAGAGACAACAGACCACAAGCTAGTACCGAATTTAAACAATAAGAAGATGTATGTTATTCATTATAGAAATCTTTTACAATGTGAAAAATTGGGTCTGCGAGTTGAAAAAGTTCACAGGGTACTTAAATTTAAGCAAAGTCCGTGGTTGAAAAAATATATTGAGTTGAACACTCAACTGCGCACAGTAGCATCATCAAACTTTGAAAAAGATTTTTATAAATTGATGAATAACTCCATATTCGGCAAGACAATGGAGAATATTGAAAAAAGGGTAAACGTAAAACTATTAACACATTGGCAAAATCGTGGTAAAGTTCAGGGTGCTGAGAGTCTCATTGCTCGACCGGAATTCCATAGTCTTTCTATATTTTCCGAAAGTTTGGTAGCAGTCCAACTGAAAAAAACAAAAGTGTTTTACAATAAGCCCATTTATTTAGGATTTAGTATATTAGACATATCTAAAACGTTGATGTATAATTTCCATTATGACTACATGAAAATTAAATTTCCTAATTTGAAATTGTTATACACTGATACCGACAGCTTAGTTTATCAAATTTTTTGTAAAGATTTTTATAAGGAAATTGAACCCGACTTAAATAACTATTTCGACACCTCTGACTATCCCCAAGACAATGTTTATGGGTTCCCACGATTAAATAAAAAGAAATTAGGATTTTTCAAAGATGAAAACAACGGCAAAATATTTACTGAATTTGTTGGATTAAGATCTAAAATGTATGCCATGAAAGTAGAAGATAAGACCATTACAAAAGCTAAGGGTGTAAATAAATGTATAACTAAAAAATTGAATATTGATAACTATAAGTCCTGTTTGATGAATAAAAATATACAATTTGCTGAAATGTTTAGATTTAGGAGTATTAAACATGTAATATTTACACAGAAAATTAATAAAATTTGTTTATCATATAACGACACTAAGAGATACATTGTACCAAATTCCACGAATACATTAGCTTGGGGTCATTATAAATTAAGGTGATTAGTGATAATTAATGATTGTAAATAAAATTAGTAATAAGATCATTTGTATTTGTTTGTGAGTTTACTATCATGTTGAGCATAAGAACTGACTCTATTGAAATTTTTAAACACAGGATGTAATGCCGAGAGTAAACTCCATTTTAGACACTGGTTATCAAAATTTTTTACATTAATCACTGCTTTTTTCGCTTTTATGTCCTGAGGTAAGTCTATGTAAGACGAACCCCGGAGGGGGTTAAACTTATTTACATTCATATCAATGCTGATTATATCCCTAACACTCCACCCACTATCTTTTTTCTCAAATTCGCAAATTCTGTTGGAAATAGTCTCTTTCAAAGAACTTAGAAAACTATTTAAATCCTCGGACTCGTTTAAAATGAAGTTAGACGTTTGGAAGTCGAAAACGTTAGATATGTCTTTAGTTTGCTGTATAAAATTTGCATGTAAAATAAAATTTACTTTAAACGTTTTAAGTTGGATAATGCTTTCATTAATTAAGCTTATTAGTGTATTCTTTATCGAATCAAAAAACAATTCAAAAGTAATAAAACCATCACAATCAGCAGGAGGAGTTATTCTATAAGTGTGTATTCTTTTCCCGAACGCAGTTTCAATTAAAGTAACATTTGGGAATTCAATATGCACCCGTAAGGCGTTATTTTTATGTTGATTACTTCTATAATGATTAGATAAGTACCTCTTTTTAACAAATATATCACAAGTTGCGCACTTCACCATTTCGCAGTTTTCGATTGCAGTCGAAGGCTGGGCTGATGTGGAAGGCAGGGTGGATGTAGACGGTTCGCTTAGTCGTCGCCTTTTCTCAACAGCACCTTGATGTTCGGTTTCAGCAGGACGTTTCAAACCCCCTCCGATTTGTATTTTATTACTGTAGAATAAATAAAATAAAATAAGTTATAGATTTATAAATCCCTGTCAAGTGTGGCGTTAGTAGTCTAGTGGTTTGAAAGGCTGGGCTTAGGGTTCTAAACTATGGAGATTACAAAATGGTAATAACATTATATCACAACACTTACATTTTCTCGAAGTCTTCAACCACATCGCATAATAATTTATCGAAATGCGGATCGAATAAATCCTTATTTGGTTCTTCCGTAATGTCCATTTCTACACACTCGTTAAATTCATCACAGAAATTTTCAATGCTTTCCACAGCATCACATAGTTCGATTATCTCTCTAACGCAATAGGAAGATTCGATATTATCTTCTAAGTCACTATTCGCGAAAAATGCACTAACACACTCTGAGTCCGACATTTTTGACTTGAAAGTTACTCTAGAAATTTTCAATAGCGACTGTTTACACCGTACTTCTAAACCTTGCATTTATACACCCCCAACTCATAACGCATTCACTTAAAGAGTCTCATTAATTATTCTATCACAAAAGACAAACTATTAGCAAAAGATTGTACACCCTAATCACCACGTGTTTACACATAGAGTCTCACAAAACAAGCTATCGTTTATTATCGTTTCTCGTTTATTACAAGAAAACAATTCTAAACATAATAACAAGTTATCATTTATGCTTAAAGGTGTATTTTTTACAATCGCTGGAATTCGATATCTCCTTTGTGATATTATAGATCAGACCACGAGTTTGTCGGTGGTGGTTATTTTGTTTGTTCACGTAGTACTTGAGACGTACGTCGGCATGTTTCCAATGTTCCTCAGGATCGATGGTAGCCAATTTTTTCATGTCATACACTTCAATCTTAATAAGGTGTGTCGCAGTTGCCCCATCATCTACATTCGTTGAGATGTATGACATACCACCGTCCTTCGTTGATCGCCCAACACTGGACGAATTTAATTTGACTCTTTTCTTCTTCGGTTCTTCAAAGAATTCATCCAATGAATCATTGTTCGGTCTTTTGGTTGAATACCGAGGAGAAAGTGAGGTGTCATCATCGGAGGGCGGGAAGTAGTAATGTTTGAAGGTGTTTTCTTCCACGTCTACGTTTATGTCGTTGTTCTTCATACAGCATGCAAGCTATAACAAAGAAGTATACAATAAACATGAATGAAACACACATGAGGGGGACTAAAGTCGAAATACAGAGAACAAAACCAAGACAATAATAGAAAGTTAATAATACAAGCAATACTTACATCCATGTTTCTTCCAATGTGGTTGAACGTGGAGGTGTTGTCAAGACTCGCTAGAAGCAGTAATTGGTACGGAAACGTTGAAATGTACGCGTTTTATAGCAATCTTAACTACTTAAAAATTACATTAACAATTAGAAAGCAGTCTTACTAGAAACATCCATACTTACATTAGACTAATATTAATTTTATTACAATAGCTACGTGACACTATTAAGATCACGTTAAAAAGCAATTAACAAAATATTTGGAATATTTGGGAAAAATCCATACACATTACAAAATGTTATTTGACCATTACAAAGTAGCCTATGTTTGAATGAAAGCTGATTTTGGTGTAGATTTCAGTAAGAAACAGTCTGAAATACCTACATATAAAGAGATAAGTACAACATGATCGCAACGAAATATCAAAACCACGACAATGTGTTTACACTCGGTGCAGTAGATCGGTAATTAGGTGATTAAGGAGCCCAGACTTAGCAATGAATGCAGGTGATTAAGGACAATAGCAGTTCCGACTGGGAGAGGTGATTAGCAAACAACAAGCTAATGATGTGATTAACGTAATCATGTAGGAGCACTATGGAGGATCGCGTATCTCTGAAGAAACAGTCTGAAATACCTACATATAAAGAGATAAGTACAACATGATCGCAACGAAATATCAAAACCACGACAATGTGTTTACACTCGGTGCAGTAGATCGGTAATTAGGTGATTAAGGAGCCCAGACTTAGCAATGAATGCAGGTGATTAAGGACAATAGCAGTTCCGACTGGGAGAGGTGATTAGCAAACAACAAGCTAATGATGTGATTAACGTAATCATGTAGGAGCACTATGGAGGATCGCGTATCTCTGAAACGGTGAGAGATACGACTTCGGGACCCAGCGCAATCGATTTAGATGGGGTGTTTCACTTTTTTTTTTTTTTTTTTTTTTTTTTTAGCCGGAGCAATGCCTTGGAGGCAGGATTCACTGAGCCAGAATCCACGAATCCCTACTACTTACCGGTTAAATTCGCGTTTGACCTAAATCTCATGTGATCGAGATGAGAGATTAGATTAGATTAATACTTTATTGCACACCAGAAATGTACATAGGAAAGGAAACAGAATAAATGTACAAAGGCGGCCTTATCGCTCAGAGCGATCTCTTCCAGACAACCTAGGCGATAGAATAATTGTTAATAGGTTATCGGCAGTATAGTGCAGAAGAGTGAAATATGAAATAGTTATTGGTTTATATACTGAGAGATGATGAGATCAAAAATAGAGCACTGGCTTAGTATGTTAGTAGATGATATTGGTTACTCGACTACGTCAAATACAAAGAGGGTAAGGGATTTCTCGTGTATCCTGGGATGGTACCTCTAAAATGAGTAAAGAAAGGTCGGAACTTCCGATTGATTTTACACCTCCGACTCCGACTTCGACTCCGATAATTTTGAATCGGAGGTTATACCGAAGATTTGTGAGCAAACATATTCAAATATCAATATTTTATTAAATAGTGTAGAACTACATATGTTTTATTGCCGCAAACGTCATCATACCTAATATTGGCCAGTTCAGCTATAAAAATTAAAAAACGGTTTAAAATTTGAACATCTCTCTTCTACCTCCGCCTCCGAATCCGGTACCGACTCCGATAAATCAAATTTAAAACCTTCGGTTTCGACTCCGGTTCCGGTAAAACCAACTCCGTAACATCCCTATTATTAATCAATTCATAGTTAGTCCATACCGCAACAGTAGTTTTAATTTATAATTATAATTACACAGCAGTTTTAATTAAAATATCTACGCAACAAGCATGTATCTATAGACGTGGGCCGCCTACGAAATCGCACAAAAACGAATGATTATGTGGGTACTCGTAAGTAGGTAAGTAAGTACCTATTAATCAATCTAAAACATAACTGAACTAATTAATAACTAACTTGCATCAAGTTTCAAAAGAACACCTCATGCTGAGTAATACATTAGGGTAAGACAAGACATATTTTCATTAAGATAACAAATCATCAATCTCGAAGTTAGTGGTAGGGTTGTCACTATATCCTATGATGTAATATAAAAATATACATAAATATTTTTTTTGGGGAAGAGCCAGCGTACATGGTGTAATGTATGGTGTACATGTTTATGGTGTAGTGTAGTGTTATTTATTTGAGGGTAGTATCTATTTCATACGCCTTTTGCACCCGTATATTATGTATCTTATGATTTTTCCATTTTTGCCGCCTTCTGCACATCGTATTGTACCTCTCTTTATGTTGTATGTTTTGTTTTTGTCCCGGGTGTGCAATAAAGTATATTTGCATTTGTGTAACAAAACCCCCCATAGAGGCAAAAGGAGGGTGTTCAGAATCCATAACTGAATAAGATTAACTATTGGGCAACTCTGAAATCGCGAAAAAATCAGCTGTTTCATAAATTTCGGTCGTTTATGTATTGTGCTTTTGTAATGAATAGAGGAGAGATTTTTTTTATTCGATCTTCGTTTCGATCGAATAAGTTGTTTATTTATTTGCATTTCAATGCACAAAAAAGGTGTACATGAGGCGAGCTTAATGCCTTAAGTTGTTCAGTTTACACACCCCCTTTTCGCTTCTATATTCCCTTTTAACTTCTATTCTTTTTTCTTCTATATTCTTCTTTTCGATTTTGTTGAGAATGAGCACTTTTGGTCTACGGCCACTTTGGAACCTAGATTAAACGAAAACTCTAGTTGTGTGCTAGAATTCATATTATTATGGGATTCAAATCAAATCACAATGCTAGCTTCTATGAAACTTTTTTTTTAAATTGTCGTTAACTAACTTGTTTTACAAGTTTGTGCACTATTTTTACACTCGCTGTGCCAAAATAATAAGTTTAGGTTAATTTTAATATATTTTTTATAATTTAGGTACAATTGTTTCATTTATTTTATTTCATTCTTGAACCTAACGTGACAACCCTAGTTGGCACTATCACTTTCGTCTGAACGAAGTGGAATGGAAAGTCAATGAACTGTGATAGGTGAAGGTCGGTGGTCATTGTTATGAAACGCGGTCACCGTCACCGTCGCTCTACCACGCTCCAAAATCCAGATCCTTCTTTATATAGGGTCCTATTTTATTAGCGGCAAATATTTCTAGAGTGTCATCTATAGGTTCTAACAATAAAGATAGAGCAAAAAAATTTTTTATAACTATGAAATTTTCGAGAAAAACAAAATTGTTTGTTTGAAAATTCTACAAATGAATGAATTATTGCTATTCTAATACAGAAATAAGAATTATGAATGAAACTAGTTTCAATTTAACCAAGGAACATAATAATGGGGTTTCTTTTCCTTTAGTATTTAAAATTTTCATATGGGTAACAGGGTTATTTTTTCATGTAGAGTGATACAAATGACCAGCACATACCCTCCTCCAAATATTTGCTACTAATAAAAAAGGACCTTATATAGGTCCGTAAATCGACCACAGAAAATTTGACCTCAAGCTTTTTTATATATAATCTGTACGGGATCCTTTCTTGGTGATAAAGCCCCCTTAAATGTCAAGTGTCAATTTAACCTTTCCATAGTCTTTCAAATATCTCCGCCTGGGTTTGGATGGGTTTGTTCCGTCAAACAAAATTTTCGAAGAGTATGGATCAAGTCCATCTCTCAGTAGACATCGCTCTCAGTCATCTCCCAAGTTACTATCACGCTATGGTGGGAACTTACCATTTACAAACTGACATATAATACATGCAGCACCACACCCCACTCCACACACACTAAGTCTATTATTTCTTTTATCCTTACCTATAGGCCTTTGATTGTAAACCTCTGCTCTACATAAAGGCACAAGAGAAAGGCAAACCTCGGTATACGAGTAGCAAGCTATATACATTGCCCTATTTGCTCCAAATTTGCATATCACAAAGATTCCGATCTTTTTCATTGCAATTCGTGAGAAATGTTTTGGTATTATAATTGAATACTTACTGCTTTTAGATTACAGAATATTGAAATGACTATAAGATGAAAATCAGCGCTGTGGCTTGCCTCAGCATTATGCTGAGCTGGTGTACTCTTTTTGGCACTGTACCGCACCGGAAGTTTTGTGCTGCATGTATTATATCTTTGTATACTTCTTCTGGTGTTTACAGTACTCAATAAACGTTTTAAATTTCAATTTTTCAATTTCATCAAAGAATTTGATATTTTGGCAGAGATTGCCCGTCAAATAGTGACACATATCTTTCAAAGCAAAGCTCAGGTACATTGGAAGACACACAAGCTACTCTGTGGAACCCTGTCGCAATAACTTTTTGTAATGATTTCATGATATGTTACATACATATTTTCACGCGATCCCTTGCGGAGTAGGCAGAGATAATGGATCTCATGCCTCTCCTCTGATTTCATGACATTTAATATAAATGTATACGTGTCAAAAAAGTTATAGCGTCTAGTACCAAAGGGTATTCCAGTAAATGAACAGTGATAAGCTACTCGTGTAATGTATAACTTGGACCGATACCTCAAAGTCACCCATCAACTTGTATTATACAATGTTATCGCAACGGTGAGTCAAAGGAATTATTGTAGAATGGGCTACGAAGTAAGGGTAAATAGCTGTAAATTAAAATTTAAAGGCTTCTTTTTCTTAAAGATATTACACAAAATCTTTACTCTTAAACAGATGGAATGCCTTTTTGGATATATTTTTTGTGCTCAAATACTTATTGCCAAAATTTTAAGGTAAACTACGACTAGTTTTAGGATTATTTTTAGCTTTGAATGTGGTTAAGAAAATCTTAAAAGTTACTCAATAAATAGGTCCAATAAAAAGTTTTTCCCATACATTGTTTGCCTAAGGTCCAACAGTCACAGAAAATTAATAATTTTGTTCCTGTAAATGCATACATTTTCATGAAATTTAATTTAAATAATAACGAGTTATGCTACACCATTTATACATATATATTTTTTGTTTATTAAGTATTTTTTTGGATTTTGTCTATGTGTGTATTAAAGATTATAATAATAATAATCATAATTATATCTGCAGGAGTCATACCCAAATCCTTACACACCAGCCTGAAAACACTTTAAATACACCCTCTTACTTTCATTCTTCTTCAGAAAGCTGTCATTCTAAACACTTGCAGGATTGTTCGAAAATTCCTGTCCATGGACACAAAACGTCTCACATTCACTCATCATCAACACTCTCACACACCATCAACTCACTTTATTTCTTCCAATTACCTCTACTTCTAATACGTCTTCACTCATACTGTCGTTTGGCCAAAAGCTCGCGACAGTATGGTAAAGTCACCCCAATAATGGGAGAAAAACAGTAATATAAATAAATAATAATAAATAACAGACACTTCCGAGAATTGTTTTATTTCAAAAAATCCTTCAGGTTTTGAGGTTATATCTAGTCGTGCTATACACATATTCGGACATTCATATTATTATGTATTGGTGAGAATGTTTATACCAGCCCTCGACACTTGCAATCTCTTCAGCGCGGATTCCGCCCGGACACCGCGCGGACACCGCGCGGTGTCCGCGCGGTTAGGTCACTGCGAGGAAATTGAATGTTGTTACCTAGCAAGTAGAGTTGAGACTAGCCAATAATGAATACGAGAGCGCGGCGGCCACGCGGGGTCCGCGCGGCTGCAGCGAGAAAATGTTCGTGTCGTTTATCTGCAGCCTTAGAGTGTTCGGTTCCGTTATGAATTTATGATACTACTTTTCATGTTGTATTTAAGATTCATGTGCCCGTTGGATTCTAATAACATGAACAGGAAAGCTAAGAGTAATCATACAAGTCACATGTTAATGTTCCTAAAGTATATATTGAAATCATGTCTGATGGTCTGCTGTTGTATTATAATACTCAATTTTTAATTAACTAGTATGTTAATTGGATCATAGGCGGAAAAAAAAACATTATCCTTTGCTTTTTGAATATTTTGCGTACTTATAATGATCCCTTTGCGTTCTGTACATTTTGCGACGCGACTTTTATTTTTCACCAAAACCTGTTAATATTTACTATTTGTTTAAATTTTATAAAACGCCACATTAAGATATAATGAAATCAACATTTATTTAACTTGTCACACGCACTTCCTTCCTTTCTTCCTCTTATTTTTTGGTAATATCTATTTTTTTTTACGAAATCCACTCTGTAGCAAGTTTCGTCGCTCCACACTGAGGGTGAGCCCAACTAAGGCAGGAGTCACACTCCGCTGGACATGTGTGACGACTTGAAAGTGCGTCGGCGGTTGGCACACAGCCCGCAATCTGATTGTCTGTGTCACCGGAATACTCTACCCAGGAATAACACTAACTCGTTTCAAAAATCTGGAATTATTATTGTTCTGATATTGGATTGATAGAGTAAAGTGACTTGTAGAAAATTACTAAACTTACCGAAGCAGCAAGATACGTTCTTAATGTTAAAGTTTCCTTAAGTCTCCTGTCATCTCGGTGCCCTACTCAGGGTTTCATGTATGACCAGATAATATACATTTTTAAGACCAATTGTAACACATGAAAAGCAATAAATGGTATGAGTATGAGTATGAGTATCGCTATCTAGAATTATGGTGCAGAAAGAGATAACATATTTTATTTTCATTATCAGCCTATTTAAGTCAGCTATCTAATTCTTGGAGACTGTCTTGAAATTCATAATTTCAGTGATTAATTGTTATAGTTAAAAAAGCCCGATTACAAACAAATTAAATGTAAACTTTTCTAAGTTTACTACATACATTTCATATACGAGTATATACGTAAAAACAGATAGATACAAACTCTACCTTGTAGAATAAAATCTGTAGACTATTATAATAATGAGAATCTAACACGTTCACAGTCCCTACCCTTTGGTATCTCCAGCGTGGTAGCACGGACTGTGAACGTGTTAACAAAACAGCGTCATCTATGAATCAGATGTGGAAACTTCAAACAAATACACCTGGCAAGGTAGAAACCAGCAAAAAGTACGAAAGTGAAAGGGAATCTGGATTTCGGACACTCGTGCGCATAAAAACGACTTAGTTCATCGTTCTACCGTATGTTATTTGTGACGCTAATGTCTTTATCTCAAAATAAGAAACGTGTTTTTTTTTCTTCTGAAATACAAATATTTGACTTACCTGTTTCACGGAAGTTGTAGCCAGAAACATGGCACTTACCTGAAAAAAAATACTTTTAAAGTATTTGAACACAGTGTCATTAAGCTGATAATATGAGTTGTATTTTGCTTGAAATTGATTAAAATATATGAAATTTGTAGAATTACTTTAAAACAACCAACAGGTGGATGATTGATAATGTAGGTAAATATAACTAAACAGATTTGTAATTTCATTAGACTAAAATAGTTAACAAAACAAAAAAATAATACCAAAAAATGAATTATTGGTTACGATTTGAAAGCTTCATAACAAATTCATTTCAAATTGTAACTTTATGGGGTTTTAGAAGAGATCTCTCTTAGAAATAAGTCACACCCTTTCTGCTTCACATATTTTAGTCTAAGTTTGTAACATATTCTGTGTGTGTACAATAAAGAGTTTATAAAAGCTATGGCGAGGTCATTTCAACTCCCATCCACAGTCGTCGTTAAAAATAATAAAGCTCACTATTTCGCTTGCCCGCCTGCCCGTTGCATAATATTATTAATCATCTATTAAGATACGATATTTTACACTATTTTTATTGACTACTCTATGACAATAATACATTGGGTCACATCCCTATTTTAATACATTGGGTCACATCCCTATTTTAATACATTGGGTCACATCCCTATTTTAATTAAAATTAGTCCAGTTTTCACTGTTTTGTCTAGACTCTCTAGCTTACTATGTGCTACGTTAGGAAAAAACTACTACGCGGGTGCTACGGCTTTCAACCGTAGCAATAAGGGCAGTGTTACTCAAAATTAGTGATGCAGGTCGTAGGGGCAAAGCCTCAAAACTATTAACAGTGTCCAATTATCATAATTTAATGTAATGGGTACATTCTAATGAGAAACTAAAAAGTCAATTAGTAAGGTCAGATTTCTAGTATTGTGCAAATTCGAGATGTTATAAAAATAGGAGTGTTACGAGAAGAATTACCAATTCTAAATGAAAAGACCAAAAACAAAGTCAAACAAACCATGACCGTCTGGCTGTCACACTAGTGTGACTACCAGTAAGTTTTTCTTCTTCATCACACCGCTATTTTATGAATTAACTGACAATTCGTCTGCTCTCCTTGTACAATACGAGTACAATAAAAAAAAACGGCCAAGCGGCCCTTCAAACTAAATAGTATTTAAGTATTCCTGAAATATCCAAGAAATTCCCTTTTTTTCATGGATGAAATAATGAGCAGTCCCTCCCCTTCTTCATTCCATAGAAGACACGAACCTTAAATTATATTTTCCCCTTGTATGTGACGGATCAGAATATCCCTAACGCCACTGGTTAAGCGTGTCGTACGAGGCGACTGACCCGAGTAACTTGCTGGTGGTAGGACCCCTTCAGGGTCCGCCTGCTAGCGACCACCTTCTATGTAAAGTCTGTCGTCAAATATCTTTCCTTCGGCGTTGTGTCTCAACAGTGTTTATTACTGTTTACTTAGACTGTGTGCTTCATCTTCCACCTCATCGTTAAAGACACCAGGTGAGATTGAGATGACATGCTGGTTTAGGTTAGGTTAAAATACAATAGAGGTGGAATGTACACCTCCCAGGAAGAGCCCAAGGCAAATGCTAGGAGGGCACCGGTGCGTTCCTCTGGAGATCCCGGAGCCCGGAGCCCATCGAGGGGGTTTTAGTGAGTAAAAATCTCACATAACCTAGTCTCTCCCCCAGGAGGCTGGGTATCTTTCGAATATTTCCCCCCGGTTAACAAAAAAAAAAGGTTCTGTTAAAAAATACCGGAGGTTAAAATCAACTTCGGGTCGCTGCGCCTCCACAGTAAGTACATAAGTAAGTAAACAACAAAGTAAGGTTGATGTAGACGAAAAACATAACTTACATAACTGGACGGTTAGTTGGCTGCGGATCTAAGCCAGTGATATCAGAGTGTAACTATAATTACTCCGTTTTGGTGAAGTATTTGGGTCGTTCCGTATTTTGCGCCCAATAATGATAGGTTAATGAACGATTGGTTATTATTGGCCAATCATTATAGGTACGTGGTGGTTTTAGGGTCAGTATAGGACCAATTTTAAAAATTGAATAATGTATGAAGATGATAATTATAAATAATGGTTTTAGACTGGCGTCTTCGGTTATTCACACTCGGTAGAACTTCATTTTAATTAATGGAAAAATTAGATTGAACTGGAGTCCGCTTGAAAATGATGATTGTATTTAGAAACCGATCGCGGTACATTTATTTGAAAATCAATAAAAACTTGTAGAACTAAGTGTTGAAAATCTTATTTTTTTTATTAATTGGAATCTCCTTTTTTTAAAATATTTGACCACGGGAAATTTGTCGTAAATAAATTAGAATAATAAACTATTTGAAACATTCATACGAATATCAAGAAATCGTAACAATACCTTGTATATATTCCAAATTCCTTTTGATTAAATGTTCCAAATTCCTTTTAGGTATAGTATATAGTTACTAATGTAATGTTATAAATTGTAATATGCTTGCACGGAAAGTGCGACGGAGTCCCGACTTACAAGATACAGGTTTCGACCTCGTTTGTAAGTCGGAGGTCCTATTATTGTGCCTTGTAATAAGTAAATAAACTTTTCAATTTCATAGCGACAGGGTGCCACAGAGTATAGCTGGATTTGACTTCCACCGTAATAGGTACTTACTAGGAACACAAAGTTGCTAGGAGTCAATATGAATTTCCCAACTTGACCAGAAGCACTGAGATTGATTACCACACTGGGTCTAGGAAACGGTTATGTCGGCGCCCTGACATTTGACAAATAGCCCGGCGACCGGCGCCAACCAGTTCTGTCACTATGAAGGAATTTACAAAGTGAACTGATAGGGTAAGAAAATATTTTGGGTGCATACTCGTACCTAATTTTCCTGCATTATTTACTAGTATAGGTAGAGCGTTGGTGGTACAGTGGCTAGGATACCGGACTCCCATGCGGGAGGTCCGGGTTCGGAACCATGTACTAATGACTTTTTCGTATTTTTCGAAGACTTACGTACATTTTAGCGACTGCTCTAACGGTGAAGGAAAACATCGCGAGGAAACCTGCATACTGAGATGACCAGTGCGTAAAATGGGGTAGGCGCAAAAGATCCTCACTCCTACTTTCCGAAGTCCTACTCCTGTAAGACAATAACGTCCCCATTAAAGGACTGCTGGACTTTTTGGCGAGGTTGGGGTGGCTTGTTTTTCCATCACACGCAAAATAGGCGCTAGACTTCGAGTTGCGGAAACCAGCCCGTTACTACAATAACAATTACAAAAGGATCCCCAAGGGTCGAAGTGCCGCTGGGGTTTCCCGGCCCCCTATCATAAGATAAGTATATAGTGGTAGTATAGGATATACCTATGACCCCTCAGGCTGAGAACGACAACTTCCTAAAACGACAACTTCCGAAAACGACAACTTCCTAAAACGTCTATTCCAAAATAGACAATTTCCGAAAATGACAAATTCCGAAAATGACAAATTCCGAAAATGACAAATTCCGAAAACGCCCTCAGTTATGAAATGTCAAAAATGTCTAATTTATACGTATTAGATATGTGTGCGTGTGGATTGATCATAGGTGCTTTTCGTTAAAAACATGCTTTGCTCTGTTACTGAACGTCTTTTAATGAAGTGAAACAACTTAATAATGTGAGTCAGACTCAACCATGAAGTGTTCCGTAGTAGCAAGTAATAAAAATAGTAAACAACTACTAATTTCATAGTGAAGTTGTCGTTCTCAGCCTCTGACGGTGTTGACATTCTAAAATGTTGTCGTTTTAGGAAGTTGTCGTTTTAGGAAGTTGTCATTTTAGGAAGTTGTCATTTTAGGAAGTTGTCGTTCTCAGCCTGAAGGCCTATGACGATGGATATTAACAATTTTGTGGATTCTTTTCTGTCCTGTTGCTTGCAAAGAGAAAAGTGACGTACTCTTATTTTCTAGCGAATATTTGCTATTCATTTTGGTTCCATTCATTTTACACTCTCCCAATCCTTCTCACATCCCTAGGAGGTCGGATTTTTATCCTTTGCGATTGTAAATCCTTCTGGATTAGTTATCGGTGGGGAAGTCGTATCCGAGTGCCGGTTCAGCCAGTTTATTGTAATTTTGTTATCTGTCTTTTAGAGGCTTTGGTACACAACAAGGTGACCAGGTCAGCCTCGTTAAGAGTTACTAAGGGAAGGAAAGGGAAGCTCAAGTGTTATTTATTAGAGTCAGCCCTCGCTTTAGGAGCTAATATAGCAAAAAACATAAGTCAGTTTATTTTATGTAATTCCATTATTGGTGAGAAAGTTTATCCATCTTTTCCGATACTAACACTAGAGAATATGTTAATAAGTAACAATTAGGTTACTGTTACCACAAAGAAGAGTAGGAAATTAGTGATGTCATAGGTGTAAAAAAACTCGACTGTCGATGCATGGGAAAGTCGTCGATAGATACAATGAATCGATAAAAACGTGGAAGTATGTGAGACTGCAATGCGACGTATGCCGTCGGTGCATGAGTATAGTCCGTGTATAGTGCAGTCGCGTAGAAAAGTGGTAAAGATTATGCAATTTTTATGCAACATAATGACTGATAATGCATCTTGGGAGGAGCGTATGTGCAGCTGTGGATCATGATAAATATTAATCAATCATCAATTTAATATCAAAATTAATAAACAGAATATTAAGAGACTGTCTAAACTTTACTAATATTTGATTTACTAATACAATGACAACAATCGTAGAAAATGTGAAAAATATCAAGCCACATTATTACAACTTTTTATACACCGATATATTTGGTCATACTGCTGCCAATATTTTTACTGGGTAAGATATATCATTCAGGGCCCTTGATTTAAAAAAATAATACTAGTATTTCGCTTAATTCCATTCCATTTTCCTTTTTATATGCCTTAATTCCATTTTATATGCACCTAGATAAATATTTCTGCATAAACCCCATAGTTAGGTGGTTGAAAATGCCGCAAGGCATTAAGCTAGCCTCATGTACACCTTTTTGTGTGCATTAAAGTGTAAATAAATAAATAAATAATAATAAATTAGTACTTCGTTTAATAATATCGATTCTTTTCCACACAACTGTACTCATTGGCACCAGATATGCAATTTGACGGAAGAGCGCGTGCCATGGAGTGGCAAGCCGGCCGGCGCGCGCGCAGTGTACGATCACATTGCGCAATACTGTAGTGATGGCGCAATATCGATAAACTATCTGTCGATGTTTTATACTCTCGTCCTTAATTACTTAGGCCTGGGTGATTGATTGATTATTTAATCTAAGTGTCTGAGATTGCGAGGCAGGGTACTTACTAAAGAACTTATGTAAATAATGGTTTGTCAATTTTATTTATTAGTAGTAATTACTAGTTGAAGTTAGTATTATTTACTAGTTTAAGCACGATTTAATTCAGTAGTTATAATTTTAAATTATGAAGGTTTTATTATTATTGTCAAAGTCTTTAGCAGAGGACTTCATTGTTGGTAATTAACAAATATCTTTTTGTTGAAAAACCTAATATTTTGTAAAAGTGAAGATTTATCCATTACATTATATTTTACATTTAAATTCCATGCACGATTTCTTGATAACTTACATTCTTGATATATTTTATTTTATCGATAAATCAACATTCAACTAAAACCGCGACAT
The DNA here is from genome assembly GCA_947369225.1 of Hofmannophila pseudospretella. NCBI lineage: Eukaryota > Metazoa > Arthropoda > Insecta > Lepidoptera > Oecophoridae > Hofmannophila > Hofmannophila pseudospretella. The sequence goes on along the minus strand of OX376318.1, from coordinate 13,785,672 downwards.
CATTAATTTACGTGTAAATCTATCTATGCACACGTTTTTAGCCAAGTCTCGACGTAATATGAGTGTTTAGTCGTCATTATGTTAAATTCCCATACATTTGTCATACATCAACAGCGATGTACGAGGAAATGATTATTGAAACTATAAATTAGTGTTATGACGCTATGTATCAAATTCAATAGAGAGCGCGTCAATCTATATGTGCAGATCTGAATATATGCACAAGTCGAGGTATGGAGGAAGACATTCCCCGCTCCATCGCTCTTCTACGCCCCGCTAAAACGTAATTTTTTTTTATTTTTATTTATTTACTACTAAACCCGCATTTGACCTCGATCTCGCCTGATGGTAAGCGACGATGAGGTCGACGATGGATCATGCGGGTCCAGTAAATGCCTATTCACTCTGGCCTTGAAGATCCCAAGGTTGTAGGTTTCGGGAAATACAGACGCCGGCACGCTGTTCCATTCCTTAGCCGTTCGCATAATGAACGAAGAAGCAAATCGCTTCGTACGAGCAAATGGGATATCAACAACATAAGGATGGAACCCCTCCCCGCGTCTGGTAGTCCGAAGGCGGAATTGAGATGCTGGAATTAGGTCGTGCAATTCCGATGCCCATTCTCCGAAATGTATCCTTTAAAATACCGATAGACAGGCAACCTTGCGCCGATGTTCCAGACTATGCAGTCTAGCTTCCACCAATATGTACTGAAACAGCCTATATTCAGATCCGCCATGAAGATTGACGCGAACTCTACATGATTTGATGATTCTTGTAAGTAATACATTTTTAACCCCCGACCGATCAAGGGAGTGTTAGTTTGACACGTTTGTATGTTTGTGGTCTCATAACTTGATAACGGATGATCCGATTTGGACCCGGTTTTTTTCTAGAGTTCTTAGCCATGTCTAATAAAAATTAGATCAGGAATATTGATTTACACGAATAATTTCGAGCTAATTTTGTTGGTTTTCAGTAGGGGGCGGTATTTGTCCCATGGATAGCTACCAAGTTGTCTATGGGATGAATGCTGGCCGTTATTGAATACCTTCTTTTTGGGAAAGCACTGTCTCCCAAGATACAGGTTCGCCTAGTTTGGGAGTCAGGGTATTGTTCGATTTACTCATTTGTGATGTTTTCAATAAAGATTATTTATTTATTATTTATTATTAAATTTCGATCTTCTTATAACTCTATATTTATTTTACCAATTGAAAAAAATAATTTAAATCTTCTTTTACAAAAAAAAAACAGGTGAAACAAACTAATACCAGCTAGGTACATTCAGGTATTGATCAATGATGGAGCGATTTTCTTTGTAAAGTCGTATTGTATTCGAATAAAATAACTTTTAATACATATTTGAAAAACCATTTCCTCTAGTACAAAATTTGCCTTTCGGTGATTCGACTTCAATGTGTCTACAGAAAAACCTAACATAATTTTGTGGTGAATTATAACTAGACATACTCGTAGATGCAAAATTATGATTGATTACTTTATTAGTGATAATTTATGATTGATTTATTAATTGAACAATCATTTTTACGCTTTCGGGCTTGCTCGCTTATCGTATGGTTAGTGACCAACCTATTTGTCAGAGTTGTTCCCGCCCGTAGGGCCTCTGACATGGCTTAACGACTGCTGTCGAACGACAACAACCGGGACCGACTGCTTAACGTGCTTTCCGAGGCACGGAGGAGCTCAGATGAAATGTGCCACTAGCGGTCACACACTCAGGTACCGACCGCGCCAACGTCGCTTAACCTGCACGATCACTTTCGGACCGTGCTCGCAACCAGGCTACGAGCTTCTCCTTCCTTCACCAGAAAAATACAGTACGGCAAGTACAGGGCATAGTAACTGCTATCTTGCCTTTTAAACCACTTTTTAGAACAAAAGCATTTTCATGTCCGTCAAAATGCACGATCACTTTCGGACCGTGGTCGCAACTAGGCTACGAGCTCCTCTTAACGCTTTCGGGCAGAATATGGTGATACAGAAACACAATGTAACATCTGCATTACGAATATTATATTATTTTGTAATTTTTTTCCGGTGCTGCACACCACCACCTTCATCAAACTTAATTACTTTTGTTTATTTATTTTTGTAATATATTTGTTTAATATTATTTTTATCTTCTGTACATAGTTGTTAGTATGTGTGTATCGGAAATAAATTATTTCTTTCTTTCTTTATATTTATAAATAAACGTTATTTCTATTTCATACATTTTAATGTTTCATGTCAGGTTAGCGACGGTAACATTAGTTCGAGGACCTAGGGTTCTGCGAGCAAGTAATGGCGCAGAAGGAAGGCGAGGAGCGGATCAGGGAGGACGACCCTACGTCCGACCCGATCCGCCGTAGGAGAACCGGGCGAAGGCGACTGGCTCACGCTCGCCACCTTCCCCCTTAATGGACAAGGGGAGTCCATTGCCTGATAACAGGTCCTCGAGTTGGTCTGGCGTGCCCGTGTTCCGGCACGCCACCACAAGCCGAATGGGCACGTGAGTCCCCAGAGTTGAGTCCGTAATGCGGACACCCGCAGGCGAAGTCGCGGAAATTATGCGCAAGCGTTCCCGCGGCTTCGCCGTCAGGCGGTGCGCAGGAACACCGGGGGGTTTTTGGCCGGTAAAAGTCCGGCATAACCTCTTCGTCTCCCCCTTGCGGCGAAGAGGTAAGCATGAGCGTTTCCCCCCGAAAAAAAAAAGTTCGAGGGCCTAGGCTGCGTTCCCACTACCAACGAGTTTCTGTTCTTCTGATTTTTAAATTAATTGACTATGAGTTGATGCAAATTCTCCATACACAGTCTTCTATTACATAAGAGTTAACAATTTTATACAGAAAAAAAAAATTACCTATTTAATTGACTATGTAGTTTAAATTGTATGATAGCAAATAATAAAGCAATTTAGAATATTTTGTAATTTTACCTTAGGTATTTTAGTGTTATTTTAATATCCCGTCTTTGTTTTTAATTCTTAGCATTTTATTTTTAAGTATTTCTTAGAAACTAAGAAAATTACTATAGAGGTGTGTTTTTTTCGGGTAAATTACTACTACTAAATTATGTACAATTTAGAAAGAAAGAATTTAGCTCACCTGTACACAAAAGTGTAAAAGAATAAATTAATTAATTAATTTCTATTAGCGCACAAATTCAAATTAATTCTAAACATTACCGGAATGTGTTCTGGTGCCTTGAACACATTCCGGTAATGTTTAGAATTAATTTGAATATTTTTATATGTGTGTTAGTTTTGAAAATAATACGTATAGTTCCTTGTTTTTATACCAATTTATTATGCACAAAACTTCTAAGGATTTCACAGTTATGACTGGTACACCAAGTTGTTTTTACAACCTGAAACGCTCACATGTTGGCGAGCTTAAAAGCTTATGCCTATAGTGGAACCTCAACTTTAGTGAGTAATAAAGAAAGCTTGCATAACTGCGATTCCGCATTCGACAGAATGGTCTACCTAGTCTATGTCTAGATAAAACTTAGTCTAGATAGATAATAATGTAAATATTCTACGTACTTAACTGTCTGTAGTAGTAGTCAGTTCACCTAACTTATTACTGAAACTAACCTCCATTTTTTTGTTTATTAAAAGTCTGACCTCCAGAAAAATAACCTTCTGAACTTATACGAAACCTAGCTGACTATAACAAAATACAAGATTTGAAAAAAGCATCATTCCTTCTAAAGTGTGAAGTACCCACGAATACCATTTTATTTTGTTCCATTTTTTTTTTAGATAGTGCGTCTTGGAGCCCCCCGGTTTGTCCCGTGCGGACGGCAAGAGGCCGGACGGTCTTACATTGATGGCGAGAGGGCGCTGTCTCCTCTGGGACGCGACGTGCGTTAGCACTTTCGCGCCCTGCCATCTCGCCAGCACTCGGCAGAATGCAGGTGCAGCTGCCGAGGCCGCGGCCCAGAGGAAACACCTAAAGTACTCCAACCTGGAATCGATGTACGACTTCGTGCCTTTGGCAGTTGAAACCGCGGGACCGTGGGGCTCCGAGGCCAAGGATCTGATTCGCGCTGTGGGGAGACGAATTAAGGAGAGAGGAGGTGATCCGCGAGCCGGCCACTTTTTAGTACAGCGCATTTCCCTCGACATTCAGCGAGGGAACGCCGCGAGTATCCTGGGTACTTTCGGCCAGGGGGCACTTCGCGGCTGTTTGACTGAAATTATATTATATAATTTTTACCTAGTTATAGTATGACATTGATTTTATTTTTATATTTTTGACATCAAATTATTGGAATATAAATAATCACACTAAAATAATACTAAAGCTAAAACTTTAGATAGTTAGGTTTTTATGTTCCAATATATTTTTCCATACTTGCTCTGCGGTGAACTTTAATAATACTTGACATATAAACTCATTGTAATCTTATAATACTTATACTAAGAACATTTGGCATGTAAATTAATTTTATGAATAAATTATGATTATGTTTAAAATCGATCCCCTGAGGTTCCTTTGAACACGTCATTTCTTAAACACGACAGTTCCTTTAAACATTATTTATTTATTATAAGTCTGTTGTAGTTATGTATTTGTCTGTAAATTACCCTAAGAGAAAATAAATAAATCTTTGGAGATCTTTAAAAGGTATGTGAAGGCTCACTTTCTCGAACTTTCCTTTTATCTACCCTGGTTGTTATTCTGCTTTTCCTGTATGTTTTATGTACTTAGTATATTATATGTTACTGTTGTAAATAAAATTCTTTTATACAACGTTTTCCATAAACCTACTACTTCTTTCTCGATATAATTTCATCTGACCGAAGGTTGCCTGGCAGAGATCGCTCCTAGCGATATGGCCGCCTAAATTGTACTTCACTATTTCCTTTTCTATCTCATGTTTGTTTAATTTAATTTAATTTTAATTTATGTATTAGGTAAACACAACAGATTACAACCATAGAAATTACAGAATAATCAATATAAAGTTATGAGCTAGGTCGTAACCCTTAACGTGTAAACACAGCACGGTTAGGAAGTAGACAATTGATTGTTGTACAATATTGGAAAAATACTATTGAATGTAATGACTAAAAAACTTATGCCTATTTGAAAAATAAAAATAATATAGTAAAGACTATAAAGTAGGTGCGTGGATAGCTCACTTGAGGACATCCTCAACCCGTCTTTTAAAAACTAATGTCCTAGGATCAAACAAGTCTATCGATGGCTTATTGTTGCTGTTCGAAGAGATTTCGTTAAACAATCTACACATTCGCACAATAGGGTTATAGAACGATGTGTTGTTCTTAAAAACATTTAATACAAATGTTTTAGGATTGCGAAGTTTAAAATTCGTGTTGAAGTTTAGACAGGACAGCAAGGAAGGTGAATCTATGATGGAATGAAGAATTTTATGTAGGATTATTAGGTCTTGGTGTTTGCGCTTAAGATGAAGCAGGGTGACTTTAAATTTTGCCAGTCTATCATCATACGACGACAGCTGACGGCCGAAACCATACTTATAGCTCATTATTCTAAGGGTCTTTCTTTGGACTCTTCTTTGCAATAAAGTGTATTTTACTATACTTTACCTTAAATAAATAAACATTAACGTCACAAAAAGGCTCAGCTTGTATAGTCTGAATATTGTCTCATAGTGTAGGTAATTTAGGTAATTTCATATTCTCTGCATGGTATAGGAAATAAAAGAAATGTAGCAGTCACCGACCGCACACCAATATATGGCCTTAATAACACCTGCACTGGTGGACAAAATAATCGTAGGTACACACAGAAAATTACGAAATTATAAAATTAGTATCTTTTTGTTAGTAATCACTTTATTGTACTAATATAAAATGCACAGAAATAAGAAATATATTAAAACATGATGACATCATCAACAACCTATTAATGCCCCCACTGTTGGGGCACAAGCCTCCCTTGAACAAGCGGGTACGGGCCATGATCCACCGAGCGGGCCCAGTGCTGATATTGGTGGATTTCACACGCCGTCGGAAACTTTTAATTTCCTCAGACCTGCAGGTTTCCTCACGATGTTTTCCTTCACCGTTAGAGCAGTCGGTAAATGTACGTAAGTCTTCGAAAAAATCCGAAAACTCATTGGTGGCATGGCATTGCATGTTTTCGAAACCCGGACCTCCAGCATGGGAGTCCGTCCTAGCCACTAAACAACCGACGCTTTTAAAACTTACGCTTTTAAAATTTAAAACATGTACAAAGGCTTATTCCATAGGGATATCTTCCAGTCAACCTTTGATTTAGGAGAGTTGAGACTACTTTTATGGTGCGTATGGAGTACAATCTGTAATTCCCAATCAGTTCCCAGCACATATTATATTATTATTATGAAAATTTCATTACAAAATTAACTCTCTCAAAAATGCTAACGAATTTGTTTGGTTCAATCTACTCATAATGTGTCCAACTTTACCCGAAAAATACTCATTTTTTTTACAAATACAACTTTTTCCATACAAATCGGTATCGTAGTTTGTATGGAGATATTTTTTTTATAATTTATTCATACCCAAGATTGAAGAGAGTAATTTTAGCGAATGTTTTTGTGAACATCCTGAACAATGTAAAGCATAACAAAATACTATGTTATGTATGACATCTGGCACAGCTCAGTGAGTATCGATACATACATTGTTAATTTGTAATTTGAATTTGTTTTGTTACTTTGTTATTGTTTCTTTGTTTTTGTTAGCAACTAATTTACTTTGTTTTGTTACTTTATTATTGTTTCTTTGTTTTTGTTAGCAACTAATTTACTTTGTTTTGCTACTTTATTATTGTTTCTTTGTTTTTGTTAGCAACTAATTTACTTTGTTTTGTTACTTTATTATTGTTTCTTTGTTTTTGTTAGCAACTAATTTACTTTGTATTGCTACTTTATTATTGTTTCTTTGTTTTTGTTAGCAACTAATTTACTTTGTTTTGTTACTTTATTATTGTTTCTTTGTTTTTGTTAGCAACTAATTTACTTTGTTTTGTTACTTTATTATTGTTTCTTTGTTTTTGTTAGCAACTAATTTACTTTTAATTTGACATGTGATTTACGTTATGACTACAATTTCGAATTGGCTCAGTGCTGTATAGTATTGTAATGAATTTTAAATAAATAATAATAATAAGGGTAGTGTGTAAACATACACATAGCTTTTTTATTTTATTTTATTTTTATTTAAATAAAATAAAGGTTTCGGCTTTCGAAACTAAAATGTTACGCTACCTAGCAAAAATCAATACCCAAGGGAAAATGTATGAAATCTTCCAGTAGGTATCAAGTAGACAAGTTGTAATAGGTACTTAATGTGAATTCTTAGGCATATAAGTACATCATGCGAAGTGAGAATTTAAAAAAAAAGAAAAAAGAAAGGCCGATAGCTGGTTCGAATACCGTCCATGTTAAAGTTTTCATTGTAATAGGTACCTACTAAGAATTCTTAGGCATATAAGTGCATTAGGCGAAGATAAAAAAAACAAATATAAAGAAAGGCCGGTCGCTAGTTCGAATACCGTCCATGTCAAAGTTTTCATTGTAATAGGTACCTACTAAGAATTCTTAGGCATATAAGTAGATTACGCGAAGCGAAAAATTAAAAAAAAAACAAATATAAAGAAAGGCCGATCGCTGGTTCGAATACCGTCCATGTTAAGTTTTCAATGTAATAGATACCCACTAAGATTTCTTAGGCATATCTTACACTATTCGAAGTGAAAAATTAAAAGTAACAAATATAAAAAAAGGCCGATCGCTGGTTCGAATACCGTCCACGTCAAAATTTTCATAAAAACGCATTTTTACTCGTCATTGCCAGCCAGTGTACGCAGCTAGTTTAGCACGCGGTGCGCGTCGATCATCACGGGTGCGCGCGCAATACTGTTACGTCGCCGGCATCATCTAGACTAGACTATTTGCAAACAATCTTACTAACAGATTACTACGACTGATATTACGCATGATAATTTGTGGTTTATCTTTTTTTTTTTGGCCGCCAGTGTAACTCGGTTTGTTTTTTGTGGCTGTTTACAACAGAATTGCCAGGATTTTGGCACTTGCCGTGAATCTTCTATTATGTCGTGAATGTCTATTATCAAAAATGTTTGCTATCCATCCATCTACTTATTATTATCAAAAATGTTTGCTATCCATCCATCTACTTATTATTATCAAAAATGTTTGCTATCCATCCATCTACTTATTATTATCAAAAATGTTTGCTATCCATCCATCTACTTATTTTTATCAAAAATGTTTGCTATCCATCCATCTACTTATTATTATTAAAAATGTTTGCTATCCATCCATCTACTTATTATTATCAAAAATGTTTGCTATCCATCCATCTACTTATTATTATCAAAAATGTTTGCTATCCATCCATCTACTTATTATTATCAAAAATGTTTGCTATCCATCCATCTACTTATTATTATCAAAAATGTTTGCTATCCATCCATCTACTTATTATTATCAAAAATGTTTGCTATCCATCCATCTACTTATTATTATCAAAAATGTTTGCTATCCATCCATCTACTTATTATTATCGAAAATGTTTGCTATCCATCCATCTACTTATTATTATCAAAAATGTTTGCTATCCATCCATCTACTTATTATTATCAAAAATGTTTGCTATCCATCCATCTACTTATTATTATCAAAAATGTTTGCTATCCATCCATCTACTTATTATTATCAAAAATTTGGAAAAAATATATTGAAAGAGGATTCAAATTTGAACCAAAAACCTTAAAAAATCAGATTCACCGGTAACCTATTAATAATACTTCTATCGCCTAGTTTGCTTGGAAGAGATCGCTCTGAGAGATAAGGCCGCCTTTGTACACTTATTATATGTTTCCTTTCTTGTGTGCAATAAAGTATTAATCTATCTATCTATTGACAGAGTACTCTTAGCAGACGACCTCAACGGCGAGCATGCGTGGAACGACGAATGACTGTAGAGGAAACAAGAGAAGCGTGCCAAAACAGAGATTCGTGGCGCTCCGTTCTGTCTTTTTAACCCGGAAGGGACAAAGCGTGAAGTTATGTTTGTATCTATGTATCTAAAGTTGGAAACAATTTTTATTAAGAAAGGATTCAAATAAAGTAAAATACACTTTATTACTCAAATACTCGTATAAAACAACAAACATGAGATAGAAAAGGAGCGATCTCTTCCAGGCAACCTTCGGGCAGACGAAATGATTTCGAGAAAGAGGTAGTAGGTGTGCAAGGTTTATGGAAAACGTTATATAATATAAGAGATTTTTTTTTACAACTATGACATTAATAAGGTAATTAATTACCAAAACACGCATCGCTGATGCAATAACTAAAGCATCTCTATTGAAATGGGGCTGGGCAGGCCAAGTGTGCCGCATGCATCCGGAAAGGTGGGCAAACATCGCCATACACTGGGTGCCACAAGACGGACAGCGGCGCCGAGGCAGGCCCAGGCGTACGTGGAAGGACGATATCGACCACTTCCAAAAAGGATGGTATAAGGACGCCGAGGATAGGGAAAAATGGAAAGGAGGAGGGGAGGCCTTTGCCCAGCAGTGGGACAGGCTATAGACTATTATAAAAAAAAAATTAAAAAAATATATATGTATTCTTAAATAGATAATGATAAACATACATAAAATAATACATCGACAACATAAATTATTTTCAAATACATTTTGAGCACAAAACTACTATGCTCTACTCCGTTTGAGCTCTTGCTTCGCTTGTAAGTATAATATATTTCTTACTAAGTAGACGATTCGTAGGTAATTGAATCCGAAATTTGAAACTTGGTCTATTTCTGCTACTTATTTTACTTTCAATTACTTAATTTCATTACACTTAATTGTTTCGTAATCGTAAAATTGAATCAGATCACCGGCTTGGTGCGCGATCGTAATATGGTAATCATGTGATGCACTGGCGAGGTAATAAGCATCGGTCAATCATTAACTATAACAGCCTAGTAACAAGTAACAGTTACGACATACTAGTGTTACTCAAGTATAAGTATCTTATCTTATGATAGGGGGCTGTCGAGAAAACTAAATAGGAAACCGACAACAGGCATCCATTTCATAGTCACACTACCAAACCATCTCGTCTCAAAAGCCGTAACCGGTTTCTGCGAAGTGTTTCTCCCATCGACCCTGGAAAGAACCCGCCAGAAGTAAGATGCAAGCTTTGGCGGGAGAAATACCCGCTCAAAGGTTTCATACCGCCAACAGAATACCTACCACCGGGTTTCAAACTCCCGTGGCCAACCTGGGAAATGCTTAATCGCCTGCGAACCCAGGTTGGCTGTTGCGGAGATAATCTTCACAATTGGGGGTTTTCCAGCGATCAAGTAAAGTGTGAGTGTGGTGTCTCCCCTCAAACCGTGGAGCACTTGCTCTGCTGTCCCGCGTGTCCGACCAGCTGCACGCGGGAGAACCTTTTCGATGCCAACCAGAGGGCTATCGATGTGGCTGCCTTCTGGTCGGGAAAACTTTAGTTCGGATCATCAACACGAAAGAATAAGAATAGGGGGCCGGGAATAACCCAGCGGCACTTTGACCCTTGAGGATATTTTGTGCCTACCCCATTTTACACACTGGTCATCTCAGTGTGCAGGTTTCCTCACGATGTTTTCCTTCACCGTTAGAGCAGTCGGTAAATGTACGTAAGTCTTCAAAAATACGAAAAAGTAATTGGTACATGGCATTGCGTGTTTTCGAACCCGGACCTCCCGCATGGGAGTTCGGTGCCCTAGCCACTGTGCCACACTCTTAGCATAAGTAAAGGGCAGTGAACTCGTTATTTACCGTCTAAGGATCCAGAAAAAAATATTCTCAGACGTATTCCATATTAGTGAGGGTCGTGATCTTTCTATTATATGGAAATACCCACATAGAACAACTCTCTTGGCAGATTTAATTAGGTGCTTCCCCATTTCACACTGGTTATCTCAGTATGCAGATTTCCTCACGATGTGTTCCTTCACCTTGCTTGCTTATCATATGGTTAGTGGCCAGCCTATTTGTCAGAGTTGTTCAGGCCGCCCGTAGGCCCCTGACATGGCTTAACGACTGCTGTAGAACGACAACAGCCGGGACCGACTGCTTAACGTGCTTTCCGAGACACGACGAAGCTCAGATGAAATATGCCACTAGCGGTCACCGATCCTGGTACCGACCGCGCCAACATCGCTTAACCTGCGCGATCACTTTCGGACCGTGCTTGCAACCAGGCTACGAGCTCCTCCTTCCTTCACCAGAAAAAATACAGTACGGCAAGTACAGGCAATAGTTAATGCTATTATGCCTTTTAAACCACTTTTTAGAACAAAAGCATTTTCATGTCCGTCAAAATTTTTATCATTTACCAGCTGATGTCATTTTGTTAACATCTTAAAACTACTCGTAAACTTAAAGTAAAAGGAAAAACAAAACTAAAGATTAAAAATACGACCTAAGTCCCCCAAGTTATATAAAGCGTAACTAATAAATATTAACATCATATAGAACTATTCAGTGATGGATCAGTATTAAGGTAGAAATTTTGCATAGTTAGTTTTCAAATTTCGTAAACAAATTGTTATGCTGCCCAGTAAAATTATAATGTCACTAGTAAATTTGTATACAATCTTATAGTAGGTTTCAAGCGTTTAGGTTCATGGACCACCACTTTCCCAAAAAGTACACTTCCCGAAATGACAGAGAAAAGTATAAGATGTTAGTTGAGATATCGAACACCGAATTTCATATACATCTACAGGTGTCCACGTAAGTTAATTGTTGGAATAAAAAAAAATCACATACCCTATGCTTGCTAGCTTTTCGTATGGTTAGTGGCCAACCTATTTGTCAGAGCTGTTCAGGCCGCCCGTAGGCCTCTGACATGGCATAACGACTGCTGTCGAACGACAACAATCGAGACCGACTACTTAACGTGCTCTCCGGGGCACGGAGGAGCTCAGATGAAATATGCCACTAGCAGTCACCCATCCAGGTACAGACCGCGCCAACGTCGCTTAACCTGCACGATCACTTTCAGATCGTGCTCGCAACTAGGCTACGAGCTCCTATTAAAGCATATTAATATAGGACATGATCCACCATACAAGACCAGTACAGAACCATTTCATATACTTTAGATAATGTTTCCTCACGTAGTATGCCAGTTTCTTCACGATATTTTAAACTAGAGCATGGAATCATAAACTTCAAAGCTTGATGCAACTGGTTGGTACTGTTTTATTACTGCCTATACCTAATCACTGATTATATTTTACGTATTGCAACTGTACTATACTACATTCTCAGTAGTTTCAAAGGTTACATTTCAAAATATGTAATGAAACTTAGTTTGAAAGGTAACTTTTAATGTTGTCCTAAAACTGGACATTAAAATTTGAATTATTGGTTGTCGTGTGATAATTTTATTAAGTAATACAGGTTCTAATCAAATTCATTTTCTGTCAGTATAGAGGTATTTTGGTTTTGATGTAAAATACTTACATACAAGTTGTTATTCCTGAAAGCTCTATAAGTTGAGTTGAGGCCCTTTTCACAACAACAGCAGACCATCAGACATGATTTAGATATGTTCACCTTTGACTACATAATTATTTTATCATAATTATAACTGTTTCGGTCATTGCTGTGTGTGAAATAAACGTATTACTTACTTACTTACTTTTTTTAAAGTTATTAAAGTATAAAATAAATAATTAAAGCTATAAACCTTTTTCAAACTGAACCAATGAATCTTATGCAAGGGAGGCTTGTCCAAGAGTTTATTATGCCAAATATCTTCTTGATCTGCTGAAAACTCGACAAAATCTGCAGTTCAGTTCGAGTTTTCAGTAGAATATTATAAAAATTACACAAAAGTCATCGGAATGTTGATGATTAACACCTTAATATTAATACTCCCTTAAGTCTCGTATTATCTCTGTCTAGAAGTAACTTTAAAATTTATGAAAGTTAAGTCTTCATTAAAATACAAGCTATCCCTTTCTATAGCTCTATATAGGACGATTCGTGCAACTGATGAATAGATAATTATAAAACGTGATAAACTGATACGGATTTGGAGCAATCAACAGATCTCGGTTACTCAAAACCTGCCCTCACATCTTTGAAAAAAAAAACTAAAAATAATAATATTGCCCACGCACACACTGAATACTGGAGGCATACGGGCGAAAGTGTTTGCAACATTGATCTACGAAACACTTACTCGCCGTATATAATCCGAGAACGGATTGGCTACACCACACTCCAGCGCAAGATTCGCTGAACAACAAGCAAAGCGAAGATGAAGTTATTGGTTAGTAGAACACAAATAAAAAATAAAAAGTGTCCTCGTGGAGTGCAGTGAAGTGTCCAAGTGTCACGAAGTGTATCACGTGTAAAAAGGAAGCCTAAAGAAATAAAATAGATTTGTCAAATCGTGTGAAGTTAAAATATCGAGAAGTATCAAAGTGCATTGTGAAAGCTATGGCTGAATTATTGGAAATCTATCATTATGCGTCTGACTGGAAGTAGACATTCAATCGCGTTTAATCGTCTCATTCAAAGATGGCTTTCTATTACAACTTTGTCGACATGCAAAAGACACATTAAACTCAGTTTTAACATGACTAACGATAGAAACTTAAAAACAAAATTGTGTTATTTTTGTAAAGTTACTAATAAAACCTATTTTCCAATTCCAGAGGTCGTCCTTGATCCTGGCCGTGGCTATAAGCCTGGCCACGGCAGAGGAGAAGGCAGAAAAGGACACAAAGGCTGAACCAAAACCAGTTGAGAGCAAAAAGCAAGACAAAAGAGGTATTTCTGATTACGGCTACGGTGACTTCGGCGGCGGCGAACAGCACAGTTTCGGCGGAGACTCCGGAGGGTACGAGAGCCATGGCCATGAAGAGCATGTGAAGACCATCACTGTTGTCAAGAAGGTGGCGGTTCCTTACCCGGTGGAAAAACACATCCCCGTGCCAGTCGAAAAGAAAGTGCCAGTGCCCGTCAAAGTACACGTGCCGCATCCGTACCCAGTCGTGAAAACCATACATTTCCCCGTAAAGGAATACATCAAGGTACCTGAGTACATCCCCAAGCCTTACCCCGTGACGAAACACGTGCCTGTACCAGTAACAGTGCACGTCGACAGACCTGTGCCCGTCAAGGTTTACGAAAAGGTACCCTACCCGGTCGAGAAACACATCCCTTACCCTGTAAAAGTACACGTACCCCAGCCTTACCCAGTTGAGAAGCACGTGCCATTCCCGGTTAAAGTGCCGGTCAAGGTTCACGTACCGTACCCAGTGGAGAAGATCATCCACTACCCAGTGAAGGTTGAAGTCGACCATCCGGTGCCAGTACATGTTGACAAACCAGTTCCGGTGCCAGTTGAGAAGCCTGTTCCTTATACAGTGATAAAGAAAGTACCTTATCCAGTGAAGGTGCACGTTGACAATCCTGTGCCAGTCCATGTTGAAAAGCCAGTGCCTTACCACGTGAAAGTGCCCGTACCCGCGCCTTACCCGGTCGAGAAGGTCATCCCGTACCCGGTAGAGAAGAAGGTGCCAGTACCCGTAAAGGTTCCAGTTGAAAGGCCTGTACCAGTGCACATTGACAAGCATGTAGCGTACCACGTCGAGAAGCACGTGCCTTACCACGTCAAGGTACACGTACCAATCGTGCACAAGGAACACCATGAGCACCATGAGATTCCTCATCACCACGAAATTTCTCACCACCACGAAATTCCTCATCACTACGAGACTTCTCATCACCACGAAATTTCTCACCACCACGAGATTCCTGAACATCACGAGATTCCTCAACATCAAGAATTTTCTCACCAAGAGGCCCATTACGACTTCGGTCACGAAGGTCAGAGCGCGGGGGGCTCTGAAGGCTCAGAGGGCCACTTCGGAGGATATGAAGGTGGACACGAGGAGTACCACCACTAAACAGAACTGATCTCTTTTATAATTTTGTTTTAGCTTTAATATGTTAACTTGTGTTTAGTTTGCGCTAAGTTGTTTTTATTTTGTATGACTGGACTGTGTAAATAATACCGAAAGTATTAAAAACGTGATAAAAGAATGTGTCACAATTTACTTATTTGATCCTTTTATATACCTAAATGAGACATTACTCTAAAAAACTCAATTCAAGAAACATAAAATTAAAGCTAGCGAAGAATTAGATAAAAGCTATAGGAATAAAATTCCTAACAATAGTGACAAATGAATCCCTCAGTTTCAACAAAAGAAAGGAAGACAGCGAAAGAGGCATATATAAATAGAGTCATTCAGGCTGCTAACACACTAGAAGATAAGAACCAGAAAATAGAACTCCAGACCCAGTTCGAAATTACCTAGAAAATTCTGGATCACTATACACCTGAATCCCAAGATAACATGCTAACTAACAGTATTAATTTCCTATTCATAATTACAAGGTGGTTGAGAAAACGTCTACAACGAAGGCTGTTATGTAATATTTATGTAATATGTAACGTAAGACGGTAATGCGGACTCATCGAGTTAGCTAGTAACACGGTTTTAATAAAGCCGGCAATAATAATCCACCTGACATACACGTTCACTAAGTGGATATACGAGTACATTTTGTAATACACTTTTATGATAATAAAATAAGAACATTCAACTAATATGGGGAAAGACTCGCCACTGAACCTCGGATTCGCCCTCCCGAACGATTACTAAAAGAAGGATTTACAATCGCAAAGGAAGACAAATCCGACCTCCTAAGGAAGTGATAAAGATAGAGGGAATGTGAAAAGAATGAAGGGTTATGATATAATTTACATGACCGACTCGTGGTCACACCAGTCTGTTACACAATTATGACTGCCAGTAATATAATTTTCAATTTATAAGAATGGTTGTCTATGAATCTAGTTCCTGTAAAAATGAGATTAATAGATGACATCATAGTAAAGGTGAATTACACGCATAACGTCAATTACGCAAAATTTCCGACACGCAATTTGATCGATGCGTCTTTTTCAAAATTATAAACAGAATTCCTATAAAGGTATCCATTACATCGTATTAACATCGTATCTGGGGGAGATTAAACAGCATTTTAGAAAAAATGTAAACGTAAACCGATTTATACTCGTACTGTTTTATTATTTACATTCCAATAACAATCAAACTAAATCTTTTCTAATCTGTCAACTTAACTACAACCACTTATGTAACTTAACATCGAACTGGAGTTTATTACTTCAAGCGACAATTTTCTATATTGTTCGAAGTCTTGGCACTATGACTCAAATTAAAATATAGCTTTCGGCCTGATCTTACGTGTTTCGTAAAAATTGTGCAGATCACCATTACAGCATCCAGCGGTTTTGTCAAGATGACTTTTGTTATTGCATTTAGTCTAAAACTTACCTTATGTAGGGTATGTTGGCTGGAATGTGGTACTTAGAGCCAGGATCGAAGTCCAGCTCTGATCGGAGGACAGGAGGCTTCACTCCTTGGAATTGTTCCCTTTAAACAAAAACATATTCATTAAAGCTTTAACAGTTATAATAATAAGATAATATGTCATATTCATGGTTATAAAAAGTCGATAGTGACTCCGAGCACATCGATTATCTCGGCATCGAAAACTGTACATAGAAGTAATGCTATGTTGATTTAAAGTACACCACATTAATGGTACTTTATAATATGGAGATGGTTGTCGAAATGATGCCTGATTTTAGACAGGGAATGATTTATTCCGGATTGGTCCAAAAAATTGTGTCAAAATTTTTATACTTTTACGTCCGGTAGCTAATACATTTGCCAAAGACTACAACAAAACTAATGAAAATGGTTCAGTAAATAAATCGTTTTCTGACTCTAGCGTTAATGCAAATAAGGAACGTGAAATGGTCATGGACAATGTTATAAATATTTACAATTCGAAATAACAAATATTTTCGCGAATGACTCTATTTCTTATATTTATCATGGGACAGGGAAAAATTTACAGCTTCTTTTGCACGGTTATTATGGCGATAAGCAATCAAACTATGAAACAGATTCATCATAAGAGGTTTTTTTCTGCTGAAAATGTTACAACTGAAGAAGAACAACTGTTAGAAGCATATAAGGCACAATGCAAGCACAAATATGAAACTTGTGAAACACTATATACTAAAATAACTTTTGCAATTACAGCTAAAATCAATACCTAACTTGTTTTAACTGCAATAGCAGTATGTGCACATAATTTAGGAAATTGGGTTACTCTGTCATTCTACGACTGATTTTGATGTTACGTAATATTGGTTGAACGTATTTACGTATTAGCATAGCGTATGTAGCGTAAGTAGTAGAGCTAAATATGGTGGATAGAATAGAAGCAGTAGCGGATAGTTTAATCTCCTTCAATTCATTTAGAATTAGATATTGGTTATTCAATTCTAATATTATTATTTCCTTTACATTTTCTACTATAGAGATGTGAATCAAATCTTTACCTGCACATCAATGGTTTATCTATTTTCTGGATTTATCTGATGCATATGATAAAAAATCATTATTTTTCTTAAGATTGTAAATCCTTCGTTCATTGCGACTGTAAATCCTTTGTTCATTATGCGAACGGCTAAGGAATGGAACAGCCTGCCGGCGTCTGTTATTCCCGAAACCGACAACCTTGGGATCTTCAAGGCCAGAGTGAATAGGCATTTACTGGATCTGCATGCTCCATCGTCGACCTCATCGTCGCTTACCATCAGGCGAGATCGAAGTCAAATGAGGGTTTAGTAGTCAATAAAAAAATTAAAAAAAGATCGGCAAGGTACGAGTATATCTCTAATGTTGCACAATTAATGTTTATATATGACAATCAAAAAGTTATGATCACTCAGCTTATCTGCTGAACCTCTCTTGTCTTGACTCCATTCACTAATCGTTAACAAAGTCATCATCATCATCATCAGCCCATGTCATCCCACTGCAGGGTATAAGTCTCCTCTCTTTTGTGCCATCCTATACGATCCTGTGCTAGTCGCATCCAGGTCTTCGATGCGACTTTGGTGATGTCATCCGCCCATCTGGCTGCTGGACGACCTACTCCTCTTTTCCCCAACCTTGGCCACCACTCAGTGAGGAACTTTTTAACAAGACTATGCATGGTGGGCAAACACCAGAAGCGTGGAAAAATGCTGTAGTCACCATCATACATAAAAAGGGTGACAAGTGTAAACTGGGAAACTACCGACCAATAACAAAGTGAACTTTATTTATTTGTATTTTAATATATTTTTGGTTTCGTCCCTGACTGCCGTTTCGCCCGCGATGCCTTCGTCCTGGCACAGCTGAAAACCAGCGCTGTGGCTCTGCCGTACCGGTCGGAACGCAGCACATTTTGAGCATGTGTCTTTTTAACATTGTTTTTTTTTTAATTTCAAGTCTTTTTCTAATCTTTCTTTATTATATTTCTGCTGTTGTTGCCTATATTTCTTTCCCTAGTCTTTGTTATACCATTACATCTATAAATTATGTTGATCTAACATTTTTTCCATCCAAGCGCTCTACAATTTCCTTATCACCACGATACTAATTATCTAAGCCATTAACACACCACTCACCAACCGAACCTGATTATGCATATCTCATACCAGAATCAACTTCACTTAGGCTAACTTACTTAAGTTGGCTAATATCCGCTGCTGCTTGTCTTACGTACCCCACAGGTTTTACTCTCGTCCAAGTTTGAATCCGTTACTTTGAGTCAAGGCCGATCGTTGACCGCAATCCCATCACTTTCCTATACTGAACTAGTTCGACGGATTGCATTGATGTTAGTCGACAAAGTTCGATGTTATTTGAATTATGAATGAATGAATACTCTTGCGTACAAAACGATTAATACAATCTAGGCGGTCTTATCGCTAAAAGCGATCTCTTCCAGACAACCTTTTGGTGGAGTAATTTTGGTGGAAAGAGGTAGGTATTAGGTATTATATTGGTCCCTTACACCGCTATTGGATTTTGAGGTTTGAATAGAATGTATTCATCGAATGTAGTAACCGTATTCGAGTATTTCCAGTTAGATCTTGGTAACCTTTTGTTATCTTTACAAATAAATATTTTGATTGATTGATTGATCACTTAAACTGCCAATATTTATTTGAGAAAGGTGTTAATTTGATGTCAAAAATATAAAAATAAAATACTAAAATCAATGTCATACTGTAACTAGGTAAAATTATATAATATAATTTCAGTCAAACAGCCCCCCGCGAAGTGCCCCCTGGCCGAAAGTACCCAGGATACTCGCGGCGTTCCCTCGCTGAATGATTAATTGGTTATATACATTCTAGCGTTGTTTGTTTGTTTGTAGTTTGTCTAGAAAACTTCAGTAACAGTGTGACAATGTGTTGAACTCTTAAAATAAACTTCTCGTTAGTGGTTCGTTGTTTAGTTTCACTCTGTGATTCTACGGCGGGCCTTGAGAATTCGCCAGAGACTAGTTCGATTGAAATTTCCGTCATAACTCCCAGGAGTGTTAAAATTTGTCTATACCACAATATTTTGATGCTGAAAAACTAAAAACTGTTGTAAATCGCTTAACGTTTAGGCTGATGACCTGTGTTGCCAATGCCTTGTTAAATAAACATAATTTAAAAAATCAAGCCCTTAAAGTCATTGGCGACTGTATAAGCCTTAAGTCATTTTATGTTTAAAGTAAAAGTACACTTGTTAATATAAATAAAAATTATGATTTTACAAGTTCGATTTGTATGAATTAACCAATTCAGTCTAACGTAACTTGTTGATTTAAAAGAATTTGTTATTGCACAAAAATAAAACAACAAACATGAGATAGAAAAGGAAATAGTGAAGTACAATTTAGGCAGCCTTATCGCTAAGAGCAATCTCTTCAATTTAACCGTAACTTGTCTATTTAACCAAAGATTTGTTTACCTATCTTAAAACGTTTAACATTATTCTTGAATAGATTTTAGTCAGAATTTCTCCCAGTGTGAGTTTGCATCAGTAGCCGCATACCAAGAAATGAACTTGAACTGCTTAATTGGAATTCTTCATTATTGCATTAATAATCTTATGCATTATTCAGCGACCCAGAATTTGGTCAAGCATAATTTGAGGAAGTATCGAAGCGTGGGCATTACATGACTCATGAGGTAAACATTACGTGTTTTATGTTCCAGTTTTATCTGTTAGCAGTTACTAACGTTTGCTAATTGATAATTATAACAATAAATTGACTTCTCTATTTGCTATCTATCCCTTCTAGATTCCCTTTTAGAGCGTCGGTGGCCTAGTGGGAGGTCCGGGTTCGAAACCATGCAGTGCCATGTACCAATGAGTTTTTCGTATTTTGGAAGACTTACGTACTTTTACCGACAGCTCTAACGGTGAAGGAAAACATTGCGGGGAAACCTGCACACTGAGATGACTAGTGTGTAAAATGGGGTAGGCACAAAAGATCCTCAAGGGTCCAAGTGCCGCTGGGGTTATTCCCGGCCCCCTATCATAAGATAAGATAACCTAAACTTTTTTATCTTTAATTCTTGAATTGCTTGCTTTAGAATTCTAGTCTGAATACTGTGATTTCTATACTGTGTAAATCTTTTGCTTGCCTTTGTGTCATTATAAATTAACAGGTAAGAGTATTTCTGATGTGATTGCTTGCTTGCTTGCTTGCTTATTGTATGGTTAGTGGCCAACCTATTTGTCAGAGTTGTTCAGGCCGCCCGTAGGCCTCTGACATGGCTTAACGACTGCTGTCGAACGACAACAACCGGGACCGACTGCTTAACGTGCTTTCCGAGGCACGGAGGAGCTCAGATGAAATATGCCACTAGCGGTCACCCATCAAGGTACCGACGGCGCCAACGTCGCTTAAACTGCACGATCATTTTCGGACCGTGCTCGCAACTAGGCTACGAGCTCCTCAATGCTCTCTGATGTGATTAGCCTAAGTATTTATAAGTCTTTTTGTGCGGTATTTCAAGAATCCTAATGGAAAGATTTATTTTTGTTTGTTTTTTGAGTTCGTTTTTGTTCTCATGGGTGATCTGTCACTGTCTGTCAATAATAATTCACGCGACACGCGTTCAAATTGTATCTAAAATGAAATAAATGCAATAAAAAGGGATGAAACATAATTTTCTATAGCGCGATCTCGTTCACACATCTAAAGGCTCTCGTGGAACTTCGTTATACAAACTGCAACACTAAACGTTGGCAGTTTTACAGCCCAGGAAGGCGATTCTCGTGGTGGAATGTCGAATTCAACATTAGTCCTATCTCTTTCGTTCACATTACATGTGTGAGCGTAACAAGACGTACGTAGCGCTCGACTTTTGTATGTCGAACGCTGCGAGAATCGCATTCCTGGCTTGATAGCCGAAACCGTCAAAAAGGTTGGTGCCTTTTTGACATTAAAAAAAATGCCCAATCCATAGAGCGCCATCTAGCGAGCATCTTGGAACCAATCGGAAAGCCTCTCTTTGTAGTAAAAAGTGTAGCTACCTGTACTTCTCTCTGAAGATTTGTGATCCATCTAGTCTTTCTAAGATTTCGTTTTTCATTTCTTATATCATTCATCACTTTTATGTAATCGGTAAAGTGTATGTATGCACACGTTCGTACGTACGGCCCATATTGGCATGTCAATCTACACATTTCCGAGGATCGTGTAGGCAAGATTAAGTAACGTGATTGACACGTTCAATTACATTAGACAGATTAAGTTGTTAAGTGAGACCATCTCTTGCCTTTTTACTTGAAACCTTTGTTCATTAAAATATTAACACATCGGTCGGGGGGTTATTTCTTAAAAATTTAGAGTAATTCTCAAACAAAACAAACCTGAGTCTCCACCAATGGCAATTATACTGCTCCTTCCTGACATCTCCAGTGAAGACATCCCATCGCCAGCGGTCCATGACCATGGCAAACGGTAAGAAGGCCAGCTTGTCCATAGCCTGGGTGAAGAGGTAGTTGATATCGTGAGCTGTGTCGTCCACGGACCGCTGCACCAGCCCCAGGGTTTGAAGGTGTCTCGGAGAGGACACGGAAAGAGCTATGGTCTCGCCTATGGCTTCGTGGAAACCTGTGGACAAAGATAGGACGTTTCTTTAGGTTTTTGAGAGTTCTGTGTCGCTGGTGTGAAGAAAAGTGGGATTGATCCCACTTCTGCTTTCATGTGTTTGTTGAATAAATTATTAAGGGGAGCCGGAGGTCGAGCTATATGGCAAGCTATATACATAGTAGGGATGTTACGGAGCTTCGACTCCGTCTCCGAAAGGTCGGAACTTCCGATTGATTTTACACCTCCGCCTCCGGCTTCGCTCCGATAATTTTGAATCGGTGGTTATACC
Organism: Hofmannophila pseudospretella; assembly: GCA_947369225.1. Taxonomy (NCBI): domain Eukaryota; kingdom Metazoa; phylum Arthropoda; class Insecta; order Lepidoptera; family Oecophoridae; genus Hofmannophila; species Hofmannophila pseudospretella. The sequence continues at coordinate 13,763,259 of OX376318.1, read as the reverse complement.
CATGATTTGTGAGCAAACATATTCAAATATCAATATTTTATTAAATAGTGTAGGACTACATAAAGGAATATTTTATTGCCGCAAACGTCATCATAAAAAATATTGGCCAGTAAGGCTATAAAAATTAAAAAACGGTTCAAAATTTGAACTTCTTCTGAACATCTATCTTCTACCTACGTCTCCGACTCCGGTTCCGACTCCGATAAATCAAATTTAAAACCTTCGGTTTCGACTCCGGTTCCGGTGAAACCACCTCCGTAACATCCCTAATACATAGGTATCGAAATGAGAAGATTGCAAGAGGTCCCTTGATAAAATTTTACTGAGATTTCTCTGTTCTTGTCAAGTGGTCAATGTTGTTTTGGCCCTCCGTAGGCCTTTTGTATTGTTACTACGAATTTTCTAGTAAAACCCAAAGAATTATTATATTTTTACTGAAACAACATACGTTGAAACTTTTATATTGGCTGAAAACAGTGTGAAAAGAGCGTATTTTGAAATTAGAATGGGCGAAAACTTACTGTACAATCTCACCTACAATTTCACGTAGAAATAGAAATATCATTTATTTGTAAATATGGGTAATGCAGATGTTACGTTGTGTTTCAGTATCACCGTATTCTGCCCGAAAGCGTGCAAATTTTTGTTCAATTAATAAATCAATCAATCATAAATTATCATCAAATAAATAATCAATCATAATAAATTAGCGAAATAATAATAAAGGTAACAAAACAAAAACATCAAATTATTTACTGATATGTCTCAGTTTAAAAAAAATACATAAGAATTAATCAATCAATCAATCAATCAATGTTTATTTGCAAGAATACGTAATATATAACATGGTCTTACAAAGGGGTTTGAAACAGTATTCAACCTGCAAGCAGGCGTGCAAATATTTAACAGAATAATGTTATACCTATATCATTCCTTAAACTAAAAATTTATATAATTCTAATGTGCATGCAATTTGTCTAAATATTCACTAATATTATAAAAACAGTTCTCTAAAAGCCACTTTGTTAAATTAGACTTAAATTGTGACCCATGTTGTAACTTGATTTTATCTGGCAGGTTGTTATACAGCAGCACACACATGTTATAAACATTTACTTTATAAATATATTTCTTACAAGGAGGCTGATACAGTAAGTTTATATATTGACTTCTGGTTCGTTTTGGATATACTTCGGTATATTTTTTAAAGTAATCTGGATGTGATTTTACAAACCAACAAACATCTCTAATGTAAAGACACGGCAGCGGGAGAATGTTATATTTTTTGAACAGAGGCTTGCAACTATCCAAGAACCAGGCTTTGTCAATAGCACGAATACATCTCTTCTGCAATTTGAACACCCTGTCCATGTCCACAGAGTTGCCCCACATTATGAGTCCATAGCTGAATTAACAATAAAGATTGGTTTTTTAATTAATTATAATATGAATGTCAACTTAACCTTACGTTGAAAACAAACATTTTGTCGGATACAGTCACAAACGTAGTTATAGAACATACGTGACGGCGTTTCGTACCGATTCTTCCTCAACAGCAAACAAAGAAAACCATTGTTTGTCAGCCATTGTTCCAACGCGTGCTCCAAATTTAATGAAACATGCCCAAAATTAAGATTTTATGCTCTGGTTCTTTAGATTACAGAATGAAAAAGTTATGTACTCGTAGATATCAAAAAGTGATAGACTCCTACATACCTAATGGACGCGTCGGTGGCGCCGTGGCTAGGACGCCGGAATCCCATGCAGGAGGTCCAGGTTCGAAACCCTATCCTACTATCATGTATGTAAGAATATAAGAATACTTTGTGGAATACAGGATCTGGTAATGTATATCTAACATACGGGCGGCCTGAACAACTCTGACTAATAGGTTGGCCACTAACCATACGATAAGCAAGCAAGTAACCATATTTAATGCGAATAAATAAATTTTAATAGAACGTCGGTGTCCTAGTGGCTAGGACGCCGGGCTCCCGTGCGGGAGGTCCGGGTTCGAAACCATGCAATGCTGAATGCCATGTACCAATGAGTTTTTCGGTTTTCTCGAAAAATTTACGTACATTTACCGACTGCTCTGCCGGTGAAGGAAAACATCATGAGGAAACCTGCACACACTGAGATGACCAGTGAGTGAAATGGGGAAGGCAATGGCAAGCCACCCCATTAAATCTGCCACGAGAATCGTTCTATGTGATTAATCCTTAGAATGATCACGACCCTCAACAAGAGGAACACGACTTAGAAGAAAGGAAGACATACCTAATATAGTCTGCTTTATATTATATAATAATTTTTTTTTAAATATAGTAAAATTTCATTAAAATATTGCCTATAATAATAACTTTTATCGATATTATGAGTGCTGTTCAAGGTCATATCGATAGTTTCGCAGCTCTAGAAGATGCAAACCGGGCGTGCGCGGGCGCAGAGAAAGTGCTCGCGGAAGCGAACCTGCTCCCGATTGATAAACTCAAGCGCAATACAAAATGGCGGAAACATAGCCTATTACTTGTTACTATTACCATGTTTTTTGTTATCCGTTTCGTAATAGTTATTCGAGTTTGTCCTGTGGTGTTCCTTATTACCAAAAGACTATGTTGGAACTCTTGTAAATAGAGCATATTTAGGGTACCGTCAGTGGGGTCCGTACCTAAACATGACTAAACGGTAAAAAAGGAACGCTTTTGGTGAGACTTCAGTGTCTGTCTGACCGTCCATCTGAATGTCACAGCTGTTTCTCTCAGAAACTCCTAGAGATATCGACTGGAAATTTGGTACAGTTGTTTGCCACCAATACTATGGTAAAAGTAATTTAGTATTTTTTATTGAAAATTGGGTCTGAAAAAGGTGGTTGAAATCTGAAAGTAGGGCAACTGGATTGGCCCTAGGAGGCTGGGTATCTATGAAGATTTCCCCCGTTACAAAAAAAAGGGCAACTGGGTTAAGTTAGGTATCATCATTATGCACATAAGAAAACTTTTTTACAATTTTATATGCCATTGCTTTGACTTATGACCAAAAGTGTGCAAAAAAAGGCTGTCCCGAAGTTTGTAAACCGTCTGAAATAATTCAAACTGAAAAACTGAAATTTCACTGTTTTAATACACCAGTATTACCCATCTAGTGTTCAAAAATAGTGTAGAAAGCTGTAGGTCACGTTACGAGTGCTAAACTTGACTTCGATGTACGAGGTCGAACCAAGGAATACGAAAGATTTTTAGACAGTGATGTACATTTACTAGAAAGGCCAAAGCCAAGGACCTTTCAGCCAAACCACATAAATTATCACCCCGAGCTTGCACGTATACAGGACCACTTGTCTCTAAATGCGGAAACAGGTGCCCAACAAAATGTCACCCCGGGAAACAGGATCAACTCAGTATCAACCCGTTCGCTATTTTTTTTTAAATGCCCGTGCCCATTATGCAAAACCTTGAAGGGTTTGTTCGCCATAATAGTCGTTAAACTATTGTATAATAGTTAAACTATCACATATCACAATATAACTAAGGTAACTTATAATATGAAGCTAGTATCATTTTCTATATAATATGCTTTTAATGTTTTTTTAGAGTTAATTCTAGGTAAATGTCTCTCAATTCTGTCTATAATTAGGTAGAAACAACTTCGAGAAAGAAGCCGACAGAAGAATTCAGCTGGGTTGGGCAGTATTTCGGAAGTTACGTCACATCTTCTCGTCGCCCATACCTCAATGTCTAAAGACAAGAGTCTTTAACCAGTGCGTCCTACCAGTAATGACCTACGGAGCCGAAACGTGGACACTAACGGTGCGACTGGTTCACAAATTGAAAGTCGCTCAGCGTGCTATGGAAAGAGCTGTGCTCGGAGTATTTCTGCTGGATCGAATACGAAATGAGAAGATCCGGCATAGAACAAAAGTTATCGACATAGGTCATAAGATTAGCAAGCTGAAGTGGCAGTGGGCCGGTCACATCTGTCGCAGAACCGACAACCGCTGGGGTAGACGAGTTCTGGAGTGGAGACCGCGTTTGGGCAAACGTAGTGTGGGACGCCCCCCTGCTAGATGGAGCGACGATCTGCGCAAGGTGGCTAACAGCGACTGGATGAGAAGAGCCGAAGATCGGGCTAATTGCGCGCCCTGGGAGAGGCCTATGTCCAGCAGTGGACTAGAGTAGGCTGCTGATGAAATGTCTCTCATATCATCTGGCTAACAATTTATTATTTTGGGTAATATACATATATCTATAGTTTCTCGCACCATATATTGTTATATTTAGGTAATTTAAAGTGACCTTGAATACATAGTTACGACTAGAGCTAGAAGTAGTCAGGGCAGAATTGTCATATTTATAGTGACAGCCTTATCGATAAATGCATACTTATCGATAATTACAATGTTCCATATTGCAACAACGTGACTCTTATAACAGTTAGCAGTTCAAGTTCAAGAGTCATTCGTGGATAAACCAATACCTCATAATAAAATGTTATGTGTGTAAAGCTGTAATCTTCAATTTCTAACATCAAAAATACGTGGGTACCTTTGGACAAAGGGTCGGGAGTAATAACTGTACATAAAAAACCTATTTATTTTATTATTTATAATATTTAAGTTGTATACTAAATTGATGTGTTATGTAATAAAGTGTAATCAATTACCTGAGTGTTTTTTTTATTTTCTCACTGAAATGTTTTAAATTAACATTATTTGGGGATAAGTATTTTGTAATATGGATTTTTGGGGTTGAGTAATTCAACCTTACGGTTTTAAATATTTTTGGTATTTTGAATAGTCGGCATTTTTTATTATTTTAAATACGAAACAAGCAGTAAGGCTGTGGAACTCCCTCCCGTCATCTATCAGGCAGGCCTAATCACTACCAATATTTAAAAACCTCCTTCGTCAACATTACGAGGTGCAGTGTGGATACACTGCCTAATTATTCTAATGCAGTTTCATTTTAGCATATGATGTGTGTTATTTATTTATTTATTATATTTTTGATTATATATTAAGTATTATATTTCTGTATATATTATAGAATTTATGTAATATTATTACTACTGCTTTGCAGCTTGCAAAGGTTTGCATTTTTTTATTATTGTTATTTATTTATTTGAGGGTAGTATCTACTTCATACGCCTTTTCACCCGTATATTATGTATCTTATGATTTTTCCATCACCTGAAAGTTGCCTAGAAGATATCGCTTAAAGCGATACGGCCACCTTCTGCACATTATATTGTACCTCTCTTTATGTTGTATATTTTGTTTTTGTCCCGGGTGTGCAATAAAATATTTGTATTGTATTGTAAATAGGAGTGAAACAACATCGATATCTAGAAAAGTCGATAAAAACAGCATTCAATCCCTAACAAATTTTAGATCGTGTCCCGACAACTTCTAGCTCTAATTACGCTTATCGATACTATAGAGACGCCACTCTACATACACCGTTAGAGATCGCTTTGCAAAAAAGTGAGGCAATCCCGATACGTTGGAATTCAAAGTCATTAAATGGTAAGACACGCTGATAAACCTTGTGAATTGTAATATGAAAATATGCTTCAGCTTCAGGTTATGACTAGACATAGAAGTTGTCGGGGCACGATCTGACATTTGCTAGGGAATGAATGCTGTTTTTTATCGACTTATCTAGATATCGATATATCACTGCTATTTATTGGGTAGGTACATATCACAATGTCCAAAATCAAAATGTCTTAGCCCAAAATATTCGTATTTAAAATAATAAGAAATGCCGACTATTCATAATTCCATAAATATTTAAAACCAAAAAGTTCATGTGGTATATTTGCTGGAGGCATTTTGTTGACAATACAAATGAAACAAATTACTGACGTCAATTGCCTATTTGTGTGAAAGAATAAAATATTCCGTATTCAAATTATAAAGAAGTATTTCAAAAAGAGATTTACTGTAATACTTTAAAAAGCAGGATTTGCTTGGAATGCCATGTACGAGTAAAAACACGTGATGCTTGAGGTATTGGTTTATCCACTAATAACTCTTGAACTTGAACTACTGACTGTTATTATGAGTCACGTTGTTGCAATATGGAACATTGTAATTATCGATAAGTATGCATTTATCGATAATGCTATCACTAGAAATATGACAATTTTGCCCCGATAACTTCTATGTCTAGTTATGACTAGGTATCAAAATGTCCAGTGTGACAATACCTGCCTTTCAAAATGACTAGTCTTAAATTGACTAGTCTCGTAATCTCCAGAAATATTTCGCTCCAATTCGATGCCACTTCAGCTGAGCGTGTATCTGTGGCAGTACGCAGAGGCGTCTGAGATGCGCGTGAGTTGCGTAACGTGATACCGTAATCGTTAGTGGTATTAATTTCCGGAAGTTTTCTACAACGCAGCCAACCGAATAAGGTGCGAGCTTTAATTTTTTTGCTTAAGCTATGAAGAAGAAAAATCATATTTGTTTCATTATTAAGTTTTATTTTGAAAAACTTACCCGAAAGCACTCCGAAAGTATAAGTAGTATTTGAAGCTAGCAATAATAACCCTAATTCCTGAAGTTACTGTACGAATTTCCGCCACAAACTAATTAAATTGTTTTGTACGTTTTCCGAATCACAGATGCGAGCGACAAAGTCTACTTTTCCTGTGATTAGTGGCCAACAGATAGCCAGAGTTGTTCAGGCCGCCCGTAGGACTGATGTCGACAGCAACCGACAGTTTACTGTGTTCTCTGAGGAAGGGTTCAGATCGAAATATGATTAAGCAAAGATTGTCCGATGGATTGTTTGAGCCCGCTTCCTCTACGATGTGAAGAACTGACGGCGCCCGTGACATGTCCGGCCCGCTGAGTTTTTATTACATATGAAATAGATTTAAAAGGCAACTCTTATCCACTATATTCAGGTAAAGTGAACGTGAATAACGACCGTACTGTCGGCAATAAGAAATCAAAAAAATCAAAATCAAACTTTGTTATTGTTAGTACCTTAAAGTACATTTTTACAACATCATGTTTTACTCTACCACCGCTTCGTAAGGTGCTGTAGCTGAAAGGAAAGAAGCGGCGCAAGAAACTTTCAGCAGTACACCTTTTGAAAAAAATATGTCTTACAATAATTATATATAAGTACACACATTTTGCAGAGCTGGAGCTGAATTTAGGACCAAGCCTCTTTATCATTTAAGTAGTCATTTATTTTATAATAACCCTTTTTACATAAGGTCCGTCTTATATGAGTCTTAAATTTTTTCTCTGTCATATTTATTACAGTATCAGGTATCTTATTATAAACTCGTACACAGTGACCCATAAATGATGTGTTTACTTTACTAAGTCTAAAGCGTGGACTGTAAGTTTGTTTTTGTTTCTGGTATTGAAATTATGATTATCGCAGTTTTGCGTACATACATAATATTTTCATAAATATATTGACCCGCGACAGTCAGTATATTTATTTCCCTGAACAATTCCGTTAGAGAGTCCCTGCAACGTAGATTATACATTGCAAAAATTGCCCTCTCCTGTAGAATGAAGATGGTTTCAATATCAGCTGCTCGACCCCACAGAAGAATGCCATAAGACATTATACTGTGAGTAAGTTATATTATATTATGATATTGTGTAACGGTCATTTTGGGAACCTTAACCCCTTGAGCAGCGAGTTTGAAACAAAATCGGACCGAACAATAGAAATCTAGAAAACCGAAAAGTATAAGGAAATAGTAGCATCTATATTTAGCGAATGTACCAGCAATGTTGCTCCGTTTCTTGCAGTGTCTTGCACGCACTCGCTTGGACATGTCGTAATATTGGAAACGACCGTTTCAGAGCCTAATTATGTAAACTGACTTGAGATAATGGTTGCTTAACGCTCTGTGAACTTAGCGTTCGATGCTGGGTACGATAACATCCAATTAAGGAGATAGGGTAATGTTATGAATGTGACTCGTTGGCTGGAAAGTGTACGAGTCTTCTGGGGATAGCCTATCCGAAACCAGAGGACTATAGGCTCCTTCCTGTAAGCTGTATAGCTTCCTTGATGCAAAGCATATTTAAGGAATAGGAAGGAGACTAAGGAAAGGGGTGAGCACAAAATATCCCTGAGGGTCGAAGTGTCGCTGGGGTTATAGGGTAATGTATGGTGTAATTTTAAAAAAGTCAGCTTCATGCATCGATGTCAAATCGCATTTCCAGTCGCAATTGGGGTATGATCGCGCACAATACGTCGTTCCCATCACAAACAGGCGTATCTCAATTTTTTTATATCTAAAAACGTAACATGTCACATAATACGCTATTGTACCTAGTACGCGTGTTTGTGATGGGAGACCACCAATCGAAGAAAATTTTTTTAAGAACTCTTCGAGTTGCACTCCGACAGGATACGTAGTATTTTTTATGCTAATGTCAATAAACCCTGTATGAATTCCTGAAGTTACTGTACGCATTGTCGCTATTGAAATCAAAGGTTGGCTGGAAGAGATCCCTATGGGATACAATAAAGAGACTACGAACAAACAAAGAAACCATTTGTTTTTGGCGGTTGCCATTATTTAAATTCTACTCTAAAAATGGAGGTAGTCTGTGATTTTTTTTTATTTTGAAGTGAAGAAAGTCTATTTTCTAAACTGTAAACTGTTCTCATGTTGTTCAATTTTTAACCTCCGACAAACAATAAACGGTAAAACCGTTATCCTTTTCACGCTGACATATGTGTTTTATATGTACCCCACATAGGTCATTCTGCGAGTAACCCAGACGAATAGACCTAAGTACGCGTCAAACTATAAGTTTATGATGGTAAAAATATTCGCTATCGTTCTTATTGTATAACTGGAGCCATATCAATAATTTAATTAGTGCCCTTTTCGTTTCGTTCAGCCCATTCGAGGCACATGGCTTGAGTAAGGTGTCGTCTGTGTAGTTTGGAGTTTTGTGTCATTGTAAATTATGAAGTTACTTAGTTCTGAATTGGTGGTTTCATTGATTTCTATTGTAGGTTTTGTCAAATATGGTAAGTCATTTAAAGTTTAAGATTGTTTTCAGGCAGCAGGTAAAGATTATTGTGTTCCCACAGGGCAGTAATTTATAGTAATTCAGTTTTATTCACTTTTATTATGTTTAATGTATTTTATTTTATTGTATTGTAGTGTTAATTCAATTCTGTACTTCTACTTTTAATTTGGTGACAGACTTATGTAGCTCGCTATCCAGGCAAATCCTGAATCCTGAAAAATGCTGAAAAATATTAGAAACAGATGGTTTGATCGCTATTTAAAATTTTACGATTATAGTTTGCGATCGCATATTATATTTATGGAAAAAACAATAAGTATCCTTTAAATTGTGTACCGCAGCTTCTTTTGCTGGCTTTTACAAAATTTTTTACAAATTAAAATTTTTTTTACGTGAGTATTTTCCCTGAAAATACGCATTTTCCCCAGATTACAAATAAACTTATCCTTCACTGTAATCCAGTTCAGAAAATCCCATCCAGTTCGGGTCAACGGTTTTCGAGTTAAAAGCGAAAATTTCATTATAACTGTCCCAATTCGATAGTATGGAAACTGGGTTAGTGTGTGAAGCCCTACGTTCCTTTCGTATTGGATTATCAGACGTGTGCGGCATGTTGAACTTGGTTCTTATACTATTAGAATGGTCTATCCAGTTCACTCTCATAAAATTTCTATAGGACCTATGTATATTAGTAACTTTTCTTCAGAGATTAGTGTCCATTTTCTATGCCTACCCCGCGTTCAAAACCATGTAATGCCATGTACCAATGAGTTTTTCGGATTTTTACGAAGGCATGTACATTTATGGATCACTCTTACATCCTGAGGAAACCTACATGTCTGAGGACAATAAAGTTTTCTAAGTTCATTTGAAATTTATCAATAAGCACTGAACCCGCTTCGTGGATCATGGCCCGTACCCCTGTGCAAGGGGCCTGTGACCCAACAATAGGCTGATAACTTAATTTTAATGATGGAAACAAACAAACATGATTGGAATTGTTCTTGCAGCATCATCAATCTTTTGCTACGACTGCAACAGTGCCTTCGACCCTCGCTGCGGAGTAGATTTCGAAGTTTTCAGCCTGGGCACTGTGAACTGCTCCCTGAAGGACCCCCTGACTCATATGCCTAATGCTACCCCCACGTTGTGTCGTACTATAAAGATGGACAGTGAGTATTCATTGATTGTTAACATTATTTGGAAACTAATTGAAAGTTTAAAGGTAAGCGAATTTGTTAACGGCTAAGGCCGTTGGATGCCAAGGTCAATTATTAACGTTCCTTCTAACTTACATATAGCATAGTATAACTCTCACGTCCATAATCCCCAAGGGGGTAGACAGGAACCACCTTCATTATAGGTAGTAGAAATATATAACATTGTTTAAATATAAAAATGATTGCTTGCTTAAAACTAAATCCCTAACATGGCAAGTTTTCACACAAAACTCTTACTCTTCCGAAACTTGGCGGACACACTGTGTCTAGATGAGGTCGTTTGTCATTGCCTTCTCTATTTTAGGCACTGATTATCTCAGTATACAGGTTTCTTCATACAGTTTATAAATGTACGTAAATCAAAAAACCGAAAATCTCATGATACATGACATGACATTGCATGAACATAATAGAACATAAATTATATGGCTGCTGTTTCCTTTTCCAATGATGATAATAAGTAATGATGATGATGTTAATGTTATTTTTTCAGTTCACGGCAAAGTCCGAGTCGTAAGAAAATGTGGCTACACAGTCGACGACGACACGATAGAAGATCTGTCGTGTCGACGGCAGGCCGGCACCGGAGACGTCTTTGTGACGTACTGCGCGTGCGACACGGACCTGTGCAACTCTGCGCTCGCGCATACAGGCAACATGGCCGCTATGTTAATGGTTGCAGCAGTTGTTACAGCTAGGGTTTCAATTTGTTGATAATTAAATTGTTTTATTTGATTGCGCTCTTCTTATTCAAACCTTATTTCTAATTGCTCAATATTTTACACTAGATATATGAGCATGCTCTAAGCTTTTACTAATGTCTCGATACGCGAAGCGTGCCGTATTGTGTCATCTCTATGACTCTGGAGTCATGTTGTAGAAAGGGATAGAATGTACTTTAATGAAGACGAATTTAAAGAAGTTTTTAAAGATGAATCTGAGGATGATTCATTGACTCATCCCATTATCAGACAATAAGAATAAAAATAAGTTTATTTGTGCGGTAACATTACAAAGGATTCATAGTCCATACACCAGTAGGAACTTAAGTATAGGTTATATTAAACTAAATAACATTAGTGAGCAACAAGTTAGTTTACAATAAACGCTGACCTCCGAACTAGGAAGGCCTAATGGTAGGAATACTCACCAGGGTTGGCTCCATCGCGAAACACTTTGGGCAACTTATTGTATGCCAGGAAGTACTGGATGTGGGCCATCTCGTGATGAGCTGTCACCAGGTCCTTCATGTCCACGTGGCTGCACATCTTGATTCTGGAAAATTGATCAATAAATGATTTTAGTACAAGTGATAGGCACTGATCGATTAATTTCAATTGAGTGAGATTTCTACTGATTTTGAGAGCGTCGGTGGCGTCGCGTCGTGGCTAGGACGTCGGACTCCCATGCGGGAGGTCCGGATTCGAAACCATGCAAGGTTGTTGTTGGGCTCCTGTTTTCGCATTTACTCACATTAGTGGTCGTATAATTAGTTCGTGGAATGTACTCTGGACTTTAACTGATACGAGTAACGTACATAAACATTCTCAATCCAAAGTTGTGGTGTCTATTCTGAACACACTATAGCAAAAAATCTTTAAGCAAAGAATGTGGAATAATAGTTATGGAGTTTTCACCCCCGCAGGCATAAAATCAGTAGATCATAATCATCATCAGCCTATTAATATCCCCACTGTTGGGGCACAAGCCCCTTGAGATACGGGCCGTGATCCACCGAGAGCGGGCACAGTGCTGATTAGGGGATTTCACACGCGTTCGGAAATTTTTAATTTCCTCAGACATGCAGATAAAAGGTAAGCGAATTTGCATCCAACGGCCTTAACCGTTGGATGCCAAGGTCAATTATTAACGTTCCTTCTAACTTACATATAGCATAGTATAACTCTCACGTCCATAATCCCCGAGGGGGTAGACAGGAACCACCTTCATTATAGGTAGTAGAAATATATAACATTGTTTAAATATAAAAATGATTGCTTGCTTAAAACTAAATCCCTAACATGGCAAGTTTTCACACAAAACTCTTACTCTTCCGAAACTTGGCGGACACACTCTCGTGTGTCTAGATGAGGTCGTTTGTCATTGCCTTCTCTATTTTAGGCACTGATTATCTCAGTATACAGGTTTCCTCAAGATGTTTTCCTTCACCGTTAGAGCAAATTCGAAAAAAATCCGAAAAACTCATTGGTACATGGCATTCAGTATTGCATGGTTTTGAACCCGGACCTCCCGCATGGAGCCCGACGTCCTAGCCACTGTGCCACGACGCTCTTAATACTTTCTTACAATAAAAACATTTTTATTTGATTTGATTGTGATTCAATTGTGGATAGGGCGAGCAGAAGCTTTTCCTGATTTTGTGTACAATAAAGTGTTTCTATCTATCTATCTATCTAGCTCTAATCTAGCCTGTGAAACTTATGAGCAGGAGCTCAAACTCTACCTGTGAAGTAACTTTCTCCTTACCGGTAGTCGTGACGGTTGCAGAAGTCCCAGGCGGAAGGCTGGCAGTGGATGTGTCTTTCAGGGGGCTGCTCGAACACGCTCAGGGCCCAGAAGTCAGGCGGCATGGCCGACATGTTCATGGAGACGAAGAACTCTTCGGCCAGCTGGAACACGCTGAGTGGAGTGAAACCCTGGAAATAGGAGCAGGAAAGTTGTTTCTCTGACAGTAATTGGCTTTTTTATGATTTAGCATCCAATCTTCATACGAGAATATCATAATCATGTGATTTTATTGTAAAGTAGCATCACAGATTTATCACCTAACCAATTTTTTGTCGTTAGGTTCAAAAGCAAAAATATGACTGGGACTTTCTTAAAAACTATATTTTATATGGTTAATACTGCGGTTGTTGGTACTTGGTGAAACTTGTAGTACATGATTAGACTTAAATAATATACTGTTTCACAGGTTTTTACTGTATCTTATTAATTACGACCGGTTTCGTTTACACATCTTCAGGTATTTGTTTAGACGAAACCGGTCGTAATTTATAATAATTTTTTTAAATATTTATTTTAGCGAACTTAACAGCTTTCTACTTAAAACTACACATATATCTTAAACATAAACAGCCAATTATAAAGTTCGACAAATTAAAATTATTATTTTTTATACCGAGGATAGAAGTAAATAAAAGGTGGAAGAAAAAAGACCACACTATGCAAATTAAAATAATCCCAGTGCAAATTGTCTGTCGCGTCGCTTGTCTGTGAGGTTGAGTATATGTGAGTGTAGTGTGAGTGTGGTGTAGGTTCTGTGATCAGGAGATATGATGGTTAGTGGTTAGTGGCTGCTGTGGCCGTCTAGTAGTGCTTGGGAAACACGGTGTATAAACTGAGTGCGCGTGAGAAAGAAGACGTCCGCATCACCGAATTTATTGTCATAAGTAGTGACTATTCTGTGTAGGACAGAGTTCATAAGTAGTGACTATTCTGTGTAGGACAGAGTTCATAAGTAGTGACTATTCTGTGTAGGACAGAGTTCATAAGTAGTGACTATTCTGTGTAGGACAGAGTTCATAAGTAGTGACTATTCTGTGTAGGACAGAGTTCATAAGTAGTGACTATTCTGTGTAGGACAGAGTTCATAAGTAGTGACTATTCTGTGTAGGACAGAGTTCATAAGTAGTGACTATTCTGTGTAGGACAGAGTTCATAAGTAGTGACTATTCTGTGTAGGACAGAGTTCATAAGTAGTGACTATTCTGTGTATACAGTAAAAACCTGTGAAACAGTATATTATTTAAGTCTAATCATCTATATTTTATACTTTCTTTGCACACACATATAATACAAAGGACAGTTACTGTTTAACAAGAAATTGACCTACACAGGTAGAGGCGTATCTTTAAAATAGAGATTTCTTCCAGCTAGACCATCAAAAACTACTGGAACAATTCTTGGAAATTGCCAGTCTTACATAGAAGAAAATTAATGCGGGTTATGATCAAAATACCTAAAACACAAAACGTCTAAATACCTAAACTAAATGTCTAACAGGCACAGTGGTAGGTTTAAAAAAAAATTCATACAAACATGTTGGCCCTGTATACCATTACTCACATTTTTAAAAATCAGATTTGGCTAGATACTGTAACTATACTGAGCAAGACAGAGATTCGTTGACGATGCCGGCCCAGATCCTCTCGGGGCCGTATGCTTCGCGAAGCCAGTGCCAGAAGTATGCATGGAGGAGGTCAGAATACCAAGAAATACATCCTCTAAACGAATATCTCCTACAAACCTGCTGATTCATCTCCGGTGTAACGTCGACCAGGGTCTTGCCAGGGTAGGGCAGGGTGAAGGGCACGATGCCGGCCCAGCTCTGTCCCCACATGTCTCCTAGAATGTGGGCTGGAATCGGGGCTGAGCGGGAGATCCTCTCGGGGCCGTAAGCTTCGCGGAGCCGGCGACGAACGTAAGCGTGAAGGAGGTCGTAAACAGGTTTTATCTGGAAAAGTTGATATCATCATCATCAGCAACCTGTTAATGTCCCCACTGTTGGGGCACAGGCTCCACTTGTACAAGGGGGTGTGGGCCATGATCCACCGAGCGGGCCCAGTGCTAATTGGTGGATTTCACATACCTTCGGAAAATTTTCATTTCCTCATACATGCAGGTTTCCTCACGATGTTTTCCTTCACCGTTAGAGCAGTCGTAAGTTGGTATAAAGATGTGCATTTACAATGAAGCGGTGTTGAATAATCACCCTCGTACATCAGTATGTTTTATTTTTCATTTTATTACTGTATAAGGAGAGCAGACGAGCAAATGGGCCACCTGATGATAAAATCCACCATCTCCCATGGACATCTCACGTCAGTGTATTATTGATAGAGGCTTTTCGATGCGCTGCTAACCTTGAGGACTTAGATGGAGTACATCATGTGCAAGTTATTATACTGGTTCTCTTACCCTTCAAATTGAAACACAGAAATGCAAGCATTGCTGCTTTGCGGCAGAAATAGATAAGAGGGTGGTACCTCCCCAAGCGATTTTGATCCTGATCTAATTGTTTAATTGTATTTATTTCATCTCAAAGCAACAAAGCCCGTTGCAAGATAAGTCGTTCAAAATAATTTAATAATACATTAAATTAAATAATAAATTAAATTAATCAAAATTAAATTATTTACATTACAGATAAATAGGTACCTATAATAGTACAATAGTGTACAGTCAATAAAAAATAAAATAAAAGTGCAGATACTACTACCATCTTCCCTATGTATTATGACAATATACCATAGGGAAGGATTCTATTGACAGGCTTGATGTAACTACTTAGTTACAAAATATCGACAAAGGCTCAAAGGCACATGGCGGCGCAAGCGGCGTCAGATCGAGTCCACCTTTGAACCAATTGTGGTGGACCACACCTAGCACAGGCATTACAATCTTAATTGATTTTAACGTACCTGCTCCCAAACATCATCCACTTCTTGTCTCAGGTTCCCAGATTCATACGGGAACATCCAGTAAGCAGAGGCGTCGGTGAAATCTGTAGACAGAACAAGTGCCTGTTAGTTTTGTAGTAGCAAAGTCGCTAAATTGTAAAACTGCTCATAAAAATTTATCAGGCGTTTAGTAAACATTCATTACTTAACTAACAGTATTCTGTACTTACATCGATTTAGGTACAGTGGACTACCTTTAGAACCTTTACCCTTTAGTACTTTGTCGCTTTAACTTATTTGACACATTCCACAGAGTATAGCTTAATGTATCTTTCACTACAATATATCATGAGTTGCAAGAAACGTCCTTATTGTCAAGACTTCTTTAACTTCAAATTATTTATTAATTTCGTAAATATAGGTTGCACAAGTTGAAACATAAAAGTATGGATCTCTATATTTAGCTATAACAGCATACGAAATTTTTCTTAACAATTATAATAAGAATTCTAACTATAGTAATTAAAGTAATCTTTAACAAGTAACTAAATAAATAAAATATGAAACCGTTAAATTACAAATTAAAACATAACATCCTATACCATCCTAATCTCGTGTAATTTCTGTCTAGAATGAAAATTAGCATGCAGAAAACTTACCTTAAAAGACGTTTCATGCGACTGACGGATACTTATCTAATTACGTCTTAGTATCTAACAAACCGTGAAGAAGCGTCCTATATGTGTCATCTCTATCTAGAGCTATGGCGTCGAAAGGGATAAACATAGATTTTAATGATGAATTAACTTTAAGGACGTTTCTTGCAAATGGCGATAGGTATTACACAAGATTTTTTAGCGCTCCCTCCCTTTTACAGAACCCTCCTCCTTAACCAAGAGTAGACAATCATACTAACTGTTCAGCCTAGCGGCCTGGTTGGTGAGGTCTACCAGCTGTTCGTAGAGGTCCCTGATCCTGCGACCGGTGTTCCTTCTCCACTCCGCCCAGGCGTGCTGCAGCTCGTCCCAGTCTCGGGAGTGCGACATGATGAACTGGAGCTCAGGCTGAAGAATAAGAAGGGGAGGAATGTGGTTATTCCAAGCTTACCACAATAAAATCTGAATTTCCCAAAAGGTTTTGAGATGTAACCTTACCAAAAAACCTACTGCGGAAAAGCATAATCATTTGGGAATGAGGTTTTGAAAAGATATTTTAAGGAATTGTCGTTTTGGGGATTGGTGATTTTGGAGAGAGTTGACAGTGTTGGGAAAACGGACATTACCTATGGACAAACCTTTTCTATGTCACAAATTCAAAGGGAAGAGAAACAGAGATAGATAATCAACAGGATTGTCAAAGAAAATATGAAATAAGGTGAAATTAAAAAGCCATAATGTTGATACTTACCTGGATTGTCTTGTCTACATGAATTGAAATATGTTATTTACGTTTATAATATTTGTGAACCCTTTTTGTTTCTGTGTAATTTTTTGTTTTTGTTTATATGTATTTCTATCTATTTGTAAACTGTTTGCGTTCCTTAATAAATAAAATATAAATATAATATATATAAAAAAAATTCGAGAAAAAAAAATAAAGGAACTCGATTTTGTGTACAGATAGCATTTTAATTAGGGATGTTACGGACGTGGTTTTACAAGAACTGGAGTCGAAACCGAAGGTTTTAAATTTGATATATCGGAGTCGGATGGCGTCGGAGGCGGAGGTAGAAGAGAGATGTTCAGAACAGAGATGTTTTAAACAGTTTTTTAATTTTTAAAGCTGAACTGGCCAATATTTTTTATGATGACGTTTGCGGCAATAATACATGTTTCTTTATGTAGTCCTACACTATTTAAATAAATATTGATATTTAAATATGTTTGCTCACAAATCTTCGGTATAACCTCCGATTCAAAATTATCGGACCCGAAGTCGGAGTCGGAGCTGTAAAATCAATCGGAAGTTCCGACCTTTCGGAGTCGGAGTCGAAGCTCGGTAACATCCCTAAGTTTTAATACTTGCGGTTGTTGGTACTTGTTGAAACTTGTAGTACATGATTAGATTCATATAATATACTGTTTCACAGGTTTTTACTCCGTAATTACCGGTCGTAATTAATAAAATACAGTAAAAACCTGTGAAACAGTATATTATTTGAATCTAATCATCCCTAATTTTAATCGCATAAGGTAAATTAATTCGGTAGAAGTCTACTGTAGATTCATTAGACAGATGGAAAAAGAGGAATGGCAAAAGATGAAACTATAAATTACCTGAAGATGCAAGCCACACTTGAAAGGTTCGTTATAGGCGCAGATTTCGGCTGTGTTGTATACTGCCAGCATGTCGTTTATGAGACGATTATACTGCAATTAGAAAGAAAAAAACTTAAACCCATGTAGGGACACTGTGTACAGACACAGTGTTCTACATTGTGAATTATTGTGTCAGCAGTTTTAAATGTCACGCGGCTGCGCCCGCGTCAGGTTAGTCGTGTCTCTACCACCGTCATGTATGGTATACTGTTTGGAAATATAAGTATCGGTTAACAACTCCAGTGTCTCATTGAATATGACTCCTCGAAGATATACCCTGGCTAGGACGTAGGTCGTCTCGAACGTCGAACTCCTAGACCAGACAAAAGCCTCACTCCCATACCTCTAAACCCATATCTTATCTTATGATAGGGGGCCGGGAATTACCACAGCGGCACTTCGACCCTTGAAGATATTTTGTGCCTATCCCATTTTACACACTGGTCATCTCAGTGTGTAGGTTTCCTCACGATGTTTTCCTTCACCGTTAGAGCAGTCGGTAAATGTACGCAAGTTTTCGAAAAATACGAAAATCTCATTGGTGCACTACTGCACGGTTTCGAACCCGAACCTGGGTTGGGAGTCCGGTGCCCTAGCCACTGTGCCACCGACGCTCTCGTCATGTTACCATAATATGTACGGACCCTCTGCTTGTCTATCAAAAAAAAATTCCTTTTGACTTTGGTTGCCATGTCACTTACTCTATCCAGCTGATCTGGCGGCAGCGCTGATGGCCCGATGATGGAAAGCAATCGCAGCTGCCTGAAGGTGCCATAGTCTCTGATGGCTCCCCGAGGGATCTGCTGAGCAGCCTCCCACAGTCCTCGCTGGAACAGCGTGTATCTTTGCTGGGCATCCAACTGTAAGGAGGAAGATTAAGTTTGTATCAAATTCAAGTAAAATCAGCATATGAATACGTAGTAATGGTTTCTAAATATACGTTGAAATACACAAAACGAAGAAAAGGGAAGATGTCGCTGGAGTAGATCTTAGAGTCTAAGGTTTAGACTAACATTTAACAGATGAAATGAAGAATCTCAAAGTCGTAAAAATATCCAGATTGCCAACTCGGAACAGACCCAGTGAGCAGCGAGGTGAAGATATGTAGCTAAGAGTTATACCAGACTGAGATTCGTGGCATTACGTTCTCTCTACCTACATCGCAAAAAAACATAGCGAACAGTATATTATACGACAGTTAATATATTACACGTCAAAGCAAGATGAAGCAAATCATAGCAAGAGCCGTGGTAATACAGAGATTCGTGGTTCTCCGTTCTCTCTGCCAACCTCACACGGAACATAGCAAAAGGTACCTATTGTGTGTCCTCCAACAACAGATTTGCTAATAGCTCCTCATTACCCAAAAACAAACCTCGCATTATTCTCAGCAGTAAAGATGATAACCATTCAGAACTAAGTCACGGTCGAGCATTGCTGTCATCGCTGAGAAATGACAGTTGGCAGTCAGCATGCTAAGTGCGACAAGTAGACCATTTTATGGCTTCCATAAATGGCAGTCGAGGTGGAAATTAGCATAAAGATTTATGATGTTTTGAAACTTTCGTAAACATTCTTTGAAAATCAATGTCGGTATATTAAAAATAAACAAATATTTGTAATGCGTGGAATTTATTACTTCAAATCTTCAGAAACAATTGAAGCTAAATGGACACGAAACACGAATCTTGTGATTCAAAACTGCTGGAGAAGAAGTAGTTTTGAATCACAAGGTTCGTGAACAGAACTACTGGGAATTCCATTCCCATTTGTTCTGTGAACAGAACTAATGGGAAAAAAATCCCAGTAGTTCTGCCAACAGAACTACTCAACAGAACAGGTGGGAATAGACGGCTTTAACCATAGTTAAATTGTTTTTCGTATTTATAGAAATTGACATGAATTTTTAACATTAAATATTTCACTAGCCCTATATACCATATTTTATTCCTGACGGTCTAAAAAAATCCAGTATTTACCTTCTTGGTCTATTCTTTCAAGTGGACAAAATCCAATTTGATCCTATTCTCTCTCGCTCCAGATGGAGGAAGACGTTGGAGGAGGCAGCGACTCAAGCTGACAGGCCGTCAAGAAAAGAAATCGAGGAGATGGAACCGAGTGGGATCCTGTATTAGGTGTGCGGCCCTGCATGCCTCTACCGGAATGGCCTGCATTCCTACTTGAAAACCCATCGCAGATCATGAGAGCGGCAAGGGATCTTCGCTTGCGAATGCCGGAAAGAAGAAGAAGGAAGATGAGAAGCTTGCTATCCCAATCTAAGTGATATCAAGTGAAGATCACAGAGAGGAGGTATTTAACACTAAAAATGACATCAGTCAAGTCATTTAAGTAGCAATGCAATTAGATGCGATTGTTTTTCACGCAACCCGTGATTACGTCTGAGTCAGACTGTAGCGTGATATTATTTGCTAAGTTTGTATGAATCATAGCAAGATGTCGCATTTAAATGTTCGTCATTGATTCATAATAATAGGGTTAACAAAAAGCTATGGGTTTTCTTGGAAAATCACTTTACGAGCATGGAAAACCTTTGATAAAGATTTTTTATGTTGTAGAACGTCGGTGGCGTATAGTGGACGCCGGACTCGAGGCCCGAATTCGAAACCATGTACTGTGTACCAACGTGTACATTTACCGACTGCTCTAACGTTGATGGAAGACTTCATGAGGAAACCTGCATATTGAGATAAGCAGTATTTGCATGGTAAACGAAAGTCGTTTTATGTGTTCATTTCCATAGAATGATCACGAAGAAGACATAAAGAAGACAAGAAAGAAGAAGAAAAGAAAGATTTCAAGCTTCTGAATTTAAAATATTTAGTCCTCTACTAGACTACCTTAACCCACCTCTATATGAAAAATAGAAAACCTTTTAGTGGAAATTCAGTAACAGTATTCCTACAAAAAGGCCATGTTATTGTCCAAAATTGAACTAAGAAATTGACTATAAAAGGCGTCTTGTACCAAGAAAAAACTGACTAAAATGACTATTTATTTGGAAATCTCTGAACTGTTGTGCGTCATCATTAAAAAATAACTTTTTATAAGTACATCCGTTTCCCAAATAACACGGATGATATCTAATAGTGGGTAATTACTTACAATTTGTGTTGCAATAAAAACAAATTCTAATTTAATATTGTAATTAAAAGCCGTAGCGAATCTTTGCTCGTTCACACTTTTTTCTGCTGACACTGTGACGAAGATAAAACAGCGTTTAAAGTGGAGTCTCTTTAAATATTGCAGACCTGTATAATTTTATCTTCAATTATCAGTTACTTATACAAATACTACAATTTCATCCGCCAGTTGGGGAGACGACTGAGGAAGAAGGGGTGCAACCCCCGGTCCGGATACTTCCTCGCCCAACACATCTCCATCGCAATTCAGCGGGGCAATGCGGCAAGCTTTATGGGGATTTTTGGGTGAGAGGTGAGAGGGGGCTCGTATTTGACTGAGCTGTCGATTTTGATGGTTTTAAATAGATGACTTAGTAGATATACCTACTAGTATTTAAGAAATTTATATTTTGTAACAAAACTTGATAAAAAAAACTATAATGTTTAGTAGAATCCGAGCAAGTACGTAATAAAGAAAATTATTAGATCTGAAATTCCGGATTAGATTATTATGAAGAAAAATCTCAATTATTACGAGTATAGAGACTCTTTTAAACACGATGAAGATGTAACGTTTCATAAAAAGTAAGTAACACAATTAATCTATTTCGAGAAACTTCTAGATGAGGAGTTAAATAGAGTTTAATGGTGACTAATCTGGCTACGAAGCTCTGTAATTTGATTCCTCATTGCACGAATAAAGTGATACAATACAATACAAACATTCTTTATTGCACACAGGACAAAAATACAGGACAGAAGAAAATATAGAAAATACAAATACAATTGGCGGCCTTAAGCTATTTCTTCCAGACAACCTTTGGGTAATGGAGTTTTTGTAAAATACAATGTAAGCGGGTGCAAGAATGAATTAAATAATAGCTGATTAGAAAAAGATAAGATTAAATAATACCTAATAGTGATTGACAACAGTAAGTAGAAAAGAAAGAAAGAAAGAAAAACACTTTATCGCCACACAAAAAGATGAGATGAGATGAGAGAAGGAGAAGACAGGAGAGAATAATAAAAGAAGAGAAAGGAAACCGAGATCGATACAATGTCACATCTTAGGAGAAACCAGTGGACCTCTCCTTCAAAGTCCTAATTTAGACTTAACCCCCAATGACACACTGTCGGCGAATCTTCAGAATCTCATACCCGCCCCTACAAACAAGAGATCCTATATTTCTCGGAAGACTGTTAAAGTTGACATAAAAGTAAAACTCGTGGTAGGTAGTGTGGTTGCGCCTTAACATTAAAAAAAACTAATTCATTAACACTCCATCAGCCTTGACTCGGTGGCCTGTTAAGAGATAATCTTCACGGCTCTGTCCTCAACGTGGCCAAGTTCAGAATTACCTCGATCTGTATCGCTTTAATTGTTCTGAGAATTAACCTGCAATTAAACATTTGGTTAACATCATCCGTATTATGATAGGGTTCCGCGTTATTTTAGTGTCGCATAGTGTAAAACACGAATGAAATCTGAAATGGCTGATACGCAAGTAGGTACCCTTAAAGGCTTTAGCATAAAACCAGCGTATCTATTTTTCGGTTTTCTAGATTTCGTGCTGATTCCGTGCCTCGGAGAGCACGTTAAGCAGTCGTTCAGTCATGTCAAAGGCCTACGGGCAGCCTAAACAATTCTGACAAATAGGTTGCCCACTAACCATATGATAGTGAGCGTCGGTGGCACAGTAGCTAGGACACCGGACTCCCTTACGGGAGGTCCGGGTTCGAAACCGTGCAGTGCCATGTACCAATGAGTTTTTCGTATTTTTCAAAGACTTCCGTACATTTACCGACTGCTCTAACGGTGAAAGAAAACATCATGAGGAAACCTGCACACTGAGATTACCGGTGTGTACAATGGGGTAGGCACAAAAGATGCTCAAGGGTCGAAGTGCCGCTGGGGTTATTCCCGGCCCCCTATCATAAGATAAGCAAGCAAGCAAGCAAGTCTGATTTCGTTTTAAAATCGCTGCAGTGGACTAATTGCTTGAAAGTGTCTCGTACTAGGCGACCAAAAACCTAGCAACCACTCATATGTAAAGTCTGTCGTCAAATATCTTCGCTTATGTGTTGATGTGTTTCGGCAATGTTTATAGAAGAGCCAGTATTACTAAGCCCGTGTGCTCCATCTTCGACCTCGTCGTCACTTAACACCAGGTGAGATTGAGGCCAAACGCGTGTTAGTCGTAAATAAAAAAATAAAAGTGACTATCTCCTTCAGTTCCAATAGGAACACCATTGGAGCTGAAACGGAGACATTTACCGATGAAGGGGAGTCGCTAGCCAGATACATTTTGAGAAGTCTAAACAGACATCCTTGATCAGCTACCACCAATGCTTCATAAACAGTACAAAGACAATTTACCTTCCTCAATGCCACCCAGCAGGCAGCAGCCGACAAATATAATGAGCCCATTAATTCAGACACAACTTTGCACGTACGGTACGCAGCCCATTGTCGTTTACTAAAGGACGTTCTCACATGCTGTGATATGACGATGTGCCACGGTGGTGTGGCGCAATCGTGTCGTGACGATGACGAGGTGATGAGGAAAGAAAAACCCTAAGGAAAGTTTGCAGACTTTAAAAAGCTAAGATTTTGAAACACATCAACGTCGAAGCGAAGACATTTGACGACAGAATCAGAGTCAGATTTTTTAAATTGTAAGTAAGTACCTTAAAGTACATTTTTTAAGGTGCTGAAGGAAAAGAAGCGGCGCAAGAAACAATCAGCAGCACATTTTTGAAAATAAACATACTTAACAATATTTATGAATATAATCATATACACGATGTGCAGAGCTGGAAGTGAATTTAAGATCAAGCCTCTTTATCATTTAAATAGTCATTTATTTTATAATAACCCTTTTTACATATGGTCTGTCTTATGTGGGTCTTGAATTTTTTCTCTGTCATATATATTACAGACAAACTTTACATACACGGGTGGTCCTAGCCAGGCGGATCCTGAATCCTTCCACCAGCAAGTTATTCGGATCAGTAGCGCTTTATCCAGTGGCGGTAGGGATATTCTAAATCCGCCCCTTACACGGAAAAAAATTGGACCTGTTACTGGCTGTACCAACTTAGTCTTTATTTTATGTTCCTTTTATAACTTCATTGTCTGTCTTTTTTCTACCTTACCTACTACCTACCTACCTTTACCTTACCTTTTGTCACAGTTCTTTTATAAACATTTATCACTTTAAAAATATTACTATTTCCACTAAGGAGCCATCCATAAATTACGCCACACGTTAAGAGGGAGGGAGGGGGTCATAAATAATATAAAGGAATGTGTTCTAAGTCCATAGACACAAGATGATTACATTTTGTATCGTTCATTTCATTTGATGTTTTGTACATTTTATAAAATGTTTGATTTATTGTTGATTTTATGAAAAAATATTTGAAAAGTAAAGTGAAAGTAAAATACACTTTATTAAATATTATTATTTTTTATTTTAAACAGAAAATAAAAATAATTTTGGAAGTGCTGTTTTATTTTAATCATTTCGAAATTTAAAATTGCAATACATGTCACACCAGGAGGGGGGGAGGGGGGGTCACACAAATGTGACCATCTGTGACAAGGACGGGGGTTCCAAATATCATGAAATTCGTGTGACGTAATTTATGAATGGTCCCTAAGTCTCTTTTAAGTGTGACAACACCTGTGTCAGAGGGCCACACTCTTCCATACCTCTTTATTTGTGTACCTATTTACTAATAATATAATAATAACGTGTGTGTGAGAGAGAGAGAGAGAGGGTGTGTGTGAGGGTGTATGTGTGTGTGTGTGCAAGAGAGATGTATGGTGTTCCATGCCTAAATGAGTGAGAGATGTTAAATGAAAAACTGCGTTAAAATATCTTGTGATCAGTGTAAACCACGTTTCATTTAAGACAAAAAGGGGAGAAATACTAGTATTTAAGGAGATTCTCGATCTCCTCATAGTTTAGTGTTTTTAGCCAATCAGAAAGACGTTTTTTACAGTCGTAGTATTTTATTAAATAAATGTCCAATTCTATATTGATTATATTGTATAGATGTGTCTATAGTACCTACAGTGAATAAAATATGTAGGTATTTACTTAGGACTAAGGTACTAACGAGACAGATCGTGACACGGCAAGTTGGCCAGCACACTTTAATTATAACCAACTTAACGATACATAAACACAAGTTTCAAGTTCACAAGTGTCGTGGGAAACTACTGTTATCTCCGCATTATTTACATTATTACGAATACCGCGTAATTGTTATTAATTTGCGGAAATTACAGTGGTTCCGGATTTTGGCAGCGATGACTGTCCTGGAGCCTCGGAGAGCATGTTAAACTATCGGTCCCGGTTGTGATCATTTTCGAATGGAAGCAATTTGTAACGGATTTTGCGCAGGATGAATAGTAGAGTCCACATGTAGTCCATGACTTCAGAGATGAAGAGATATGTTAACTTCAATTCTACTCGGACTCGTAAAGCGTTGTGTAGATGGAGCCACGAGCACACTACGTAAACAGAAAAGCAAAACCAAACGCATTTTTGAAGATATCACAAATTTCTCGTTATTTATATTAATTTAATTTAATATCTGGCATCGTGGCATCATATGGCCATTTCAAAATAGCAAACCTAAAAAATCTGTTACAACAGCGTGGCGTGAGTCTGAAGGAATTTGATGGAAAGGTACGTATCTACATACATGTTGATATTTGCCTTTATGTGCTAATTTAAAGTTTATTAAACAAAATCTTGTAAAATCATCCAATATTAATCAAAATAATCATTATTTATTAATCAAATTATTGTCATTGAAAGCAATAAATTGAGGTTATGTTTAGAACAAAATCATCTTTAAGTCGTACACGTACGAATACGTCGTATTTTGAATGTTTTTGTAACTGTGCTACTGACGCCTCTAGTGGTAATTATGCAGGATTATCTCCTATTAGCCAAAGATTAAAAGCATAGACAAATTTAAAAAAAGCAAATCCGTAGCACTCTATTCTTTCTGCCTACCCCGCAGGCACATAGCGTAAAGTTATGTATGTAATAGATAGATCTAAATAACTTTTTTTTTCGGTTTCTTGTGTGGTTAGTAACCAACCTATTGTCAGAGTTGTTCAGGCTGCCCGTATGCCACTAACATGGTCTAACGACTTCACTGGAATCGACAATGTAACCTACTCTCAGAAGCACGGCGGCAGCCTTTAGTATATAGTCTTTTGGGAGATAAATATGTAGGGACACACAGACACAGTGTACACTGTGTTCTACATTGTGAATTATTATGTCAGTTTTAAATGTCACGCGGCTGCGCCCGCGTCGGACTGGTCGTGTCTCTACCACCGTCATGTACGGTATACTGTTTGGAAATATAAGTATCAGTTAACAAGTCCAGTGTCTCATTGAAGATGACTCCTCGAAGACACACCCTGGCTAGGACGTAGGTATAGACACGTGCCGATCTCCTAGACCAGTAAAGAGGTGCAACTCATATACCTTTAAAAATATATGAAGCAGGTCAATTATATTTATCCATTTAAAACCGCCCAGGCATCACCTGTCGTCAAAAAACATTGCCTAACAACAAAACAAACGAAACTATTCATTCATACAACAAAACTAGTTCAAGTTTACGAGTACAATCGCGTACACAAACCATTAGAGAAAAGTGTTCTACAGAAACGCCACTATTCTTTGTTTATGTAATTCATTGACGAGTCAACGCGAAATAGTGAGTGTGACAGTACTTTTCTAATTTTAAAAGAGCTTGGCTAGGCATTTGGAACTTTATGTCGTTGACATAGGGGTTTAAAGATGTATAGAGATGTACTGTGAAGTTTGTAAGAGGTAGAAAGGTCAGGAGCGACTCTTGTAAGTCATCAATTAGCGTAAAGTCAAACTTGTGTGGGCAGTGTGAAATGAATGTATAGTGTAGAAAACTTACTTAGCCCGTGTGCTCCATCTTCGGCCTCATCGTCACTTACCACCAGGTGAGGTTGAGGTCAAACTGTTAGTTGCACGGAAACTCTTAAAATAACTATTCCCCTTACGCCATAGCTCTACACATAGAGATGACACGAATCTTATCTTATGATAGGGGGCCGGGAATAACCCCAGCGGCACTTAGACCCTTTAGGATCTTTTGTGCCTACCCCATTTTACACACAGGTTCATCTCAGTGTGCAGGTTTCCTCACAATGTTTTCCTTCACCGTTAGAACAGTCGCTAAATGTACGTAAGTCTTCGAAAAATACGAAAAAGTCATTGGTACATGGCACTGCACGGTTTCGAATTCGGACCTCCCGCATGGGAGTCCGGTGCGCTAGCCACTGTGCCACCGACGCTCCAGAGAGATGACAGGAAACTTTAAGAACTTTTCCTGCAACTCACGATTTACAATCTTAGAATGAACTTTAAAAATAAAGCTTGATTGGACAAGTATGTAGACAATCAATATTTTTAACGGTTTAAGACATTTATTTATCTAAAGAAGGATACAATCCACTTAGCTTAGGGAAATACAAGATAAACTTATAGTAATTAACAATGTGTACGGTAGACGTGATTTTAAGGTTATTACTTATTTAGTTCTGCCACAGACGAGAACGAACTATGGCAAACGAATGCTTACATACGAGGGTGCGCGCTGTTATAATAATCTACCTTCACCGATTAAAAACACAAATTCTTTAAATGAATTTAAGCGAAAATTAGCGCAGTTTGTTTTTTTGAAAGGTGGTTTGCTCCCGTCATCATCATAATACTGTACTACCAGCTTTGGTACCACAATTTTAGTGCGTTGCGTTCTACTAACTATATATAATATACAGTGTTAGTGAATAGCGAACATGCATCTTTTTAAGTCTTTTTCACATGTAAGTTTTTCAATATGTCTTTAGTGTGAATAAATATCTTTAAACCTAATTTAGAGTATATAATACTCTGTTATTAAGGTTAATCTATCTAATTGAAGAGCTGTAATTTTTCTGAGCTGCGGGTAACTAAACGAATATAAAAACACACAAAATGTATCGTGCTGTCCACAGTGGTACAAACTTATCTGTTCCGGTGGCTAAAACTGGAACTAACGTTATTAATGTTAACTCTATTCTCTGATAGCTACCAACAGCGACACCATCACCGGATCAGACAAACCCGTGACGCGTCAACAAACATCGCCATTAGGATTCAAATAAGTATCGACTTGCAGTTGCCATTTGGTTTGATTGCTTTAACCGATAGATTTTTCTGGAAACTATTATTCGTAATAGCTACTCGTACAAGCATGTATATGTCGGAGCCGCAGACGAGACAGGGCGTCAACACCAGAAATAGCATGAAAAGATCGTGCAGTTGTAAGGATGGCCATTGAAATACGTGAGCGTTTAACCCAGGTTACGAATACGAACAGCTAACTTTATCAGGAACACCTGAACGTGTATCTCTCAACCCTAAGCACGGGGGAAGACACCACACACAATCGTAGAGGTCCACCTACACCCCGCGATAGTATTCGGAATGCGTCGGCAGAAAAACAATGAAAACATACCGACCTGCGTATTCATTGTTTCCCATCATTTTAACATTACAACCTTACCAGAAAATGATCAACAGCACCGGGAAGCCGCCCTGATCACAACGAGCTGGGATGGAGCTGACTGTTTTCTTCATATTAACCTCAAAACCACCGGCCGCTGCTCGCTCGCTGCCACTAGTATATATTTTTATTTATTATATAATTTAACAAGGCATTGGCAACACAGGCCATCAGCCTAAACATTAAGCGATTTAAAACAGTTTTTAGTTTTTCAGCATCAAAATGAATGAATGAATGAATGAATGAATACTCTTTATTGCACAAAATTAGTGTGATACAATGCGTACAAAACAATGTTGTGGTGTAGACACATTTTAACACTCCTAAGAGTTATGACAGAAATTTCAAGCGGTCTAGTCTCTGGCGAATTCTCATGGCCCGCCGTAGAATCACAGAGTGAAACTACACAACGAACCACTAACGAGAAGTTTATTTTCAGAGTTCAACACATTGTCACTGTTACTGAAGTTTGCTAGACAAAACTACACCGATTTTAGCTGTCAAAATCATCAGAAAACAATTTTTGAGCAATAAAATAAACACCGTAGAACCTTCTCCATCAACTTTCCCGCCAAAACTCCTGCCACTAACCTGACTTGCGTTTTCGTTTCACGCATAACAGCGCTGCATTTTACCGTTTTTGAGGAACACTAGCGCCTCCCTCTCCGACTTATACTCGTATAAGTACCCCAAAATTTAATGGCTTTGATTTGAATGAGATTGTTAAATAAACTTAGCCGAATAAACCAATGATCGAATGTTCTATATTAAGGAAAAAATACAAGTAATAGGTATGTTTTTTTCACCTACCACAACAGGTCATGCAAAATATTATGACAAAAAAATTCGGGCATTGTGACGTCACAATATCACGACCGTGAGAGAGACCTGAAGGTGAAGGCAGCTCCCAAATTGTGCAGAAATTGTGTTATGAGAGACCATTACAATAGGCTAAAGATGGCTGTCCTGTTGCTTTTGAATTTACGCCAGAAATATCCTTCACATTAAAAGGTAAACCATTAATTTATCGCTTATAAGCTCACACACACACACTGCACATTCACCCCACACACCCTTTCCCACCTTAACACACCTCACAGACGCCATAAACTATACACATGCTTACACACTCAATCTCAACTATACCAATTCTTCTAAATGTAGTCTAAAGTAGGTATACAGGTAAACTGTAAACTACTCTGAGTCGTAATTAGTTGATTAATACATAATGTATAATATATAAGGATCGCCGCGACACAGGGTCGCTTTAGTGCGGCGTCCAATAGTAATCTTAAAAACAATTGTAAATTTTTTGTAGTAAACATTATTTTGTATTTTATTCATTTGCGACAATAGTATAGAGCAGCCTTTCCCAAACTTTTTTAACCCTCATGAGAACACCGATGATCGAAATAGACCAGATCCCTAGAAAATAAAAACTAAAGATGTGGGGAGGATAAAAGTGCTTGAAATAAGTTCATGTAAATAGACACATGGCCAAGTTTCGGAGAAACAGAAAGAGGCTTTTTGTTTTTAAAAACTTGGCCTGACACAAACGTGACCCTAGATTTAGGGCTTTACTGAGATGTGCTCGTGGATCCATGTGAACCCCATGGTGAAAAAAGAATAGTAGAAGATATGCAGTATGTGTATGTACAGGGTGGACCAAAAGTCCGTTAACATTTGAATAGGTCGCTGCGTCGGCGCGGGCGGGGTATTGGCGCGGGGGGTGTTACTACAAGCGAGAGCTACTAATAGGGATTTAGTACCATGGCGTCATTCAGCGGAGCGCAACGCGCATTTTGCGTACGCGAGTACTATCGAAACAACGATTCTACGACCGAAGCTAAACGGAAATTTTGTAATCATTACAATATACGGAACAGAAATCAAGCACCAACAATTCAAACGATTAAAAAATGGGTACAGAAGTTCGAAACAACAGGTTCAACTTTAAGTCAACCACGATCCGGCCGACCTAGGACATCGCGCGATCCAGTAAACATAGAGCGTGTACGAGCGTCTGTTCGAGAACAACCTGGTCTCTCTACTCGAAAGCGGTCTAGTGCTTTAGATGTGCCCAGAACATCTCTAAATCGCATTCTACACAAAGATTTACATTTACATCCTTACAAAATTCAAATTGTACAGGCTTTAAAGCCAAATGACCCTGCTCAGAGACTGCAGTTTGCTAACGAAGTGCTTGAGAGGTTTACGAGCTTCAATAACATCTTTTTCTCAGACGAGGCACACTTCCACCTAAATGGACATGTCAATCGCCAAAATTGCAGATACTGGAGTGACACTAACCCGGACTTGAAGCACCAAAAACCTTTACACTCGCCCAAGGTTACTGTATGGGCCGCATTGTCAGCCAGCGGAATCATTGGTCCATATTTTTATGAAGATCAGAGAAACCGCGCCGTCACCGTTAATACAGAGCGATACATTGTGATGCTACAGAATTTTTTTGCTCCAGCATTACAGGACTTCTCAGGCTTTAATCGAAGCTCTTGGTTCCAACAAGATGGGGCAACATGTCACACCTCCAATGACTCTATAGCAGCACTTCGTGAAATTTTTGGCCAAAAAGTCATATCCAAAAGAGGTGACATTCACTGGCCACCCCGCAGCCCGGATTTAACTCCAATGGACTTTTACCTTTGGGGATATCTCAAAAGTAAAGTTTACATCAGCAACCCAGTGTCTATTGAGGAATTAAAAGAAAATATACGCGAGGAAATGCAGAACATTTCACCAACCACTTGTCGGGCGGTCATGCAAAATTTCCGTTCCCGGTTACAGGTGTGCCAGGATAAACAAGGGTCACATTTGAATGATGTTATTTTTAAAAAGTGAAATCCTAATTTGTCTACTTTATTATTAAATAAACAGTTTTTCACTAAAGTAGCATTTGTATTTTTTATAACCATTTTAAATGTTAACGGACTTTTGGTCCACCCTGTATATGACGCAGGGAAATAGCCGAATTCAGTGAAATAGCTGATATAGCTGCTAATACCCTAGGAATTTGGTCAAGACTGGGGAGAACTGTTGCTCTGTTTGGCTGAAGGTGGATGGTATGAAGGGAGGGCAGGTTCCCCGGGGTTATTTCCTCCATACTTCCTACTCTTTAAAAAGGTTTAGGGCGGTACTTACGTACACGTAATATTTACACCCACCCCTCTCCTCCTCCAACCAATCTCGTAACTTTAATAAAACAGTTTTAATCCACCATCCGTCACTACTGACGACCAATAAACCCCAAATCCCTAGAGTATTCGGCTATTTCACTGAATTCGGCTATTTCCCTGCGACATATACAAAGTAAATCCAAAAACATTACTAGCGTAAAGACAAGACAATGGTACCTCAGATTTGTTACAATTTTCAGAACTCTGTGGTCGGCACAATTGGATTTCAGTCGCGACGCGATTTAATTTTTTGATTCGATTGGTTTCGAACGAATTACTTACTGAAGAAACGAATTAACAAAGTTTATGAAATAAATGAGTATGGAGTTAAGAAAATACTTTGTGCCTGGAATATCCGTTATTTCAATCGATGAATTATATAATATTTATATGTTAGTATATAGCACATATTTGTATATTTAAATATTATATTTATGTACGTATTTTCTATTTTGTCTTATTAAGTAGGTATATTTATTTAGCATATAGGTGCACCTATATGCTAGATAAATTCCTTCACCTGCCTTTCATATTAAATTTTCTCTTTATGGGGTTTGCTGGAAGAGATCTCTCTTAGAGATAAGTCACGCTCTTCGTGGTTCACATATTTTTGTCTATAATGTGAGTAT
This sequence comes from Hofmannophila pseudospretella, assembly GCA_947369225.1. Taxonomy (NCBI): domain Eukaryota; kingdom Metazoa; phylum Arthropoda; class Insecta; order Lepidoptera; family Oecophoridae; genus Hofmannophila; species Hofmannophila pseudospretella. The sequence goes on along the minus strand of OX376318.1, from coordinate 13,730,693 downwards.
GTTTCTGTGTGTGGGTGTGTGTGTACAATAAAGAGTTTTTTTTTAATTCTGTTTAATTTAGGGATTGTAATCATAATTGATTATGTTAATCCCATCGTGCATATACTAAACCTAAACTAATTAGAATTACGTTATAAATACCTTTTCTTAAACATATAATAGAGCATTCTAGTGATTCTAGCTGCACCAGAAATTGGATCAGCTAAAATGCTCTGAAATATACCAACATCCAATAAATTTAAACCATAGTTTCTTATCAGTTACTCTCTTTTTCTTGCGTGACTGACACAGTCCATAAGAATATGAGAAACGTCGTCTCTGACTCCACACTCCTCGCAATTTGGTGAGCTAGCTTTCTGCATTAAAAAGGCAAGAGATTGTGTTGGAAAATGTCCTGAACGCGGTCTATGAGCAATAACAATTTCTTGTCTATTCAAATTAGATACAGAAAACCAAGGTATATGAGGAGGCTCAGATTGGATAAATTTGTACCAAATAATAATATAAAGAGTTAATAATGAATTAAACCCGACAAACACTATTCTTTCCTCGATCTTCCTTTTAGTTTCAATTCTTTTAATCGTTTTGTACGCATTGTATCACACTAATTTTGTGCAATAAAGAGTATTCATTCATTCATTTATTCATTCTTTAACTGAAAACATTTTCCTGTTTTCTTGAGTAGAAATATTAGGGCCTCTCCACATTTAGACATCGTAAAAACTAGAGCGTCCTTCTCACGAATTCCTACGTGTCGTCCAGTAACATCACGTACTGCTCTTATTGTTCACTTTTTGTGACACCTGTAGCTATAGAATCGCAGTGAAGAGGTTTTTTGTCGCAACTCGCGAAATTGATGTTTTTTTATGTATTGGGAATGTTTACCATAGATCGGAGGTTCCCAAACATTTTTGGCAGGTTGAGATAATTTTGCGATCCCGCTTGCACGTATTTACCCCGGGTTAACTCGAATTGTCTATGCTTTCCATACAAAATTGTCATCTGGTTGGAGTAACCGAGGGTTAACGGTTCTTGCAAGACGGCCTAAGAGTTTAATTCTATCCTATATATAGGTATATCCTCTACGAATTGTTTCTAGCTATTAGAGAGAGAGTAAAAATACTTTTTGCATGCTAGGTTACTTAAATAATTTAGAAAAAGAATATTAGAGCACTGCCACGGAACGGCAAAGTCGCAGGTTCAAATCCTGCTAGCCGAAATTTTTTCACTCTTTTTCTAATTTTTTTTAAGAATAAGTATGTTTATGTTATGTATTATAAGATGTAATGTATGATGACACCATACAAGTATGAAATGTGGACGGCACGCATTTTCAGCAAATCCGCACGCGGCGGGTCAAAATCTGCGTGACATTTTGGAAAAAGTTGACCTGTGGTCGACTGTAGAACCTTTATAACAATGAGAGAGTGGTCGAATTTAATGGATTTAAATCATCAGAAATAATGTAAGGTACTCGAAGATGAAACAACATCAGACGACAAAAGTGGTCATCAACCGTTTACATGCACACATCATACTCTCAACCGCACTTTAACGACCCATAGACAATACTACACAATGATAGGCCTTGGGGTAATGAATTATCTCATTGTTACATGGTCCCAGGCCTTATAGGTCACGAACCCCAACCGAACAGATGACAATACGGCCTAGGACGTCGGTTCCGCCATTTTGAATGGTCAGTTGGTGCCATTTTGGGCGGCCATTTTGTTTTAACCTTGTTATTGGCAGTTGAACTGGAACTGGACAATACGTGGGTTAGTTCAGTTATTGGGGTTGGCATTGACCATGTTTCGTTACTACCTTCAGGTTATATTAACACGGTTGCTTCAGTTACCTATACTGTTAGCTCGACTTGTGTCGATGCTGTGTGGTGCCGGCCCTAAATAATAGCACCACCCCACTCTCACCTTAGGTATCGTAAATGACTAAGGATCCTTGTGGATCCCGCGTCTCGCAGGCCATTATTTATGGTGGTCGAGCACACATAGTCCGTCATCCCATGCCGTTGATTCCAAACTATTTACCACTTTCGTTCTAGTCTCAAATGAAAGACTTCGACTAGGGCTTTCTAAATACTTGGTCATACAGTGCAGACCCGGGCGGATGCATAGATATCATAGAAAAGAGATTCTCTAGGATCTCTAGGACAAAGTAAGGGGTGCTTACAACTTCTTAATTTCCCCTATATCAGTGAAGTCACCTGTCTTAGATCGGAAAATTAACGATTTCTCTCAGCCGTGTCAAAACGCCATCGGGAGATTCATTTTAAATCTATTTAAATAAATTAGTCCGTAATCCCATGCCGTCGATTCCAAACTAAATAGCCCGCTTAGAAAGAAGAAGATACCTAATTTATTTATTATTAAATCATACATTATTATTAATTGATCTGAGGTTTCTCCCAAAGAAGTTTATGGCATCTCCCCTGACACTTTGACAGTTATTTTACTCCAGGGAATAATTCCCTGTTCCCGAACACAGCCAGTGACGATTCTGGACCTTTTCAACAACATTTATTTAATAGATGTACTGCACATATTTTAATAAAATAAAGTAATACTAAAATAACACTAAAATACATACTTAAGCTAAAATTACAAAATACCTAACTATTTTACAAGTAAAAGACCTGGCCCAGGTCGCTCCCTGCAGGGAGTGTTCCGAGGAGGCTGGCGGCGTTGCCCCGCTGTATAGCGAGGCTTATACGCTGAGCAAAGTAGAGGCCAGCCTTCTGGTCCCGGGATGTCTCTACGAGGCGCTTGGCTATAGGCTTTAATAGATTATTATTGTCTATTTATTAACTTCTTCTCTTTTCTTCTTTTCAGCCTAACGTAACCCATCGTTGGGTATAGGTCTCTTCATGTGCACGCCATTCTCCTCGGTCTCTAGCCGTTCGCATCCACATCCTCCCCGCCGTCTTCACAATGTCGTCGGTCCACCTCGCGGGTGCCTACCGACACTTCTGCGCGCCACTCGGGGTCGCCACTCAAGCAGTCTTCGGGGCCACCCATCGTCCTGCATTCTACACACGTGCCCTGCCGATCTCAACTTAGACCTGGACACTATACTGGCTATATCCGGCACTCTCGTCTTTTTCCGGATCTCGATATTCGGCACTCTGTCCACGAGGCAGATGCCTATCATGGCACGCTCCATCGCTCTTTGTGTCACTTGGAGCCTTTCAATCACCTGTTCAGTTAGTGTCCAGGTTTCCGCTCCGTATGTCATAACTGGGAGGATACACTGCTCGTACATTCGCCTTTTTAGGTAGACAAGAATCTTTTTGTCTTTTAGCACGTCAGACAATTTACTAAATGCAGCCCATCCTAGTTGGATTAGTCGATCTAATTCCTTAGTGGTGTTAACGTTAACGTTAGACAGATTCAGTCTAACGTTAACGTTAACACCACTATTCAATCTATCAATTCTCATTGTCCGAGCTGATTGTATCGCAAGTTTTAATAAGGTCACTTCTTAAAAAATATTATAAAAACTGCCTACTTAGGTGTATATCGAGTCACGAATGAAACGTGATATGATTTTTATAATTCCCACGCCCTACCACGCTAATGCCAAAAGAAGTGTAGTTAATAATTAATCCATACAGATAACGATCTAAGCACCTATAGTTAAAATTGGCATAGTTTGAACACGGGAAAAAACCGGCCAAGTGTGAGTCGGGTCTCGCTCTATAGGGATTGTAATCCATTAATTTTATCGTGTTATGTATATGTGTTCAAATAAATTTTAATTCATTTATTCATTATCATACTCTACCTAATCTCTATAATGTGCATGAAGTAGACGACACAATTTTTTTCTATTTTGTAAGATTTGAGCAAAAAAATTTTGCTTGTTTAATACAGTTGTTGTAAGTATTTGGTGTTAAAATAGATGATATGATTAATATTCTAGCCAGTTTTCAGTTCCTAGATGGCAGTGTTTTTATATAGATCTGGTAACAAAATGGGTCTAAAACTGGTAAAAATGACTGGTATGTCAATTCATCAGAAGCCTATTAACTAGAGTTGCCACGAATAGTGATTTGGCCGAATACCGAATACCGAATATTCGGCAACGCTGTCGGCCGAAGCGCCGAATATTCGGCGGCCGAATATTCAGCACAAAATACATGCTTGCCGAGGGCGTAAACTCGTAATAGACAGGCCGCAACCTGTCTCATTACGGTGCATACGGGAGCGACGCGACGGGCGGGTATTTGTTTCAATTACGAGTAAATCACGTCACGGCACGCTTTGTCAGATCATAATAATACATAAAACATTAATATTGTGCAGATAATAGTTCTTATTCAATTGTTTGTTCGTTAAAAGGTTTACAAAATGACACCAATTAATAAAAAATCGCCTATATGAGAATATTATGAGATATTATCCATCACAACCTACCATTGATCAATTTTACTTACTAAAGTATTGTAATTTCGTAATAGAATACATATAATCTTGAGTAATATGTGGTTTTTTTTTCATGATTTGGTATTAGGTATTCGGCCGAATAGTACGCACTATTCGGCCGAATACCGAATACCAATTAAAGTGGCCGAATAGGCCGAATACCCAATAGTAGCCGAATATTCGTGGCATCTCTACTATTAACACCTCTCCTTGCACAAGGAGGTACGGGCCATGATCCACCGAGCGGGCCCAGTGCTGATTGGTGGATTTCACATACCTTCGGAAAATTTTCATTTCCTCAGACATGCATGTTTCCTCACGATGTTTTCCTTCACCGTTAGAGCAGTCGGTAAATGTACGTAAGTCTTCGAAAAAATCCGAAAAACTCATTGGTACATGGCATTCAGCATTGCATCGTTACGAACCTGGACCTTCCAGACGGGAGCCCGGCGTCCTAGCCACTAGGCCACCGGCTCAATGTCAATTACGTCGTTCATTTCAAAGTTTTTTTTAAAAAAATGTATCTCCTTAACATAGGTACCTACTCTAAATTGGTTTAAAACGAAGATACCCGATACTTTAAAAAAATGTTTTTTGTCGACCTCGTTTCCTTATATTTCTACGGAGCGTACTCTAAACATACACATAAACATTATGTATAATTTTGAAGACTCTTTTTTATTCCGTTTACGAGCTATAGGCTGAGACAGACGGGCGATCGGACGACGGAACTACAACAATTAAGCTTCAATTTTCCCTTCGGGGTACGCAACCCTAAAATACGCCGACATGAATACTATTTAAAACAACAACCGATAGAGCTAGGTTACCACCATGATTGTACCTCTTTATTGCTTACAAAATATTCGCCGAAACCACCATTGTCTTTATATAGCTGGCGGCGGATGTTATAGAGGATGTTGCAGTACCAAAATCAATGAACGCAGTCTGTAGCGAACAATAGTGTAACGTGGCGGAAAATCGATTTTCTTTTGTCACCCTGTTTATGTAAATCTAGGCACATTTATTTTTATTTATACCTAAACCCACGTTTGACCTCAATCTCACCTGGTGGTAAGTGACGATGAGGCCGAAGATGAAATACTTAGTAAGTATGCGATATTCTGCGACTATTTTAAGTATGTCTTGGGGTTTGCTGGAAGAGATCTCTCTCAGAGATAAGTCACGCCCTTTGTGCTTCACATATTTTTGTCTAAGTTTGTAACATATTCCGTGTGTGAACAAAAGAGTTAATATGTCTGCACAAAAGATTTTTAAATTCAACCTATGTAGGTAGATTGGGAGATGGAAGAGATGGTGAACGAGCCGAACATCATAGGAGAGACGAAAGCGGCTCGACTCCGATGGCTCGGACACATCACTAGGATGGGGGAGGATCGGGCAGTTAAACGAGCGTATGTAGGACGCCCTAACGGACGACGACGTCCGGTCGGACGTCCCAGATACCGCTGGCGCGATGAAGTGTAGAAGGATCTGCGGGAGCTCCGGGCGCCTGACTGGCTCGAGACTGCAGGGAGAGAGAGCTAAATTTGCCTTAAATTTGCTTTAATTTACGACCTTACGATTAACTACTTACAGTTGTACGAAAATATGATTTACACGAGATAAACAGAACGACAAGGTCCATCATACTATGTTGGCCGTTGAAATTTAAAATAAACCCCAATCATATATGTCCCGTCTGAAACAAATCAATTGCACTGCTTTACCCTCTGACTGCACCTACTTAGACACACATGGTGCATGTCTTTGAGACATGACCTTCGATGACCATGTGGTTTCCGAACAAAAAAACTGGCAGAACTTGGGGAAAATTCAATGCAAACATGATTTAGATTAGATTAGAGCAATTCAATATGGAATCTAAACGCGAAAACTGAATAAAATTACTACGAAAAGTGAAAATTCTACATGACTTTATACTGTTACGGGCTGGAAATTTAATACTTCATGGCTGTAAGTTATAGAAAACGCAGGGCTAGCCTTCTAAGACTGCTTTTCTTCATTTTGGAGGCAAATTCCTTCACATTTTGGAAAAGGCGATGCTCTCCGTCCGAAGATTCGAATGAAATATCAATATCTATTTTTTCGATGGCAGCTGTAGTTTTTACCCTTCATAACGAGCCACCAACATTTTCTCAATCAATCGTGGAAGTATTACGAAATAAAGACCCTATGTCACTTAGCAAAATCATTCACGTGCTTTCTCCGTTCCACGTAAAACGACTTCGGAAAAGGTTTATATTTGGCCAGAGCCTAGTGGCTTGTGCCATGGAAATAATTAAAAATCTAAATGTCAACGAGAACGTAAAGAAACCGACAGATAACCTAGACATTCTCAACTTTAAGATAAAAACTATATAAAACAGTGCAATTATGTGGTATTTGTAAGTAACGATAGCTTTCAGGAACCTGCCGAAAGCGTAGCGTTACACCATATATTCAGTAAGTCATTGAAATTTCAAATGTTTGAAACTTGGTAAAATTATATGCGTATTTACCCAAACCCTTGGTTCGCTGTCAGTGCTCATATCATCATTCTAGAGGAGAGGGCACTAGTCCGATCTCTGTAATTTGCACGGTGCCTGAATAAAAGAAGTTTGCAGGCAATGACCTGATTTCACACACAGCAATGACCGAAACAGTTATAATTATAATAAAATAATTATGTAGTCAAAGGTAAACATATTGAAATCATGTCTGATGGTCTGCTGTTGTTGTGAAAAAGGGCCTCGTCAAGTAAAGAAATGAACAATTTATTTCCAATACACACATATAAACAATTAGGTACAGAAGATAAAAATAATAATAAACAAATACACTATAAAATTAAATAAATATGCAAAAGTAATTAAGTTTGATTAAGGTGGTGTGCAGCACCGGAAAAGGGGGACTGCCTCAGCCTGTTGCCGTAGTGCTAAACACTACGGCGCTGATTTTCAGGCATCCTCTGAGTGCCAGGGATCACTGCCTAATGATACACTACCGGAACATATAAATAACGGAAATATTAATAAACACAAGAAAAATATTAGGAAACGAAGGCAGGTTCTTAATTTTTAATTTATACATTAAAATACAGGAAGGTATTATTGTATAAAATAGAGAAAAAATAAAAATAAAGCAAGCAATGAAGATGAAACTGAAAGAAGGATAGGTACTACTGTTCGATGTAGCGAAACTTGTATTTGCTTTGTCTATGGCAACGGCTTTTGTATATCAAGCAGATAAAGTTTCTGTTTTTTTTAACGTACCCTTTGGAATCCCTCACAGGCGGAGGCAGGTTGTTCCAAGTACACTCGGTACCTATTACCTCTAGATGTACATTTCTCCAGAACTTTTTACATCAGCAATTTCCCAATGCGACATGTGACATCACCAACGACATATGTCACTACAATCATTACACGAGCCGTTACAATTTTCTAACAGGAACAATACGCTCTCTAGACCCAATAAAAACGAAGACATCGAGTTTCGAGCCGCACGCGCAGCGCAGTTAAGAAACTTGTGGCGTATTGTACCTATCCATTGAAACACTCTCATACATTGTTCTCGGTGGGAATTATACCCGGAAACTTTCCAACATGGTAAACGCTCAAGATTTGTATGGGACTGCAGTAATGTTGGCTTTAACACCTATTAAATTATCTAGTGAAGACTATCTTGACATGACCGCCTCCCATACTTGTGTAAAAGTGCGTAGAAACTAGGTTGCTCAAAAAAGCAGGAGTATAAAACGAAAAAAGCTAAAAAGCTTTGGGTAAGTAAGCTTTGGTAAACTAAGGGTACATTTAAAAAAAACTTAAACTTTATCTGCTTGAAATACAAAAGTCGTTGCCATAGACAAAGCAAATACAAGTTTCGCTACATCGAACAGTAGTACCTATCCTTCCTTCAGTTTCATCTTCATTGCTTGCTTTATTTTTAATTATTTTTTCTCTATTTTATACAATAATACCTACATACATACCTTCCTGTATTCTAAAGTATAATTTAAAAATTAAGTACCTTCCTTCATTTCCTAATATTTTACTTCTGTTTATTAATATTTCCGTTATTTATTTATATGTTCGGTAGTGTATCATTAGGGAGTGATCCCTGGCACTCAGGGGATGCCTGACAATCAGCGCCGCAGTGCTAAAAGCGCTACGGCAACAGGCTGAGGCAGTCCCCTTTTCCGGTGCTGCACACCACCTTCATCAAACTTAATTACTTTTGCTTATTTATTTTTATAATATATTTGTTTAATATTATTTTTGTCTTCTGTACCTAATTGTTTGTATGTGTGTATTGGAAATAAATAATCTTTCTTTGTTTGCCAAACCGGATAAATACTTATTTATAATCCGATTATAAGAATACCTCATAGAAGTAATTTCGGAAGCTGAAAAAATATTTGTTTGATTTAAGTAGTGTTAGTAAGGGTGTTTGGGTGCAGAATGTAAATTTCCAAAAATTACTTCTTTCCATTTGACCCCACCAAGACGGTAAAGTAAAGTAAAATACACTTTATTGCACAAATAGAAAACAACAAACAAAAGATAGAAAAGGAAACAGTGAAGTACAATTTAGGCGACCTTATCGCTAAGAACGATCTCTTCCAGGCAACCTTCTGGCAGAGGACGGTTTGCTTTACTTCGACCAACATCTTATTAGCATCATTATTATTTAGTCTATATTTGATAACATCCAACTTACGTAGTAGGTTCAAAAATGTTGCCAGTTTATCTGAATATCAGCCAATCATATCACTAAAAGAAACAAAAATTCGAAAGAAGAGAAAGAGGTTATGTACCTACACATCTGCTGCAATCAATGAATGAAGAAAAATAAATACATAGAACCTAATGCATTCCATATAGGAACCATTTTAGACACAATACTGGAATAATAGAAATCGATAACAAAAAAGGCTATACGAGTATACATATTTTTTTTATTTACTTCTAAACCCGCATTTGACCTCGATCTCGCCTGATGGTAAGCGACGATGAGCTCGACGATGGAGCATGCGGGTCCAGTAAATGCCTATTCACTCTGGCCTTGAAGATCCCAAGGTTGTAGGTTTCGGGAAATACAGACGCCGGCAGGCTGTTCCATTCCTTAGCCGTTCGCATAATGAATGAAGAAGCAAATCGCTTCGTACGAGCGGATGGGATATCAACAACATAAGGATGGAACCCCTCCCCGCGGCTGGTAGTCCGATGGCGGAATGGAGATGCTGGAATTAGGTCGTGCAATTCCGATGCGCACTCTCAGTATAATGATATTATTTTGTTTTATTTCGAATTTCCGTCAAATTAGCACTCCATAGAAACAATTCAAGGAACAAAACGTAATTTTCTCATGGCATTAAGGTGACACGTAATTTTTATAATGTGTGTAGGCAACATTGTTTATTTGATAACAATCTCAAATCGGAGTTATTAACGTTTAATGATTGTGCTGCACGGACAATGAGATGTAATAAAACCATAGTTAAACAAGAATACACGGTATTTTTTTTAACTGTAGTTAATAAATGGCGAGATTTTTAAGTAAAATCTTATCCTAATTATGGTGTTACAGTAAATAATAAGAAGGACGTCATTGACAGAAAAGGATTTAGATCTATATTCTAGACCAGAGTCATCACAGCGTTGCGTTTAAATACTTAGAATTGCATTTACGAGTACATTAGCTCGACTCGCAGCGATAGCGGATGGCCGTGTTATAATTTAAAGTGCGTGCGCGCAGTGCGCTTCGTTGAAATGGCAGATAAAGTGATTATTATAAACGAGTTTCTAACATTTTTACAAAACCAAATTGACCATCTTGATGAGAAAAACATAACAATAATATGTGTTAAAAGCTTTTCTGACGCCGAGATTGAATCGGGGAAAACAGTATTATTTAATTCAATTAACGACGATCGCTTCCGATTTGTGAGTCGAAAAGGAGAAGACAAAAAACAAAAAAATATTAAGGACTGTTTAAAACTACTGAAAAACGTTGACCCGGATAAGCAGCCGTGCTATGTAGCAAAAGACTTGGACCGTTTGCCGCCGGTAACGCTTGACCATGTGGACATCTCTCGTTTACTTAAAGATCTGGCACACCTTAAATCGGAGGTACAATGTCTCAGAATGGACGCAGTCTCCAAGGACGAAATGACAAGGTTGCACGACGAGTTGGTGCAATTGAAATTATCAGTAAACAATACGCGTGACAGGAAAAATAGGCCATCTTTACCTACAAAGCAGGTACGAACGGCCGAGTATGTAAACAACGTTACGCCGCGTAGGACGACTATGGTAGCGGCGGAGGCGGCGGCGGCGGAGGGGAGCGAGTCGCCTGAGACTGCGGGCTGCTCTGTAGGTATTGAACCTGCATGTGCGACGATACCGTCCACAGCTGCGACTGTTGCTAGCGCGTGCCCCTATACACCTATGTATAGAGATATTGTTCTATCGTCGAAGCGGACTGAGCAAACGATACGCGACCATAATGAGATAAGCGATAAAGAGGAATGTGAGAATAATGATAGGGAATTTACGACTGTTACGCATAGGAAACGCAAAAAGGAAAGAAATATGCGAGGCACTTTAGAGACTAGTAGCCGATTGCAGGTGGTGGAGTCAATTTCCGCTATCTATGTATCTCGTGTGAAAAAACAGTTTTATGAGACGGATATGATGGACCATATTAGAGATATGGGCGAAGACTGCAAAAAGGTGGAGCTGTTGAAACAGTACCAAGAAACGGATTTTAATTCTTTTAGAGTAGAAATTCCGAGCAGCAAAATGAGTACATTCCTGAGTGGGGAATTTTGGCCTAAGGGAATAGTATTTAGACGTTTTAGAGAGCGCACTGCTGCGCGTCCCGGAAAATTAAGCAGCAGATAATGGATAAAAGTTGTAATTTGACCAATTTAGTTTCGTTTAATTGTAAAAGTATTAAAAGATCCATTGACTACGTACGAACTCTCTGTCAGACTGCTGATATTATAGCTCTGCAGGAGACATGGCTCCTGCAGCATGATCTGAACTTCGTCCGTCATATTGATGACAAATTTGACGCTTTCTCGAAGTCCTCTGTGGACTCCTCTGCTGGGATACTGCGCGGGCGTCCATACGGTGGCTTAACTATAATGTGGAGGAAGTCTATCTTCAATAATGTGACGGTGGTGGAATGTGCAAGTGACAGATTGGCCGCCATCAGAATTGAGTTGGATGGACGGCAGTTCTTACTGTTTAATGTATATATGCCTGTGGACATTGAGGACAATCTGCCGGAGTTCACCGACGTGTTGGGTAGAATGAGTGCCATAATTGAGGACTGTGACGTGGAAACCGTATTTATGCTGGGGGACTACAACGCTCATCCCGGGTCCAGGTTCGGCATAGAAATGTTATCGTTCTGCACGGAGCAGCAGTGGGTGTGCGCGGATGTTGAGGTGCTGGGTATGGACTCCGGCACGTTTACATTCGTCAGTGAAGCGCACGGGTCCGTGAGATGGCTGGATCACTGCCTGACCACCAAGGCAGGTAGGAACTCTATTGTCAGTGTACGGGTAGATAATGATGTTAGTTGGTCGGATCATGCTCCGTTGTTTACTGTTTGTAATATGCAATTAGTTAGCAATAAAATAGGAGATACTTCGAACAGCGATGTTGCCAGTTCACGTATACGCTGGGGACAAAGAGATTGTGACGAGATCTACAAGTATGGCAAATTCTGCTTTGAAAATCTAAGTCAGCTGAATCTAACTAGTCAATGTTTAATCTGTGATAATAATGATAGTAGTGTTTGTGATAATAAGTGTATTTTTAATTTTATGGATAGTTTATACAATAGTTTTATTGACATTTTACAGTCGGCATCCATACAAAGTTCGGTCTCCGGTGCACATAAGAGGCCTAAGAAGAAACAGATCGCCGGTTGGAATTACCACGTAAAAGAGTGTCACAACACTGCTAGAATGTATTTTCAATCTTGGGTACAGAATGGAAAGCCAAAATCCGGTGAAATATATAATAATATGGTGAACAGTCGTAGAGTGTTTAAGAGCAAGCTGAAGTGGTGCCAGAACAATCAGGAGAGCATCAGAATGAACATTTTGGCCACTCACAGAGCTGACAAGAATTTTGTTGAGTTTTGGAAATCAACCAAAGCACTCAACAAAAAACAGAGTCTCCCTACGAGTGTGAACAGTGTTCATGATCCTAAACTAATAGCCGATATGTTCGCGCACCACTTCAAAGCTCAGCCGCTGGACGTGGAGGTTGTGCCCGACGCTGTAGAGCCGCATGTGGTTGCGGAGAGTGAGAACATGCAGTTCTCACCTCTGGACGTTGCCAAAGTAGTCCGAAATATGAAACGAGGTAAATCCCCGGGACATGATGGCTTGAGCGTCGAGCACATCTTGTACGGTAGTGATGAAATATACAGAGTATTATCTTTGTTCTTTAATCTCTGTATTAAACATAGTTATCTTCCGACTGCCATGATGAGAACGGTAGTTGTTCCAGTACCTAAGAACAAAACCGGTGACCTATCGAATTTGTCTAACTATAGGCCCATATCGCTAGGTACAATAGTAGGTAAGGTGCTTGAACGGCTGTTGCAGCCCGAACTGATGAAGAATGTGTCGATTAGTGATGCTCAGTTTGGTTTTCGTCCTGGTCTCTCTACAGACTCAGCGATACTGTGTCTTAAACATGTTGTAAATTACTATAAAAACCGAGACACATCGGTTTATGCCTGCTTCCTTGATCTAAGCCGCGCCTTTGATTTAGTTAACTATCACATGTTATGGCACAAAATGCGTGAAGCGAACATACCGCACAGTATCGTGGGTCTGATGAGATACTGGTACGAGAACCAAACAAACAGTGTAAGGTGGGGCGACACATCATCTAGCGAATACAGGCTAGAATGTGGGGTGCGCCAGGGTGGGCTAACCTCTCCGGACCTCTTCAACCTGTACGTCAATGACCTGATTGAGGAGCTGAGGAGCACTGGGATCGGCTGTCACGTTGGTGGCGTATGCTTCAACAACCTGAGTTACGCTGATGACATGGTGCTCCTCAGTCCCTCGATCAGAGGACTTAGGAGACTGTTATCTGTATGCGAAAATTTTGCCCTGAAACATGGGATGAAATATAACGTACTTAAAACAGAAATGATGGTATTTCGTGCAGGCGGAGGTCCGGAGTGTGTGCCTCCTGTTTTCTTGAATGGCTCAGCAGTTCGGGTTGTTCAGCAGTTCAAGTACCTTGGTCATATACTGATGGAAACCCTGAGTGATGACCTGGATATAGAGCGTGAGCGCAGGGCCCTGGCAGTACGGTGTAACATGCTCGCTCGAAGGTTTGCTAGGTGCTCTAAGGATGTTAAAGTAACTCTGTTCAAAGCATATTGCATGTGTTTCTATACATCGCAGCTTTGGATCAAATACACGAGAAGATCCTACAACATCCTTAGAGTCCAGTATAACGATGCCTTCCGCATTCTATTAAGACTGCCTCGTTACTGCAGCGCGACGAGCATGTTCGCCGACGCCAGGGTCCCTGATTACTTCGCGGTGCTGAGGAGCAGGGTGGCAACGTTCTGGGACAGAGTGCGTGACTCTAAAAATGAGTTAGTGTCTGTCCTCAATGACAATTTATTTGAGAATGTATTTTTTAAGAGTTGGTTGCGCATGCACCGGAGTCCGAACAAAAAATAACGTCCTATATTTTAATTTGTTTAAGTTCTTTTTACATTTGTATTTATTAATTAATTTAATTTGTATGGGTTGTATTTCGCCTGATTTAAAATAAATAATAATAATAATAATTAGCAATACCAATAATAAGTAACACGACATATTACTAAAATTATTGGGAGAAGAAAGAATCTGTTACCCTCGGATTCACCCTTCTCCGTCGATAACAGAATTCAGAAGGATTTACAATTGCAAAGGATGACAATGCCGACCTCCTAAAGATGTGATAAGAGTTGAGATAGTGTGAAATGAGTGGGAACTAATTGAATAGCAGTATTCCGCTAAAAAAGGCGAACTTGAATTAGAGTCAGCTCTTGTTTTTAGAGCTAATTTAGCAAAGAGCAGTAAAGATCCATCATGGATCTGGCCAATGGATCTACTGAGAACGATCTGTTTTTTTTTCACCGTATCAGTTGAGGGTTGACTCAAAGGCACATTCTGGAGCCTATTGAGGCGAAATCCTTTCTGTCACAACTTTCAGTAGGTAAGGTATAAATTACTCACTCAAGGTATAAGGTAAAAATTTACTCACAGCAGCATGTTGTGTAGCATCATTGACATCAGTTTCGAAGTTCCACTGAGCTGCAACATTATTGGTGCACTCCTTAGACGCCTGGTCATCAGCCTTCAGTAAAAAGTCTCTTAACTGCTGCAAATTCACTTGGTGGAATCTATCATCAATGGTATTCCCATCCACACCTCTGTTGAAGTCATAAGGATTTGCCCCAACGTAATTAGGATCATTTCTCACGAAATTTGGATCATTCCTCCTAAAATTAGGATCATTATTAATATCGATTCTATCATCACGGTTTCTATCATCGTACGGTCTCAACGTCGAGCTTGGATTCCTCCCATTTCCATAGTCCAAACTGGGATATCCATTGTTATTAATATCTGGATTGATCCTGTTAAAAGGGGTCGAAGAAACGGGGTACACTCCTGGTGTAGAAACAGGGTTAGGTCTCGCTGTACTGAATTGCCCTGGACTTTGGACGTCGTATTGATTCCCCGGTGAATTTATAGACTGTGTACTGGATAAACCATAGTAAGGGTTGCGTTGCGTGCTAGAAACTTGAGATAAAGGGGGTAGGTCCAACTGTGGGTCTGCGGAACACAGGCTAGCTATTACAAACACCAGTTTTATTTGAAACCAGGTTGTGATAAGTTTTTTATCGCGAGCACAGGCCATGTTTGGCTGGGTCGGTGGTGGTGACCTGATTTTTGACGTTTGTTTGTCGCGGCGTTACAACCAATGGTGCGTAGTGCTTGGCTGATATCGCGGTAGCAACTGTGGTGTTACTCGGCTCAAGCCGTGAGAAACACTTTGTCTGTACTCCCTGGTCTGTACAGGCTGTGTGCGTACAAGTAGGTAACAAATAGAATGCCCTTGTAATAACATTGTGAGATGACATAAGAATTTTTTACCCCACTCAAAGTGATATTCAAAAATGCCTGCGATCTACTGAACATACAGTAGATCCTTAGAGCAATTTTATGTCAAACTTCAAGTTCTGTTTATTTTCGTACTACTTTTGAAAATGACCATTTCTGGAAATGACCACTACTGGAATAAACCACATACCTCGAACCGTCGTCGTCGTCCGTCCGTACGTCAGGAACGTCCAGCACCTAAACGGAATACGATTTATCCTTCAAAATATCACATTATATGCATTCCTTTGACTCGAATCCGAAAATCAACTTTTATTTTATTTTTAGAATGAGCCCCATATTAGTAAATGGGTTTAAATACCTGCAGGTAGAGTAAGTACTCATAAGTACCAAATACAGTATACTTCAGTGGAAGATTCAAAGCTTGAAATTAACATTGAAATAATTTCAAGGTGACAAAATTAATTACAAAGTGGTTTATGAGTCTCATAGCGTGAATAATCCTTAATTAATACTTATCTGAGATCCTTGAGTAGATTATCATGGATGTTATAAATAAAGAGCGGATTTGTAGCAGCTATTATTGGATTTATATGGATATGACCAGTGCAGTTTGTTATTGAAGTAACAAACAATAACAAATTGAAATAAAAAAGGAAAATGGAGATGATGGTCTTTCGGCTGAATTAATGATGATAATGATGATTTTCCTTTTTAATTTCAATGGTCTACTCTATGGCTACTACAAATCCGCTCTTTAGTTATAAAGGTTTTATTAAGTAAGTAATAAAGGTGTTCCTTTGGTTATGCATTAACTTCGACACTGTACTCAGAACATCAAAGTAATTATTTTCCACACAAACTAAATACCTTGCCTTAAATTACCTAGTATGCAATACTCTTTATCCGAGCGAAGTGAGGAACACTTGTATAAAACGACAATTAATTAATTGATAATAATTTAATGCCTGAGTTCAGACAAATTGCTGAGAATCCCATGGTAAATGGCTCAGTGGTTATGGTTCCATTATTGAGTAAAGCATATAAAACACATAAGGGCGCAAATGTCGTTTTGGATCGAAGCCTTCTCTGGATCATTGAAGGTGGTATGGCTTGTGTAGAGCCAGCCTGGAGGGTACCTACCGTCCTTTTATCTAAAAGAGATTGGGCGGATCCCATACAAGCTTGTACCAAAAAAAAAATTTCTATTCGCCTCCTACCAAACATAAAGTAAAAGTAAAATACACTTTATTACACAAATATAAAACAACAAACATGAGATAGAAATGGAAATAATGAAGTACAATTTAGGCGGCCTTATCGCTAAGAGCGATCTCTTCTAGGCAACCTTCGGGCAGAGGAAATGATTTCGAGAAAGAGGTAGTAGTTGTACATAGTTCATTTGATAGAACTACATTACCAACACCATAAGTCGTGTGGAACAGAAGTTTTATTTAGTGGCTGGGGAAACGTAATTAACAGAATCAGAGCAATTAGTATGAAGTCATTTTTGGTCTCTAGCTCCTGTCCTACACGACTTAGGATGTTTCTTCCATAATGGAAGATGTAGTCCTTGGTGAGATCTATCAAATGAGCTATGTTCGGTTGGAGGCGAAGCCGTGGCTCCAAAAGTGCCCAATCTCCAAATAGTTCGCGATCATTAAGGCCACTTGAACCCTGGACAGGACACGGCTCTGAAGAACATGACTCGGTTGCTCTTTTCGAAACACTGGTGGTTTTAAGCTACATGTTCTCCACCATCCCGGTGTTCGTCTACCCATCTTTCCCTGGATTATAAGCTGTGACTGACAACATTGACAGAAAGTTAGCCACTAACCGTCAAAAAGTACATAAAAGATTATTCATACATTCTCGTAAATTTCCATTGGTCAGAGGCTCTTAGGCTTCAAAATGTACTACGGCACCTCAGGGTGTGGAATTCCCCATAAGACGTAGTTTCCAAATGGTAACAGTAACTTGTTATATAACTTAACCATTGCGCAAAGAGACGGGTGCGCCGGCGCAACGTCCCTTGTGCACCGCGCCTTACATCGTTTGACAATTAGTGGTGACTTGATGAGGTGGTATGAATAATGGTGTTCTAGTTCCAAAGAGATATACCTACCACCTGAAGTTTGATTTTCAACACAGTTCTTAGTCGTTTTCGTACCTTGGGTCTTGGTGGTTCTATGACCCACATAGAACTACTTTATTGGCATATTTAATAGGGTGGTGGTGGTAGTCGACTATATTTCTGCTGCGAAGCAGCAATGCTTGCATTGCTGTTTTCTGGTTTGAAGGGTAAGAGAGCTGTATTGCTGTATTTTAGTTTGAAGGGTAAGGCACATGAGGCATCGGTCTATCGGCAGACATCGGTGGCGTCGTAGCAAGGACGTCGGACTCCCATGCTGGGAGGTCCGAATTCGAAACAATGCAATGTCATGTACCAATGAGTTTTTCGGTTTTTCGAAAACTTACGTACATTTACCGACTGGTCTGACGGTGAAGGAAAACATCGTGAGGAACCCTGCACACTGAGATGACCAGTGTGTGAAATGTGGAAGATAATGGCAAACCACCCCATTAAATTTCCTTAGAATTACTATGACCCTCAGCCATGAGGAATACGACTTAAAAAGGGTAATTTAAGGTTTGCAGCGCATCCAAAATCCTCTAATAAAGTTACAGTGAGGTAAGTGATGGATACCTACCTGCCGTAATTATATCAATTTTTACCTTCATGTTTTAGTTTGTATTGTATATACCATTCCTAAGTAGATATTTGTTAAGCTGTATTGTATTTAGTTTGTGTTTTAACAGAGTGGAAAGTGCAGCGCCCAGAGAAACCAAATTTTTTGTTTCAGGACGCGAAGATTTATAAATATTGTAACTTTGTATGTTTTGGTAGTGGTAGATCCTAAAGTGAAGGATCGCCTGGGGTGGTACCACCCTCTTATCTATTTCTGCCGTGAAGCAGAAATGCTTGCATTTCTGTGTTTCGGTTTGAAGGGTAAGAGAGCCAGCGTAATTTCCGGCACATGAGGCACTCCATCTTAGTCCTCAAGGTTAGCAGCGCATCAAAAACCCTCTAATATTAATACAGTGAGGTGAGATGTCTATGGGCGACGGTGACCACTTACCATCAGGTGGCCCGTTTGGCTCGTCTGCTCTCCTTATTTAATAAAAAAAAAACAAAAACAAAAAAAAAAACACAACAATAATAAATAAATAAGATATTTATGGGTGACGGTAATCAATTACCATCAGATGACCAGCAACCGGTGCTGGGCAGGGGCCCAATTCGCCTAAATTACAACGTTCGTAGTTCTATTTCTATCCAATTTCAATTTAGTTCTCGTTCCAATTCTATTTGGACACCAAATCGCATTCTGCTGACACATTTAACTCTACCACTGCCACCTTTCGATTTACTATCGATCGGGCAAAAGTACCTCGGGAGGAACTTATATTCGATCGTTATATTTGCCAGTTGAAGAGTTGTGTTACCGTTCAACTGCGATTCAGTATAAACTAAACATTTTATTAGAATGCACAAATACGTTACTGTTCGATCGATCGTTGACTCGATCGGAACTTAACTGAAATTGGATCGTTAGTGGATAGTAGCATACGAAACACGTCATAACGTTGAGATTCTGTTTAGTTACGTTGTATTTAGTGGAATCGATCTCCAGCTCTCCTTGTACAATAATAAAAAGGTACTCGTACAAGTCTTATTGACAACGTAATCACAGTGTTTATATTTAGTATGCAGGGAGCGGCGCATACGCAGAGACACTACGCATTATTATCATAGAGTATACGTTATACTAATTCCCACGGTGGCTCATACAATAGGAAAATTGCTTGCCTTGTGCCGAGACGTCGAATATTTATATAGAGCTGTTAATGTGCCTATAAATTAATTCGATAGGTAATCGAAACATTAAGTAAGTACTAATGACAGAGCATAGTGGTATTTACTCATTTAACTTATTGTTAGTCGTATGTTCACGAATAAATGATTGATTGATTGATTAAATTACCAATGCATACTTCCTAAACACCCATCCAATCCACCACCCTAAACACTTTTTATTATTTGCAAAAACGAGATCATCTAAAATTAAATATAATGCTTAAAAGTAGTCAAATCAAATCAATTTATTTTCAGATGATTAGTTCATACATGATAGGTTAGTGAATTCTTATAGCTATGTTAGTGATATAATGAACAATATTATTATTTTCTTTTTACTGAGCCATTGAGTGCCGGCAATTGAACGAGACCAAATGGAGCTTTCCAGCGTATCAACCATGATGCTCAGAAGGCTGTTGGTGCTGCAGCGCGCCCTGCACATCAGGCAGGCAGTCAGTCATCAGTGCGCGCCTCTGGAAACATCCCTGATGCGCCACATATACATATAATATAGGAGTACGTAATAACAGCTCTATATAAATATTCAAAATTTCCACCTGACATAACAAACATTCCACGTTGATTTCCGTAAACGTTTTAAACTTCTCTACTCCTCTATCTATAAGTTCTTAATGTACTGTTCGGATGATTTCGTCATGGGTTATCTAATAAATATACTGTACTGGATCAGCAGCGGCTTCTGCAGAGAACCTCAAGCGGCCCAAATATGCGGGCCTCGGTGGTGATTGAATATTTGTGCCGTTCGGGGTGGAGACCTTGGGGCCGTGGGGGCCTGGAGCCCACTGTCTCTACCGGGAAACAGCCAAGCGCCTCGTAGAGACATCCCTGGACCAGAAGGCTGGCCTCTACTTCGCTCAGCGTATAAGCCTCGCTATACAGCGGGGCAACGCCGCCAGCCAGCTCAGGACACTCCCTGCAGGGAGCGACCTGGGCCAGGGTATTTTACTTGTAAAATAGTTAGGTATTTTGTAATTTTAGCTTTAGTATGTATTTTAGTGTTATTTTACTGAAAAATACATGTACAATAAGTTTTGAGGTCACAATTTCCTCAGCCTTCGACCAGGCGCGTCTCGCACCAATTCCTATTGTTATCGCTTCGCTTTCGCTCCTTTATTGTCATCTTTATCGCTTTCTTCGGCACTCCTTTTCACTTTTTTTTAATGTACGGTACCTGCTTGTGATGTAAGTAATTATTATGTAAAGGTTCGTCTGCCAGTTCATACAAAAATCTTCCCACCTTTTAGTACCTATTTTCCTTGGATGAACGAAATCGGCGGAGATGTTCGGCGCGAGTTCGTTCCTTCATGGTATTTTCCATGGTTCATGGTTTCTGACCCACTTTTGTGACAACCTGAATTAAGTCACAGGTTTAACCATGGTTTAACTAATCTATTGTCTTTGTAACTTCACAATCGCGTAAACAATTCGTCAGACTTACAAATAGCTGGTATCAATTACATAATTCTAACAATTGTTATATGTAGTAGATCAAACCTTGTCGAGAAACTGGTCTGCGAAAAGCGTGGCGTTTAACCAATTCATGTTATATGTAGTAGATCAAACCTTGTCGAGAAACTGGTCTGCGAAAAGCGTGGCGTTTAACCAATTCATGTTATATGTAGTAGATCAAACCTTGTCGAGAAACTGGTCTGCGAAAAGCGTGGCGTTTAACCAATTCATGTTATATGTAGTAGATCAAACCTTGTCGAGAAACTGGTCTGCGAAAAGCATGGCGTTTAACCATCTTGAATAAAATAATAAATAATAATAAAAATATATTAATGCAGACAGTATCTTTTACATTTTCTCAGATTTCCCTGGCTCCCACACTAGGATGTGTTGTGGGGGCTGTCTCTTCCGATACATACATTATGAAAAAAACATAAAGCAATGCTAAATTAAACAGTTAAGTATGCGTGTATGTGGTGTGTGTGAGGGGTGTGTGCATTAGATGGTGTGTGTGTGATGTGTGAATACTTTATTGCACCCAAGAAATTGGTTTGATTTTATTTAAAATTTATTTGTACCTTGTGGCCCACTCGCATCCATTCTCCAGTCACTAAAATTAACAGCGCTTAAATGCATATACAATTAATGAACGTTTAATGAAAAAATGGAAGTCTTATTTTATAGCCCGATCTCCTTATCATCAAGATTTCCACTCATTACGAATAAGAAAGAACTCTTCAAAATAAAAATTCTTTAAAATAAAGGATTTGGACTCTACCCGCACAAAAAATAAAAATCGGTCACTCAAGTTCACTTACATAGGATACATTTCGGAGAGTGCGCATCGGAATTGCACGACCTAATTCCAGCATATCCATTCATCCATTCCGCCTTCGGATTACCAGGCGCGGGGAGGGGTTCCATCCGTATGTTGTTGATATCCCATCTGCTCGTACGAAGCGATTTGTTTCATTATGCGAACGGCTAAGGAATGAAACAGCCTGCCGGCGTCTGTATTTCCCAAAACCTACAACCTTGAGATCTTCAAGGCCAGAGTGAATAGGCATTTACTGGACCCGCATGCTCCATCGTCGACCTCATCGTCGCTTACCATCAGGCGAGGTTTAGTAGTTAAAAAAAAACTTTTTTTATCCGAGTTAAGACGAATAGTTTTTTGTAGTTTTGGTATACTAAGCAACACATTTTTGGAATGTTTACGCCGCATCTAAGTACAGCAACATCTATTGTCGAAAACTACTTCTATTTATTACAAGCACGAGTGCACTCACGGACAGTAACAGAGGTAATCCTCCAAGGTTAACTGTGATGGAGCTCAGTTAACTAAACCACCTGCCGTTAACTGTACGACGCATTATGGCTCCAATAGTCATAGCAAAAAAGGTTAAGCAATCGTGAAGTTGTAAAGTGTTTAGTAGATGTTATCGATTTTATTGAATAACAATGATTTGAATTTTGAGCGACAAAAAATATGGTTTTGGTACCATTGTATGTGAATAAACTGATGACAATGTTCTACTATTACTATATGTAATATATTATTACTATATGTAATAATATATTACATATAATCTGTTATTACTATATGTAATATAATATACTTACCGTTGAGACGTCGGGTACGTGGGGTTGCGAGGCAGGGGCGTTTGTTAGGGACCTGGGTCGGCGGTTAAGAGAGAGGGGCGGTGACTCCCGCTCTGGATCGTACCTCGTCCAAAGGATCTCACTGGCTATACAACGTGGCAATGCTGCCAGTGTAATGGGTACCTTTGGACGGGGGTCGATTCAGGATCGGGAGTAATGACTGTACATTTTTAAAACAACAACAAAATGTATTACCTATTTATTTTATTATTTATAATATTTAAGTTGACTTTTGTAGATAGTTTAAGATTTTTTATAATGTGGTAATTAAATTGACATTCGATATACTAACCTAATGAAAAAAATAAGATACTTCTTCTTCTACTAAGTCGTGTTCCTCATTGCTGAGGGTCGTGATCATTCTCAGGATTAATCTCTAAGAACGTCTGTCTCGGCAGATTAAATGCCTTCCCCATTTTACAGACTGGTTATCTCAGTGTGCAGGTTTCCTCGTGATGTTTTCCTTCACCGTCAGAGCAGTCGGTAAATGTACGTAAGTCTTTCGATAAAACCGAAAAACTCATTGGTACATGACACTGCGTGTTTTCGAACCCGGACCTCCCGCATCGGAGTTCGGTGCCCTAGCCACTGCGCCACCCACAGACGCTCCAAGATACTTCCTTATCTTATTTTCTGATAGATAAATGCCGGGAATAATCCCAGCGGCACTTGAGGATCTTTTGTGCCTACCCCATTTTACACACCGGTTATATCAGTGTGCAGGTTTCCTCACGATGTTTTCCTTCACCGTCAGAGCAGTCAGTAAATGTACGTAAATCTTTAGATAAAACCGAAAACTCATTAGTACCTGAAACATGACATTGCATGGTTTCGAACCCGGACCTCCCGCACGGGAGTCCGACGTCCTAGCCACGGCGCCACCGATCCAATATACTTACTAAGATAACATTAAGATAGATAAGATAAGAGAAGGCTTAATTACCAATAAAATATTACAAATATTCTATTCATAGAGACAGAAATTATATCACAGGAAGCAGTCCCTTTACTTCAATATGCTTTTATACAAAGCACAAAATAAGTGTCTTTCTGTTTTTTTTTAATATTTTTAAAGGCTGTAATTGGGAGCTGAATGGCCCCGCCATAACATGCTATTGATCAGAATTGTATTTACTGACCTTACTTCAAAAATATCTTTAAAATAAATTAAACGCAAGAAGTTAAAAATTAATTAAGTTTTCTGATAATGTACCCAAAAAAGCTGAAGGTAAAGGTTTTTTTTTCATTTTTAAATAAATCCGCATTTAACCTTAAAATCAGTCATTATTAACCGTAAAACATCTAGGATACCAAATGTAAACTGCACCATCAAAGCTATACATAACTAAATTAACAAAGTTCGCTTGCCTCGGATTCGAACCTTGACCCATTGGCAGCCCTAAGGTCTAATTGCGGCTCTAATTACACGCTAACTTTGAACGTCGGTCAATATCTACTTGCTCTTTCTTTAGTTCAAATACTATCAGGTGCTTCACTCATTTACAGAATGTTAAACAAAAATTCCTTAGGTAAGTGCTTATTTGATAGAGATTCATGGCGCTCCGTTCTCTCTGCCTACCCCGCAGTTGGTTGGTTGGGTGGTTGGTTGATGGTTTTCATTCGCCTACAGCGCCTTAAGGCGGGGGGACGTTCCGGGATTCGCCTTACACGAAGCTCGGCCTTCGGCCTCGCCATAAATATCTTAAAATACCTAGCTCCGCATCATTTACATTTATTTATTGACCGCCATCTTTAAAAAAAAATTTCTCTTCATGGCGTATACATTGTCTCGAACTAAAGTTGTAGGTCTCAGGATTCATTACGATGAATCCTGAGACCTACAACTTTAGTTCGAGAAGACCCCATCTAACTTTTATGGTTTCGGTAGACTGCTAATCTAATTCTTCGCTTACTTTTTCCTGGTCATCGTCAGAACCTCAAGGTTTCAAATGTCGGAAAAGCACCATGAACCTGAATATTTGAGCTCAAATTCGTACCATCTAGCTATTACCGTTCCAGAGATCCTATCTGACATCAAAAATACTCCAAGATCTTGGAAACCACTGCTCCATTTTTTATCAGACCTAGCTAAGAACCTCACGATACAATTCTCTATTAAATTTTAAAAACCGGGTCCAAATAGGACTATCCGTTCTTAAGTTATGATCCCACAGACAAACAGAAACAGACCGACAGACAAACGTGTCAAACTTATAACACGCCCTCCCTGGATCGGTCAGGGGTTAAAAAGGGGACTTTCTACCCTACTCTTACCTATGTATTTCTTAAGTATTCCGTAGTATCCCGGTTTGAAGAGTAAGAGAGCCAGGCACATGGGGCACTATCTCCTCAAGGGTAACTTTCAATACCTAAGTGAGGTGAGATGTCTATGAGTGAAGGTGACCTTACCATGAGGGCCCGTTTCCTCATCTTACTTACTCCGCTGGCGCAGCGACCCGAAGTGGATCTTGGCTTACGATACAAAAGAGCGCCATCACTCTCTCTCCTGCACAGTCCGAGCCAGTCAGGCGCCTGGAACTCACGCAGATCTTTCTCCACTTCATCGCGCAAGCGGTACCTGGGACATCCGACCGGACGTCGTCCGTAAGGGCGTCCCACATACGCTCGTTTAACTGCCCGATCCTCCCCCATCCTAGTGACGTGTCCGAGCCATCGGAGTCGAGCTGCTTCCTCATCTGCTCTCATTATGACATGACTCGGAAAATCATCGGCATCACTATTATTAAACCCCATTTTACCGCGTCATATTATTAATGAATGATCAGTCATAAAAGACCTTGTCACAACAACTGGACCGGAAAATACGAAGCGTGTGAAAAAAAACAAATCATGCGCAAAAAAACTACATTTTTTTTGACAGATGGAAACATGCGCTGAGTAATCTGTCAAGTATATTATCGTTAATTTTTAGGGATCCGTGCCCAAAGGGCAAACGGAGCCCTTTTAGAAGGCGTCCGTTAATTACGTGAGGCGTTTGGGGTTGTCGAGCCGAATCTCACCCAATCTGAGAGGGGGGGAAAAGAGAGGGGGGTCTCGGCAAATATCACGTAATATTTTTTTCTGCAAGAAACAGAAATTGCGAGAAAAAAAATTGGTTAATTTATGTTTAACATGTTTCTCCATTCTTAAAATATGGCTAAATCGTACACAATAATATTTATCGCGGTTATGCGCGAAAATTCCAAATCTCACGATATCTCACCAAGGGGGGGGCGAAAAATCGCCAAAATCGCCTCACGTTTTTAATGGACGCCCTCTTACTACCGCTCGCTCGCTGCACTGTCCTTTGGTCTGCCACAATTATTGGCTTGTAAAAGAGTAAGAATATGGAAAAATAATAACGTGTAGTTGATATGACTTATTCTTAGGTAAGCTAACCAAACAAAAGTTTATTTAGTTGCAATTAGGAATGCAATTTACCGGCTGCTCTAAACGTGAAGGAAAACTTCCTGAGGAAACCTGCACACTGAGAGAACCAGTGTGTGAAAAGGGGAAGGAAAACCCCATTAAACCATCCCAATAAATCTGACATGAAAGTAGTTAAATATGTGGTTATTTCCATAAAATAATTAGGGTCCTCATCAATCAGAAATACGAATGTGAAGAACTTTGTGCGGATCTCTATTGCGTGAGGTACGACTCACACTTGACCAGTTTTTTATACCATGATCATACTTACGAATATAAATGCTATAGGACTCCTTGGTCATTTGTTTACACTTTTTGTTTCAAAGTCTGGTTGATGGCTAAGACGAAATAAGTTCTTCGAGTTTACAAGGTGTAACTAAATAGCAACATTGATCGCTTGCACGGTCATTCAATGACGATTGGTGGTTAAAACGTAGATATTTTTTAGTAGTTAGATGGTTGAAATCTTTAAGAACATTTCGGTTAAGTGACACAGTTTATTCTTCATAAGGGTAAGTTAATCTACCCTTAGCAAAATGCGACGCGTTTAATAAGTAAGACTTGGACACTTCGCGACGAATCACTCATGCGGGAGATCTGGTTCGAAACCGTGCAGTGCCATGTACCAATGACTTATTCGTATTTTTCGAAGACTTACGTACATTTACCGACTGCTCTAACGGTGAAGGAAAACATCGTGAGGAAACCTGCACACTGAGGTGACCAGTGTGTAAAATGGGGTAGGCACAAAAGATCCTCAAAGGTCGATGTGCCGCTGGGTTATTCCCGGCCCCCTAAGATAAGATAATGTATGTACTAAAGGGTACATTTATAGTCACGTCCAATTCGGCCTGTCTTTCAGCGGGGCCGGTCAGGGCTGCGTCATTGCCACATGCCATTGTATGCCTTCCTGTCATTGAAGAGTTTTTAGGCGTCTGGAGTGGCGGAATAGTTTCGTTTAGGACCAGTCTGTCTCGTGTGAATCCTGTTTGATTCCTCAAATTTCAAAATCCTGTAGTTGCAATAACAATATCCCTATAGGCGATTCTGTGTCGGTATGAAGTAAGTTTTAATCTAAGGTTTTTTGGGTTCTCACTAAAATGATGTCAATAGGCACCATTTTAATGTCGATTTGCAAGTGTTTTTTCTCCTGTTTTTGTCTGATCTGATCTTATCTTATGATAGAGGGCCGGGATAACCCCAGGGGTATTTCGACCTTTGAGGATATTTTTTACACACTGGTAATCTCAGTGTGTACGTTTCCTCACGATGTTTTCCTTCACCGTTAGAGCAGTCGGTAAATGTACGTAAGTCTTCGAAAAATACGAAAAATTCATTGGTACATGGCACTGCACGGTTTCGAACCCGGACCTCCCGCAATGGGAGTCCGGTGTCCTAGCCACTGTGCCACCGACGCTCTGACCTGAAAGATGGTCAACAGAGTGTTTTGTTGCGCCCTGTATAAAACTGTCATGCTAATTAACGCCAAACTAGAACTCCCTCTTTCAGGGTTTCAAATAAACTACTACTTTTTGGGAAAATATTACTTTGGAAACGAGTAGGAAACTACCGCACCAAAAGATCGCGTTTCTACTTTTCAAGCAAGCAAAACAAACAGATTAACAATAAAGTTTTATTGTACAGAAGTGAATCCATCAGTTTCCTACATATTTCTTCAGTTTTCGTTTGAATTCTGACTCTTCCAAGTCCATTCGTTGCAATGGTGTACAATATTCTGTGAACAATAATAAATATGATTCATATGAAGAATGTAATCCATTTCCAGTTCTTATTGTTGATTTAGCTGCTACTTTATTGTTAATTATTATTTTACTATGATTGATTAGTTAATTATCATCTTTATTTGACCTGCTGTTTCGCCCGCGATGCCTTCGCCCTGGCACAGCTGAAAACCAGCGCTGTGGTTCTGCCGTACCGGTCGGACCGCAGCACATGCCGAGCATGTGTCTTTGTAACGTTGTGTTTTTTTTTTATGTTAACTCTTTTTAAGTTTAATAATTCTTATGTTTAATTTCGAACACAATTTATATTGTTAACGAATAAATAAATAGAATAGAAAAAAATTAATAGAATTGAATAGTTTATCCTGTATTTTTCCAGGCTATACTCGTACATTATCTCTATGAAGAAGCAAAGACAAATAAGATACACGAATCCCTAATTCTAAGTTCTGAAACACCACTTTCTTTTCATTAATTTGCACAATCCTAAAGTTCACCATCTTTTTGTCGATTAAATTACTCGAACTTAAATTAGCTTGTATTCACAAAATAGTTTTGTAGCTATAAGCAAAGACTTAACCGCTATTACTCTCGAGTCTCAGCATCCATACTTACCAACGGTACTGGGTTCCCATCCGACATATTCTCCAGTGCGTTCGTTCTCTGCCTTCAGCCAGTCGTGGAGAGGCTGGAAGTACTCGAGCAGTCCACTGGCATCCATGTTGCGCTGGCCTGTCAGCACCTCCATCGCATCTGGCCAGGGCTTTGAAGAACCCATTTGCAGCATTTTACTGCAAAACGATGATACAATTTTGGTAAAACTTGATATGGGAAATAATGTTATTCCGGGATGATCACTGAAAAAACAACTTGTTATATTTAGAACACAATAAAGAAACTTTATTCAGTTGAACACACTACTTGATAGATTCGACTAAACAAATAAGCCAGATTTATCACCTTCGACATTAACTAGTGCTCTATGTGATTCTATATAGGAAAATGAGTATGAAGAAGTGGTATTCCGAATTTTTAACCACTCCTTACTAAATTAAAAACATCTACGAGGTTTTTGTTCACCACAAAGGCGCAGAGACAGAATTGATCCAGTGACGTCTGCGCCGCAATCTTAATCTAAAGCCATAGAGCTAATGTCGGTTCGTTTCATGTTTTATATATCTCAAAAGTGCAATCACTGGCTCATTTTCAAAAACTTATTTTTCTTCGAAAACACATTTTTGTTCGAGTTAAATCAGTTCTTTGGGATGTCTTAGAATACTGAATAGCGTATGTATGCCATTTTTAGGAAACGTCTTCATGGGTCCGGTTCTAGCCCCTAGTTTTTAAGCTTACCCTAAAGCATCTCCGGCTGCAGTGCTCCTGTAAATGTCACAATTGGACAGCAGTTTGCTGGGATCCCCTGGGGTATACTCTCCAGCCAGTTGGCAAAGCGCTCGGTGGAATTGGAATTGGATAATGAACGAGATGTAGTATCTGAAACATACCAATTGAATATTCTTATTTTTCTTCGTAAAGAACATACCAGCACAGCACCAGTTCAAATCCGATCAGGCAAATTCACCGAATTTTCCAAATTTCACCGATGCTGAAATCTACCATATATCTCCGCCTCAGATAAGTTCCAACTATCTATTGGGTTATGTTTGTCTTTCTTATCTAGATTGACAACTTATCAGTAACATATCTGGTGATGTTTAAGAAACATCAACATCCAGGTACCTCGTTTAATTTCAACAATACCAGAGATGCTATGCTTTGTTTACTATTGACTCAACTGTGAGAAAAACAATGAGAGGTAACCTGCAATCTCAAAAAGTTTTAAAAGACCTAGCTGTGAAATCCATCAATCAACTCTGGATACGTTAAATCGTGATTGGGGACCCCCTATGCACCAACAGAGGGCCTGATAATAACCAAGTGAAACATGATGAAATACTTGATCTTCTTCTTATTGTCATATGTCCAACCTATTATAATAAATATATAGGCCGCCTGTAGGCCTCTGACGTGGCCTAACTACTGCTGTCGGACGACAACAGCCGGGACCGACAGCTTAACGTGCCAATATGTAACAAATTGAAAACCCTTACCTCATGTACTCAACATCAGCAGAAACATGATACTTAGCAGCAGCATCGAAGTCTTCTTCAGTCCTCTGAGCTGGTGGCTCTAAACCTTGCAGGCTCTCCCTCAGTTGCCAGAAGTGGCAATTGTAATCGTTGGGGGTGGTAGTGCCACGGAAGATGCTGTAGCGGTATAGATCCAGCAGGTAGGCGAATGGCAAAAAAACTATCTTTTGGAGACCCTGGAAATAATTCGTCATTATTCATTCTTCTTCCTTTCGGCTTCTTATAAACTCTTTTTTCATTCTCTTTCGTATACCTTACCATTGTGAACAGCTGATTGATATTAGACTCCAAATCTTCAGGCCCCTCTTCTAAGAGACCCATGACTCTTAAATGCTTTGGAGTTGCAACTGATAGGGCGATGACGTCACCCACAGCCTCATGAAAACCTGTAACATAACATCAGTCACTAACAATTTCTAAAAATATTTAATGAATCATCTTTGGTCCTTCATCACATCTATTTCTTCATCACATGTTAACCTTTTCTGTATAGAAAGTTAAGACAAAGATGCCACGCCAAGGGAGTATTTATTTACCAGGGTTAGCTCCTGCTTTGTAAATGACCGGCTGGTCCTTGTATTGCATATAGTACTGAACGTGACCCATTTCGTGATGGGTTGTCTGGAAGAAGGCACTCGTTATACTGGTGCACTGTTTGATTCTGTGAAAACAACGGGTTTTTTTTAATACCAACTAAGCACGATAATTTAACAATATATATAGTTGTTACTGAAATCAGTGATCTAAGAAAGTCGGTTGTCAGCAAATACCTTATCAATGAAGTCTAAAGGACCAAATTAGGAATCCCAAATAGATCCAGAGATCACACATAATTATGATAATTTTAAATGATAGGATAAAAAACACTATAATTATTAAGTTAGAGATCCTGGGACCAGAAGGCTGGCCTCTACTTTGCTCAGCGTATAAGCGTCGCTATACAGCGGGGCAACGCCGCCAGCCTCTTTGGGACACTCCCTGCAGGGAGCGACCTGGGCCAGGTCTTTTACTTATAAAATAGTTTTACCTTTTATGAATAAACCTATTAAAAGTTAGAGATGAAAATCCTTATTTAAATCCTGTAAAGTATCTGATGCAAGTTCTACAAACAAATTAAATTCTTCTGTAAGTAATCACTTGCCTGAAGTCTTCACCATCGAAGAAGTCCCAAGCCGAAGCGTGGCAGACTATTTCTCTTCCATCATCGGGCTTCTCCAATATCGACTTATCCCAAAACAAATCTGGGACTCCAATTAAATTGAGAGATTGGAAGAACTCATTCGCAGTTTGAAACAGCTTTTCGGGTGTGTAATTCTGAAAAGAATTAAAATCTCAATGAAAAATTTAGAAACGTTTTCTACAAGCAAATTATAAGTTCGTTACTTGCTTTAATAAAGGCAAAATATTATATTCGATATCAGTTACTGTCTTCTAAAGATTGTATTACCTGATCGAGTAGAGCAGTAGTTATATCAATATCTGGCTTGTCAGGATAAGGTCTGGTAAACTTCTCCACGTTACTCCATGATTGTGCCCAAATATTACCTGCAATTTTGTCAAAAGTACTCCAATACGAGTATATCCTTGAAATGCTTACAAATTATTTCGCTCATTCTAATCATTGTTGTGTCTTTAGCAGTGGCCTAAGCCAGGTCTGTGTTCCATCCATAGACACCCTTAGGCCTATTGTATTCCCTGAATTATCTCAGATAAACTACAAAGGCTGTTAACAGCTAAGCCAGATTTCAACAGCTAAATCCGAAACTGCTTTAAAGACACTTACCCAACAGATGAGCAGGTATGGGACCTTTAGCAGAAACTACATCCTCTCCATATTTCATCCGTAGTCTGCCTCTTACGTACGCATGTATCTGCTCGTAAAGAGGTTTCACCTGATGCCATAGAGCCATTAACTGGTCCTCAATGGATGTGGACTCGTATTCACTTATCCACCATTCAGCTACCGTGTCAAAGCCTGAAAGATTGGAATATAATAGAAAATTAGACAAAAACTGAATTATTTTATTGTATAAAGAGAGCAGGCTAGCAGATGCCTCATCAAGCATCTACGGATGTCTACGTAGACATCTCACCTCACTATATTTTGTCATTAGAGGGTTTTCAAAGTCCTCAGAGTTGGTAGCTTGAATTGCTGCTCTGATGCAGAAATAGGTTGACTCTGCACAAATTCATATCACCCAAAACATTTCAAAAGTTCAACAGATTTTCTCCAATATATAGACAACATCTGATAGTAAACAAATCGATGCTTGCTTTACCAAGGTATCTTCTTCATATCAATCAACATTGAGCCGATCTTGTCAGACTATAGCGAACATTCAATAATTATCTTTACCATTTAATTTAGCAGCTTCATTGTACATTTGGACGTATTCAGTAAAGTTTCGTTTAGATGCTGCTCCTGCAGCTTTGTGCCATTCTAGCCACGTATACTTCAATTCTTCAGGATCCTCGCTAGTGGCGAAGATGTTTGTTACCTCTAAAAACCAACATTCATTCATCTGATTAAACATTTTAAACTCTACTTTTAATATCAACATTGAAAGGTTCTAGAGTAAGTTCTACCAATGTCCATCATATTTCAAGTTTACTAGATAGACTAGTAAATAGATGAGACAGATAGACATACTACCTCAAGGTAAGTGGTCACCGTCGCCAAAATACATCAGCAACAGAACCAAATAGAAATAAAATCTTCTTCACGATTACTATTGAAGGTATACCTTCATGAAAGAAGATTTTATTCATCTTTTGGAATACCGTAACTTTATCTACTAATCTGATCGTCTGTGGCACGAAACATCCTTAAAGTTAAATATTCATTAAAATCGCGCTATCCCTTTCTACGCCATAGCTCTAAATAGAGATGACACGAGACTAAAGGAAGCCTTAACACAAGCCTTGCACGTTCCTTGCAACTCATGGTAAATCAGCTTGTATAACATTACCTGGTTCAACATGCAAGTCACATTTATTCCTATCTTCGTAGTCACAAATGGTTGCCGTAGCATACGTGGACTTCATGTTATTGACGGCTTGCAGCAGCCTCTGGTTGAGATCCTCTGGCAGCGCCGAGGTTCCCAACACGGCGTATTTCGTGAACATCCTCTTCAGATCCTCGTCTTCAAACTCATGCCAGATATATGTCATCGTTTCCTTCCATAACTCTTTCTCTTCTTCTGCTATTTCTAAAGAGATTTGCATCTGAAAATGAGGAACTTAAATGAAAGTTATCTTAGTGAATCTCTATTCAAACATTTGCAGCTATACCGAAACGATTTCCTATAGTTTTCGAATTGGGTGACATCCTTCACATTCTCGCTTTTCTTCTTCGATAAGGTGCTCAACTTAGTTCACTTTCTTAAATGCGTAAGTACTTGTTTATAGGTTGACATTCACATAAGGGAGTTATATATAAAATATCCTCCTAAGTATATATATATATTCCTCGCAAAATTCTAGCAAATATGAACAACTTTCAAATTTTTCCGGCTCCCTCTACTTCAATTTCAAACTTTTTTCAGACTTTCTGAATTATTTCTGGCAAATATTTCTCCAATACACTATTGTCTTGAAATCCACTTACAAACAACTCTTCATTATACGTCGTGATGTTCGAGTCTAACTCCCAACTGGCCAACTGCAGCCTGTTTTTCATCTTGGAGGTCAGGTCATCCAGGCTCCTCATGTACTCCCTACCGGAATTCTCCTCCGCGGCTCTCTCAGCCGCCCAGCCCTGGGCCGCCACTATGAACACTGAGGCTATAGCCCCGACCAGGGCAAGCTCGCCGATGATTTTGAGAACCATCTGAAGAAATGCAAGAGCGATGTAGTGTGGAGGAAAAATAAAATGTAAAAGTATTTAAATAATCTCGCCCTTGGATGAAAGAAAAACGCGCGCACATTCGTTCCTTCATGATCCCACCCACAGTAATTGATTCATTTGATATATACTAATGTTGTATTATTGATATTCATTAATTAAAATAAAAAATATAGAGTTCAGAAACCCATTCATGAAAACAGAAACAGAATCTGTTAAAATTAGTCGGTCGTGAAAAAAATTACTAAGTTTTGTATAAGTTTGTACAATCTGCTGTGACAGGAGGCACTGAGGGCTTATGCCGTTGGATTCAGTTTGACAATTGAAGCTGAATCCTATGGGATAAGCTCTCTGATTATAGAATATATCTACCGACCGAATGCGTTCCACCAGAGACAAAAAAAATAGAAATAAATAAATAAAAGCGAAACGATAAAAGTGACTGTTACTCAATCACAGCTCATAGTTTAACAAATTATTCTAAATAAAATAGTAGCAAGATATACTCGTAAACCCACCGTTAAAATGAATGCTCCCCAAAACGAACACAGTTCTATACTATTCTTGTAAGACTACTAAACAATAATAATATTAAAATCAACATTAATACCACTTGATGTTTTTATAATAAAACATCTTATGATGTCAAGGGTGATATAGATCGACAAAAAAAGATCGATGTTGATAATTTCATACACGAGTGGCTCGGGCAAGCAAAGTGATCCAAAAAAGTAGTAGTTTGATTAGCAAATATATGACCCTTTATGGTTCATAAATCAGAAACTTGGTAGTGAATTAAGATAGAACGGTCGGGCGGGGCACCCGTGTCTCAATCTTGCAGTATACTGCAAGATTCATTCATTCAGCGCCTAGTTTTCGACAAGATCTAATGTGTACCTTAATACAGTATTAGTTTAAGGTTAAACTCATCTATGAAACAGACTCACAAACAAAACTTTCTTAGCTGTTTCACTGCAGTATCCACAAGGCATATTGTTTCACCAAAAATAACTAATCAGTCTTACAAAGACCAAAATATTAAACACTGAACTTGACGAGTTCTCTAGTAAAACTGAAAACAATCTCGGCATATTATGTAGATTCATTTATTATGCAAATGAATTAGTATGTTGGTCTGTCTGTTGAGAATTTAAAGAGCTTTGTGAAAACAAAACGTTGCCGAAATGTATGGAAGGACGCGGTTACCCGTAACGAACAATTGTTTATGTACGTAAGGATGGATTGACATCACGTTATACGCATTAACTATCTTTTGAAGGTGGTAGATAGACTCTGTGCAGAGTCAGCCTGGGGCGTGGTACCGGGCTACCACCCTTTTAACTATTTCTAACTATAGTCGCAAAAATAAATGTGTCTAAGACGCCAACTTGGCTACACAAAGCTCAATTTTAATATGATTAATCGGGGTGAACTTAACCGAGTTTTGCAGTGGAGACCGCGTTTGGGCAAACGTAGTGTGAGACGCTAGCTACCCTGCTAGATGGAGCGATGATTTGCGGAAGGTAACTGGCAACGACTGGATGAGAAGAGCCGAAGATCGGGATCAATGGCGCGCCCTAGGAGAGGCCTATGTCCAGCAGTGGACTAGAGTGGGCTGCCGGCGAAGTGACGATTGGTAGGACACGTATGTAGAATACAAGACAATAGATGGACCCGAAGACTGCTCGAGTGGTGACCCTGATTAGGAGAGAGAGCAGAGGTGTCGGGAGGCAGCACGCGAGTTGAACCGACGACATTGTGAAGATGGAGGAGGGGTGGATGTGGTTGCGAAAGGCTAGAGAAAGACCGGGGTAAATAGCGTGAACTCCACAACAAGAGGCCTTTATTTATGGGTTACGACGGGCTGAAAAGAAGAAAAAGGAACTAGGTCGAAGCCGGCACAAAACCTGCCAAACGCGGCGGGTGAATTTCCATTGCTGGTTCTGACAGAACATCAACAAAAGAATATGATAAATAACGGGCAACGTATATTGATTTCGATTCGCCAACGCCAGCGCGCCAGCGCCTTGTTACATTTATGAATGTTTCCTCACGATGTTTTACATCCCCGTTGCAGAATAAGTGGCTACGATTCCGAGGTATCCGCCAAATCTAAAGCCAAACTTAAATGAAACTGTCACGCTCACTAAATATTGTATACGAGTTAGTGGAACTTTTGGTTTAACGAACCAGGTTCATTATTGTATTGTAGGTACTTGGAATTTAATTCGAAAGATGTTGTAAATATCAGAAATAAGCGATGTTGTATCACAGGCAGTTTGGAATCGGCTGCTGTTATTTGTAACAGCAGCCGATTCCAAACTGCCTGGTTATCGAAATCTATACTTAGATATAGATAAACCTACCTATAAAGAAATAAGCAATGCTAATACGCATTTGTAATAAGCACAATCACACAACAAAGTTATTTGTATTTGTAAAATACTCCGGTTGTAACCACCACTGCCACTGTGGTGAAATTGACGCGGTTGTCCCGCCTGTATTTGGTGTTTTATTTCTCATATTTGTAACATCGTAATTAATTTTTACGTTAAAGATAGCCAGCCCTGTTATTCCTAAAATGTTAAGTTGAAACAACTTACCGCCGCTCCGTCTCTTGTCGCAGAAGATCCAAGACTACTTGAGAATTTGAGATGGGACACACAGCTGATAATTTAGTTATCTTTCTCTTATATCACATCTATCTTTATCGATAAACACTATTGAAATGAATATAAATAGGTATTATTGTGTGTATAATGAATTCAAAGCCATTGACGTACAAAGCTGTACCTGGGACATAGAATAATTAATAATGCTCTGATCTATTTCAAATTATGACCCATGTTTGCAGGAATCCAAAGAAATTCATTCTTATGTTTATTGGTAAATATAATTATTACACGTCAAAGATTCATAATAATATTATTTACAAATAATTACGTACTACGTTAGTACTACAAGTATGTAATATATCTATCATATTAATCTAATGTCAAATGAAAATATATGTTGTATTAATATCTATTCTAATTCAATATCATGAGTACATTCCGAAAGCGAGGGATGCCTGTATGTCTCGCTGGAGAGACCAATATGAGGAATTGGCTAAAGTGAAAGGGCTTTGGTACAATACACTTAATCACATGCCAGCCTGGGCTCCATGGTTTAGATGTGTCAGTCTAGGTAGGGAGCTACTTGTCTTGGCTTTTAGATTACGCTCGGGTCACATTCCGTTAAATAAGTTTTTGCATTTGGTGGGAAGAGCTGCATCACCGTTTTGTACCAACTGCAACACAATAGAAGACCTCACTCACCTCCTAATGGAGTGTGACCTGGGGAAAATTGAGAGGAAAAAATTTGGCCTCAATATGCTCCAAAATGGGAGGCTCAATATTATTTTGAGTCAGCCCTTATCTGATAATATGAAACACTTACTGTTGTTTGCTAAGTTGGCTCTCAAAGTGAGGGCTGACTCTAATAATACTTGAGTTTCCCTTTCCCTTTTCTTAGTGACCCTAACGAGGCTGACAGGGTCACCTTGTCGTGTACCAAAGCCTCTAAACTGAGATATTTAAAAAAAAAATCAAATGTAATTCTAATTTAATTACAACTATTTTACACAGATTGTCCATTTAGGAATTCATTTATAGAATACAAAGCTTTTTGATATCAAACCCTTGGAATACTAGTACTGAGGAACTCGTAGCCTTGTCACGCACACGGTCCGAAAGTGAGACAGGGGGTTCAAGTGGAATTTTCCGATCGTGCAGGTTAAGCAACGATGGGCGCGGTCAGGACCAGGATGGGTGACCGATTGTGGCATATTTCATCTGAGCCTCGGTTGTTGTCGTTCTGATCGAGGTCGCGCGGCCTGATCAACTCTGATCAAACGATAAGTATGCATAAGTATATACTTATGTACATAGTCCTAAGTATTCCATGATCAAACATGATACCGCTTGTAGAATCTGACAATAAAAATTAGGTCTTTAACAAAAACCCGACCGAACGATAAGGTATCGTAGGCATTCTTTATTTATTTGCGGTCGACTTCAAATATTTTCGTTCCGAAATAACTGCACTTTGTAGAGTTCTGTTTTACAACGTAATTTTGGTAATGGATCCGTTTTAATTTTCACCAGGTTTTGTGACTGTATTTCAAAAGTATTATTATTTTTGTATTTTATTGTAGTTTCCTAATATTTTACTTTTGTTTATTAATATTTCCGTTATTTATATGTTCATTAGGGAGTGATCCCTGGCACACAGGTGATGCCTGACAATCAGCGCCGCAGTGCTAAATCCGCTCCGGCAACAGGCTGAGGCAGTCCCCTTTGTCCGGTGCTGCACACCACCTTCATCAAACTTAATTACTTTTGCTTCTTTATTTTTATAATATATTTGTTTAATATTATTTTTATCTTCTGTGCCTGTTTGTATGTGTGCGCTATTGGAAATAAATATTTCTTTCTTTCTAAAAGTTAAAGGGAAGCCCCTGGAAACATACAGACATTGATGACAATGTAAAGGTTCTTAATTGCCTACGGAACCCTAAAAAAATAGTTGTGAGTGATGCCTACCATCTTGTAGGAATGAATTTCTACTTCATGCTCTGTGTAATTTTCCATCTTTGTTTGTGCATTCCATTTCTGATGATAGGCATCTACTTGAATAAAATAAAAACAACAGTGTACAGTGTTCAAAACATCTGGCTTTACATTTGGAACTTTGTCGTTTTAACGTGTGTAACAACATTCATACCAGTGTCAAGAAATCATTGCAAAAAGTTATTGCGATACAGTTCCTCAGAGTTGCTGTGGAACCTTGTGTCTTCCACTGTATACTTATGCATGCTAGTTGAAGATGTCAAGATGAGGATAAGATCTTCCGGTTATCTCGAATGTATTACTTCAAAACAAGAATTTACATCAAAAGGAAGATATATAACTGATCTAACATATCTAATAAGATATAACGTATCTAATAACATATAAGATCAAGTGGCAAAAATTCTCGTGGTCCGATTAATCGGACAGCGTGTTCGGACAACGCGGAATGACTCATCCCTCCCCTGCAAACAGTGGTTCTATTCACTAGTAACGCCTGAAGTATGATTTTGCATTTTGACGAAACCAAAATGGCAGAAATTTAAAATGAAGATCTCTACAGCAAGATTTTTTTCTACCACAGTATGAGCGTCGGTGGCACAGAGGCTAGGACACCTGACTTCCATGCGGGGAGGTCCGGGTTCGAAACCGTGCCATATACCAATGAGTTTTTCGTATTTTTCGAAGACTATCGTACATTTACCGACTGCTCTAACGGTGAAGGAAAACAGGATGTGCAGGTTGCACACTGAGATGACCAGTGTGTAAATGGGGTAGACACAAAAGATCCTCAAGGGTCGAAGTGCCGCTGGGATTATTTCCGACCCCCTATCATAAGATAAGATACTACCACATTTATTATTTTGTAATTTGTACTTTTCCTATATTTGTGTACAATAAGTGTTTAGGGTCTCAGGTACAGTCTGTTCCCGGAGTTATTTGAACCCTCTCAGCTGACGTATCAGCATCAAAGGGGGTCAAACTGAATTACGCCAATTGTACAGCCATTAAATTGCAACCTACTTTAACACATGGAACGACTTTGTCACAATAAGGCGTATAGTGGGCAGGCACTAGAAGGCAATCAAAAGAGATCTAAAACTAGCGTTAATCTAGTATTAACTATGACAAGGTTGTTTATGAGTAAAAGTGGATCCTAAATTAAGGTTCGTGACCGTACCTTTGTCAAATAAAACAAATCAGCTGAGTGACTTAAAAAAAAGTTTATTACGAATACTGACGCTCGCCTACAATACGATAAATTAGACTATTTAAGGGGTAAGTACACGCGCGGGTCACGTCTCCCGCTCCGGCTCCGCGGGCTCCGGCTTTGCTTGCTTCGCTTCCACGGCCGCCAGCTGCTCCGCTGTACAGTATTCTGTAACCGAAATAGTTAATGTGTACAGAAATCAGACAAGTAGCGCCCTATCCTCTAGCTAGAATGATGATGTGAGCACTGACAGCGAGCCCAAGTGTTAGAGCAAATGTGCATATAATTTTCAAAAGTTTCATACATTTGACATTAAAATGGTAGGACTGAATGTATGAGGAGATGCTCACATCGCATGCGCCAACACTGGCAGATGCGGTTTCTATATAAAACTTCTATAACAAAAAATCTACATACGGTGAACTTCAAAATCTTTGGGCAGACAAGCATCCCTTCCACCTGATGGTAAGCGGCTACCGTTGCTCTTATAGCAACACCTGAGTTATTGCTAAAGCGCTGTTAACATTTCTTTTTCTTCGTCTTCCCTTCCTGTCACCTCCTGCTGGGGTATAGGGCTCGAACAATTGCTGTCCAATTGCGATCTTGCGCGGCCTCTTCGAGTTTCTGCCAGGACATTCGGATTGTGGCTGCCTCGTTTTCAACTGACCAACATTTAGAGGGCTGTAAACCTACGCATATTTGGGAGAAATTTGGCGACATCCACATATGGTCGTTATCCAGACCGAGCCGCAGATTCTAGGTCATACCATCAAGATCTTCAATCGTATCAGTTCCTTATGTTCCAAAAATCTAATTCATAGTAGTACCACCGCTAGGATTTCAAAGTGTATGACTCTATATTATTAAACAAATACCTGAAGATGTGTAAACGAAACCGGTCATAATTAATAAAATACAGTAAAAACCTGTGAAACAGTATATTATTTGAGTCTAATCATGTCTATAGTATTCCTTATTCATAATGTATAATTGCGTGCATATGGCCTGAACTTCCATTCATGACACACGCATTCTTAGAATTTTCAAAACACATAGTACTGATAATTCTCTACTGTTTATCTGTTCTTCTAGTGATTCGTGAAACCGAAATACATTGTTTGTATTCTGATACAAACAATGACAAAAAACAAGCCTTTTCGGTGTCTTCGATAAGGCGAACTGAAGCAAATAGTGACGGGAGGAACCTGGGGTGGAATATACACTTACCAGGAGGGGCCCATGGTAAAGTGCTAGGGGGGCACGGTGCGTTCCACTGGAGATCCCGGAGCCCTTCGACATGCATGAGGTCGGCTATCGAGAGGGTTTTAGTGGGTAAAATCCCACATAACCCATTCTCTCCCCCAGGAGACCGGGTACCTTATGAAGACTAATCCCGTCAACAAAATAGGTACTGGATACACTTACGCATTTTACTAGGCTCCCACCCGATGTACTCGCCAGTCCGCTGGTTCTCCTGTTGCAGCCACTCGTGCAAGGGTCGGAAGTATTCAAGTAGACCATCAGCTCTCATCTCCCGCTGGCCCGTCAGCGCCTCCATTGCGTCCGGCCACGGTCTGGACGACCCCATTTTGAGCATGTTGCTGTGAAAACAACATTCTTATATTACAATATAAGAATATAATAGTATTTTATACAGCTGACACGTATTACAACCATTGTAAAATGAGTTCTTAGTTTTTGATACGAGCGTAGCGATTTTGATTTTGCATTAGGACCATTAAATACCTAAATAACTGAAAATAAAAACTATTGTGAAGCGTCCAACACGCCATGTCAGCTCGTCAAACCTCTATTGACAACAGTGCGTGGTCCAAGTAGTAGTAAAATTAAAAAAATCGACGACTGGTAATTTACATATAGGCAGTGGCTGCATGCTGTGACCGCCCGGACAGTTGGTCAACGACCAGGTGTAACAGCACCTTTACCCTTCCAACCGCAACACAGTTGCATTGCAGTAAAAGGGTGGTACAACCCCAAACTGACTCATTTGTCACGTATTTGGCGGAACTTATTCCCAAGTCATTACCCAATGAAGTGGCAAATTAATGGACTTACGCCAAAGCGTTGCCAGCGGCGACACTGTGGTAAATATCGCAGTCTACCAGCTTCTTGGTGGGGTCCTCTGCACCCGTGTACTCATCGGCCAGCTGGCATAGGGTGCGGTGAAACTGGAACTGGATTATGAAGGACACGTAGTACCTGGAATGACAAAACAAACAACATTATTACGACATTTAGTCAGTGCGTTGTAAACGCAGCCCAACCTTGATGGCTCAAGGAGCCAGGAATTCACCGCACCGGGCTTTCGAAGCCCGGTGGAACACGACAGGCGCGAGGCCCAAATGACGGCACAATGGCGTCCGAATTCACCATAGACTGCAACCACCCAAACAGGCATATGGCTTCAGCAAAGTTTATTACAATTATGACAAAAATGATATGGATTAATACATAAACTCTCACGTCCATAATCCCCGAGGGGGTAGACAGAAGGAACTGCCTTCAATCACAGGTAGCTTCCACTTCTCGTCGTAAGATTTGTTGTAAATGGATGGATGGACTAAGGGTCATCACATATCTTAAGATGGACTGAACCCTTCATATTAATTTTAGTACACGACGAACGAGAGCTTTCTTTTATCTTCTCTTATCTTATGATAGGGGGCCGGGAATAACTCCAGCGGCACTTCGCCCCTCGAGGGTCTTTTGTGCCTACCCCATTTTACACAATGGTCATCTCAGTGTGTAGGTTTCCTCACGATATTTTCCTTCACCGTTAGAGCAGTCGGTAATGTACGTAAATCTTCAAAAATACGAAAAACTCATTCGAACCCGGAGCTCCACTCTTTTAAGCTAGGTTCCTAAACTTGGACCAAAACTGCTCATCATCCTTATGCATAATTTTAGTCAAACATACCCTGTACTATTAAGTGACTTTCAATTTTAGAATGGAGGTGGTTACTAAGTACTGCGATATACATATAGGACCTACTCTGTGTGTACAGGCGTATGTACTTATACTTATAGTTTTTTTAAAGATTTATATGTAGATACAAGTCTCAGCAACTAGACTTTGATCTTCAAAAGCATTGCGCCGTTCCTTCGGTATAGAAAAGTTTATTGTATAACAAGGATTCGCCTTGTCCTGTTACCTTGAGTTACTCATAATCAAAATCCACATTATATTTTACTCTCTGGTCCATTATAAATTTTCAAAATGACGACTTCCCAAAAAGACTACGTCCCAAAAGCTGGCTTTCTAAAATGTGTACTATCCCAAAATCTTAATGAAATAGTCTAATTAATAATCTAAATCTACATCAACTATATCTTCTTTTACCTTTTAGAATAGGAA
Organism: Hofmannophila pseudospretella; assembly: GCA_947369225.1. NCBI lineage: Eukaryota > Metazoa > Arthropoda > Insecta > Lepidoptera > Oecophoridae > Hofmannophila > Hofmannophila pseudospretella. The sequence goes on along the minus strand of OX376318.1, from coordinate 13,687,672 downwards.
TCGGTTTTTCCATAACTTGGACAACTATTTTATAATATCTTTCGCCATTATCTAATTCATCATTGAAACTTTAGGTCGCCACTAATATTATCCATGATTTCTCCAAAAAACTCATTACCTTTACAAATTATGTCATGTAATGTCAATTACTCATAACCTCACCTAGCATATTCCACATCAGCCGACACGTGGTACTTAGCAGCGGCGTCAAAGTCTTCTTCAGTTCTATTGACTGGAGGCTCCACTCCTTGCAGCATCTCCCTCAGTCTCCAGTAGTGGCAGTTGTAGTCCTCAGGAGGAGTTGTCCCTCGGAAGACACCATAGCGGAATAAATCCAGGACATATGCGAACGGCAGGAAGACAATCTTGTCGATACCCTGGAAAATTTAAAGACTTTTATGAACATGTACAGAAAGGTCGTACAAAATAATGATAGTATCATAATGTCTAATTTGGTGAGGTCAGTGATCATTGCGGAGAATAATTTAGGGTAAGATTGGAGGTTCAGTTTCTCCCTAACCATCATTTAACTTAACTTAAACTACCATTGATTGCTAAAAATCCGAAATGTTAGAATCATTCTCATAATTGGTTGTATAACTGTTGGAGACGATCTACGCAGCAGCATAGCCAATGATAAGTTCAAAGTATGAAGTATGCGTTCGCTTAAATTCGGGATAGAACTCAAAACGATATATTCCTTTGACCTTTCTACTTTCCCGATTTGCTGTAGAATTTGAAGTCCTCACCATTTTATAAAGTTGGTTAATTTCAGTCTGCTCATCCTCAGCATCCCCGTTGATGAGACCAACACGACGCAGGTGTTTAGGCGAAGACACGGACAGTGCTATCGTGTCACCTACAGCCTCATGGAAACCTGGAAACCAACACCCGAAAATTTGTAAGACACTTTAAAAAACTCAAACAAGTCGGGTATTTCCATGAAAAACAAGACGGAAGCAATAAAAACTGGTGAGAAAAAGACATAAACTTAGTCGCATACAATTGTAGGTAGGTACTTGCATGTTGACACTTTAATAGACGAGACCGTGGTTATAATAATAATTGATACAAAAAAGGCAAACCCATTAATAGGACATAAAACGCAAAGTGTTGCGTAGATGGAGCCACTAGCACACTCCTTAAACAGAAAAGCCAAACGAAACGTTATTTTTGAAGATATCACAAATTTCTCGTTATTTGGGTTTATTTAATATAATTTCTCAAAGCTATAGTAAAATTGTGATGATATCATAGCATCATACGGCCATCAAAATAGCAAACCTAAAAAATCTAATTAGACAGCGTGGCGCGAGTCTGAAGGATGAAAAGATTTGGTGGAAAGGAACGTATCTACATGTTATTTGGCTACGTACCGTTGTGCTAGTGGCGCCTCTAGTGGTAAAACATTGCAGGATTATCTCCTATTGCCATGTGTAAATTTATAGAAAGAAATTGAAGATTTCATGAGCAGTAAAAGAAAGCAGTTATTTCATTCCTGCTAAGAAAAATGTTATAGGTACTGTACAATCCTTTAAAGTATAACTTTTAAAGAATCACCTGGATTTGCACCATCTCGAAAAACTACTGGTTGAGATCTGTACTGCAAATAATACTGAACGTGACCCATTTCATGATGAACCGTCCGCAAATGCTCTCTGTTCACGCTCGTACACATTTTGATCCTTAAAACAAAATTAAAATGTCAATTACCTGGATTGGCTCCATCTCTGAACACGATTGGCTGGTCGCGATATTGAAGGAAGTACTGAACGTGTCCCATTTCATGATGTGTCGTTTGAAAATATTCGTAATCTACTACAGTGCACTGTTTGATCCTTCGAAATTAAATCAGACATGTAAGGAAAAAATTTGGAAAATGAATCAGTAGTGCTGTAAATTCAAATATACAAACTTTCACCAAATTTATTACTAAACATGGAAGCACACAAATGATTTATATTTTATGAGAATGAGTAATTTACAATGGTATCAGCAAGTTTTCTACTACAGAGCAATGTGGAATTACCGCAAAAATAATTTGCACACAAAGGCTCAAAACCAAAACCATCTTTACCAAATTATATATCCTACTACAGTTATTAGTAAAACAGCAAATAGTCACTAAAATATCTTTTGCAATTGCAATATGAGCCAAAGATTGACGTACAGCAAACTAGCCAATATACTCTTCTGTTACCTGAAGTCTTCGCCGTCATAGAAGTCCCAAGCCGAAGCGTGGCAGACAATGTCCCTATCCGTCGGCTTCTCAATTATCGAGTTCTGCCAAAACTTTTCAGGCATGGCCGTCAAGTTCAAAGACCTGAAGAACTCGTCTGACATTTGGAACATCTTCAACGCCGTGTAATTCTGTTCTTTCATCGCTTGTGTTATGTCCACCTCCTTCTTATCAGGGTACGGACGAGTGAAGGATTCGATGTTGTTCCAGGTTTGTGCCCACATGTTGCCTGAAATTATGGAGTACTTTTGCATTGAAATAAATTCAGTGTTTTGGAATACATCTGTATATGAAAATGGTTCATTATTGTCAAAGAACTACTTAAAAATTATTGTAGACAAAAATCTTTCCTTATAAATTGTTTGCTTTGCTTTATTAATAACAGTCAGAAATCACTTCAATCATGAATCATTTAATATCATCAGTTTAATAAACTTCCCACAATACTGCTCGTATTTTAAACTTGAAAAGGTTTACAAAACACCAGCAGTACCACACATTAAAATAATTATTGTTGAAGTATAGTAGTAAGTATGGTAGTCCTGCAACCAGGTGGGTGTAGAATATATCCGGCTCGAAGGACCACTTATGTAGGATATGGCTACATTTATTTTATGAAACGAATTAAAAATTCATTTTAAATTAATTATTTAGTTTTTATTACAAAACTTTGCACTGTTCCCTATGATGATCACAAAAAACAGAGAGCGATGCTTTGTTTGTATGTGCCAGAACGAGAGGGAAGATTTGACGTGTGCGTTTAGTTTAACCATAATATTTATTATAGTCTATGCTGGGTTTCGCACAGTGGGCTGACGACATAATCGGGGTTGCAGGGAAGACGTGGATGAGACTAGGAAATTGTGATAATGTCTTATTAAACCTGGGGTTAAACTCACGTCACCCACGCTTTATTTTATGATAGAATTATTTACCTAACAAGTGCGCAGGTATAGGTCCTCTAGGTGACACAACCTCATCCCCATACTTGTCACGGAGACGTTTCCTGACGTAGGCATGCAACTGTTGGTACAATGGCTTCACGTCCTCCCATAACTTTGCCAGTTGCTCCTCGAAGTTGGGCACTTCGTATTCTGACTGCCACCATTCAGCTACGTTTTTGTAATCTGGAAGATTGAAAGTTCACGAGTACTTGTACCTAGATTTAGAAAATCATTATAGATTTTATTATCATCATAATACTAGTAAAGCCCATCAATAAATCAAAGGAGACTTAGTTAGAAGTCAATAAAATCATCACTATAATTTTCGTTTGATGGAGTTCTGGAGTTCTTTGCAAAATTTCCAGTTGTTGAAAACGTAGAACTTGGCGATTTTAAATCTCAAAATTAGTAAGTCTAGGTTTTTCTTTCATCTAATGTCACTATACAGTAAACAAGTACAATTAACCTTAATTGCTCACCGTTAAGTTTAGCTGCCTCATTTTCAAGTTGCACATATTGCGTGAAATTTTCGCGAACTCTGGCACCAGCAGCCTTGTGCCATTCCACCCAGATGTGCTTCAGTTCTTCAGGGTCTTGGCTCTTCGAAAAGATGTCAGTTATTTCTGCAATAGAAGCAATTACCAGTCTCAGGGACATCTTTTTTTTTATTTATTTTTTATTTTATTTATTTGGATTACCAACAAATGATACACTCAGCAATTATATATATCTAACACTAATACATGTCATAGTGCACATTCCATTACAGGTAACCACAGCAAACTTAAATGACAAGCAAGACAATGCAATAAAAACAATTTGTTTCAAACAGTGCGTTACAAAAATCTCTACAAATTAAAATACTTAGATTTTTAAAACAAACAAAAAAAGCCTACAAAAAATTAAAAAGGAACAAAAAAAAATTTTTTTTTTTTTTAGAATTGCAATACTTACCGCTAATCCATCGACGTAGTCAGGTATTCGCGTACCTTTTTCTTAAAAACGGACAAACTGTCAAAGAATATGTCTACGTCGATGGACTTGGGCAAGTGATTAAATAATTTTAACATTCTAGAAATAGGGGAATTCAGTCCTAGATTTGTTTTCTGAACATGTTGTTTAAACAGTCTAAAAGTATTAACTCGTACCAATCTACTAGGAGCAGAAATATTTATCCTATTAAGCAAATCGGGACTGTCAATATGATTGTTAATAATTTTGTAAATAAAGATCAGATCAAGCAATTTTCTTCTATTGTTGAGCGACATAATTTGGAAATGTTTCAACCTTTTACTATACGAACTGAGGAGACGACGTTTTTTAGTAGCATAGGTGAGATGAACTAGAAATTTCTTTTGTATCCTTTCAATACGATTCCTATGCACTTCATAGAAGGGAGACCATACTTGAGAGCAGTACTCAAGGCCACTTCTAACCAGCGAGTTAAAAAGATGGACCTTTGTGTATGGATTACGAAAATCTTTTGTATTTCGTATTAGAAACCCCAACATTCTAGCCGCCCTATTTAGAACATTATCCATATGTTCCCTAAAATTTAGCTCACTATCGATCAAAACACCCAGGTCACGCATACAGCTCACTTTTTGAAGCTTGCGGTTTTCAATACAATAAGAAGTATATAGAGGTGCTTTATTACGCGTAAAGGTTAAGTGTTTACATTTAGTAGCATTAAGCAGCATCTTATTATCGATACACCAGGCAGTCAGTCTATCAATGTCACTTTGTAGCAAGTTTATATCGCTACTATTTTTGATTGGCCTAAAAATCTTAAGGTCGTCGGCGAACAAATATGCCTCAGAGTTGTGGAAGCAATTGACGACATCATTAATAAAAATTATAAACAGGAGAGGACCCAGATGCGATCCTTGTGGTACTCCTGATAGAGCTATAAAGGGTTCCGAACAAGCTCCATTGACCACCACAGCTAATTTTCGATCCGATAAATATGTATGAAACCAATTCAAAAGAGATCCTCCCACTCCTAAAGCAGATAGTTTTTTAAGCAATCTGTCATGATTTACTTTGTCGAAGGCTTTACTAAAGTCTGTATAGATTGCGTCGACCTGAATACGATCATCCATATACTCTATCAAACGTTCGACATACAAGGCTAAATTTGAACTGGTTGACCTGCCCTCTAAAAACCCGTGTTGTCTATAAGTCAAATAAGGCTTCACGTGATTATTAAGATAGGGATAAACGAGAGTTTCAAAAACCTTTGCAAAAATAGACAAAATAGAAATGGGACGATAGTTCTTGACATCGTTCTTGGAACCGTCTTTAAATACTGGCACTACTTTAGACTCCTTCCAAGCTTTGGGGAAAAGTCCAGACTGAAGCGACTTATTATAAATAACTGCCAATGGTAAGGACAAATGCTTAGCACAAGTACGTATGAACACTGGAGGCACACTATCAGGCCCCGGGCCCTTAAACAGATCCAAATTTTCGAGCTTTTTTGAAACTTGAGTCTCAGTAACATTGATCGACATTAAAGAATTAGGATATACCGAGGAATCTACTTCATAAGAATCACGGCAAATAGTATTAGAAGCACCACTGCTGCTATAAACTGATGCAAAATTCCTCGCGAACAGATCACATACTTTTGAGGCGCTAGTAGCTGTCTCCTGATCGAAATGCATAGAAGCAGGAATATTAGATTTATTTTTGCGCTTTTGTTTTACATACGTCCAAAAATATTTTGGATTTTGCGCAATGCTATTTTCCAACCTAATGCAGTAATCGTTATAGCAAGTTTTCATCAAACGCTCACATCTAGACCTCAGCAGATCAAAAATGATTTCGTCCATAGGGTTTCTATATTTCTTAAAACGTAAACGCACTTTGTTCTTTTCTTTTAGGAGTTTAATAAGTTCACGAGTGAACCAATGCGGGTATTTATTTCCCTTTGGCTTTATAAGTGGTACATGAGCTTGGATAATAGAATTAAGCGTATCATAAAACAACTCCACCATCTCATTCACGTCAGCACAGCTGTGCAACAAATTTTGCCAATTAACCTTTCCCAGATCTACATTGATAGCTTCATAGTCAGCTTTGAAAAAATTTAATCTAGGTTGAACAATAGATTCCAGAGTTCTATTTGCAAAAAAGTCCATAACGAATTCTAGGGGAGGATGATGATCATCTACAATACTCAAAGGATATCTGCTCTTCTCGAGCTGAACATTTTCTAAAGTCGAGAACACTAGATCCAGTGTCCTTGAGTTATGGTTAGTGACGAGATTGAATTGTTTCAGATTATTCAACGACATAAACTCTGATATGAGATTGTACTGATCAGGAGGACAGGAACCACGTGCAGGCAACAGATATTTATTATTCCCGTCTTTCAACCAAGTTATATTCTTCAAATTGAAGTCTCCCACGACCAAGACTTCGTCATAATTAGGAAGATGAATACTAGTGTTATCAAGTATTTGCTCAAGATCAGTTAGTTTTAGGGGAGATGGAGTGTAAAACAAACATATACAAAGTTTAGAGATATGGTTACCGCACTTCATCTCAATAACTACCCATATATCTTCAAAATCACTCTCATGGGAGATAACCCTATATGAATTTAATGTATTTTTAACGGCAATCATCACACCACCGCCAGTTCTAACGGGTCGTGAATCCTTAACATTAGGACGTGCTCGGTTTAGATCACGTGCGCGTCTATACACTTGGTAACGATCATCGAAAAGTTCTGAATCAGTGACATTATCCTGAAGCCACGTTTCGGTAATAATTATAACATCATAATTGCACAACGCAACATTTCGGAAAAACTCATTTGTCTTCGTATTTAGGCCTCGAACATTTTGGTAATAACAATTTAGAGATGTGAATTTTACAAAAATATAGGATAAGAATCGAGATCGGTACATGAAGTTATAAACTATTTGAGCTTATTCAACGTATCAATGTCCTTAATAACAATAGCATCACTGGATTCAGTCTTTCTTAGAAATACACGCCCATTCCTAACCCATACAAACTTGTAATCCTTTTCCTTAGCTTTAATTCTGGCAGCTCTATGAAGTTCACGGTTGCTAGGAGACAAGTGTTCCACAACAAAGATCGGTTTCTTGTCACCACCAATGCCCAGATGTCCTGAATTAAGTTTATCATCCCGGTGATTTTTGTTGAACTTAATAACAGAAGCCAGGAGACCATCGCGTATCATAGGGTTTTTGAGCTTCACAATAATAGATCTTGGGCGCTTACTATTGGCGTCTAATTTCGCAGTACGGGTGCATAAATGAATATCATCTTCCTTGAGATCATACGCAACAGTTCTAGCCAATTGCATTATAGTAGTAACAAGGTTCTCCGACTTGAATTCCGGCACACCTTGTAATTCAACATTGGAAGCACGAGCATGTTGTTCCATGTCCGTTAAACGTGTTTTGAGATCTTTGTTAGATGCAGTAAGAATCTGAACCTCCTTAAGGAGCTCGTTATTCGTTTTGTTTTTAGCTTCCAACTCAGATTTGAATTTCTCGTACTTGTCGTTGATCAATGACATACTTTCCTGTACTCCATCATATTCCTTCTTTAGATCATCCATTTTAGACTCTAACACTTTAAGTTTGTTGCCAATGCAGTCATTGATCATAGATCTAATTTCATTCTGTACAGCGTCACGGATTTCGTTACGAACAATTTCCATCATGTCTTCCTTCGTCAAACATTGACAATGTGCTGATTTTTCCTTCTCCAGACTTTGGTATATTTTGGGATTACTGCCGCGCCTTTGGTTTACCCAGGATAAGTCATCTATATTAGTCGCAGTTTTGTGCAGGCGAACCGGGGTATCCTGGTTTCCACCCTTATAGCGTGTTTCTCTGCAGCAATCAGGGCACATCCAGACTGATTTTTTTTCAGCTGTCATCTTTTTGTAATCAAGATCACCTATACGAAGACACGCATAATGATACACAAGGGAGCAATCGGTGTTCGAGCAAGCCAATGTACTCAGGGGAGTATCAATCTCCTGCAAACATGCCGAACATTTCAATACAGGCTTAGATTCTTTACTTTCCGCCATCGTGAGCAATATTTATTTGCAAACAAAAAGATAAGCAAAAAAAAAATGTCTCGCCACCGTGGGATACGAACGCACGACTTCACGCGTTGTGTACGGTGTGCTTAGCAAACGGCGAAAATCTCGATGCGTTTCTTTGCAGTACCGTAGCGATGAGCCGATGACTCACTGTTGGTAGGCAGGTAAGATAACACTGCACTACTCACGTGGACAACTGACCGGCCCGATGCGATTCACTAACTGCTTGATCATCGTAATAAATTAGTTAATATCTTTAAACGGAGAGAAATTTTTGAGATTCACTGTTGTTAAATTAGTTGTTTAGCGTTCTTATTTGTAATTGTAGAAAAATAATAGTAAACAAATCACGTATTACACTAGAAATAATTATTTTTGTACGGAGAAAACAAAAACACGTCTGTCTTGCTTAACACACGGGATATATCTTACGTATTTATGTCGCAAAGCAACAATGCTTTGATTCAATTTGAAGGGTGACAGAGCCAGTATAATTAGCGGTTCATGTGGCATTTCCTCCATTTTAGTGCTCAAGGTTAGAGCGCATTGAAAACACGAGATCTTTACATGTGCTCCTTGGAAGCTGAGCTGTCTATGGGCGACCACTCGCTGACCACTTACCATTAAGTGACCCGTTTGCTGGTCTGCTCTCCTTATAAAATAAAAAAATACTTTCTGTTTCTTTCATCCTTTCTCTCTATCTCTCATCCTCTTCATACTCCTATATATCATTGACTTAAAAAGTCTCAGCAATATAAGTTTTCTTATAGAGACTGAGAGAGTGGGTGATTTCGTAAACTCACCAGGCTCCAACGCCAAGTCACATTTGTCAGGGTTCTTGTATGAGCAGATCTTTGCCGTAGCATAGTTGGACTCCATGTCTGATACAGACTTCATCAGAAGTTTGTACTTGTCATCAGGTAGCGCCGCCAAGCCGAGTTGGGTGTATTTCTTGAACATCCTCCTCAGTGTGAAGTCTTGGAAATCTTGCCAGTGGTACATCTTCGTCTCTTCCCATGCCGCTTTCTCTTGTTGGGAGAGCTCTAGTTGAATTTGTATCTGGAATCAGATCGCGGGTATAATTAATTAATTATAACTAGGTTTACAGTTTTAGCTAATGTTTTCATTGTCAGACAAGGGAATCTTCAAAGGCTTCTTCTTCGTAATTGAATTCCTCATTAATGAGGGTTGTGATCATTCTATACTCGAATAATGTAATTGGTTTACCAAACTATTAAATTTGCCAAGAGTATCGTCCTATGTGGACAATTCCTTTAGAATCATCAAATGGCGATACGACTTATGAAGAAGAACCTTTGTCAGACTTCCATGTATTTTTAATACCAGATCAAGCAAGTTATAGTAGTTTGATTTATATCTAAAAACACATTTCAAAACTGATATTATACATTGGAGGTTATACTGAGACCTATTTGGACGAACCATGATTTAAATAAATTATTTAGCTTCATAAAGAGCTTCACGATCAACCTCATTGCAAAAAACCAACCCTTGAAAACCACTGACAAATACCTTTTTATCCTCATTTTCCTTGGTAATATTCGAGGTGTAAGCCCACTCCGCGACGGTGGCTCTGTTCTTTCTGATGCCAGCCGCTATATCCAGCTGGAATATGTACTCTTTGCCCTCGTGTTCCAGCGCCTCCAGGTCGGGATCTCGCCCCTGGGTCGCTACCACGAAGACGGCAACGATCGCCGCCACCAAGACAGCGCCGCCACCGATTTTCAGCATTGTCTGTAAAGAATTAGACGTTTTAGATATACTAATTGCAGGAAACGCCTTGAAGTTTTTCATTAAAATACGTGCTATCCTTTCTACCCCATACCTATAGATAGAGATGACACGAAACTTAGCAGGAAAGTCGCGTTTGAGTTTATTATCTGATGTTAATGATGAATATGAAATTCTCGGAACACATCAAAGCTAAAGCAAAAATAAGTATTTTGCAAGAATAACTAATTCGAGAGGTGACATTGAAGATACACATTGATTCGGGTCATACAGTTCTATCTGCATATACTATACGTTTTTCGTCCTAGTTTTAAATTTAGCATATATTCAAATGGAAACCCATTGAATTAGACATGAACTATAGGGAAACGACTAAAAAAGTTTTTAAGTTTTATTTTGCATGTAACTTTGAAATTAACCTCAGATGGTGGTAAGGGAAACAGACTTGAAATATTCGACGGTTAACACAATATTTGTAAAATGACTTGGAAAGAAATTATGATAAAAATTTGAAACTACCGTAAATAATCTACAAATACGTTTGCTACAATCGAAAGATGTCAAAATGTCAACAAAAATGACGTCATAGTTTGATAATAGAATGAGAAAATGGAACCAGAGATAATATAGATAAGTTTCTCGATTTGTGTTCAGATAATTAGAAAAAAGTATTCGTATATTTTAAACAAGGAAGACAGGCAGATAAAGTTCAAATGGAAGATATAACTAATTGGTCCACTGTCGCATTGGTATGAATACCTGCAATACAGCAAAACCTTCAGAAGAGGGACATGCTTTCCTAAATCCTGTTCATTTCACCGCCATGACTAGGTAAGATATTGAAGTACAAACTCCATACCGTGAAGAGAGGAACCCTGCGGGATCCCATCACCAGAGATTAGACGACGACACTAATTGTGGTGTAAAACCATTTTACTCCACAATTAGTGTTTTGAAAATGTAAGAACAGGTATAAAGATTTATCTATCTATCTCTTCAAGGTATAAAGATGTTTTTTTTTTATTAAAAAAACATTAAAGATCTTTTAAACATCATCATAGGCTAAAATGCGGGGCTAGGAGTGGTCAATGGTCCAAAGATGGATTCGATCCGGTGATGCTTGCATCGTAGTCTCGTGTCCTAGCCTTTCAGTCATTATTCCTTAGCTTACTTTCGAAAGGGAAGAAGTTTGTACAGGGTGGACCAAAAGTCCGTTAACATTTAAAATGGTTATAAAAAATACAAATGCTACTTTAGTGAAAAACTGTTTATTGAATAATAAAGTAGACAAATTAGGATTTCACTTTTTAAAAATAACATCATTCAAATGTGACCCTTGTTCATCCTGGCACACCTGTAACCGGGAACGGAAATTTTGCATGACCGCCCGACAAGTGGTTGGTGAAATGTTCTGCATTTCCTCGCGTATATTTTCTTTTAATTCCTCAATAGACACTGGGTTGCTGATGTAAACTTTACTTTTGAGATATCCCCAAAGGTAAAAGTCCATTGGAGTTAAATCCGGGCTGCGGGGTGGCCAGTGAATGTCACCTCTTTTGGATATGACTTTTTGGCCAAAAATTTCACGAAGTGCTGCTATAGAGTCATTGGAGGTGTGACATGTTGCCCCATCTTGTTGGAACCAAGAGCTTCGATTAAAGCCTGAGAAGTCCTGTAATGCTGGAGCAAAAAAATTCTGTAGCATCACAATGTATCGCTCTGTATTAACGGTGACGGCGCGGTTTCTCTGATCTTCATAAAAATATGGACCAATGATTCCGCTGGCTGACAATGCGGCCCATACAGTAACCTTGGGCGAGTGTAAAGGTTTTTGGTGCTTCAAGTCCGGGTTAGTGTCACTCCAGTATCTGCAATTTTGTCGATTGACATGTCCATTTAGGTGGAAGTGTGCCTCGTCTGAGAAAAAGATGTTATTGAAGCTCGTAAACCTCTCAAGCACTTCGTTAGCAAACTGCAGTCTCTGAGCAGGGTCATTTGGCTTTAAAGCCTGTACAATTTGAATTTTGTAAGGATGTAAATGTAAATCTTTGTGTAGAATGCGATTTAGAGATGTTCTGGGCACATCTAAAGCACTAGACCGCTTTCGAGTAGAGAGACCAGGTTGTTCTCGAACAGACGCTCGTACACGCTCTATGTTTACTGGATCGCGCGATGTCCTAGGTCGGCCGGATCGTGGTTGACTTAAAGTTGAACCTGTTGTTTCGAACTTCTGTACCCATTTTTTAATCGTTTGAATTGTTGGTGCTTGATTTCTGTTCCATATATTGTAATGATTACAAAATTTCCGTTTAGCTTCGGTCGTAGAATCGTTGTTTCGATAGTACTCGCGTACGCAAAGTGCGCGTTGCGCTCCGCTGAATGACGCCATGGTACTAAATCCCTATTAGTAGCTCTCGCTTGTAGTAACACCCCCCGCGCCAATACCCCGCCCGCGCCGACGCAGCGACCTATTCAAATGTTAACGGACTTTTGGTCCACCCTGTACTATATTTTAGGGGGAAGCCATGTTTTATAATTTTAGCACATGAAACACTTAGTTTAGTATTCATAGCCTGTAGCCAACATAATAGTTGCTAATCCCTTTTATGTCTCTATTTCTGTGCCATGGAGAGGCACCGAAGCGCGTCGAAGCGAAACGCGTGCCAAGGACGCGTCATCTTAGGATGCGCACGAGTTTTCTTTGTGAGAATCCAATGGCAATGTCGCTGGGTCGTTGCCTGAGGTCTCCCTCCCCCCTCCCCAGCCGTACACAGAAATATTTAAGAGGGCGGTCTAAGAAAAAATGAATTATGAAAAATCGATTATGTGGAAATCTAGAAAAAGTGTGAAAATTTCGTAACTTCGAATTTCGCTCGCGAAATTTTTTTTCATACTTCTAGATTTTAATTTCTGATGGCGAAGTATGTTAAACATTATTTCTTAAATCATGTGAAAGGGTACCGTTGTACCATCGATAGTATCACGGGTAAGTCGTGGTTTTTGGTACACTGGCTCGAAATCCAGCAGTCACAGAAAGGAGTAGAGATTTCGGCGGGGGAGGGGCGGTGGACTCCAACCCTCAGAAGTTCATAGAAAATTAAAGGTCATTCGATTTCTTGCCCAACTTTTCTAAAAGCGAGCTAAAAATATAAAAATGCAAAAGTATACCGGTTTCACACTTTTTAAGTTCAATATTCTCAAAGAATACTAATAAAACTCCGTTAACTTGGCGCCTTCCAAAAATATTTGTAAGCGGACGATCTGACGACTCGCGTTACATTATATTATAGCTATAGCCTCAAGAATTCATGAGATGCAAAGTCGATGTCCTGAGAGAGGTCAAGGACCTCCGATGCACTTTTAGTTTTATTACTGCAGGTGAACAGTAATAAATTAGAATGTAGTTATTAATTCTAATTTTATAGTTAAATATTTTTATATTTTACCTTTCTATGTAAATAACTAAAGTGATTAAGTATAGTCAGAGTCGTAAACAAATGAACTATTATTTTTAATTATTTAAGTACCTATTCGTATGGCTAATGTAATGGGAAACACGGCAACATCCTGATGACAATTCACCAGGCTTAATTCACCTAGGTGTACGAGTATTAAATGCACCCAGGTGAAAAAGGATGAATTTTAACTTACAGCACAGAATAGTAATTTATAGTAAGAATATTAACAAGTTATAGTAAGTATACGAATGAATAGTCCCTTAGCTTTATATTCCTAACCAGAAATATATAAACCCTCGTCATATTGCGGAACTATTGTTTTCATAGGCAAATCCATAAAATAAAAAGTTAGTTCTTATAAAGGAGAAAGATTTTTACTTTTTGAAGGGAAACCAGAGAAAGAGCGTCGGTGGCACAGGGGAGGTCCGGGTTCGAAACCACGCAGTGCCATGTACAAATGAGTTTTTCATATTTTTCGAAGACTTACGTACATTTACCAACGGTGAAGCAAAACATCGTAAGGAAACCTGCACACTGAGATTACCAGTGTGTAAAATGGAGTTGGCACAAAAGATCCTCAAGGGTAGAAGTGCCGCTGGGTTATTCCCGGCCCCCTATCATAAATTAAGATTGTTTTTAAAATGTGGGTATAATAATAACATTCTACGTAATATAATTTAGTGTATAGGTAGTACTGGTAGTACGAAAAATAGATAAATATCCAATACAATACCAGATGCCAAATATGAATTATCAACGAATCCGAATATTGCGTAAGTGATTACAAAATTAAAATTAGCAGATGTTCTACTCAAAAATTATCAGGAAATATGTTCACATATAACATTACGTGTTTAATAAGTAAGTGAGTCGTAAGTTGGAATAGTAGTTTTAGGAGTTTTATTGATACCTTAGTAAGGTAATGAGCGTCGGTGGCGACGCTGGAGTCCCATGCCAGACGAGTTCGAAACCATGGAATGTCATGTAGCAAAGAGTATTAATACAAATTGTCAAATTTAAAAGTAATAACCTTAAAATATAATATAAACATTATATGTGTCCAAATCCTAATAAAATCCTTAATCTAATAAACAGCCCCGAGTCGCACCCGGCGGGAAGGTGTCCATCACGCTGGCAGCGTTTCCACGCTGAATAGCCAGCGAGATGCGCTGCACCAGATACGGCGCGGGGTCACCTGAGCGCTCTCTCAGTCGTCAGCCCAAACCTCGGACAAAATCCTTGGCCTCCGTGCACCATACGGCCGTGGTCTCCACAGCGAGTGGAACGAAAATATAGGCCGAGTAAGAGTATTTCAGTTTTTATTCGAAGACTTACGTACACTGCCGACACACACATACACACACATACACATACACACACATACACACACACACACACACACACACACACACACACACACACACACACACACACACACACACACACACACACACACACACACACACACTGCATTCTCACCACCATTTTCCCATGTTCTGTTACATGTTCATTTTCACTGGTCACAGAAGAGAGCTGTCCTCCGAGATACAGGAACTTCCTAGTTCGGAGGTCAGCGTTTATTGTAAAGTAACTTGTTGCTCACTTATTATTTTAGTTTAATATAACATATGCTTAAGTTCCTACTGGTGTATGGACTATGAATCCTTTGTAATCTTACCGCACAAATAAACTACTCTTATAATTCAAAACAAATATTACTTGTAAATTAATCTACCCACGTAAAGAGGAAAATCGCAGTTGACCTCAAAACTGTTCTCATTGGATATGCATTCACAGCCTTATACTCATAGAAGGAAGGAAGTGAAGGAAGGAGGATTTTCGACCGATTGTACTGTGACTGTCAAGTGGGAGGTCCGGGTTCGAAACCATGCAGTGTCATGTATCAATGACTTTCTCGGTTTTTTCCAAAGACTTACATTTACCGACGTGAAGGGAAACATCGTGAGGAAACCTGCACACTGAGATAACCAGTGTATGAAATGGGGAAGACAATAGCAAACCACTTCATTAAATCTGACAAGAAAGTGGTTATTTCCATAGAATGATCAGAACCCACAACAATGAGGAATACGTACGACTAATTCTTTACGACTAATTTCTGCTACTGTTCTATGTTTTATCTATGTCTGTTTATTGTCTATGGCTGTTTTTGTATGGAACATCACACAAGGGCGTCCCCCTTTAACTTTTTAAATACCTACAACCTACAATAAATCTGAAAAATGATCTTGATACTTTTAGTAGTCTTCGTACTGAAAATTATAACTGACCCAGTATCAAAGTTACATTGTGAAACAGAATTCGACAAAGTTTTAAAATAAAGGAACAAATTGTTTGAAATCGACCCTAAAATATTTTTTTAAATAATTATAATATTTTTAGGGATCCCCCATCCCGGTACCCCGAAGGGAAA
Organism: Hofmannophila pseudospretella; assembly: GCA_947369225.1. Classification (NCBI taxonomy): domain Eukaryota; kingdom Metazoa; phylum Arthropoda; class Insecta; order Lepidoptera; family Oecophoridae; genus Hofmannophila; species Hofmannophila pseudospretella. The sequence goes on along the minus strand of OX376318.1, from coordinate 13,671,750 downwards.
AACGGAGCCCTATTGCTGTCACTCCGTCGTCCGTCCGTCCGTCACGAGGTACTAGCGCCTAAACGGAATAAGATACAGTCTTACATAAATAAATGAAAAGGTATACAAACGATAGGTGTTATACCTAAATAATAATTTAACTGTCTAATAAAAATGTACAAGAATAGATTAACGTTTGACCTCAAAATCATGTAACGATAAAAAGGGTAGTTGTATAATGCGATAAACAAAACTTATGTAGTTTTTGCATTCTTTCTAGTGTTTAATGAAACGTGTAAATATTTAGGGAGTACTACTATAAAAAAGATGCCACGGGAAAGCGGACGGGCGGGTAGGCGAACTTTTTTTACCGGTTGTAAGTTAAAATGACCCCGCCATAGCTGTGAACTTTGGCTTTTAACTTTTTATTCAATTTATGGTCTATTTTCGAGAACATTTGGGAAAAAATACCTATAGATATCTTAATTTCAACGCTCTTCAAATTTTAAAAAGTCCAAAATTAGTAGCATCTAAGTAAATACATAAGAACTTGACATTGACATGACCTGATCTGAACCGATTCCCACCTTGACACAATTACGAAGACGAATGCAATAGGTAAAGAATATCGATTTGCAGTTAAAAATAGAATCAAAACATTGAATTAAAATCGCCACAGTGGTTAAGTAACTACCTAAGTATTTATATATTTACGAATAATTATAATAATTATAAAAGTAAAACTAATATTTACTTATATCATCAATGATAAACTAAGTATTTCTATTCATAATTCATACACCCCATAACGGTCATGCATAATTGCAATAAAATGAGCGAAAAATACACAGAAATGCATTAAATTTTATAAATAAAAAATTATAAATAAATTAGCAATTAAAAACATTTAAAAAACTTAAAACTTACCTGGCTGTAATAACGGATTTGGTTCGATTTTTGATGTTTGCAAAATGTTCCAACGGTTTTCCGAATAGCAAGTTTGAAAATGGAACGGCGATCACCGCCGAGTTGTGCCGGCCGATGACTGCGCGGGCGCGCGTGCGGCGGCGCCTGCGCAGCCTCGGGTGGCAGACACTCACACACGCTCACCGCAATAGATAAACTGTATCGATTTCACGCATCGATTTGATTGGATGTCAATTGAAGATGTGATTAGTTTTTTTTTGGACGGTTTCTTTTGTAAGAAAATAATTGCAGTTGGTGTCTTTTTCATTACTTATATAGAGGTCAAGCAGTGCCAAAGGTTTCCGTAAATTAAAAATCTTGGACTTTTTACTGGTGGCAAAAATACAGAACTAATCCCAGTAAGGTACAGTCTGTTCCTTGAATTATCCGACCTAAGCTGCCGTATCACTACCGAGAGGGTTCAGATAACAGACCGTTAGAAGTATATGTATTTTGAAGACACTGTCAAAAGTAGTATTTACTTCACAATATCGCTTTTTATTACATTAGACTAAATTCAGTCGACTAATTAGTCAGTAATTTAGTAGAATATTTAGTCAGCTTTCTGTTTACAGCCTGTAAATCACATACTATACCGTGCTGAATACATGTAAAAAAAGTTGAACTATACTTTTGTATACCATCTGTTTAAAATTGTTGTTAAATTTCAAGTCTTCGCATCGATGCTTGATTTAAAAACAACTAACAGTGACTTACGAAATGTAAACAAGACTTTCTCCAATGTAAATGTCACTTGCAAAACGATAATAACCATGAGTTTGAAGAAACAATGGCTCAAACGCCGGGGCACGAACTCGGCGCAAGCGTCGCTGCCGGATCAAACCACCTTTGGATCATTGTGGTCCTAGCGCAGGCATTTTAATCTAGTTGGAGTACTTTAGTATAATGAGCAAAACATTACAAATGTTTAAAAAAATAAACCCCTTTATACTTATCATACTACGCCTGGAAGAGATCGCTTGTAGCGATAAAGTCGCCTCGCTATGTCACAAAGATTATATTCTACGCGCTGAAAATAGTTTAGGTTAGGGTATCCTATTACATGGTATGTTTCTAGTAGGTGGGCGAACTCTTTTAATTTTTAACAGCTGTGGATGGATATAATGTAATAGAACAGAATAGAGTGACTGTAGGTATTTGTACGAGTATGTAGAATCACGTTTACGCGCCTGCGCGGTGAGTCATACACAATCTATATTAGAGACAACCGTAAAGAACCCAATGTGCATAAATTAATAACATGAATAATATGACATGGAAATGACATTTTAGTAGAAATCGAAGCGATAAAAATACATTCGTATAAAAATAATAGCGTGGCCGGATAAGTTTAGATCACTTGCAAATACGAGTAGAGTAATTGTAATAACTATGTCCAAAATAGTTCTAAAATATAAAAAAGTTTTATACCTAGGACAGCGCTGCTAACTAACCATATTAATTTGAATAGAAAAGCGAACTTTTTGCTAATTTTCTCAAGTGAATAAAAGTGGTTCTCTTGTAACAATTCCAGTTTGCAAAAAAGGAGAATGAGCAAAATATATCGGACGTGTTTCAAAGCAAAAATGAGACTTCCATAATATGTAATGCCAAATAGTGAAGGCCACTTCGTAAGACAAACATTTGTAAAACAATAATATTATAATTGTATCACAGAACCGAATAACAACAACAAAATATATGATTATTTGCACAACTGTTTCAAATTGACCGAATGTCAAATTTCTAATACATTGGAGTATTATTATAGCAGCCTTTTGCAGATGGTAAACATTACAACAGAATAATACTCTGTCAAACTATACATAACTAGTACTAAAGATCATACATAAATAAAATACTGTCACGAAGGCAAAATATTTCTGAAGATTGAATATCACCACACTATTTACAAACTCATAGCACAAGACAGCAAAACTGAACACTTGTAAGACTTACTCTAACAAAACCAGTTGTTACCAGTCTAAGTTGTTTGTACACATATACACTAACCGTTATTTTAATAGGTTTATTAACATGTCGGTACGCACGTCAGGTGTAGGAGGTAAAAGAAACCACACTGGTGTGTCTACTTGACGAAGCCGTCTGTTAGCCGTTCCATAAACCACAGTGCACTTTAAATGCATTTAACTTTAGTAGCGGCCATTGCAATTTCAATTAATTCTTCTCTAATCGTTTTCCTGATTGATGATCGTGACCATTCTATATGAATTATCTACATAGAACGACTTTCTGGGCAAATTGTGTCTTTCACACGTTATCTCAGTGTGCAGATTTCCTTACGAATCGTGAGTAATCGGACCGCTCTAATGATGTAGGTGTAACGATGTCGACTTTATCGTCCATATCAACCTCCTTGCCATCAATTTCAACCTAATCGTTTCATCATTTCGTGTTGGCATCTTCATTACTCCATCTATATTTTCAAAATTCAAATCATATTCCCATTCCATTTCTAAATTCCATTATTCCATTAATTTCATTGTTTTCTTTGTATTTCGGACTTTCTCTCTGTATTTTGTCTTGAACGGACGTTTCTCCGTTTTATTTTTTGTCTCCTACTACTACCTATTTTCTACGTTTACTATTTTCTGTGTTGTTCTGTCCCTTAAAAATATAATATCTATTACCAAGTTCTTCTTTTACTTCATCTGCACACTGTCCTAGAACCCTGCTAGCCGGCACCTAGAGGACAGACTGTGGCAAAGGAAACCATCGCGATGGTTTCCTTCATCCCGCAGATCGTGAATGTACGTAAGTACGTAAGCACGCTGCCTGGAAAATATGGAATGATCTACCTCCACCTGTCCGTAGTGCATTGATAAAAACTCGTTTCTCGTTCCATAAAAATTGTTCGGTGTGGCTGTTGACGAAGCAATCGTGGGACGCTGGTGTCCCCATATAAAAAATATTTTGTGTGTTTGTTCTGTTTTTGTTATTCCGTGTGTTCCATTATTGTATTATGTCGGGCCATGGCAGAATACCAGCAGCTGAGGACACCCCGTCGTCAGCCATTATGCTGAGACATGGACCCATTTGTTTTGATACTTTATTTTTTTATTTAAATGTTTCAATATATGTGAGTATTGAAAGCAAATAAACGTTTTTCCATTTTCATTTTTAATTCTTCCAAAAAACTGAAAACCTCATTGGTACACGGCTTTACTTAGCCTAATATCTTAGTCACGAACGCTCTCAATGGAAATATTTTGATAAAATTATTTATTGATTTAACCATACGATGACTAAGTGTCAACATATAAATACTTATCGTGTGTCAGGTCAGCCTACAGTTTACCAGCCCACTGAGGATTACATAATTATAATTAGATATTTTTGTTATGTTTGATTGATAAACCATGGGTTATGGCCAGCAGTAGACTAGAGTAAACTGCTGTCGATTATGATTCTCGTACAACTCTTTATTGTGTAGTACAAGAATTTAAACTGTTAGTATAGTACGCGATACACCGTAACGCGGGTTTCTAGTTCCGGTGCCAGCACTAGATACCAGCATTCCGGGGGTGTCGCTTACTATAGGTAAGTAGATACTTTTTATTTTACCTAAGGATCCAATTTGAGGATTAGTAACTGAATGTTAATTTCTACTGCAAGTTATTATAACTTAGGTAAGTAAATTACATATAGTAAATACCGTACCTCGTCCAAAGGATCTCACTGGCTATCCTACGTGGGAATGTTGCCAGTGTAATGGGTACTGTATATTTGTATTTATGGTATATTGTATATTTGTATTTTTAATGAAAAAATTATATATAGTAAATTATGTCATTTATTAAGCTTCCGTGGTTATTGAAATTGTTATAATTAGATACGGGATTCTTACCAGGGTTTCAGGTTGTTTTGAAATCCCGATATTATGCAACTGCGTTAAATATCTGGAGCTCAAAACAACCCCAAACCATCCCGTATCTACTCCTAACTATTTAATAATGAGGACTGCACACAGGTGCAGCGTATGGACAATGCAGGCATAATGCCGAGTAATTCCCACGCATTACTGCAAGACGTTATTTGCAACTGTCTTCTACATACATACATGGTCAGAGCTGCTAGTATTATATTTCTGTATCGAATGGTTTCTTCTATTTGCCCGTGCAACTGTGGTCTAATATTAATTCAACGAATTTTTATTTCGACTTAAACGGTCCGCTGGTTTCGCTCGTTCCACTCGCACCTTTTTCTTTTATTGTACCCGTATTTCTTTAATTTACGACGATACTAGGCCCTATTCTGAAGGATAACTTAATTTGAAACGTCAAATGTGCTGCTGTCTTTTTTATATCTCTAAAATAAGAAAAGGATAGCACGAGCTTTTAGACCTGTCAAATGTATGTTGCCATCCAAGCCAAAAGCGGAATACTAAGAATACTACGTACAGTCGAACACCGATCAAAGTACTCAAACGTCAAAATTCGTGATCTTGAAATAAACAATATTACCCGGAAATTAGGTTGAGATTTAACTGATGAAATTTGACAGACGGTATACTTTACTAGTGGTCGAGTGTACAAAATAGAAGTAAGTACAACAGGTACTTACTTCTATATCTTAGTCACGAACGCTCTCAATGGAAATGTTTTGATAGAATTATCATTGATTTAACCATAAGATGACTAAGTGTCAACATATAAATACTTATCGTGTGTCAGGTCAGCCTACAGTTTACCAGCGCACTGAAGATTACATAATTATAATTACCTATTTTTGTTATGTTTGATTGATAAACCATGGGTTATGGCCAGCAGTAGACTAGAGTAAACTGCTGTCGATTATGATTCTCGTACAACTCTTTATTGTGTAGTACAAGAATTTAAACTGTTAGTATAGTACGCGATACACCGTAACGCGGGTTTCTAGTTCCGGTGCCAGCACTAGATACCAGCATTCCGGGGGTGTCGCTTACTATAGGTAAGTAGATACTTTTTATTTTACCTAAGGATCCAATTTGAGGATTAGTAACTGAATGTTAATTTCTACTGCAAGTTATTATAACTTAGGTAAGTAAATTACATATAGTAAATACCGTACCTCGTCCAAAGGATCTCACTGGCTATCCTACGTGGGAATGTTGCCAGTGTAATGGGTACTGTATATTTGTATTTATGGTATATTGTATATTTGTATTTTTAATGAAAAAATTATATATAGTAAATTATGTCATTTATTAAGCTTCCGTGGTTATTGAAATTGTTATAATTAGATACGGGATTCTTACCAGGGTTTCAGGTTGTTTTGAAATCCCGATATTATGCAACTGCGTTAAATATCTGGAGCTCAAAACAACCCCAAACCATCCCGTATCTACTCCTAACTATTTAATCATGAGGACTGCACACAGGTGCAGCGTATGGACAATGCAGGCATAATGCCGAGTAATTCCCACGCATTACTGCAAGACGTTATTTGCAACTGTCTTCTACATACATACATGGTCAGAGCTGCTAGTATTATATTTCTGTATCGAATGGTTTCTTCTATTTGCCCGTGCAACTGTGGTCTAATATTAATTCAACGAATTTTTATTTCGACTTAAACGGTCCGCTGGTTTCGCTCGTTCCACTCGCACCTTTTTCTTTTATTGTACCCGTATTTCTTTAATTTACGACGATACTAGGCCCTATTCTGAAGGATAACTTAATTTGAAACGTCAAATGTGCTGCTGTCTTTTTTATATCTCTAAAATAAGAAAAGGATAGCACGAGCTTTTAGACCTGTCAAATGTATGTTGCCATCCAAGCCAAAAGCGGAATACTAAGAATACTACGTACAGTCGAACACCGATCAAAGTACTCAAACGTCAAAATTCGTGATCTTGAAATAAACAATATTACCCGGAAATTAGGTTGAGATTTAACTGATGAAATTTGACAGACGGTATACTTTACTAGTGGTCGAGTGTACAAAATAGAAGTAAGTACCTGTTGGTGAGATATCTACGCGCCCGGCGACAAGACCGCTGGTTAAAAATAAATTAATCGTAAAAGTTAACTTAAGGACTACGTAGCCAGACCAGTCTGTTCAGAACCGCATTTTTGTCCAATGATTCTGCCAGCCTTGTTACGTAGGGTTGCCATGCCACTCATACTACTATTTATACGCACAAAATATAAACTATAACTTCCCGTTGCTTGCTTGCTTGCTTATCGTATGGTTAGTGACCAAACTATTTGTCAGAGTTGTTCAGGCCACCCGTAGGGTCTCTGACATGGCTTAACGACTGCTGTCGAGCGACAACAGCCGGGACCTACTGCTTAACGTGCCCGAGGCACGGAGGAGCTCAGATGAAATATGCCACAAGCGGTCACCCATCCAGGTACCGACTGCGCCAACGTCGCTTAACCTGCACGATCACTTTCGGACCGTGCTCGCAACTACGTAGCCTAGTAGTGACCAACCTATTTGTCAGAGTTGTTCAGGACACCCGTAGGGCCTCTGACATGGCTTAACGACTGCTGTCGAACGACAACAGCCGGGACCTACTGCTTAACGTGCCCGAGGCACGGAGGAGCTCAGATGAAATATGCCACAAGCGGTCACCCATCCAGGTACCGCGCCAACGTCGCTTAACCTGCACGATCACTTTCGGACCGTGCTCGCAACTAGGCTACGAGCTAGCTTCCATGGTTATGTTATAACTTCCCGTTCTAACATAACCATGGAAGTAATAATTACTACCCCCACGTCACTACGTAGGTAACCATAACTATCGCTTTAAGCGTTAAGGCCGCCTTTGTACATATCGTGCTATTATTCCTGTAGTTTTTACTTTTCATGTATTTTTGTACAATAACGTGTTTCTATCTATCTATCTAATATGACATGATCATGGTTAGAACTTAAATTGGAGTTTCTATCCAAAAAAAAAAATCTTTATTAAAAACATCACAAAACTTGTAAATCGAACAATACCCTCACTCCCAAACTAGGCGAACCTGTATCTTGGGAGACAGTGCTTTCCCAAAAATAAGATATTCAATAAAGGTCCGCATTCATCCCATAGACAACTAGGTAGTTATCTATGGGATAAATACCGACAATACCAATCTTATTAGATTTAACCCGTTTGTTAAAACAAAAATACTATTTAAGTAATAGGCCAAAGATGGTCATTCTCCTTTATTTTTCGGGATTTTTAAAATAATCTGTTGCGACTTAAGTTTAGAGCGGTCAAACGATTCGATACGTAAAGCTTAAGAGATAATATGGATGGTAATATGATCGATGTCACATTTGCAAAAACCGAATTGTTATACCTATTGGGTTTGATTAAGACTAACTACGTCTTACATAACTTGACGGAATTTAGTGACTAATTTAATACTTAGTCAACGATTTACACTGGCAAAAACAAGTAATGACCAAACTTCATTTATCGTTAGACTTATTCGATCCTATGCCATTAGTTTTTAAAAGACGGGTTGAGGATGTCCTCATGTGAGCTATCCACACACCTACTTTATAATTTTTACTTTATTAATTTTATTTTTCAATAGGTATTTTTTAATCATTACATTCTCTAGTATTTTTTGGTTTCCCAACTCAATTTTGTACAACCAATCAATTTTCTACTTCCTAACTATGCTGTGTTTACACGTTAAGGGTTACGACCTAGCTCATAACTTTATATTGATTTTTCTGTAATTTATCTGGTTGTAATCTGTTGTGTTTATCTAATTAAATCATTTAAGAATAACGAATTATTTCAAATCATTACCAAATAAATGAATTACTGGGTCATTCCTCGCTACATGAGAATGTGGTTTCGGTTTAATGTTACCCTGATTACGTTACAGTTACAGGTAGAAAACTTTGGATTTGTTCCTGTTTCGGCCCGGATTTTCGGCCTACATTCTTGTTTCGGCCCACATTAAGGCGTTTAAAAAAATAATTACAGGGTTATTCTATGAATGAAGAGGATTTTTTATCTTCTTCTTCTTCTAAGTCGTGTTCCTCATTGCTGAGGGTCGTGATCATTCTAAGAAATTACTTTCTATGTGATCATAGAACTACTCTCGTGGCTGATTTAATGGGATGGTTTGCCATTGCCTTCCCCATTTCACACACTGGTTATCTCAGTGTGCAGGTTTCCTCACGATGTTTCCCTTCACCGTCAGAGCAGTCGGTAAATGTACGTAAGTCTTTTGAAAAAATCGAACAACTCTTTGGTACATGGTTTTGCCTGGTTTCGAACTCGGACCTCCCGCATGGGAGTCCGACGTCCTTGTCACGACGCCACCGACGCTCTATTTTCTTTATCTTAATTCAGGAGAAATGATTTTTTTCTGAAGTGGCGCCACTTTATCTAATGGTTGAGCCTTTTTTGTATGCCTTTGGCGGGACATAGAGATCTACATATTATTATATTAGTTATTGTAAAGCTCATAAACCTATGTTCACAAATAAATAACTTTGAATTTGAATTTTATTTACAGGAATCGTAAACTAACCATACTGAATACTTATACTTAACTGAATTCAACCCCTATGCCTTCAAACATTGTAAAACCACCTACATAAGGAAAGCAATCGAGCAAACAGGCTACCTGATGGTAAGTAATCACCATCGCGCATAGATACCTCACCTAACTGTATTATTATGGCCTCATGGGCCGGTAATTAATCTGGCTTCAAACCGAAACACAGCATTATAAGCTTTTTTTTTTCGAAAAGACCTATGTTGTTGGTCCTAATGACCTCTACAGCTTCACCGGGGTTTTGGGGGGGCATTACAAGCATTGTTGCTTTGCGGCAGAAATAGGTAAGAGGATGATCCACCCCAAGCGATCCTGCACTTAAGGATCTACCACACACAAACACTTGGCTTGGAAACAGAAAACTTTCCAATCCATCCATGTATTATTAATCCACCATTCCACACTGAGTCCACCTAATGGATTATAGTGCAAGGGGATATTATTCTGTGAAATCTAAGTTATTGAAAAATGTTGGTGGCGTAAAAGAAGTGATCGGTTGGGAGTCCAAATCCTTTACCGTTTGAAATGACAAATATTTTTCTAAACTCTTATCGAACTTTAGGCACAGATGGTATTAATTAATACCAGTTTAAGAGGTCAGTGACCGACGGACGGGCGGTTCAACGGACGAGACAGCAGTTTAGCCACAATTTAGTCTTTGTACCACCTTGTGTGTGACGTCATTAAGGGTTTTCAAATGGACCCCGCCATGTTGCTCAAAAAGAGGACACAATGATTATATCTCGTACACCTCTTTCAATAATTTTCTCTGCCCGAAGGTTGTCTGGAAGAAATCGCTCTAGTAATAAGGCCATATAAATTGTAACCAATTGTTTCGCATTTTGTGCAATATTGTTTGTTTTGTCTTGTTTGTACAATAGAGTGTATTTTACTTTACAATAGGCAGTTTGGTTTACTGTATCTAATTTGAATAGACAAGAAATTGTTGCTCATTGTGACTGCAGAACGCAGTCTGTTCTGGTCATTTTCCAACAATCTTTTGCCTTTTTAATGCAGAAAGCTAGCCCACTAAATTACGAGGTCTGTGGAGTCAGAGACGACGTATATCATATTCTGATGGACTGTGTCAGTTACGCAGAAAAAAGAGAACAACTGATTAGAATGAATGAATGAAGACAGATATTATGATTAAAATTTATTGTATATTGGTGTATTTCAGAGCATTTTGGCTGATCCAATTTCTGTTGCAGCTAGTATTACCTATTACATCTATTAGGAAACAAAATCTTAATTTTTCGTTCGTGTTATGGTTTTTTTACGAGGGTCGTTCTTGGATGGCCATTTATTATTCATGATTAACAACAATTAAATAAGTAAAACTAAGATAATTAAAGATAAAATAAATAAAAACTACGACTTGGCAACAGCGATTTTGTTCAAAATGAAAAATAATTTGGGAGTGGCATTGGTAACGACATCTATCGGCGACTAGCGGAACTTTACACTACTAAAACCTTTACATAAATGGCGCCATTTATGTTTCTTAAAAGTAAATCAAATAAGTATCGCTCTTTTACACTAGAGGGCAGTGCCTGCTTCAAATTAAAATGAAAAATGTAAAAACTACGAATTAAAAAATAAATATTGATTGGTAAGATTGTTGTATTTTTTGTCAGTTTATATTTGTTGTAAAATATAACACCCAGAGACGTCTAAATCATGTTACTCAAAATTGTTTCATATGAACGTAAAAGATTGAGTTTTGTTAAAAAAACACTGTCCATTAAAATCTTGAAGGGGATGCAACTCATAGCGGATCAACTTTTTTTTTTCAATTTTCTTATTACTACCGTTCCGTCGTCGTCCGTCCGTCTGTCACGCGGCTCTAGCGCCTAAACAGAATAAGATATAGGTACTTAGTCTTCAAAATTTCACATACCCATTATTCCGAATATCAACTTCTCTATTATTTAGATAATGCCGTATATACATCTCGTAGGTAGAGACATCATATAATCAATGCTATCCCATGCTGCCCATGCGCATAGATAGTACTTATGTAGGTACCATAATTTGCTATTGTTAGTTAGACAGAGGAGTAAATACAATGGAATCGTGGTATTATTTAGTACTTACAACATATCCTACGTACCACCTACCTGTTATTGCTTGGCGTTGTTATATTTACGATAATAAAATAGAGCATTGGTAACACTCATAAATTTTGCAGTGGTCGTTTAATTCAATCATTCAAAATGCAAAAATATGAATACCAGTTTTCGTTTTTGAAAATCAGTCTAGCAGGGTCACTTGCTTGCTTATCGTATGGTTAGTGGCCAACCTATTTGTCAGAATTGTTCAGGTCGCCCGTAGGTATCTGACATGGCTTAACGACTGCTGTCGAATGACAACAACCGGGACCGACTGCTTAACGTGGTCTCCGAAGCACGGAGGAGCCCAGATGAAATATGCCACTAGCGGTCACCCATCCAGTCCAGGTACCGACCGCGCCAACGTCGCTTAACCTGCACGATCACTTTCGGACCGTGCTCGCAACTAGGCTGTCTACGAGCTCAGCAAGGTCACTAATTTGTATAAAGCTTGACTAGAAATATAAAAACCCTTTCCATATTGCGGAAATGAGTTTATTTTTTTATTGCGATCTCCATAACACAAATTATAATCCAGTGACACGCCTATGATATAATATGATATGTTATAATCCGGTTTCCATCGTAACTCACCTTCTGTGCGTGCACTAGTGCTACTGAATGCGCTTCTTGCACTAGTACTGGAATGCGACTTATTTGCCAGTCGATGAAAGGAATTATGTTACCAATGTCTGCGATTTTGTGAGAAGATGAATGAATGAACTGTAAGTTGTAATATCTTGAGATATGATTATTGTATTTAAGCTACTGTTAAGATACTACACGATACATTAAGTACTGTAATTCTCATTCTTACACACACACAGACACACATACACACATATGATACACCTCGCATGTACACACATCCTGACTCAATTCTGTCACACACTCACACGCAACTCTCACACACACAAACACATACTGACACACACACCAAACACGCTTTTACACAAAATCCTATTGTAATTTGGTTTTATTTTTATTTTCTATATTTTGTCCCCTTATTTCTTTTATAACTACCTACCTGTACATAAATTAACTTACCGTACATGGATCTGGAAGGGGAGACCTGGTGACTCAAAACACAGGTTAATCCTAGTTTGAGCATCAGTCTTCCACTAGCTAGATGGTCAAAACCTATATTATGTATTCAAACTTTGTTACCTTAAGTGGAAGAAAATAATAAACTTTTTGTATATTTTTATTGTACTGTATTGTGTCAAACATATGAATTCACAGTGTCTTAGTTTTAACTGTATTGCTGTGCAATTTTTTGTAATAAAATTAAAAAATATATATACACAAACTCTCACGTCCACAATCCCTGAGGGAGTAGACAGAGGACCCACCTTCAACCACAGGCAGTTCCCACTTTTCGCCGTAACATTTTGTGGACAAATACGATATGTGGCGAGATTACTGCCGTCTATAGGTGTAAAATAGTATCCACTAAGATTCTTAGTCGCCTCTTCGACCACGGAAAGAGTTGGGTGGTGCTATTCTTTAGGGCCGGCACAGCGCTCTTATGCTGGTCAGTGTATACCTACGAGTACCTAGTAGGTCGAATTAGTAAAGTAAGTAAAAGTAAAAGTAAAATACACTTTATTGCACAAATAGAAAACAAAAAATAAAAGATAGTAAAAGAAATCATCATCAGCCCATGTCGTCCCACTGCAAGGTACAGGGTGGACCAAAAGTCCGTTAACATTTAAAATGGTTATAAAAAATACAAATGCTACTTTAGTGAAAAACTGTTTATTTAATAATAAAGTAGACAAATTAGGATTTCACTTTTTAAAAATAACATCATTCAAATGTGACCCTTGTTCATCCTGGCACACCTGTAACCGGGAACGGAAATTTTGCATGACCGCCCGACAAGTGGTTGGTGAAATGTTCTGCATTTCCTCGCGTATATTTTCTTTTAATTCCTCAATAGACACTGGGTTGCTGATGTAAACTTTACTTTTGAGATATCCCCAAAGGTAAAAGTCCATTGGAGTTAAATCCGGGCTGCGGGGTGGCCAGTGAATGTCACCTCTTTTGGATATGACTTTTTGGCCAAAAATTTCACGAAGTGCTGCTATAGAGTCATTGGAGGTGTGACATGTTGCCCCATCTTGTTGGAACCAAGAGCTTCGATTAAAGCCTGAGAAGTCCTGTAATGCTGGAGCAAAAAAATTCTGTAGCATCACAATGTATCGCTCTGTATTAACGGTGACGGCGCGGTTTCTCTGATCTTCATAAAAATATGGACCAATGATTCCGCTGGCTGACAATGCGGCCCATACAGTAACCTTGGGCGAGTGTAAAGGTTTTTGGTGCTTCAAGTCCGGGTTAGAGTCACTCCAGTATCTGCAATTTTGTCGATTGACATGTCCATTTAGGTGGAAGTGTGCCTCGTCTGAGAAAAAGATGTTATTGAAGCTCGTAAACCTCTCAAGCACTTCGTTAGCAAACTGCAGTCTCTGAGCAGGGTCATTTGGCTTTAAATCCTGTACAATTTGAATTTTGTAAGGATGTAAATGTAAATCTTTGTGTAGAATGCGATTTAGAGATGTTCTGGGCACATCTAAAGCACTAGACCGCTTTCGAGTAGAGAGACCAGGTTGTTCTCGAACAGACGCTCGTACACGCTCTATGTTTACTGGATCGCGCGATGTCCTAGGTCGGCCGGATCGTGGTTGACTTAAAGTTGAACCTGTTGTTTCGAACTTCTGTACCCATTTTTTAATCGTTTGAATTGTTGGTGCTTGATTTCTGTTCCGTATATTGTAATGATTACAAAATTTCCGTTTAGCTTCGGTCGTAGAATCGTTGTTTCGATAGTACTCGCGTACACAAAATGCGCGTTGCGCTCCGCTGAATGACGCCATGGTACTAAATCCCTATTAGTAGCTCTCGCTTGTAGTAACACCCCCCGCGCCAATACCCCGCCCGCGCCGACGCAGCGACCTATTCAAATGTTAACGGACTTTTGGTCCACCCTGTATAAGCCTCCTCTCTTTTGTGCCACCCTATACGATCCTGTGCTAGTCGCATACAGGTTTTCGATGCGACTTTGGTGATGTTATCCGCCCAAAAGGAAATACTGAAGTACAATTTAGGCAGCCTTATCACTAATAGCGATCTCTTCTAGGCAACCTTCGGGCAGAGCAAATGATTAAATTCTACAAAATTGTTTTCATGTTGCAATAATGTAAGTATGCATTAAATGCAGTGCAATAAAGTTTCTCGAATATTATAATTAAAGTGTTCGGCTGCACGTAGTTTGTCGAGCAATGCGGTTTGTGCAATGTTGGAAAAATAATACGAATTTCGTTTTTTTTATCTTATAAAGAGAACAAACGAGCAAACGACTTGATGGTAAATGGTCACCGTCATTTATAGACATCTCATCTCACTGTAATGTTATAGATGCGCTGCTAACCGAACTGAATGGTGATTTTACGCTGGCTCTCTTTCCCTTAAAACCGAAACACACCAGCTTTGCTACTTTGCAGCAGAAATAAGTAACGGGAAAACCTAACATAGTGTTAGATAAATTGAGGGTGTCATATTCGTGACTCCCATACTATTTTCCTGACACTCTGTATCAACTTCTCTCGTTGTAATGTACTTTGTTACACCCTGTAGACCCTGTGTAGAAGTTACGAGAAAACTAGTTAAGTTTAACGCCTTCAATTTGAAATTTTAATTTTATGTCTTTCTACATCAGACCAGTTTACTTAACCTACCTACTATTTTTACTTAGTAGTGCCTAAGTAATTTTATTTTGTAAGTAAGTAAGTAATACGTTTATTTCACACACAGCAATGACCGAAACAGTTATAATTATAATAAAATAATTATGTAGTCAAAGGGAAACACATTGAAATCATGTCTGATGGTCAAATACATATATACTTTATCGCACACCCGGGACATAAACAAAACATACAACATATAGAGAGGTACAATACAATGTGCAGAAGGCGGCCTTATCGCTTTAAGCGATTCCAGGCAACCTTCTGGTGATGGAAAAATCATAAGATACATAATATACGGGTGCAAAAGGCGTACGAAATAGATACTACCCTCAAATAAATAAATAACAATATAATAATAATATTCATTTTAACCAAGGTTAGACGCAAAACATATACAAGATCTAGTAGTGGTAGATCCTAATGTGATTTAGTAGTGGATGAAGATTTAGTAGTGGTAGATCCTAATGTGAAGGATCGCCTGGGGTGGTACCACCCTCTTATCTATTTCTGCCGTGAAGCAGAGATGCTTGCATTTCTGTGTTTCGGTTTGAAGGGTAAGAGAGCCAGCGTAATTTCCGGCACATGAGGCAATCCATCTTAGTCCTCAAGGTTAGCAGCGCATCAAAAACCCTCTAACATTAATACAGTGAGGTGAGATGTCTATGGGCGACGGTGACCATTTAACATCAGGTGGCACGTTTGCTCGACTGCTCTCCTAATTTAAAAAAAAAACCAAGATGAACGCCTCGTGTCTGTTTTGCACCGCTTCACTTTCATACATTTTGCATGAAAGTAGAAGTTTTTAGTAGTAGTTTCTTTGAAGAGGCGTCGATCGGGCGCGCTTCGGGCGCAACGCGGGCCCACCACGGGTGCTTTGGGCTGAAAATCGAGCTTCTTAGACAGGATTTGAAAAACATGTTTTTTATTACGCGTAATCGATGTTTGAAATATTATACTGACTATCAAAGCGAATTAATTTGGCGCTCTTGGATTTATATTATCTATGACTTAAAAAATGCTAACTCAAAAAAAATGAGATGTCTAGGTTAGTATTTTTTAAGTCAGATAATGCATCCAAGATTTCCAAATTAATCGTTTTAATCGGTTAATGAAAGTCGAGTTACATATCAACTTATTCACGCGTGGCACGGATTTGTAAGTATTGAGCAAACAAAAATTTTAACGTGTGACAGACGGACTGACAAATGACGGAGCGACAACGATAGGGCGCGTCTGCACTAGGGATGTTACGGGGCTTCGACTCCGACTCCGAAAGGTCGGAACTTCCGATTGATTTTACACCTCCGATTCCGACTTCGGCTCCGATAATTTTGAATCGGAGGTTATACCGAAGATTTGTGAGCAAACGTATTTAAATATCAATATTTTATTAAATAGTGTAGGAAACTAGGAATACATTTATGTATTATTATTTATGTATTCCTACACTATTCTCTGAAGGAACATATTTTATTGCCGAAAAGGTCATCATAAAAAAAATTGGCCAATTCAGCTATAACAATTTTAAAAAACGGTTTATAAATTGAACTTCTTCTGAACATCTCTTCTACCTCCGACTCCGGTTCCGATTCCGGTTCCGACTCCGACACCACAAAATTAAAACCTTCGGTTTCAAATCCGGTTCCGGTAAAACCACCTCCGTAACATCCCTAGTGTGCACTACACTGAATTTTACCGTCCGGAATCGGATCTTTCACTCATACGTAGCGTATTGGCGTGTATGTTTGATTTTAAGTGAATTTTCACTTATGGTTTTTATCTTTAGACGAAAGAGATAGACGCACAAATGTATAAATATACCATAGATTTTAAAATTCTCCGCTACTAATCCGATTTCTGTGAAATATACCTACCGTAGCAGACATATTTTTTAACATAATACGCTGTGATCGGAGTAGGTAGAGCTCTTTCGGGTCAATGTCCTCAAAGGTTATATTAATATGGATATGATTTCGGGATCCCGTTTTAAGTTATCGAGCAAATGTTGTAAATTACTTTTATAAACCTCGCCCTTACTCGGCGGATTACGATTTTTTTTAAATTGTGAACTTACGAAGAAGTTAAAACACTACCATAGGTACACTAGCGCCATGAATCTTAAAAAAAATATTTCGCCAGCAATCTTAAATGTGTATCAAAACAAATATAACGTTAAAAATCTAAATAATATATTTATTCAATCCCGGAAATCCCGGGATAATTGGGCATACTTATCCATATTATGACCGTATGTCGCAAGTACCAAAAACAGCCCTACCTACTCCGATCAGTGATAATACGTATCTCAGATCTATACGAGTATACTATACATTCCTCTTACTTTAAAAGACCTCGCCTAATTTTCTATCAACACGTGCAAAATCTGATTAGCTTATTTCATAACTTGAACTAACAATCAACTTCTTTAATAATTCAATCTATTTTGTAAGATAAGTATGTATGTTGTTAATGATTTCCATAGAACACCAACGCGTGAACAATTGAAATCACTTACCTTTACTTACCTACCTTGATTAAAAATAAACGATTGTAAAGAATACGAGTACCTAGTGCTTACGAGTACAAATTGTACTCGTAAGCACTAGGTAGACTTACACAAGAACGCAGAATCATTCCAAGAATTTTATAACCTGGATATCACCGGAGAACTGAACCTTTGGCATAATTTATGGGTGAAGAATGCTTTATCAGATGATCAATAAAGGGACATAGAAGTAGTTGATCTGTTCAACGAAGCCAACATTTTTTACCCTGCTGTCAGAAAGGCATTGATTATTTTAAGCACTATCCCATGCACCACGGCGACCGTAGAACGGTCCTTCAGTACGCTTCGAAGAGTTAAAACGTGGCTTAGAAGCACCATGGGTGAAGAAAGGCTTATATAAAGATATTATATATATATATATATATATATATATATATATATATATATATATAATATTTTGTTTTGTGTCATAATCAAACTAATTAATAGAAGTCAATTTACATGATTTTTTGTTTCAATATACCCGACCAACCATCTTCTCGAAACAGGTATGAGCTGCCCCCTCCTAGCTGAAATCCTGGGTACGCCCTTGAGTACAATACTACTTATAGGTACTCTAAAAGTAATAAATAAGATTTACCTACTTCACTTAATACACAATACAACCAGAGCAAAAGTAAAATTTCAAAGATCAGTGATTTTTTCGCCTATGAATGATTCATAAAACTGTGAATGTAAATTTTAAAACTTTTGAATTTTGGAAATATTTCGGTAGGTATGTACTAGTCGGTTACAAATAAAAAATATATATTTATGTTAAGTTTATGTATACAAATATCTACATTAGAAGGTACTAGTACTACTTAATATGTCTTTAAAAAGTTTAGGTTTTTTCAGACTTTGCTTTTTGCTATAATTATAGATTTTTTTTCAGGTCAAAAACACAGGAGTTTTTCTCTTTACTAACAATAATCTTCCAGCATATTTCCTTTATTTATGAATTCACCTTCAAACAAGAAAAATAAATTCTTTGTCTTTCCATGACTGAAGAAGAAAAACAACCAAATTTCCTCTTTCAGCAGGTTTTCAGAAAAAACAAAGAATTTCCCGCAACGTCTTGCTTTGTTTGTTCAAAAACAAAAACAAGAACAATGATAGATGAAAAGTTTCGCCTAAACAAGCCTTGGGAGACAATAAAAGGGTGACTTTGTGAGTCAAAGAGAATACGAAATGATAGGGACACACTGACACTTAGTTCTACACGGAAAAAAATACCAAATACTCGTAACTTTATATTACATGGTCGCTCGAAACGGGTCGTCCACTCTAACCCTGAAGGGGGGCGTGAATGCGAGTCTGGAGGCGAACCTCGTCGCCGGACAGAAGCTCGGAGTGTCACTACATCCCGGGTGTTTGTTTCGCCTGAACGTGGTTTTTTTTGGATAAGACAAAGACAGAGATATTAATGTGACGATGAAGAACTAAAACTCATATGGGACATTTTTAATTATTATCAGATATAGGTACTCCCTCCGCGATAATTAAGACGTTTCAATCTACCCAGGACACCATTTTCAGCACTTGTGCGTTCCACTGGAAGGAGATCCCGGAGCCCTCCGACATGCATGAGGTCGGCCATCGACGGGGTTTCAGTGGGTAAAACCCACAGATAACCCGGTCTCTCCCCCAGGAGACCGGGTATCTTATGACGAGTTCTCCCCCATCATCAGAAAAAAAGATCACCTTTTTCAAGGGACATGAAGTGTACCACTCGACGCAGTGTCACACTTAAAATTATGAAGTGAGTAACACCCGTCTTCACATATTTAATCTTTTTGCTTTTTAGTTTTTAATTATTATTATTTTACTCACAACACTATCGCTCCCACTAACAGCTTGGGATAAGGGGTGAAATGAAAAACAGCGCTGCATAATTGGTACCCGATTATGTCAGCATTTAGTGACTGTAGGAGCGCATAGCGCGCTCCTGACGGCGCTGTGGACATGGATGACGTAACGTCAGTTGTATGAAAGGGAAAAGTGATGATCTTCCACCAGGCGGGGTGTTGTGCCTGGTAACCATATGCCCTGGTCCAACTATGGATGTTTGGAACGTATATTTACGAAGTCCTAGGAAAATTTCGATAGCGCGTTCTACGTAGTGGCGCGCGTGTCATGCGTCGCCACATGACTTTCCCCCCTTTTGCCAAATATGCATAGATTGTGTGAAATAAATATGCATAGATATCTAATATTTGATGCAATTTGTTCGATTTGCTCTATGAACTTTGTAGCCATATATCACCCATAAACTGCCAACAGAGACCTTGAAGTGGTCTGGTCGGGTTATTACATCTGACAGAATTAGGCCCATTGTTTTGGGCCTTACAAGTCCTTAACATGAACCAACTTGCACCAAAGTTTTAAGGACACCCAACTTGTGGGTCATGATCCTTTACATCCAAGTTTATGACTAATAACAGAGAAACTTCAGCCATTCAATGAGAAGTGAGTCGTAAACAGAGTAATGGAATAAAGGATGTACTCGTAACAAAATGTTTGTATTGATACGCTTGGAGGCAGACTCTGTGCCAGAAATTATTTCCGGGGGGTTAATATTTCAAGGTTCTGGGTTATGACTTTTTTTTAAAATCTCACGTTAGGGGCTTTGGTACACGACAAGGTAACCATTTCAGCCTCGTTAGGGTCACTAAGAAAAGGGAAGGGAAGCTCAGGTACTATTAGAGTCAGCCCTCACTTTGAGAGGCAACTTAGGCTGGCTTACTTAGGGCTGACTCAAAATAATATTAAGCCTCCCATTTTGGAGTCTATTGAGGTCAAATTTCTTCCTCTCAATTTGTGACTTGTAACTTATAACTCCCATTGAATAGATATCTTATAACTTATGATGCCAATCTATCTATATCTCTCATGTCCATAATCCCCGAGGGGGTATCATAACTAATAAGCCAATAACGTATCAATTTATGGCAAAGTACGACGCGTCACTACGATTAATTCACACAGCTTGCCGATAGATGTCGTTTTTCGTCCGAAGCACACTCTGCATACATCGAGTCCGTATTTCCATACAATCATAGAACGCGCTATCGATATTTTCAATGGGACTTCGCCTATATAGGTTCCAAATTGGCAGATCGGCGCTATTAGTCACCAGGTACATCATCCCGCCTGGTAGAAGAACTTCCCTTTTACCTCTTCATACGAATAGGAGATAATCCTGCAATGTTTTACCACTAGAGGCACCACTAGCACAGTTACAAAAGTACATTCAAAAATGACGGTATGTGTACGACTTAAAGATGATTTTGTTCTAAACATAACATAACCTATAATTGCTTTCCATGATTTCCAATAATTTGATAATAATTTGTGATTATTTTGATTAATATAGGATGATTTTACAAGATTTTTGTTTAATAAACTTTTAATTAGCACATAAAGCCATAATATCAACATGAATATACGTACTTTTCCACCAAATACCTACAGATTCGCGCCACGCTGTTAACAGATTTTTTTGGTCTGCTATTTTAAAATGGCCATATGATGCCATAATATCATCACAATTTTACTTTAGCTTTGAGAAATTAAATTAATCCTAATGACGAGAAAATTGTGATATCTTAAAAAATAACGTTTCGTTTTGCATTTCTGTTTACGGAGTGTGCTCGTGGCTCCATCTACGCAACGCTTTGTTTTTTATGTCGTATTGACGTAAAATCATACCATCTCCCCCAAATATTATAAGAGATATTCGTTATATTTTTTCAGTGTTGCAATTTGCAAACACGTTCGTACAATGTATTCCGCTGCAATGGATTGAAATGAAACGTACCGTGGACATAATAGAGTGGCAAACGCATAGAAATCAGATCAGATAGCGTGGTTATTGCCAGTGGCAAAAACACAATGAATTATGTAGTATGACCACGTTCAGATCATGAAGGTCAGTGAAAACCACTGTAGAACGTGCATAGTAAGTATTGTAACACAATACTAGCTAAGTGACTGACAATTAAAAGTGGAAATCACAATAATTTAGCACAAGTCGGCGTCAGGTGTTCAAATTAGATTATTTTGTAAACAACAAACAAAACATAGAAAAGGAAATAGTGAAGTACAATTTAGGCGACCTTATCGCTAAGAGCGACCTTCGGGCAGAGGAAATGATATCGAGAAAGAGGTAGTAGGTGTGCAAGGTTTATGGAAAACGTTATATAAGAGATTTTAGAAAATTAGAAAGAGGGAGTAGGTGTGCAATCAATATTTGCAGGCTAATTACTAATTACTTGGCTAATTAAATAACTGACAATTTATTTCGCTAAGGGAAAATTACCACTTAACCACACACCGGGCAAGAATTAGAATAGGATAGAACCTTATCGTACCAACGCAGTTAAGTAATGGTTTTATGACAAGGTTTTAAGAATATTTAATATCCTCATTCATACAAACAAACACATTCATACATCACAACGCGCACACACTGTTGCTTTCTTCGTCCGTGCAGTCACTGAGGGGCCAGCTGAAAATCAGCGCTGTGGCTTGCCTCAGCATTATGCTGAGCTGGTGTACCCTTTTTGGCACTGTACCACACCAGATGTTCTGTGCTGCATGTAATTAAACTTTGTATACTTCTGTAATCTGTATTCTGGTGTTTACAGCGCTAAATAAACGATTTCAATTTCAATTTCAATTTATATACTTGGATAATTAAATAACTGACAATTTATTTCGCTAAGGTAACGTTACCACTTAACCACACATCGGACAAGAATTAGAATAGGATAGAACCTTATCGTACCAACGCAGTTAAGTAATGGTTTTATAGGTATGACAAGGTTTTAAGAATATAATAGTTAGGTTTTCTTATCTAAGTTATTGAATTTTACAAAGACGATAATTCTACAAAGGCGACTTATAATGTAACATTATGTACCTTGCACACCTACTACCTCTTTCTAGATACCATTTCCTCTGCCGAAGGTTGCCTGGAAGAGATCGCTCTTACCGATAAGGCCGTCTAAATTGTACTTCACTGTTTCCTTTTCTTTCTCATGTTTGTTGTTTTATATTTGTGTAACAAAGTGTGTTTGACTTTTTACTTTACTATATTTCTAATTCTGTAGATTGAATTAAATGATTCTAATTCTATGATCCAATTTGACAACGTTATACCACAAAAACCATACTACAACATACCATGTCTTGGAACGATAAGGTTCTCATCCTATTCAGATTTTTGTTGGTTTATAACACAAATTACTCAAGTATTTCCTTCCCTTTTCTTAGTGACCCTAACGAGGCTGACATGGTCACCTTGTCGTGTACCAAAGACTCTAAACTGAGATTTTAAAAAATACACAAATTACAATACAAATATACTGTATCGCACACCCGGGACATAAACAAAACGTACAACATGAAGAGAGGTACAATACAATGTGCAGAAGGCGGCCTTATCGCTTTAAGCGATATCTTCCACGCAACCTTCAGGTGATGGAAAAATCATAAAATATATAATATACGAGTGCAAAAGGCGTATGAAATAGATACTACCCTCAAATAAATAAATAAAAATAATTTTAAATTACCCTTTTTCTTTGTAACATAACCTTCTAAAATTAGAGAGAACAGATATACTAGGTATTCCATTCCATTCTTGAACCCGCAGAGATTCTGTGCCATAGCTTTGAAATGAGGTAGCACAGGATATAATAGGGATACAAAGGATATAAGATTCTTGTTGCTGGCCTTAAATTGTTGCGGCACCATTGGGGTCCTTTTTGCCTCCACAGAATATCACTCTGTGTTTTATAAGCTTGTTTCCTTACTTAAACTGAGTTGAGGCCCTTTTCACAACAACAGCAGACCATCAGATATGGTTTCAGTATGTTTACCTTTGACTACATAATTATTTTATCATAATTATAACTGTTTCGGTCAGTGTGCTGTGTGTGAAATAAACGTATTACTTACTTACTTACAAAATAAAATTACTTAGGCACTACTAAGTAAAAATAGTAGGTAGGTTAAGTAAACTGGTCTGATGTAGAAAGACATAAAATTAAAATTTCAAATTGAAGGCGTTAAACTTAACTAGTTTTCTCGTAACTTCTACACAGGGTCTACAGGGTGTAACAAAATACATTACAACGAGAGAAGTGGATACAGAGTGTCAGGAAAATAGTATGGGAGTCACGAATATGACACCCTCAATTTATCTAACACTATGTTAGGTTTTCCCGTTACTTATTTCTGCTGCAAAGTAGCAATGCTGGTGTGTTTCGGTTTTAAGGGAAAGAGAGCCAGCGTAAAATCACCATTCAATCCGGTTAGCAGCGCATCTATAACATTACAGTGAGATGAGATGTCTATAAATGACGGTGACCATTTACCATCAAGTCGTTTGCTCGTTTGTTCTCTTTATAAAAAAATCGAAATTCGATTAAACCTTCTGGTAAGTGAAGGACGAGGTACGATTAATTCAGAAATACACAGCAGTAGCTATAATTTATTATGATTATTATTTGTACGACAATGCCCCTTTATAACAGATATATTAATTTTATTAATTTAGATAAATGACAAAGCCCCTTTACAGCTGCTACAATCTTAATTATTTAGCCAAATTTTTATATGTCAATCGGCTGGTCTGTCCGCTCCTGTCCAGTTATGTTTACAGTTAACATGAATTGTGTTTGAATTTTAAATTTATTGTAAAAGCAGGACGTAACCAAGAGTTCCTGGTGTCCCGATGGTTTTTCATAAATGAGTATGAGTTATAACAAATCTTTGTCAAATCTTTACTAAAATTCATTTGAATTTAGCAAAAGTAGGTAACTACATGTAAATATGGCTTTGGTTTGGTTACATGTTACCAATAGTATTGTAACCACTGTTTTCATTTTATTGGTAGACAAAGGTTTAGTGTATACACACCCAGGTACCCATAACGAAACATTTTAAGACATATAAGCGGTCTCCTTTATGCGTGCAGGTATGTTGTATTGACTAGATTTCCAGCCTACCCAGCTCCGTCCAGAAGCTTAGAATCAGTTGCTTGCTTGCTTATTGTATGGTTAGTGGCCAACCTATTTGTCAGAGTTGTTAAGGCTGCCGGTGGACCTCTGACATGGCTTAACGACTGCTGTCCAACGACAACAACCGGGACTGACTGCTTAACGTGCTCTCCGAGGCACGGAAGAGCTCAGATGAAATATGCCACAAGCGTTCACCCTCAACCTGCACGATCACTATCGGTGCTCGCAACCAGGCTACGAGCTCCTCTCAGAATCAGTAAGTATTAATCTATCTATCTATGGCGGCTTCCCGCCACAACGTCAGCGCATGCGTGCTGCACGCCTGTCAATTGCTGAAAACAACTGTTATCGGTTTTTACATACTCGCGATGTCAATCTAGTGTTGTGGTACAGACAAATACATTCTTGCTCTCGATCTTCAAACCTGCCCTTTATTTCGTGGGCGCGTTCAGCCCCACATATCTATCTCAGAAGTTTCTTACGACGCTCACAGGCTTCATGCAGCATTCTTGGTCCAAGTAGTTGTGCCCGTTGGTTAACGCAACATTTTTTTCGCTCCGTTCACTTGGATCCACAGCTCGGATCCACATGTGGATCAACGGACACCTTTTTTTCCTCTTCGATCCACACGTGGATCTACGGATACTTCTTATTCCTCTTCGATCCACCTGGTGGATCTATTGACCAGAGTTTTGTGTCACCCTGTACAAAACAGACTAGAGCTACTAGAATCTAGATTGAAAGCACTCAGGTCTAGATTTGTTTACGGATAGCATTACTTCCCACGGCGACGACAGTGCTCATAAAATGCTGCTAATTTTTCATTAGCTGCAGATACCCGTCACAAATAACTGTCTTTGTAGATAAATTCGAGGAAATACTTTTTATTGCTGAAAATTTATCAAATTAATGTATAGTTAACCTTTATTATTGTTCTTTTTTGAAAAACAAAAGACTGTTGCTTTTATTTTATTTTATATTGTTTTTAGTATTAATTTTATCAGTTTTATATTTTCTCACCAACGTCTGTTCTGTTACATGTTCATTTCCACTGGTCACAGAAGTACCAGTCTAATAAATTGGGCCCCTTGGGCCCTTAGCACATTACACATAGACTGAACGATCATACATAACATAATTAAATAAACGCGCTAAGCGCCTTATACGTGACGAATCGCTGGTGGAAGCTAGACTGCAAAGTCTGGAACATCGGCGCAAGGTTGCCTGTCTATCGGTATTTTACACGATACATTTCGGAGAGTGCGCATCGGAATTGCACGACCTAATTCCAGCATCACCATTCCGCCTTCGGACTACCAGGCGCGGGGAGCGGTTCCATCCTTATGTTGTTGATATCCCATCTGCTCGTACGAAGCGATTTGCTTCTTCGTTCATTATGCGAACGGCTAAGGAATGGAACAGCCTGCCGGCGTCTGTATTTCCCGAAACCTACAACCTTGGGATCTTCAAGGCCAGAGTGAATAGGCATTTACTGGACCCGCATGTTCCATCGTCGACCTCATCGTCGCTTACCATCAGGCGAGATCGAGGTCAAATGCGGGATTAGTAGTACATTAAAAAAAAATTGAAATGTCAATGTGTGATCAACTCAGAGGTCTTTTATATTACCGAAAGGAGTAGATAAATAATGCAAGGCAAAAACGCACAAAAAAACGAGAAAATTAGAATGGAAGAAATTAATTTAAAATGTAAAATTTAATTAGATTTAAGTACATATTTCAAATAAGTAAATTATATATTTTGACGTAAATTACAGATTTAATATTCGATTTATTCTTTCTTTCAAATTTTGTCAGTTTTATATTTTCCCATATTCTGTTACATGTTCATTTCCACCGGTCACAGAAGAGATCTGTCCTCCGAGATACAGGAACTTCCTAGTTCGGAGGTCAGCGTTTATTGTAAACTAACTTGTTGCTCACTAATTTTATTTAGTTTAATGTAACATATGCTTAAGTTCCTACTGGTGTATGGACTATGGATACTTTGTCATCTTACCGTACAAATAAACTTATTCTTATTATATTTAATTCTATTTAATATTTTAACAAGAATCTTATCTATGTATAGCATAGGTACTGATATGTTATATTGCAATACCAACAATGTGTAAACTATGTATGTTACTTACTATATAAAACACCAACTTCTTGTATACTCATAATTTAAGAAATAAATAAATAAATGAAATAAATTGAATGTTGTATGGGGACTGTCAGTATCATGTCTGAATTTTTAGTAAGCTTCGATCAGTGTAGTTTAAAAGTGAAGTGTAATTCTACAAGTCGCGGAAAAAAAGGATATCTATTGCGTAAATAAAGAGTGTGTGTGAGATGGTTAAAGGTGTAACGATGTCGACTTCATCGTCCATATCAACCTCCTTGCCATCAAATTCAACCTCATCGTTAGCGTTTATCTCATCTCATTTCGTATTGGCATCTTCATTTCTACATTTAAATTCAAAATCATGTTCCCATTCCATTTCTAAATTTCATTATTCCATTAATTTCATTGTTTTATTTGTATTTTCACTTTTTCTCTGTATTTTGTCTCGAACGGACGTCTCCCGTTCACTTTTATTTCCTACTACCTATTTTCTGTGTTACTGTTTGTGTTCTTTTCAATAAATTATTTATCACCAAATTCTTCTATTACTTCATCTGCGCACTGTCCTAGAACCCTGCTAGCCGGCAATAGAGGACAGACTGTAGCAAAGGTACGAGCAAATAAAAATATAAGACCGTCAAATCATGTTCGTTCTGTTTAATATACAGGGTGTAACATTAAGAACGGTCAGTATGGGAAAGTCTGAAACTATAAGACTTACGAAGATCTGTTCTTAGGAACCATGTCATCAATTTTAGTAACAAGAAACACTGTATTCATACATTTTTTAAAAAACTGTACTCAGCCTGGGAATCGAACCCGGTTGTTTTGAAAAAAAATCCAACACTATTTCTATTTAGATATCGACTGTGTAGGTGTTAAGGAATAAATGTTAGTATGAAACGTGATGTTTAAAATTAATAAAACGCATTGTTTCCATATCTTTTAATTTATTTTAGTAGGTGTTCGAAATGACTACCATTTTGTAAAATACAACATTCAACTCGTTTAGGTAACGATCTTACTATTGAATGTTGTATCTTCAGGTGGTGAATTTGCGTTAAAATTGTCTCTATGGCTGCTGGTCTCTAGGTCTTCAATTGTGTCGTAGCTTGTTTTGTACACTTCATCCTTAAGTTAGTAATCGATATCTAAATAGAAATAGTGTTGGATTTTTTTTCAAAACAACCGGGTTTGATTCCCAGGCTGAGTACAGTTTTTTTTTTAAATGTATGAATACAGTTTTTCTTGTTACTAAAATTGATGACATGGTTCCTAAGAACAGATGTTCGTATGTCTTATAGTTTCAGACTTTCCCATACTGACCGTTCTTAATGTTACACCCTGTATATCTGTTAAGTATGTTATTGCTGTGTAAATATAATTATCTTATATAATGTTTTCCATATTGATTGTACACCTACTACCTCTTTCTCGAAATCATTTCCTCTGCCCGAAAGTTGCTTGGAAGATTCGCTCTTAGCGAAAAGGCCGCCTAAATTGTACTTCACAGTTTCCTTTTGTTTGTTGTTTTCTAATTATGCAATAAAGTGTATTTTACATTACTTTACTTTATATTAAAGGTTCTTCAGGTCAACTGTACCGTCCAATAAATCTCCGCGCCCATTACATTACGTAACTAAAAGGGAAGAGCCATTTTATCGCCTCCCTAGGCGAGTTTACCACATATCGCGTGTGGGATCATGTTGGATTAATTGAACCCAATTCGATCGTATGGCATGGACGACTCGGCACTACGACTAAATAAGGAAGGACAGAAGGGAATGTAACTGAATACGGCTAGCGTTCGCCGTGTGAGGCATTTACAGTTCACACACTCGCATACGGCTCACGTTACCTAGGATCAGTAATAAGATACTTCTTTAGTAAATGAGCTAAATTATGGCCCCTGCTAGTGTACACACTGCAATTTGGCCAATGACCGTGTTAGAATTTTAAAAATTACTCTAATGTTATCTGTTTTGTGAAAAACAGTTTACCAACCCACATTATGGGAGAGTCGTATGCATCAGGAATGCCTAGTGCCTCGCATTCCAAGTGCAATTGGAGGTTAAGTCGCCGTATTCATACCATCTGTAGTTTTCACTCCCATTTCACTGTGTTATATAACGTTCACTTTTTACGGACGATTTTAGGTAAAATACACTAGTCTTACGGGAAAATGACTACTTGTCCGATTTCTGTGAATGTAGGTGTCAATAGATGCTCACAACGCTGGCCTGCACTGTAAAAGTCTTCTACATTTGGTGAATTTGCAAATCTTTGGACTGCATCGTCTTTCGGTATCTCTGTAGCAGTAACTGTGATACACGGCGCAAGGCGTGTGATTGATAGTACCTCGAGCGGCATTATAATATATTTATAAGAGATTCCCTTCTGTTTATTTATTTTATGGCCCTGCGTACGACATGACGGTCATGTCAATTCGCAGAATCGGCTATATCCGGGATGTCAATAAGAAAACTATGAGGTTGTTTCTTTGACGAATAGAATAGACTTGAATAGACGAACGGCTGTTACTGACTGCGCTCTAATGTGATTAACAGGCTGAAGTGGCTGAGGACTGGCCATTATAGACCAATTGTACAAGGTGATGCATAAAATGGTGCATCTTTTGGGTTCTGTTCCCAGTGGCAATGAGTCTTTGGATATTCTGGAAGACTGGCGATTATTTACCGATGAATTGAAAGCTATAGCATCAACTTCTTCTAAGTCGTGTTCCTCGTTACTGAGGGTCGAGATCATTCTAAGGAATTAATCACATAGAACGACTCTCTTGGCAGATTTAATGGGGTGGTTTGCCATTACCTTCCCCATTTCACACACTTGTTATCTCAGTGTAAAACAAACACATGCATACAACACAACACGCACACACTGTTGCTTTCTTCGTCCGTGTAGTCACTGAGGGCCAGCTGAAGATCAGCGCTGTGGCTTGCCTCAGCATTATGCTGAGCTGGGGTACCCTTTTTGGTACTGTACCGCACCAGATGTCTTGTGCTGCATGTATTAATCTTTGTATACTTCTGTATTGTGTTCTATATTCTGGTGTTTACAGTGCTGAACGTTTTCAATTTCAGCAGGTTTCCTTCACCGTCAGAGCAGTCGATAAATGCACGTAAGTCTTTTGAAAAAACCGGAAAACTCATTGCTACATGGCATTGCCTGGTTTCGAACTCGGACCTCCCGCATGGGAGTCCGACGTCCTAGCCACGACGCCACTGACGCTCTTCGTATCAACAGTTGCCGTTATAAATTAATTAAATAATTTAATGTTAGCCAATTCTACCCACCTGTCCAAGGCACATGTCAATTATGTGTAAAGTAATACTCTAAAACGAAAAAGAAAAACTTGGTGAGGAAACCTGAAGGCTGAAGAAAATCTTTCGCCGAGATGTGTAGTCCATCGATGTATAAGACCGTACGGTGATTATTGCTGTATATTTAAAAAAGTTTGCAGCCCTGCTTTTCAAGTGTCAAAATCTCTGTCATTCTGTTGTCATGCTGTTCAGTTTAATTTAATTTAATTTATTTATTAGGTAAACACAACAGATTACAACCATAGAAATTACAGAAAAATCAATATAAAGTTATGAGCTAGGTCGTAACCCTTAACGTGTAAACACAGCATGGTTAGGAAGTGGAAAATTGATTGTTGTACAATATTGAGTTATAAAAAAAATACTATTGAATGTAATGACTAAAAAACTTATGCCTATTTGAAAAATAAAAATAATAAAGTAAAAACTATAAAGTAGGTGCGTGGATAGCTCACTTGAGGACATCCTCAACCCGTCTTTTAAAAACTAATGTCCTAGGATCAAATAAGTCTATCGATGGCTTATTGTTGCTGTTTGAAGAGATTTCGTTAAACAATCTACACATTCGCACAATAGGGTTATAGAACGATGTGTTCAGTTAATAAACTAAAGTATTTTCAGTAATTTCAGCGTTTTAATTGAATATAACAATTATGACCTGATGATTCAAAGAGATCATCACAAGCTAGGATCCAAAGTATAGTACATAAAGCACAATAGAATTAGGAAGCCGTACGACGGGTGAGCGAGATTTTAGTTTTAATTTTTAACGGCTTTGGAAGGGAATTGAAATATCTCCGCCTTAGCTATCAAACCGTCTTATTTTATTTGACGAGTTAGAGACAGAAAATTATGGATGATATTAAATTGGCAGCCTCGGGTTCGTCCTATAACAACAGGGTCAAAGCAATTACTCCGGGTTAGGATACCACAAACAAATCCGAAATGATTGTGCCTGGTGTTGCTAGCTTCAAATTAAAAGCAAACTTGTCTAGATTGGCGTATTTTTTTAAATTGTATAAGGAGAGCAGACAAGTGAGAGTAGAGTTTCAATATAGTTATTCAATATAATATGATACAGACTAT
Source organism: Hofmannophila pseudospretella (assembly GCA_947369225.1). NCBI lineage: Eukaryota > Metazoa > Arthropoda > Insecta > Lepidoptera > Oecophoridae > Hofmannophila > Hofmannophila pseudospretella. The sequence continues at coordinate 13,640,296 of OX376318.1, read as the reverse complement.
GCACGGAAAGTTGAGTACGAACTCAATGTTCGCAAGTTGTTCATACTCAAGGCATCGCTTTCCGTGCATAGGTCTGTTTTCATTTCCCCTGACTATGACAACTTAAGGAAACGAAGAGTTGTTAGGGTATTGGGAGAGAGTGTGTCCACTACCTTCGCGCAAAGGTTTGGTGGTTTTAACATTCATATATTTATAATAAGGTAATTATAGCCAGTAACGTGTTAGAATGTAGCACTAGCCTAGCAAAGTTTAAACTCACTGATTGGCTTCTATCTCTAACCTACGAGGAAACTGAAGAACTTCTCACCATAAAGAAATAATGTCTGTTTTTGGTCTTTGTGTGGTCTACTTAGTTACTTTTAGTCAAATATAATTTAATTAAATCTGTGAAATTAATATACATGTCCAGTACTTATATTATATTTGTCATCCCAGACCTCTTTGTTATTGTACATCTTGTTTGACGGTTTGGGTATGGGGTAGGTATTTTTAGGGAAATACCCACTGGGCTTTATTTACTTTTTAGTTTTTTTTAATTCTCATAGCATTATCTGTTAATTATTTTTCAAATCATTTAGTTTTACAAATAGAGACACCAACATTACTCACACAATTCTACTTCGCCAAATCACATAACTTACAGTACATTCAGGTACAAATTTACCTAGTGTGGGTGCTAATCGTAGGCTTGGTATTAGGTAATATGTATGATTTTTTTATTTTATTTAATATTTTGTAGTATTCATTGTACCTTTCCGTTGTATAGTGTTGTCGTTAAATAAATTTATTATTATTATTATTATAGTTTATATTTATTTATTTGTTAGTTTCATATGATATCACATAACACATATAAATCAAACAATTAAAAAATCTATACATGCCAATCATGAAACCAAACTGTTACAGTGTAAATTAAAGATTAATTGAGCAAGTAGTTACGAAATGAAAAAGAGATATAAAGAAAATAAAACAGGTTTTACGATATGTTTGAGTGCTAGCGGTGTGTGTGTGTGTGCGATGAGGATAATGGTAGTGAGTTTGGGAGAGAGAGTGGAACTGGAGAAGGAAGGATTACGACCGGGCCAATTGACGTATGACTTCGTTGACGAACTGAGAGCGACTAAGGAAGAAAATGTTTGTTTTACTATAGTTTCAATTCTAAAATATAATGTTTCAATTAGAGCGTTTCATGCACTGCTAACTCAAACACGAACCGTCTAACTATTGCCGTTCCAAAAATCCCACGATACTCCAAGATCTTGGAAACAACTGGCCCAAGCCGACATGGCTAAGAACAGTCTTAACAAAATTGTCTGTTAAATTAAAAGAACCGAGTCCAAATCGGATCATCGGTTGTTGATGATGTCACAGACAGACAGACAAACAAATGAACGCTTCAAACTTCCTCTGTCGATCGCGGGTTGCTTCCTTGCTTGCTTATTGTATGATTAGTGGCCAACCTAAAGTTGTTCAGGCCGCCCGTAGGCCTAGGGTAGGTCGCGGGTTAAAAAAAGGTATCTTGATAGGCGAAAAAGACATGCTAAGACTGAAATATATGGCGCTACAATCACTCTGCCGAAGAAAATAGTAGCTAAGTTGTAAATATGTAGTATCTTATCTTATGATAGGGGGCCGGGAATAACCCAGCGGCACATCCTTGAGGGTCTTTTATGTCTACCCAATTTTACACACTGGTCATCTCAGTGTGCAGGTTTCCTCACGATGTTTTCCTTCACCGTTAGAGCAGTCGGTAAATGTACGTAAGCCTTCGAAAAAAACGAAAAACTCATTGCCACATGGCACTGCACGGTTTCGAACCCGGACCGCAAGGGAGTCCGGTGTCCTAGTCACTGTACCACCGACGCTCTAAATATGTAGTAAGTATGTACTCGTAAGTCTTGTAAGTAATATAAAATCACGGCATGTCCGTAACCAATCCAGCGTGCTAATGTTAACAGATCAGGAAGACGAAATCTTTTCGGATAAAAACGACTCGTGGTCCCACCTACATTGTCTCACCATTACTCGTAGTCCCACTAGCCTGAAAATGTAGGTTCATTGTCCCACTGCAGAGTAGGACTACCAGTAATAGTTGTAGATTCCGGCTCGTGGTCCCACTCTATTTTAATTTCCAAGTGTAATGAAGTTTTTTTTTAAAGACAGTTATAAATAAGTTCATCAGTAAACTACCCGTTAATTATGCTGGATTTTCTATTTCCCAATTAATGTCGTGTTCCTAAAATATTGTGATATTGTTTATGGCCAAATTAGTGGGACCAAGAGCAACTGCATTACGGCTGACTGGTGATCCCACCAGACAGTGGGACCACGAGACCATTATATCGAGATACTGTACCACTAGTGGGTCAAATTAGTGGGACCAAGAGCAACTGCATTACGGCTGACTGATGATCCCACCAGACAGTGGGACCACGAGCCCGTTATATCGAGATACTGTACCACTAGTGGGTCAAATTAGTGGGACCAAGAGCAACTGCATTACGGCTGACTGATGATCCCACCAGACAGTGGGACCACGAGACCAGTATATCGAGATACTGTACCACTAGTGGGTCAAATTAGTGGGACCAAGAGCAACTGCATTACGGCTGACTGATGATCCCACCAGACAGTGGGACCACGAGACCATTATATCGAGATACTGTACCACTAGTGGGTCAAATTAGTGGGACCAAGAGCAACTGCATTACGGCTGACTGATGATCCCACCAGACAGTGGGATCACGAGACCATTATATCGAGATACTGTACCACTAGTGGGTCAAATTAGTGGGACCAAGAGCAACTGCATTACGGCTGACTGATGATCCCACCAGACAGTGGGACCACGAGCCCGTTATATCGAGATACTGTACCACTAGTGAAATGAAATGAAATGAAATGAAATTTATTTTATTCGCACGAAACACGGTACATATAAGATGGTAGTATTGTTGGAATAGATCATACATGTTTCGCCATTATTTTGGCATGCAAAAAATTTTTACGCCATGGAAAATAATAATAGATTAAAAATCGCAATAATAGAATAAAAATTAAGTCCTCCAACTAGCCATAACGATGTCGAATTTAATGATTATTATCAAAAAATTCCTTTATTGAATAAAAACATTTTTCAATTAGCCATGCTTTAAGTGTTGTATTTAGACCTTTCGAGGGCAACTGTCTGATATCTGCTGGTATGTGGTTGTAAATCCTTACAGTGGATCAAATTAGTGGGATTACGAGTCATAATCTACTATTACTTACTTAAAATCAAATCTTTCAATATGTAATGTTATGTGCTTATTTACTGCAGCTAGCATGCAGTCCGTTCTCCTTACACCATAAAAACATTTTAGATATATTCAAGTTTCATCTGCGATTCGTCTAAGGTATTTTGCGCTCGCTACGGGTTTAGTTACGGAATATCAAAACTACTTTAGTTCCCACAAAAGGCACTAACCGGCAGTTGCACGACGCATACTTAAAAATAATCCTACATTAAAATATAGTTAGAATAGAATAGAATCACATTTACGGTCAAATACATTATAACAAATTTTACAAAAAACAAACATTAAAATTTAATACGTAAGTATCTATGCATATTTGGCAAAAGGAGGGAAAGTCACCAAATGCTGACATAATCGGGTACCAATTATGCAGCGCTGTTTTTCATTTCACCCCTTATCCCAAGATGTTAGGGGAGCGATAGTCTTGGAGGTAAAAAATTAAAATTAAAACTAAAAATCATCATCAAATCAATTATTGAACTGATGACTACGTTTTCTGACTATTGCAATGGTGAAGGAAACATCGTGATGAAATTTGCATGTCTGTGGCAAAGTTATGTCCTTACCTGCATTCTCTGCGTTGACCCTCAAGCTCAACATTTGGGGGAAAGAATAAGTTACAGAAAACCTATTATTTTGGGAGGGGGTTTCACAATAAAAAAGGCGTAAGATGAGGGTAAGATCGCGGCTGTGTGTTTAAGACGAGGCATTGCGCATGCGCACACTAGCGCCGCCAATAGAAAAAAATCATATCACTAATTAAGATATTTTTTTTTAAAAAGTGTCTGGTACTGAGGTTCCACGAATGAAGAAAAAATTTAAAAATATGGTTTGTATTCTCATATTGAAACAATAAGATGAAAAAGCGAAATTGTCAAAACTGGCCAGATCCTTCTTCATTCGTGGAACCTTAACACCAAGTGGCCACATTTAACAGTTTCGCTTTTTGTTTCTTATTGTGTCAATATGAGAATACAAACTATTAAAAAAAATATCTTAATCATTCGTGGATCCTTAGTACCAGACACTTTTCTTTAAAATGCCTTAATTAATTGATATACGAGTACCTTATTATATTCCTCCGGTGTCGGAGGCGGAGGAGATGTTCAGATGAAGTTCATATTTTAAACGGTTTTGTATTTTTTATAGCTGAACTAAAATATTGGCCAATATTTATTATGATGACGTTTGCGTCAATGAAACATATACCTTTATGTAGTCTTACACTATTTAATAAAATATTGATATGTGAATATGTTTGCTCACAAATCTTCGGTATAACCTCCGATTCAAAATTATCGGCGCCGAAGTCGGAGTCTGAGGTGTTGATTTTACACCTCCGACTCCGACTTCGGCTCGGAAGTCGGAGTCGGAGTTTACAGTGTTAAAAAAAACGTTTTTCAATTTCAATATGATTTTTTTTCGATTGGCGGCTAGTGTGCGCAATGCCTCGCCTTAAATAAAAAATGTGGTGGAAATTAAAAAAGTTAACTGTTTACTTTGATAATGATATCACGCTGTGTATTTAATAATTTAGCCAGCGACTGGCCAAATATTTGTATGGTCGAGTCGCTTGTGCCAATTAATATTGTCCAGCAACCTCGCAGATCATACAAACAAACAAATGTGACGCATAAAACTTCGAGACTGTTTGTCACCACGATCTACGTCACGTCTATAGGTATAGATATCCCATCACTATCATAACATGCAACGTAATAAGTCTGTGTATGAAACAATACAAAGTCTATTCCAGTTAGAGATCAAGGATGTAAGACGCACTGCCAACGTCTATATTAGGGATGTTACGGAGCTTCGACTCCGACTCCGAAAGGTCGGAACTTCCGATAGATTTAAAACCTCCGACACCGACTTCGGCTCCGATAATTTTGAATCGGGGGTTATACCGAAGATTTGTGAGCAAACATATTCAAATATTAATATTTATTTAAATAGTGTAGGACTACATAAAGGAACATATATTATTACCGCAAACGTCATCATAAAAAATATTTGCCAGTTCAGCTATAAAAATTAAAAAACGTTTTAAAATTTGAACTTCTTCTGAACATCTCTCTTCTACCTCCGCCTCCGACTCCGGTTCCGACTCCGATAAATCAAATTTAAAACCTTCGGTTTCGACTCCGGTTCCGGTAAAACCATCTCCGTAACATCCCTAGTCTATATAGACGACAGTAATCGTACAATATTTTACGTTTTACACACATTGGGATATTTCTTTAGTATTATTACTTTAGTATTGTTTTTGGGTTGGTATTGATTTTGCTAACGAATATAAAATGACAAATTGGAGTACACCTTATATTAAAATCACTGTTTAAACTGGGGTAGACGAGTTCTGGAGTGGAGACCGCGTTTGGGCAAACGTAGTGTGGGACGTGCGTCCCTGCTAGATGGAGCGACAATCAGCGCAAGGTGGCTGGCCGCGACTGTATGAGAAGAGCCAAAGATCGGGCTCAATGGCGCGCCCTGGGAGAGGCCTATGTCCAACAGTGGACTAGAGTAGGCTGCTGATGATGATGATGACTGTTTAAACATTTTACATCTTATGCAACCATACGATAAACTAACACTTAAACTACACGCTAGAAAACAGCCTAGAAAAATATCATTTTACACTCGCATTTCAATAATAGCCTTCTAATAATTATACCTTAGTGTCTGGTACACTAAAAAACCCTGCCAAGAGGGCGCCATTGGTAGTTTTATAAACAGTGTTACAGAGTTTGCTATGAAAAAAATAGTACCTTTTAATTCCGCGATATTTTATTTTATTCTTTTTGGAAAACTTACAGCAACAAAAATAATTTAACAAACTATGACATTAACATGTTTTCGCCTATTTAACGTCTGTAAATAAATGTTTAATGGTTTTATAGATTTATAGGCTGGAGGAATAAGCGAGATAGTAATATTGAAATAAATAAATAACGGTAAGTGAGGTAGCTGAGAAAATAGAAAAATAAATAAACACATTCATATACACACACACCAAAACTTATTTCTCCCTATAAACATTATTTTAAAATAGGAAATCTTTAATTGGCAGTATGTTTTTTATTAATGGATTTTTTTGTTTTTAAATTTAAGTGCTGTGATTTTGTAATAAATAAATAAAAAAGAACGGAAGGATAATAATTAATAGAAGCCATTAGTGAGTGTTAACCGATAATAATGATAAGTGTCTATGCAGGATAACACCAAGATCATATAAGTAGATGGTTTTCCAAAAAAGTAAATAGAAATAATATAGCGAGGGTTTTTAAGTTTCTAGTCAGGATATAGATTGCGATATAAATCAAAACTTACTCATCATCAACAGCCTACTCTAGTCCACTGCTGGACATAGGCCTCCTTCAGGGCGCGCCATTGAGCCCGATCTTCGGCTCTTCTCATCCAGTCGCTGCCAGCCACCTTGCCCGGATCGCTCTATCTAGCAGTGACGCCCGTCCCACACTACGATTGCCCAAACGCGGTCTCCACTCCTGAACTCGTCTCCCCCAGCGGTTGTCGGTTCTGCGACAGATGTGACCGGCCCACTGCCACTTCAGCTTGCTAATCTTATGAGCTATGTCGATAACTTTTGTTCTATGCCGGATCTCCTCATTTCGGATTCGATCCAGCAGAGATACTCCGCGCATAGCACGCTGAGCGACTTTCAATTTGTGAACCAGTCGCAGCGTCAGTGTCCACGTTTCAGCTCCGTAGGTACGAGTAAGTTAACGAAACTTACTCGTAATGGCATATCTATTAAATTATGTGATCTGATTCAAGTCTATTTGGAGACATATTTTTTTCTCAGCCTACTAACATTGTTACGACTTTTAAAGCAATAGACGGAAACCAATATATCTTGACCAGTTCGTGTGCTTAAGTCCCTTTGTTATTCTTTCTATCTTCAAGGTTCAAACGGTAATTGTTTGTTGTTTTCCTCTGCAAGTAGGTACTAAAGCAATATCTTTGTAAGAGATTTCTAAGAGATATTGCGAAAAGGTAGAAAGAAAAAATTGCAGAAAAGTCATGTATCTACCCTAAACTAGGATCTTTCCTGTGAAAATAACGGTGTATGGGGCAAATTACCACCACTGGGTAAGCGTGTTTCACTAATCGAATGACTTGAGTAACCTTGCTGGTGGTAGGACCCATTCAACGTCCGCCAGGGTAGCTACCACCGTTATAAAATCTGTCGCCAAATATGTCATATATGTAAATGTAATGTGAAGGATCGCCTGGGGTGGTACCACCCTCTTGTCTATTTCTGCCGTGAAGCAGAGATGCTTGCATATCTGTGTTTCGGTTTGAAAGGTAAGAGAGCCAGCGTAATTTCCGGCACATGAGGCAATCCATCTTAGTCCTCAAGGTTAGCAGCGTATCATAAACCCTCTAATATTAACACAGTGAGGTGAGATGTCTATGGGCGACGGTGACCACTTGACATAATATATTTTTTAATTGACTGCGAAATATTCCCAGTAAATCTTTCGATAAAACCGAAAAACTCATTGGTACATGACATTGCATGGTTTCGAACCCGGACCTCCCGCATGGGAGTCCGACGTCCTAGCCACGACGCCACGGACGCTCCAAGTATGCCGAAGATTAAAACTGCTTTGAAATTAGCAAAAGTGATTTACTAAATGCATACTACATGTAAATATTCTGGTTTTTAAGTTTGAAGTCACCGTTTTCACATTCCATACATTTCACATTACAGCTAGACAAAATTCAAAATCGATAGCATATTTCCATATCTCAAGTCGTGTTTAGTGTTTACTTACTCCCAAGTTGCAATAGAAAAAAAATGCGCTCCGGCAACAGGCTGAGGCAGTCCCCTTTTTCCGGTGCTGCACACCACCTTCATCAAACTTAGTTACTTTTGCTTATATATTTTTATAATATACGAGTTCTTTCAATAGTTAGGCAGTAAAAACAGTAAGTAAGTGATGCTAGTTACTATTACTAGAATGTTCTAGTACCAGTATTAACATAGTATAGTGATTAGAATAAAATAATACTTAATGGTAAGTACGCTGTGCTATACTCTGTGAAACTCTGTCGCAGTGAGTTTTTGTTGATGATTTCTTGACATTCTTATGAATATGCGTCGGTGGCCTAGTGGCTAGGACGTCGGACTCCCATGCGGGAGGGCCGGGCTCAAAACCATGCAATGCCATGTACCGAGTATTCGGATTTTTTCGAAGACTTACGTACATTTACCGACTGCTCTAACGGTGAAGGAAAACATCGTTAGGAAACCTGTATGTCTGAGGAAATGAAAAGTTTCCGAAGGTGTGTGAAATCCACCAATCAGCACTGGGCCCGCTCGGTGGATCATGGCTCGTACCCCCCTCGTGCAAGGCCTGTGCCCCAACAGTGAGGACATTAATAGACTGATGAAATAAAAGCGACAAAGTACTAAAGGGTATAAGCCTGATGTTTTGTCCACTGTACAACTTCTTATGTAGTCATGATAGAAACTCCTTCGGTAGTATTTTTTTTATGGAGGTATGACAGCAATGACAGTCTGGGAAGGTATGAAAGCTCTCTAATAACATTATTGTTAAGTGTCTATGGACGACGTTGTTGTATAAGCAATAAAAAATAAAGAATATTGATGGATTTTTAATCCGTTTTTGACCTCAATCTCACCTGGTGGTAAGTGACGATGAGGCCGACAATGAAGCACACTGGCTTAGTAAGTACTTTTTTTAAACGCCTTAATTAATTGATATGATTTTTTTACGATTGGCGGCGCCTAATGTGCTCTATGCCTCGTCTTAAGAATATTATTTCGTTTATTTAAGTATTGATAAGGAAATAACAGAATAAACCTATAGTATGCTGCTTCTCATAACAACATTTTGACATAGATGATATATATAGAATACAACACCTGGTGAAACAAAATATATTAGGTACAGTCAACCACATGTCAATTTACCAAAAACGTCAAAATTTAAGTATCTGAAATGTATCATAGATGGTATACTATAGTTTGCGATCGACTGTACCTACAACATAACTAATCATATTGTATGGGGGATCGTAGCATAGGTCAAATTTGTCAAACGAATCACCAGCCACCTGATGGTAACTGATCACCGTCGGCTATACTATAAACATCTTCCGTTTTTTTTTTTAAATCCATTTCTTTTCGAGGCTACAGCCCTTAAGTTACGATAGGTTATTAGAGGGATTTCCTGTTAATCTTGGGGACTTGGATGGTTGCCTCATGTGCTGGTAATTGCACTGGCTCTCTTATCCTTCAAGGAGGAACACAGCGATGCTGCTTTGCAGCTGAAATATGCAGTATCAATAGAGGGTTAAGGTATATGTTTTTAGACGGTTTTCAATGCGCTGGTAACCTTGAGGACATAGATGGATTGCCTACGTAATTGCGCTGGCTCTCTTATCCCTTAAATCGAAACAGCAAAAAAAGCAAACATAAAGTTTCCCGTCGAATATAGGACAGACATGAGCCTCCATACATTTAGGGTCAAATTAAAAGCGCTTCTTTTGAAAAGGAGTTTGTATTCAGTAGAAGATTTATAATGTAAGTAAGGCACCTGTGACGGAAATATGACTAATTAGCAAATTATAATTTATTGGGTTGTATTTGTTTTGACACTGTTTTTTTTTTAATATTTTTGTGACATGGATTTTTTTATGGATATATATATTTTTTTGTAATTTTAATTTCTTTTTAAACGCTTATAATGTAGTTAAGATTGACACTGAAAGAGTTTAATTCTTATTTTTGATTATTATTTTTTGGCATGTTTATTTTTTTGTATTCAAACACAATTTATGAATAAATGATATGATATGAAAGAGACTAATACAGAACTAGTATTGAAATTATAACATAGAAGATTTGTTTGTGAAACTGCTGGTATTATAGCCTATATTTTTATGTGAGTGCTGTGTACGTCTGTAATTGGATTATATATTAGAATGTTACCATATAAATAAGCTCGAATAATCTTAAATGTGTAATCTGTTCATGTGACAATTAAATTAAATAAAATAAGAACTGTACACTGAGTTCTTTAAAATAATTTCGGCGCTAACATTAAAAACATCTACCACGAATTGAAAAAATTGAAATTGAAATCGTTTATTTAGCGCTGTAAACACCAGAATACAGAATACAGAAGTGTACAAAGTTTAATACATGCAGCACAGAACATCTCGAATGACTTGCCTTTTACATATTTAGATTCAGCTACTCATAGACTGATAATGAGAAAATAACAACACACCAAAACATGCAAAAAAAGCTGTTTTGGCAACAAAAATTTGTGGGTTTTGGCGGGAAAGTCGCTGGAGAAGGTTCTACGGTGTTCATTTTATTGCTCAAAAATTGTTTTCTGGTGATTTTGATAGCTAAAATCGGTGTAGCAAACTTCAGTAACAGTGATAATGTGTTGAACTCTTAAAATAAACGTCTCGTTAGTGGTTCGTTGTGTAGTTTCACTCTGTGATTCTGCGGCGGGTCATGAGAATTCGCCAGAGACTAGACCGGTTGAAATTTCCGTCATAACTCCTAGGAGTGTTAAAATGTGTCAACACCACAACATTTTGATGCTGAAAAACTAAAAACTGTTTTAAATCGCTTAATGTTTAGGCTGATGGCCTACGCTGCCAATGCCTTGTTAAATAATAAACAAAAACTTGTCAACAACAACAACAAAACAAAATTATTATACTACGCCTTCCTTACCTTGACTTTAGACATGTCGACAACAATGACTCTGACGTCACATGGACAAATGACAATTGGGTCGGGATGGGTTATTCACCGAGTTCAATTGCACACACGGTATGGACCGGAGTGGACCGTTGGAACGCGTGCGGCCCACTCGAACGAACGCTTGGCACTGACTGCAACCTCTAGGTTAATAGTGCTGCCGTAGATCTACGATTTACACTTTTCATTTTCCTGGGGGTTTTATTCTTTAAGGAGTGCAGATGAACAAACGGGCCAAGTAATGGTTAGTGGTCCTTTTGTTGGCCTCTCGTCGGGTACTATCAAAACAGTATTAAAGAAGTACAGTAACAATAGGCACAAACATGAGTGGCCTATCATAAAGGGGTTAGAATACTCTATGAAATTCATTGGGGACAAAGTCACAGGCTAGAACAACAAGATCTGGGGGCTGAATAGACGTCAAGTGCGTGTACTGGTCGGTGCCTTCACCGGTCACTTTAGCACCAATGCCCAAGCTGACTGACAGCACATCTTGCAGAGCCTGTGGTGAACAACTGGAGACCGTTCCACATCTCCTATGTGAATGTGACGCTTTCGCGGCAAAAAGGATGGGTCTGCTAGGCTCTGCCTATCCAAGGGAATTCAAATCCCTCCCATCCCACTAAGACGCATAGTCTTGCTCATGCATGACATATTCGGTGATGTGGTCAAGGGATAGGTACAAGGGGTTGAACACAAGAGATCCCCATGGGTCGAAGTGTCGCTGGGATCCCAGGCCCCCATCCAAAGATAAGAATGGTTAGTGGTCACCTTTGCCTAACACGAAACGTATGAAACAGCGGATTATTTTTCGTGTTCAGTGTTGGCCTATAGTGAAAGTTGTTCAGTTATGGATACTGAACACCCTTCTTTCGGGATTATAGGGGTTTTTGTTAAAACCTGTATAATGTTGTTAGGGGGTTTTCGAAGCACTGCTAATCTTGAGAACTTGGAGTGCCTCATGTGCCGGTATTTACGCTGGCTCTCTTACCCTTAAACCGAATCACATCAATGCAAGTATTGCTTTACGACATAAATAGGTACCACCCCAGGCTGACTGTGCCCAGAATCATACTACATGTCTGCAGCCATTTCTAGTCCTATTTTGTGCTTCTGGATTGGCATCTCCCATGGAACATCATTCATTTTGCGCAGATCATCGCTCCATCTAGCGATTTTCTACGAGGAAAATTAAAACCCTGTTACGAGGGCGCCAAATACTGGTTTATTGTGTTAAGGAGATCGCAAAGCATAAATAAGTATGTATTTTTCTAGCGGAACACTGATATTCATTTGGGTCCCATTCATTTCACACTCTCCCAATTCTTGTCACATCCTTAGGAGGTCGGATTTGTCATCCTTTGTGGCTGTAAATCCTTCTGGATTTGGTTATCGTTGAGGAAAGTGAATCCGAGGGTGGTAAGTGAGGACATTGGTCCTATCTCATTCGCTCACATTATATGTGAGCGTGACAAGACGTTCGTGGCGCTCGACTTTTGTATGTCGAACGCTGCGAGAATCGCCTTCCAGGAGGGCGATTCTCGTAGTGGAATGTCGAATTCGACATTAGTCCTATCTCATTCGCTCCCATTACATGTGTGAGCGTGACAAGACGTTCGTAGCGCTCGACTTTTGTATGTCGAACGCTGCGAGAATCGTCTTCCTGACTCCATCAATTATTTTAATTCCGCAATATGGGGAGGGTTTAATATTTCTGTTCAAGATTTACACGTTGCTAATAAACCCAAACACTGAGACAGTGCAAATAGTAACAAGTATTTTGTTACATAATAACTTCTATGTATTATTGACATCTATCTTATTAATAAGGACGAAACGAGGTGGAAACTCGTCATTAACAACCGCTTTACCTATTTGTCGAGCAAATACCATACCTGGTATGAGTAAAGTAAACCTTAACAAGTAAATACATGCCGTTAACAAACAATGAGGCAAGTCGGCTAGACTCGAGATTTCGGATTGTTTTGACTAACTTAAATATGCGACGTAGAAAAATACGCTTTACTTTTGTTGTTAGCGTGTTACTGATTTTTTTTTTATTATATTTTTTTATGGCAAAGGGAACTGAGCCCATACAGCCATGTCTGATGTAAACAACTCTTTCAAGTCTTCAATGCTGGTGTGACACATTTCTTGCTATCTGGGAGAATCTTCCACGCTTCTGCACCATCCGAACGTAAGAAGAAGGCGTCCCGGACGCAGTATGGCTCTTCAAAATCCAGTCAAACACGGATCGGGCTGCAGCGTTTTATTTGACTTTACTTCACTGTCCCACACATTATTTACATCTTGTAGAAGTTCTTCGAGCAAGAAACACTATTCTTACTAGAAAAGCACTACTGTAAAACAATTTGCAAGACAAAACAAAACAAAGCTGACGTGGATGCCACAAAAGCGCGGGAGAAACTCTCATGTTACTAAAAATTCACTATATCAGATCGAAATAATAAATATTGCTAGTAAGTAAGTAGTTTTGGACCGTATCCTGTTGTTTATTTTGAGATACAATTTAATTGATGTGTTTTGGAACGTAACTTGACATTTCGTTTGTTGTATTTATCTACCTACGAGTTTCTCCCGCGCTTTTGTCGCGTCCACACCAGCTTTTTTTCATTGTTTTGCAAATTGTTTTACAGTAGTGCTTTTCAAGTAAGAATGGTGTTTTTTATTCGAAGAACGTCTACTAAATGTGATTAATGTGTGGGACAGTGAAGTAAAGTCAAATAAGACGCTGCAGCCCGATCCGTACTTGGCTGGATTTTGAAGAGCCATACTGCGTTCGGGACACCTTCTTCTTACGTTCGGATGGTGCAGAAGCGTGGAAGATTCTCCCAGATAGCATTGAAATGTGTCACACCAGCATTTTAATGAAGACTTGCAAGAGTTGTTTACATCAGACATGGCTGTATGGGCTCAGTTCCCTTTGCCTTAAAAAAAACAATTAATTTTGACATACAATTTAATTGATGTGTTTTGGAACGTAACTTGACATTTTGTTTGTTTTGACACAAAACGCAAAGCTGTATTTATCTACCTGCATGTAGTTAAGGAAATAATTATAAACAAATACCTGAATATGTGTAAACGAAACCGGTCGTAATTAATAGAATACAATTAAAACCCGTGAAACAGTATTTAAGTCTAATCATAATAAATATTGAACGAACGAATGAAAACAATTTATTGAAAAAAATTAGTGTGACACAGTGCGTACGAAACAATTAACACAATCCAGGCGGTCTTATCGCTAAAAGCGATCTCTTCCAGTCAACCTTTTGGTAGAGTAATTTTCGTAGAAAAGGGTAGTTTGTGCACCATTACAATTATATTAAATATTATTATGCTTACTTACTTATATGGCTGGTTTACGTTTGGTCAAGTGTTTAGAGAAGTTAGTAAGGACAGTGGCGAGTAGAATGGCGAGTGGCAAGTGCCTGGCCAGTGACAAAACGTCAATCAAAATGTCCACCGGTTACCTGTCTTAACTCACTGTGAGGAGCTCGTAGCCTAGTTGCGAGCACGGTCCGACAGTGATCGTGCAGGTTAAGCTATGTTGGGCGCGGTCGGTACCAGGTAGGGTTGCCACCCGTACTCTAAAATAGAGTACCTATTGTCCTCTTTTTCGTGTAGGTGTACTTTATAATCTACGACACCAATAAAGTACGCGAAAATACTCTATTTACGTAACTCTGACTGTTACTGGCTTGTTACTGGTTATGAGTACTTATGAGACTAAATAAATTGGTATCCAAAGCCACAATACTGTGAAGATTTTCCAAATATGTACGAATTCGTTTCATATATTTTGTCTGTGCCTGCCACTTCAGCGTTCACTGAGAGAGTTTTCTCCCTTATGAATGTAAGGTGGAGAGACGAAAGGAACAAAGTTACCCTAAACTTCATTAAAAACGAGCTGATCATATATTTTAATTTAAATTTTGATTGCAAAGAGGCTGTAACTATCTTCAAGAAAGACAAATATTTGTTAAATGTAATATTTGTTATATGAAAAGTAACAAAAATATGTTTTTAAAGATAAATAAGTAAAAAATATATAAGTACCTACTCTTTTTTTATGCTGTGTGCTTTATTTTTCTTCTACCGAAATGAAAAAATACTCTATTCGTCCCAAAAAAAGGTGGCAACCCTAGTACCAGGATGGGTGACCACTACTGGCATATTTCATCTGAGCTCCTCCGTGCCTCGGAGACCACGTTAAGCAGACGGTCCCGGCTGTTGTCGTTCGACAGCAGTCGTTAAGCCATGTCAGAGGCCATACGAGCGGCCTGAACAATTCTGACAAATAGGTTAGTCACTAACCATACGATAAGCAAACAACTCACTGTACTTACACTTACTTCGCTAAACACTTGGCTAAATGTAAACCAGCCTTTAGGGTGCTATTTTATTAATGCACTTTAAAAACATTACCTACAGTTCACTTTTATGATAAATTCAATAATTCAGGAAACATTTGTTTTCGGCAGCGACACAAATTAGTTAATTACCTACGTGAATGGAGTATAGTTTCACTAGGAGTTTTTATATTTTTTATTATTAAACAAGGTGAGCAGATGTTCAAACCTACCTACCTATGAAAACTAGTTTCAGTAGTAGGTATCATTAAATTAGTTAGCTTTACGTAGAATTGCACATTTTTTGTCTGGATATGTTGTGTTCACGAAAAATTCCAAGAAATAAAACATCTATTTCCCGAAGAACTAAACTGATAACAACGATATCTATGTACTAGCGTACATTGATAATTATTTTTAATCTTATAAACTAACAAGAAGCACGCCATCTACCCGAACTCGTATGCACTTACTTATCAATTGACACCTCAGAACCTTAATCGCTGCAATCAAACTTCAACAGATGGCGCAATATTCAAAATGTATCAGAATTTGACGGCCCTCTCTTTGGACGCACGAACGAAATGAAACGCGAGCGAATCCCCAGTTCGGTAATGGCCGCCGCCGGGGTCGGTGACTCATGTCGCAGTCAGCGCGTCGCCGTTGATTGATTGTTTACAATATTTACATCACAATCCTAACCAATAAAAATAACAGTGACAAGTGTTTACCGCGATAAACTTTCAAAAGAACGAATTCGAAAACGGAGTGAGTGGCAAAAGAGACCGCGAAAAGCGGATTGTTCACGCAGCGTTGAAATGGGAATGCATCGGTGTTGTGTCGTGTTGTGCTAATTCGTTTTCCTGGCTAAATGCTAGGATCTAGAGGAGCTATGTGTAGTCGGCAGCACTCTCAGGCGTGTTTAAACACATCCCTCTCTATAAGACAGGAGATACAGCGTTTCGAGAGCGTGCATCCGTCGATATACGCTCTCTATGACCTTGTGGAATTGGTGCCGGACCCGCTGCTGGCCCAACAGATCCGAGATCACGTCGTGGCAATTGAAGGTTGGTATTCCCCGGCCCCATTGTGTTGTGGCATCATTGTTTACATCTGTGTCTCGTTTCTAAGGAAACAGACGCTGTTTTGTTTGGTTGTAGACCAATTGTAGACTAAATCGTGCTGGATAACCAAAGTTGCTGAATAGACTTTGAGCCGATAAGTACTTCACAATAGCTGTTGTAGTAATCATTTGTTTTTTGTTATGATGTAGATAGATAATCTTAATCCAATTCATCATCAGCAGTCTATTAATGTCCTCACTGGCACAGGCCTCCCATTGCACAAAGGGGTACGGGCCATGATCCACCGAGCGGGCCCAGTGGTGATTGGTGGATTTCACACGCTTTTGGAAACTTTTCATTTCTTCAGACATGTAGATCGATGTTTTCCTTCACCGTTAAAGCAGTCGGTGAATGTAAATAAGTCGTCGAAAAAATCCGGAAAACTCATTGGTACATGGCATGGTTTCGGACCTCCCGCATGGGAGTCCGGCGTCCTAGCCACTGGGCCATCGACGCTCCAATTCACATAAGCTATTTTATTCTATCCTCGTAATTCAATTTATGACATAGGTACCATTCATTATTCATGTCATAGTTTTAAAGGCAATGCCCTAAATTCATAAACAGAAAGTTTAGATTACCTACATTAATATCTCACATTAAATCATCATCTTGACAAAGTGCTAATTCGTATACAGATTATGCAGATTTCAGTACCGTTAACACTTCTATAACCCTCAGAGAAAAGATAAATAAACAAATACCAAGACAGACTGTCAAATCACCCTTGAAACGTACAGACAGCTGATGGGTGATGGGTGCGAAGGGTATCCGTGATAATGAATGGCACTTGTAAAGAACCTGCACACATTCAAAAACCAACCTGAATTTTCACGAACTAGGAATAGGGACATCACGTGAGTGGGACAAGGGAATAAAAAAGGTAAAAGCAAAGAAGAAAACAAAGTTGAAAGCAAAGTGGAAAACAAAGAGGAAAGCAAAGTAGAAAGTGTAATAAAAGTTTTAGCTGAAAAAAATAAATCCCAATAGAAAAATGAGACGCCCAGAGATGCTTATCGCAGATGGAAACAATGAAATAAAGATTTTTAATACCAACAATACCATAGCGCTGAGACATCGTGAAGAAAACTAAAATAACTCTAAAATATTTGCATGCCAAAGCTGGCGAAATATGTGAGACCTAATATTTAAGATTTGTCATCCAATGTACCATATTGTGTATGTTCTGTTATGTTCTGGCGAATAAATAATTCATTCATTTATTCATTCAAAATAGAATCGAAAATTGTACCTTTGAAGTGTGACAGACAGATCAGAAACTCTTCATTGAATATAATCTGAGTTACGTTATATCACAGTAAATTAATTTATTGTAAATAATGTAATACTAAAAATAAGTGTAATACTAAAAGTAGTCTAAACTCTCCTAAATCAAAGGTTGGCTGGAAGAGATCCCTATAGGATAAGACCGCCTTTGTACATGTTTATTTTTATTTTATTTTCTGTGTATTTTATATTAGAACAATAAAGAGACTACAAACAAACTAAAATAACACTAAAATACATAAGCTTAAATTACAAAATACCTAACTACTTTACAAGTAAAAGACCTGGCCCAGGTCGCTCCCTGCAGGGAGTGTCCCGAGGAGGCTGGCGGCGTTGCCCCGCTGTATAGCGAGGCTAATACGCTGAGCAAAGTAGAGGCCAGCCTACTGGTCCCGGGATGTCTCTACGAGGCGCTTGACTATGTCCCGGTAGAGACAGTGGGCTCCAGGCCCCCACGGCCCCAAATTCTCCACCCCAACGGCGCAAATATGCAATCACTACCCAGGCCCGCATATTATAACACATGAGGTTCTCCGCAGAAGCCGCCGCTGACCGGGCCTTCGCCGCCGTGGCTGGAAGGTGGGACGGGGCAAGGGTGTCGACGCAGGTAGCGTCCCACACCAGATACCGTCCCTAGCAGGCGACCATGCGGTCCTAGCCTCGACCAAATATGTCAAAACGGTAGAATGTTAACCCAAGATTTTCTGTGACAGAATTTCGGTACTGTGCACCGAGGACATGAACGCAGGTAAGGCGCAGAGTAAATTGATTTACAACCAAATATGTCTGTCCTCTACCTGGAGCCCATTTCGCCTAAATTACAACGTTTGTAGTTCTATTTCTATCCAATTTCAATTTAGTTTTCGTTCCAATTCTATTTGGACACCAAATCACATTCTGCTGACGCATAACTCTACCACTGCCACCTTTCGATTTACTATCGAACAGGCAAAAGTACCTCGGGAGGAACTTATGTTCGATCGTTATATTTGACAGTTGAAGCGTTTTGTTACCGTTCAACTGCGATTCAGTATAAACTAAACGTTTTATTAGAATGCGCAAATACGTTACCTGAAATTGGATCGTTAGTGGATAGTAGCATACGAAACACGTCATAACGATGCAGTTTAGATTCTATTTAGATTTTTAAAATTTATTCTTTGATGACGACTAAACCCGCATTTGACCTCGATCTCGCCTGATGGTAAGCGACGATGAGGTCGACGATGGAGCATGCGGGTCCAGTAAATGCCAGAGCTCAGACCGCAGCCAAGAAATTGGGCATCCTGAGTAAGGTTAGGCGGTACTTCACACCGGGACAGCTTTTAAAACTTTACTAAGCTCAAATCCGATCGTGCATGGAGTACTGCTGCCAGTAGTTACATTGTATTTAGTGGAATAGATCTCCAGTACGCCTGTGGGCTTAATTATATCATTACTCAACTTGTACTGACCAAACAAACGGTGTAGGTATAGACAGGTAATTAAGGGCTTTATCAGCACAGCGACAGTATAATGATGTTAATACATAGATACCTACTACTAGTCAAGTTACGAAGAGGTAATGAAGATTATAATTGGATCACTAAGACGGTACTATAAATATACAGTGAACAGTTGAGTATTCTCTATTATTAATAAGCCAACGATGCATACTTTCCAAGTTTGTACAATGGAAGGTGGTGCAGTATTTACAGAGAAACGACGTGACTAGAGACTCCTTTTATTACATTATCAGTCTGAACGTATCATCATCAGCCTAGTAATGTCCCCACTGTTGGGGCACAGGCCTCACCTCACACAAGGAGGTACGGGCCATGATTCACCGAGCGGGGATTTCACACGCCTTCGGAAACTTTTTAATTTCCTCAGACATTTTTTCCTTCACCGTTAGAGCGGTCGGTAAATTTACGTAAGTCTTCGAAAAAAACCGAAAAACTCATTGGTACATGGCATAGCATGGTTTTGAACCCGCACCTGGAGCATGGGAGCCCGGCGTCCTACCCACTTGGCCACCAACGCTCTATAACTGAAGGCCAAAGTAATAAGGGCAATATGATTAACTATCGTGAAATATTAAACCCGGGAGAAGAGATTCACACGGGATTCTACTTCCATTACGTAAAGCACTTTACAATTAGCAAGCTCCGAACTCAAATTAGCTTTATTTCGGAATGATGGAACAACACCGACACGAGTGTAGAAAACAAAGCCAAATTACTCTGAAACCACTCGCGAATCGATGCCGTATTGTCTTAAGAACAACGCCACACAAATGTCGACTTTACTTACGATCTTGACATTTAGCTCTTGCACGAGTTCATTGTCTTATTTCTGGAAGGGAAGTGGGGGACAAAAAATAAACTGGGTAGTCAACTGGCGAGTAAAACACCATTATAACTGCGGTAGTAAAAAAAACACGATGTAATCTTGGCCAACTCCCGCGTATTATGTAATCCTTCTTTGTTCGAGCCCATTGTTATTAAATGTCTATCGTTTATTACTTCCGTAGCAAGTGTGTTACCACTTTTAGTGTTACATGTGGGTACTCCTATTTTACCGTGATTTGCAAGAAATGTCCTCAATGTTAATGAGGCTTCCTTAAGTTTCGTGTCATATTGATTGATTGATTTTGAAATTTCTTTATTTGACATAAAATCACAATAATTAGTATCACCGGCAACACGGTCACGGCATACCAAACATGAAGCACCTACGTTTACGAGGTTATACCTTTTAAAACTTATACAATGATGTCAGATATTTACACACATACAATTTAGATATTTCACACACTTAAAACATAACATATTATAGGCATTTCAGACAAATGTTTATATTTATCAGGAATAGTATTATTTTATTTTATGCAAGTAGGTAGGTTGTGCAGATGGTCTCGCAACAACAAACAGGCCTATTGTTACAAAATAATTTCGTGTCATAGCGCTATGGCGTAGAAAGGTATATTAATGAAGACTGTAAGGACGTTTTCTGTGATTGAAGCTTAGACAATAAATTAAATGCATAGCTAATTAGGTATATTACACAGTACAGTGATATTGAGAGAAAGAAAAGAAGAAGTTTGTTTTACATTCTAAGAAATACAGTGGAATCACAACAAAAACCTGTAATTTATCAGCAAGAACAAATGTAAATCATCCCCCAAGTCCAAAATTTAATATCTGACATTTCATTGCACCATTTATCTTTGTCTCAGCCAAGGTGACACGTCTTAACCCCTCCGTTATTTGACACACGAATAACTAATTAATGTCAGGCAGGAGCTACGGTATCCAATTAGATGAACATGATATATTTATAATATAATCTCATATAACCTTATGAAATGGAAAGTCTTTTTTTTGCAAATAAAGTAATGAATCACAGGAATTGACATTTGGATGAATATCTTGAAATAACTGATGGTGAAAGTCCTGAGAGCAATTTAGGGAAATGGAAAAGATGTTTTAAATCCGAACGCTGGATAAGAAAGGATAATGCTTAATTAAAAGCGATTGGACTTTATTACTAGGAGAAACAACTGAAATCATTTCGATTAAGGATTTATACTCAACGTATAATAATCAAAAATTTTGAAATTAACCCTTAGTAGATTCTCGTTAGAGAAGTTTTATAAGGAAACCGCGTCTGCCATTTCGCGCATGCGGTTTGAGCATTTTCCCATACATTAGTCGGGCACTGATATGTCAAATGTATGAAAGTAAGTTATACAAGTATTGTTTCACGATCTTTCTATCACTGACATCCACAGCACACTTGACTGCACGCACCATACATACACTCACCCACCACGCATTCACACTAGGACATGCTAGCACACTCACGTTCATCGTCTTACAACACTCCTTTAGTAATCAAAACTTTTATTTCTGTTTATTTTAATAAATGTATAATATAAATAAATAACAATAATAATTAAATATCTCATAAATACCTTTTATAAATTGATGTAAATTATTAGATAAGAAAATTGAACCGGCCTCCGCGATACAGGCTGTTGCCTAGTGCGGAGTAATAAATTGAAATCGTTTATTTATCACTGTAAACACCAGAATATAGAACACAATACAAAAGTATACAAAGATTAATACATGCAGCACAACATCCGGTGCGGTACAGTGCCAAAAAGGGTACACCAGCTCAGCACAATGCTGAGGCAAGCCACAGCGCTGATTTTCAGCTGGCCCTCAGTGACTGCACGGACGAAGAAAGCAACAGTGTGTGCGTGTTGTGTTGTATGAATGTGTTTGTTTTTAGTACAACGTTTAGCATAGTTTATTTAATCATGAAAATAAAGAGATTTTTATTTTATTTATTTATTTAAGTGATGGTTCAATTTCGTGCCTCGATGTCAATGCTCACGTCATTGTTCTAGAGGAGGGCGCTAGTAGTCGATTTCTGTGATAATAATAAAGTTGTCACTGGATACTATTTGAACATAATATTATAGATAGATTATATTTATAGATTTAATAGCCAAATTACCAGTTTTATAACCACATAACCGCAAAGCGATCATGTAACGAAACCAGTTCGGATCGGATCGGATTTTTGTGAGGTCACGGTCAACCCTTTATGCAACAAATGTAACTGTGAATTTGATCCGGTTCTGTTGAGCACGCAAGTTCTCCATTAATTAATTCTGGATATACATTTAGGCCCTTTTAACAGAAATAAAGATATAAAGAATTCCAAATTTTTATAGGAATAATAATGTCAGAACATCCTTTCAAGTCCCTTGAGAAAACATAGTTTTCACTCGTTTCAAAGAAAGATGAATGTTTTAATAAATATTAAACCAATTTGTCTAATATTTTTTATTATTTTCGATGTACTTTTGTGTACATTTTCTAAGAAAGTAGGTTTTTTTATTTACTTCTAAACCCGCATTTGACCTCGATCTCGCCTGATGGTAAGCGACGATGAGGTCGACGATGGAGCATGCGGGTCCAGTAAATGCCTATTCACTCTGGCCTTGAAGATCCCAAGGTTGTAGGTTTCGGGAAATACAGACGCCGGCAGGCTGTTCCATTCCTTAGCCGTTCGCATAATGAACGAAGAAGCAAATCGCTTCGTACGAGCAGATGGGATATCAACAACATAAGGACCCCTCCCCGCGCCTGGTAGTCCGAAGGCGGAATGGAGATGCTGGAATTAGGTCGTGCAATTCCGATGCGCACTCTCCGAAATGTATCCTATAAAATACCGATAGACAGGCAACCCTGCGCCGATGTTCCAGACATTGCAATGCATTATTTCGATACTTTCATTATTAAAATTTGAGCGGACCGAGGCTCTGATTCACAAAGATTCTAGATACCTTGTTCAAGAGAAGATCAGACCTAATAAAACCATTTATTACCTCTATTAACTTTACAATCCGCTGAAACCTGAAACAACGAACGGCTGCAGTTAAATATTAACAACTTCGAAGTCAAAGCTAACAATTTCCCCGTTTCACAGCGTTTTTTTCATAAAACTTGATTTTCATCGGATGCTGTCAGTAAATCAATAATGCGCACGGCGTCCCTGGCTATTTGTGCAGCTTGTGTTTGTTAACCGTGGTCAAATAACCGCTATGCCCGCAGCTATCAGCTATCGATGGTTTTTCACCGGTGTAATGATCGTTCTACATGAATTATGTATAGTGATCGTTCGTTTTTGTGGTGAGTTTATTGTAAACATTTTTATTTTTATTAGAAGAGTTAAACTTTTTTTTTATGTTATAGCCCCTGCTAGTGTACACACTGCAATTTTGCCAATGACCGTGTTAGAATCTTGAAAATCACTCGAACGTTTTGGCGTCTGTTTTGAAAGAAACAGTTTACCAACGCAACGTCGAGATTACGGGAGAGTCGTGTGCAGTAGGAATGCCTAGTGACTTGCATTCCAAGTGCAATTGGAGGTTAGGTTGCCGGATCCACACCATCTGTAGTATTTCACTCCCATTTCACTGTCTTATATAACGTTCACTTAACACGGACGATTTTTAGGTAAAATACACTAGTTTTACGAAAAAAATAACCACTGTAAACCGTTTTTAAACGCAACAACATAGTTGTCATTCGGATTGTTATTGTAGATACGTGTCAGTTATTTCTCAAGGACATTTTGTAAACCTACCTTCTCTAATATGTATTTTTGTGGTAACAACGTGTTTTTCTTTTCTCTCTAGATATTTGCACAAATTCAGAATATTTAATAAAACCCTGAAGCGTGATCTCATTATGAGGCACGTGAAAGGGGGAAAGGTTTATTTTTGTTAAAAGAAAGCAGACACGGGCCACCTGATGATCAGTGAGCTGTTGCAGTCGTATAGACATCTCACTTGACTGTTTTATTAGAGGGTTTTCCATGCACTGCTAACCTTGAGGACTAGACTAGACTCTTTGACAATATTACATCATTTAATGTTGCATGTTTAATAGTATAAAAATAAACATCATAAGCTTTAACTTAAATTGTAATTTTAAGTTGTAATTCTGGAATTTGAATATTATTCATAGGATGAGGTTTCCATCGTTAGTTTATCATCTAGTATTAAGCGAAGATATTTTTCTTCCTTCGATCGATGAATTATTTCATTGTTTATGGTAAGTGGTGGATAGCCACCATTTTTTTTTGTTTTTTGCCTTAAATATCATATATGATGTTTTTGTTGTATTGATAGTAAGGAGATTATATTAGGAGATTTATTTTTTGTTATAATTACTTAATTTAAATTTAATTTTAATAATCAATATTATATTTTTATATGCTAAACCCATTGGGTGAGACTGCGCAGGAGAGAGAGCGATGGCGCTCTTTGGTATCGGAGGCCAAGATCCACTTCGGGTCGCTGCGCCAGCGGAGTAAGTAAGTAAGTAAACCCATTGGGTAAAATCGTGTTGAAACGTATGTATATGTTTATAAGACCCACAATGTAAGTACACGCGATTTATGGCAAAATAAATGAAATGAAATTTTGAAACCATGCATTCAGCATGATGAAATCATTCGGCGCTTGGTCCATTAAGTCAGTAATGGAACGTCCAAAGTTAAAAATCATCTGCGTATAATGTGATATGCCCAGTGAGACCAACATGGCTGATACTTACTGTTGACATAGATAAGAAAAACCAATGGACCCAATATTGATCCCTTTTCAATTTCAATTTTTCAATTACATCTATTAAAATCAGTTCCGTTTCAAGATACACATGTAAAGTCCTCTTCCGACAGAAATTGAACATAGGTATCTAGTACTACGTCTGATTTTTTGCCCATCTCGCCTCGTGCGCGCTCCACCGACAGATGTCATTTTTTGTCCGTATGGAGATAAAGGAAGCAGTTGGACACGTGTTGATGTGACAAAACCACCTCCTTAATTGAGGCTCGCTCCACCCACTTGGCTCGCTAAATCGCTATTCGTGTTTCCTCATTTATGGTCAGCGGTTAACTTGATTTATTCCGGATTTTATTACTTCTAACTGACATTCAATTTGAACACAATATTTAACAAAGTATACTGACTTGATTTATCTGAGAAGATTCCAGTTTTTCCCTTGACCAAAAAGACCCCCGTGTTATAACTTTGACACGTACGTCTGTTTATTATGTATTCGTATAATCTGCATCGGTGGCCTAGTGGCTAGGACGCCCGACTCCCATGCTCCGAGGTCCGAGTTCGAAACGATGCCATGTACCAATGAGTTTTTCGGATTATTTCGAAGACTTATGTACTTTTAGCGACTGCTCTAACGGTGAAGGAAAATATCGTGAGGAAACCTGCATGTCAGAAGAAATAAAAGAAATCCTAAGGCGTATGAAATCCACCAATCACACCAGATGTTCTGTGCTGCATGTATTAATCTTGTATACTTCTGTATTGTGTTCTATATTCTGGTGTTTACAGTGTTAAATGAACGTTTTCAATTTCAATCAACACTGGGCCCGCTCGGTGGATCATGGCCCATAACCCCCTTGTGCAATGTAAGGCCTGTGCGGCCTGTGCGGCCTGTGCCCCAACAGTGGGGACATTAATAGGCTGCTGATGATGCGTATTGTCTATGGCACTAAATATCTCGACAATGATTCTATTTGGACGGATTTCTGATTTCTGCTGATGATTCGATTCGGTTTTTCTTTTTTTTAATAAGGAGAGCAGGCAAGCAAATCTGGTTGGCCATCTGATGGTAAGTGGACACCGTCGCCCATAGACATCTCATCTCACCTCATTATTATTATTAGTGGGTTTTCGATGAACTGCTAACCTTGATATTTTTATCGAGTGTTCGTTCTTACTTAGCTAAGTCTGATAAAAATTGGACTAACGTTTTCAAATTTAAATCAGGAATGTTACGGAGGTGGTTTTACTGGAACCGGAGTCGGAACCGAAGGTTTTAAATTTGATTTATCAGAGTCGGAACCGGAGTCGGGGCGGAGGAGATGTTCAGAAGAAGTTCAAATTTTAAACCGTTTTTTTTTAATTTTTATAACATTGAACTAAAATATTGGCCAATATTTTTTATGATGACGTTTACGGCAAAAAAACATATTCCTTTATGTAGTCCTCCACTATTTAATTAAATATTGATATTTGAATATGTTTGCTCACAAGTCTTCGGTATAACCTCCGATTTAAAATTATCGGAGCCGAAGTCGGAATCGGAGGTGTTTATTTTACACCTCCGACTCCGACTTCGGCTTGTAAGTCCGGGATCGGAAGTTCCGACCTTTCGAAGTCGGAGTCGAAGCTCCGTAACATCCCTAATTTAAATCAGTGCAGTGTTTGTTTATGTTAGTATTAAGCGGGTAGATAATAAAAACCTCTGACACGGCTGCGTCCGTGTCACCGTCATTCTATGGAAGTCAGTCAAAATATAGCTCTTGGTTATCACAGACGTAATAATTTTATTCCCAAAAACCTAGACCCTAGTGTTAGCTATACACACCCTAAATAACAGTTTACGATCACAATATTACCACCAGCTACTATAAAACCATTCATGTAGCGTATGTACCAAAACATTAGTCACTAGATAATCAAGATAACATACTTTACGTTCTTCGTCGCAGAATGAAGCATCTTATTATCTCAACACATGTGGGTAGACGTACCCACAATACCAAACTAAACAATCACCTAACAAAACATTGTATGTTGGACATTGCACTGTATTTTGTTGACACGAGAGTTCAAGTTCTAGTTAACACGTTGAAGGTCACGCCGACTGGTCCTTACCACGTGTAGTTGCTTTGAGTTTTATTGTTGTTCCTTCGCTGTCCCTTTTTGTAATTGAGTAGATCATACAGTTCCAAAATGGGATTAAAGTTATAAATTGGTTATGTTCTTATTAAAAAATCCATTTGTTTTATTGTTTTATCACTTCGCTGTACATACTCAAACTGTGCGAAACGCAGCATAGACGAAACGAATTATTGTGAAAATTTTTCATTAATTATTTAGTTTTTATTACAAAACTTTGCACTGTTCCCTATGATAAAATAATACTTTTCCTGATAAATATAAACATTTGTCTGAAATGTCTGTAATATGTTATGTTTTAAGTGTGTGAAATATCTAAACTGTATGCGTGTAAATATGTGATATCATTGTATAAGTTTTAAAAGGTATAACCTCGTAAACGTAGGTACTTCAAATTATTGTGTTTTTATGTCAAATAAAGAAATTTCAAAATCAAAATCAAATCAATCCCTATGATGATCACAAAAAACAGAGAGCGATGCCTTGTTTGTATGTGCCAGAACGAGAGGGAAGATTTGACGTGTGCGTTTAGTTTAACCATAATATTTATAATCTGTGCTGTGTTTCGCACATATACTCATACCATTTATTGACCTACCATTTATACACCTTGATATCTATCCACTAAATAAAAATAATTGTAAAGTAAAACTTACTCTCTTTAGATTACGTCAAAACTGAGGCTCTAATCATATAACATAAAATTTTACACACTAAACTCATTACATTACGTTCTTCAGATTATTAACACTTAACTTCCCACACTCACACACCCACTCACCCTACACTACATATGCACACTTACATCATTACACACTCCCACACAACCTAACACACCCCCACCCATACTCACTCTTACCATTATCTTTACTAAATTCCTTTATGATTAAATTTTCCAAATTCCTTTTAGGTTAAGAATATAATTTGTAATTTGCTTGCACAGAAAGTGCGACGGAATCCCGACTTACAAGATACAGGTTTTCGACCTAGTTTGTAAGCCGGAGGTCCTTTTCTTTTGTGTACCCTGTAATAAGTAAATAAACTTTTTCATTATTTTTTCATTTTCATTGCTTTTCATGTGTAACAATTGGTCTTAAAAAATATATATTATGTGATCATACATGAAACCCCGAGTAGGGCACCGCAATATAATATAAGAGATTATAATAAATTATAATAGTAGTAAATGCTAACGAGGTAAATTGAATTAAATGTCATTATAAGTTATACATAATTGATTTTATAGTTAAGTATTGGTTTTATCATCAAAAAACTTAATCTTTTATTGAATATCGAGTCTTTTAATTCATTGACAGTTTTCTACGTTATATTTAGCAACAGAAAATATTCTTCCTTATCAAAGCGTCAGTGTAAAGCGATATCGACTTTTTGTATGGGAAAGAATGTTAGATTTTGGTGTAAGGTGGTTAGTCCAAAGTCTGCCCCTCTCCTCTTAAAATATTTGCAATTAATAAAATAGTACCCTATATGTACCAACAGGGACACCCCGCCTGGCCACCTTATGGTTCAATATTGCCTGCAGCAACCGATATGCCGCTCTCATTTGGCATGTGCTCATTAGCGTATAGTAGAATTTTAATGTAAGTAGGTATCTGTGTCGGAAATATGACTATTTAGCTTTTGACAATAACTCTTGGATTCAGTTTTTTTTTGCCATGGATTATAATTAAAAAAAAAAAAAATTAATTTTTTATAACTTAGCTAAGTTTGACACTGAAAGAGTATGATTATTATTTTTGGCATGTGAATATTCAAACACAATTTATGATGATCTGGCTCGCGATGACGGTAAAATGCCCGACGGTATTACACTCGTGCCCTGGAAGCTGGGACGGTCTCTGGTGTGGGACTCTACCTGCGTCGACACCCTTGCCCCGTCCCACCTACCAGCCACGGCGCCGAAGACCGGCTCAGCGGCGACTTCTGCAGATAACCTTCAAGCGGCGCAAATACCTTGAACCGGGAAATAGCCAAGCGCCTCGTAGAGACATCCCGGGACCAGAAGGCTGGCCTTTACTTTGCTCAGCGTATAAGCCTCGCCATACAGCGGGGCAACGCCGCCAGCCTGCTCGGGACACTCCCTGCAGGGAGCGACCTGGGACAGGTCTTTTACTTATAAAATAGTTAGGTATTTTGTAATTTTAGCTTAAGTATGTTATTTTAGTATTATTTTATTTTGAATAAACACCAATTTATGATTGTTTATGAATAAATAATATGATATGCGTGTCGGGAGCGTGATTAATGTAGGTTGACAGCAAAGATCTATTTGCTGATTGTTTTGTTATCCATCATTGACGACGAAAACCTATTGTTTCAGTCACAAAAAAGGGTCGACGTGTCATATTATACAACGCGCATTAACTGCGCATCGCAAATTAGTGCGCCGCGGGGTGATCTTACGCGTCGCCGTCGTGAATAAGGCTCTATTTACATTGCCGCGGAATGGAATGGAAGCGAATTTTCGCAACGTAATTGTACATAGCATTATGAACTATATGTCAATTGTGTAACATACAAACTAAATACCAGCAGAATAAATATACCTATATTTATTTAATATAAAGAAGAAAGAATAGCAAAACACTTTTTTGCCAAAAAAAAGTTGATGCAGGTAGTCGTATATTATATTTATATGTACTTAATTAATCATAAACTAAGCCACGTTATTATAAGCAATAACCTTGCCCTAAACTTAGCGGTCAATCACCTTTGCAAAAAGCCTAAATATAAGCACAATGTAAATTACAATGTAATCAAGCGTACAGCCGACCACAGGTCGTCAACCTACTCAAAACTTCAAAATTTGAGAATCTGCATTGTATCATATTGCGCAGGCATAAGGTTAAGATTTAATCGAATGTTTTAGACAGATGGTATACTTGTGGGCGACTGTACTACCTCTTGTCCGAAACCTTCGTGAAATTATTGGTTTGATTGATTATGGCCTCACTTCTGAAGTGGGTAATAATGCGTACTTAGAATCTCGTTTGTTCCTACTCTTTATATGTAGGTTGGAAATTATCATTAATAATGATCATTACATCATCGCCATAAGTGCTATTGCTGGAAAAATCTTTCCCCTAGGCGCTACTGGCTTAGATACATACATAACTTCACGCTATATCCCTTGCGGGGTAGGCAGAGAGAACGGACCGCCACGAATATGTCTTCGCACGCTACTCTTGCCCCCTCTATAGTCATTCGTTGTTTCACGTATGCTCGCCGTTGGGGTTGGCTTAGATCTAGTACAATAATACATAATGAAGAAACATTACAATGAGACATGAATAACCCAATTTGAAGAGAGAGAGAGAGATTTAAATTTGGTAAAACATGGGAAAGTTAGTACATAGGTCTATTCTTATAACTTTTTTCCTTTCAGCTATAGCACCTTACGAAGCGGTGGTAGATTAAAAAAAATGACGTTGCTCTTCTTTCGTGTTGATGATCCGAATTAAATTTTTCCCGAACAGAAGGCGGCCACATCGATAGCCCTCTGGTTGGCCTCGAACAGCTCCTCCCGCGGGACAGCAGAGCAAGTGCTCCATGGTTTGAGGGGAGACACCACACTCACACTTTACTTGATCGCTGGAAAACCCCCATTTGTGAAGATTATCTCCGCAACAGCCAACCTGGGTTCGCAGGCGATTAAGCGTTTTCCAGGTTGGCCACGGGAGTTTGAAACCCGGTAGTAAGTCTTCTTTTGGCTGTATGAAACCTTTGGGCGGGTATTTCTCCCGCCACAGCTTGCATCTTACTTCTGGCGGGTTCTTTCCAGTTGACGTTGAGTTCCAATGACGTTGTAAAAATGTTCTATTTAAGGTCATCATCATCAGCCTATTAATGTCCCCACTATTGGGGCATAGGCCTCCCCTTGCACAAGGGGGTATGGACCATGATCCACCGAGCGGGCCCAGTGCTGATTGGAGAAATTCACACGCCGTGGAATTTTTTTATTTCCTCAGATATGCAGGTTTTCCTTCACCGTTAAAGCAGTCGATAAATGTACATAAGTCTTCGAAAAAATCCGAAAACTCATTGGTACATGGCATGGTTTCGAACCCTGACCTCCCGCACGGGAGTCCGGTGTCCTAGCCACTAGGTCACCGAACTAGTATATGATACACTATTTAAGGTACCTACTTACTTACAATAAAAAAAAATGTTTTGTTTTGAAATTTAGGCATCATGATGTTAACGGCTAGACACTAAGAAAGTACTAATTGCTCGTAATACTTAGTAATTCAATGGCTTTTAATTAGATGTTGTAAGCCAATAATAGAAATAGAAAATTATATCACAGCAAATCCAATTAATCCTCTATTTATTCTAGTAATTACCCCGCGATCCCAATCCAAAACCGAAATATTATTAACGAGATAGATAATCATAATTCCAATACCAGAAACAAAAACAAACTTGCAGTCCCACACTTTAGACTTAGTAAAGTAAACACATCATTTATGGGTCACTGTGTACGAGTTATAATAAGATACCTGATACTGTAATAAATATGACAGAGAAAATATTTAAGAGCCATATAAGTCGGACCTTATGTAAAAAGGGTTATTATAAAACAAATGACTACTTAAATGATAAAGAGACTTGGTCCTAAATCCAGCTCCAACTCTGCACATTGTGTACATACGAGTATATGATTGTATTCATAATTATTGTAAGATATATTTATTTCAAAAGATGTGCTGCTGAAAGTTTCTTGCGCCGCTTCGTTCCTTTCAGCTATAGCACCTTACGAAGGGTGGTAGAGCAAAAAAAAAGACGTTGTAAAAATGTACTATAAGGTACTTACAATAAAATCATTTTGATTTGATACGAGATTATATTCTATGCCGATACTGTAATATTCCAGTAGAAAAGTTGATAATTTGAGACGAACAACCTAGACAATTTGCAGCAATCGAGGTTACGTACGAGGAACCAAAGAAGTTAGCAAGTCTTTTGATTCCTGTGGTCATATTGATTGCATTTTAGCTAAATTATTACAGTTACATTTAGGTGATGGAAACTTTCTAAATTCCTTTGTTGTTTACTTATGTGCTAATGGACATTCATTATAATTTTCAACACTTCTACCTCATTAATTATAAGTAAAACAATATAATGTTGGGTAGGCATGTGTAAACACATCTTGTATGGTCTGATAAGTTTACTCTCTATGTATTTATTTAGACTTGAACTTAAATGAGACCAACGGTGGCGTAGTGTATACGACGCCAGACTTCAGTGCGTTTCGAGTTTTAAATCCAAACCCAATGTCAAAGTTTTTCGGTTTATCAAAAACTTACATTTATCGACTGCTCTACCGTGAATGAAAAGATCGTGAAGAATCTACTGTGTGAAATGAAAATAAAAATGAAAATATTATGTATTTTTGCTACAATAAAATACATAGAAAATGCAAAGACTTTCTTAACGTTTAAGCTGCAGCAAACAAGGCAATTAATCATATTAGTATTCTGATTTCCAACACTGGTCACACAGACCGTTACGTAGGAAACAGTGAAGCCAGCATATCAGTCGAACTGCTGAAGTTACTCAAGTAGGTATTTTGTATTTAAAGCTCAAAAAAAAGAAATAAGCAAATGAAAAACAATTTCCATGTCAGAAGTGGGATCGATTGTTTATTCAAAATAAAATTAAACTAAAATAAATGCTTAAGCTAAATGTTAAATACCTGCCATTTCAGTAAACTAAAGTTTTAGATAAATGGGGAAGTCAATGGCAAACCACCCCATTAAATCTGCCAATAGAGTCGTTCTATGTGGTTATTTCGTAGAATGATCACGCCCTTATCAATAAATAATACGACTACATAGATGAAAATCTACGTATTATCTTTAGCAATACCGTTATTTCACATCACTTTACAATAAGCTGAGTTGAGGCCCTTTTCACAACAACAGCAGACCATCAGACATGATTTCAATATGTTTACCTTTGACTACATAATTATTTTATTATAATTATAACTGTTTGGTCATTGCTGTGTGTGAAATAAACGTATTACTTACTTACTTACATCCCTTTTTACGAGTAGGTTAGGTATACCTGTAACCTACTCCTTTCTCATCAACATGTGAAGAAAGATAATAGATCTGGATATCTTGGTATTTCTCGTGTCCCAGTATTTATAACTCATTTCATCTCATAGAAAGATAACCCTGAGTTATCTTCCCTCAACTCAAAAATCTCTACGACTACAATTCTTGCAATATTTTTCACGACCAACGACCAACTATTTTATTAATCCAACTCCTACCGAAGGTGTTGCACGAGGCGACAATGACCTTAGTGGATACTATTCTACACCTAGTAGACAGCGGTAGCCTCGCCACCTATCACGTTTGTCCACCACATCTTTCGGCGAAAAGTGGTAACTATCTGTGATTAAATGTGGTTGCTCTGTGTCCCCCCCAACGGGGATTATAGACGTGACAGTTTATGTTATGTAATATTAAGCATTTCAGTAAAATTCCTCAACCTCTTCATGTTCTCCCCATTTTTCTCATTTACACCTAGAAGACAGCGGTAGGCTCGCCACCGTTCACGTTTGTCCACCAAATAATACGGTGAAAAGTGGGAACTATCTGTGATTAAAGGTGGTTCCTCTGTCTACCCCTCGGGGATTATATACGTGAGAGTTTATGTTTGTAATATGTATTGTTAATCATTTGAGTAAAATACCTCAGCCTTTTCATGTTCATCCCATTTTTCTCTTTAATCCTCATCATATACACCTTGATCAGTAATGACACTTATTAAGTCAATCTTTCTGACTAAATTAGTGATCAGTTTCCGACACCGCAATGAAGATACGTGATGGTTCACACTTTATCTGCTACACCGTTACTCCGCTGCGCGGGCCGCAACGGTACCGCTCCGATTTCACACTTCGCAGATCACTCGAACTGCCTCTCAGAACGTCTAAGGTGCGTAGCGCAGAAAATATTGCATCTTTGGTTACCTATTTTGATACTAGCTCTTAGCTAGTGACCGTTTTGTATGGTCACGGGCTAACTAACAGTAGTGCTTGTAAGATTTAACTAACAGAATTAGTAATTAAGTAAATAATTAGAATTTTCTGTAATACGAATTTGACCTATATTTGATCCTAAGGAGAAATTCAATTGAGTTTGAAACGAATTAGTAGAATTAAAACCTCATAGAACGGGAGTATCTCATATAGTTGATGATGGTGATGAGGATGTTGACATTCATGTAATATTTTGACATGAAATAAATATAATTTGTAAATAAAAAAGTTGATGATTATTTACTTAGGCCTTACCTTTGAAACTGATTGTGAGTCTGCTTCGTAAACGTAGGTATAGAATCAAATTGTACAGTAATATCTAAAACCTCGACGACACAGATGCAAATGAATTTATTTCTAATTATAAGGTCCACTCCGACAGCATAGAAAGAGTCCAAAGAAAGACCCTTAGAATAATGAGCTATAAGTATTGTTTCGGCCGTCAGCTGTCGTCGTATGATGATAGACTGGCAACATTTAAAGTCACCCCGCTTCATCTTAGGCGCAAACACCAAGACCTAATAATCCTACATAAAATTCTTCATTCCACCATAGATTCACCTTCCTTGCTGTCCTGTCTAAACTTCAACACAAACTTTAAACTTCGCAATCCTAAAACATTTGTATTAAATGTTTTTAAGAACAACACATCGTTCTACAACCCTACTGTGCGAATGTGTAGATTGTTTAACGAAATCTCTTCGAACAGCAACAATAAGCCATCGATAGACTTATTTGATCCTAGGCCATTAGTTTTTGAAAGACGGGTTGAGGATGTCCTCAAGTGAGCTATCCACGCACCTACTTTATAGTCTTTACTTTATTATTTTTATTTTTCAAATATGCATAAGTCTTTTAGTCATTACATTCAATAGTATTTTTTCATAACTCAATATTGTACAACAATCAATTTTCTACTTCCTAACCATGCTGTGTTTACACGTTAAGGGTTACGACCTAGCTCATAACTTTATATTGATTTTTCTGTAATTTCTATGGTTGTAATCTGTTGTGTTTACCTAATAAATAAATTAAATTAATTCTAATACGAGAGTGGCAGATCCTGCACCGACTCCATGAACTTGCAGTTTTATGCAAATTCCCTCGATCCATCAGCCTAGTCAAACTCATTAATGCCAAAGTGTTTAGTTGATCCTAGACCATTTAGGAAGTGAACTTTTTGAACCTAAATGAATTTTAATAACGAGAAAACACAAGTTTGCTGTCAACGCAACAAATGCATTAAAATTTGTTATAGTCCATGTTGAGAATAGAAAAGGAATACTTCAAAGCCTTTTGTAGCCTCTCCTTGTAGGTTTATTTGTTTAGGAACGTTGCTCTTTGTAAGTGGAGAGGGGAGTTCCGAAGACTAATTACAGAGCAACGCTGCATTTCGCAGAAAATGTTGAGGAAAATCAAATAACAGCCGACGTTAAATCAACAAAGTTTTCTTCCGTTTGAAACACAACACTACTTATATGAAGAACGGTTTGAGATGAGAGTAGGTATGTGGTTGATGTTTTTGATAGATAAAGGAAACAGAAAGATATTTTAATTTCAAATCACTTAAATTGCATGTCACAAGGGCATTAAATAGTTATATACTTGCTACAGTCTGTCGTCTAGCAGGGTTCTAGGACAGTGTGCAGATGAAATAATAGAAGAATAGATATTATATTTTTTAAGGAACAGAACACAGAAAATAGTAAACGTAGAAAATAGGTAGCAGTAGGAGACAAAAATAAACGGAGAAACGTCCGTTCAAGACAAAATACAGAGAGAAAGTGCCAAATACAGAGACAAAGAAAACAATGGAATAAAGGAATTTAGAAATGGATTGGGAATATGATTCGATGTTTGAAATGGAATGGGAATATGATTGGATGAGGTTGAAATTGATGGCAAGGAGGTTGATATGGACGATGAAGTCGACATCGTTACATACTAAGTTACAAACGAAGATAACATTCCTCATTCAAGCCATGTGACGCCCGTAGAAGCATGGCAATTTTCACCTTAAATTAACATTATTTTCTTTAAAGTAATAACAATTATCTTAGAAACTATGAATTCCAATTCCAATATCAATTCCATTGTTTGAACAATTTTCTGGTAAAGTAGCAAATATTCCATATAAGTGAACCAGTCTCAAAACTCTCACTGTCTCATTGTATTCAAAATTCCCATCTCTAACTCTCCCTTTTATTGTCCAATTAAAAACAGCATGTTTTCATATGACTTTCGTTGCTTCACTGACCGCATTTCGGATGTTCCATGCGTGTAACTGGTTGCTATCCAAAGTCATTGACTATTTAATAAGCGTGTGAATAATTATGACCTATTGTTCTGATTAACGTGATACGACCTTCAGTCTGAATTATAATAGTGCAAGTGAAATCAAACTCGATTCGTTTATATATTCGTAAACAAATATACATTTGTGACCGAAAATTCACAAAACATATTGAGCAAACAAACATTGCATGTCAAAAAGTATAAAATGGGGTACAGAATATGTCAATAATCATTAATAATATATACATTTTTATGCTCCTAGAAATTCAGTTATCGAGTAGAAACACCTCTGCAATAACAGTGACTTCTGTCTGAAATTGCTAAGCGTGATGTCGCCTTTGAGATCCGTGGGTAATTGAACAGTAGCCGCTCACTGTACGCCGCCCAATGCCTCACCACGTTGAGTCTGGGGACGAGGATACTAGGTACAGCTTTCCTGCGAGTGCTTTCTCGTGCAGATTTCTCGTCCTCTGTCTCCTGTACCAGCCTTGTATTAGCTGAGATCTTTTTACAATTAACTAAGTTATATTCATTAACTTTACTGTACTCATGCATTGCAAACGTTATTTATAAATACATACATACATCATATTCACATTATCTCTTCTTTATAAAAAGTTGACCATTAAATCAAATATGTAAGTAGGTACTTCTTGTTTCGTGTTTATGTTATCTCGAAGAAAAACATAATGCATATTTTTCTTACGGCTTTACGTATGGTTTTTACTATAGCTTCGTTTTTAATTCCTTTATTAGAGTCTCTACCTTCCTTCTTCCTTACTACCTCACCATCACAGTCCTTTATAGGATTAGATCTCAACGAGAGGTTTCGTTCCAAAGTATCTTGAATTATTCTTTCTACATTCATTTATTGTCTACATTTTTGCTTTATTATCTTTCCCTACAGATGTGTAGATAATTTTCTTATCAGCCCTCAACTGATAACATGAAAAACTTACTGTTACTTGCTAAATTAGCTCTTAACTGAGGGCTGACTCTAATTAACCTTTTCACCGCCACGTCAATATTTAATGTCGTTATTCACATGCCATTTGTTTCTTATATTTAAAAATAATAAAAAATCATTTTATTGTCTTTTAAGGTTCAATATACGTTATACTTTATAGCGGATATATCGTTGGCGGTTAACCTGTTGTGCGGATATATCCGTCGTTGGCGTTGAAAGGTTAATAATACTTGAGCTTCCCATTCTTTCTCTTAGTGACCCTAACGAGGCTCACATGGTCACCTTGTCGTGTACCAAAGCCTCTAAATCTACTTACTTACTTACTCCGCTGGCGCAATGACCCGAAGTGGATCTTGGCCTCCGATACCAAAGAGCGCCATCGCTCTCTCTAAATCTACTGATTAAAAAATAATTTAATCTGAGATTAAGTAAGTATTGATATTGATATCCTTAAGCCCTTACTTAACCGGTACGTTAGCTGTACTCATTATGACTTACGACCATAATAATGATCACCCGAAGCCACAGATTGGGGGTAATCTGTGCCCGAAGCTATCTAGGTTCAATGACCGTAATGTTATCGGAGAGCATACAAGGATAAAGAGTTTTTT
This sequence comes from Hofmannophila pseudospretella, assembly GCA_947369225.1. NCBI lineage: Eukaryota > Metazoa > Arthropoda > Insecta > Lepidoptera > Oecophoridae > Hofmannophila > Hofmannophila pseudospretella. The sequence goes on along the minus strand of OX376318.1, from coordinate 13,602,220 downwards.
ATAGCATATAGGTAGCATACATTTTTTACGGTTGGATGTGAATGTGATGAATCCAAGAATGGACGGAACTTGATTCGACAACAAATAATAAATAGATGCAAAAACAGAAAATCGGTAATACTTTGCGGAAAGTCATTATTGAAAATTAAAATAATGTGGGGAACGACCCGCTATTCACTCTCGGATTCGTCCTATTAAAAAAAATCCAAACCAGAATGAATTTAAAATTGAATACTTACCTAGAATCTATTACACAGAACTTATTTTAGGTAGATATACGTATGATTAATACTATGCAGCTACAGGCAGTCTATAGCGAAAATCAAACGACAGTCAAAAGAAAACAATAGAAATTGTTGAAAAGAAGATGTATGTTGTAATAGCTCATGCAATGTCTGCATGAGCTATTACAACATACAGCTATTACAACATACATCATTTTAGACATCCATTTACCATACGAGGAGCGGTCTATTAATTTTTAATCAAATAGAAATTACATGAAATATTACAAATGTTTATTTACAACTTTTCAAAATATTCCCCTGCGGCATCAATGCACTTATGCATTCGACTGAACCAGCTTTCAAAACGTGTGAAAAACTGTATAAATTAGTTGGACTTATTAAATTAGTTGGACTTATGAAGCTGTCAAACAATTTTATATGAGGACTGTGAACGTGTTAAATCATATGTCAAATGAGAAAAAGAGAGGCCCACCCAGGTCTCCTGAAAGCCTTAAGGTTGTCCAACGTCCATAAAAATATGAAAGTGATTTGAACGACGCGTCACAACTGGATCAAGCAGTTAAGGAAATCCGACTCAGAATAGATGCGATAAGGAAAGAAAGAAGAAGAAATCCTGTATCAAATGGATAGATCTACAAGCAGGAGTTACTAATAGTGGAGCTGATCCAGATTCAACCATGACATCATGAACCACGTCAACCGTTTAACCCTAAATTGGCGGGACTTCAATTAGGTGATAAGCGGTTCATATGGCACAACCTAAATTCCTAGACGTTGAGTCAGAATAAGACAAATAGATGATGATTGATGACACTCGTAATAATATGTGGGTACTTGGCGGTTGAGTTTAAAATAATCTACATTATTAGTATCATCTAACATTATGATGAATTATAAACTATTAATGGGGCTGAATGGAGATCAGTCTCTATATCTACTCTACTATACCCACGAAGGTGGAATACTTTGTGCAGGGCAGCCTGGGGAGGTACCACGCTTTTACCTTCTTTTTTGTACGAGGGGAAACGCTCATCCTTACCTCTACGCCGCAAGGGGAGACGAAGAGGTAATGCCGGATTTTTACCGGCCAAAAACCCCCCGGTGCTCCTACGCACCGCCTGACGGCGAAGCCGCGGGAACGCTTGCGCATAACTTCCGCGACACCACGCTTTTACCTATTTCTACAGCAAAGTAGCAGTGCTTACATTACTGTGTTCTATTTTGAAGGATAAGAGAGCTAGCGTAATTACCAGCATATGCGGCACTCCATCTCAGTCTTTAGGATGAGCAGACGGACCACTTGATGGTAAGTTTTAGAACTAAAATGGTAAGTGGTCATTGTCGCCTGTAAAATATTGCAGGAGGGTTTTAGATACGCTGCTAACCCTGCCGGTAATTACGCTGGCTCCAAACTGGAAACAGCAATACAAACAAGCGGCAGAAAAAGCTTTACTACTAAAATATTTTCTATTTTACTTTGTTACGAAAAGTTACTCTGAAGCTGAAGTCACTTAACCGCCTAAGTACTTAAATTGTTCTAGCCCCCAGTCTTTCAAACTAGGTTTTATCTGTGCCGTGATAAATATAGGAACTTTTATGGACGCAATAGAAACTTGCTCTGTTCTTCCTCACCGGACTGTTGGCACAGATAATAGTAGCAAACAGATGTGAAAGCGGCATTGAGTCGTTTTGAGCATAAATGTTTAAAATATAGTTGATGGTTACTTTGCAGAAATCCATTACCTAATAATTATTTTTTTGGGAAGAAGGACCCACCACTAACCCTCCGTGATTTGCCCTCCCCAAAGGTAACCAAATTCGAACGGATATGACCCGGACTACACGACGACGGTTCCTAGGCCGGTTCCAGTATCGGTCGGTTCCATGGAACCAGTGCTTCATATAAACTCAAACAAAAATGCGCTGTCGACTACACGTACACGTGGAACCGTCCAGCTCGGTTCCTGAAACGCATGAGTTTGAATGCGGTCGACTACACGACCGGTACCGGTACCTGAACCGAACCGCGCTGAAACCGTCGTCGTGTAGTCCGAGCCTGACTCATCCTTTGCGATTGTAAATCCTTCTGGATTTGGTTATAATTGAATTTGTAATATCTTAAAGTAATAAGGGAACTGTACTGTAGTAATGACATAAGTAACTTAGCTTGTTCTTGTTGAGCTGAGTCGGATATTCCCTTATGTTATTATAAGTACATGTTATATTATATAATAACAGCTTTAGCCCGAGAGCTAAGGCCTAAATTCTATGTTAGAAATGTTCAAATCGTCGTCAATTTTGGGTTCAAAACTTACTTATGACACCTCATGTCCTCTAGACTAGTTCTCCTAAATTGGAACTATGTGGATACCCTGACCGGGAAGTAAAAACCCTCGCCATATTGCGGAAATCAATGGTACCTTTTCGAGGCCAACCGAGGGCTATCGATGTGGCTGCCTTCTGGTCGGGAAAAATTTAATTCGGATCATCAACACGAAAGAAGAAGAATGGTACTATTTTTTCCATAGCGAACTCCATAACACAGTTTATACAACTACCAAACAGATTGACAATGACGCCCTCTTGACAGGGTTTTTTAGTTTCTTGTCAAGAGGCGTAATAATGACTTAACCAATTTTACTAGAATACGAAATGTTATAAAAACGATTTGTAAAATTAATACTAATATCAATAAAAATAGAAGCAAAATCATAAAACGAGACCAAGGCCATTCAAAATTCCTTCATCAACCCTCTCAATCCAGTCAATTTTATTTATTTTATTTTATTTGGGTAGCTTACAGCCTTATTTACAAGTTACACATACATATAAATTTATAAGCTTCCACATTTAATGCAAAATTAATAATAAAACAACTCTTAATCTAGATACCATGTAGGTACTACAGGTAGACAGACAGAACCTCAGTGTGGCGGGTACACAATAACCATATTCCGATAAAGAGATCGGGAAAAGACTACTGAATATTTAACATCTTAATTATACGAAATTGAGTATAATGTCTATGCTAGAAAACCAGAATTGACTTAAAGCATAAACAAATAAACTAAAAACATAAATAATTAATAAATCGATGCAGTGTAAATGTTGCCATTGTAACAAAATCTTCCACAATGACATTAGCTGTCAAACAGAAGGATAACCTAGCCACATTTGGTTGATGATTTCTTATAGTTTATGAATATCGTTCAAATAATGTGTGATATTGTGGAAAAATATGTACAAGTTATCGATTCGGTATCGTAAAACTGATCTCCGCATTCTTGGCATCACACGTGGACAACTTATTGCACAAGTACTAGCTTTACTAGGCCTACGAAACAACAAGGAGAATAAAGGTTTCAGCACAAACATTACAGAGTATTCTTAAATACTGAGCTTATGTCATCTACAATAATTAAGTGCCTGGTTGTACAATAAAATAAACGATCAACTTGATATCTTCCCATTAAATAAACATAAATGTAAAACCAAACTTAAGAGATGGCTTCTCTCTTTAGATTACGACGAAACTGAGGCTCTACTCATGTAACAAATAATTTTACACACTACACTCTTTCATGTTCTTCAGACTGGTTATTAATTAACTCTTAACTTCCAACACTCACACACCCGCTCGCCCTACACTACAGATGCACACTTTCATTATTACACCCTCCCACACAACCTAACACACCCCCACCCTCACACACTCTTAAACATTATCTTTCCTAAACTCCTTTTGATTAACTTGTTCCAAATTCCTTTTAGGTTTAGAATACATTTACACTAATGTAATGTTTTAAATTGTAATATGCTTGCACGTAAAGTGTGACGAAGTCCCGACTTTCAAGATACAGGTTTCGACCTAGTTTGTAAGTCGGAGGTCCTATTTTTGTGCCTTGTAATAAGTATATAAACTTTTCATTTCATTTTCATTATTTCGACGAATCTGGAACGTGGAGTATGGATCTCTGTGTTTCATATAAATATATAAACGATACCGTCAGTGTCAGTCAAAGTCAAATTCAAGCAATTAACGGGTCGATATCAGTGCCGACTCCCGCTCTACACAGTACGAAGTGTTGCCAGATGATTGCAATAAAAGTGCCTTTTTTTTCGAGAAAATCAATACCTGGTTTTCTTCTGTTAGATATGCATTAGTACCTATATATAAGTACGGTGCGCTGCGATCACCGTCTTGCTTTATAATACTTGTTATTAAGAAATTAAATCAGTATGCAACTAGCTACCGTGTTTGAATCTCCTAAAGACCGGTTCCGATATACAACATCTTCTTTGCCTTTGCCGCATCCCATTATTTGGGCTCGGCTCTTCTCGTTCTTAGCCGCTAGCACAGTCTGTCACATTATCCAGATGGGCTTGCTCTAGGTCTTAAGATACCGTGGACCATCAGGTAGCCTGTGGGTGGCCTCTACCTTTCTTGGTTGTCCGGGAGTGCAAATTAGGAATACAAATAGAAAAACGTTTATTTGTTAACTGCAGCTCACATGCAATTCCACTTATGGTATATTATACAATATATATTGTTAAACAACTAAAATAATATATGGACGGTGTACATGGTGCAGCACCAAATAGGCCTCAGCTCAGCATAATGCCATACTCTAGAGTAGTCTAGAGCATGGCTCTGATAATTCTGCTTTAGCCGGTCGAGGTCGGACGCGGAAACCAAGCAACGATAATCTAGATGTAGAACTGTAAAAAAGACGAATAAGTAAATAGATGAGAACTAAATAAACTAAAAGGTAAGAGGAGCGGGACAAACAATTTAAAAAAAATACTTTTTACTTTTTTTACCATTCGGTAAACAAAGCTCAAAGAATTTTACAGGTTTAAAAAATCAGTTTGACATTTGGGGAATTACGTTAAGACATTTAATACACTACCTACTTACCCTCTTATATCATGGGTACCAGTTTCTATCATCGCATCGGTTTTGATCTCTCTAGACACTCGTATATGAAATACTACCAATGTAATGAGGGAAATTGCGATATCTGGCAACCCCTGGTGTAACATGTAGGATAATACACTTTGAAACAAAGACGCTCAACTCAACTTGGTATTTAATTAAGCTTGCTCTAAAATTCGGGGCAGCTAACACATAGTCAAGTGAAGACGAGAGGGGAATCTTAGTACTGACATACACATATGATCGGTTGCGAACTTGCGAATGATCAAAGGCACGCGTTTTAAAGACACAATTTTTAATACAGGTTCTTTGGAAACAATGGATCGATTTTTTAAATGACTTTTATCATAATTGTCTTGTATTGTAATCCTTTAAAACGATCTTAAAAATAAATTATGCAAACACCTACAACCACCAGTTTTTCCAGGGCGTAGGTAATTGTTAAACCGGCACAGCGGACAGTAACGTACGTATTCGCCCGCTGCACATACAGAAGCAACATGATTGAGATTTACTCAAAAACTACTTGACCGATTCTGAACATTCATTCAATGTAATGTAGTTTCGACTTTAAGCAATAGACAAGTGAAAGAATTTTTAGAATCGGCTCAGCAATGTTTGAGAAAATCTCAAATATACATGTTGCGCCTGGTACGCCACGCCGGGTACAGTACGTGCTAAAATCAAAATTAACCGTACTAGTACTAGGATAGGAGTACATCCGGATAGGAGGTATGTAATAAGTTTCACTACTGGTTTTGTTGTACCTATACTCTGGTTACATAGCCGGCCCGCAAGGCATAGGGGCGCAAATACCTGTCTTTTGTGCTATTGTTAGCTTAGGTGGGAGCACGGCCGCATGAGGGGGGGGGGGGGGGGGTCATCTCATGACCCCCTTCGCTACCCCTCTCCCCCCAGAACTCGTAACTGATAGGTACAGTCACATGTAGTTAAAGGTTAAAGGTAATACAGGAAAATTTAATATGATTGAGATTTTCACAAACACTTCTGGGCAGATTTTAAAAATACTTTTACTATTACACAGATGAATATTTATGTTAATAGAATCGCTCCACAAGTTTTAAAAAAAATACAATTTGGCCTTGTATTGTATTCCATTTTCAACATTTGTGACTAGTAGGCAAAATGTAATTTTAGGTATTAGATTTTCTAAGTGTGAAAGAAATTAGGCAATTTAGATTATTCAAGGAGTACATACAGACTTGTATCTGCAGGCGAGATTATCGTCCACCACTTCATGGATAAGCGTCGGTGGCCTAGCGGCTTGGACGCCGGACTCCCATGCGGGAGGTCCGGGTTAGAAACCATGCAATGCCATGTACCAATGAGTATTTGGGATTTTTTTCGAAGACTCACGTACATTTACCGACTGCTCTAACGGTGAAGGAAAACATCGTGACAAAACCTGCATGTCTGAGGAAATTAAAAGTTTCCAAAGGTGTGTGAAATCCACCAATCAGCACTGGGACCGCTCGGTGGATCATGGCCCGTACCACCTTGGTCAGGGGGGAGGCCTGCGCCCCAATAGTGGGGACATTAATAGGCTGATGATGATGACTACATGGATAATGAAGTAAGTGGTTTCCTGTAAAGATGAGCTGTACTAATGTTATATTATTTTGATTAACAAAAGTGTAATTGATAGAATCAGTCGTTACTTTGGGGAAAATTATAATTATCTTCCCCAAATAATTTTTATAATTACGAAACCCCTATAAAATGAACGTACGAGTATATCTGTCAAAGTGGGCAGTGTAGTTATTATGTAATAGAATATCAGTCTGTTCTGCAATGCGGCAACCGAATCTGAAACAAGAGTGTAATCAACAGAGCACGAGCGAGGAATGACAAACTTCGCCAATCGACATTCAACAATACCAGTGATTATTACACGTTTAACTCTTTCAGGGTTACAACTGAACTGTAGTAGAAGGCAGAATGTTTAATGAATACAATAGAACAATTAATGGTGTGGAAAGTCGTAGTATGTAGGTGTAACAGTGTGTGCCAGAATAAGGAACAGTGTAGTAAGGGAAAGGTGTGGTGTGGAAGACGATGTAGTGAGTAATATTGAAAGAGGGATGTTGAGATGGTTTGGACACGTAGAAAGAATGAATGGAACGAGAGTTGCGAAAGCGGTGTATAAGGAAAAGGTAGGAGGGTAGGAAAGGGGAGACCTAGAAGGGCCTACATCTACCAGTTGCGGACATTCTAAAGGTCAGGTCTGCGAAAGGTCAGGTGAGATCACCCACTAACCGAAGAGCGTGTATGAAGAAGCGAGAACGGTTTGTCAGGATCGTTGCAGGTGGAAAACTTTAGTCTCTGCCTGCCGCTGCGGGAAACAGGCGTGAGTTTATGTACATTCTATAACCCTATTGTGCGAATGTGTAGATTGTCTGACGAAATCTCTTCGAACAGCAACAATAAGCCATCGATAGACTTGTTTGATCCTAGGCCATTAGTTTTTAAAAGACGGGTTGAGGATGTACTCAAGTGAGCTATCCACGCACCTACTTTATAGTCTTTACTTTATTATTTTTATTTTTCAAATAGGTATAGGTTTTTTAGTCATTACATTCAATAGTATTTTTTCCCAACTCAATTTTGTATAACAATCAATTTTCTACTTCCTAACCATGCTCAATTTTGTATAACAATCAATTTTCTACTTCCTAACACGTTAAGGGTTACGACCTAGCTCATATCTTTATATTGATTTTTCTGTAATTTCTATGGTTGTAATCTGTTGTGTTTACCTAATAAATAAATAAAATTAAATAGAATATTCATGAAACATGGGCCAGTCAGATTTAAACTGAATGCAGTTGGAATAAATCGAAATAACTATAAAATCAATCATAGTCGCCGTGCAGTGGATTTGGCTTATCAGTGAAACATGTAAAATTAATAAAAATTCAATTTCAATACCAGCTGACGGCCGCTGGCGACGAGATAGGCCTAGGTGTAAGTGGAAGGATGATCTGGATCGTTTCCAATACGGATGGTAGAATGAACCTGGGGACAGAGAAAAGTGGAAAAATGGAGGCCAGCAGTGTCTCCTAAAACAAAAAAAAACATATACCTTCAACTTATTGTGACATCGACTTATTATATTTAAGAGTTTTATCGGAATGATACATTTAGAGTTCAAACTCTGAATACCTACCTGACTTAAGCTATAAGTAACCATAGAAGATAGTGCAATTAATAATCAGACAAGGCTAATCTCGAGAATACAATCATTTTACTCTCCGGCTGAAAAATCTATTATTGTATAACGAATTCTATTCAATTAAGGAATTTATGTATAACGAAAATCTTTTATTGTACAACGAATTCTATTCAGTCAAGGAATTTATGTATAACGAAAATCTTTTATTGTATAACGAATTCTATTCAGTCAAGGAATTTATGTATAACGAAAATATTTTATTGTATAACGAATTCTATTCAGTCAAGGAATTTATGTATAACGAAAATATTTTATTGTATAACGAATTCTATTCAGTCAAGGAATTTATGAACAGGACATTGTGAATTTTTATTATTGACATTATCATCTTATCATTATTATCCAATTAATCAATTTATTTTATTCTATTATTGACATTTTGTATCTAATTAGTAGATACTACCTATTGTTTTATGTTGTATTTGACTTGTTATAATTATATCTAACTTACATTGAAATTATTTTGTGACGATCTTTCTACAAAGGCGACTTATAATGTAACATTATTTCTAAATCTGTAGAATGAAAAAAATATTCTAATTCTACAATTACTTACTACTAATTGCGTCCTTACTAGACAACAGTTTTTACTGCAGGAAAATGTTTAGATTCCTCTAAAACACGCAAAACCAACAAGAAACGTATGGTTAGTTAAATATGATTATAAATACTGCATTACTGACAATTATAAGTGCATACAATCACAAATAAATTTATTTTGCAACTTATATTAATACAAGAGTGGTTGATGCTCTAATTTGCAGATAAGTTTGCAATTTCTAAAGTAGAAACGTTATTCATTATAATACCATCCTCTATTTTTGATCTGACGTGCTTTTTGCCATGTGTAGGTGCTCTGAAAACTGTAAAATCTCTTATTTTATTTTCATCAAACGTTTCAGCGTTAATTTCCGATGAAATTCGTATCGGTGAATCACCGACCGAATCGTACATTCACCAGTAACATTTTTTTGCAAAACACGGGAAAAAGCTAAATAAATTGATTCAGCTGAATTAATATTCAATTCCATTTGAAGATTACAATCTAAGGCAAATAAATGAAACCGCCATTTTTCTCTTTTATACTCAAATTCTCTTTATCTCAAAGGGATATTAAATTAGTTACTTGTTGGGAAATACTCAAGTGCTGGGTGTTTTGCCCGCGGCACTACACAGCCAATTATTTGGGAAAGCTTCGGTTGGAATAAAATGAAAAATGTTTTTCTTGAAATCTTCTTAGATATTCATCTCGAGGGGTTTATTCCCAAAATCCCATTGATAATAGGAACCAGAAGATTTACGGATCAATCGGGCTCCGTTTTACCCTTCGGGGTACGGGTTGCTGGAAATCGTACAGTGTCATCATCGACCTTCACGCCAATTTTCATTACAATCCTCATAATAAAAACTATAATATGGTAGTTTCCAAGTATCAAATATTAAATACATTTCTTAAAAATTAAGAAATAGTCATAAATTGAAGGTCAAATGCGAAAACATAATTAAAATAGCTACCTACAATCAAAAATCAGAACGGTAGAAAGAAACGGCAGTAAGATTTATGACGTAACTGTTCTCTTGCGCCATACAAGCAGGTCCTGGCTGCATATAAAGGACTGTTTTGCTAGAAAGGGATAGAGCATCTGTTCAATACCAACTTTAACCATTAATATCTCTGATGTTAGTTGAGATATCGAAAAACTAATTTTAGATCGTTCTTTAGTATGTCCATGTAAGTTGATTGATGCAAAAAAAAAATTCGATTAATACCGTATTATTAATTTAATTTGATCTTTCTGTAACATTTGAATGGATGAAGTAGCACAAAATAACATGACAGTTAATTCTGTCTCAGACATTGCTTTTGTGAAAAACAATCATACAAACCAAGGAAACCGAGATAGTAACCAGATAAATAATTAAACATATCCTCCATATCCTGCCATCCAACCGATATAATACCAAAGTTCTTTTACCTTTTCTTTCTACATACATACCTTAGAACATTTATCCTTTAATCTAGAAGTACTACTGAATTGAATTGTGAAGACAGTGACAGTGACCAGCCATTTATTTCAGTCGCTACACTGTCATAACATTTTGTTACATGCAAATTGGAACTTGCAGCAGCTTTATACTTCTTATCGTTTAACAGACCACTGGTTTCACTAATAGTCTCCAGCGGAAACAGCGCCAGATAGATCACATTGGCAGAGTTCCAAGACGTGGGATCGTTTCGCGCCAATTTTGATGGGTGACCGGTGTTAAGAGACGAAGATGGTCATTTTGATCTATTTTAAATTTAAAGTTCAATAGCTTTGGCGGCAAATACAAGGGCGTCTGTTTTTGATACAGTTTTGGTTGGAATTGTATCGAATGGCAAAGATTTGAATTACGATTAAGCGTGAAATGAAAACGTGGGTTATAGAAATATTCGGCGAGGTTCTCCAAAGTAGTTTGATTCACTGTGACATGATAGTGTATTCACTCAAGCATTAGCTGAGCCAGGTGCCTATTTCCAATAGTATTATGGAGTGAACTAAATATGTATTATGTATTGTATATTATTGTATAATGTATAAGTGGAATTGTGTGTGTGCTGCAGACAGCAAATACATTTACCTAGATCATGTCAGAGAAAGTTTTTTAATGGATCATTATCTATGAGTAATTATTGTACTTTACATAAAATGTCTTCATAGTAAAAAAAAAATCGTCGACCTATATACTGTAGGTAAATAAGTAAGACGATGGAGTCGAAATCGGTCACAACTAAAGGTGAGCAACTGGCATTATGTCTAGCCTTCTATTGAAAAGGCTTCACAAAATGTCGCGGTATAGTTTTAACGGTATTTTGTCGAAGGGGACCCATGTTGGATCCCTGAGGCACGCCATATGCCAATCTTAATATTTTGCATGAGAAATTTTGTTGAGTACAGCAATTCACCTAACTTTTTATCCAGTACTCTATTTATATTAGACCGCTGATAACAGCGTATATACACTATATTTAAATTAACTCTCCTGCGTGAATTATCGTGTGCAACAGCTTATTTATCTTGGTAAGTATCTAATCATTATAATGTAGCTTCTCATGTTTAGTATTTTGTGAAATTTACTGCTTTCCCATCCCAGGTTTGTTTAGTTATTTACTACTTCCTTCGTTGTTCTTGAGCCGTGAAAATAAATAAAGAATCTATTAAGCCTCGCTGGCCTATAAACGCTATCCCGTGCACGAAAGCGTTAAAATGACAGATATTTACGGTTTTACGATTGTCCTAAAGGTCGTGTCGTGTTTTAACGTCCTTTTTAGCCTTTATAGTGTTCATTAAATGCTTAATGCGATTTGTATCGCCGGATTGTGACGGTTTATGGCTGGTTTAATGTTTAAAGTTTTCGGGAACGTATACAGTTCCAACGTTATCGACAAAGTTTTTCATTTTATTATTCAAATGAAATTGGGTTCGTTAATGATATCTGTAATGACTGATCTTCGATTTTGTACCGTATGTCGAGTTACACAATACAAAATGTATCGTATTATGGTTACTTGATCCTAATGTAACGAACGAGTCCCTGGCGACCGACTAGTGGCGGTATAACCACTCAAATTCTGGCTGGGTCAAAATACCAGAAGCACGATGACGGGCAGCAGCGTCATCAGGGCAAGCGACCCGGCTACTGCGATCGCCAACCCGCAGGCCTAGCGTGGCGATTATGGCATTACCTCCCATGGATAGCGCAAAAAGAAAACGGCCCCCAGTTCCCGGCCGCCCCACTATTCCTGGTCACGATCTGCGCAAGGTGGCTGGCAGCGACTGGATGAGAACAACCGAAGATCGGGCTCAATGGCGCGTCCTGGGAGAGGCCTGTGTCCAGCAGTGGACTAGAGTAGGCTGCTGCTGCTGCTGCTGATGATGATGATCATAATGGCGATAATGCTATGCATGAAACAAAAAATATGACAATTAATGTATCGATAGCACTCTGTATACCCCGAAACTTCCTTACTTTTTAAAGAAATTATGACTTCGTATCTTTATGATACGGACACAATACAACATCTCTAGCTATTTGTCAACTCAGGATCTTCAAAAGAATAATTCACATTTATCCTGAATGAAGGATTTTTTCAATTGGACAGACAGACCCAACTTTTTTGCTGAGATGGCACGACCGATATAGAACTGCGATAGAGGTTCAAAGACCGCACCTATTAAAGATATCAAACCCCTTTTTTTGTTGATTTCCAAAAAAACAACTTTGATTTTAAAAATAATAACATCTAAGATATGTACACCCGTGTCTTCGTTAAAACAGTATTAACTCTTTCAGTACACTGCAGCTATTTTAGAACAGAATCAATCCGGATCTGTTTTTTGTTATCTATGATTGCGGTCCGATTCCGTTTCAAAATTGGCAGAGTGCTGAAGGCTTAATAGGCTTAGGCTTTGCAGCTTTAGGCTGACTTCACAGAAACAAGTTGGTATTCTGCCCTGAGATGCAGAGTAGGCCTGATGTGGTACCACCCTTTTACATATTTCTGCCACAAAACAGAAAGGTTCTTAGAGCCAGTGTAATTACTAACAATGAGACAATCCATCTAACAAGGTGCTCTATGTTAGCAACCACATCGAAAACCTTGTATTGACTTCACAGTGAGGTGAGATGTCTATAATAGACGACAGTAGCCATTTAAGAAGCCTATCTTAGTCCACTTTGTATTTGTATTTAATTTTATTCATTCAGACACAAGTCAAGTTATTAGAAGTACGTAATACTAAACTAAGTAAAATAATAAGCATTAAAGTTACATAGTGATATGTTTGAAGTATAAGCGTTGCAAGCTGTTAGAGAGTGGGAGGACCTCACCAGGCTACCTCGTGTCGAGGACCACCGAATCGTGTCGCAGCAGCACTGTTGGTCTATGCCTCAAATAAGACGTAATTAACTCCGATATTTGACTTCCAGGCTCCAGCATCGAGTTCCACCAGTCACTAAATAAGCTTAATAAAACTTTGCAACTCACGGATGGGGTAGAATATTTGTAGAGCAGATAATGGATGACCGGCATTCGTTGATCGATGGACGCAATGTTCTTCGAAGTTGGGCCTTTTATAAAATTGGATGTAAAAGAGAGCGGAGCGTTATTTTTCATCGATAACGGACGGGACAATTGTAGGCCTTTCGGTGAATTATTAAAATAAAAATTTACTGTTATTTAATAAGGCTGTTGATCCATTTTCGTGGTTTAAAATTGTTTCTATTATCTTGTTCTTTAACTTTAGTAGACAGAAAACACTTTATTGTACACAATTACATGAATAGTAGCGTATATGTACAAAGACGGCCTTATCGCTTTCTTTTCCAGGCAACCTCGAACTAAAGCGGACATTAAAGAGACTAACTTTTTACTACTTTCTTTCCTTTGGATACTAATTTAGAGACCAATGATATTAAAAATCTTGTTTTTTCAAAGGTCACATCCGTTGCGTGCCAAAAACAGTTGTGAATTACTGAATGCAAAAAAAAATCAAAATGTTTTTTATTGTAAGTACCTTATAGTACATTTTTACAACGTCATTCTTTTTTACTCTACCACCGCTTCGTAAGGTGCTATAGCTGAAAGGAAAGAAGCGGCGCAAAAAACTTTCAGCAGCACAACTTTTGAAATAAATATATCTTACAATAATTATGAATACAATCATATATGTACACAATGTGCAGAGCTGGAGCTGAATTTAGGACCAAGCCTCTTTATCATTTAAGTAGTCATATATTTTATAATAACCCTTTTTACATAAGGTCCGTCTTATATGGATCTTATATTTTTTCTCTGTCATATTTATTACAGTTTTAGGTTTGTTATGAAATCGTACACAGTGACCCATAAATGATGTGTTTACTTTAAGTCTAAAGCGTGAGACTGCAAGTTTGTTTTTGTTTCTGGTATAGGAATTATTTCTGGTATTAAAAAAAAGCACTAAATATATTGTAGTGTTAACCTTGGCAAACCAGTTGGCAGTCTCCAAGCCAAGGACATTAATACCGCAAATCTAAAGTAGTTGCTGGATATTTGCTTAGTGGTGCCAAGTTTCAGCAGAAGGCATCGATTTAAGACACAGGTTATGCCAGTCCGTGCATTAGTGACCAAAAAAAACTCTGAACTCGAATTGAATTGTATTAAAAAAATCCAATCGAAGGTCAATGTGGAATTTTTTACAGTTTTTTGAACAAAAAGTATCACAGATTTGTGGTAGGTATAGATACTATTGTCATGTAATAATACATGCATACATAAACTCACGTCCATTACACAAAATATATACTTACTTACATATTTTGTATCCATAATCCCCGAAGGAAAAAATCAATAAATAAGGGACAGAGGAACCACCGTCAGGTAGTTCCCACTTTTCGCCGTAAGATTTGGTGCTGGACAAACGTGATAGGTGGCGAACTAATGGGGCATATTTTTCTTTAGTATGCAAAATTTTCATACAACGGTTATTTTTTCGTGTAAAGTGGTACAAATGACCAGCACCCCCCCCCCCCCCCCCCCCTCAAATATGTGCTACTAATAAAAAAGGACCTTATATAAATAAGTGTGTCTTGTTTTTTGATGCTGGAGAAAATATGAGAGCAGTTAGAAAAATGAGAGCAGTTAGAAATATGAGAGCAGTTAGAAAATATGAGAGAAGTTAAAAAAATCTCAACATTTGTATTCTACTTCTATTTGGATACTATTCTACACCTAGTAGACGGCGATAGGCTCGCCACCTATCACGTTTGTCCACCAAATCTTACGGCGAAAAGTGGAAACTACCTTTTATGAAAGTGGTTCCACTGTCTACCCCTCGGGGATTGTGGACGTGAGAATTATACTATACTACAGTGATATTAAATGTATCTCAACTCAGTTCACACCGGTCTGGCTTTCGGGTGGACTCGCCTTAAAATTTACGGCTATTTACGAACTGTCATCGTCGGAATTATGAGTTCGGGAACTTCATAACGAGAAAATTAAAAATGCATTCGCTGCCTCCAGAGCCGTATTCAGGAATTTACAGCGAATCGAAACAAAGAAGTTCACCCGTTCCTCGAATAGTATCGAAACCAGGGAACGGAAGCGATTACCTGAATCCGAACGACGGGGTCATCCTCTCTAGTCCGCGGGGGGAGAGAGTGTACGGGTCTTGAGATGGGACCTCTTTTCCCGGGCGGGTCTCTGTGCGTTACCGCGCACCGGTGCTGGGTGCCGCTGAACGACAGCGGACTCAATGAAGTGATGAACTATACTTAGAAGTATAGCTCATAGGTTACGGGGGTGGGTTGAGGATCCGGCGCCCTTAGGCGACGGAGACAACAACAGCTCGCGCGGGTGTTGGTGGTGACCGTTGTGTTACCGTGGTCGTACATCGACCGCGCTAACCTCAACACGAACTGGTGGATGGACGACCTGAATCCATTTTGGACACAAAACGCATGCTGTTTGGCTATGACTAGGTACGGCTCCAGCCACGGTTCGGTTCGCTGCGCTGATCTCAAGTGGGAGAAAGGCGGACCGCATGTGATTGGTTCGCTGCAACCGATCGGTTGCAGCGAACCAATCGTGACTGGAACCGGAGTCGTGAAGTCCTAGCCTTAAGGTATAGTCTATAATAAATTTTAATCAAATACCGGACACTGTTGTTTTAAAATAACAGATGTACCAGCAGCGACAGAGCTCCGTTTACCATTCTATGCTTCGAGTAGGTACGGATCCCTAAAAAGTACTTATATCACTTATATCTTTCCTACATGGGTGAAAAAATTGTCCCGGGGGTGCTATATAGTATCAGATAGTATCAGAATAAGGCTGTATATAGGTACGCAATGGCCGTTAAGCGTGAACTTCTAAATTTATACCTCGTGTCGGGGCTCAAAAGTTTGACAGCCAAGTTTTTTTTGTTGCTTATTTTTAATGGAATCGGCTTCCGAAAATACACCAAGGAATTAAATATGGATGATGGGGACTTTTTATGGATGAATAATAAACGAGCGTAATGGATGTTGTGAAGGTATTGACTCATAAATTGACAGTGTGATATGATTTGTTTTATGATATCGGACACCGGGGGAAGTTTTTTCCCGTTTGTATTTCCCGACACCTACAATCTCGGGATCTTCAAGGCCAGAGTGAATAAGCATTTACTGGACCCGTAAGCTCCATCGTCGACCTCATCGTCGCTTACCATCAGATTAACTTACCACATTAACTTGATTTGATTACTCGTTTCTTAATATTTCCGGCACTGTTCGGATCAACCAGTCTTTTGCAAATCCCTATGTTCTATTCCGACTTTATGGTTCTCTTTCTCTCTTTTTGGCTTCAAGGCTTCATCGTCCCTCTTTTCACCGTCTCTGTGCAGTTTTACTCGAAATGATTTACCATCAGGCTTTGGTTCGAATTGCGATTGCGATACGGGCTTAGGTTTTGATAAAAATAGCAAGTAAGTGTGAGATTGCAATAAGATAGTGAAGAAAATAATATGAAGAAACCTTCATAACTGTGTAGTCCACCAACTTGCTTTAGGACGGAGTGGTGGATCTTGGGTCAAAGCCCCTTTTCTTGCGAGAATAGGATCTGAGCCCCAACAATGTTATATATAGATATAATTTAGCTGATGTTTATGATATGATAACTAAATTACCTGATAATAATGATGTGATACTTAAATTAGCTGATGATGATGTGATACCTAAATTAGTGGATGACAATGACCAGACAGATGAAGTACAGTGAAACAATTTGAAACTCATACAAATAATAAAACCTAAATTCCAGCCAGCATGATCGAAGAATCAGAAAGCTTACTGCAACAAAGTTAACCGGCTAATAACCATAATGATATTGATGAAGCCCAAATTGGCTACGGAACCATAAAAACGAATTGGAATCCGAAATTAATTAACAAAGTCCACTCAACGGTCGTCCAATGCTTGATAATAGAGACAAAGGCTTTTATAAAAACCATCAAAGAGAGGACGGACAATGGACATATATCCTATTGGATGATCCGCCGCGGGGACGGACGGGGGGGGGGGGGGGGGTGTCGTATGTTTGAGTTTTAAAAATAAAGAAGTCGCTTAATACACTTGACAAAATATTTTGTATTGGTCCCAAAAAAATTAATTATTCCGTATTGGTCCCAAAAAAATCATCTGAATTATTGCTTACTAGCTGTTGTCAGCAACTTCGTTCGCGTTTCATAATAACTTTCCCCCACATTTGACCATTTTTTAGAAGAATTTTCAAAATGTCTACTGGACTTATGTAAATATATCCGTGAAAACATTCAAATGCGTTCAGTAGTTTTCACGTGATGCGCGTTGAAACAGACAAACAAATTGAAAAAAAATTAAAAAGTTTATTCCTTTACCACATATTAATTAACATTTCACATTAAACTATAACCTCCACACTAGGCGTTGCCTGTGTCGTGGAGATTACATAGGCACACACATTGACCACTTTACAAGCTAGGTGTCAATCATATATTCAGATCCCAGAATTACAATTTAAAATTACAATTTAAGTTAAAGCTTATGATGTTTATTTTATACTATTAAACATGCAACGTTAAAGGAAGTGGGAAGTATGGGATGATATGACTATTATAAATTTATAAAATATATTAATTTAGTGTGTCAGCGCAAACAACAAGTGACGTCATAGTGCACGTGCAATGCTCACCTGCGCTTGCGACGAAGCAAACACGCAGCAACAGCCGATACCACGTCATGCCGCCCCTCACTACCTGGCCTCTATAAAAGCGGGCGCCCGACCCAATGTGGGATCATTCTCTTGCGACTCGTCGACGAGGCAGTCGGTCTTGATATTTTATTCGAGAATATTGCATTTCCGAATAATTAACTGTAACTGGTTGCTATCAGGGGACTCTCGTGTGGCCGGTTACTGTTGAATGTCTAACCGGTGACTAGTGGTTGCTATTGAGACGGTTGACCCGTGGCTAGTTAGTGTCGAGTAACTAGGCAGTAACTAATTTGCTGTTAAATAACTCTAAAATAAGTTGATTGAGTTAATATAGTTATTAAATTATATTTCGCGGGTTTTAAAAAAGCAAAAATAGAACCACAGGCTGAGGACAACCCGTAGAATGATAGCGGGCCATCTATGGCCTTACCCTCAGATCTGACGTATATAATACACTAGCGGCCCGTCCCGGCTTCGCACGGGCATTAAACATTACATTTAGATTTGTTAATTTTAACACATTCATAATAATCACATATTCACTCCTTTTTGCGTCGAGCTCCTAAAAAAGAGTAAATTAAAAAAAAAACCGAGTGACGCCCTACAACGCATAAGTAGCCGAATGGAGTTTATTTTTTCAAAGTTTTAAACTCGTGATATCTTTTGAATGGAATGTCAGAATCGAATAATTCAAAAAGTAATATAAAGGTATTGAAGCAGTCTTAAATAATAAATCATTTATTTTGATAAGGTACAAATAAAGAGCTTTTTGTAGCGGTGGTATTTTAATTTCTTTTTTTTTTATAAAAAAAACGCTTATTGTGACATGACTATAATAGTTAGAGACACGCTGCCGCTGTTTTTTTTGTTGATAATGGTGTGTTCTAAAAAAATGTTATATATCATTTTGTTCTATCATCAATAGTTTTCGCAGCGTACGCGATGTAAGGAAGTTTTTTGATATTTTTTTACACTTTATCGTAATTTAAGTAAGGATTCCCATTTTTTTTGAAAATGAAATATAGCCTATGTCACTCAGGAAAAATGTAGCTTTCCAACAGTGAAAGAATTATTCAAATCTGTTCAGTAGTTTCGGAGCCTATTCAATTCAAACAAACAAACAAAAAATCAAACCTTTCCTCTTTATAATATTGGTATAGATTTATATATTTAGGTATATTTATTTAATAACAACAACAAACAAAAAAATCTTTACGGCTTTATTACATCTATAAACTATAGATAGGATTTGAGTTTCGATTGTGATCCACTACCAGAATTCAGTGTAGAATTGGGCCAATACCTTATGAATATAAAGTG
Organism: Hofmannophila pseudospretella; assembly: GCA_947369225.1. Classification (NCBI taxonomy): domain Eukaryota; kingdom Metazoa; phylum Arthropoda; class Insecta; order Lepidoptera; family Oecophoridae; genus Hofmannophila; species Hofmannophila pseudospretella. The sequence goes on along the minus strand of OX376318.1, from coordinate 13,582,706 downwards.
TAACTTTCCAATACATTCGTTTGTAACTTACCCACTTTTCTGTGTATGAAATCCTCAAGACGACGTTTCCCTTCAATACCGAGCTAACTGGCGTTTATCAAATAAACATAATATCCAAATGTCAGTTAAATCCGTAAAATGTAATAAAATACATTTCAAGATGAAGGCATTCCGCAGTAACGTTGTAAGCATAACTACGTGACTGGGGTTACCATGGGTTCTGTTTTAGACAGGAAAGAAGAATCGCCGTTGACTAAAGATTATATATGTAGGGTCTTATTTAGGCTAGCTTTATTTTGTGTAGTACTAATTTTGTTATAAAGAACAATATTGATGAATTTAGGTTTTGCATAGATATCGCATCTGAGATATTTTCAGTTGTATAATACTTCTTCTTCCTTCTTTGAATGCCGGTGTATGTAAGTCTTCACGAGTGAAAATTACGATGTTAAATGCTACTCTGATCTACGTTCGGTGCTTTGTTTTATTGTGCCTACATACGAAAGTATTCGTCTTTTAGAAGTGCTTAGTATGTTCCGAATTTCGATTCTGCAACTGCCATAGAAGTTAAGGCTTAGACTACATGGTCCGGTTTTAGCAACGGTTCGGTTCGCGCTGATTTCAAATTGGTGGAGGGCGGAACGCAAGTAATTGGTTGCAGTGAACCGAACTTGGTCTGGAACCGGACGCGTGTATTCCAGCACTAAATTCTGCAGAGCACAGGTATTGTAGAGTGCTCCTCGGGTTTTCTTGAATTAAAACTACTAACACCTGTTTACTAGTATCTGGTTCTTTGTTCAATTCAAAAAATTCAATAATTTCACTTGTATTAATAATGTTAATTATGTATAGTATAATGAAGTATTGACTACAAATTTGATTTGGGATATCCCGTTATGAAATTGTACTGGTTTTCAATAAATAAATAAAAAAATGATATATTATTATCAACTTTTGTGCAACAGAGTTGAACAGAAGCCGATACCTAGCTTATGTCCATGGTCCGAAAGCGATTACCTGAATCCTTTTTTTGGTCATACACCGATAACCGATGTTGTTTAACAAAAATATTTGTTGTAGATTGTACCTTAAGGCTCAATTTACATTGCCGCGGAATGGAATGGAAGCGAATTTTCGCAACGTAATTGTACATAGCATAATGAACTTTATGTCAATTGTGTAACATACAAACTAAATACGCTTTACCGCTAGGGGAATTCTCGAGAATGCGCGAGGATTCCTAGGAAGACGCGCGACCTCTTTTTTGGCTCGTATTTAGTTTGTATGTTACACAATTGACATAAAGTTCATTATGCAATGTACAATTACGTTAAGAAAATTCGCTTTTATTCCATTCCGCGGCAATGTAAATTGAGCCTAACAGCATGAATTTTGTGTTCAAATGCTGTAAAATTGATCCAGGTAACCGCTTTCGGTCCCTACTTCTGTCCGGAGTATAGCAAAAATCACGACCACAGTACAGGAGAGAATATAGAAGGAGAAAATAGACGGTAACGATGCAAAAGTCGCGGGAGGACTGCACAGTGCTCGCCTGGAGCCGTGCCTCGCACAACCCAATCCAATTTGTGGCGGATTGGGCCAGATATTACCGGTTGGAGCCGGTTCGGGCGGCAAACGGCAGCGGGATTGCAGGAGCGACTGTTCGAAATTTTCGAACTTTGCTTTTATTCGGCGAATTCGCGAAATGTCTGCTAAAATTCCGATAGTGAGTTTTCGGAACGCAGGTGTGTAGCCAGGAATTTGGGGGGGTAATGGACGCTGAGTTATTTTTTAATTATTCATCGGTTAATCGCAGCTTGGCATCGGTCGAACATTATGTAGCTAATAATAATAACCCTTTAACCTAACATTTGGATGTTTAACCATCAGCTACACGAAACATCCTTAAAGTTACGTCATCAATACAGTAAAACACATACTATCCCTCACTACGCCATAGCTCAAGATAGAGATGACACGAGAATAAAGAAATCCTTAACATTAAGGACGGTAAGCAGTACATGGATGTATGATGTGATGATGATATCTGACCCCTGATTAGTGCTATTTAATCAGCCAGCGCAGATGGCAAGAGTTGAGGGTCCTCCTATTGACCCTCAGTTGTCGTAAAGAGAAGCCAAATCCCCTTTTTATACGTAAATGGGCTGGTCTGTTCGCTCCTGTCCAGTTATGTTTATAGTTAACATGAATTGTGTTTGAATTTTAGATTTATTGTAAAAGCATGACGTAACCAAGAGTTCCTGGTGTCCCGATGGTTTTTAATAAATGAGTATGAGTAACCAGCGAGGTCACGCTTCCTACCATACTACTTCCACAAAGAACGCATGAAAACTGATTTTAACCATGGTTAATACTTGCGGTTGTTGGTACTTGGTGAAACTTGTAGTACATGATTAGACTTAAATATAGATGATTAGACTTAAATAATATACTGTTTCACAGGTTTTTACTCTTCAGGTATTTGTTTATAATAATTTTCCTAACTACATGCAGGTCGATAAAATGTAGGTAGTTAAGAAAATTATTATAAACAAATACCTGAAGATGTGTAAACGAAACCGGTCGTAATTAATAAAATACAGTAAAAACCTGTGAAACAGTATATTATTTAAGTCTAATCATGACTTTTACCGGTTACAGTGAATTGCTCAAAAATGAACGCTAAAATTTATAACCGTTGAGTAGGTAAAACTCGACAGGAATCCCTAGATACCTAACCTACCAAGTCTGAGCTAGCCTTCCAACGATAATTGAATTTCCTAGTGACGTTGACACTCTTCAGTCGGGTAAAAAGGGGTGGGGTCGGGACCGTTTCCATCACCTTTAATACGTTCCTGGCTAAATAAAATTTCCGCCGGATCTACATAAGAAAAGCGGTTCACTTAAGAGTTTTTCTTTTGTTCACAGACAGCTGGAGGTTAACTTTTCAGTGCTTTAATAATCCACTATTTAACGCTATCTGGTTCTAACAGCAATTCTCGCGCTCCATTCTCTCTGCCTTCGTTACGGCTACCGGGAAACAAATTAAATGATCAAGTAATTGACCGAACGAGAAAGGGGTGTTATAAGTTTGACGCGTTTGTCTCTGGCAATGATCCGATTTAGGCCCGGTTTTTTTAATTTAGGGGATATCCATAATGCTAAGTCGGAGTTTGTTTAAATTTTTAATTTAAAGTTACTTTTATTTCGATCTCGGTAACCCCCTTTTTCTGGATCGGTAAATACCTATATCAATTTTCACGAAGGGCAGCACTGTTGAATGCGATCTATGGATCAAAGTAGCATGTTCAATCTACTATATGGATCAGAATTCAGAGTGTAGGCCCGCACCCGTGCACGCGCCAACAGCTGGCAGATGCGGTTTCCATACAAAACTTCTCTATGTGATTTTCAAAATCTTGGTCCGAACCTATTCTGTCTGTTCACTTATTCTGAACCAATATCGTGAAACTTTATTATGATAAAATTAATCATATTATTGTTAGCGGCGTGTGCCACGAAATTCAGTTTTTACGATCCCCCTGGATAATTCAGCGGCTCTTCGCTGACAAGAGTTTATGGCACGGGTTTATTGTGCCGCTGAAGTTATTTGGGAGATATTACTCGCCAGAAAGAAGATATAAACCCTTTATGTGCTTAACACACGTGCGGTTCGCGATTTTGTGTTCATAACTGGTTGTTTTTTGCAGTGGTAATTTTAGTAAATCCATTTCGGGCACATTTTTTGGGACCTATGCGGAATAAATATCAAAAAGCTCTAATATTAAGAAACGTCAAATTTCTTGTTGTTGTTTCTTTTGTAATTTATGTGTGTGCAAATAAAGGATAAATCCCATAATTTCTAAACTATTCGATTGTATGTTTTTTAGGCAAATGCATAGTACGTAACTTCAGAAATTCAAACAGGATACTACATATCTACCTATTCTATTGGAGCCTAGAGACAAACTCGTCGAGTTTTTTTAAATACAAGTAAGTATGTTTTTCGATTAGCGGCGTTAGTGTGTGCGATCTTTTCCTTTAACGCTCTACGCTTTTTTCCGTGTATGGAACGGATTTAGAATATCCCTACCGCCACTGGACAAAGTGTGTCGTACGAGGCGACTAATCCAAGTAACTTGCTGGTGGTAGAACCCCTCCAGGGTCCGCCTGGCGAGCGACCACCTTCTATGTAAAGTCTGTCGTCAAATGTCTTCGCTTCGGCGTTGATGTGTTTCGGCAGTGTTTATAGAAGAGCCGGTACTTACTAAACCCGCAGTGCTCTGTTCGCCCTCATCGTCACTTACAGTCAGGTGAGATTAAAGTTAAACGCGAGTTTAGGTGTAAATAAAAAAACCTTGGGTAAACTTTGCAATTGGGTAGAAATGTCCCCGAGAAAAAGACCAAAAGATTCCTGAGGTTGAGTCACATTTGGGAAGCCACTCTGGTCTTCCATGCCACAATATTTGATGACAAAAGTCATAATTAAAACAAACGCTAGTTTGTCTCAAAAAACCGTTCTTGAAAGACTCAATTTGTTGAACTGAATTTTTGAAAATGAAATGAAATGAATTTTATTTGCAAGAATATACGTAAAGTACAGTAAAAGTAAAATACACTCTATTGCACAAATATAAAATAACAAACATGAATGAACATGAGATAGAAAAGGAAATAGTGAAGTACAATTTAGGCGGCCTTATCGCTACGAGCGATCTCTTCTTATGTCATGTATGAAGAATCTTAAAATTACTTAGGTAGTTCCAGCATATCCTACCACATTGGGGTGTGCAAATTCAAATAATAGATACATATATTTTACAAGAAATTATAAAAAAAATTTAATACAAAGTTAATTAACTAATACTCTTTACCAATTCATAATAATCGTTTTGGTTCCTATACCAGTTAAGTAATGGCCAAACACATAATTTCCTAAACTGATGTTTCACCGAATAAAGAACTCCGAAAAAATTCTCACAAAAGACACAAAATGTAATAGAGAAATGGTTGTAATATTTCACGCGACTCTCCCTGACATGGCATTTCTTTTAATGGACAGCGAAATATTAAAATGTTCCATTTTGTTTGTTCTTTGTTCTCAGGTAATGCTCCCGACTATTTCACGTAATTTGGAGAGAAATGAAAAGCAGGTAAAATGCATTTTGGTACGATTTACTTTTGGAATTATTGTATGATAAATGAAGACAACACGCACACTCACTCATACATTCGAAGCATGTTTATGTGTCAAGGCGTATAGGTCGTCCGTGAAGTATGAATTTGTCCTCGACTTTTCCACTACAATTATAACACAGTGAGTTCTTTTGAACTTAGTCCAAAGAGTTCCCAGATCATTCAGCATAGACTCCAAATAAAGTCTCTTTAGATAAGTTTTAGGCATTTGAGAAAATTGAATATTATTAATTTTCTAAGTCCAAAAACCAATTGGACAACAGACAGACTTAAAACTTTAAGTCCTAAGAAGGTGGAATATTCCTGTGCCTAGTGTGAAAGTCACTCGATTGTCATTTTGAGATAATGCGAATGTATATAAATACCTATAAACAGTTTTCAATCGCTTGTATTTTAGTCTAATTTAAAGAGCGTCGGTGGCACAGTGGCTAGGACACCGGACTCCCAAGCAGGAGGTCCGGGTTCGACGTGCAGTGCCATGTACCAATAAGTTTTTCGTATTTTTCGAAGACTTGTGTACATTTACCGACTGCTCTAACGGTGAAGGAACATCGTGAGGAAACCTGCACACTGAGATGACCAGTGTGTAAAATGGGGTTGGCACAAGGGTCGAAGTGCCGCTGGGTTATTCCCGGCCCCCTATCATAAGATATAGTCTAATTTATATTTTGAGCCGCTTATTTCGGCAACTAATAGTACTGACTCACAATTATATTAGAAAGGCAATTTCTACGAAAAGATGATTTTACATAAAATGTCTCTATTTAGTCTGCAAATGCTTAATAGAATAAAATAATGAATAAATATTGTTCCATAAAAACATGACATCCATAAAGACAAACAAAAGTTCCATTCCTAGATGAATTATTAGGTAAGTACGTGAGTTTTTAAAAAGGGCTTCGGGTTGTGAGACTTTGTTTATTAATAGCGATAGGCGAATGTATTTAGTATGATTGTAGTCTTCTTCTTCAATTTAAGAGCTATGCTCTTGTCGGTGTAGTAAACACCACTGTGTCCTGTCTATGGCCCTTTCCTTGACCTCCTTATACGACGCAACGCCAGCCTTCTCTTTGATTTGATCGAAGTAGCTTATCCTCGGTCTTCCTCTTCCCCGCTTGCCTTCAACTTTTCCTTCTATAAGGTTTCTTATGTATTCGTCGTGTCGTATAAGGTGGCCCACAATATTTCCCCTTCTATTTTCAATAGCCTTTAAGATGTTTCTCTTTTCTTTTACTCTCTTCAGTACCTCTTTAGAGGCGTTTGAGATGTGGTGTTGGAGGAGGATGGAAAGGATAGGATGATTGTAGTAAGACAGATAAAATTGAAATTGAAAACGTTTATTTAGCGCTGTGGACAGAACACAATACCGAAGTGTACAAAGATTAATACATACAGCACAAAACATCCGGTGCGGTACAGTGCCAAAAAGGGTACACCAGCTCAGTATGATGCTGAGGTAAGCCACAGCGCTGATTTTCAGCTACTATTTGATTAGTGCTATTTTTTGATACCTACTCGTATTTTACCCGATTCTCGAATCCCTTTCTAAGAGTTCACAGACTGTATTTAGCGTGTTTTATTATCTAGCTCTGTCATCCTTATTATCATTATAACACCACAAAAAACAATATATTTAATTACTATTTATTTACACTTTAATGCACAAAAAAAGGTGTAAATGAGGCGAGCTTAATGCCTTGCGGCATTTACTACCAGCTAACCATGGGGTTAAGCAGAAATGTTTAGGTAGGCGCATATAAAATGGAAGTTGTTATTATATTAGGTTACATAAACTTACGTAAAATATATAATATATATTAAAATACATATACATAAATCTTTAAAAAAATCATATTAATACTAAGTCTATTATAACTAATATATAAATAATAATATATTATAGGAGCTCGTAGCCTAGTTGCGAGCACGGTCCGAAAGTGATCGTGCAGATTAAGCGACGTTGGCGCGGTCGGTACCTGGATGGATGACCGCTAGTGGCATATTTCATCTGAGCTCCTCCGTGACTCGGAAAGCACGTTAAGCAGTCGGTCCCGGTTGTTGTCATTCGACAGCAGTCGTTAAGCCATGTCAGAGGGCTACGGACGGCTTGAACAGCTGACAAATAGGTTGGCCATACGAAAAGCAAGAAAGCAAGTCCAGTAAACCATCCAAATCCAGAAATTTCGTTTCTGCACTAAAATATTTACTAGAATATTGTGTACCGACCATAAACTTACGTATTTTCGTTCCGGCTTAGCTTCTGTTTCACTGTCCGCTCCGAACAGCATTCAAAATGTTCGGCGCTCTGCAATACTCTGCAATTCATTTATTACACTCAGTAAGCTCTTGTTTTGACCATAACTCAGGCGGACTAACTTAGTGAAGCTAAAACACTGTGATGAATAGTATTTTCTCTATCTTGTTTGCAATAAAGAATTCAGAGCCTTTTTAACCGCCGACAGATCGACGGTGGGCGTGTTATAACACGTTATACAGACGACAAACAGTTAACAAACGTGTCAAACTTATAAGTTTGACACGTTTGTCTGTTTCTGTGTTTGTCTGTGGCATCGTAACTTGAGAACGGATGGTCCGATTTGGACCCGGTTTTTTTAATTTAATAGACAATTTTGCCTAGAGTAGTAGAAGATATATCTCTGGAACCATGGGCGTGCCATCTTTTTTACGTCCATGTGTAAAACCCTGTCGCAATACGTTTTTGTTATGATTTCTTGACATTCGTATGAATGTGTCAAATAAAGTACCTAATGATGGATATTGTATGTATGCCAAATGCCAAGATCTGGACTCGCACGCAGACACAGAAAGTTGCAACTTTCTAGAAATAAATAAATAAAATAATCTTTAGTGAAAACATTACAATACCTGTAAATCGAACAATACCCTGACTCCCAAACTAGGCGAACCTGTAACTTGGGAGCCAGTGCTTTCCCAAAAAGAAGGTATTCAATAACGGTCAGCATTCATCCCATAGATAACTAGGTAGTTATGTATGGGATAAATACCGCCCCCTACGGAATACCAAGCAATAACAGTCATAAATTACAATTTATTATTATTCTGATTGATTAGTCTTGGTAATATTTGATTAATTATTATTTTATACCCGAATACGTGTGAATGTATGTAAGGGTGTGTTTGGGGGTGGGAGTGTGTGTAAGGGTGTGTATATTTATGTGTGAGAGGGTGAGTGTGAAAGTATGGATGTGTGCATGCTGTAGATGAGTGAAGTATTATTATTGTGGACGTAATAGTTGAAGCCAATAAAGTTTTGTATCAACCGGAAAAGCACATAACAAAAACTAACCAATAAACGATAGCGTGGAAGACCTATGTAAACATTTGTATTGCTAGTATAATAGGCACAAGTACAAATAAAACTGAACTGAACCTATTCTGTGATCATTTTTACTTGTCACGCGAACGTAACGTGAGGAGTTCCCGTAAAAGGCGTCCATGTAGAACACGATTGATGACTACTATGAAAAAACGAAAGGGACCCGACGACCGGGTCACAGAATATACACAGAAGGCCCGCTCAACACAAACGCGCGAAATCGACTCATACATACACGGGTTCTGCGTACAGGAGATCTCAGGGCAAATCAAAGGAACTCGGCGCGAAATACACGCGCTGTGCCGTGATCGAGTGGTAGGTATAATTTTTTGTACTTTCAATACATTGCCAGAAATATTTTTCACAAGACTTTTCGACGTTTTTTTTAAACTTGGAATTATGACTGCTCGCGCGGACGCCCGGAGCGGACCTTCGTGTGTATTCTATGACGTGGTCTATTTACTTTAGTTCAGGTAGTCTCCCATGGGAAACAAGTTCTATGTTAAAGAATGTGGAGATAAGGAAACGTATTGGGCGTAGAAGGGCTCCCTGAAGAGCACCGAAGATTTAGTTATACAGTTGCCAGTGTTTAGCGTGTAAACAGTTTGGTTTGATACTTTGCTTCTGATGTGAAGTTGTTGATCTTGGAAGGTTGCGATACTTACACAGTGTTGTAATGGACTTGGAAAGTATGAGACAAACAGCATTAATGAAAAGAAAAAGAAAGGAAGAAAGAAAAACACATTTATTTAACATAGCATTATGGATTAAACTTAAAAAGACTTGAAATTAAAAAAAACAACACAACGTTAAAAAGACACATACACGCTCGGCATGTGCTGCGGTCCGACCGGTACGGCAGAACCACAGCGCTGGTTTTCAGCTGTGCCACAGTTTAATTAGTGTATTTAAATGAAAAGATTAACTTTAAAGACGCTTCGTGCAATTGAACTGAACTGAATAGTCTATGAACTAAGCGGAATACACATGTATTAGATACAAATTACAATAATGGGCTCAGAACGGATCCTTGTGCAGTAGACTGAGACATTTCAAATGATTTTCTGAACAGAACTGTAATAAAACTATTATACGTGTCTCCACCAGCGTCTAATTTCCATTCGCAAATGGAACTAAAAGCTGAATTAGCATTGGAAAGTGTCTGAATTGAACCAATCCAATGGCTGATGATTTAAAAGCCATTTTGAATGTCAATTGATTGCTTCATTTATCAGTACTCTGTTCGTACAAATATGCTAATGCGCTTATGTTTGGTATGGGGAATCTACACACAATTAACATGTACGAATTTTGTATAAGTAGGTATTATGGTTCTGTGGAACAAAGTATATTCCAACAAAAACAAAATTTGAAAATGGGACCAAGTTCTGTACAAGGAACAGTGAGTCTCGACAGTAGTTAATTAAGTGCCAAGTTCAGTTAACCTTTTCAAATTACCTTCAGAAATATATAACATTGTATAAATTGATTCGAAAAAAATGGCACAATAATAGGACCTCCGACTTACAAACGAGGTCGAAACCTGTATCCTGGAAGTCGGGACTCCGTCGCACTTTCCGTGCAAGCATATGATAATTTATAATAAATTCTTCTTTTTTTTTATTATAAATTCTTCTGTTATAAATTATAACAGAAGAATTTATAATAAAAAAAAAGAAGAATTTATAATAAAAAAAAAGAAATATTATTGCTAGCTTAGAACTAAATCCCTAACTTGGATTTTATTAAATGATAGAGAGAGAGAGAGAGAGAGGGGAGAGTAGGTATTATTTATTAATGATTAAATAGAAGAGAAGAGTTCAAAAGTCTTGTGTGAAAACTGGGCAAGTTAGGGATTTACAAGCATGCAATTATTATTTTTAAGCGATTGCACAAAATCGCTAAAAATAGACCTTGATCTTTAAATTGGTATCCGCAGTTTTTATACGTTTTAAATTATTATCTTATCTTATCTTATATAGGCCAGGAATAACCCCAGCGACACTTCGACCCTTGAGGATCTTTTGTGCTTACCCCATACCGTTCATCTCAGTGAGCAGGTTTCCTCACGATGTTTTCCTTCACCGTTAGAGCAGTCGGTAAATGTTCGAAAAATACGAAAAACTCATTGGTACATGGCACTGCGTGGTTTCGAACCAGGGAGTGGGAGTCTCGTGTCCTAGCCGCTGTGCTACCGACGCTCATTGAATTATTAAGTGATTATGTTTACGCATTCGCTTTGTATTTGTTTGTAAAATGCTGTTGATTCAAGTATATAAATTGAATAAAAAATATGCGTTGTAAATGCATGTTATTCGGCTTTTCCTCTCGTCTGTTTATTTGCACATTTTATCTTTGTGCATCTGTATTTGTATTTATTTTTTTGTATTTAATATATTTATCTTTTGATAATAAAATTACGCTTAGATACGTCATGGTACAATTATTATCCGTTATAACATTTAAATTATTACTTACATGCTACTAGCTGCTGTAAAAGGGCATTTTCAAAAGAAAAAGAAAAAATATGGCTGCTGCATAAGGCATTGTCAAATACGAATGTACATTATGTAATAGTAAGTTTGTACACAAATTCAAATTTAAATTTACTGAACGCTACCAGCTGCTGTAAAGGGGCATTGTCAATACATACTACGGATCTAATACAGTCAGAATAAAATAATACTATTATTTATAAAATGTCATAAAATGAATATCAAATATCAAAATAATAAAATTACAATCTATTATTTATCGTTTAGCTCATGTAATGAGTACAGCTCCATGTTTATTAACATTTTTTTAGATATTTTTTTAAAGGATTTGTTACTACATCTATTGTGGCTTCAGAAAATATGTTGTAGAATTTAACACTATTATAAATAAAACTTTTCGACTTCCTGGTTAATCTACATTTAACTGGAACAAGTTTACGTTTATTTCTGGTGTCAAACGAGTGTACATCAGATTGTTTTGGAGTATTGGACAAGTTACTCCGTGCATATAAAAGATTAGAATAAACATAGGTTGAGTAAAATGTCAAGTTATAAATCAGCATCCATTTTCCAAAAATCCCTTTGACATCAACTCTACCGTTTGGTATGAAACTTTTTTACTTCATTTTCCGGCACAAAGGTGCTCCAGGTTAAAATTAAACAAGTTTCGCAGTCAAGCAAATATAGGCTTTAATACGCGAGGGATACAGTTAATGTTGTAATGGTTAATTTTAACTGTTATTTTTAACGGAGTGGCTCAATAACAATATTTTGTAACCAGTTAAAACAGTTAAAATTTATTCGGTCGGTTGCTTTCAATTTTTAAGATTCATAATGTGGGGTTTCGTTTACATGATTTTTATGAATCTATTTGTGTGACACGTGCGAAAAAAAATGTGTGGAAAATCTGCGATGGGTGGCACAAAAAACATATTTTTTTTGCAGGAAATCTTACTTACTTACTTACTTACTCCGCTGGCGCAGCGACCCGAAGTGGATCTTGACCTCCGATACCAAAGACCGCCATCGCTCTCTCTCCTGCGCAGTCTCGAGCCAGTCAGGCGCCCGAAGCTCCCGCAGATCCTTCTCCACTTCATCGCGCCAGCGGTATCTGAGACGTCCGACCGGACGTCGTCCGTTAGGGCGTCCCACATACGCTCGTTTAACTGCCCGATCCTCCCCCATCCTAGTGATGTGTCCGAGCCATCGGAGTCGAGCCGCTTTCGTCTCTCCTATAATGTTCGGCTCGTTCACCATCTCTTCTATCTCCCTATTCTTTCTCATCCTCCACCCTCCATCTTCCTTCTTGGCTGGTCCCAGAATCTTCCTCAATATCCTCCTCTCGGTCACCAAGAGTCTGTTTTCTTCCTTTAAGGTTAGTGTCCAAATCTCGCATCCATACATCAAGATCGGTCTGATGACAGTTTTGTAGATCCGGATCTTGGTATTTCTGCTCAGTAACTTGGACACCAGAGCCTTGTGCAGGGCTGCGGCGCATCTTAAGGCGTTTTGAGTTCGGTTTTGAGTTAGGAAATCTTACAGCGTATAAATTTTTCACATGGTTAATGTACATATACTAACTAATGCGTTAATGTTATTTTACTCACGATGAAGTACTCAACAATCAAATAACTATACCTTATACGTGATAATGTTTTAAAGTAAAGTAAAGTAAAATACACTTGTAATGTGGTGTGTAGGGGTTGAGGGTTAGGTATAACCATTTACATCACTTCATAGTATATTCACACAAACACAAACAATGACTATACTAATACATGTAGAATATCAATACTCTTAATGCTAACTTACTTCTCTCTTATATACAGTCAAACCTGGGTAAGTGAGAACTGGATAAGTGAGAAAACTCTATAAGTGAGAGTAATAGCCAGGGCCCGTAATTTTAAGCTCCCAAAACGTCTATTAGCGAGAAACAGAAACCTCTGTAAGAGAGAGTCGTTTTTCCCTCATGGACCTCCGTAAGTGAGACTGCTACTTATCTATACCTCTATAAGGACAGTCGAGCTTTATTTATTTATTTTATTTAGGAGGAACTATAGCTACAATAAAAATACATACATACATAAAAGATACACACATACAGTAACAAATGACAAAACAAATTACAAATTTAACATCTGCTATTTTATGACTCATTCTTAACTTTCGTACTTGCTGTGACTTGTTATTGCTGCGTACCTCTATAAGAGAGAAACGCTACCCATGTACCTGCATTAGCGAGAAACTCGGGTTAGTGAGAAACCTCTATAAGCGAGAATGAGATTGTGCTCCCTTGAACTCTCGCTTATCCAGGTTTGACCTACTAAAATAGTACGCCTCATACGTGAGTTAATCCTTGTACGTGAATTAAATGTTATTCTATGTAATAATCTTTATATATCTACATTACGTGTAGATGGATGGATAGATTCAACAGGATAACTCACGTACGATTACACTACACACTTTATTCCGCAAATAGAAAACAACAAACGAAAGATAGAAAAGGAAATAGTGAAGTACAATTTAGGTGGCCTTGTCGCTAAGAGCTATCTCTTCCAGGCAACCGTTTTGTTTTATTATTATTATAAAAAACCACTTTATTTCACCATTTATTCGAAAACGTACAATTTCCCAGTTACAACTTGTTGCGATATAGGTAACCCTGGGTGAGACAATTTGATCCTTACTACGCTAGGTACACAATCTACTACTGTAAATATTAGTTTTCCTGCAAAATAAAGGATGTAATAGTAGTGTTTTATTCATCAGCAGCCTATTCTAGTCCACTGCTGGACATAGGCCTCTCCCAGGGCGCGCCATTGAGCCCGATCTTCGGCTCTTCTCATCCAGTCGCTGCCAGCCACCTTGCGCAGATCGTCGCTCCATCTAGCAGGGGGGCGTCCCACACTACGTTTGCCCAAACGCGGTCTCCACTCCAGAACTCGTCTACCCCAGCGGTTGTCGGTTCTGCGACAGACGTGACCGGCCCACTGCCCACTTCAGCTTGCTAATCTTATGAGCTATGTCGATAACTTTTGTTCTATGCCGGATCTCCTCATTTCGGATTCGATCCAGCAGAGATACTCCGAGCATAGCTCTTTCCATAGCACGCTGAGCGACTTTTAATTTGTGAACCAGTCGCACCGTCAGTGACCACGTTTCGGCTCCGTAGGTCATTACTGGTAGGACGCACTGGTTAAAGACTCTTGTCTTTAGACATTGAGGTATGGGCGACGAGAAGATGTGACGTAACTTCCGAAAGTTTGTGTTTTATTACGGATGATTATTGTGTAAATAATAGAAATTTGTAGAACTTTGTTCCTAACTTATATTCGTACGAGTAAATATTTGATTTTTCATTAAAAAGTGTGATAGATAAGTCTGAACAATCATTTTTTCCCACTAGGAAATTAACAAATAACTTACCACTCCTGTAACCTGTTAAGTACATAATGAATAATTTTTAAAAGCTCTAAGATAAGCCGCGCGTTCACTTGTCAAAAATCCGTATGTTCCGGAATTGTGTCCACCCTGGAGCATACAGGGTGCACAGCGGATCGGACGCGATTGGGGGGTGGGTTCAGAGCATATTCAGAGTTCTTCCCTTTTCGATGTTGTTAGGCGACAGTTTTCCCGTCAATCTGCAGGGGGTTGTAATAACTTAGGGGTATGCTAGGTACTCACCTGACGAGGAGCAGGCTGGAACCACTGCCATATCAAAAATATAACTTTTCGTGGAATATGGGAGGGAAACGAATCGATTCAGGGGTAGGACTGGTTAGGGGTGAAAATAGAGACCAAGGGGTGTGGATTTTTAGGTTAAGTTATATAGAAATTCAAAATTCAAAATGCGAGCTCGTACTGTGTCGTGCTGATCGAATGACAGTTGTATTTTTTAAATCTAAGATAAGTAGCGGGATTGCCACAAACATAAAATTTAACCGAAGGTAGGGGAGAGACCAAACACCGTATTGACGTCATCAGCAGCGTACGTATTTTTGCAGATGCGAATGGGTGCGTCCACCAAATCGGAATCTGAATGACTCCAACGGCATTGTTAGACCGAGAGCTGTCTGTATAAAAATCAGTTAGGGCAAGTATGCCGATGGGGTAAGTGAAACTACCCTTTATATCTCGTAACTTAATATAGTACTTAATTGAAAAAAGAGCCATCTTGTGGTTTTTGATCGATATCTATCGATCTATCGATAGTTTGATTTAACACTATCCTTCGACAGCGATCGCAGCGAACGGAACTCCGTATCAATACACTGCCCGATTCACTGCTGGTGACGTTGACGTCATCAGCAGGGAATCGGGCCCTGTGATTGGTGGGTTCAATCCGTTTTTTTTGCTCAAAATACCGACATGCGATGATTCCATACAAAGCAACAAAATCTGATCCGATGCGATGCGTGCGTAGGGTGTGGACGCGCAGGTCAAGACGCTTGATCTAAAGTGAGATAATAAATACAAGAGGCTAATGTTTTTGTTTTAAATACTTACTTCAAAGTGTAAGCTTATAAAATTTTGCAATGCGTTCTCCTTCATCGGATTGAACTCAGACCTATCATATTGGGGGAACGCAGCTCACTTGCGCCACCGGTCCATCGACGCTCTGTAAAGAATGCCTTAACTAATACAAAGTAAGCTCGCGTGTACCTTCATAATTCTCCATCCTTCTGAAGAATTTCATCGCATTATTCCTTACTTACTTACATGGAATTTCCCGCACATTCAGGACTCTGAAAACATCATCGGCTTTGAAAACATGTTACATATTCTTTATGCCTGTTTAGGTGAAAGGGTGGTACTACCCCAAGCTGAAACTGCAGAGTCATACCATCTCCAAAAGTTTCATACCTCAATGAAATGTCAAAGTTTTAGCTTGTGAATTATTCAGTTCTAGTGTAGTGTGCCTTACATTTAAACAAGGTGCAGGAATTTGTGAACTGGGAACGACATAAAAATGATATTTTGATCTATGGGTCATTTATTAGTATTTAAAAGTTTCACAGTTTCTAATAAACATTTCAAATCAAAATATTGTTGTCTAGAAGATTATGTTCTTTGGAAAAAAATTGAAAACATGCCGCAAACTCTTTAGGATTTTGTGTACAATATGAATACTGTCATCCTAGGCTTGGTAATGCTATGTATTTTCCAGAGATCTCCAAATTCATATTTCAGACCAAAATTGATCGTCTCAACAATGATCTCATTTTTTCTTCGTTTCCAAACCTCTCATTGTTAGATAGCAAAAGAAATACCCTAGAATGACACTAGCCGTGTAGAGGAAAAATATTGAGAATATCAGCTGTTTCTTCATACTGCCTCTATTTCTAATTTGTCAACAATTCTAGGTCAAGTCAATTCGTTTGGATCTAGGAATGGTCCTATTTCTTCTTCTTATCTGATTCCTTAATTGTCAGATGGCAAAACATCCATAGCAAAATTGCACCTGACAATGAAAAGAAGAAAATAGAAGATATCAGGGTTTTCTTCATTCCGTCGCCGTTTCTTTATGCTTCTTTATTCTGTTTATTTATGTTTCTTTATTCCGTGTTTGTTTAAATGCTGTCAGTTTATATTTGATAGGTATTTCTTAGATTTCCTCAGCTTCTGACGATATAAAAAATCTCTTGTTTTCTTCTCTTTCGTTGGCTAATATAATTTTATCTTCAAATATTGCCAACGTATAGTCTGGTCATCTTTTCCGGTCCAATGGTGAATTAGTTTTAAATTCCGGTCTTCCCAGACCAACTAGGTTTTAGAAATGTACTCGTATATCCAATGAGTGGTCTATTTGTCATATTCTCCGAAGTAATAAATGAATGTTAGGATAATGGCTACAACGTCGCATGCAAAAGCTAAATGCATCATCCACGTGTATTTCATTGTGTCTTCCGGATTCTTAGTTTATCTTATCACAAATGTAGTCTTCAGATAACACGACCTAACTTTTATACGGTTAGGTTATGTTCGAAATTTGCACATTTTGAGCTAAATAACGTTGTACAATTTGAAGATTTGAATTATTTCTTACTTGTTTTGTTTCACTGCAGGTTAAAATTCGTTTTTTTCCGGACCCATATCTCCAACTATTTTTTTCAAAATTTTTCCGTTTTTAAATGACACTGTCAAGTGATTTATTCTTCTTTAAGTCTACGTGAAGTTCCTATAAATGAAGGTGGTATATTTATTGAATGTAAGACTCTGTGCCAAACTCTATGCAAAGCAATGAACAGGAATTCAACATTAAGCTCCTAAAGACTTATTCTGCAGGAATTATTTTATAATATGCAGAGCAGACGAGCGTCGGCGGTCTAGGACGCCGGACTCCCGTGCGGGAGGTCCGGGTTCGAAACCATGCAATGCCATGTACTAATGAGTTTTTCGGATATAGTCGAAGACTTACGTACATTTACCGACTGCTCTAACGGTGAAGGAAAACATCGTGAGGAAACCTGCATGTCTGAGGAAATCTAAAGTTTCCGAAGGCGTGTGAAATCCACCAATCAGCACTGGCCCCGCTCGGTGGATCATGGCCCGTACCCCCCTTGTGCAAGGGGAGGCCTGTGTCCCAACAGTGGAGACATTAATAGGCTGATGATAAGAGCAGACGAGCAAACGGGCCACCTGATTGTAAGTGGTCACCGTCGCCCATAGACTAACCTCACTATAATGTTATTAGAAGATTTTCGATGCGCTGCTATTCTAAGCTTAAGAACATAATGCCTTCATGTGCCAGTGATTACGCCGCTGGCTCTCTTACCCGTCAAACAAATTGAAATTGAAAACGTTTATTTAGCACTGTTAACACCAGAATATAGAACACTACAGAAGTATACAAGATTAATACATGCAGCACAAAACATCCGGTGCGGTACAGTGCCAAAAAGGGTACACCAGCTCAGCATAATGCTGAGGCAAGCCACAGCGCTGATTTTCAGCTGGCCCTTCAGTGACTGCAGATACCTCAATTCAAGCATTGCTGCTTTGCAGCGGAAATAGTACTGACTCTGCACAGTCATAACACCTTAAAACACGTGTAGACGACTTATAAATTGAAAGTACAAAGCCGAAATAAGCAGGTAATAAAATATGTCTTTCGCGTAACGCCATTCAAATCGCAGCGGAGAGTGGGGCTTAAAAATAATGTTCCTTTCATATCCCGGTAATGCGGCAGAAACGACGGGAAAACTCTACCCACGGCTCAGGATCCGGATTATGAGAAATGTTTTTTAGCTGAATTGTATGCTCGTATGCCGTGGCTCAGACTAAACCTGTCGAATTTAATGGAGACTTTTTTAAGGAAAGTAGATGAGCAAACGACCCATTTGACGGCAAGTGGACACCGACGCCCATAATAGTAAATAAATAAATAAAAAGTCTTTATTGTCAGGTTATAAAATTGATTGAAATTGAAAACGTTTATAACATCTGGTGTGGTACAGTGCCAAAAAGGGTACACCAGCTCAGCATAATGCTGAGGCAAACCACAGCGCTGATTTTCAGTTGGCCCCTCAGTGACTGCACGGACGAAGAAAGCAACAGTGCGTGCGTGTTGTGATGTATGAATGTGTTTGTTTGTATGAATGAGGATATTAGTGTGTATGTATGGGAGGGAGATGGCATGGTGCGGGTGTATTTACATGGTATTATTATACACCCATAGTACCTCCAAGTTTTGTAAAAAGACAAGTAAACGTAGTATAATATATAAAATTAAAATAAAATTGAAAAGAAATGAAATGAAAATAAACAGAAAACAGAAAAATAAATTAAAAGTAGAAGTAATAAAGGGAATGTTTTAACACAATACAATAAAATAAAATACATTAACATTAACCATAATAGAAGTGAGTTTCCTACTTTTTATTCGCAGTCTGGTGCATCTTCAGCCAGTGTCCATAGAACCTATTTCTATGGATATCCTGACCGACAACTTTCAAAAGTCCGTTATTTGTTGCCATAGACATCTCACCTCACCGTATCATTATTAGAGGGTTTTCGTTACGCTGCTAACCTGAGGACTTAGGTAAATGGAGTGCCTCATGTGCCGCTAACTTTACGCTGGATTTCTTACCCTTCAAATCGAAATACAGAAATGCCAGCATTTTTGCTTTGCGGCAGAAATATGTAAAAGAGTGATAACTCCCCAGGCGACGCTGCACTCTATCTACCACCTTCAAAATGGTTGAGAAATGATTGTAAGAACATTTTTACAATGTCGTTTATTACCACGCCGGGTACATATGAACGAGATGGATTAAAAGTCGATTCAATTTTTACATGTATCATAATCTACAAATATCAGCTACAGGCATGAAGGAACCCTGGGGGTTCTAGGGGACGGACACTATTTTTTCTTTCATCCAAGGTGACAGGTTATGCCACTGACTGAATAACCGTAGCATCGTTTCACGATTTCTTACCTTTAAGTTGCGTTTTGTTGTTTGCTTGTGTAATATGTATTTATTATTATATAACATTCAAAGTCTTAGTGACTCCCACTACTAAGATTACTTCGCTTAACTTACAAATGTAAAATGTGGAACTCTCTTCCACCCGACGTTTTCCCGCAGCGCTACGACATGGGATGCATCAAAAAGAACGTTAAAAACTCCTCTCCCTACACGGCCGGCAACACACAAGCAATACCCCTGGTATTGCACGCGTCTCTTGGCGACGGTGACTACTTACCATCAGGTGGCCCGTCTGCCTGTTTGTCGTAGCCAATTTATATATTAAAAAAAATAGATATCACTGTTCAGTCAATACTTCACACATGCATGGCACAAGAAGACGACTCATTCTTCACCAGGCATATCGAGTACGCAAAATGTTCTAAATAATACGTACGAAGCGATTTGCTTCTTCGTTCATTATGCGAACGGCTAAGGAATGGAACAGCCTGCCGGCGTCTGTATTTCCCGAAACCTAGAACCTTGGGATCTTCAAGGCCAGAGTGAATAGGCATTTACTGGACCCGCATGCTCCATCGTCGACCTCATCGTCGCTTATCATCAGGCGAGATCAATGTCAAATGCTGGTTTAGTAGTCAATAAAAAAATAAAAATGCCAGACGACATTCTGTGCCTGACAGAAACTGAATTTATAACAAAAGAAACACTGATGAAATAAGCTTATTATACTATTAAGAGTTACATGAGTGACCAACAAAAAAGCATGGTGTGTGTAACCAAAAGTCGGCTCAGAAATTTTTTTTGGTATTATGTAATTTTATTGTTTTAATTTCATTTAGTCTTTCGAATTTATTTATGTTCTGTTTATTGTTATTAATATTTTTTATTTTAATAATCCTGGTCCTGGTCCGCCTTTGGAGCTAATTCTAACATTATGCGCTCAAAAACCATCCCCCAACATCTAAAGAGCAAAGTATTCGAGCAGTGTGTCTCGCCAGTTTTTACGTATGGAATGGAAACTACCACGTTGACAAAGAAGTCCGCTGAGAAGCTTAGAGTGACACAAAGAGCGATGGAAAGGGCGATGCTCGGTGTAACACTGCTAGACCACAAACGGAACGAGTGGATTAGACAAAGGACGAAGCTTAGAGACGTGGTAGACCTCATCGAAAGCCGGAAATGGAGATGGGCGGGACACATTGCACGGATGGATAGGGACCGGTGGACCAGAAGAACGCTGGAGTGGAGACCACGGCAAAACACGCGGGGACAAGGTCACCCGCCTATGAGATGGGTGGACGACATTCGGGGAATAGCGGGCCACAACTGGATGCGCACCGCCTGCGACCGTCGGAAGTGGAAGAAGTTGGAGGAGGCCTATGTCCGAAGGCGGACCACACGTGGCTGAGATAGATAGATTTTAATAATTTGAAAAAATATATGTAATACTTGAAAGAGTATCTGTGAAGATCCATTTTCAAAATTTAACAGCTTGACTTTGACTTTGTTGACGTCAGCACAAGTGTACGTCATCATACGTGTTACAGTGTTACGTTTGATGACGTACCCTTGTGCTGACTTGAACATCGTGCAATTTGCGCATTCGTTATGCCTTTCTTCTTGTGCCGTGATTCTACATATACCAACGCATTATTTCCATACAAAGATAGAACGCGTTCATATTGTTTAAAATTTTGTTTTAAAAAACACAATTGGTCTCGCAATCCACTCAAACTGCTTCACTAATGACTTAACTTTTAAAACAGAAACCTTGTTTCCACATTTTTAGGGTTCCGTAAGTGCTTAAAGTTATTTTCAGACGCAAACTTTCGCGTTATTTGCTGGATTCTGTTTTTAGAAGGTTTTTTTTTAGATTTTTTTCCAGTTTCATTGAAATTGGCGGAATTTGTTTGGGGCATTTTAAAAATTAGAGTATTTTGAGAATAGAAATCAATTTCTAGAAAAGGAACGGAATGTATCATTCAAAGAGTGATGGTGTAGACGAGGGATAGTATTAATTAAAAGACTGGTAGACTTAGGCTCAATTTACATCGCCGCGGAATGGAATGGAAGCGAATTTTCGCAACGTAATTGTACATAGCATAATGAACTTTATGTCAATTGTGTAACATACAAACTAAATACGTCGAGAATGCGCGAGGATTCCCCGGAAGACGCGCGACCTCTTTTTTTGGCTCGTATTTAGTTTGTATGTTACACAATTGACATAAAGTTCATTATGCTATGTACAATTACGTTTCGAAAATTCGCTTCCATTCTATTCAGGACAGAACATAAAACAAAGTTGGCACAACCAGTAACAGTATGTTTTAACAGTTGATAAGTTGAAAACCATAGCTGGGGCCATTTCAAACCCCACCCACAGTCGTTAAAAATAAAAACTCACTCGACATCAAAAGAAAGTATCTACTGTACTTATTATCGATCTATAGCGTTGGTGGCGTAGTGGTTGGACTCCGGAGTGTCCGGGTTCGAAACCATGAAATGTCGTGTACAAATGAGTTTTTTGAAGATTTACGTACACTGCTCTAACGGTGAATGAAAATATCGGGAAGAAATCTGCATAGTGAGATAACTAGTGTGTAATGGCAAACCACCTAATTAAATCTGCCAAGAGTTAGTTCCCAGACTTAGTTTCTAGTGCCGGTTCGGTTCGCTGCAACCATCAAGGAACGAACACTCGCCCCTAGGGGGAGCCTTTTTTTTTCATCCATAGTTGCAACCAATCACATCCGCCTTTCCCCTATACCTGAAATTAGCTTTTCGTGATTCGATGCAGCGAACCAAACCGTCGCTTGAACCGGACCATGTAGTCCTGGCCTTATTCATTCCTTTCATACTCGAGAGATGAACACGAATTGAACGGATGGATGTATTTGCACGATAATTTTAGCAACTTCTTTGATGTTAAATTGAAATGGAAGGTAAACATTTTGTATTTTTCGAATATTACAAGAATTTCGCGTCGTCATGGTGATGAGATCTTCGGAAATAACTCTAAATAAAAATTTAAGAAACCCCGACGTATATTTTGGAGATTCCCGTACATTTTCCTGGTCATCATCAGGTCCTCAAAATTCCAGACGTGGGAAGGTCACCATGGTCATAAACATAACATGGACATAAGCAAACTCATCCACCTAACTGTTACCGTTCCAGACATCCCATCATACCACTCAATACTCAACCACTGATCCATTTTTCATCTGACATTGCTAAGAACATTCAGCAGGTTAAACCTGCGGCGCCTGAAGACAGCGGGATGTTTCGGGCTTCGTCCTACGCGGAGCTCGGCATTCGGCCTCGCTGTGGCTATCTTAAAATTTCTAGCTCCACGTCATTGTCATTTATTTTTTGGCCGCGATCTTTAATTATTTTTTTCTCCTGTAATGTCTCAGGATTCCCTACGATTTTAGTTCGAGAAGACCCCATCTAACTATTATAGTTTCGGCGGGCTGATAATCTTACTATTCTTCCAGTTTCATATTGTGAAATTGAAGTTCACTAACTTTTCCTGGTCATCATCAGATCCTCAAGGTTTCAGATGTCAAAAACGCACCATGAACCTGAACATTTGAGCTCAAATTCGAACCATCTAGCCATTACCGTTCCAGAGATCCCTTCTGTCGTCAAAGATACTCCAAGATCTTGGAAACCACTGGTCCAATTTTTATCAGACCTAGCTAAGAACACTCTCAACAAAATTATCTATTAAATTAAAAAAACCGCGTCCAAATCGGATCATCCGTTGTCAAGTTATGATGCCACAGACAAACACACAAACAGACAGATAAACGTCTCAAACTTATAACACGGCCCTCCCTCGATCGGTCGGTGGTTAATTATCTTTTTTTTAAGCATACAGATAAAATTGACTCAAAAGGGCTTGTGTCTACCTACCCAGTGCCGTAAAACATAATTAAAAAATTGCAAATGTTTGCCACCAGAACAGTTATTAGTTTGTTCAATTTATTTTCAAAGTGTATTTAAGGTTCCGTACGGTAAGTACTCCGTAAGTACTTCCGTACTTACCTAAAGGGTAAAAAAGGAAACCCTTATGGTGAAACTTCGGTGTCCGTCCATCTGTGTCACAGCTGTTTTTCTCAGGAACTACTAGTGCTATCGATTTCAAAGGCACAGTTGTAAGACTTCCTTACCCGTATCCTATCTATTCTAGGTAAAACACATTTCGAAATAAAAAATTAAAAAATACAATTAATTAATTACATTTTCAAATACATTATCAATTAACTTAGTGCCACTAAATTATATTATAGTTAGTCGTAACGCTCTAACTGAAATTGAAATGTCTGAAATGGGGATCGAAATCTGAAAGTGGAGTAACTAGGGTAAGTGGGGTATATATCACATTTTTCAAGACTGAAAATATTTCTTTTGAGAACGGAATCAGCGCGCGAGTGTGACTCGCACTTGGCCGGTTTTTTTAATTTTAATATAAACAAACGAATGATGACAGAAGCTTTCCAAAGGTAACATTTTAAGCCCTAGAAAGCTCTGTACAGCGCTCATATTTCCTTATTATATTCCTTCAAATAAGGCATGATTTATTTGAAGGTTTATTTGAACATCAAAACTTTATTATTAAATACACGCCATTTTAACTTAAAGTAGCCAGGGGTATTAGGCAAACATTATAAAATGTTTTAACATCAGAGCCGAGCCTTTGTCGCAGGTAAACAGTTGCAGATATGCGGTTTGGGGTGCTTCACACGTATACACGAAACGCTGCGGTTTTGTACCGTTGCATTTCTTCGTGGCATAGGTCGACCTGGGATGAGTTGTTTAATTAATCACAGAACGACTTTCTTGGCAGAATTAATGGGGTGATTTGCCATTGCCTTACCCATTTCACACCAGTGTGTAGTTGTTATCTCAGTGTGCAGGTTTCCTCACGATGTTTTCCTTCACCGACAGCGCAATCGGTAAATGTACGTAAGTCTTTCGGAAAAACCGAAATTCATTGGTACATGCTATTGCAAGGTTTCGACGTCCTAGCCACGACGCCACCGACGCTCTGATTATGTATGTAATTTATAATTATAAAAGAATTATAATTAGTTGCTTATCAGAACTCTATACTATCTACCTATGTGGACAGTTGTTTCCACATCTGGAACATGATTGTGAACCACTTTTATACAACTTTGCGGCTAATATAACATTAACTACATTTTACACGACTTCTTTGTTCAATTCCAAACTTATAAAACTCAGAATTCTATATTATGTATATCTCTTGACTCTCAGAGAAATCTAATAACCATGAAATGTATTGTGTTTCTGTTCCCCCCCTCCCCTCTCTAATTCTCTTCTCTCTATGTTCTCGTTACTACTAAACGCTGCATTTATCAAGTTCCGTGTGAAGTCTCCCTTGGCCCACAGAAGTCGTTTACCGACCTAAAAGTTGGCGAACTCACAATTACGGGTGTTTTTGTTCGCGAATTGTTTTAAATTAGAATAGGTAAGTACTTGCAAAGCTTTCATTGCAAAATCATTTGGAGGAGAGTTTTGTTTCTTGCCTCCTGAGACTTACTACATGGATAGGCAGCATTAGATTATGTAGTGCCGGACAGGACACGTGTGTAGGATGCGGGACGAGAGGTGGCCCCGAAGACTGCTCGAGTGGCGACACCGAGTGGGGCGCAGAAGTGTCGCGAGGTGGACCGACGACATGTGAAGACGGCGGGGAAGATGTGGATGCAAACGGCTAGAGACCGAGGAGAATGGCGTGCACATGAAGATGCCTATAGAAGGTCACGATTGGCTGAAAAGAAAGAAGAAAGATTATGTAGAGGCTTCCAAGATTTTATAAAATTCACACTCATTTGCATATTAAAATATTAATCTTACCTATCTACAATTAAATTTATTTGTCTGTCCTCTTGGACAGGTGTTGGCCAGCCATCGGTCATGGTCCAACAGAATACCAGCGCTGTAGGTATTTTTGTCTGCAGCAATAAGCTGAGTTGAGGCCCTTTCCACAACAACAGCAGACCATCAAACATGATTTCAATATGTTTACTTATAACTGTTTCGGTCATTGCTGTGTGTGAAATAAACATATTACTTACTTACTTACTCATCCCGATTCTGACTGCTCTCAAAGTTGAATTACGTAACTAGGTAAGGTACTCGTAGGTAATGTAAAAGTAAGTAGAACCCAATAAAATTCTTTGAAACAACTCACAAAAACCCTGAAAGCTTGTAGATCTCTATTTATGGGTAAAACAGGGTAAATCAATACAAATAAAGTTAATTCCCTAGTCAGACCGCTTGCTCGAGCTAATTACAGTTAACGGGAACTGAGGGGCGGGGGGATGTTAAACGACAGGAAAACAAAGGGGCGAATCAGGTAATGGACGCGTGGACCCTAATCCTTACTTACTTCCCTAATGCTCAGTCAGTTACGGTCATAGTGTAAAAAGATACAGAGGCTGGGGGACAAAGGAGTGTGAACAAGAAATCCTAGTGGGTTACTCCTAGTCATTCAGCCACCGTGTCAATCTGCTACTTTGTCATTTTGAGATCTAGTAAGTAACTAGTAGTAGTACCTTGTCGTTTCACGTTTTAGTCAATTTGATCTAAAACCCATCCTATTGCCCGAAGAAAATGGTGCTGGATAGGGCTACGAAGAGGGGAGACAAATTCCGCAAGGATCGCGTTCGAGTGGCAGGCGAAGAGAAAACCTGGCCGTCCTATACACACGTGGAGGCGAACTGTCGACCGTGAATTGAAGGCAGCTGTGTTGAGCTGGAGTGAAGCTAGGAAGGTGGCACAGGACAGAGCGGCGTGGACAGATCTCCTGGAGGCCCTCAGTACCTCCGATACCATAGGACGACAACAACAACAACAACCCATCCTAGTTTACAAAACAATGGGACTACGTTGTACATACATACAATGGAACCACGAAAAATACTACGGACGGAGTATAAGGTAAAACTGCTTTAAAGGGTAAAAGTATCCATAAAAACGGAGGAGGTTTAAAACAAAAAGGAATTAGCAAAAATAACATTTCCGACATTTCACACATCAGTAGCAGTCGATTGAAACTCTATACTGTTCTTTTTATACTGTGGTACAGTTAACCCCGACAAGGGCTTTGGAGAGGGTCACTAGAGGTTACCGTGGTTAGAGAGCTTTAGTAAAGCTGGCCTGAGTAGTATAAAAAGCTCTTTACATCAGATAAAACTGTCTCCAGCACTTACTATCGTTTTGTACTAAAAATCAGGGCTGTAGCCCGATGAAAACATTTCGGCTCAGAAATAATAACCCTAATCCAATGACCTAATATCCGTTGCACTTAAGTTCTCAACCACAGCCAACTAACATGTACCTACAGTTCACATTGTTTGAGATTTTTGTATGGATTATAGAGGTTGGGATGCAGGTTACGTCCTTGAGGGACACCAACTTTTAAAATAACTCTTAGGCTATTAATTCTCTATTTACTCGCATTGAGTAAGTTAAACCATTACCTTGGACCGAACAGTTAGCCGAATCTAAACAATAAGCCAGAGTTAGAACTAATTTCCGAAGTTGCCCGATACCTAGTCGCAACTAGCCGGGCAACTAGGAAGATTAATTAATATAATAGATAGCTCAATGGCTCCGATGCGTTTTGGCTCTCAGGGGAACCAGTAAGAAGTTCATTCAGTCTGGGTTTAGTCTAGAATATTAAAACAATTTAGCTATATCAAACAAATCAAAACTTTAATAAACGTGACGTCAAAAATAAATAAGAGAATAAAAAGCTGCCAAAGCATCTAAACTAAAAACGACGTCATTTTTTTGTCCTGGTCAGCGACACATCAAGGGAGTTGGCAATTTTAATCGACATGAAACAAAACTTCGATTTGCTTTGATTTTTCGAGAATCAGGTTTTTATGAATCACTTCATTTGCTTCAGTTAGTTACAATACTAAAATAAAAATCAAAGTTCTTCTCTTTGCTTGCTCTTTGTTCACTCGATATGCCTTGTTCGATTATAGCTGGGTATACAACATACTCGTAACAAGAGAACACTCAGAGAGATCAGATCTGTGCGCGTACGGTATATCACTAAATCAATACAAAACAGCTGCAGCTACATGAATCTTCATGTAATCCTAGTAAAGGCAAGTCAGCGGGTGTCTAAGCAACAACTCAGCGACCGCAGACTACCTAGTTACTCTCTTCGAAACATAAACTTTGAACAGCGGAGCTTCTAAGCTAGGTTTGAACATTGAACACCTACCTATCATTAGGGAACAGTTTAGGGTACGGCTGCAGGTCTTCTTCGGTCTTAGCCATAGAGGTCTAAAGTTTACTCAGAACCAGAATAACGTCACATGCCATCACGTTTTAATGATAATGAAAAATTCGAACAAATCCTGGTGGAAAGCGGTATCCCTGATCTAGATAATTCCTTTTATTTCAATCTTATTTGAGTCAGTGTATTTCGTCTCCATACTTCGGAATTTTTCGGAATGCCTTTGTTCTAGGGCAAGGCAAAGTTTTAATAACGAAATTAA
Source organism: Hofmannophila pseudospretella (assembly GCA_947369225.1). NCBI lineage: Eukaryota > Metazoa > Arthropoda > Insecta > Lepidoptera > Oecophoridae > Hofmannophila > Hofmannophila pseudospretella. Next base: position 13,554,670 of record OX376318.1, on the reverse strand, counting down.
AAAAAATACAATAAACATAGTTTTTAGCCCTTTTGCCGCGATTAAACCGTCATCATAGTTTCATTCGGACAGGTGGGTATTCGGGCTAATAATATTCGCACGAGACGCACGCGGACCTTCTACGCTGGTTGTGTTCACACCAACTACGCTCAGAACTCTGTCCTACACAGAATAGTCACTACTTATGACAAGAAATTCGGTGATGCGGACGTCTTCTTTCTCACGCGCACTCAGTTTATAAAGCGTGTTTCCCAAGCGCTACTAGACGGCCACAGCAGCCACTAACCACTAACCATCATATCTCCTGATCACAGAACCTACACCACACTCACACTACACTCACATATACTCAACCTCACAGACAAGCAACGCGACAGACAATTTGCACGGGGATTATTTTGATTTGCATAGTGTTGTCTTTTTTCTTCCACCTTTTATTTACTTCTATCCTCGGTATAAAAAAAAAATTTTAATTTGTCGAACTTTATAATTGGCTGTTTATGTTTAAGATATATGTGTAGTTTTAAGTAGAAAGCTGTTAAGTTCGCTAAAATAAATAAAATAAAAAATAAAATAAAATTCACATCTCCACTATTGTAACTTAACTTTATCCACCACGCGGGACCAGCATGTCAAAGTGACAGTACTTCTCAGTCAGCTTTGGCTTTACTACATACAAAACAATCACATTCTGGTTTCGGTCCCAATCCGACCATCAGTCAAACACTATCGCACCCAGCATGCAAACTATTCAAAGGAATTCGAGACCCTAATGTGCGGACCGTGTCTGCGATTGAAAGGAGTTCTGTATAATACAGCCGTCGTCAGTAAACTTTCCACGTATCGAAGGTAGGGAATTGGTGATTTAAAAGGGAAAGGTGTTTGTAATGTGACCACTATAAATATACTAGTTTGATAAGGCAAATCGATTTTCAATTGCATGATACCTCTTTGGTGACTTTAGATTTGGCGATTTTAACCGGATTTCTGTGAGTGTAGACTCGATTCATGTCGAAGCATTGAATAATAATTATTGAGTGTAAAGGAAATCGGTATCTGCGGTGGTAGCTTTTTCGGTCTTATGAATTTTAGTCTTATACATAGGAGAATTTTGATAAGTTCAATCTCCATTACTCCCAAACTAAGGGACGGATAATTTTCAAGTTTGTTAGTTGAAAGCCGAATGAATGAATGAATACTCTTTATTGCCCAAAATTAGTGTGATACAATGTGTACAAAACGATTAATACAATCTAGGCGATCTTATCGCTAAAAGCGATCTCTTCCAGACAACCTTCTGGTGGAGTAATTTTGGTAGAAAAAGGTAGGAATAAGCTGAATACATTCAACAGGAGTCAGGACTAACCAATTTGTGTCATTACATCCCTATAGAGAAAATGTACTCCACTTAATGCCAGAGCAAGTTTTAAAATACTTAGCGTTTGCTCTAACACGTAGTTGGGCGCTAATTGGAGGGCTTAGCGTCAAATGTGCTAATTGAAAGTAGAGTTTGTGCAAGACACGAGCGACAGCGGATAGAGGTTTATGAAAACCACTAGCGATAGCGGGAACATTCAAATCAGTGTCATGGATTGGAGAAGACAGAAGACTAACAGGTACTGTGACAAGGAAGAGAAAACTATTTTAACTCTAAAAGACATAGAGAATAAGGCGATTTAGGATTACCAAAATATTAAATAGAAAAGGGAGAAGTACCACAGAAGGATTATGAGCTACATCTGTAATTAAGCTGCAAATGGCAATAGGAATGTAAGACTCTAGACTTTATGGCATAGAAAACCTTATTAAAGAAAATACTATAAGAAGCAACCGTGACATTGCAATGTATTTTAGCGACAATTGTTACGGTTAACAAACAAATCATAAATAGTTAATACTTGCGGTTGTTGGTACTTGGTGAAACTTGTAGTACATGATTAGACTAGAATAATATACTGTTTCACGATATTTTTATTGTATTTTATTAATTACGACCGGTTTCGTTAACAAATACCTGAAGATGTGTAAACGAAACCGGTCGTAATTAATAAAACTCAATAAAAATACCGTGAAACAGTATATTATTTAAGTCAAATCATAAATATTTTGGAAAATTTGAATGTTGGTTTTGAACATATGTAGAAACATCGAAAAAGACTTTATAAAAAATACAGCCACCTTCATAATAATGAATGCATGATCATAGTCGCACCTGAGTTACACCAAAACAGAGCCAACGGTATAATTGGAGCGGTAATGTATTACGGGGTACCTTGGGGCTCCATCTTGGGTCCGCTAGGTCTTGTACAAAGGTTGCATATTTATTTTTATTGCAAAGCTGTTTCTTCAAGTATGAGTGTTTATTTGAAAAGTACATAATACTTAGGCATTAGAGTATAATTAGAATGGAAGAATCTGAATTCTTCCAGTAGTAACAATCATCAGGCATCAGTATAAATTATAGTATAATTACTAAGACACCTTTCAGAAACATTTCCACGATATAATTTCATCAGTTTTCAGATATTACAGCTCATATTCTTTCACTATATGCGGCGGGGCAACTGCAATATTAGTTATTTCAGCTAATATCGTGCAAGTTCCGCTGCGAGCACCTCGTTATCTTCGCGAAGTTATTTATTACTTCCGAAGCGTATGAAGTGGAACTTCGCAGATGGAGCAGACTGCCAGTATTGTGTACTTCGTTTTTTAAGTTCTTGATTGCTTTGGAACCGACTGCAATTCGTATCTCGCTATAGTTATTTTATTATTCACTAGCGTTTATGATTCTGACTGCAAGGAAAAAGAGTTAAAGGGAAAAGAGTTAAAGAGTTAAGAGGAAAAGGAATGTTTTATATTTCTACTTTGTATTATCATTATTACTTACTAAGCCCGTGTGCTCCATCTTCGGCCTCATCGCACTTACCAATACAATGACTTACCACCAGGTGAGATTAAATAAAAGTCGCGAAGAAACATATTTTTATTTTATTTTATTTTATTTGGGTAGCTTACAGCCTTATTTACAAGTTGCATATACATATATAAAAACCAAAGCCATTTATAAGCTTCCACAGTTATTAAAAAAAACTCTTAATCTAGCAACCATGTACATTTACAGATAGGCAGAGGAAAATTTGTTAGTGAGTAAGGATTTTACGGAATCAGGACTACTGTTGAAGATATCTATAGTAGGGTTATTGCTTAGCTGGTTAAATGCTGCACATGCTCTTACTAGATAGCTATTCTATGTTCTTTGAAACCATGGATTTGATTGCTTACTTAACGTATGGTTGTGGCCAATCTATTGTCAGAGTTGTTCAGGCCGCCCGTAGCCTCATGGCCTAACTACTGTTATCAGAATACCATAGCCGGTACTGACGGCTTAACGTGCTCTCCGAGGCACAGAGGAGCTCAAATAATGCCAATAGCGGTCACCCATTGTGGTTCTGATTCTGACCGCCCCAAACGTTAACTTGCACTATAACTTTGAGAACCATGCTCGTAATGGCTGTTCCCAGACGAGGGCCTCTAGGTTAGGGAAAGAGGAAGGGGGGGGGGGGGGGGGGGATTGCTCCACGCCTTTACAGTACTTTTTTTTAAATCTCTTTATTTTCATGATCACATTAAACTATGCTAAACGTTGAGGTCCGCACTAGGCAACAGCCTGTATCGCGGATGCCGGTTCAATTTTCTTATATAATAATTTACATCAATTTATAAAAGGTACTTATGAGATATTTAATTATTATTTTTAGTGTAATTTCGATTTCCATCCAAGAACCCGTCATCTCCAACAGTCACCAATTCTGCAGCCAAAGTGACCAGCTCACAAAATCACGAGTCCATTGCGTTGTGAGTTCTCAATTGAAAGAAAAGAAAAGAAAAGTTAAGAAATAACACTTGCCACAAAAAAAACATATTTAGTTGTTTAATTTTGTGTTTATTTTCACACTACTTTCCAATTCCTCGTCATAAACATCACTTAGCAACAATTGAGCCGCAGTACGACGGTAAGGAACCTCTCTACCGACGCCAGTCAGGAATCGATTCCATAATCGAGTAATCGACCGTTGACCGCGTAACCCGACGCCGGTCGCCACCGGACCTTGTGATCGATCTCATGCGCCGCTTGGCTCCTGACGGGAGCTATTATAGGCTCGTAATTTCGAAAATGTCACTGCAGGTGCTTGTTACGTGGCTTGGTCTCAATTCTCGACAACCTAAATGGAAATACAAAGCATTGATGTTTTTTTTTTCAAAGAAGAACGGATTTAGAATATCCCGCCAACACTGGTTAACGTCCCGTACGAAGCGACTAACCCGAGTAACTTTCTGGTGGTAAAGTAACGATGTCGACTTCATCGGCCATATCAACCTCCTTGCCATCAATTTCAACCTCATCGTTAGCGTTTATCTCACCTCATTTCGTGTTGGCATCTTCACTTCATCTATATTTTCAAAATTCAAATCATATTCCCATTCCATTTCTAAATTCCATTATTCCATTAATTTCATTGTTTTCTTTGTATTTTGCACTTTTTCTCTGTATTTTGTCCTGAACGGACGTTTCTCCGTTTTATTTTTGTCTCCTATTACTACCTTGTTTCTACATTTACTATTTTCTGTGTTGTTCTGTTCCTTAAAAATATAATATCTATTACCAAGTTCTTCTATTACTTCATCTGCACACTGTCCTAGAACCCTGCTAGCCGGCACCTAGAGGGCAGATTATAGCAGTAGAACTTCAGGATCCGCCTGGATAGCGACCACCTTTCTATATATCGTCTGTCGTTGCTTCGGCGTTGATGTGTTCCGGCAGTGTTTATAGAAGAGCCAGTACTTACTAACCCCGTGTGCTGCATCTTCAGCCTCATCGTCACTTACCACCAGGTGAGATTGAGGTGAAACGCGGGTTAAATAAATAAATAAAAATTCTAAGTAACATCATCTCCTATTCAACCAGGTAGTCATCTCGTGGAACAACCTACCTGAGCAAGTTGTGAATACTGTAACTAGGAATAGAGAGAGAAAGTGAGAGAATGAATGTGTGAGTGACCGAGAATAAATAACTGTGATTACATTATTTACTTTATTTCATTATTAATGTATACTGAATTAATTTGTATGTTTGTAAAGTTGTTTAAGTTGACATGTTTCTTAATTCTTTTGTATATTTCCATCTGACAAATGCATTGGAATATTTTCTGTTATGGTGCATTTTTGACTAAAAAATAATAATAGATTGGATATCCACCTACGAAACATGAAGAAACAGTCTAACCATCAAGCTGCTTGTTTGCTAACTTAAAAATAATAAAGATTTGCTCTCTTTATTTAATAATAAAAAATAAAAAAATAAATTAAAAAAAATATCGATACGGTGGAAAATATCAAAGTCGTATAATGTCAAGACTTCAAATCGATCACTGTTTTTCCTGTCGATGACCAGCCCCAGAGAGAAGGTAATCATTATGTTTCTGACTTCTATATCCCGAGTGCGAAATGATCTATTACACATGCCATACCAAATCTACTAGAGTCTATAGTCGTAGAGTGAAATTCAGCGAGATTGAGCTATTGCTTTACAGTGACTAACACATCAGGCTCGTATACACTTATTATTCATACGAATGTCAATAAATCATAACAAAAACTTTTAGCAACAGGGTTCTACAGAGTATAGTTTGATGTTTCTTCCACTGGACAATGCTAAATAACATCTAAAGCGCTGTATATGTTATGTTTATCAGAACATAAGCGCTGCAACGCTTCATCAGGTTCTACATGAGCGTCCAGATGCGTTCCCGGCACGCTTTAGTCACCATTATTGCCCATTAGCTTTATGAAAGGCCATTATATGGATTGCCAGCGATCGACTTGTAATCACATTTTATGGCCAAGTATTTGCTTTTATTGGAATTGAACTTTAAAGCGATCGATATAGTCTTTCGAGAAGTCACTTGAGTGGTTCACATTCAAGTTTAAAAAGCCTCGTAACTTTGAAGTGTTACAAAAATTATTTATTACAAATATCGTCAGTGGAAAGGAAATAACGCTAAAGCTATATATATATTATATATAACTCATAGTGCCCAAATATAACTCGTTTTTGCCCATATGGCGCTTATAGCGTTTTTTCCTTTCCACTGACGATATTTGTAATAACTAATTTTTATAACACTTCAAAGTTACCAGGCTTTTTTTTTCGTCAGTGGATAGGAAACACGCTAAAGCGCCATATGGGCAAATATGAGTTATATTTGGGCACTATGAGTTATATATGATATATATAACTCATTTTTGCCCATATGGGGCTTTAGCGTTTTTTCCTTTCCACTGATGATATGGAAATTTTTAATAAAACGATGTTTGTTTGTTTATCGTATGGTTAGTGGGTAACCTATTGTCAGAATTGTTCAATTCAGATACCCGTTAGGCTTCTGACATGGCATAACGACTGCTGTCGAATGACAACAACCGGGACCGACTGTTTAACATTCTTATATAAAACGACAATAAGAACTGATATCATCATCATCATCATCAGCCCACTCTAGTCCACTGCTGGACATAGGCCTCTCCCAGGGCGCGCCATTGAGCCCGATCTTCGGCTCTTCTCATCCAGTCGCTGCCAGCCACCTTGCGCAGATCGTCGTTCCATCTAGCACGGACGGACGTCCCACACTACGTTTGCCCAAACGCGGTCTCCACTCCAGAACTCGTCTACCCCAGCGGTTGTCGGTTCTGCGACAGACGTGACCGGCCCACTGCCACTTTAGCTTGCTAATCTTATGAGCTATGTCGATAACTTTTGTTCTGATATACGAACTGATATACGAAGTTACAACTCAAAGAAGAACAATCCGATTCTGAAGAAGTTTTTAGTTTTAGCAAATGACGAACTTCATTGTTAGTCAATGACGTGATGATTCATAGGTATGCCAAAAAGATATTCACGGCGCTCGGACCTCTCTCTCTGCTTGTCTCGACGTATCGGATTAAACTGTAATATAGATAGTAACACTATATTGTACACAAAATCAAAATCAAAATGTTTTTTATTGTCAGTAAGTACCTTATAGTACATTTTACAACGTCATTCTTTTTTACTCTACCATAGCTTCGTAAGGTGCTATAGCTGAAAGGAAAGCGGCGCAAGAAACTTTCAGCAGCACATATATTTGTTTCAAAAGATGTAAGATTACAATAATTATGAATGCTATCATATATGTACACAATGTGCAGAGCGAGAGCTGAATTTAGGACCAAGCCTCTTTATCATTTAAGGAGTCATTTATTTTATAATAACCCTTTTTACATAAGGTCCGTCTTATATGGGTCTTACACACAATAGGGTATGTGACTTTTTTTATTCCATCAATAAACTCTCATGGACATCTTGCATCTAAAATTCGTTTTTCGATAATATCTCAACTAACATCGAAGATATTAATGGTTAAAGTTAGTAGTGGGGAGATGATCTGTCCCTTTTTAGCAAAACGGTCCTTAATATGTAGCCAAGGACCTGCTCGTATGGCGCTACTGAGCAGTGACGTCACGCCTCTGTTTTGCCATCTCTTTCTACCGTCTAATTTCTGATTGCCTGTAGCTATTTTATTTTTCAACGTATTTCAACTATGTTCCCTCTATTACTCTATCTATATACTCTATTACAGGAATAGTAGCAATAGGTATATGTATAAAGGCGCCTTTACCGCTTAGGGCGATCATTTCCAGACTACCTGTGTTTCAGTGTTTCTATTTGACTACAGAGCCCTAAAAATCACAGACATGTTAGTACTGAAACATATAGACATTCTTATAAATATATTTATTGTGGTTCAACATAACACAAAGGATGATCAAAGTGACGACCTGACGAGGGGCAGAAAGGACTGTGACAGCCGTCTCTGGAGAAGACAGGACATTGAATTTGAGTAGAACTGCTCTGTGGTTTCTTTTATACAACATAAAAGTATATACATTGTAATGTAAATAAACAACTCGAATTAGCAATAGGTGTTATGAATTTCATTTTATCTGCCTACCCCGCAAAGGACATAGCGTGAGATAGATAGATAGAAACACCATATTGTACACAAATACAGGAAAAGTAAAAACTACAAGGATAGTAACACAATATGTACAAAGGCGGTCTTTTCGCTTAAAGTGATCTCTTCCAGGCAACCTCTGAAGGTAATTGGACATTAAAGAGATTAGCGACAGTGTAGTGTGAAGATATGAAAAAGGTTACTATGGTTATGGTTACGTGAGGTTGTGTATGTATGTGTTATGAATAGTTCCCTAAGAGGCAGTAAAAGTATCCTTATGATTTTCATTGATTTCTTGTTGGATACAGGAGTTTATTGCCAAAAACGAAAAATGGGGGTGGTATGAGACTAAACGCAAGCCAGGGTTCACGTGGCGCCACCCAGTCAGTTGAAAGCGAGGCATCATAATCAGAATGTCCAGGAGGTCGCACAAGATCGCAAAAAGTGGATAGCAATATTTAGTTAGCTATACCCCAGCAGAGGGTGACAGGAAGTAAAGAAGAAGATGATGACTCTGCAGAGTCAGTCTGGGGAGGTTGCAATGCATTGTTGTTTGGATTTGAAGGGTAAGAGATGCTGAATTCTTTTTTACCAGACTACGCGAAGCAAACTGTCATAACCCTCCTTGGTTATGATTTTAGCAGTCTATGTATTTATGTACTACAAATGAGGCTCTCCATCTTCAAAGTTAGTAGCGCATCGAAAACCCTTTAATAACATATTGAGGTGAGATGTCCGTTTGCTCATCTGCTCTAGTCAAAAACTCTGGACCGATTCTAAAAATCCTTTCATCTTGTAGTATTTATTTTCTTCTATGAAACAGTGACAGAATTTTAAGAATCGGTCCAATATTTGCTCCTGTATACCTTTAGCTACATTTGGCTGTAGAATGTAAATACACACCTCCAATAAACTGATGTCTTGACAGAGTTAATGAAGTGCAATGGTTAGCCATTGACTTCTAATTTCATGCACTGGTTACTACATATGTTCAACTTTCCTTGTATTGATTTCCTTTGCCGTCAACTCAATAACCAGTCACATTTTGTGGTGTAGGTAATATTGCAAAATTGTAAAGGTTCCTATCACGGGTTACCCTTTTTTTTCATTAACCACCGACCGATCAAATCTGATAAAAATTGGATCAGTGGTTTCCAAGGTCTTGGAGTATCTTTGATGTCAGTAGGGATCTCTGGAATAGTAAAATCTAGATGGTTCGAATTTGAGCTCAAATATTCGGGCTCATGGTGCATTTCCGACATCTGAAGCCTTGAGGATCTGATGAAGGAAAAAGTAAGTGGATTTCAATTTTGCAATATGAATGTTGAAGAATTAGGAGATTATCAGCCTGCCGAAACTATAATACTTAGTTAGATGAGGTCTTCTCGAACTAAAGTCGTATGGAATCCTGAGACGATTCAAGAGAAAAAAATATTTAAAGATGGCGGTCAAAAAATAAATGGAAATGATGATGCTAGGAATTTTAAGATAGCTATAGCGAGGCCGAATGCCGAGCTCCACGTAGGGCGAAGCCCGGAGCGTCCCCCCGCGTTCAGGCACCGCAGGTCTAACCTGCTGAATGTTCTTAGCCATGTCAGATGGAAATTGGATCAGTGGTTAATATTAAGTAAGATCTTAAGTATCTTGGGATGTTGGAGTATGATGGGATCTCTGGAACGGTACACTTAGGTGGTTCGAGTTTGAGCTCGAGTATTTATGACCATGGTGACCTTCCCACATTTGGAACCTTGAGGACCTGATGATCACCAGGAAAAAGTAAGGGGATCTCCACAATGGTACGTCGGGGTTTTTTAATTTAGTTATTATAGAACGCGTTACGAGAGGATATGAAATGACGTAATGTGCTGGTCTGGATGTGTATAGTTCCTATATTGGCGAAGTCCCATTGAAAATATCGATAGCGCGTTCTATGTTTGTATGGAAATACGTACTCGATGTACTCTGTCGGCGAGTTGACTGAACTAATCGTAATGGCGCGACGTGCGTCGCCATATCAATTTAAATGTGACATTCAGCTGATTGTACAGTTAAAAAAATCCTAACCAGTAGCACTTCCAGACGTGAACGCTTATGCACCAGCTGCAGACAATACTATTATACTCAAACGTTCTTTACAAACTTAAAAGTATTCCAAAATGAACAGACATTCGAATAAAAGACGTAAAAAGAAAATTATAAAAGGACTATTGGCCCAAGTTTGTTACCACAGTTGGCCTCGGGACACCGACACGCGTGTATAACTTGTCTATTTTATTATTTAACTAAACGTACCGCTCCAGGCCTCGTATTTGGCATTTTTACTCGGAGAATTCTTAGAGGTACAAGTTAGTACCTATATAAATTAACTGCATGGTTTATGGGCAGGCTAGATAAGACATATGCCAGAGGTGAAAGAGAGCCTTTGGATATGTATTTTTACTCATAACAATATTTCTTATCGTCCAAGATATTACACGACGCTTTAATTGACAGTTATAAAGATGAGAGATTAATTTATAATAAATGAAATTCTTGAAAAACATAATGATAACGTGATTATATCGTAATCACGTGCTTCCAGAAATTCGAGTGCATTACTAAAATTACCCACGGTCTCCAAATTGAGTAATCAACCTTACAAATAAATAAGTTTTACTTTAAGAAAACCTTTTTGGTGCCCCCATTGCAAAAACAAGTTTGTAATTATTATAATAAAAAATAAAAATAAAATAAAATAAAAATTTATTAATGCAGACAGTATCTTTTACATTTTCTCAGATTTCCCTGGCTCCCACACTAGGATGCCCTGTGTTGTGGGGGCCAGTCTCTTCCGATAAATAAATTATGAAAAAACATAAGGCAATGCTAAATTAAACAGTTAAGTATGCGTGTATGTGGTGTGTGTGAGGGGTGTGTGCGTGAGATGGCGTGTGTGTGATGTGTGGTGTGTGTATGTGGTGTGTGTGTGTGTGAGAGAGGGGGTGTATGTTGGTAGGTGTAAGGGTCAGTGTGCGTCCCTGATGTATTTAAGTATTATATTTTCATGTATGTCGGTAGATTATATTCCTGTGAAAAGAAAACCTACATTCGATTGCTTATTATACTTAGACCCAAATATAATTTTTTTCAAAGACTTACGTACATTTACCGACTGTTCTAACGGTGAAGGAAAACATCGTGAGGAAACCTGCATGTCTGTGGAAATTAAAAGTTTCCGATGGCGTGTGAAATCCACCAATCAGCACTGGGCCCGCTCGGTGGGTCATGGCCCGTACCCCCTTGTGTAAGGGGAGGCCTGTGCCCCAACAGTGGGGACGTTAATAGGCTTTTTTTAAAATATATGTACTACTAAACCCGCATTTGACCTCGATCTCGCCTGATGGTAAGCGACGTGATGTCGTCGATGGAGCATGCGGGTCCAGTAAATGCCTATTCACTCTGGCCTTGAAGATCCCAAGGTTGTAGGTTTCGGGAAATACAGACGCCGGCAGGCTGTTCCATTCCTTAGCCGTTCGCATAATGAACGAAGAAGCAAATCCTTTCGTACGAGCAGATGGGATATCAACAACATAAGGATGGAACCCCTCCCCGCGCCTGGTAGTCCGAAGGCGGAATGGAGATGCTGGAATTAGGTCGTGCAATTCCGATGCGCACTCTCCGAAATGTATCCTATAAAATACCGATAGACAGGCAACCTTGCGCCGATGTTCCAGGCTGATAATGAAATAGTGATAACTAAATAAAGATGAGAGAGAAAAATAAATTGACCATCACTGAACAACCGTAAGTCGTAAGTCGTATTTCCTACAAAACTCAAAGCAAACACAAATCGAAGCGGAATTGTGTTGAAGCAAGTACGGAACATTAAACTACTTGAATGAGGTTTGGAGCGAGCAAACATTGCCGTGGAGCTCCACGAATTGGTTCGAAACACTTTGCTGGTTCATGGATTTGGTTCAGCTGTTTTATTTGTCTTCGCTTTCTTGTAATACAAATACAATATTGATTCGTGGGCTAGAAAATTGTCTACAGGATCCTGTTCAACAATGGAAAGAATATATTTGTATTCCAAGACGGTAGATGTTAACAAGGAAAGAATAAGAAGGGAAGGTTGTATCACAATACTGTAGAAGGTAATTAATCTATATCTATCTTTATTAGAGCGTCGGTGGCGTCGTGGCTAGGACACCGGACTCCCATGCGGGAGGTCCGAGTTAGAAACCAGGCAATGCCATGTACCAATAAGTTTTTCGGTTTTTTCAAAGACTTACGTACATTTACCTACTGCTGCTGAAACCTGCATATTGAGATAACTAGTGTGTGAAATGGGGAAGGCAATGGCAAACCATCCCATTAAATCTGCCACGAATGTGATTAATTCCTTAGAAAGATCACGACCCTCAGCAATGAGGAAAACGACTTAGAAGAAGAATCTATACTAATATTATATTGACTCAAGATACCCTACGACTTTAGTTCGAGAAGACCTTATCTAACTATTATAGTTTCGGTGGGCTGATACTCTTCTAATTCTTCAAGTTTCATATTACGAAAATGAAGTCCATTTATTTATCCTAGTCATCATCAGATCCTTAAGGTTTCAGATGTCGGAAACGCACCATGGACTTGAATATTTGAGCTCAAAACCGTCTGGCTATTACCGTTCCAGGGATCCCATCTGACATCAAAGATACTCAAAGATCTTGGAAACCACTGATCCAATTTTTACCAGAGCTAGCTAAGAACACTCTCAGCAAAATTCTCTATAATAAAAAAACCGGGTCCAAATCAGATCATCCGTTGTTATGTTATGATGCCACAGACAATCAGACAGACAAACGTGTCAAACTTATAACACGCCCTCCCTCGTTCGGTCGGGAGTTAAAAATGGCGATATTCAGAGGTCAATATCTCGGAAACTATTTGAGCTACTTTTATGAAATTTTGGATTCATCAGACATACAAAAGGCTTTATCAGACATACAAAATTACAAGTGTGTAGATGAAGTAAATTTTGAGTTATAGGGGGTCAAAAATCGCTTGAAATGGTTCCTGTAATATAAGTTAATATAACACACGTGTGTCGTCGCCCTTTTCTTCCGAACTTGGCGAACACACTACCGTGTGTCTAGATAAAATCTAAAGAACTTATATTACTATTTATTATTATTATATATTTATAGACAGGCAGCATATATACCGATGTGTCTATGTCACAGTGTTGGAAAGTTATAAGTTCTTAGTTTCATAGATTTCACAGTAATAGGTTTTACTATGAAAACTGCATCAAACCGTTATATACTAAATTTAGAATAGCAGTCAGTGGAGGTTTGCGTTAAAAATTCCTTTAGACTAGCACCTACTAACACTAAGTTGCCTGCAGTTTTCAGACTCTCACTGTAACGTGAAGTAACGGGATTAGCAATGCAAAACTAATTTTCACGCGACCACTACCTCGGAAAAGCGAAGCCTAACCAAGTTATGTGTGCATATAAAATGTATATTTGTTTAAGCCACTCGTATTACTATAACCAGCTACATTATAAATAAGATCTTAGCAGGAAGGCTAGCAGTGACTAGATAAGATAAGATTTATTGTGTAAAAGTTTAGGTAAGAATTACAAATATTATTATTATTGGATTAGCAGGCAGGCGGCTAATGCTGGTGTGGCGACGCACGACGCGCGCCACTACGAAACAGTACTCACATGGGCGTAGAACGCGCTATTGAAATTTTCCTAGGACTTCGTATATATACGAGTTCCAAACATCCATAGTTTGACCAGCACATCTGGTCACCAGGCACAACACCCCGCCTGGTGGAAGATTTTCCCTTTCATACAACTGACGTTACGTCATCCATGTCCTCATCATAGCGCGTTCCTACACTGGTTAGCCTGTTTCTTCACATTTCGTAAGTAAATTTAAATTGGTTTACAGTTTCAGCATTCACAACTTGCTCAGGTAAGCCGTTCCACGGGATGACTACCCGGTTGAAGGAGATGATGTTTTGGCCGTGTGTTGGCCGTGTTCCGTACTAGTTGTGTGCAGTGTCTTCTTGAGTGCTCCTTCAAGTTCAATATAAAGAAATTCTTCAGTTCATCTGTGTTATAATAATTGTTTAGAATTTTGTAAGTCTCTGTAAGGTCGCCTCTATCTCGTCGGTGTTTCAGTGTCGGCAAATTCAGTCTTTCCAACCTCTCCTCATACTCTAGGTTCATGGTACCCATTGGTAAGTATTGCAGATATATTTGCATAAACATGTCACACTAAACTTTACCTTTACAGGCATATAGATATCCTTTTTAGGCTTTATTTTATTTTTTATACACCGAATTCAGTAGTTAATAATGTTTATACAGATTTTGAGAAGAAAACAAAAAAGAGAAAGAGAATGTCTTAAAAATTTCAATAATATTAAATTTTAAGTTTATTCCATTTATAATAATAATTATAATTTATAATAATTTTATTTGATACATTACATTATACATTAAACTATAGGACTCCGCACTAGGCAACAGCCTGTATCGCGGAGGCCGGTTCAATTTTCCTTATCTAATAAATAATTACATCAATTTATACTAAGATATATTTATTTATGAGATATTTAATTATTATTATTTTATATTAATTTTATTACTTATTTATATTATACATTTATTAAAATAAACAGAAATCAGGATGAGAAAGTAATTAACTACGGAGTGTTGTACAACGATGAGCGTGAGTGTACTAGGGTGTCTTAAGGTGAGTGTGTGTGTGGATGAGTGTATATTGTGGTTTGGTGAAAGAGGGAGGATATTCATGGTGAGTGCAGTCAAGTGTGCCGTGGAAGTCAGTGATAGAGCGATCGCGAAACAATATTAGACAGACACAGATATTTAGACAGATATTAGACAGAATAAGAATATCGATTTTGTGAGAACATGAATGAATAAGTTGTACGTTGTTTTATCTTTATAGAGATATGATTATTGTATTTAATCTACTGTTTAGTTACTATACGATACATTAAGTACTGTATTGTGTCAAACATGAATTCACAGTATCTTAGTTTTAACTGTATTGCTGTGCAATTTTTGTAATAAAATAAATAAATCTGGCTCAGAGAGCTCTTTGAGTCTTCAAAGAGCTCATGCGTCTGCATGTCTGCTGATGACATATTTTAATAATTTTATCTTCTCATCCGTGTTGAGAAGGATACCTCTCGTTCCTAATCCGAAGAATTTAGCATGATGAACGTGGCAGACATTCTAAAACCCTTTAAAAAAAATAACATCAAATTATAACTATGAAACTTAATAAACTTAAATTTACTCTGAAATCATGGCTTGTGGAAAGATGTTTTTATAGCGTCAAGGAATTTTGGACGATAAACGTTGATTGATTGCTAATTTATATTTAATTTGGATTATTATTGACATTTTGTAAATGTAATATTACGGTTACGGTTTTAGACATTTATTTCACTAAAAAAAGGATATAATCCACTTTGCTTAGGGAAATACAGGATAAACTTATTAACAGTGTGTATGGTAGACATAAGACTTATAAATTAAATTACTAATGTATAATATAATCTAATTGAAGAGCTGTAGTTTTTCTTAGCTGCGGGTAACTAGAAGACGAGTAACACACAAAATAGGTATAATTAGGATTCAATTAATATTATTGACATTGTATAAATTTTAATGACATTCTCTTTTTTTATATCGTTTTTATTTTTTTATTTTCATAATCTGTATAAATGTATGTTTTTATTAATTTGTGAATTTGGTGTATATGCCTGTAAAGGTGGAGTTTAGTGTGACATGTTTGTGCAACTGTATCTGCAATATTTGTAATTATTACCTAAACTTTTACACAGTAAATCTTATCTTATCTTATCTTATCTTAAAAAGGTTGTCGCCAAATTCTTTCTTATTATCGTTTGTATATGTATTTTACGTGTA
This sequence comes from Hofmannophila pseudospretella, assembly GCA_947369225.1. Taxonomy (NCBI): domain Eukaryota; kingdom Metazoa; phylum Arthropoda; class Insecta; order Lepidoptera; family Oecophoridae; genus Hofmannophila; species Hofmannophila pseudospretella. The sequence goes on along the minus strand of OX376318.1, from coordinate 13,538,661 downwards.
TGGGCCGGATTAGAATATCCCTGCCCCTGGTCAAGCGTGTCGTACGAGACGACTATCCCGTGTAACTTACCGGTGGTACCCCTTAGAGTCTGCCTGACTAGAGACCACCATTCTATAATATATAGGGTCCTATTTTATTAGCGGCAAATATTTCTGGAATGTCGTCTATAGGTTATTAAAAAAAAGGAAAAATTTTTTTTACTTATCAAATTTCCGAAGAAAAACGACAAAATTGTCTCAAAATTCTACAAATAAATAAATTATTACAATAAACAATACAATACAAAACCATTTATTGCACACTAATATAATTACACGTACATATCTAATCTTATTGTGGTTAAAGATCATTTAATTTCTCCAAGAAATTACATTTCACTTAAAAGAGAAACTTAAAACTTAAATAAATGTTGATATGTGGGTAGTTGCAAAAAGTACTATATCAAAGACAAGTCAGTGATAAAATGGTATTTCACTTGTCTTTTAAATAAATCGAAAGATTTTGTATTTTTGATATCTGCCGGTAGATTGTTATATAGTTGTGCTCCTTCAAATCTTATATTTATTTTACCATAATTTGTTCTTGGTGGGCGCGTGCATAGGTAGTTTGCTCTGCGAGTGCGGTATCTTCCCATCTCACCAGTTTTAAATTCTATTTCTGTATGTATGGATTTAGTTATAATTTTACGAATAAGCTAAAATTATTGCTGTTTTAATACTGAAATAACGACTTGAATGAATGTATGCCACTACGCAAAATAATGGAGTATACTCGTATTTTTCTTTAGTATGGAGAATTTTCATACAAGTAACAGAGTTATTGTTTCGTGTAAAGTGGTACAAATGACCAGCACATACCCTCCTCCAAATATTTGCTACTAATAAAAAAGGACCTTATATAAAGTCTGTCGTCAAATATCTTTGCTTCGGCAGTGTTTATAGAAGAGCCAGTACTTCCTAAGCCTGTGTACTCCATCTTCGATCTCATCGTTACTTACCACCAGGTGAGATTGAGGTCAAACCCGGGTTTAGTCGTAAATAAATAAACAAAGGAAGAACATGTTTTTTTCTAAACTTGCGTGTTTTATCGTCTCTAATTCATCATGCGAAGCTTTCCTTAAAAATCTTAAATCAAGTGACTTTAGTTTGTAGATCTAGGATATTAAAGAACGAGCCAGAATACGTTTTAGAGACGAGACTTTGTAAAACTGACATTCTTCTTAGTCGAGTCCTCATTGCTGTGGGTTGTAATCATTCTAAAGAATTAATCACATAGAACGACTCTCGTGGCAGATTTAATGGGGTGGTTTGCTATTGCCTTCTCCATTTCACACACTGGTTATCTCAGTATGCAGGTTTCCTCACGATGATTTCCTTCACCGTCAGAACAGTCTGTCAATGTACGTAAGTCCTTCGAAAAAACTGAGAAACCCATTGGTACATGGCATTGCCTGGTTTCGAACTTGGACCTCCCGCATGGGAGTCCGACGTCCTAGCCACGACGCCACCGACGCTCTAACTCGGGTTTAGTCGTAAATAAATAAACAAAGGAAGAACATGGTTTTTCTAAACTTACGTGTTTTATCGTCCCTCATCATGCGATATTACATAAAGTTTCCTTAAAATTCTGTCAAAATCTTAAATCAAGTGACTTTAGTTTGTAGAGCTAGGATATTATAGAACGAGCCAGAATACTACTACTACAGAATAATGGTAGTGGTAGATCCTAATGTGAAGAATCTCCTGGGGTGGTACCACCCTCTTATCTATTTCTGCCGTGAAGCAGAAATGCTTCAATTTCTGTGTTTCGGTCTGAAGGGTAAGAGAACCAGCGTAATTTCCGGCACATGAGGCAATCCATCTTAGTCCTCAATTGTAGCAGCACATCAAAAACCCTCCAACATTAATACAGTGAGGTGAGATGTCTATGGGCGACGGTGACCACTTACCATCTGGTGGCAAATTACAATCAAGTAACAATGTAGTTACAATGTATCCATAAGTAAGACATATCGGTGTCTACTACCTGTACTGGCCTTATATAATGGCATGGGGATACACGTCTATAAAACTTAAGTATTTATAAGTTTTAGGGACGAAACTTTGTAAAACTGACATAAGTATTACAAATGAAGGAACCTACATATCAAACAGTATTACAGACGTGAAACAATGTTGTTGTTGAATTTTGAAGATCCTTGGTCTGTACAAATTATTCCAGGCCCGTAGTCTTTACGGTTCTATAATTTTGCCAGAAGCGAAATTTCGTAAGTCCTTTGCTCGTAAAATTATGACGTCAAAGTCGAACACAATTTAGACATTAAATCTTGAGTTGATGACCATAGCAATTGTGGTTGTTTTAATGAGATTTTTATTATGGCTGGAAATAAACATAATAATGCTTTTAATTCCTAGTAGTTTTATTGCTACATAAATAGTAGAACTGTGGGAAAAGGTTTCAGCTTCATCATCATCATCAGTTCATCATTTTATTGTATAAGGAGAGCAGTCGAGCAAATGGGCAACCTCATAGTACCTAAGTGGTCACCGTCGTCACCTATAGATCTCACCTTACTATGAAATCACAGAACTTTTGATGTGCAGCTAACCTTGAGGACTTAGGAGTGAGGAACTTGTGGCACTCCTAAGTCTTCAAGGTTACTATATAATTATAGGAACATGAGGCACTTCTAAGTGTATCATTAGGGAGTGATCCCTGGCACACAGGTGATGCCTGAAAATCAGCACCGCCGCGCCGTGCTAAATCCTCTGCGGCAACAGGCTGAGGCAGTCCCCTTTTTCCGGTGCTGCACACCACCTTCATCAAACTTAATTACTTTTGTTTATTTATTATTTTTATCTTATATTTGTTTTAAATTATGATAATTCCTATATTCTGTACCTAATTGTTTGTATGTGTGCGCACTTGGTAATAAATTCTTTCTTACTCTCTTTCTTTCTTTATAAGTCTTCAAAGTTCCTATATAATTATAGGAACATGAGGCACCCCTAAGTCCTCAAGGTTAGCTGCACATCAAAAGTTCTGTGATTTCATAGTGAGGTAAGGAACCCTTCAAACCGAAACACAGGGATGCAAGCACTGCTGCTTAGCAGTAGAAATAGGTAACCCACCCTGGCGAACCTGCACATACTCATAAGGCTCTACCACCTTCTAAAACTATTATAAGTGTTACCAATCTTACGCGAGCTGAGCTCTTATCCAACAGCAAGTATTTAAACGAGGTTTGAACAACAAACTTGCCTGATAGCTTGTACTTTGACTTAGAATTGCAGTTAATGCAACTAAGTGTAGCAGGATTTACAACTGAGTTGGAGGTGCAGCAATTATTACAGATAGATAGATAGATAGAAACACTTTATTGTACACAAAATCAGGAAAAGTAAAAACTACAGGAACAATAGCACGATATGTACAAAGGCGGCCTTATCGCTTAATGCGATCTCTTCCACGCAACCTCTGAAGTTAATTGGACATTAAAGAGATTAGCGACAGTGTAGTGTGTAGATATGAAAAAGGTTACTATTACTTAATATACAGTAAATATAGTAAAATAAAAGTAATAAATTGAGAGTAAAATACTCTTAGATACGAGTAGAGCGTCTGTGCTCTCTGACATGGCCCAACGACTGCAGTCGTTCGACAGCCAGAACCGACAGTTTAACGTGATCTCCGAGGCATAGACCGACTCAGATTAAAATATGCCATTAGTACCGACCCATCCTGGATCAGAAAACGTCCAACGTTGCGTAACTTTTTGAGCTTTCTTGGTTATTGTGAGCTCAAAACAACCCCAAACCTTGGTAAGAATCCCGTAGTTAACAATTACAAATATACTTTATTGCACACCCGGGACAAAAACAAAATATACGCCATAAAGAAAGTTACAATACAATGTGCAGAAGGCGGCCTTATCGCTTTAAGCGATATCTTCCCGGCAACCTTCAGGTGATGGAAAAATACTTACTTACTCCGCTGGCGCAGCGACCCGAAGTGGATCTTGGCCTTTTGCCTTGATCTTGATCTTAGCGATGGCGCTCTTTGGTATCGATGGAAAAATAACTAACTAATAATTAACTATAGTGTTGCTTAACTTTATTATTTGTGGTTGCAGGATAACTTTCGGTTCATTGTTTCTTACTTTATGACACGCCTCAATAACTTCATTAAAAACTAACATTGTTCATTTTATCCATAAATGTTACGGCGGCGTATATGGCGTTGCAAAAGCCATTGTGTCTGCAGGAAGCTTCCATTCCAGCCTTTTTAGGCGTTCCTTTGGCGATCACCATGGCATGACTAACCGGAGTATGAGGTTAATGACCTGGCAAGTGACAATGCATATTGGTGCTTCATTAGGCTGGGTAAACAATACAGTGATTGTCCCGCTTTTAAGAAACTTTTTTCTTATTAATACACAAAGACAAAACTCCAATGGAGTTGCAAGCAGAAACTGTAATATCAACTGTAGAATTATACTCGTAATATAAGATCGCAACTAGAGGTGCACTGGATAGTTGTTTGGCCGGTTATCCGGATACCGAATATTCGGCCGAAGGGAAGACGCTACAAGCAGTGTTGCGCTTGCATGCTCTCACGCGCTCACTTGTGCGGTTTACTAATAATTGTCTGCTAATGTTGATTTTTAAATAATTATCTCAGTAATTTGAATAAGGAAATGAACACTGTCTAGGCATAGACAGATGCAAATTGTATTGTTTTCAGTTTCTTTATTATAACGAAATTTATTGTAACTTAATGATAGGTAAATATACAAACAAAATCATTGTGTCATTTTTATTACTGAGTCTTAATTTTTTGTTCAACTTATTGTTTGAATGAAAAATCCGGTGTGGTCGGATAATATCTCCTACTATCCGGTATCCGTTCGGATAGCAAAAATCGTTGGCGCGATCTATGTATGATCGCGCGGACAACGGTCCCCACGAACACCTGCGGAACATCGCCCCCTTGCACGCGCGAGTTAGTGCGCCCCCAGTCGCGACGTGACGGCGAGCGGTGATCGTAGCGTACAGACCCCCCCCCCCCCCCCCCCTCAACTTCTGTATATATAGCCATAAAGTCCGCTTCACATAGTGGCTCCAATTACCGGAGATGCTGTATCACTCCGAGCTTCTGCCCGGGCACGAGGTTCGCCTCAAGGTCCGCACTCCACTCACCCCCCTCAGGGTTCGAGTGACGACTCGCTTGCTTGCTGCATGCTCTCACGCGCTCACTTGTGCGGTTTACTAATACTTGTCTGCTAATGTTGATTTTTAAATATTTATCTCAGTAATTTGAATAAGGAAATGAACACTGTCTAGGCATAGACAAATGCAAATTGTATTGTTTTCAGTTTCTTTATTATAACGAAATTTATTGTAACTTAATGATAGGTGCTTAAATAAACAAACAAAATTATTGTGTCATTTTTATTACTGAGTCTTAATTTTTTGTTCAACTTATTGTTTGAATGAAAAATCCGGTGTGGTCGGATAATATCTCCTACTATCCGGTATCCGACCGGATAGCAAAAAGGATACAAACCGGATATCAGGTACACCTCTAATCGTGACTACTGTTCAACACTATTTCATCAATAATTTCTTTCAAAGCATTCCATATGGCAACCAGGTTGAATTGATCTTTTCTCTCTTCAAACTTTGTAGTTAACTTTGTGCAGTAGTTTAGAGAAAAACGAAGTTACCTTTCCTAGAATAGAGTTGTATTCCAATTCCGACCTTTCGCAGGAATAATCAAACAGAAACTCACGTCTGTAAAGGCCCTAAGTTGGTAGTATTTTTTTACGTGAGACTGGTACATATTTTATGAATACCGTTTAAGTATATTGTCCATAAATATCTTCTGCCGTGACGTGAATATGCTCGGGGAAGCGATCCTTTTACGCCTTTAGAGGTCATATTTCGCATATCAATGTTTGCTTAATAAACATATCTAAGTATTTTTTGTGTTGCCAGTGTAGGAATAAGAACAAAAGATGTTTTTGCGGCTCACTAGTTTTTTAAACCAGAAACCTCCCTCTCGGAACCTCCATAGGTAGAGTTCCTACGCAAGATCGAATGATCCTTTGATCTAGATTTCATTTGAACAGTGACTGTTTCATACAAATCAAATTTCAGTAGATCTTATTGATAGTAGATCTGCCCTTTGTTTCCCAAGCAATCTCGCGATTATCGGTTAATCATTTCCCCCCTTTAATCGCAAAATATCACAAAGTACATAGTAGGTAGTCATTTATAGCTTTCGTTAGAAGGAACAACGTACAACAAGGTGCAACGTACGACTCGATTTTCATACAAATCATTTAAGACATTCATGTATGCCAGTGTAGGAATAAGAACGAAAGATATTTTTGCGGCTCATTAGTTTTTAAACCAGAAAAATCGCAGATTTCTCTCGTAACCTCCATAGGAACCTGCATGTTGAAATGCTTTTGTCTATAACGTGAAGAATATGACGGTCGCCCTGAAAACATAATTACACGAGGGATTTTCCGGCAGTTTCTAATCAACTCAACAGATGGCGTTGATTGTGTACTGGAATGTTAAAATGTGCCAAAATATGGGTACCTAGCATGTACCTAGGCTATACAAATTGAATTAAAAAAAAACTTTCTTGTTTTATGATTGGGTAAGGATGAATTCGATGAATTTCTATATCTTTATAAAAAATTAATTACAATGCAATGGAAAAACATTATGTCAAAACAACTTCTCTGTCACTTTGACATTCCTGTTAGATGCAGCGTCATCTATCTCGATTGGTAGAAACCTAATCTGGAAAAACCCTCATTGAGACATAAAACGATACAGAATTCTCCCACTTCGCGCAGAATCCCCCCGTAAGTGTTTCTCTATTTCCCCACAAGTGAGTTTAAGTGGGGAAAACTCGACGGTGGCTAATTTGAAGCGCTCTTAACATCGTCCTGCCGCCACGTGTTCTGAATCCTGATACTTTAGTGGACAGTGGCGAACAAAATTGCTAGTGTTGTATCTCTTGAAACGGGAGTACATTTAGTCCTCGGGTGACAAGGGTGACACCACAGGGTGAAACCAAGTTAACCGAGTCGAAAGTCGAGCGTCCTCGCCGAGACGAGCGTCGATAGCCTAGTGGCTAGGACGCCGGACTCCCATGCAGGAGGTCCGAGTTCGAAACCATGTAGTGCCATGTACCAATGAGATTTTCGTATTTTTCAAAGTCTTACGTACATTTACCGACTGCTCTAACGGTGAAAGAAACATCGTGAGGAAACCTGCACACTGAGATGATCCGTGTGTAAAATGGGGTTGGCACAAAAGGGTCGAGGTGAAGGATCGAAGTGCCGCTGGATTATTCCCGGCCCCATCATAAGATAAGATAAGATAAATACCCTCCTCTCTAAACTAGTTAGGTAATTGGCTTTGAGATCTGTTTCCTTTTTCAGCAAATTGCAAAGTATGCATTCCATTTCACTTTCCAGATATGTAACTTAAAGGAAATAAAAGGTTTCAGGTTGTTAAAAAGGCGTGTGAAATCCACCAATCAGCACTGGGCCCGCTCGGTGGATCATGGCCCGTAACCCCATATTCAAGGGGAGGCCTGTGCCTCAACAGTGGGGACATTAATAGGCTGATGATGAAGACGACAGTAAAAGTGACAGTGGCTGTTTCATACAAATCAAATTTCAGTAGATCTTATTGTTAGTAGATCTACCCTTTGATTCTCAAGCTATCGCGCGATTATCGGTTAATCATTACCCCCCTTTAATCGCAAAATATCACGAAGTACATAGTAGGTAGTCATTTATAGTTTTTTTTCTCGTTAGAAGGAACAACGTACAATAAGGTGCAACGTACGACTCGGTTTTCATACAAATCATTTAACACATCATCATCAGCAGCCTATTATTGTCCCCACTGCGGGCCCAGTGCTGATTGGTGGATTTCACACGCCTTTGGTTTTTTTTTATTTAATCAGATATGCAGGTTTCCTCGCGGTGTTTTCCTTCACCGTTAGAGCAGTCGGTAAATGTACTTAAGACTTCGAAAAAATCCGAAAAACTCATTGGTACATGGCATGGTTTCCAAGCCAGACCTCGCGCATGGGAGTCCGGCGTCCTAGCCACTAGGCCACCGACGCTCTCGATATAATGTTATATAAACGTTTTTATATTCGTTAGAATGCATTTAACTTACGCAAGTTATGTATTTAACTTTGATATAGGTAGGTAGGTACATAATGAATTGATATCAGATACTAAATGTATACTTCAAAACTAAAATCCTTTCAACAATGCATACAGTAACACATTCGTGTCATATTCGTGTAATATTTTACTACCATCAGATCAATCACATTGTACTGTCGCCAAATAAAAAAAATATTGCAATCTATTTCAATTAAACTTTAATTCACACTTGAAGGTTTTCAAACATATATTCAAAATTGAAAAATAAATTACAATAATTGTTCATTATTTTTGTATTAGTGACAATAAAACAGCATGACGTAATTAGGTAACAATAACAATATACAAGTGAAATATATCAATATGCAAAATAATTCGTATGAAAACCGTGTCGTAACGTAACGTAACGTTACACGTTAACAAAACTTAAATTTATTATTGTGTTACCCTCAAAAGGTGACACCAACGTTATAACTTCCACTCTAGCGATGCTACAGAGTGCAAGTATGCATACGACGTTATATCCAGTACTAAATTGGAAGTCAGACGCTGACTCATACAATTCTGTATCTGTTCAAAGTATGGCTCTTCTTTGCAATTCAGTTTGTACAATATGCAACGGTATTGGAACGTAGTATATATTCGTATGTAAAGTGAATAGCGCATTCTGAAGCTGATTGTACAGAGAAGTGTACATTTGTAGATTTCATTGATACGAAGAGAAATTTATTCCACGAATGATAAAGTGAGTTCTTCTTAGTCGTGTTCCTTATTTATGAGGGTCGTGATAATTCTATGGACATAAACACATAGAGCTACTTTCTGCATTGCATGGTTTCGAACCCGGACCTCCTGCATACTAACCGCACTACGCCACCGACGACGCGACGCTCTTAATTTTTTTTTTTACTAAGTGTACGATCAATATTACAAACAGATTTCTTACCATTTTCGTTTTGTTTTGAAACCCGATATTATTAAGTTACTCTATAGCATACTCTTTAGCTAATCCCCAAAATGAACTCAACCCTTCGGCAACCCCTGAAGACAAGTTAATCTTCATCATAATCGTATCCTCACGGAAACTATCCAAAACTTGATAAAGACGGCTCTATTTCCTGTTTCGATAAATACGAAGTTTGTAAAGGGTCTGTTGAAGATGTCCTCAACTCTTAACAGAATTTACTTGTCAAATTCTTAGTATAACTTAACCATAAATCGGTATTTAGTTTACCCTTTTTATCTACAACATATAATAGTGTTGCCCATCCATCATAACCCATAATCCTTTCTTACCATCAGCCCAAATTAAGCCTTTTCCTCCTCTTCTAGTATCAGTATATCCCTTTCTCCTATTTTAAGGAGCTAACCGTCCGCCCAGGCTAACAGATTCAATAGGAAACAAAAATGTCGAATATGAATTTCTGCCATCATTAATGTTGGTCAAAAACGCTAAAGTCGCAACATATACCGCAGAACCGATAATTCTTGGGGTAGATAAAGTTCTTGTGAATAGATCGCGATAAGGTAAATATACTCGTAGTGTGGAAGGTGGCCCTGTTAGATGAAACGATAATCTGAGCAAAGTGGGCTAGAAATGATATCGGGCTTAGTGACACGCCTTGGGGGACGCCTATTCTATTATGACGCCCAGTACACAAGGATAGGCTGCTAGTATTAGCCCAAGCTTCAATGATTGTAGTTTTCCAACGAAGGCTGTTTTTCATGAAAATATATACGGACAATATAATATATGTGCTTAAATATACTTAGTTATTTATCTGAAAGCCGGCTAGCGGCTGGCTACAACGCAAACCGTAATTTACGAGGTAACTTTCTACACATTGTACCACGGTTATGATTTATAGAAAGCTTTTGTTGAAGCTAGAATACTGCTGAGGCAATGTTTATGTATTTTTTTTAGTTATTTTACTAACTGCCTATTAACTAAAAAGTTTTCCGTCCCTTCATCTTCAGTGCCCATTTTAAGGGTAATAATTTGCGGTGGTATATTTGGGAATGGTAGCAGAGGTACTTAGCAGAAAATGAATATACCAAGATGGGACTAAAAATAGAGGGAAACGAGGCATAGACTTATGCTTGTTTTATCACAATTTACAAACTTTACAGATATATTAAGTTCTAGTATTTGTTATTCAAAAAGACCATAGTTACCAATATTCTAGCCAGTTTTCAAGTTTCTAGATAATCTGCCTACCCGCGAAGGGACATACATAACGTGAATGTATGTATGTAGATAATACTGTTCATAAGATAGACAAAACTGATCTAAAAATTCAAAAATTGACAACTAATTCTTATTCATATTCTTTGACGAGCGCTTACGTCTTAATTTCTCTACAAAAAATAAATACATTCAGAATATTCAGATTTGGGTCAAGAGAATACATTACGTTTACAGGTTAGAAGCGTGTAACAGGCGGACTGACGGATGACGGAGTGACATTAACAAGGTTCCGTTTTCCCCTTCAGTGTACGGATCCCTACAAATTTTATAATTGAGAGTTATTAGGTACCTATAATATCAGTTACCCCAATGCCTAGTGGCATATGGCATGGTAATCCATATGATCTCTCAACCCATGTTAATTAAAGGATTAATTAATTCATCCTATAAATGAATCTATCCAATGGAAATTTTAATATACATTTTAATCAATAGAAGTGAAATAAGGTAGTTACTAATTCAACTCCAATATCGCGTTTATCCGCGAATAGGCGTGCAAAGGGATAATATAAAATTAATGAAATTTTTAATTTCGCTCCCCTTTCCAAAGAAATTTTCCAATATATTCCGCCCCGCGTTTGATCTCAGCTTTGCTTGAGGTGAATCCTCTACTTTCAGCTAAGATGCCTCATTAACTACATCTTCAGGTCCGTGGAATCAAAACAGCATCTTCACGGAATATTAACGATGAGGGTGGAAGCATCGATGTGACAAGTTAATTTCGTGGGAAAGAATTGAGCTCCGTAAAGACAAAACACATACGTACAGACTTGATGTGACTTTAAAACTTAAGGCATAATTCAAACAATGGCAACTTTCAATACATCGATGTCGAATCGCAATAACTCTTCCATACGATTTCAGGAAATGTTACCATTATAAATATCTGTTCTACTTACTCTTTAAAACAAAACTGTAAGTAATGTTGTAAAATACGTAGAAAATGAAGAAGCCATTATGAAACGAGTTGCAAGAAATATTCTTAATGATAAAGCTCGTGTCTTCTCTATCTAGAGCTGTAGCGTCGAAAGGGATACTATATATTTTAATGGAGACTTAATTTTAAACTCTCTTCGTGAAACTGACGGTATGGTGTATGGAATGAAGTGATTTTAATAATTTTTCATGGCTTTTATTCGACATGAAAGCCCACACCGTTCCAGTAGTTTGTTACCCCAAAGTATGAAACACAGAACAAACAATAATAAAAGCCAAACCAAATAATGTGCTGAAGCAAAATCACAACGAAAAGTTAATCTGCACGTACTACGCAAAGCCGAGCTGAATTCACATTTCATCGCCGTGTGTTTTAATTATAAAAGTGATTAAAAAGTCAACGATACTTACGTCTGGCCGCGACGGGCGCCGGTCATGGAATGACAACATTTCCATTTAGCATGCGGTTAGGTTACCTTGTGGTCGGTTTGATAGCATTTGTATGGGGCACGTGATTGGCGCACGGCGGGAAAAGCTCTTTATAACCGACGACTTTTGAAAAAAATATGTCATGAGCTGTATCGACGACGTAGGATAAAGAAACCAACGCTTTTGTCTGTGTTTAATTTCCCATAGTATGAGTAGTAAGTTTTCAATTCTACGTAACAATTAGAAAGGTTGAATTTTTAGACATTTATTAGTTAATAATATACGAACCATCTAACACTTAACTCCCAATCTTAGCTTCATCATCATCAGCCTATTAATGTCTCCACTGTTGGGGCATAGGCCTCCCCTTGCACAAGGTGGCTACAGGCCATGATACACCGAGCGGGCCCAGTGCTGATTGGTGGATTTCACACGCCTTCGGTAACTTTTAATTTCCTTAGATATGCAGGTTTCCTCACGATGTTTTCCTTCGTCGTTACAGCAGTCACCGACTGCTCTAACGACGAAGGAAAACATCGCGAGGAAACCTGCATATCTGAGGAAATAAAAAAAAACCAAAGGCGTGTGAAATCCACCAATCAGCACTGGGCCCGCTCGGTGGATCATGGCCCAATAACCTCCTTGTGTAAGGGGAGGTCTGTTCCCCAAGAGTGGGGACAATAATAGGCTGCTGATGATGATGTGTTAAATGATTTGTATGAAAACCGAGTCGTACGTTGCACCTTATTGTACGTTGTTCCTTCTAACAAGAAAAAAAACTAAAAATGACTACCTACTATGTACTTCGTGAAATGTACGTAAGTCTTCGAAAAACTCATTGGTACATGGCAATGCATGGTTCCAAACCCGGACCTCCCGCACGTCCTAGCCACGACGTTACCGACGCTAATAAATATAATAATCTTAGCTTAAATAAGATAATTTTTTTCCATGGGTTGTCCCACTGCTGAGCCTTTGCTCAGCCTTTGTCTCCCCAAGGCTATACATCCCAGCTTTTATAATTAAAAAATTAATTATTTCCAGTCTACATTTTCATCATTAACTAATTATTTTATTTTGTTCAGTTGATGATAATATTCTTTTAATACATCTTCGGTAATAGTACCTACTATCAATCTACATAGTTTCTCTCTACTACCAGTCATCTTCAAGTTCATTTTTAACCCCCGTCCGATCGAGAGATTCGAGGGACCAGGAAGCCAATTCTCGCAGAGTTCAACATACAAAAGTCGAGTTTGTAACGTCTTGTCACGCTCACATGTAATGTGAGCGAATGAGAAAGGAGTAATGTCGAATTCGACATTCCACCTGCGAGAATCGCCTACCTGAGGGCGTGTTAAGGCCATCGCACTCGACTCCACGCGAACGCAAAACGAACTCAACTCAGAGCAAAGCATTGAAATGTGAGCTATATATCGTATTACATACAGTAGGTTTTCAAAATTCAAGTGAAGTAGTTGTGGACGAGTGGCCCACGCATTGACAACTCATCGGCGACTACTTCACCTTCTACTTTTGAATTTTGAAAACCAACTATATGTTATACGATATAAAGCTCACATTTCAATGTATAATATGCGATGACCATTATAAGTTTGACACGTTTGTCTGTCTGTTTGCCTGTGGCATCATAACTTAACAACGGATGAGCCGATTTGGACCTAGTTTTTTAAATTTAATTGTAAATTTTGTCGGGTGTTCTTAGCTAGGTCTGATAAAAATTGGACCAGTAGTTTTCAAGATATTGGAGTATCTTTGATGTCAGATGGAATCTCTGGAACGGTAATAGCTAGATGGTTCGAATTTGGGCTCAAATATTTATGGCCATGGTGACATTCCCACGTCTGGATCCTTGATGATGACTAGGAAAAAGTAAGGGTAAGTTTAATGATATCCGGAGATGAAGATTAACAGTAGTTATTTCACAGTCAACCTCTTCTAACTGGTGACACACAATAACAGATCTGTCTCCACGGAAAACCTCAAATGGAAGGGTCATTTTAAACTTTCAACCCATTTCACGTTGCCTCTGTTTTGTGTTTTCATTCGAGTGTATATATATTTCATTAAAATACTATTTTCTCCAGTTTTGTATCGTTATTATATTAGTAAGCTTCGATTTAAAAATGATCATTTCAACATCGTCGTGATCAGCCTCTATTACACCAGACAATAAGTAAATAAATTTATCAAATCAAAATGTTTTTTATTGTAAGTACCTTATAGTACATTTTTACAACGTCATTCTTTTTTACTCTACCACCGCTTCGTAAGGTGCTATAGCTGAAAGGAAAGAAGCGGCGCAGGAAACTTCAGGATTGTTACAACAAAGAGATTTAGTTTAGAGTATCCATTACTTATTATATATTCTGTGCTCTATATGAGTATCTAATCTTAAAACTTACAAAGCATATAGGTACGATATTATATGTCTGTAATTATTGTTCGTCGGTGGCGTCGTGGCTAGGACGTCGGACTCCCATGCGGGAGGTCAGATTTCGAAACCAGGCAATGTCATGTACCAATGAGTTTTTCCGATTTTTTCGAAGACTTACGTACATTTACCGACTGCTCTAACGGTGAAGGAAAACATTGCGAGGAAACCTGCACACTGAGATAACCAGTGTGTGAAATGGAGACGGCAATGACAAACCACCCCTTTAAATCTGCCACGAGAGTCGTTCTATGAGGAATACGACTTAGTAGAAGAAGAAGAATTATTGTTCTGGTATAATTCAGGTTGGGTTTTCACGAAAATGTTTCATTAAATTATTCAAGTATTATGATTATTAATTCATGAATTGTTTGTTGCAGGTAAATATTCCTTCAGGATAATATGTATCCTTCTGTGTCCCTCGAAGACACGGTAAGTGTCCAAAGTACACCACAAAACAAGTATGGAAAAAAAAATTCCGGTGAAAATGTAGTATTTTGTTATATGCAATCAATACACTGGATGTAAGGGGGGTCACTAACAAATCTCCAAATGTCAAACTCACCTGCACGTGGTGCATCCTGCCGATTAACGAACGAGTCCCTGGCGACCGACTAGTGGCGGTATAACCACTCAAATTATGGCTGGGTCAAAATACCAGAAGCACGATGACGGGCAGCAGCGTCATCGGGGCAAGCGACCCGGCTACTGCGATCGCCAACCCGCAGGCCTAGCGTGGCGATTATGGCATCACCTCCAATGGACAGCGCAAAAAGAAAACGGCCCCCAGTTCCCGGCCGCCCCACTATTCCTGGTCACGGTGGTGGCCATGGTAGCGACGATCTGCGTAAGGTGGCTGGCAGCGACTGGATGAGAAGAGCCGAAGATCGGGCTCAATGGCGCACCCTGGGAGAGGCCTATGTCCAGCAGTGGACTAGAATAGGCTGCTGATGAATCAATACACGTAACATTAGCTTTTTCACTGGAATTTTTCTTCCATACTTGCTCTGCGATGTACCTTAAGCAAACACGGCGTTTTAAATGTACATATTTTGTAAGTCTGAACTTTTACATTAGGATCCGCTCGAAGAATTCGATACGAGTCATTTGACTTGCTCATTATGCCATTAGGAAAGAAAAGTATTTTGTTTTGCTACCCACAATGCTCTTTAGTTTTTTTTCTTGTTCCTTAGGTTTTAGATAAACTTAATGGAAGTTAAAAACGACATTACTTCTACATCCGGAGCATACAGATTCATCCACATGTATCTAGGTAGTAAGAATTTCAGTTCAATTTTAAAAAAAATATTTTTTCACCTACTACCTCTTTCTCGATATCATTTCCTCTGACCCGAAGGTTGCCTGGAAGAGATCGCTCTTAGCGATAAGGCCGCCTAAATTGTACTTCACTATTTCTTTTTCTATCTTTTGTTTGTTGTTTTCTATTTGTGCAGTAAAGTGTATTTTACTTTACTTTACTTTGTGTGAGAACTGTTAAACGTTTACCGAATTTTTTCTTTGACATTCTTTGTATATAATAATGACAAAATGGAAAATTATATTCACATTACTATGAATTTCTGAATCTCCTAGAACATACTAAATTGCATCGTACAGTCGCCCAAAATCTATAATATATCATCTGTCAAAAACATTTCAGATTCTCAAAATTTGACGGTTTTGGGTAGGTTGACCTGTGGTTGACTGTACTATTGCGTGTTACCACGCTTTCACAAATGTTCACCTATTCTCCATCATCGAAGAGTTCAGCCTGTCAACACCAGTATACTTAGGAGGATTAGAACATTGTAGATACCAAAACCGATTCGTCCGGTATCCGTGGTCAGATCGCTTAGTTAGATCAATCTGACCACGGCTACTGTTTTGTGTTCCTGGTGAGATCGATATTTAGGTGTCCGTAGGTAGATCGGTTTCCTTGGTCAGATCGCATAGTTAAATCAATCTAACCACGGCTACTGTTTTGTGTCCCTGATCAGATTGATATCTAGTCCCATCTCCAAAAAAGTGTTTTACTTCAGACATGCACTCTCTAGCTTCGGGTGAAGTAAATAAAATTATACGATTTATCTTATACGTATAGTCACCTAAAAGAAACGTCGAATACTTGTTTTTTTTTTCTTTTAGGGAAATTAACAGACAAAAACATAACTACAATAGACTTAGAATACATAAATAAAAAATATGCTAATAATAAATTTCCACTTATAAATAACAGTATAAATATATTACTTAAAAAGAAGTAATTATTACTTCATCAACAGCCTATTCTAGTCCACTGCTGGACATAGGCCTCTCCCAGGGCGCGCCATTGAGTCCGATCTTCGGCTCTTCTCATCCAGTCGCTGCCAGCCACCTTGCGCAGATCGTCGCTCCATCTAGCAGGGACGCCCGTCCCACACTACGTTAGCCCAATCGCGGTCCCCACTCCAGAACTCGTCTACCCCAGAGGTTGTCGGTTCTGCGAATGATGTGACCTGCCCACTGCCACTTCAGCTTGCTAATCTTATGAGCTATGTCGATAACTTTTGTTCTATGCCGGATCTCCTCATTTCGGATTCGATCCAGCAGAGATACTCCGAGCATAGCTCTTTCCATAGCACGCTGAGCGACTTTCAATTTGTGAACCAGTCGCACCGTCAGTGTCCACGTTTCGGCTCCGTAGGTCATTACTGGTAGGACGCACTGGTTAAAGACTCTTGTCTTCAGACATTGAGGTAATTATTACTTACTTATATAAAACAGAGAAGATTACAGAAACAGGCCGGTTGTAAAATAAATAAAGATAACAATATTAAGAATATAAATATTTGGATGGTATAATAACTTCAGTAGTGTTTTTGAACAATATTTTTTTTTATTTTTTTATCTTCTGTATTTTACTGCCTCCCTGTTTCTGTGTTTATAGATGTCGCTTTTTACTGCCTTCAACTGCGTTACAGGACAGTGCTAACGAAGCAGTATGCATATCAAATAAATAAAGCTCCTTAGTGAGATCGGGAGGAAGTAGCAATCTGACTTTGGATACCTATTGTAATCTGACTACGGATACATTGAATTTATAATCTGACCAGAGACACAAAACAGTAGCCGTGGTCAGATTGATCTAACTAAGCGATCTGACCACGGATACCGGACGAACCGAACTACTCACCACAACGGTAACGCTATCAGTACAGTGTACCATTGTAATCTGACTACGGATACATTGAATTTATAATCTGACCAGGGACACAAAACAGTAACCGTGGTCAGATTGATCTAACTAAGCGATCTGACCACGGATACCGGACGAACCGAACTACTCACCACAACGGTAACGCTAACAGTAAGTGTACCGTCAAGTCAGCCAAAGCTAAAGGTCAGTCCCAGAATGGCGATTACAGTTGAATGAATTAATCAAACTCCATTAGCGTACCGTCCATTAATCAGAGACCACCTGGATGTTGTGTCACAAAACAAGTTGACACAGAAGGGTATCAAATCAATGTTTTTATTGTAAGTAAGTACCTTATGCTCGGAGTATCTCTGCTGGACTGTGGTGCCTCTGGTGCATTGTGCTAACGAGCTAGATATTACTTTGTATACCTACACTATAAATTTTAAATACTGTATACTGACATGGTGTGGTAGACATAATCTAAAGCCGGAAATGGAGATGGGCGGGACACATTGCACGGATGGATAGGGACCGGTGGACCAGAAGAACGCTGGAGTGGAGACCACGGCAAAACACGCGGGGACAAGGTCACCCTCCTATGAGATGGGTGGACGACATTCGG
Organism: Hofmannophila pseudospretella; assembly: GCA_947369225.1. Classification (NCBI taxonomy): domain Eukaryota; kingdom Metazoa; phylum Arthropoda; class Insecta; order Lepidoptera; family Oecophoridae; genus Hofmannophila; species Hofmannophila pseudospretella. The sequence goes on along the minus strand of OX376318.1, from coordinate 13,520,586 downwards.
GGATTAGCGGGCCACGACTGTATGCGCACCGCGTGCGACCGTCGGAAGTGGAAGAAGTTGGAGGAGGCCTATGTCCGAAGGCGGACCACGAGTGGCTGAGATAGATGGATACTACATTTATTTAAGTGTGCTGTAAGTACCAAAAAACGAAATAAATGAAATGGATCGAATCCGAAATGAGGAGATCTGGCATAGAACACAAGTTATCGACATAGCTCATAAGATAAGCAAGCTGAAGTGGTAGTGGGCCGGTCACATCTGTCGCAGAACCGACAACCGCTGGGGTAGACGAGGTCTGGAGTGGAGACCGCGTTTGGGCAAACGTAGTGTGGGACGGGCGTCCCTGCTACATGGAGCGACGATCTGCGCATGGTGGCTGGCAGCGACTGGATGAGAAGAGCCGAAGATCGGGCTCAATGGCGCGTCCTGGGAGTGGCCTATGTTCAGCAGTGGAATAGAGTAGGCTGCTAATGATGATGAAGTACCTTATAGTTCATTTTACAACGTTATTTTTTTACTCTATCACTGCTTCGTAAGGTGCTTAGCTGAAAGGAAAGAAGCGGCGCAAGAAACTTTCAGCAGCACATCTTTTGAAATAAATATATCTTACAATAATTATGTACACAATGTGCAGAGCTGGAGCTGAATGTAGGACCAAGCCTCTTTATCATTTAAGTAATCATTTAATTTATAATAACCCTTTTTACATAAGGTCCGTATTATATGGGTCTTAATTTTTTTCTCTGTCATATTTATTACAGTATCAGGTATCTTATTATAAAATCGTACACAGTGGCCCATAAATGATGTGTTTACTTTACTAAGTCTAACGCGTGGGACTGCAAGTTTGTTTTTGTGTCTGGTTGTGGACACTACTACTACTCGCGTAAGGCACTCACAAAATCATACGTGTTCTATGGTCAAACATTGACCATAGAACACATTCCAGACCCTGAAGATGCGCAAATAAAATTAAAAAAAAAATCTCTTTATTTTCATGATCACAGTAAACTATGCTAAACGTTGGACTCCGCACTAGGCAACAGCAGCAAAAAATTAAACTACATTCGGACTCAAGTATCTACTCTTCTACTATTTGATGTAACCGACTCCGAATCCGGAGTTACTACCGGCCGTATATTCCTGCACTTATCGGTAGCGATCGCCGCGGTGTACTACGTCGCGCGGCGGCCTTTGTGAGCCTCCAAGTTTCCATTCTGTACGAGTACTTATTTATATTGTGGTTATAAGTAGTCCTCTGGGGAACTATGTGGATGTATTTCATGTACAAAGTTTCACGTTCGCTGTTCAAGTCATAGACGAACTAAGTACTTTGTTCCGTGTCCGAGTGAAACTGCACGGAGATTTATAGTGGTGTTCTAGGGTAGTCTAAAATATTAACGAATTAATAAACACATAGTAATAACAAGTATACACAATCATTGATAAATTAAAATAAAATTAACATGTCATTTTTCCATTATTTCGCTAAATTATTATAGGTATGTTAATATTATTATTTTTTAGTTGCCTTCTCTGGCATAGGCCTCCCCCAATTTCCTCCAGTGTTCCCTCTCCCTCACCATTCTCGTCCAGTGTGCTCCCATTTGCTTTGCAAAGGTATCGTCCCAGCGTTTATAGGGTCTTCCTCGTTCCCTTTTCCCTTCTTTTGGGTACCACTCCGTGACTTTTTTCGTCCACCTGTTATCCTCTAGTCTTAGTATGTGATTAATAACAAGTACTTTCTGTAAAATATTTTCAAATACAGGATTTTCACCAACAATCATATAGTCATATTATGGATGGATCGAAAAATGGCACCCTCCAAACATGCAGAGGAGGGTGCGATTACGATTTATTTTACACCTTTAGAGCACTGCAGCGATGTTGAAACGGAAACGGATCGAGTCCATAGAAACCTTGAAAACCAAAAAATAGATTTCTATGGGTTGTCGGTATAATTCAGTTCCAAAATCGCTGCAGTGTGCTAAAATATTTAAGATTGATGCGAAAAGTGAATGTCATCTCATAGATTGACCAACCGCAATGGTGACACGTTGTTCATTGGCCACGACGTTGATTCGAATCGTAAAGTGTTTGTCGTTTTTAGCTTGTTTCTTGTATGGAAATACTAGAATTACTAGAGCCACTAATACGTTACGATTGGAGGTTCGAAAATCACCTCAACTTTTTTACTACCTGTATTTCAACACTATGAAGCTGTTTATCGGCAGATTATTGTATAGCGTTACTCGTCCATTGAGTTATGGACTCGTTGTACATTACTATGCCATCACCCTCCCACACACTCAGTACCTCACATACACACTAATATCCTCATTCATACAAACAAACACATTCATACAACACAACACGCACACACTGTTGCTTTCTTCGTCCGTGCAGTCACTGAGGGCTTAGCTGAAAATCAGCGCTGTGGCTGCTCTCAGCATTATGCTGAGCTGGTGTCGCCTTTTTGGCACTGTACCGCACCGGATGTTTTGTACTGCATGTATTAAACTTTGTATACTTCTGTATTCTGTATACTGGTGTTTACAGCGCTAAATAAACGATTTCAATTTCAGTTACTACCTGTAGTTACCCCTTGTGACTTCCACCGAAACGTCACCAGGAAAGTAAACAAAGTTACATAGTAATGTTTATGTGTGGCCATCAAAAACTCCATCAATATGATGAGGCGTGTTATGGTGTCCCGTGGGGCAACTTAATAATCATAATTTATGTTCTTCTTGCTACTCTTGGTTTATGAAAATGTCGCCCTGTGTTCGTGATCTTTCCTCTCAATTATAAAAACAAATCCTTTATTATACCTTATCCAATGTAGGATGATCCTTTTGAAGTTTGTTTGACGTATCATATAGGGATATCTATTCGGTGCTCAAATCATTACCGATCCGATTCTTTAAAAGATCGTTTAACTATTTCGTCTAATTAATATCCATTCCAATTTGTTAAATAAAAAACGTGTTACAGTCAATCCTGGGTAAATGAGAACTGGATAAGTGAGAAAACTCTATAAGTGAGAGTAATAGCCAGGACCCGTAATTTTAAGCTCCCAAAGCGTCTATTAGCGAGAAACAGAAACCTCTGTAAGAGAGAGTCGTTTTTCCCTCATGGACCTCGGTAAGTGAGACTGCTACTTATCTATACCTCTATAAGCGACAGTCGAGCTTTATTTATTTATTTTATTTAGGAGGAACTATAGCTACAATAAAAATACATACATACATAAAAGATACACACATACAGTAACAAATTACAAAACAAATTACAAATTTAACATCTGCTATTTTATGACTCATTCTTAACTTTCGTACTTGCTGTGACTTGTTATTGCTGCGTACCTCTATAAGAGAGAAACGCTACCCATGTACCTGCATTAGCGAGAAACTCGGGTTAGTGAGAAACCTCTATAAGCGAGAATGAGATTGTGCTCCCTTGAACTCTCGCTTATCCAGGTTTGACTCTAATTATTTTTAAAATGCAAAGAAAAATAAAATTATTGTTAGGTAATGAAGATCAATATTATCCGACGACTCTTTATGGGAAAGTGAAGAAATGGTTTTATATACGAGTAGTTAGACGCAATCAAAATGGCAGACATGAAACCTGTACTTATATTATACTCAGAGGTATTTTTTGAATTTTAGTTTTAATCATCACAATTACAAGAAAAAGTATTCGATTTGAATTTTTTTACAATAATTGTAGATTTCATTGAGCCAATCTCTAGACGATTCGACGCTAGTATGTAGTAACAATCTTATTTCAAACGATATACTTGAAACAATCTATAAATTTTGGACATACATATATACATTTCGGAGAGTGCGCATCGGAATTGCACGACCTAATTCCAGCATCTCCATTCCGCCTTCGGACTACCAGGCGCGGGGAGGGGTTCCATCTTTATGTTGTTGATATCCCATCTGCTGGTACGAAGCGATTTGCTTCTTCGTTCATTATGCGAACGGCTAAGGAATGGAACAGCCTGCCGGCGTCTGTATTTCCCGAAACCTACAACCTTGGGATCTTCAAGGCCAGAGTGAATAGGCATTTACTGGACCCGCATGCTCCATCGTCGACCTCATCGTCGCTTACCATCAGGCGAGATCGAGGTCAAATGCGGGTTTAGTAGTAAATTTAAAAAAAATACTAATTTAAAAAATATAAAAATAGCATTATTATGTGTAAAAAATATTTATGGGCCGGTAGCAACATTTTAAGTTCTTCTTTTAACATTATTCGCAAAACGCGACACTTTTACGTTGTATGGCATCCATCAAAAGGATCATCGCAGCTTAGAAGAGGTATAAGTTGATTATACTTACTCGTACGAGACATTATTTGAGACACATAGAGATTATTGAACTATGATATGAGCAGTAGTGCTGTTACAAGCATTAAACTGGGTTACTAAAGTGTCACTTGAGAAACATGGGAAACATGAGTGGCTAACCCTAAAGGGGTTAGAACACTCTAAGAAATTCTTTGGGGACAAAGTCACAGGCTGGAACAGCAAGATCTGGGGGCTGAATAGACGTCAAGTGCGCCTACTGGTCGGTGCCTTCACCGGTCACTTTAGCACCAATGCCCACCTACTCAAGATGAAGCTAACTGACAGCACATCTTGCAGAGCCTGTGGTGAACAACTGGAGACCGTTTCACATCTCCTATGTGAATGTGACGCTTTCGCGGCAAAAAGGATGGGTCTGCTAGGCTCTGCCTATCCGGACCCAAGGGTATTCAAATCCCTCCCACTAAGACGCATAATCTTGCTCATGTACGACATATTCGGTGATGTGGTCAAGGGATAGGTTCAAGGGGTTGAACACAAAAGATTCCGATGGGTCGAAGTGTCGCTGGGATCCCCGGCCCCCATCCAAAGATAAGATAAGATAAAGTGTCACTGTCAAATAAAAGTGACGTGTATAAAACCAAAACCACTTTCACTTTATCAGGTAATAATTGCCGAGTAAAGTTAGTGTTTTGGAACCAGTAATTATTACCCGACAAAACACGTTCATTGTATTGCTTGAAAAACGGTTTTGGAACCGACACTGTTTCAACTATCAGGCACTATCCTTTGTCGGGTAATTTCCTGTTTTGGAACATACTCTCACAAGAGATGTGATGAGAGAGAGGTGCAAGTCAAAACATGGTAACACCCCATAAAGTTCACGAACATAATCACTTTAATAGTGCTCGAATTTTACATTAATTTCATTTTACCTTTTATAAATAAAACGAAACATAAGTAAAACAAACGAACGTGCCACACAAAACATTCAAAGCGGAATATTACAAAGCATATTTGCTGAAAATATAAAATTTTATTCTCTTTACGAGTATTTACATTACTGCCAAAAAACAAAGCGTGGTAGACAAAGGTCCAGCGTCGGATCCTGGGGCTAGGAGTCATGACCCCCCGCAGGTTAATTTAAACCTTACAAAACTACTCAAAATAAAGTAAAATAAATTTTCATGGAAGGCTTTTTCATTGAACGGACTTTTTTTCGGTAATCCGAGTATTCCTTGGTTTTGTAGTTGAAGGCGCCACAAGTTGCTTGTTACTTTTAAGGTTTTGGCGAAGTTGGTTAAGCATTTAAGTATGAAAGAAAGAAAGAGAAACACATTTAATTAACATTGCATTATGCATACATGATTAAACTTAAAAAGACTTGCAATTAAAAAAAAAACACAACGTTAAAAAGACATGCTCAGCGTGTGCTGCGGTCCGACCGGTACGGCAGAACCACAGTGCTGGTTTTCAGCTGTGCCAGGGCGAAGGCATAAGTAAAGGTTGGTAAACTTATTTTATGATATAGGGGACTGTGAATAATCCCAACGGCACTTCGACCATTGAGGATCTTTAGTGCCTACACCATTTTACACACTGCTCATCTCAGTGTACAGGTTTCCTCAAGATGTTTTCCTTAACCGTTAGGGCAGTCGGTAAATGTATATAAGTCTTCGAAAAATACGAAAAAATCATTGGTACGCACACCTGCATGCAGAGTTTTTATTTCCCTTTCTATTTAGAATAACTGTTAATGTGTATTACCTACTGAATTTCCACAAATACATGTTTTTTTATTTCATCTTTCATTTGCACTAATTAACTTAGGTTTGTCCGATTCAACCGACTAATGAAAATTGGTATAAAATACTATTGCTAAAAATCTTTTATAAAATCGGCTCAATATTATTTTGAGTCAGCCCTTATCTGATAATATGAAACACTTACTGTTGTTAGCTAAGTTGGCTCTCAAAGTGAGGGCTGACTCTAATAATACTTGAGCTTCCCTTCCCTTTTCTTAGTGGCCCTAACGAGGCTGACATGGTCACCTTGTCGTGTACCAAAACCTCTAAACTTACTTACTTACTTACTCCGCTGGCGCAGCGACGCGAAGTGGATCTTGGCCTCCGATACCAAAAAGCGCCATCGCTCTCTCTCCTGCGCAGTCTCGAGCCAGTCAGGCGCCCGGAGCTCCCGCAGATCCTTCTCCACTTCATCGCGCCAGCGGTATCTGGGTATTAGGGCGTCCCACATACGCTCGTTTAACTGCCCGATCCTCCCCCATCCTAGTGATGTGTCCGAGCCATCGGAGTCGAGCCGCTTTCGTCTCTCCTATAATGTTCGGCTCGTTCACCATCTCTTCTATCTCCCTATTCTTTCTCATCCTCCACCCTCCATCTTCCTTCTTGGCTGGTCCCAGAATCTTCCTCAATATCCTCCTTTCGGTCACCAAGAGTCTGTTTTCTTCCTTTAAGGTTAGTGTCCAAACCTCTAAACTGAGTTTTTAAAAATATATCTCCAATATTGTAAATTGCCTAAATTCCCAGCCATTTCACTTCACAAAGCAGCCCATAACAAATCAACGAAATGTGTTCAGAATTCGTAACGCGTCGACTATAAAACACTCGTATCGCTCCATACTTCAGTCTTTTTATTCTATTTCCGGCCTTAAAAGGTTTATTTTCTCCCCTTATTTTATCAGGGGACAGCTTTTGGGGTTCTGTTATACATTGTACAAGTGATGAAGGAAGTCGTGAAGAAACCTGCATATGCATAATGTAGAATAGAATTTGAACTAGAATACTAACCCTTTATTTTTGTTGACGACAAAAAATAGTGATTACGTTCTCTCCTCCTCCCTATGTTCCCCATTCCTTTAATGTTGCATGTTTAATAGTATAAAATTGACTTACTTATAATAATAGCTTTAACTTAAATTCTAATTCTGGAATTTGAATATTTGTTTGATACATACTCGTAGCTTGTAAAGTGGTCAATGTGTGAAATGTTAATTAATATGTGGTACAGGAATAATTTTTTTCAATTTATTTTTCAATTTTATGGTAACGGGGGGAAATCTTTCATAGACACAAACCTCCAAGAGGAAAAGACTTCAGTTTTTGAGATATGGGATTTTCACCCACCGACCCTGAAAACGAACTCCCGGTTGAGTTTCAAACGTCAAAATACCACCGAGACACCGAGAGATAGATAATAGGTATAGACATAATCCATTCTTTTCAGGCATTTTTCCGTGAAAGCGTGTATTGATCCGGTGCCATTAACGTCGTAAAATGACAACCCACGCCTGCGTCATTAAACCCTGTGCACTGGTGCCTTTTAACAAGCGCTTCGTACGCGGATGTAGAGACCGTGGAAAGTATAGATGTAGAGTTAACGATACAGATAGGCTGAATGCTCACAGATTATAACATGTGGAGCACTCGACCCCAGAGGCGAGCATGCGTGAAACGACCAATAACACTTGATGAAGCGAGAGAGGTAATGCCATATCTGAAATCTGTGATGCTCCATCTGGCCTCCCTTGTGGGATAGGGTTGAGTTATGTCTATGTGTATGCTCTTTGTAGTTTTTATAATAACTCTAAAATAAAAATGTAAGAAACTGACTTTACCATTGTGGAGATCACCTTACTTTTCCTTTTCATGATCATGTCCTCAAGGTTCCAGATGTGGGAAGGGCACCATGGTCCTGAACACGAACTTAAATTCGAACCATCTAGCTACCGTTCCAGAGATCCCATCTGATTTCAAAGATACTCCAAGATCTTAGAAATCTCTGGTCCAGTTTTTATTTATCAGTAATGGCTAAAAACACTACAAAACTCTCTGTTAAATTAAAGAATCGACGTCCAAATCTGATCATCGGGTGTTGAGTTATATGATGCCACAGACAAACTGACAAAGAAACAGACATACGCGTCAAACTTGTAACACCCAAATTTCAGGAATTCAATTCAAACAAAACATTCGAAACCGCTACATAATGAAACTATTCGACCAACTCAGTATTATGGGATTTAAAACCGAAGCCTCAAATCCTTCGGATACCCCGAAATTCCAATTTGGAATTTTCAAAACCAATTCGAATTCGAATTTAAGCACTAGGAGTAGGTACTGACTTTGTTCTATAGTCTATTATTCATTTAGTTTCATCATGTCTGTCTGTGCGTCACTTTGTATTCACAGATGGTGTATTCCCTGTAACTTTTAAAATGCAGTTACAAAAAAATCTACAAGTAAGATACCTGTTAGATACTTTCAAAGGAAAATATAACGGATCCAGTATCAAACTTACGCTACGAAATATAACGCGACAAAGTTAGGTATAGGTAGTGTAGTTAATTTGAGACAACTTGTATGAATTAAAGTAGTGGTAAATTTTAAAAAAAGAATTCGACCGCAAAATATTTTTTTTCTGATAGAACAACTACTCGTAGGAAACTCTATAATGTTCGTACCTGACTGCCCTTCTTCTTTTTCTACTTAGTCGTATTCCTCATTGCTGAGGGTCTTTATCATTGTAATGAATTAATCACATAGAACGACACTCTTGGCAGAATTGATAGGGTTTGCCATTACCTTCCTCATTTCACACACTGGGTTATCTCAGTGTGCAGGTTTCCTCAAGATGTTTTCCTTCGCCGTCAGAGCAGCCGGTAAATGTACCTAAGTTTTCGAAAAATACGAAAAAATCATTGGTACACAGCACTGGTTCGAACTCTGACCTCCCGCAAGGTCGGTAAACACACCTGCGTGCAGGGTAAATAGAATAACTGTTAATGTGTATTACCTACTGAATTACCGCATTCATTTTTCATTAGGTTTGTCCGACTCAACCGACTATTGAAAATTAGTATAAAATACTATTGCTAAAAATCTATTATAAAATAAATCTCTGTCTACTTACGTACACGTAAGTCTTTCGAAAAAACCGAAAACTCACTGGTACGTGACATTGCATGGTTTCGAAGCCGGACGACGCCACCGACGCTCTCAAAACAACTGACTGCCCCTAACCGATCTTTATTTTTAGTTTTAGAGTGATATTTAAAAATTCAGTTCACTTCCAGTTAGGCTATTTGTACATACATCTATAGTTATGCAGCTGTGTTGCCGTGTCATGTAATATGCATAACAATGCGGGCTCGTGAGAGCATACTGACCTAGGTGTCGTTCACGGATCAACATCACAATTATTTAGCAAAATCCAGTTGTAAACTGAATAAGGTACATAATAAAATTAAAATAATAAAGCCTTTTATTATCGTTATCTAAATTAGAATGGTTTTACCACTAGAGGCGCCAGTAGCACAGCTAGAAAAAAAAAGAATTAGAATCAAAATAAAGTTATAATTAGAGCTAGAACTAGTCGGGGCACGGTCTAAAATTTGTTAGGGGTTGAATGCTGTTGTAACGACTTTTCTAGATATCGATGTTGTAGCACTGCTATTTAATGGGTAGGTACATATCACAATGGTACATATCTTAATGCTCCCTCCATGTCACAGCACAGCTGCTTTTAGGGGTAGTTTCAAGTATGCGGCATCTAAGATTTGGAATACCTTGCCACCTCCTATTAGAGACGCGCAGACTCTTGACACCTTCAGGAGAAAACTTAAAATCTATACAATTGATCTACAAAAATCGGACACTGCTCCGTACATTCTTTAGGTGCCCTGTAACTACTGTCCTTCACAATCTGGAAGTGTTCCGTAATATTATGCCTCTACTGTGAACTACCATCCACACACATAATACCATGTAAATACACCCGCACCATGCCATCACCCTCCCACACACTCCCATACACACTAATATCCTCATTCACACACTGTTGCTTTCTTCGTCCGTGCAGTCACTGAGGGGCCAGCAGAAAATCAGCGCTGTGGCTTGCTTCAGCATTATGCTGAGCTGGTGTACCGTTTTTGGCACTGTACCACACCAGATGTTCTGTGCTGCATGTATTAAACTTTTTATACTTCTGTATTCTGGTGTTTACAGCTCTAAATAAACGATTTCAATTTCAATGTCCAAAATCAAAATGTCGTAATTTAAAATGTCTTAGCCCAAAATATTCGTATTTAAAATAATAAAAAACGCCGACTATTCAAAATACCAAAAATATTTAAAACCGAACAGTTGAATTATTCGACCCCAAAATTCCGTATTACAAAATACTTATCCCCAAATAATGTTAATTTAAAACGTTTCAGTGAGAAAATAAAAAACACTCGGGGTAATTGTATTTTTAACTATGGAACATTGTAATTATCGATAATGGTATCACTATAAATATGACAATTCTATCCTGACAACTTCTAGGTCTAATTATAATATGTCAAATTTTCAAAAATTCCATCGTATTTTTTTTTCGAACTGACTAATGCTGTTTGTTGGTCCTAATGACCACAGTTCCACCGGGGTTTTTGGGGCGAGCGCTAAGTGCGCCCCAGCCTGGAGGAGGACTTCAAAACTACTATAACAAGCGACTGCCTAAGGGCACCCAGGTGAATATCTATAAAAACAATTATACATTTAAATTTGAGTAGATAAGGACCCCGTCTGGGTGAAGGCCTCCTCCAGTTTTCGCCAAACGTCTCTGTTTTGTGCTGTTTTTATCTAGTCATATCCTGCCAATTGTACCATGTCATCTGTCCATCTCTTTCTTTCAGAAAAATTAAGAAATATTCATTAATTCATGGTCAAATGTGAATACAGAATTAAAATTCGTTGAAATATAAAATAGCTATAGGCAGTCAAAAATCAGACGGAAGAAAGAGATGGCGCTACTAGGGAATGACGTCACTCCATAGTAACGCCATACAAGCAGGACCTTGACTACATAATTAAGAAAGTAATTTTGCTAGAAAGGGACGGAGCATCCCCCACTACTAACTTTAACCATTAATATCGCTGATGTTAGTTGAGATATCGATAAACGGATTTCAGATCAATCTTCAGTATATCCATGTAAGTTGATTAATGCAATAAAAAATAATAAAAAAATCAGTCATGTACCCTATTATGTAAAAAGAAAGGAAATATGACATTTATATAAAGGACTTAATATAGGATCAAATTATTTATTTATATCTGCACTTTGTCCTGCCCTTTTCCCAGTTTAGCTTGGATTTGAATAGGTTTTGGATGAGCTGGTAACCTTTAGGGCTCGATTAGAGTGCTCTAACCTAGTTACACCACCAGCCCATCGTAATATTTTCATCTCATTAACGGAAAGAAAAATCTCGTCGTAATAGTAACGAGAAATTGTCCATATAGTATCCATTACAATAGGTATTTTATAGCCTCCATTACGGGTTCGGGTGCTGATCGAATGATGTTATCTTTGATCAGCATCTGATCGAAGTGCAAAAAATAGTAATTTTTGCCGAAATGTAAACTACTAACACAGTTTTTAAGTACAACTACTAACACAATGGATCAAGTTGTCCGAAAAACAAAAATATTGAATTGAATTAAATTACAACAACATTATTATATTTCCGTTATTTATTTATATGTTCCGGTAGTGTATCATTAGGGAGTGATCCCTGGCACTCAGAGGATGCCTGAACATCAGCGCCGCAGTGCTAAAAGCGCTACGGCAACAGGTTGAGGCAGTGCCCTTTATCCGGTGCTGCACACCACCTTCATCAAACTTAGTTACTTTTGCTTATTTATTTGTTTTTGTAATATATTTGTTTAATATATTTTTTGTCTTATGTACCTAGTTTTTGTATGTGTGTCAGAAATAAATAATCTTTCTTTCTTTCTTTCAAAAAATATCGTAATTGTAACGAGAAATTTTGTACAGGGGGGCAATGTATCCATTACAATACTTCTCGTTACTATAACGGGATTTTTTGTTTTATTGTTATTACTCGTAGATGCTGTAAAATATTGTAACGGATGCTATATGAACAATTGTTTTTCGTTACTACTCGTATTATGAAATTTTTATTTCCGTGTTTCATAACAACCATTCAAATGATTTTCGAAAATATTCGCGTTATTCAAAACTTGCCTCAATAGCATCCTCTCTCCACATTATATGCACCATTCGCTCCCTTTATAGGCTTACGCTCGTTTGTTCCCGATTCAGTGCCCGTGCAGTATTTGGGTCATATCGGGAATAGTGAATGGAGCTCCGACATGGTACTCAAAGGAAACCATTACCTACATATTGCATGCTGCCATGAAGTACTGGTATAAAGAGCTTTGGTTATAAATTACGATATTAATGACTGAAATATTTTGTCGTACGCAAAAAGCCGAAAAGGGAATGTCTAAGAGTGTTAATTAACTATTAAAGCCCCAATGTTGGGGCACAGTGTTTGCCCTGCTCTTGAGGAAGTTATTTCTACATTATAAGTCCTCGTGGCAGTCCCTCGTTGCGAGGATGACTTCTACTAATCCTAGGTATATTGTTGTTGTCTCTGGTGCGTCTTGGAGTGGCTCAACAACCCGATCCTGGAGTTGCACTCGCGACCGCATATGCTGCATTTTGTCACCGTTGGCAGCCTGTCTTTCAAGGCCGGGTTTGCCATTATAAGTACACCGCAGAGCAAGTATGGAAAAAAAATGCCGGTGAAAAATAAATAAATAATACGTCACGTGTTTTGATGCATATAACAAAATACTACAAAAGTAAAAACTTTCTGTTCAGTTTTCGAGAAAAAAAATATAAGTGAAAATTCACCTGCAATCAGTTTTCATACAAAATTGTATGGAGAAAAAATATCTGTACATAGATTTTTTTTACTTTTGTAGTATTTGATCCATGATAATTAATACTGTATTCTCTTTGCCTACCTGTTCACATGTTAATATGTTATACGTGGTCATTGATTGTAATTAGTTAATAACGGCGTAATGGGTCTCCAGTCGCTTTCGCGTTCATATACTTAAGACGTGCCGTCATCATCACGCCCACTGCTGGGTATTAAGGCCTCTTCTTTTAGAGTCCGTCAAAATAGAGTAGTAATTAAATAATGGCTACATCTCCTGAAATAGTATGGAAATGTCATTGTGATTTGACATCAATGGATGGAAAGTTGCCATTATTTAATTTCTACTCTTTTTTGACGGAGTGTACATAAGATTTTATCCTATTGTAGGAACGCGCTATGTGAGGACATGGATGACATAACGTCAGTTGTATGAAAGGGAAAAGGGAAGATCTTCCAGCAGGCGGGGTGTTGCGCCTGGTGACCAGATGTCCTGGTCCAACTATGGATGTTTGGAACTCGTATATATACGAAGTCCCAGGAAAATTTCGATAGCGCGTTCTACACCGATGTAAGTAGGTACAAATCGTAATGGCGCGTCGTGCGTCGCCACACTAAAAAAGACAAAAAGTCGAAAGTAGCAGCGGTACGCTGCTACTTTCGACTTTATCTTTTTATTGTTAGTGTGGCGACGCACGACGCGCCATTACGATTTGTACCTACTTACAGTTAGTTACATATACATACATATAGTTAGTTATATATATAGTTCACTCGATAATACTATTGGCAATGACATACTTTCATCATCTTATCAAATTATATTTCATCGTTTACCTTCTTTATCGTATTTTTTATAAGTCTTGAAACCAGAACGGTCTGACGGTAAGTGATCGATCATCGACGCTGTAGATTTTCTACGCTGACGTCCTCTACGCCGTAGCTTCACCAACGTAGCGTTAAATTTTCGTTTTAACTCGTAGCATCCTCGTCGCAACGAAGCCAGTGTTTTGCACAGAACTTCAGTTTCGGCTTCATTTCCATCCACAAATACCTTTTGGAGGCTCTCTATTAGTCACAATTCAACTTGCATACTTTAAAAAAAAGTAAGTAAAAACAATAGTTTTACAGTCGCAGTATATTGACTTTAGAAGTCATTTCATTAATGGAGTCAGGATTTTGATGTCCCTTCAGTCCTGATTCACTGTTTGTGATGGTTTAGTTGGTTATGATTAAATCCCATACTTTGATACTGGTCGAGTTTCAGACAATAATTGTGTGTGACATGAACGGAGATGAGCCAATACGACAGACAAACAGACAGAACGACGTTGTTGCTCTCTATAGCTATAAGTTGGAAAGGGTCAAGTTGAAAACCAGCGTCGGTAGAGGTATAGGTATCTATACATCTAGCGACACTCAGCTGAACTTGGCCCTTTTGATAGATCATATGTTTACCACATTAAGCCAATATTATTCTAAAAATGTATTCGCATGGTTGTAGTATTTTAAGCCAAAAATGGTCTATTAATAAACGATTTTCTATTTCTATTTCAATTCATTAAATCCATCGTTATTTTTAAATTACACTATACACATTTGTACTTATCTAATATTCATATAATTATACCTGTTCCTTTCCTACCTATCACCTAAGAGACAAGACCGAAAGAATACGCGCATCTTGATGACGTCACAATGTCATCTGCCAATCAAATTCACTCGTGAAATGACTTCTTTCGCAACAAAAAAACGCTCATCGGAATTAATTATTTTCCACGCGAATTACTCTAATATTGCAACTGAAGTATCGCCGCGAGTGCTCAAAGTACTCAACCCTTTAAACTTTGGTGGAAACCAGAAGAAACCAGCCACCGGAGATCAGATCCAGGAGCTTCTCAAGTAAGACGCGCGCCACTACGATTAAGTACCTACTCACATCGGTGTAGAACGCGCTATCGAAATTTTCCTGGGACTTCGTATATATACGAGTTCGAAACTGAAGTTGGACCAGGACATCTGGTCACCAGGCACAACACCCCGCCTGGTGGAAGATATTCCCTTTTCCCTTTCATACAACTGACATTACGTCATCCATGTCCTCATCATAGCGCGTTCCTTCAGGTCTATTAATAAAGGATTTTCTATTTCTATTTCAATTCATTAAATCCATCGTCTGTCTATTCGTTGATTAAAACATCGTCAGCCGTTCGATTACCATCTATCATTTATCGCGTGATCACGTCCAATGAATATAACATTCTTTTCACTCAATTGACTTTATATTATCATATTTGCACGTGTACGCGTAACTTATTACGAATATACTTATTCCTCTCTGTTCTAAAGAAAATAATTCTACGATTTCTTTATCAAGGCACTCTAGATTATGTGTAATAAGTTATTGGGTTTGAGCAAATTTATATATGTTAGCGCAAACAACAAGTAACGTCATAGTGCACGTGCAATGCCCACCTGCGCTTGCGACGAACCAAACACGCAGCAACAGTCGATACCAGGTGATGCCGCCCCCCACTACCTGGCCTCTATAAAAGCGGGAGCCCGACCCAAGGTGGGATCATTCACTTGTGACTCGTCGACGAGGGAGTCGGACTTGATATTTTATTCGAGAATTTTGCATTTCCGAATAATTAACCGTAACTGGTTGCTATCAGGGGACTCTCGTATGGCCGGTTACTATTGAATGTCTAACCGGTGACTAGTGGTTGCTGTTGAGGTGACTGGTCTGCGACTAGGCTGAGCAGTAACTGGTTAAAGTTAAGGTTACTCCTGAAGCTATTGGTTGCGGTTAAAATGATTAATCCGTAACCGGTTACCGTTGAGGGATAGGACAGTAGCCTATTGCTGTTAAATAACTCTAAAATAAGTTGATTGAGTCAATATAGTTATTAAATTATATCTCGCAATTTTTTTAAAAGCAAGAATGGATCCACAGGGTGATGACAACCCGGATAATGCACTCACCCTAAGATATATATGCTGCCAGTCTATAAATATATAATAATAATAAAAACAGATGCTGCAAACAAAGTATATTCTACCACCTACAGGTGCAATTATTTATGAAGAATAGAAATAGAGAAACTGAACTACCCACAAACACAGTAAACGATGTGGTTCGTTAATCCGTCGGTACTGCAAAGTGCAATCTGTGGTCTATGCTGTTTTTTCTCACTCCTATATTCCACAGAGCACCGGCACAAAATAGGATAAGAACAGAAGAGAACTTAAGAAGTACTGAAGTTCAGAACTTCAGTAGCACTGAAGTTCTCTTGCGTTCTAGCGCGAGGCACTCATACATACAATCATTCGCACGTACAGTGCGGCGACATCGTTTGGGGCTGAGTGTTTTTTGTTTATTTATTTAAGTTCAAGTTCATTTATTTCAATAACAATATACATATTGTGAAAGTACATAATTATAAAAATATAAGATTACTAAAAAGAAACAAGCAAAAAAAATATAGAAAAATAATAATCATGTGTGCGAAATAGCTAAAATAAATTAAATTCACCAAAAGTTAATGTTTATAAAAAATATCAAACATTAAGGAACAAACAAATTATTTATTATTAAACAAAACAAATTATGTATGTATATTGGGTTTAGTGGTAAATAATTTAACACTAAACCCACATATGACGACGATGAAGCATGCGGGTTCAGTAAATGCCTATTTACTCTGGCCTGGAAGATCCCAAGGTTGTACCGTCCCAAGATTACCGTTGAAGATGTTCCCGTTGCCATCCCGCTGTCGCCCCGCTCGCTGCCCGATGTCGTTGACATGAGACGGCACGGCGAGCGCGCGGTTGCTGCGAGTACATGGGTTTGCGTTGGTGCCTCGCGTAAGTACGCCAGTATTGAGTTTCTCGTCTGTCATTATCTATTTTGTGCTATCGGCAGGTGGCTACGAGGAACAAATTGAAAAATGCGATCGAGTCCGTATGCAATCTGCATACGAGTCGCATGCTCTACGGGCTTAGGATTTGTTGGCTCGTTCCTATTTGCCAGTGTAAATATGAACAAATAGCATATTGGGTATTGGCTGCTACGTTCAATACGGACTTTTTTACGATTTTCCGTCATAAGAGTTGAAAAACAGCGCTGCATATTTGGTACCCGAGTATGTCAGCATCCTTCAGGGCGACTTGGGCCACTGCCTAACTTGTCAATTTCTCTCTCTATACTCCTATAACGTCCTTTTCGTAAATTGTCATCTTACAAATCCTAATTCGTCCACCTTGGAAATTGACAAGTTAGGAAGTGGCCCAAGTCGCCCTGAAGGGTCAGCATTTGCCGACTTTTCCCCCCTTTTGCCAAATATACATAGTGCTTTGTGATCTATTTGTTGTTATCTGTTGTTTTCTATTTGTGCAATAAAGCATGTTTTACTTTTTACTTTTAGGAGTTGTGGATATGGAATATTTTTTCTTAACCCGTAGCACCGTGAGCACATTGCATTGAAACATGTTCGCATATCCGCGACTTACTCGGGTACTACCGGTGATACAGTGCTAGTGTGATAAGGTCCTAAGCAGGAACTCTCCGCAACTAAAAGCGGCAGAACAATTAAAACCTATTTCAGAGCATTACCGTACATTAACGTACATGGTTGTGCGTTAATGAACAAAGTTAACCGGAGTTACTACTGCAAACGAGACACCCTGTATTTAACAAGGGTCTCTTTATGAAATAGTTGGGGGAGGGACAGTGACATACGTGGTAGTTTGGCATTATTAGAACAATGTTGTTAATTCATTGAAATAATTATCATTGAGACACATAGTATCCCATTCAGCGACCCAAACCATAAATGTCTGTAGCATCATCATCACACTGCAGGGTATAAGCCTCTCTCTTGTGCCACCCTTCTCGGTCAGGTCAGGCATCCAGGTTTCACCTGCGACTTTAGAGATATCATTGGCCTGTCCCCTGGAGGATCAACTCCCCTTTCCCTGATCCAGGCCATCATTCAGTAAGGGCTCTACTACACCTGCCGTCACTTCGTCTAGCCATGTGCCCTGCCTACCACCTCTTTAATATTGCAGTATGTATTGTAGTGTCTTGGATTTTGGTACGATGTCTTGGTATCAAGGTACAATAGATAAATCTTAGAAAGACTGACAATCTTATCCTACTTTTAAACACCTAAAAATACACTCAGAATATCAAATAAAGTGGTTCCTGAAGTACAAAGTATTTCTCAGAACCCTCAAAGTGTATTTGGGGACACTTCAGCAAATTCCATTGATTGGTCCTTTTATTTCAGTGTTTGTTTAACCTGAGATCGACGAATTGTGTGTCCACGGAATACATACTAAATTGAAGGCATTGTGTGTTTATGTGGGGATCGGTTACGGAAAGTGTTTTATGTCGCTCACTGTTATTGTTGTTTGATTGAACTGTTAATCGATGTTACTCTGTTTCCCGTACCCCCTCCCCCCGTTCAAGGGGTGGCCTGTGCCCCAACAGTGGGGACATCAATAGGCTGATGATGACTCTGTTTCCGGCAGGAGGTCTATTGCTTAGTCATGCGTCCGTCTGTAACGGCTGTCCCCAAAACGGAATATATTTAAGGACTCTGTCATTTTGGGAATTGGACATTTTGGTACATATTTTGTCATTTTTTCGATATATTTTGATATTCTGGAAAGAATTAATTTGACCCTCAGGATTTGCGCTGCAAAATTTTAGTCACTTCTTTTGAGTTTGGAAGAAAAGATCGACCTCATTGTAATGACCTCAATGAGGTCGATCATTATGTGCAACCTGAAAATGACCTGACGGGCTAAATTAAATACTGTGTGGATGGGCTAAAAGTGGTAAATATCCATCCTTAGGAAAGTATTTTGAAGAGGTACGCCAAGAATCCGTTCACATTCTTTTATTTTACTTAAAGTTACCTGTTAACGTTTACCAACCAACCAACGACCGACGTTATATGGTTCCTCTACCATACCTGAGATATCGATTTGTTCTAATTAGAATTATTCATCATCATCATCATCCTATTAATGTCCCCACTGTTGGGACACAGGGCTTCTTTTATTTTATTTTAGTTACTACTAAACCCGCATTTGACCTCGATCTCACCTGATGGTAAGCGACGATGAGGTCGATGATGGAGCATGCGGGTCCAGTAAATGCCTATTCACTCTGGCCTTGAAGATCCTAAGGTTGTAGGTTTCGGGAAATACAGACGCCGGCAGGCTGTTCCATTCCTTAGCCGTTCGCATAATGAACGAAGAAGCAAATCGCTTAAGGATGGAACCCCTCCCCGCGCCTGGTAGTCCGAAGGCGGAATGGAGATGCTGGAATTAGGTCGTGCAATTCCGATGCGCACTCTCCGAAATGTATCCTATAAAATACCGATAGACAGGCAACCTTGCGCCGATGTTCCAGACTTTGCAGTCTAGCTTCCACCAGCGATTCGTCACCTATACAAGGGGGCTCCCCTTGTACAAGGGGGTACGGGCCATGATCCACCGAGCGGGCCCAGTGCTGAATGGTGGATTTCACACGGAAACTTTTAATTACCTCAGACATGCAGGTTTCCTCACGATGTTTTCCTTCACCGTTAGAGCAGTCTGTAAATGCACGTAAGTCTTCGAAAAAAATAGAAAAAACTCATTGGCACATGGCATTGCATGGTTTCGAACTTCGGATCTCCCGCATGGGAGTCCAACGTCCTAGCCACTAGTCCACCGAAGCTCTCTTTTTGAATTAGAATTATTATAGTGCTATTATCTTCTGTCAAAATTATGATGGCATACGATTTATTAAATAACTCTAAGAGCCCTTAAGAGCTCAGAGTCTTACTCCATAGGATAATTAAGCTATTTTCCTGGTAGGTATAGTATGTACGTATGTAGCCTGAGGACGTTTTACCCTGTAGTGTTAAGGTTTTGGGAGGCTTTGTTTTGGTTAATTAACTATTGTTAACTTATGTACTATATGTTAATACGTGTATATAATAGGTATGTTTTCGGGCTACCTAGTTTCTTCATCCAATGTACTATCGAGTACATTTCATTAAATATTTTTAGAAGTGCTTATAGATTTCAATTTACAAAGCATGCGACCCCAATAGCTAGGATTGTGAAATAAAGAATGAATGTAGACGAAGCGAAAGAGGTATTACAAGACAGAGATTTATCGCGCTCCATTCTCTCTGACTGCCTCGCATGGAACATGCATAGCATGCAGATATGTGTGTATTTATTTATGTAGTAAGAAATCCCATCGAAAATGAAATTAGACTAATTACATTAAAATTACAAGTTGCTTGCTTGCTTATCGTATGGTTAGTGGCCAACCTATTTGTCAGAGTTGTTCAGGCCGCTCGTAGGCATCTGACAGGGCTTACCGACGCTGTCAAATGACAACAACCGGAACCGACTGCTTAACATGCTCTCCGAGGCACGGAGGAGCTCGGATGAAATATGCCACTAGCGGTCACCCATCCAGGTACCGACGTCGCTTAACCTGCACGATCACTTTCGGACCGTGCTCGCAACTAGGCTACGACTGAGTATATTACAAGTGAAAATACCGAATGTGAAAATTCGATAATTCTGTGTAACGATAATAAGTTTATCGAATATGAACAGTCGAAAATTACGAATACTTTTAAAATATATGTTGTATATAGTTAACTACTTAATATTTATTAAGTATTTCCTCTTTTTTTAAAAGAATAGCAACAGAGTTTCAATTTAAAATGAAGTCGGCCATCCTCAGCGCTCTGCCGCGAACCGCTTACAGCAGAAAATTCACAATTTTCCAGAAAACTCCAGTAAATGCGCTGCATTTTGCTCCGGCACGTCCGCTACGCGTGAACGGCTGCGCACACGATGACCTCCGCAGGCATTTCATTACCGCCTGGCACCGAAAATGGTTCCAGTGAAAAAAAAAAGAAGTATATTTTTCTTTTATAGAGCCCATCTCTATTTTACGTGGGACGCGCCTCCCTATAGGGGGGCGTAAAGAGATAATAAGGGGGCCCCAATGTGTTTGGACATTCTAAATTTGAATTTTCTTTTTGATTCGTCTCGTAATCTGTATAAATGTATGTTTTTATTAATTTGTGAATTCGGTGTATATGCCTGTAAAGGTTTTTTTTTATGTATAACTAAACCCGCATTTGACCTCGATCTCGCCTGATGGTAAGCGACGATGAGGTCGACGATGGAGCATGCGGGTCCAGTAAATGCCTATTCATTCTGGCCTTGAAGATCCCAAGGTTGTAGGTTTCGGGAAATACAGACGCCGGCAGGCTGTTCCATTCCTTAGCCGTTCGCATAATGAACGAAGAAGCAAATCGCTTCGTACGAGCAGATGGGATGTCAACAACATAAGGATGGAACCCCTCCCCGCGCTTGGTAGTCCGAAGGCGGAATGGAGATGCTGGAATTAGGTCGTGCAATTCCGATGCGAAAGAAAGGTAAAGTTTAGTGTGACATGTTTATGCAACTATATCTGCGATATTTGTAATTCTTACCTAAACTTTTACACAGTAAATCTTATCTTATCTTAAGTCTTAAATCTACTATATCCACTCATTAATTAATTTTATTTTTAGGAGTGAACACCAAAGTTTTATTTTATTTGATTATGCCTGTAATTGTCGTTGTAAATAAATGTCATGAAAATGATGTTTTTTTTATTGTAACAATGAAAAAAAAATTAGGGGCATGAATATTTTTTTTATATTCCGGGAGCTCAACGCAAAAAAAGGTTGGGAATCCCTGACTCCCATTCATTCGAAACCATGCAATGTCGTGTACAAATGAGTTTTTCAGTTGTTTCAAAATATTGACTGCTCTAACAGTGAAAAAAACATCGTGAGAAAACCTGCACAGAGATAACACGTGTAATCTGGGAATGGTAATGGCAAACCATCCCATTAAATCTGCCAAATAAGTCATACTATCCACCGAAAATATCTGTGGACCTCCACACTCCAATCGGGGTACAAATCCCTAAAGAACAGTTATAGGCTGTTCGTTCTACTGACCGTATGTTACGCCTGACAGCTCTGTCAAAATTAAATAGTCGGTCCCATCACTAACAGGCGTAACTCAGTTTTTGCACCTTTTCAGGAGAGCGTTTTTAAAAAGTGATGAAGGGTCACATATTGCAAAAGTTTTTGTCTTTACATCAAGTTTAGTGTAATTAGTGAGCTTTATTAATAAGCAAAACACGAGTAAAATCATTTAGTAAGTACAATACAAGTACATAGTACGTACAAGTACATACAATACGTACCAGTATATACAATACAAATATTCTTTATTTCACACAGGACAAAAAATACAGAACAGAAGAAAAGACAGCAAATACAATTACAATTGGCGGCCTTATAGCTTTAAGCTAATTTTTCCAGGAAACATTTTGGGTGATGGAGTTTTTTTTAGTTTTAACCGGCTCCCATACTTCACGAGTTATAAGATGTTTTCAATTATAATTTAAAATAATCAAGAGAGACGAGGACGGAGGTCAAAATAAGCCATTTTTTGCAAGATGTTTCACAGACAAAGAAGCAGCATCCCTGTGCCTCTTTCATTTTCGGGCCATTCTTCGAGATTTGTAGCAGCTGTCATTACCGATCCTCCGTATTATTGTTGTTTTTAGTACAAAAGGACACGTATTGTACAACAATAATAACATGGGGGATCATTAATGACAGCGGATGTACCACTCCGAAAAATTAACATTCGAAACTCAAGTCATGGACTGCGTTGGATGGACGTACACCTTTTTGTGATAATATGGATTTTGAACAATGGTTAATACTTGCGGTTGTTTGTACTTAGTGAAACTTGTAGTACATGATTAGACTTAAATAATGTACTGTTTCACGGTATTTTTATTGTATTTTATATGTATAATTATCCCCAACACTGGGGAAATTAATAGGCTGATAATGATGATTACAGTTTTGACCTACTGGTGTGAAACGACCAACTTAAAACACTCTAAGAGGTTCATTGGAAATGGTGGCACGGCTGGGTGTAAGAAAATTTACAACTAAAGCAGGAGTCCCACCCGTCTCATTGTAGGGGCGTTCACAGGGCATTTTAGCACTAAGAGCCTCCTACACAAGATGAGACTGGCAGACAATCCCACCTGTAGAGCCTGTGGTGACACCGTTGAGTCAATGGAACACTTGCTGTGCGAATGTGACTCGCAGGCTGGAAAGCGTATGAGTCTTCTGGGACTATAGGCTCCTTCCTGTAAGATGTGTAGCGTCCTTGATGCAAAGCATCTTTAAGGAACAGGAAGGAGACTAAGGTAAGGTAAGTGCCGCTGGGGTTATCCCTGGCCCCCTGTCATAAGATAAGATACTGGTGTGAAACGTATTAAGTTCTAGTGAATGCTAGTGTGTGTTTATAATTGTAATTGGGGGGGGGGGGGGATTATAACATTAAATAATTGGGAGTTTATAGGTTCTTATATTTTAATAATTGGTCATGGGTTATGTTCTTCTGGGATATTTTGTTTAGCTAATATTAATTATGAACGATTTCATAGACGAAGATTATTCATTAATAAAGGAATAATAAATTTTATACCTTCAATAAGATTATGATGATTTTTATTGATATCCGTATTATCTTGTGTTTAACAGCAAATAAATGTACTAACTATCTATCTATTTAAACGCCCGTCAAAACTATATACTGATTGGTAACACAGGTGTATTGTTACAGTAGGTACCATTTATTATCATCAAAGGCTGTTCTATTAGAACCTAGCTCAAAACCCTCAAGCGGTTGCCAGCCAGGACATAAGCCCGTACCCATTAATAATTTGCAGACATTACTTGCCACCTGGGCTTAACATGGGTTTAAGTGAGGTTTAAGTTAAACCCCCGTTTTGTTAAGAGCTGATGTATTGTAATCTTGGGGATTTCCTTCTGTACATTACATTTCATGTTATTTCGAAATGCGACGTAGTCTGGGGCTTAATTCTTTCTTAGATAGACTAAATAAAAAAAAGCCTAATTGACATGAAGGAACTAAGATACTTTTTTTTCTTTCATTCAAGCTAATTAGTTTCTTATAAAGGCCTAAACCTGTGCCAAAACTAATCAGTTAATCACCTAATTTGTTAGAAATAGGAACATCAAGGGAGACGGTATTTGTATTTGGAATTGGAAGCCAAGTAATAATTTGCTACTATGTGTGTGTCATAAGAGCGTCGGTGGCCTAGTGGCTAGGACACGGGTTTTTACGGGTCCGTGTTCAAAACCGTGCAGTGCCATGTACCAATGAGTTTTTCGTATTTTTCGAAGACTTACGTACATTTACCGGCTGCTCTAACGGTGAAGGAAAACATCGTGAGGAAACCTACACACTGAGATGACCGGTGTGTAAAATGGGGTAGGCACAAAAGATCATCAAGGGTCGAAGTGCCGCTGGGGTTATTCCCGGCCCCCTATCATAAGATGTGTGTGTCATCACATCAATAAGATGAAAGTATGGTATGCCCCGTTGGTTCGGGTATGTGGAAAGGATGATGTGATGTCCTCCACGACGCATCCGTCGACGGCGACCCCTGCTCAGCTCCTGGCGTGCGCTCGTAGGTGGCTAGCGAAGACAAACTTGGTCCTGATGACTAGGTCACAAACAGAGCAGTAGAGCTGTCCGTTAGAGTTCAAGGCTATAGGAGAGCTTCGGACGCGTTTTAAATAATAGGGAATGAACGAATGACGTAATAGATATATGAAAGCAAGTCGAAGGAAAAGCCGGGATCGTCCTAGACTGAACTTTAAATGTCACATTGACAGACTCATAAACTTTAATATAGACACTCAGTAAAAGGGCGAGCAGATTTTGATTGAAGGAAAACACGTGAAAACGCATATGAAGCGAGGAAGTTTTCAAAGACTTCGTTGCTCCATGATATCACGTTTCCCCCTTTCCCTCCCCCTTCCTAATGGTCCACGATTGATCAGTAATCAGATGATAGACAGCCATATCTTCCGTGATCGATGGTCATGGTATGACGGGATAAATTCTCAGCTTTCCCGTTAGATAAGAAACTCAAAGATTGGTAGGACTTTCTAACTCCCCATTTCTATTGCTAATTATTGGAGATGAAAAGTTGAAAAGTTTATTTACTTATTACAAGGCACAATAATAGAACCTCCGACTTACAAATTAGGTCGAAACCTGTATCTTAGAAGTCGGGACTACGTCGTACTTTCCGAGCAATCATATTACAATTTATAACATTACATTAGTAACTATATACTATACCTAAAAGGAATTTGGAACAAGTTAATCAAAAGGAACTTAGAATATACCTGATAATAGGAAAGATAATGTTTAAGAGTGTGTGATGGTGGGGGTGTGTTAGGTTGTGTGGGAGGGTGTAATAATGTAAGCGTGCATCTGTAGTGTAGGGTGAGTGGGTGTGTGAGTGTAGGAAGTTAAGTGTTAATTAATAACGAGGCTGAAGAACATAATGAGTGTAGTGTGTAAAATTATATGTTAGATGAGTAGAGCCTCAGTTTAGATTAGTTTATTTAGTTTAGTATCAGATGATAATATCACGTATTTTTACCATACATAGCATGCTGTAGCACAAAGACAAATTAACAAAATGCTTTGCCTTAACAAACAATGACTGACAATCGAGTCAGTGGACATTTTCTTAAATTAAGTGTTTCCGTATTAATTTAAGTTACAATTAAACTACTTATTAGTCTGAATTATACGTTAGATTATAGTTATATTGAGGTACCGTTTTAGACTTTTAGACTGTTTACACTTACTTGCTTATCCGTATGGTTAGTGGCCAACCTATTGTCAGAGTTGTTCAGGCCGCCCGTAGGCCTGTGACATGGCTAACGACTGCTGTCAAACGACAACAACCGGGACCGACTGCTTAACGTGCTCTCCGAGGTACAGAGGTGCTCAGATCGTCTGGAACATCGGCGCAAGGTTGCCTGTCTATCGGTATTTTATAGGATACATTTCGGAGAGTGCGCATCGGAATTGCACGACCTAATTCCAGCATCTCCATTCCGCCTTCGGACTACCAGGCGCGGGGGGGGGGGGGTCCATCGTTATGTTGTTGATATCCCATCTGCTCGTACGAAGCGATTTGCTTCTTCATTCATTATGCGAACCTACAACCTTGGGATCTTCAAGGCCAGAGTGAATAGGCATTTACTGGACCCGCATGCTCCATCGTCGACCTCATCGTCGCTTACCATCAGGCGAGATCGAGGTCAAATGCGGGTTTAGAAGTAAATAAAAATAAATTAAAAAAATAATTAAATATGCCACTACCGGTCACCCATCCTTGTGCTGACCGCGCCCAACGTTGCTTAACCTGCACGATCACTTTCGGACCGTGCTTGCAACTAGGCTACCACACTGCTAACTTTCTTGGATACCTAGCATGGCATAGTTATTTAGGGTTATATTTCAAACCCAAAATTTCCCAACGACCACAGGGGCACTCAGTAAACTACGGGGTGTTTCGAAAGTTAATATCCTGTTAGTTTTCGGAGTACCATTAATCATATCCTCACGACGCGGTGGGGAAAATGAATACCTGAATGTGGAATTGTTATGTAGTTTTATTTACGTGGTAGGCGAAATGACAAAAGGTTTAAGTTAAAAGGAACCATTGTCAATCAATATCAATCATCAGTCATCATCAGCAGCCCACTCTAATCCACTGCTGGACATAGACCTCTCCCAGGGCACGCCATTGAGCCCGATCTTCGGCTCTTCTCATCCAGTCGCTGCCAGCCAC
Organism: Hofmannophila pseudospretella; assembly: GCA_947369225.1. Taxonomy (NCBI): domain Eukaryota; kingdom Metazoa; phylum Arthropoda; class Insecta; order Lepidoptera; family Oecophoridae; genus Hofmannophila; species Hofmannophila pseudospretella. Next base: position 13,493,721 of record OX376318.1, on the reverse strand, counting down.
TTTGCGCAGACTGTTGCTCCATCTAGCAGGGGGACGTCCTCCATTAATATAGGTACCTACATGGAATTTAAAACAAATTTAGTTAAATTGAGTTTTTGCTGGTGGTAGGACACTTTCAGGGTCCGCGACCAGCGACCAGAGACCACCTTTCTATATAACGTCTGTCGTCAAATATCTTCGCTTCGGCGTTGATATGTTTCAGCAGTGTTTAAGAAGAGCCAGCACTTACTAAACCCGTGTGCTCCGTATTCGGCCTCATCGTCACTTACCACCAGGTGAGATTTAAGTCAAACGCGGGTTTAACCGTAAATTTTTTTTAAATAGTAAAGCAAATAATAGACTGCCTCATAATTTACCAAGAGCGAAAACAATAATGAAATAAGATAATAAACAGTAAGATACTGAAAGATTGATAGACAAAAAAAAAATTCTTTCGTCGATAATTTGACATTGTTTCTTACACTTCATCATCATCATCAGCAGCCTATTAATATCCCCACTATTAGGACACACCCCTGCCCTTGCACAAGGGGGTATGGGCCATGATCAACCGAGCGGGCCCAATGCTGATTGGTGGATTTCACATACCATCGGAAACTTTTCATTTCCTCAGACATGCAGGTTTCCTCACGATGTTTTCCTTTGCCGTTAGAGCAGTCGATAAATGTACGTAAGTCTTCGAAAAGATCCGTCTAATTCATTGGTACATGGCATTCGGCATTGCATGGTTTCGAACACGGACCTCCCGCATGGGAGCCCGGCGTCCTAGCCACTAGGCTACCGACGCTATTCTTTTCTAGCAGAATTACTATCTATCATCAATTCATTACAAGTAAATTTAAGGAGTCAGCATTGAAGAATATAGGAAAGTTTTAAAGTATCCAAGAAGTTTCTAACTACCATCCCGGATATAGGGCAGATGAGAAATGTTACCAAATCGAGGTGTTACATCAGTGGTTCTCAAATTGAGCGTCGTGACTCCCTTTATTTGCTGATCTAAAATGCTTAACGAATAAACCAAAAATTTAAATTAATTTGAGAACCCTTCTGACTTCGAAGATAGTCGAGAATCTTGGAAACCAATGAACCAAGGTTCTTAGCCATGTCCTTAGCCGAGACTTTGTTCTCTACAAAATACATTATTTAACATTGCATTATACAGGATTAGACTTAAAAAGACTTAACATTAAAAAACAATGCAACATTAAAAAGACATGCTCAGCATGTGGTGCGGTCCGCCCGGTACGACTGAACCACAGCGCTGGTTTTCAGCTGTGCCAGGGCGAAGGCGTCAAACATATGGCTATGCGTCAAACTTACTTATAAAACCATTTTGTCAACCTTTCCAGTTTGTCATTAAGAATCAAAACGGTTATTTTTTGGGTGGAGGGTAAATAAACAGTTTGAGAATCATACTGTTGTCAGCATTTGATATGCGCGATCACGTACCACCACTCAGACGCACTCCCGGCGCGGTGTTCACGTAACACGCTCTTATAAAAGTTGATTCCAAGACTGGTTCAACAATATGTCTACCTTGGGCAAAGTCTGCAATTAGTTAGAAACAACCACGACCAAGCGTGGAACCTTGAAAGCGAGTGAGCGTCGGCGGTCTAGTGGCTAGGACACCGGACTCCCATGCGGGAGGTCCGGGTTCGAAAACATGCAATGCCATGTACCAATGAGTATTTCGGATTTTTTCGAAGACTTACGTACATTTACCGACTGCTCTAACGGAAGGAAGGAAAACGTGAGGAAACTGGCATGGCTGAGGAAATTAAAGTACCCCCTTGTGCTAGGGGAGGCCTGTGCCCCAACAGTGGGGACATTAATAGGCTAATAATGAACCACGGGAAAGAAGCCGACAGAAAAATCCAGCTGGGCTGGACAGTATTTCGGAAGCTACGTCACATCTTCTCCTCGCACACACATCAATGCCTGAAGACAAGTCTTTAATCAGTGCGTCCTACCAGCCGAAACGTGGACACTAACGGTGCGACTGGTCCACAAATTTACAGTTGCTCAGCGTTCTATGGAAAGAGCTATGCTCGGAGTAACTCTGCTGGATCGAATCCGAAATGAGGAGATCCGTAATAGAACCGTGGTTGCCGGCATAGCTCATAAGATCAGCAAGCTGAAGTGGCAGTGGGTCTGTCACTTCAGAACCGACAATCGTTGGGGTAGACAAGCTGTTGGACGACGATCCCCATCCGCTCATACAACGATTGAGTGGGGCGACGATCTGCGCAAGGTGGCAGCGACTTGATGAGAAGACCCAAAGATCGGGCTCTATGGCGCTGGGCACCTGATGGTAAGTGACATTTAGTCAAATACCCTATTACGCTGGCTCTCTTACGTACCTTTCAAACCAAAACAGCAATGCCTGCAGCAGAAATAGGTAAAATGGTGGTACCACCACAGGCTGACTCTGCACAGTCATACCACCATACCACCTTCGAAGTTGCGAAACTTTCCATCCTATACTAATGTCCTTTTGTAGTCTTTACTCCATAAACATTTATTTGTCTCGAGGAATCGGAATATTCCAGTCTCACTCAGCTGTAAGTCGCGTGGGCAGATGGGAATAGTCCGTGAAATAGAAAGCCTTGCTGCTCAAATAGATCAAAATATTCGTCCAAGCTTTCAAGTTCATTCGAAGCTTACTGTAATAACAATAGCACTATCTCTCCCCCCCGTCTTTACTCGCCTTTAGTGCAGTTTTATTTCTTCTTGGGCTATTAAGAGAGCGGAGTCAATCTGCGAAATGGGGATGCAAGAGCAAATTGGATATTGTTTTTAGGGTTGTTTTTGTTAAGGTTCCCCGGTTGCAGGGCTGAAAAAAACCCATTGAGAGTTTATAAAACTAGAAAGAATAAAATGATTTATATTAGCATCGACTTAGTCTTTTCTTTGTCAAGAATCACTGGTCAAGCTGGTTATATTTTACTAAAAATGAAATGGTCGCAATTCAATAGGGTGATGACGTTTGTACGAATATATAATAGGTTCGATGTATCTTTAGGTTGATGCTTAAGTTATCGATTTAAACAGTTATTGTTAAATATAGCTCTAGAGGAGTCTAGGTCATGTGGCAACACTGACAATTTTTTTTAACTTTTTTGGCTCAAAAGGGATGGAACCCAGAGCCGTAAAAAAATATTTTAAAAATTAACTTTTTTTGTACTGGATACACTTTGACGGTACAGTCGACCACAGGTCAACCTACCCAAAACGTCAAAATTTGAGAATCTGAAATGTATTATATTACGCAGGCATAAATAAGGATGAGATATAATCGAAGGTTTTTGACAGATGGTATACTATAGCTTGTGGTGGACTGCACCACTTTTAATCTCTATGCAGTGGACATAAGGTCGAACAGTGGTCAGGTATTTATTGGGCTATGATGGTAGGTACATTGATATTAATATGAAACCAATCAACAGCATAAAGTGTTATATTTGTTATCCTAGAGTCCTAGACTAACGACTTTTAATTCGGCTTAACCACTGCCTTTAAGTGTTCCGTTTTTAATTTTAAAAAATCCAAATCAAACGGAATAACGACACTTTGATCACTAGCTGATGCTTATTTCTTGAGTAATTAAGTGATGCTAATTCCTTAATTCAAGGAATGAGCATTACCTAGTGATCTCGTGTACATCAGCTCAGCTTAGACAACGATATTCTTCCATCCAAATTTTCAAGTCGTGTCTTTCAGCAATATGTGGCGACGCACGACGCGCGCCACCTACGATTAGTACCTACTCACATCGGTGTAGAACGCGCTATCGAAATTTTCCTGGGACTTCGTATACATACATCCATAGTCGTTCCAAACATCCATAGTTGGACCAGGACATCTGGTCATCAGGCACAACACCCCGCCTGGTGGAAGATCTTCCCTTTTCCCTTTCATACAACTGACATTACGTCATTCCATGTCCCCACATAGCGCGTTCCTACAAATACATAATACATGGTGTTACAGCTATGACAAAACCAATAGCACACGTTTCCCAATACTCAAAGATGTCCAAGGAACCAATATCCGGCCAGAGGCCGAACAAAGAGCAACAGGACCTCTGTTTCTCATTTTCTCCCTGGTACCCCCAACACCCCCCTTCCGAAAGGCTATTACTTGAAAAATGGCCGCTCGTCGGGACAAATCGAGATCTTTAGATCCTTGCGAATGATTGGCTGTGACTTATTGCTGACTTTAGAACGGCTACACACTAGCTTGAAGAATGATGAACTTTGGGAAAAGTTATTCGAACATAGAACTTTTATGTTCGCGCTCCAAAACATGGAGGAAAGAACGCGCATCCGCCCGTCCCTAGACTATTTTAAATGGATTTTTGTTATTTCCACCAATCTCCAAAAGATTTGGAAATCTGTCAATAATAATAACGGCCAAGTGCGAGTCAGATTCGCGCACGGTTCCGTACTCAAGACCTTATTTGTGTCAGCTAATGCATGACTCATAATCATCACCCATCACTGAATATTGCAGAATCAACTTTTTGGTCACTGAGGCCATTTAAAAACGTCAGACCTACTGCTCTGGTGTCTTGTCTTAGTTTTCTTTGTTGCCTTGGAGATGCTTTATCGATTTTGCTGTAATGAAAATGTTAGTGCTTTGTGATGTTTGTTGTTATCTGTTGTTTTCTATTTGTGCAATTTTTTTACTTTTTTCTTTTTTTTAACACAATATTCAGATTTTTTCATAAACAATTTCCCAAAGAACGTGAGACTCTACAACTTATTTAAGTTTATACATTATTTTGTCTCGATTATATTAAAGCGGCTACCCCTAGCGAAACTAGTGCCACTCCCGAAAAAAAAACATTTCTTGGCCACTTTCAGAAGCTACGATTGGTCTTGATGGCGGTTGATTTGCGGTGTTTGGGTATATTATGATTTTGTAAGAATTATCTCAAATATGCTCTGAAATGTGCTCAGTACATTGAATAACTCTAAATTAAAAAATTAACTAACCCCTGACGACGTATCAATTTGGAGATCCACTTATTTCTGATTGTTCCACTACGAGGTTACTAAAATATTATTAAAAAAATCTTCTTCATTCGTGAAAGAAGAGGATAAACCACTTAATTCACATGATAAATGTTTTTTTTTTCGGTAGTGGCGCTACTTTCGCTAGGGGTTGAGCCTTCAGCCCTGTAGTCTCGGGCGAAGAATAGAGCCACGGTAACACCTGCCTGTCGTAAAAGGCGACTAAAAGGGGGGATCAGGGTCGCGGGCGGTCAAAGTGGCTTTGACCGTTCATTGGTGGGCGACCCCTGGGGAAGGCAGCAACGTGCTATGGCCGCACGCTGCTGTAATGCTAGGAGGGCACCGGTGCGTTCCATCGGAGATCCCGGAGCCCTCCGATTAGCACGAGGCCGGCCATCGAGGGGGTTTTAGTGAGTGGAAATCTCACTACCAAAAAAAAAGGGGGGGGGGGGGGAGCCTTAACCTGAAAGAAAAGTAATCCTATCAAAGCGTCAAGGTTTGTTTTTATTTTACATTCAAGAAGAACTTTCCTTCGCTGCTTTCCCATTCATTCCCTAAACTTTTCACTGGTGTGTCGCTCATGTACTACGCTCTTAAAACATTTCCACTTTTGTGTCGTTTGTTTATTGCCTCCCTACAGGAATTCCGCACACCTGGACCTGAAGGGAATCTGTTCCTTCGTATTAATCATCTGTCAAACCCCCTTCTCCATTCCCTCGTGATTAATTGGTTTTCACGAGAAAATTGCTGTTAAAGAGCCTTTCTAAGTTATGAAAGCCTTGTAATTCAGACGGCAATCGTTCTTGACTTTGAAGATACGTTTTGATAGATGGTTCGTTCCCAGATCGTCTAAATATCTAAAATGTTATCATACAGGACAAAGGGATCTTAAATTGTTTTGGGAAGGACAAATGGGAATGGTTATAAATTATTCAATCGGTTTAGATTTGGAAGTTTGCTAATTTGTTTATGCACCTAAGAAAGTTTTGCGTTAGAACCTATACCATTATCATGAATTGGTAATTTATGCTCCTTGTAGGAGTTCTTGTCTGACATGCAATCTAAAGGGTATTAGTTAATTAACTTTGTATCATTATTATTTTCTTCTAATTGCTTGTAAAATGTATGTATCTATCTACCTATATAATTTTAAGTTCCTTCATACCTTACGTATATCCTTGCAAATAAAAAATCAGTTATTTCCTTTACTCCATCCCATTAGGGATGAAAAATTGTAAATGCTTTGCTTTGCACTTTATGCATTGTCTTTACGAAACCTCAAACATCTTTGATCTGTCAACCAGCACCTTCTACTACTTCTTGTTGACGGAACAAAGCTGTAAATGGTTTCGTAAACACAAAGCATAAAGTCCAAAGTAAAGCATTTGCAATTTTTCATCCATAAACCTTACCATTTGTAGTGGATCCATGCCCTATAGTTCTATTGCTGCGATTTCTGGATCCAAGGGATGAAGTGGTTCACTATATTTGTCCAGGAATGGGATTTAATTAGAGACGTTTGCACTGCATTCTTGAGGGCCATTATTGGTTGTAATTCATACATAGCTTGTAAAATGGTCAATGTGTGTACCTATGTAATCTCACAGGCAACGCCTAGTGTGGAGGTTATAATTTAATGTTAAATGTTAATTAATATGTGGTAAAGGAATATTTTTTTCAATTTTTAATTTACAGATTTTCAATTAAATGAGGCATCCTTTCTGATTTTCTATTTAATTTCTAGCAGGACATTTTGGGACACAAATTTACACCATTTCTGTGTACAAAACAGCAGCACAGAACTACTGGAAACCGAAATCTCCGAAAGTAATTTCTATCTAAGTAATTCACGGGCACTTCTATATATTTATAAGGTAACACAGAATAACATTTAATAGATGTTTCACCTGATATCTGAGCTGCACTTCTTTTCTTCCTAATAATCCTATTTTCCGGGATTTGGCTTCTTTGCGGGTTTTCACGTTTTATCGTGTATGCGGAATACTTTGCGTTGTATACGTAATATTTTACGTTGTAAGTTACGTTGTATAATGTTAAAGTACAGTAAAGTGTAAAGTGTAAAGTTTTACGTTGTATTAAAACGGATGTGACGTTGTATTATATCGGATTTGTAGCTGTTTTCTACGAAACCTTTGTTGTATTAAGTTAATATTTATTTCTTAGGTTTATATATATTATTGAGGTTTTTTTTTAAATAATAATTATTGAAGTTTGACTTTACACGGTATTGACAAATGTATACCGTATTTACAATATTTTAACTATGTTTCAAAGAACACAGACAAATTAAAAAATAATTGGTCCTTCGAGCCGGATTATTCTTGTAAATATGGTACTTCTGTCTCAATTATTAAAGTATTCGAAAGATGCGAATGCGAAGAGGTGGAAAAAGGTTCTTGTCAAATTGTCGGTGCGAAATAAAAATATCGCTGCGAGAGAAACGGTTCATTATTTATTCCGTTTAGACGATTTGTACGGAGTATTGTTTTAGCGATCCTCGGCGAAACCATGAATATTGTATGAAAATTGGATTGCGTATTTTATTTTTCATAAACTACTTTTCTTACCGAGAGTCTACCTAACAATTCCTTTTTGTGATTTCAGTTTATTTATTTATAATAATTGCTACAACTTTGTTCTCTGCTGTAAGGCTCCTTGAAGGCGTATACGTATCATAGTGTTTTATTTACAGTAGTAGGAATTTATTTGATTCCTGGAAACCTAATTTCGTACAGAGTTTGTCGCTTTGTAGTGGAAATCGTCGGAATCCTCCTGAATTCAACTTTTGGCTACAGGGTTGTCCCTGACTCCATCTTTGTCGTCCTTCGACCTTAGCTCAGGATAAATCCAATCACCATTATCAGTGTATTCTTGTTCACTGCTGGCTATGGGCCTCTTCAAGGGCGCGTCATTGGGCCCGATCTTTTGCTTTTTGCATCTAGTCACTGCCAGTCTATACTGAGTTTTTTTTTTCATTACAATGCGACCAAAGCTTTGTTTACCTACAAACCTGTCGGTAAAAATGTAACTAATGTACATGACAACTACTTTTTTTTTTATTCTCTTTTTAGAGGCTTTGGTACACGACAATGTGACCATGTCAGCCTCGTTAGGGTCTTTAAGAAAAGGGAGCTCAAATTTTATTAGAATCAGCGCTCACTTTGAGAGCCAACTTAGCAAACAACAGTAAGTGTTTCATATTACCAGATAAGGGCTGACTCAAAATAATATTGAGCCTCCCATTTTGGAGCCTATTGAGGCTAAATTTCTTCCTCTCAACTTTCACCAGGTCACAAAATCAAGTGAACTTTGACAATGACAAACTTTTGTTATTTCTAATAACAGAAGTAGTTTCTGATGTCATTCCTTGAAACAGGTTTCTTTGCTATGTTTCCCTTTAACCGCAGAAAAATAAATACTTTCCTTGTAGTAATTATTTGCATTTTTCCAATTATCGTCTAACAAACTGATAATTAGTCTGGTTAAACTGGTCCTAGAATTTCTCGAACTTTGGCAATGATTAAAAGTGATTCAAGATTCAACACTGTGATGTCGCTAAGCTCAGCCCTTAGTTAATCTTAATTTAAAAGACGTCTGGAACGTCTAGAGGTCCTTTTACTCATTAATATATAACGTTTTGAGATTAAAGTAAATCTTCATGATACCTAATGTCTACCTACCCATAAAATAAAATCGCATTTTTTTTCTTTCGTATTGGAAATCGTTATAGAAGAGACTGAATGTAGAGTTTAATGTTTATTTAAACTAAAAATGAAGCTCATAAATGACTTATAACTAAAAATGAAGCTCATAAATGACTTATATATTTTTATCATTTATGTGTCATGGTAGGCGTAGGTGGAAGGACGATATCGACCACTTCCAAAAAGGATGGTATAAGGACGCCGAGGATAGGTAAAAATGGAAAGGAAGAGCGGAGGCCTTTGCCCAGCAGTGGGACAGCCTATAGGCTATTAAAAAAAATGTGTCATGGTAAATGTAGGTATATATATTTTACACTTATTCATCAGCAGCCTACTCTAGTCCACTGCTGGACATAGGCCTCTCCCAGGGCGCGCCATTGAGCCCGATGTTTGGCGCTTCTCATTCAGTCGCTGCCAGCCACCTTGCGCAGATCGTCGCTCCATCTAGCAGGGGGGTCGTCCCACACTACGTTTGGCCAAACGCGGTCTCCACTCCAGAACTCGTCTACCGCAGCGGTTGTCGGTTCTGCGACAGATGTGTCCGGCCCACTGCCACTTCAGCTCGCTAATCTTATGAGCTATGTCGATGACTTTTGTTCTATGCCGGATCTCCTCATTTCGGATTCGATCCAGCAGAGATACTCCGAGCATAGCTCTTTCCATAGCACGCTGAGCGACTTTCAATTTGTGACTTATTATATACTAATTTTATACTTATTAATACTACCTATCTTCAATTAAATTTATTTGTATTGTATCTTTGTGTACTTGGACAGGTTTTGGCCAGCGATCGGTCATGGTCCAACAGAACACCAGCGCTGTAGGCATTTTTGTTTGCAGCAATAAGCTGGGTTTGAAGCCCTTTTCAATATGTTTACCTTTGACTACATAATTATTTTATTATAATTATAACTGTTTCGGTCATTGCTGTGTGTGAAATAAACATATTACTTACTTACTCTTATAATATTTTTCTTAAAGTGCTTTTTGAAGAGAAAAACGATCCGATTCAAAACAACGACAAAATATGACCCATGGCAATATACTCTTTAGTATCGGAAGCCGATATCCAGTTCGGGTCGCTGCGCCAGCGCAGTAAGTAATAAGTACTTTTAGTAGTTTCGTACTATTTCAAATAGGTATTTATTATATATCTATTTATTTATACATATTTTTTGCTAAAAAAGTATAGTTGTATATATACATACGTATATTCATTTAAATTAATGTTAGCCACGCCTGAACAACCCCAAACTTCCAGTTTTCACTAAACAAAACCTCCCGAAACTATCCAAACAGAACCCTTTTCACTTATCTTCATTGCACACTTGACAATATTTCATTAGAACTCACGGTCCGGCGACTTTATAAATATTGAAATCGTACGGAACCCTTTTTACTTTATATTTATTTCCGGGCTGGTTGGTACATTCTGGAAAAACAATAATGTAAAAGATGCTTTTGTAAGAAATTTTTATTAAAATTTTGGAAGTTATTATTGTTATATTTTATCAGCGTTTAATTACTCGGCCGTTGGGAGATGTCGGGTGCAGACGTGGCGCCAGCGGGCCACGCGACTATCTTGAACTGTATGCTAACGCAGATAAAGTTCACTTTTGATTATCAGCCAAAAGCATGATAGCACCCTTTCCGCGTCGCTTTTGTTTTGCGCCAATCCAAAGTGAACTTTGAACACATTTGCGTAAGGTTCAAGCCAGTTCAAAATACGAACGTCGCACCCGTGTCCTGTCCGCGCCACGTCTCTGGCTGTGGATTGTGTCTTACCCCATAATACACTTTCGTAAGTATCTATCTATCTATCTATCAGCCCGTATCTGTCCACTGCTGGACATAGGCCTCTCCCAGAGCGCGCCACATTACTCGGTCCTCCGCCTTCCTCATCCAATCATCGCCAGCAACCTTCTTCAGGTCGTCGGTCCACCGGGCAGGGGGGCGTCCCACACTGCGCTTTCTTGTCCGCGGTCTCCACTCTAGAACTCGTCTCGTAAGTATCTAGTTTACCTATAAAGAAAGATTTCAGTCTTTAAGTGTGCCTGCCACCAAATCTGTGCGGAACGAGGCGGTGGCCGACGAAAATATTCACCAATAGAATCGCTTCATTATCACATCATGAGTAAAATTAAGAGATCCGATTCGCTGATTATTTAGTAATGAAGACGTAGTTTCTATAATAGCAAGCTTTTATCTTTTTCCACAGGTGAAATCGCAATCATTCGCAAACTTTATTAAGCGTGTTAACCGTAACAAACGCAGTGGAGGCAATACAGAGGAAATTCTTGAAATCCTGCTGCAGTGGCTAGGACACCGGACTCCCATGCGGGAGGTCCACGTTCGAAACCATGCAGTGCCATGTACCAATTGGTTTTTCGTATTTATGGAAGACTTACATACATACATATCTTAGGATAGGGGGCCGGGAATAATCCCAGCGGCACTTCTACCCTTGAGGATATTTTGTGCTTACCAATTTTACACACTGGTCATCTCAGTGTGCAGGTTTCCTCACGATGTTTTCCTTCACCGTTAGAGCAGTCGGTAAATGTTCGTAAGTATTCGAAAAATACGAAAAACTCATTGGTATATGGCACTGCACGGTTTCTAATCCGGACCTCCCGCATGGGACTCAGGTGTCCTAGCCACTGTGCCACCGACTTTCGGCTTTTGTGTCTATTATTATGTACTACTTCAGCTGTTTGTTTTCCTTAATAAAAAAGAATAAAAAAACTATTGTCCAATATACATGAAGTTTAGAAATGTAGAGCAACATTTCCGTTAACAATTTACGTACACATCCTGTAGTTAATTAAGCTTATTACAATGCAGTGCAGCCATGTGCAGTACCGCAATAAGCTCGTGATAGATGTTCCAGACCAGTTTGAATGAATGATAGAATGAATGAACCAGACCATTATACCAGACCAGATACACCTGTGAGCTCTTAAATCATCTGTGCGTTGAATGAATGAGATGTTTCTAGGCGATGGTAGGTAGAATCAAATCACTTATCATGAGATGGCCTTTTACTTGTCTGCTTTCCTTACAGAAATAAATCAAGATAGAACGGGCGAGCTGCTATAGGAATCGCGCCACGCCCCAAAGTGACGTAATTACGAATGAAATACCTCCTTTGATAGATTCACTATCGTATCTGTTGTTCTTACAGTTACAAACCGCACAATAAGGTATTTTAGCACAGCCGCTCTGATCGGTACGCGTCGAAAACTAGGCGCTGAATGAATAAAATCAGTATATTGCAAGATTGAGACACGGGTGCCGCGCCTGCTTCACCGTTCTATCTTGATTTATTTCAGTGGCTCGCCTTATACAATAAAAAAAATGTTCTATATGGAATCTCCCAGGCTGATTAGTGATTACTCATACTCATTTATTCGACCATAAGAACATTATAGAGCATTTGCAGGTACATAGTACAAATAATAATTGTATCATTTAACATAGAATAAGTGTACAAAGGCGGCCTTATCGCTCAGATCGATCTCTTCCAGGCAACCAAGGCGATAGAAGAATTATTAATAGGTTACCGGCAGTATGGCTGCATATGCTGAATTTCACAAAATCTACATAATAAGTACCACTGATAACTGAAATGTAAAAATTACTAAGTTTAAGAAAAAGAAAAGGCCAACCATAAAAAGTTGTAGGCCCCCAAAACTTTAAGTCCTTTTAATTAAAATATGGCCCCCTCCGGGCCGTTATCGGCCGTACCTGTGGAGTGGGGCTCAAATCGCCCATAAATCCGAACGCCTGCCTAATATTATTTTCCGGCTAGTGGTGCTCCCACACGTGCCATCTTAATAGTAATTTACGGTGAGGGAAAATATCGTGAGGAAACCTGCATGTCTGCGGAAAAATTAAGTTTCTAAAAGGTAAGTGTACAGTACCGGATTAACCTATTAGCAAAATAAGCAGTTGCTTAGGGCATCACGTTGAAATTGAAATACATTTATTTAGCACTGTAAATACCAGAATACAGCAAGTACACAATACAAAAGTATACAAGGATATAATACATTCAGCATAAAAGATCCGGTGCGGTACAGTGCCAAAAAGGATCCCTGATCCTGCCTCAGCATAATGCTGACCTGGTGATCAGTGGTGGTTGTGGCCACGTCACCTAAGTCCACAGCCAAAACAGTCGAGGGTTGCTCCCTTTCCAGTCTTGCGAAGTTCCAAATGAGTGTTTGCAAAAATCAGTTTGAAAATCCGCGTAGAATCAAATTTAACTCGACCAAACAGCCTCTCAAAAGAAACAAAGCCCGCCCCTAAATGCAACAACTAATATACGTTTTAGAGAATGTGTGCGATGCGTTAGTTAGAAATTGAAATTCATATTAGGTACCTTTGTCGGCATGTAAGAAAGTTGTTGCCTTTGTAAGCAAGCAAGGCTGCCGCGAAGTTCTTTCCTCCAAGGTCCCATACCTTACAATGTACCTACCTCATACAACATGCATCCCGAAGGCTCTTGTATTACCTCTCTAACCTCTGAATAGTTAACAGTGTTGAAAATTGCTCTTAGCATAAAATAATCTCGAAAAATAGTTGCAAAATGCATGAATTACATTAAACATAAATAATAAAGTGTGTTTGCACACACTTTACATTAAAACTCTGCAAAAAAATATTTTTTTGTTTACTAAACCCGCTTTTGACCTCGATCTCTCCTGATGGTAAGCGACGATGAGGTCGACGACTATGGAGCATGCGGGTCCAGTAAATACCTATTCACTCTGGCCTTGAAGATCCCAAGGTTGTAGGTTTCGGGATACACAGACGCCGGCAGGCTGTTCCATTCCTTAGCCGTTCGCATAATGAACGAAGAAGCAAATCGCTTCGTACGAACAGATGGGATATCAACAACATAAGGATGGAACCCCTCCCCGCGCCTGGTAGTCCGAAGGTGGAATGGAGAATCTGGAATTAGGTCGTGCAATTCCTATAGGGCAATTGTGTTTAAAAATCCATATTTCATTAAGGACATCGACCTCCTCGAATGTGTGGAACGGAGGGACACTAAGATCATAATAATTACCCGAGTTCTATACCTAAGTACCTTCTTACTCAGTCGTTTTCAGTCGTTGGGTTAAAACAAGAATGGCTCATAGCCGGCGCGTGTGAGTCGGCTTCAAACCCGACAGGGGTCAGATTGGGTGATTTCACTAAATGGTTAGCTTAACAGCGACCACGTTAACTGTGGTTTAAATCCCCAATTTCCTTTGTGTAACTATTGCTGTCACGTAAACTTGTAAACCTTGTTCGACAGTCTATTGTGAATTACTACCACGGTAACTGTAAAAAACAACCTGACATAATTTGTTTTCTGATTTCCGAACCAGGACGGCATCTTTACTACGGAAATCAGTTTACTTCGATGTCTCACGTTGCACGCTAATAAATAAATATATTTTTTCAGGCATGCGTCCCAATATGTATGTACCTACAATTAGGTAAAATTTTATAATTGTATTAATATATGACAATAATTAATTTAAATTACTTATACTTATATACGATCATTTACTTAGAAAATTTAAGTCACACATGTACAATGTATTGAATATGGCCCCGATAATATCATTTTTTCATTTAGAAATTCTGTCATTGAACGCAGCCCTTATTTTGCGTATAATCGCATAAAAGTCGGCCACTTTCTTCTCGGCGAACTAATTTATGGTTACCTGTAATATCTGTTTTTAATGGATAATAGTTCGAAGAGCTCGTAGCCTAGTTGCGAGCACGGTCCGAAAGTGATCGTGCAGGTTAAGCGACGTTGGCGCGGTCAGTACCTGGATGGGTGACCGGTAGTGGCATATTTCATCTGAGCTCCTCCGAGCCTCGGAGAGGACGTTAAGCAATCGGTCCCGGTTGTTGTCGTTCTACAGCAGTCGTTAAGCCATGTCAGAAGCCTACGGGCGGCCTGAACAACTCTGACAAATAGGTTGGCCACTAACCATACGATAAGCAAGCAAGCAATGGATAATAGTTATTTTATCATGCAAAATTGTTATTAATTTATATAGCCAGTCGGTTTCCGCTTAATAATTCCTTAAAGAGGCTTCTCTTTGGTCACAGTAAAATAAAGAACAGTTAGGAATCTCAGAAAACCAGACGCCAACAACAGAGAGCCGCGACGCCACACACGGAAATAAAAATTGTTTACTTCAAACAGCTCTTTCTAATAGCCCTACATTGTCGGTTTGTTCACTTCAACCATTTGTTATTAATTATCGTGTCTATCAAATAATGTGTCCAACATTCCTAGCTGTCACCAGTCACACTACGCATACACACATCACCGAATGTGATCCGTGCCAGCTAGATTCAAGATCAGGACGAAGTTGCACTTCTGGAAAGTTTGTGTTAGGGTAGTCTGTGCTCTACATAAAAAGGGTGTAATGTATACTATATTCATGAATCATGAGTTTTGTGATCCAAAATTCTTTTTTGCGTCATATATATGGTAAAAAAAGATGTTAGAAGAATATACACGACTGACGAATGACGGCAGAGTCAACACACCCTGTCTTAAAAAGAGTGGTTTACATGACTCATCACCTGATGAGTCTCAGAGCAATATATGGTGTTCCACCTGGAACACCACATATTGCTCTGAGACACTTTTTCTGAGCAATAAAAGCGTGTAGTTTCTCTCATAAGATTTTCTTCTCATACAATGAGTATGTGAAGAAAATCTTGAGATACATGAGATTATTTTGTCCCCACTCTTGGGCCTACTCCATATCTGGAGCAGGTGGCCTTTGGACATTAGGGACATGATCCACTTTCAGAAAACTCGCATTTTTTATCAATTCATAAATACAACAGAATTAATTATTAGCGCGTAACATGGGAATTATGTTTCCCGCAAATAAACGTGGTTTTGATAATTACCACAAATTATATTAAAAACATGAAACATGAAGCAGACTTTACATAATTTCAAATTTTGCGTAAGTACAATGAATTTTTGAATTATTGTGTGCGAATTTGGTTTCAAAATTGAAATAGTCGATAAGGAAACCAATTATTATTAAGAACAATAATATAAGTGTACATAATAATCTCATACGCACACACTTTATCACGTAATATGAGTATAAATGTTACTTCATCATCATCATCAGCCTATTAATGTCCCCACTGTTGGGGCACAGGCCTCACCTTGCACACGGGGTACGGGGTACGGGCCATGATCCACCGAGCGGGCCCAGTGCTGATTGGTGGGTATCACACGCTTTCGGAAACTTTTAATTTCCTTAGACATGTAGGTTTCCTAGGAGCTATGGAGAGGGCTATGCTCGGTATCTCATTGATGGATAGAGTTGGAAATCAAGTCATCCGTCACAAAACGCGTTACCAACATAGCTCATATGATTTGCAAGTTGAAGTGGCAATGGGCTGGCCATGTCTGTCGCAGAACCGGCAACCGTTGGGGTAGACCAGTTCTGGAGTGGAGACCGCGGACAAGAAAGCGCAGTGTGGGACGGGGTCCCTGCCCGGTGGACCGACGACCTGAAGAAGGTTGCTGGCGATGGTTGGATGAGGAAGGCGGAGGACCGAGTAGTGTGGCGCGCCTTGGGAGAGGCCTGTGTCCAGCAGTGGACAGATACGGGCTGATAGATAGATAGATGTAGGTTTCCTCACGATGTTTTCCTTCACCGTTAGAGCAGTCGGTAAATGTACGTAAGTCTTCGAAAAAAATCAGAATCCTCACCTTACTTGAGTTTTCGTTTTTTTTTGCATGGTTTCGAACCCGGACCTCCCGTATGAGAGTCCGACTACCTAGCCACTAGTTCACCGACGCTTAAATGTTACTTACTAAGCTACAAATATACTATAATGCTACAAGTACGACGGAAACCTGACTCCCCAGATATAGGTCTCGACCTAGTTTGTAACTCTGAGGTCCTGCCAAGGAAATACCGCCTTGTCCACGTCGACAAGTAAATAGAACTTTTTAATTTTTTCACTTTCACTACTTTCCCCATACTATATCTCTCATCTACTTGTATGTGTGCATTTTTTCCACGCATCATTTCTGCTAATGTGAAGTCTGTTCCTATATACGAGTGATATCTTCTTCTAAGTCGTACTCCTCATTGCTGAGGGACGTGATCAATCTAAGGAATTAATCACATAGAACAACTCTCGTGGCAGATTTAATGGGATGGTTTGCCATTGCCTTCCCATTTTACACACTGGTTATCTCAGTGTGCAGGTTTCCTCACTATGTTTTCCTTCACCGTCAGAGCAGTCGGTAAATGTACGTAAGTCCATCGAAAAAACCGAAAAACTCATTGGTACATGGCACTGCACGGTTTCGAACCCGGACCTCCCGAATGGGAGTTCTGTGTACTAGCCACTGTGCCACTGATGCTCTTAACGAGTGATATATAAGATGATCAAAATCGAATACAAAGTCCATGGGGATGCCATGGCGTTATTGCCTCGACCAATAATCACTTAGATCCATTTCTATTACACCCAGCACCAGGTGCCATCGGAGAATTGGGCCCCATAAATTGCAAACCTCATAATACAGCCCTCGAATTCCAATTTCGCATATATTTTCTTTTTTTAGGGTTCCCTCGAAACTGAAATAGAGTGTCTATCTCGATTGGCGGTCCATTGTTGTTTTATCGATGAAAACGCGTTTAAGGTTTCGATGGAAACACGCAGAGACGCGATACAGACGCGCGTTACCTGCGCGTTTGTATCGATACAAACGCGAATCAACGTGTGCAAAGGTTTATTGACTGCTTCTGAATCTCGTTTGAAGCGCGTATAAAAAAGGCAGTGTGCATAGGCTCTAACGTGCGTTTGTTTCGATGGTAACACTCAGAGATGCGATACAGACGCGCGTTACCTGCGCGTTTGTATCGATACAAACTCCCTAGTTTGTATTTGTAGTCGGAGTCCGTAACATCCCTATAAGAATAAGAATAATTTATTTGTGCTATGTTAGGGAGCTTCTACTTCGACTCCGAAAGGTCGGAACTTCCGATTGATTTTACACCTCCGACTCCGACTTCGGCTCCGATAATTTTGAATCGGAGGTTATACCGAAGATTTGTGAGCAAACATATTCAAATATCAATATTTATTTAAATAGTGTAGGACTGCATAAAGGAACATGTATTATTGTCGAAAAGTCGTCATAAAAATTTTTGGCCAGTTCAGCTATAAAAATTTTTAAAAACGGTTTAAAACATCTCTTCTGTACATCTCTCTTCTACCTCCGCCTCTGACTCCGGTTCCGAATCCGATAAATCAAATTTAAAACCTTCAGTTTCGACTCCGGTTCCGGTAAAACCACCTCCGTAACATCCATAATACAAACGCGGATCTACGTGTGCAAAGGTTTACTGACTACGTCTGAATCTCGTTTGAAGCGCGTATAAAACCGCGGTGTGCCCGCCGAGAGACATTTTTTCTTTCATCCAAGGCCAGACAGAACCCACACATTACCAACGACTCGCGCTTTTCTGACGTCTAGGGTTCTTTTCTCCTCCCCGCCGAAACCATTTTGCAGCGTACCCCCGCCGACATTGTGTATTTTCCTTAAATTAAGGTAATTTCCTCTCATGATCCAATTTGAATTACGGCGATGCGGACTTTTCATGTGAAATAGAATCTTTTCTTTTGCGGTGTATTTATTTGAGTTTCCTGCGGTAAAATGTGGAAAACGTTGATATAGAAGGTGATGATGAATAGATGTTTTGTAATTAAGAGTATTTGTCTGTCTGTCTAAGTCGTTTTCCTCATTGCTGAGGGTCGTCATCATCCCAAGGAATTAATCACATAGAACGACTCTCGTGGCAGATTTAATGGGATGGCCTTCCCCATTTCACACACTTGTCATCTCAGTATGCAGGTTCCCTCACGATGTTTTCCTTCACCGTCAGAGCAGTCGGTAAATGTACGTAAGTCTTTCGAAAAAACCGACTCTCCCTCATGGGAGTCCGACGTCCTAGCTACGACGTCACCGACGCTCTCAAGATAGAAGAGACGCTCTTAAGAGTACTATTAATACTTAAAAAAAAATTTTGGTGCCGGCCATAAATAATAGCACAACCCCAACTCTTTCCGTGGGTGTCGTACAGTCGACTACAGGTCAACCAACCCAAAACGTCAAAATTTGAGAATCTGAAATGTATCATCTTTGGCATAAGGTTGAGATTTAATCGAAGGTTTTTGACAGATGGTGTACTATAGCTTGTGGTGGACTGTACGAGGCGACTAAGGGTCTTATTAGGCGGCGATACGTTTGTCCACCAAATCTAACGGCGAAAAGTGGGAACTACCTAGATGATGAAGGTGGTTCCTCTGTCAATCCCCTTGGAGATTACGGACGTGAGAGATATGGCACGTGTGCCCTACACGAAATTTT
Source organism: Hofmannophila pseudospretella (assembly GCA_947369225.1). Lineage (NCBI taxonomy): Eukaryota > Metazoa > Arthropoda > Insecta > Lepidoptera > Oecophoridae > Hofmannophila > Hofmannophila pseudospretella. Next base: position 13,474,552 of record OX376318.1, on the reverse strand, counting down.
ACCGTCCATCGCCACCTGATGGTAAGTGGTCACCGTCGCCCATAGACATCTCACCTCACTATTTTAATATTAGAGAGTTTTTGATGCGGTGCTAATCTTGACGAATAAGATGGATTGCCTCATGTGCCGAAAATTACGCTGGCTCTCTTACTCTTCAAACCGAAACACAGAAATGCAAGCATCTCTGCTTCACGGCAGAAATAGATAAGACGGTGGTACCACCCCAGGCGATCCTTCACATTAGGATCTATGCAGAGTATGAGGCAAGGAAACACCCGTATCGTATTAAAGCTGGTTTATTACTCACGTTAGGTACTTATAATACAAACGAGCGAGCAGCGCCGCGCGGGCGCATAGGTGTACACATATACACCAATCTACCACTACTGTTGTTGTAAAAGTGATTTACTACCATAGATAATGAAATTTTAGCCTTCTGTTTACTACATGTAAATGTAGCTTTGGATAGTAATTTTGTAGTCTGTAACTAATTTCACGTAACAAAATACTTTGGTATAACGAAACGTTTTCTCAGTGTTGTCGATTCAAAATCCACCTAAGCTAGTGATTTAAATTCGATTACAGGGTGTGGCAAAAACAAGCGGCTTGAAGTACAATGGGTGTACTCGTGCTGACGTGCAATTTGGCGGGAAATCATTGAACAACGCGTTGTCAAACGATTTGCGCACACTACCAGAATACCACAATTCAACAGACATTTTCAGTACAAATTTTTTTCTGTCTGATGTGATGTAGGTACGTACTACGTACTATGTAAAGCTTAACAAGAATTATGAATTCTTGTTAAGAAACCCCCGACGCACCATTGTGGAGATCCCCTTACTTTTTCCTGGTCATCATCGGGTCCTCAAGATTCCTGATGTGGGAAGGTAACCATGGTCATAAGCATTTGAGTTCAAACTCGAACCACCTAACTGTTACCGTTCCAGAGATCCCATAATACTACAACATCTTATAACCACTGATCCATTTTCCATCTGACATGGCTAAGAACATTCAGCAGGTTAAACCTGCGCCGCCTGAAGGCGGGGGGACGCCCCGGGCCTCGCCCTACGCGGTGCTCAGCCTTCGGCCTCGCCATGGCTATCTTGAAATTCCACACCATTTTCATTTATTTTTTACCGCCATCTTTAATTTTTTTTCTTTTGTAATGTTACAGGATTCCCTACAACTTCAGTTCAAGAAGACCCCATCTAACTATTATAGTTTCGGCGGGTCGATATTCTTACAATTCTTCCAGTTTCATATTGTGAAATTGAAATTCACTAACTTTTTCCTGGTCATCATCAGATCCTCAACGTTTCAGATGTCGGAAACACACCATGAACGTGAACATTTAAGCTCAGATTCGAACCATCTAGCTATTAACGTTCCAGAGATCCCATCTGACATCATAGATACTCCAAGATCTTGTAAACCACTGGACCAATTTTTACCAGACCAGAAAGACCAGCTAAGAAAGAACACTCGACAAAATTCTCTTTTAAATTAAAACCGGGTCCAAATCGGATCATCCGTTGTCAAGTTATGATGCCACACACAAACAGACACACGTGTTAAACTTATAACACGCCCTCCCTCGATCGGTCGAGGGTTAAAAAAAATACCCATCAAACTTATAACCTCTTATTTTTAGTCAAACAAAACCTAGTGCAAATCTGACCTAGTGGTACAAAAACGTGTTCTCTAACTCGAAACGTCGTTTCTTATCTTATCTTATGTATTTCTATTCCCTTTTCTCTCCAGTTTTAATTGTTATCTATTTCATCTTTAGGTATTTATTAATTAGTACTTTTATAATATTTTTGATTTCGTCCCTGACTGCCGTCTCGCCCGCGATGCCTTCGCCCTGGCACAGCTGTAAACCAGCGCTGTGGTTCTGCCGTACCGGTCGGACCGCAGCACATGCTGAGCATGTGTCCTTTTAATGATGCATTGTTTTTTTAAATTCAAATATTTTTTAGGTTTAATAATGTATGCAAAATTAAATAAATGTCTTTCTTTCTTTCTTATCAATACTGATGGCAATTCCCTGCATAAAGTCTATATTTATTGATATTTCATTACACCTGTATACGGATATTTTTCTAACTACAAGCTTTGTCTTGTTCCTCTAAGTTTGTATCTTGTATCCCAAGTTAGGTCTTACACGGGGATATAAAACTTTTTTAATTTTGTTCGTGTACCTTACGTGCAATGCAGTTGCAGCCAATAAATAGTACGTTTGCACGTGACCCAACTATAAGTAGGAATTAGTAATAGAGGAAGTGTTTTGTTTTCTTGCAATTTGTATTCTTATAAGCTGTTTAAATACATTACATTCCCATGCAGACCCATAATCATATTTTTCTTCTGAGTTGTATTTCTCATTGTTGGGGGTCGTGATCATTCTATGGAGATAACTACATAGAACGACTTTCTTGGCAAATTTAATGATATGGTTTGCTATTGCCTTCCCCGTTTCACACATTGGTTATCTCAGCGTGCAAGGTTCCCTCTTGACATTAGAGCAGTCGGTAAATGTACGTAATTATTTGAAAAAAGTTATTTGATAAAATTGGAAAGCTCATTTATCAGCATCATCAGCAGCCTATTAATGTTCCCACTGTTGGGGCACGGGCCTCCCCTTGGCCATGATCCACCGAGCGGGCCCAATGCTGATTGGTGGATTTCACATACTTTCGAAAACTTTTCATTTCCTCACGATGTTTTCCTACACCGTTAGAGCAGTCAGTAAACGTACGTCAGTCTTCGATAAATCCGAAAAACTCATTGGTACATGGCATTCAGCATAGCATGGTTTCGAACTCGGACCTCCCGCACGGGAGCCCGGCGTCCTAGCCACTAGGCCACCGACGCTCTTTAAGCTCATTGCTACATGACATTGCATGGTTTCGACCGCGAACCTCATGGGGTCCCAGTCACTACGCTACCAAAGTTTGTCATTATAAGAACTCATAATGTATGATATGATTATGATTATGAGTCATCGTAATACCTACACATTTTAAGAATTGAAAACTTCTTTAGGCGCACCTTACGCTCTTTCTGAACAGTGAACCAAACTGAACCGTCACGCTCGTGTCGGTGACGCTGAATCGGGTATACTCGGCTCCATTCGACATTAAGCGCGCTCGGGTCGGTGACGCTGAATCGGGTATACTCGGTTCCATTCGACATCAAGCGCGCTCGGGTCGGTGACGCTGAATCGGGTATACTCGGCTCCATTCGACATCAAGCGCGCTCGGGTCGGTGACGCTGAATCGCGTATACTCGGCTCTAGTCGTCATCAGCTGTCATCGGCCACGTTTACTGTCTGACAAGGAGTGCATCGTTTCAAGAATTACGTTTTTATTATTATCTAAGTCGTGCTTTGCGTGTTTTTTTATTGGTTTTAACTTCTATCGTGTGGTCATAAGCACACACCCTCTTTTTTTCGTAAGTTTTCACTTCTATCGTGTGGTCATAAGCACACACCCTCTTTTTAATAGAGGGATTGCGATGAAACTAAAAGAGAGGTTTCAGAAAGCTAAGCTACGAATAGAATAAACCCAGACGAAAGTAACACCCGGCATCATTAGTGTAACTTTAATTACATGACAGAATAGTTTGCGAGTCAGTGACAAGGAAAACTGGAAATAATGGGAGCAAACAAAACAATCCAGCTAAAGAGAAAGTCAGATAATCGAGAGATGGAAGTCAGATAATCGAGAAATAACTCTGTCTACAAAGAAACGGAAATCTGTGCTATGAGATTTGCAAACGAATAATATTCGATTCGAATACAGTGTATCAGTATGAGCTAGCGACAAGGAATATTAGAAATTGCAGAGTTCAAAAAATTCATAAAATATTTCGAGTTTAAGTACGCGATGGTACAGTCTGTTTCCCTAGTCATCTGACCATAAGCTGACGTATCAGTGGCAAAGAAGGGGTCAGTTAATTCAGACTGTACACTGAGGCCAAGTCTATGAAACCCCGAAGAGAAGCCACAAAGTTGTGTGACATAAATTGTTCAGTCTATTAAGCTGAATTATCAATGATTGGAGTACTGAAAATAAAATTTTAGGTTGTGCTACTCTTAGTTAATTTTGTATGTATTTCAAATATAGAAAAGTGTGAAAAACTAGTAGCCTTTCCGGGGCGTACTCTATTCCAACTGAGCTATCGCAATCCTATGACTAGATTTGAGTTTTAGCTTCGCATGCCGTACATCTTACATGCTAATTTACAATATTTCTTTTGTATGGATTTTCTGTCCTGAATTCTCTATTTTCTATCATTTTCTTCAGCCTGTCGTTACAGTTCTAATAAGTCTTGTTACACACTGTACACAGTGTTTGTTTACGCAAGGCATAGCCCCCACATCTTATCATGTATATCGTCGCCGAAAATGAAGCCCAGACCACTCCGTGAATGAGGGGTTTGGTCTCGCTTGACTCATGGTGCAAACTACAAGATTTGGAGATCGCTCTCTCCCTCATTTTTTAATTTATTTATTGGGTTTTTTTCGGCCCATTATAGGACCATATGTACCAGCCTCATGGGGAAACACAAGGTCCTCAGTCACTACACAGAGTTTGAGCACTGTTTCTCTCTCTTTTCTAGTTGGATTTCCCATTCATCCCTCATCGGCACATTGAACGTCATTCTTGGCTGATTTAAAGGGGTCGTTTGCAATTGCCTTCCCTATTTCTCACTCTGATTGTCTGTGGAAATCACGAGTGTTTCGTTTACACTGTAAAAAGCAGTCGGTAAATGTCTTTAAAAAATGCAATGTTAACACACATAATACCATGTAAATACACACTCACCATGCCATCACCCTTCCACACACTCAGTACCTCACATACACACTAATAACCTCATTCATAAAAACAAACACATTCATACAACACAACACGCACACACTGTTGCTTTCTTCGTCCGTGCAGTCACTGAGGGGTCAGCTGAAAATCAGCGCTGTGGCTTGCCTCTCAGCATTATGCTGAGCTGGTGTACCCTTTTTGGCACTGTACCGCACCGGATGTTTTGTGCTGAATGTATTATATCTTTGTATACTTCTGTATTGTGTACTTGCTATATTCTGATGTTTACAGTGCTAAATAAACGTTTTCAATTTAAATTTTTAATTTCAATTATCAATGTTGTATAATTTACAATGTGTAGGTACGAGTATACGAGTACTTCTTATCGATATATTTTTGTGGATTACATATTCTTTCAAGACTTTTTATTTTTTCACCTTGTATTCATAACCAAACTCCAAGATATAGGGTTCTAATCCACTTAACTGACTGATTCAACAACTCATTCATCTTTGCTGATCCTCGTAGTTACATCGCTACCCTCCCCGCTACCGCTCAACACCTACGCTCTCCCAAAGGCTTTACGTCCAGACGAGGCGTCCCGAACAGATTCTGACGGACAATGGGGGTGGAAATAGGGACGCGGGACAGCCCATTGTGGTGATGTAAAACTGAAACCCTGGAACATACGGGACAATACTCGGAACGGGACCGAAGCGGTTCTGAACTTTGATTTGAAAACGCGAATGACGCTCTTATATCCTGTTCAATAGAAGTGCTCTGAACATATTCTGGGGTACAATGGGAGTGGAAATAGGAACGCGGGACATCGCCTATTGTGGAGCAGTCAAGTTAAATTGTGAACATACGGGACAGAAATCGAAGCGGGACAGAAACGACTGGGGACTTGGATTTTAGAATGATAATACCTCCTTTGTAATATCCCGATTCTGATGTACAATAGAGGTGGACTGTGAGACAGCGCCTTTTGTGAGGATGTAATACATAGCATAGCATAACTAGCGTCCATAATCCCCGAGGGGGTAAACAGAACCACCTTCATAATAGGTAGTTCCCACTTTTTGTCGTTAGATTTGGTGGACAAACGTGATAGGTGGCAAACCTATCGCCGTTTTCTAGGTGTATAGGTAGAATAGTATCCACAAAGACCCATAGACACCCGCGGTAAAACTTGGGGTGGTGCTATTCTTTATGGCCGGCACGAGACGGCACAGAGAAGTAATACGGAATTAGAAAATATGGACAGGATTAAAAAATAAACTCCAGTTCAATATTGGCTTTACATCCAGACAAGATGTGTCTAGGTAGATTCTGCCGAGTTGTTTGCAAACAAGATCTCAGGCTATTTTGAGATTATAGGAACAAATATACGAACTAGGATCGCAAATAATTTTTTTATCGGAAACTACATGCACCAGTAAGATGATAAAGATATTACAAACAAACGAAGCACCAAAAGTTCTGGTCAATTCTTCAACTAGAACTAAATGGACATACGGCACCGTATGTTTCCATCAACGAAGGCTTTATATGAGGGAAACCTGCTGTGAATTTTGATAGAATGAAGAGGGTGTAAAATTGTATTTAGGTGTGACACCCCGCTGTGAACGACACTTTTATTCCGCCCTGTACATGTCAACGCTTCCGCTTGCCACACTCTGTATAATAGATGAAACATATTTTCCTTAATGTAGCTTTTGCTCCGATTATCCATGAACAAATTATATGTACAGTGGGAGACACGTCAAGCTGTACTCTGTAGAACCAAGTCGCAATCAGTTTTATGTATTGAATAGTTAAAGCGACAAAGTGCTTTTTTTATTTTATTTTATTTACTACTAAACCCGCATTTGACCTCGATCTCGCCTGATGGTAAGCGACGATGAGGTCGACGATGGAGCATGCGGGTCCAGTAAATGCCTATTCACTCTGGCCTTGAAGATCCCAAGGTTGTAGGTTTCGGGAAATACTGACGCCGGCAGGCTGTTCCATTCCTTAGCCGTTCGCATAATGAAAGAAGAAGCAAATCGCAGCAGATGGGATATCAACAACATAAGGATGGAACCCCTCCCCGCGCCAGGTAGTCCGAAGGCGGATTGGAGATGGATGCTAAATAATAAATACTGTACAGATTTCGCGCTATGCGCCCCTTGCAAGTGATCTGTTGTCATCCATTAAGGACTTCAGTTGTCCATTTCAAATTAAATCAAAATGTTTTTATTTTAAGTAAGTACCTTATAGTACATTTTTACAACGTCATTTTTTTTTACTCTACCGCCGCTTCGTAAGGTGCTGTAGCTGACAGGAAAGAAGCGGCGCAAGAAACTTTCAGCAGCACATCTTTTGAAATAAATATATCTTACAATAATTATGAATACAATCATATACACACATAATGTGCAGAGCTGGAGCTGAATTTAGGACCAAGTCTCTTTACATTTAAGTAGTCATTTATTTTAACCCTTTTTTTCGGAAGTGCTTCATCAGATCTTGACCAAAAGTTTATGGGACCACCTTGGAGGTATACCCTTCTGAAGTGAAAAAAAAGACTTATCAGGTACAATAACATACTCGTACATAAAGAAAACATAGTCGAATGGAGAACCTCCTCCTTTTCCTGAAGTCTGTTAAAAACGTATTATGGCCATCGCGTATTATACCAACTCAGAGCAAAGCATTTTGTCGGGTTCGCGTCGAGTCACTGCATTGTGCGATGGCCTTTAATTTGTTTTTTTTTTAAATAGCAAATTTTACTGAAATAAATCATATGGAAATGTCGCGATTTGACATCGTCATATGAAATGTTGCCATTATCTATTTAAATTCCGCTCTTTAAAATCAGACTGTAACAAACTCAAATGTTGCTAATAGGACATAAAACTCGAACAATCACATACAAATGTACACACCCCTTTCACTCTCTTCTACACAAACACGCTCACACACATTTCCAATAAACACATCCATATACACACACACACCAAAACTTATTTCTCCCTATAGGCGTTGTTTTAAAATAGGAAATCTTTAATTGGCAGTATGTTTTTTTAATGGACGTTTTTGTTTTTAAATTTAAGTGCTGTAGATTTTGTAATAAATAAATAAATTAAAAAAAATATATGATAAAATGCAAAGCATTGCGTAAATGGAGCCACGAGCACACTCAAGACATCGTGGCGCGATCGCGAGTCTGAATGGTAAAAAAAAGATTTGGTGGAAAGGAACGTATCTTCATGTTGATTGGCTACGTACCATTGTGCTAGTGGCGCCTCTAGTGGTAAATCATTGCAGGATTCATTTCGTACATCCGCAGCATTCACACTGATCATTTGTGTTTAGACTTTTTTCACAATTTTCTCGAACTTTGTACCGCGCTCAAAAACTTTTAACTTAGATAATGCCGGAAATCCTTCTCTCAGTACCAAAAACATGCCAACTGCACTTTGCAAACTCGTTACGGCGTGAACCCCACCTTCCGAAACCTCCGACATTGATAGAGGCACCCCATTTTCGTCTTTGCCCTTATTTTATTTACCTTTTTACTAGGGATGCCAAGCGCCAAAGAAACCGAGATATTACGGTCCTGGAGTTGCATTTCTTCCGAATTGATGAAATTCCCGAAATTGTCGAAATTTTAACTTTGACTCGTGAGGTGAGAAAGAAACAAACTTTTAGGTTCACAACGTCCACTTCCTAAATGGTCCACTTCCCATAACGTCCACTTCCTAAAAAGACCATTTCCTAAATTGTTCACTTTGTTGCTTCAGTTCTACAAAGTCAAGAAAACAATAAAAGATATAACGATCGAAATACTACGTATTTAACCAGAAATAAGTAAATAAAAATAAGCACACCCACCCAAATAAATATTACTTATATAGTACTTACCTACACTGTAAAAAAGGGATAACAAAACTACTTAGTTATTACAGAATGATAAAACTTTGTCAAATCTTTAAGAAAGTTCATTTGAAATAGCAAAAGTGGTTTACTACATGTAAATGTGGCTTTGGTAAAATGTTATAGGGATGTTACGGAGCTTCGACTCCGACTCCGAATGGTCGGTAGTTCCAATTTTAAACCTCCGACTCCGACTTCGGCTCCGATAATTTTGAATCGGAGGTTATACCGAACATTTGTGAGCAAACATATTCAAATATCAATATTTTATTAAATAGTGTAGGAATACATTTATGTATTATTATTTATGTATTCCTACACTACTCTCTAAAGGAACATGTTTTAATGCCGCAAACGTCATCATTAAAAAAATGGCTAGTTCAGCTATAAACATTAATAACGGTTTAAAATTTGAACTTCTGAACATCTCTCTTCTACCTCCGCCTCCGACTCCGATAAATCAAATTTAACCTAAAACCTTCGGTTTCGACTCCGGTTCCGGTAAAACCACCTCCGTAACATCCCTAATATGTTACCAATAGTTTTGAAGTCACCTTTTTCACGTTACAGGTAGACAAAACTATGGTTACATGTAACGAAAAATTTGTCTCATTGTATGGGCAATATTATTTAACAATCCATCAGATCCATACCATCGTCTGCTCTCCTTATACAATATGAAATCAGATACGGTACGGACAAAGCGCCTACAATTTGCATGCAACCAATAGCTTTCCGTGAGAATCGAACATAACCTAGAACCTCTTGCACGGAAGTTAAGTAATCAGGTGCCTAGTATAATGTCCTAGCATCAAAGTAGAAATCTATTGAGTAGGTACGTATTAAGATTTAACGTCTTTCCTGGAGTTAGTGAAACTAACTCCCACAGTTCTAAGTCCCGATATAATGTCCCGTAAACTCCTGAATTAACTTCTGGCAGCCCTGTCTTCCTTTTTCACTTTTTTCGGCTCCAATAAGTAATTGTTATTTGTAACCGAATACCGCTTTTGTGATTTTTCCCTTTCGAGATAAGGATACCGCATACCGATACCAATACCGCATACTTTTTTGGAGTTATTTGAATAAATAGCGGGCTATAAAGCGAGCAAAAGTATGAATACAATACGAGGGAATGTCTATTATTTTACTTTCTGTATCTATACGTATGTGCCTAAGGATTGATCTCCTTTGAACATTTGTTTTGATTTCAAGTTTGTTCAAGGTTTCAAGTTAGTTTTATGTTCGGTCTGTTTCAGTTATCTTTAACAAAAAAATTTAAACATTAGTAACGGCAATAAAAACAACACAACTGTGTGAAATCGCTAGTACCTATATTAGATTATAAATATGCGACTTGTCGTCAAATGCACGCAACGTCCTTAAATTTAAGTCTTCGTTTTAATTAAGACCATTTTAATGTGCTATCTATTTATACGCCATAGCTCTTGATAGAGATGACACGAGACTTAAGGAAGCTTTAATTTTAAGCAGGTTTCTTGCAACTCACGGGTAATTTAGTAACGGCTCTAACGGCGAAGGAAATGTTTTCCTTCGTAACGAAATCTTCACGTTCACCGGCGTTTTTTGTGATTATATCCAAAAAATAAATCTAAAACAGAATGCATCAATGCTTGCATTGCTGTGTTTCGGTTTGAAGGGTAAGGAGCCAGCGTAATTACCGGCACATGCGGCACTCTGTCGAAGTCCTCAAGGATAGCAGCGCATCGAAAACCCTCTAACACAGTGAAGTGAAATGTCTATGGGCGACACGGTGACCTCTTACCGTCATGTAAGACCCTTACGTCTAAGCGCCTTATAGGTGACGAATCGCTGGTGGAAGCTAGACTGCAAAGTCTGGAACATCGGCGCAAGGTTGCCTGTCTATCGGTATTTTATAGGATACATTTCGGAGAGTGCGCATCGGAATTGCACGACCTAATTCCAGCATCTCCATTCCGCCTTCGGACTACCAGGCGCGGGGAGGGGTTCCATCCTTATGTTGTTGATATCCCATCTGCTCGTACGAAGCGATTTGCTTCTTCATTCATTATGCGAACGGCTAAGGAAGGGAACAGCCTGCCGGCGTCTGTATTTCCCGAAACCTACAACCTTGGGATCTTCAAGGCCAGAGTGAATAGGCATTTACTGGACCCGCATGCTCCATCGTCGACCTCATCGTCGCTTACCATCAGGCGAGATCGAGGTCAAATGCGGGTTTGGAAGTACTTAAAAAAAATTAAAAAAAATGTAGCCTGTTTGTTTGTCTGCTCTCCTTATACTCGTATGTACAATAAAAACTTAAAACCTGAATTAGATCAATTCTTCCAAGTACCGACTTTTTACGTGAAATGTCTTCTTGTTTGAGCCGGGCGACATCTGCGGTATACTGTCGGGTTTCTCAGATTTTATTGGTTCCCAGAATATTAAATATATTATTATTTCTTTTGTGCTCTTCATTTAATGTTTGTACAGAGTGATCGTGGAATATTTATGAATATCACTGAATGTTTTCCTATGCAAGATTTTGCGCGAATATACGATTTATTTTATTTTATTTACTTACCTATAAATTCGCCGAATTTTCAGTTTATAGATAATGTACAAGTATTAAATGTGATGGTGACAGAAAAAAGGGTAAAAGCGGGAGATTCAGTTATGTGGAGCCTTATGTGAGCAGCCGATTTGTATCGAAGGATGCGGGAGTGGCAGTTCACAATTGCAGTGTTAGTACCTACGCTGATATATGGCAGCGAATGTTGAGTATGGCAAAAGAAGAATGAGAGCCGAATTAATGCTGTGGAAATGCGTTCCTTGCGTAGTATGTGTGGTGTAACAGTGTGTGACAGAATAAGGAACAGTGTTTAAGAGAAAGGTGTGGTGTGCAAGACGATGTAGTGAGTAATATTGGAAGAGGGATGTTGAGATGGTTTGGACACGTAGAAAGAATGAATGAAACGAGAATAACGGAAGCGGTGTATAAGGAAAAGGTAGGGGGGTAGAAACGGGGAGACCTAGAAGAACCTACGTCGACCAGATTGCGGACGTTCTGAAGTAAGGTCAGGTGCGGTCAACCACTAACCGAAGAGAGACTCGAGGCTTCTTCTTACTAATTAACTGAGTTTGAAATTTTCCGTTTACTTTCATTGAAAAATGTTACAAGAATTAAAATGTACCCAAGAACCCGCAGAATCACAGTTAAAACCTTTTACACGAACAAGTTCACTCTGCAGTCTTGCTGATATAAAAAATATGTTGCCGTAGCGAAGTGAGTTGCTGCAAAGTAATGCTAAGTAAATTTTCCGCCCGAATCTACAAGGGTGATGCCGTAGCAGTATCATATGCTGAATAAAACAAATGGGGTTGCTGGATAGGGTGTCGGATTACAGTAAATATGAGATATACCCTTAGGTGGTTAATACTTGCGGTTGTTGGTACTTGGTGAAACTTGTAGTACATGATTAGACTTAAATAACAGTATATATTTTTTTTTTATAAATTGGCTACGACAAACAGGCAGACGGGTCACCTGATGGTAAGTAGTCACCGTCGCCTAGAGACACGTGCAATACCAGGGGTGTTGCTTGTGGGTTGCCGGCCGTGGAGGGAGAGGACTTTTTTAACGTTCTTTTTGAAGCATCCCATGTCGTAGAGCTGTGGAAAAACGTCGGGTGGAAGAGAGTTCCACATTTTACAGGTGCGTGGCAGAAACGCTCGTGTAAAACGGGTCGTGGTAGACACCCAAGGCTTATTATTTAAGTCTAATCATATACCCCTAGGATTCTCCCTAAAGCCCGGTTTACACTTGGTCAAGTGTTTAGCGAAATGGGTGAGTGCAGTGAGTTAGGACAGTGTTGTAAACCGGTGGACAGTGGCGAGTCAACTTGGTTTGGAAGCTACCTTGCCAGAGGATCCAAATATTGTTTGACTGGCTGTAGTCACTGCCACTCGCCACTCGCCATTCTACTCGTCACTGTGCTTGCAACTTGCTCTCAACACAATACTTGACTAAATGAAATCCTAAGACCATAACGGCGAGTCCTTCGATTCGTTGAGTACACTGCATTGAGTATGCACGAAATGACTGTAGTGTAGACGAAGCGAAAAAGATGTGCCAAGAAAGATCTGATAAAATGGGTGCCATACTGTTGATATACATATCATGGCGAATATTATGAACGTCATCATCATCATCAGCCTATTAATGTCCCCACTGTTGGGGCACAGACCTCCCCTTGAACAAGGGTGTACAGGCCATGATCCACCGAGCGGGCCCAGTGCTGATTGGTGAATTTCACACGCTTTCGAAAACTTTTTAATTTCCTCAGACATGCAGATTTCCTCACGATGTTTTCCTTCACCGTTAGAGCAGTCGGTAAATGTACGTAAGTCTTCGAAAAAATCTGAAAAACTCATTGGTACAGTCGACCACAGGTCACAGGACCACAGGCATAAGGTTGACCTTATGCCTGCGCATTATGATACATTTCAGATTCTAAAAATTTGTCGTTTTGAGTGGGGACCTGTGGTCGACTGTACCAATGAGTTTTTCAGATTTTTAAATCTGATTAAATCTCAAGATTTAATCGGAGGTTTTTAACAGATGGTATACTATAGCTTGTGGTCGACTATACATGGCATTGCATGGTTTCGATTCCGAACCACCCGTATGGGAGTCCGGCGTCCTAACCACTAGGCCACCGACTATCTCATACATAGTTAGCATAAAAACTTGGTATGTGTTATTCAGTTTGTGGCTATAAGTCGTATTTACTTATTAGAATATTTATTTAGAATTCAATAGCATAATCAAAATAGAGCACAGTGGAGGTGTCCGTGCATAATGTTAGTAGAGATCAGTAGATATTAGTATAACGGCATTGAAATGCATTTATCATGATATCTATTATTTCTTTGATCTATGGTTCCAGTATAGATGGAACCCTTCGGTTGTCCAATGGGTTGAACTATGACTACTTTGAGACATCTAATATAGAGCTGTTAATACCAACGAACATTGTTTAATATTCGTCATTCAACATAATTTTGTTTCCTGTGCTTCATAGTATATTTACTCATACTTTATTATAATTGGGTCAGAGTAAAATGAATGAATGAATGAATGAATACTCAAAATGCTTCTCCTAAATCACAGAATTCCATATTAAAATTGAAAGTCGTCTAATTTGATCTTGTGTATGATTTTCCCACGGTTTCGACAAAATTATGTCGCTAACGACAGAACGGTTTACGGTTTAATAATATAATTTCCTTATTAGACAAAAAACCCATCAAACAATATTATTATACAATACAGAAATAAATAAAAATGTACTTACAATAAAATATGAAGTACTCAAAATAACACAACACGCACACACACACTGTTGCTTTCTTCGTCTGTGCAGTCACTGAGAGTCAGCTGAAAATCAGCGCTGTGGCTTGCCTCAGCATTATGCTGAGCTGGTGTACCCTTTTTGGCACTGTACCACACCAGATGTTTTGTGCTGCTTGTATTAATCTTTGTATACTTCTGTATTGTGTTCTATATTCTGGTGTTTACAGTGCAAAATAAACGTTTTTAATTTCAATTTAAAAATGTAATTTCCGGTTCGCGCGCTGGTGCACGGAAAACCAATATTTAAATATCGGACATGTTAAGTCCTCGTATATGGCTCTGAGGATGCTGTTGTGAGAGTTTCGCATTCTGTGCCAGAAGGACGCTATGCAAGCCCTCACAACAGCAAAGAAATCGGGCACTCACGCCTCGAAAAACATGCCCGACGCACTAAGACGCGTGTAAGACATTTATTTCTCTAAAAAGGATACAATCCACTTAACTTAAGGAAATACAAGATAAACTTATAGTAATTAACAATGTGTACGGTAGACGTGATTTTAAGGTTATTACTTATTAATTTATAATATATAATACTGTGTTATTAAGGTTAATCTATCTAATTGAAGAGAGCTGTAATTTTTCTGAGCTTCGGAACTCAATCGCAAATTACAAAATTAATTTGAAGTAGGTAGTCGAGCTCAGTGAAACTTGTTCCTAATGTAAACAAACCACCACATTGGCAATGTCGATGGTTTGATGAATTATCCATGTTTTATTAATATTTCATCGTAGGTACCTATAATGTAGTTTAGGATACGAAACAAGTGAATTCCACGTGAACTACCTAAACTATGGTTTATCGTCTAATGTGATAGATCAAGGATAGGTTTGTTTACATTAGGAACAAGTTTCATTGAGATCGACTTTCATTTGCTGGCGTGGTATTACCAGCTCTGTATAGTTCCATCTACGCAGAGAGTGAATTGTAACGCAAATCGCGTCGCGACTGGCTTGTCCCAACCTTATACTATCAATCATGCAGACTACATTCCAGGGTTATTGACAATATTGGAGGTAATTCAGACGAATTTCTGAGTAAATCTGAGGAATTTTGCCCTGTGCTATGTGGCCGCGCCGCTTACCTACATATGTTATACGCAGATATAATCGTATGCATAGGGCATAATTTCATTGCACAGTGATATTTCCTGTCTCCCTCATTCCTACCTATTTCCAATTAGTGATCATTTTATTAAACTCACCTCCTGTCTATCCTGAAGACTTCAGCAGCAGAGATAAGAAGAGGGTGGCAGCTGGAGCAGCCTGGAAACCCTGTTAACCTGTCGAAAGCCGGTGAGTCCCTTTGTTCCTCTCCTTTTGTATCGCAGTGCAATCTATTTTGGGAATTAATTATTTACTATAAATACCGTTAGACACAGATAGTCGAACCCGAACCAGCGCAATCACTGTGTACCTGAGGTTTTCAGGGATTTTAGGGAGGAATGGATTTTAGCGGTTTAACCTCCTCCCCCTGTCTCAATATATAACAACTGTTAGATAATTGTGTAATTATATATAGTATTGTAATGTTTTATATTCGGTTTTTTATGGCTTTTAATATTGCTTGCTTGCTTATCGTATGGTTAGTGGCCAACATATTTGTCAGAGTTTCTCAGGCCGCCCTTAGGCCTCTGACATGGGCCTCTTAATATAAGAATTATATATATGTACCTTATATAAACTGACCGGACCTTATGTAAAAAGGGTTATTATAAAATAAATGACTACTTAAATGATAAAGAGGCTTGGTCCTAAATTCAGCTCCAGCTCTGCACATTATGTGTGTATATGATTGTATTCATAATTATTGTAAGATATATATTTATTTCAAAAGGTGTGCTGCTGAAAGTTTCCTGCGCCGCTTCTTTCCTTTCAGCTACAGCACCTTACGAAGCGGAGGTAGAGTAAAACATGACGTTGTAAAAATGTACCTTAAGGTACTTACAAAAAAAAGGTTTAACTTTTTTTTTAAATATAAATTAGCTACGACAAACAGGCAGACGTGCCACCTGATGGTAAGTAGTCACCGTCGCCTAGAGACACGTGCAGTACCAGGGGTATTGCTTGTGTGTTGCCGGCCGTGGAGGGAGAGGACTTTTTTAACGTTCTTTTTGAAGCATCCCATGTCATAGCGCTGTGGAAAAACGTCGGGTGGAAGAGAGTTCCACATTTTGCAGGTGCGTGGCAGAAACGCTCGTGTAAAACGGGTCGTGGTAGACACCCAAGGCTTTAGAAATTTTGACTGTCCATTGAAATAATTTGAGTAAATTTTTTCTCTTTTAGATGTAATTATCAGTCTAAAATCTGTGTTCTCTGTTTTTAACAATTATTTCCTTCCACTATCAATTCATCATATAAATCACAAGTTTTCTATATTTAATTCATGTTGATCGAAAGTGGAATGGACTGATGGAACAGGTATACTTAGGAAGGGAAAGTGAATGGAAGACGAAGACCATGCATGGAGGGTACAGGATGGGGGGGGGGGGGGGGGGGGGTCAGAAATGGATGGGACATTAGACACTTGACAACTGCATAAGTATTTACCAATTTTCGAGAGTTCTGTAGAACTTTATTTCTATGAAAAAAAACCAGACAGAATATCCAATACGCGAAATGATCAACTTTTAAAAAGCAAACTTTTTTCGAAAATTTAGAACAAAAATCCAACACGCAAATAGCATACGTATGATTTTCAAGAGATACACAAACTCTCCATGGAAATGGAGCTTCACTTTTATTTGAATTAATCTTCATACTGAACAATGTATTTATTATTAATCATTTAGTTTAAAATACACACGCAAATCTCACTGGCTATACAACGTGGCAATGCTGCCAGTGTAATGGGTACCTTTGGACGGGGTCAACCCCCGTCCAGGATCCGTTCAGGATCGGGAGTAATGACTGTACATTTTTAAAACAAAAAAAATGTATTTACCTATTTATTTTATTATTTATAATATTTAAGTTGACTTTTGTAGATAGTTTAAGATTTTTTATAATAAGGTAGTTAGGTTTTTTATAATAACAAATGTAGCGTGAAATAAATTTTTTAATAAGTATACGCAAATACACAATACGCAAAAAGATACTAGTGTAATTTAAGTTTCAAGACTTTTCATAGAAATTATTGTACTTAAGATTCGATAATTGTAAGTAAATTGGAATAATTTTCCACTATTTTTCTCCGTGAAAAATTCATTTAATCGCTCCGTAACTTTTCTCGGTTTCTTTTTACTATGACACCTAAAGCCAAGTCTAAAAAGACCTTTAGAAT
Source organism: Hofmannophila pseudospretella (assembly GCA_947369225.1). Taxonomy (NCBI): domain Eukaryota; kingdom Metazoa; phylum Arthropoda; class Insecta; order Lepidoptera; family Oecophoridae; genus Hofmannophila; species Hofmannophila pseudospretella. Next base: position 13,457,124 of record OX376318.1, on the reverse strand, counting down.
ACCTTCTTTAGACAATCAGATCATTATTTTAAGTCTTATTCCTCGTTGATAAGGGTAGTGATTTTTATGGAATTAGATAAGATATGTATGTTATTTATTTATTTTTATTGTAATATCCATTTTACTGTATCTTCCATTGTACATTTGCATACAGTGTTGTGAAATAAATTTTTCACGACAACACTGTATGCAAATATACAATGGAAGATACAGTAAAATGAATACTACAATAAAAAAATTAAAACCATACATAGTTTCTAATAACGAGCCCACGGTTAGCACCCAGACTATGTAATCCTGTGTCGTGGACGCTGTGGTGGGGAGCGTGTATTGTGATTTGTACCTAAATGTACTGTAATGTGATTTGGCGAAGTAGAATATGGTGTTTCTATTAAATAAATGAAAAAAAAAGTCCTGTCCCTCCACGGCCGGCAACACATAATCAATACCCCTGGTACTGCACGTGTCTCTAGGCGACGGTGACTACTTACCATCAGGTGGCCCGTCTGCCTGTTTGTTGTAGCCTATTTATAAAAAAATAACCTAGAACGACTCACTTGGCAGCTTTAATGCGGTGGCCATCGCCTTCCCCGTTTCAAACACTGGTTATCTCAGTTTCCTTACGATGAAGTACCAACTGGCTGCCCTTGACTCAGTGGAGAAACGCGCTAAGCGCCTTATAGGTGACGAATCGCTGGTGGAAGCTAGACTGCAAAGTCTGGAACATCGGCGCAAGGTTGCCTGTCTATCGGTATTTTATAGGATACATTTCGGATTGTGCGCATCGGAATTGCACGACCTAATTCCAGCATCTCCATTCCGCCTTCGGACTACCAGGCGCGGGGAGGGGTTCCATCCTTATGTTGTTGATATGCCATCTGTTCGTACGAAGCGATTTGCTTCTTCTTTCATTATGCGAACGGCTAAGGAATGGAACAGCCTGCCGGCGTCTGTATTTCCCGAAACCTACAACCTTGGGATCTTCAAGGCCAGAGTGAATAGGCATTTACTGGACCCGCATGGTCCATCGTCGACCTCATCGTCGCTTACCATCAGGCGAGATCGATGTCAAATGCGGGTTTAGTAGTCAATAAAAATAAAATAATAAAATCTATCAACCAATTTTTTGATCATAATTCGTAACTCAGAACAAATACCTAAGTAGGTAAGTAGTTGTAGATCAGAAAATCAAGGTCAAAATAGACTCGTCATTGAATTAAATGGCGTAAAATCACATGACGAGCCAATGCCGTGATTGCAGTAAAACACAACAATTGCTCTGAATGGGTCTGAAACCAACAACCATGAAGGTTACGGATGTTAACCATGGTTTACCAATCAACATGGCGGATCCCGAGAGTACTTTAATAATAATTCTTTTATATATAACGTTTTTCATAATGACTGCACACCTACTACCTCTTTCTCGAAATCATTTCCTCTGCCCGAAGGTTGCTTGAAAGAGATCGCTCTTAGCGATAAGGCCGCCTAAAAATTGTACTTCACTAATTTTTTTATTAAATAAGGAGAGCAGACTAGCAAACGGGCCACCTGATGTTAAGTGGTCACCGTCACCCATAGACACCTCACCTCACTGTATTAATATTAGAGGGTTTTGATGCGCTTCTAACCTTGAGGACTAAGATGGAATGCCTCATGTGCCGGAAATTACGCTGGCTCTCTTACCCTTCAAACCGAAACACAGAAATGCAAGCACCTCTGCTTCACGGCAGAAATAGATAAGAGGGTGGTACCACCCCAGGCGATCCTTCACATTAGGATCTATCACTACTAGATTTCCTTTTCTATCTCATGTTTGTTGTTTTCTATTTGTGCAATAAAGTGTATTTTACTTTTATTTACTTTACTGTACAAAACTTACCGAACTCGTTATTTTTTTAACTGATTTTATAAAAAGAGATTCTCTGGTTGATCCTTGGATGATAGAAAAAGTAGTCCCTCCCTTGTTTGATACCCGTATGTAAGTACAATATGTATAAATTGGCGAAAATTCATACTGTATAACTTAAGGAATTATCTAAAGTTTATTTACTTATTTCAGCAACTAACAGATATACAAATTATGTCAACTTAACTAATAAATAATTATATAAACCACTCCCCTTGCCGCTCCCGATGCAAAGGTGCCCATAACGCTTGCGGCGTGACCACGCTGGATCGCTATGGCCAACCTGTGCAACAGGAACGACCCGGAGCGAGGGTCACAACCCCTCTCCCGAAGGCGACGGCCAATCTCACCAACAAACGATTTTGCTTCCGCAATCCAACAGCCTGTAGTATCCACAGCAAAAGGCATAAACATGTAATTGTGCTGGAGTGCGGAGTGTTTTTCCTTTTTTCAAGCAGCGGCCAATTCAGCGGCCGCTGCGGCCGTCCGCGTCGTTCGCGGCAGGTGGCTGGCAGCGAAGGTGCTTACACAGGTGGCATCCCAGAGCAAACACCTCCCACGCTGCCAAGGAATTCGATTATTACTAGCCTAAAAATATTAGTTATCCTGTCGTAGGGATCACTTTGATGATTTTTTTTACATAAAACAATTTATTTTAAATGGCGGCCCTAATCTGCGCTATTCGTGATATGACTCTATACATACCACATACTTGAATTCATCATAAACAAAACATACACTTTTCTTTCCTTCCCTAACCTAATTCACTAAAAGGCCGTGAATGGGCTTATCCAATGGAGTAGCAAACCCTTAAATAAAGCAAGAATGATGCCAACCCATGGGAAATAAAGTGAACGGGTTAAGTGCAGTAATGCTCGTACAATTTGCATGGTGCGTGTAGGGTTAACACCAAATAAGTTCGAGAATACGGTTATACACATTATACGGTTATATACATATAGTACACATTTATTGTAGCATGGCTAAGAGAATTCTCTTTTAAATTAAAAAAATAGCATTCAAATTGGGTCATCGGTTGTAGAGTTTATATGAAGCCACAGATATACACATACCTACAGACAAAAACGTGTCAAACATATCTAAATTAGGGACGGCGATTGCTACATCAAGAAACATAAGGTATAACAAGAAACAAGGAATGGAACAGCCTGCCGGCGTCCGTATTTCCCGAAACCTACAACCTTGGGACCTTCAAGGTCAGAATGAATATGCATTTACTGGACCCGCATGCTCCATCGTCGACCTCGTCGTCGCTTACCATCAGGCGAGATCAAATGCGGGGTTAGTAGACAATAAAAAATAAAAATAAACCTTTCTTTCCCGTAGTACTACCAGTAGTACCACCGGTAGTACCACAGGTAAGTTTTCCTGATTATTTTTCACCCGGATATCTAAGTGGTATCTAGGTGTAATACTAGATAAAACACTCACGGGAAGCTCACATGTGGACGACATAACGGCAAAGGCTCTTAGAGTCTTTGGTATGTGTCGTTTCACATACGGAAAAACATGGGGGTTAAAACCCAAGGTCCTATGGGCCGATGTTACATATGGTAGCATCGTGTGGTGGCCTAGAACGAAACTTGCAGTTTGCAAAATGGCACTTTCTAAAGTGCAAATAACTGCCTTATGACCATAACCGATGCGTTTAGGACGACACTCACGGCAGCGTTGGAGATCCTGTTGGACCTCCCACCTTAGTTTTCCTGATTTTTTTTCACCCGATTGTCGAATTATTGTCTATCTGACAACCCTATTTGTGCGTGGTATAATTGCCTTCTACGAGGATAGCATTAAGATCAGGGAGCCGTGGTTTGACTTCTGATTGGAGGTTATTTATTCATGATCTGAAATACCTACTGAGTATCATTTGCTTTGTATTCTACTTACATCAGACTTATTCTCGTACTACGTTGTGAATGTGGCATGAATCTGTGCTGAGTCAATCTGGTGTTACTTTTACCTACATTTACCGCAAAGCAGCAATGCTTACTGTGTTTCGGTTTGAAGGGTAAGAGTCAGCGTAATTACCGTCACATGACGCACTCCATCTAAGTTCTCAAGGTTAGCGGCATCGAAATAAACGCGACGGTGACCATTTACCGTCAGGTTGTCCGTTTGCTCGTCTGCTCTCCTTATACAATAAAAAAATGCCCAAAATAATGTCACGATAAAAATAATCATATTCATATTCATTTATTTCAGTAATGATCATACATTGTCAAAAATAAATAATAAAATGTTAGCATGTCATGATCAATAATAGTAAAATTTCTTACTTAATGTAAGTATAAAGTCAACAAGTTTAAAAACTAAAATAAAATAAAAAAGTATTGCAGAATATAAATCTACAGTTTCAAACATCGTTCGTCAAGGAACTCGTTGACAGAGTAATATGCCTTTTGGATCAACCATTTTTTTAATTCAATAACGAAACTGTTGTACGTTTTAGTACTCGGATAGGAGCTGGTATTTTATTGTAAATTCGCGGACCAGCGACGTGCGTGGACAGCTGGGTCTTCAGTAGTCTACTGTCAATCAATTCGAGATCCTGCTGCCTCACTTTTGTCAGTCTCTTGCCAACCCATTTCTTAGTAGGATACTCTCTTAGATATATATTTTTTTGTATTGCATATCCTTACATCAATAAAAAATGCCCAAAATAATGTCACGATAAAAATAATCTTATTCTTACATCAATAAAAAAATTCCCAAAATAATGTCACGATAAAAATAATCTTATTCTTACGTCAATAAAAAATGCCCAAAATAATGCCACGATAAAAATAATCTTATTCTTACATAAATAAAAAAATGCCCAAAATAATGTCACGATAAAAATAATCTTATTCTTACGTCAATAAAAAATGCCAAAAATAATGTCACGATAAAAATAATCTTATTCTTACGTCAATAAAAAATGCCCAAAATAATGTCATGATAAAAATAATCTTATTCTTACGTCAATAAAAAATGCCCAAAATAATGTCACGATAAAAATAATCTTATCCTTACAGTTTCTTTACCTTAATCTTATCCTTAAAAAGACATTCTTCACCAAGAAAACATCCACACAAGACCCTCAGGTCTAAATCATCTCCATATCTCACTTTGTTAACAGTGACAAAATCAGACGCCGTCAAAATAAAAAATCACTTCACCGTAATCAAATATCCGAGGAAGGTGTGCTCAACCTTTTGTATGGGGCCATAAAACAGATAAGGTCGTTACTGCTTGCGCCGCAGAAATGGGACCCTTTGTGAATTTGGGCCCTTCCGGACAGCCTATGGAAATGGGCCGAGATATCTCGGTTGTGGGTCTATTAAGGATGCAGCTAGAAAAAGTGGTGAATTTTTTTTTATTGTCTTCAAGTTCATGGTTTATTTTCTGTTTTTTTTTGTTTCTTTACTATTTCATTTCATCATCATCTCCTGGGAGGACAGAGTAACCAACGAGAGGGTTCTTGTGATTGCACAGCTGCCCAGTTTTACTGCCTTGTTAAAACAGCGACGTTTGCGGTGGCTGGGGCATGTGCATCGCATGGACCACTCTCGTTTGCCGCGAGGCGTCTTGCTCGGTGCAGTGGCGCACGCAAAGCGTAATGTCGGTAGACCCCTGCTGCGTTTCAAAGACTGCGCTAAGCGTGACATGACTGCATTCGCAATCAGTCACGATGATTGGAGGCAGCTCGCGGATGACAGAGATGCATGGAGGAAACGTATTCGGGAGGGAGGTCAGGAACACGATGGAAAGTGGTTCGAAGCACTGGCGGCCAGGAGAGCAATCAAAGACCGAGAGATCACTCACCTACCCGGCGCACCACTCGCTTGCCGCGCGTGCGGCCGTGTGTGCCGCTCCCGAATAGGGTTATTTATCCACGAAAAGCGATGCCTTCGCGACGCTGCTTAAATCGTTTGCAATAGACGTATCATGCCTATGATGAACTATTTCATTTCATCATCAGTATATTAATGTCCCCACTGTTGGGGCCCAGACCTCTTGCACAAAGGGGTACGGGCCATGATCCACCGAGCGGGCCCAGTGGTGATTGGTGGATTTCACACGCCTTCTGCAACGTTTGATTGTTTCCGAAGGCGATGTTTTCCTTCACCGTCAGAGCAGTCGGTAAATGTACGTAAGTCTTCGAAAAAATCCGAAAAATTCATTGGTACATGGCATTGCATGGTTTCGAACCCGGACCACCCGCATGGGAGTCCTGGCCACTAGACCACCGACGCCCAATTTCATATATCGGCTCCCAATCTTTTTGGTTTATGTTCAAGAATTAAATAAGGAAGGCGGTATTATAGGAACTAAAATTCTACCTAACAAAGACAGATAACATCGAAAACCCAAAATGAATAGTTTAGAACTTACTCCCTGACCAGGTTTTCCTGGTGAGGGAGTAAGTTCTAAAAAAACACAAGGGCGCCATTGGTACTTCTTTAAAATCTGTGTTATGGAGATCGAAATAAAATAATAGTTTTATGTAATTTTGCTATATGGCGAGGGTTTCATATTTCTAATCAATAGGTTTTCTCTTTTGTCTGTGAATAGGTTAAATTTGTGTTCAAAATAAATATTAATAATTATGATTAGACTTAAATAATATACTGTTTCACAGGTTTTAATTGTATTTTATTAATTACGACCTGTTTCGTTTACACATCTTCAGGTATTTGTTTATAATTATTTCCTTAACTACATGTAGGTAGATAAATGCAACTTTGCGTTTTTATGTACCTACATGTAGTTAAGAATACAATAAAAACCCGTGAAACAGTATATTATTAAAGTCTAATCATGTACTACAAGTTTCACCAACTACCAACAACCGCAAGTATTAATAATTATTAAAAAGTATTAGTATTAAAATTAATGTTTAAAAGAAACGCCAGGAGCACCATCAGATACCTATTATTAACATTCCCTTTTGGAAATATTTCTGACCACTTTTATTTTCACAAAAACATCAGATCCTAATATAATTTAACCCAAAAAGGAAACGAATTACTTTTACATTATTTTATATTGAATCATCAAAACCACATAAAGTGAGTTCGAAATTGAATAATACCGTTCCTTACCCTTTGAGTATCAAACCGAATGGGAACAGGTGGGGTCGCATACAAAATTGAAACATTTGATATTTGCCTTCGGGTTACTTTAGGTCATTTCGAAAAAAATTTTTAGCAAGAAAACGAAGATCCTAGCGAACACGGTCAGAAAGTTATAGTGTAAGTTATGAACTCAGATCGCGCACAGGCTCCACCAATCAGAAAAAAAAACATATTTTGTACATTATTGTTTAATTTTTTTTAAACTCATCGATTTGCTCTCCGAAAGGACAGGTAGCATTTTTAAGACTGAAATAGTTTTAGTAACTGTTCCTGTGTGATATAAATAATTCCTGAAGTTACAGTACGCGTATCCGCCGTTTTTGGAATCTATACAAGATCAGCTAATATTGGTTGTACAAGATATGTCAAACATTTGCCAAATTTAATAGAAAAAAATACGTATTACATCTCTTCTTCTAAGTCGTGTTCCTCATTGCTGATGGTCGTGATCATTCTAAGGAATTAATCACATAGAACGACTGTCTTGGCAGATTTAATGGGGTGGTTTGTCATTGCCTTCCCCATTTCACACACTGGTTATCTCAGTGTGCAGGTTTCCTCACGATATTTTCCTTCACCGTCAGAGCAGTCGGTAAATGTACGTAAGTCTTTCGATAAAACCGAAAAACTCATTGGTACATGACATTGCATGGTTTCGGAACCGGACCTCCCGCATGGGAGTCCGACGTACTAGCCACGGCGCCACCGAGGCTCCATAAAGTACGAATTACATAAACATTACTAATTAAGAAATATACTTACCTACAAAATCTTTTGTGTGGAGCATAGCCCTTTACGGATGCGAAACTTGGACCATGACTCAGAGAGATAGACAATATTTAGAGGCGTTTGAGATGTGGTGTTGGAGGAGGATGGAAAGGATAAGCTGGACAGAGAGAGTGACAAATGAAGAGGTACTGACGAGAGTAAAAGAAAAGAGAAACATCTTAAAGGCTATTGAAAATAGAAGGGGAAATATGGTGGGCCACCTTATACGACACGACGAATACATAAGAAACCTTATAGAAGGAAAAGTTGAAGGCAAGCGGGGAAGAGGAAGACCGAGGATAAGCTACTTCGATCAAATCAAAGAGAAGGCTGGCGTTGCGTCGTATAAGGAGGTCAAGGAAAGGGCCCTGGACAGGACACAGTGGCGTTTACTACACCGACAAGAGCATAGCTCTTAAATTGAAGAAGAAGAAGACAATAAAAAATATAATAAGTATGTAATAATATTTTATTGGGTTTGAATATATAAACTTGCAGTAAAGAACTTGCTCAGAATAACTAGCCAGGGATTATAATCGTTACACAGTTTTATTAAACCACCAGTTTCATTTTAATTTTAATACTTACCCTTTTTCTGCGTTTAATTTTCGGGTTATAGGGTTTTGGGGCTCTTTTGGTTAATTAAAAGAGTAATATCGGTGTGAATAACGTTTTATAACGGTTTATTGAATGTTTCGTAATTTCGACGCAAAGGGTCGTGGCGACCTGGGTTAAAATAGGTAAGGTTTTAAAAATAAAAATAGATGAACTACTCTGTTAAATGCTTAAATCTAGTACAGTGGACTGCGTCAACATAGCCAAACCGACTAAGCTATGAGGCCGAATGTTTATTAAGTATTTACTTCATTAAAGTTTATTTTTGTTTCAGGTAACCGCAGCAATACTTAATTAAGTTACTTATGTAAGTGAAGATCTAGTATATTAGGTGTGTCTGGTGTCTATATACAATAGACTAGAATTTAAAAATAAAAATAGATGAACCACTCTGTTAATGGCTTAAAGCTAGTACAGTGGACTGTGTCAACATAGCCAAACCGACTAAGCTATGACGCCGAATGTTTAGTAAGTATTTACCTTACTAAAGTTTATTTTTGTTTCAGGTAACCGCAGCAATACTTAATTAAGTTACTTATGTAAGTGAAGATCTAGTATATTAGGTGTGTCTGGTGTCTATATACAATAGACTAGAATTTAAAAATAAAAATAGATGAACCACTCTGTTAATGGCTTAAAGCTAGTACAGTGGACTGTGTCAACATAGCCAAACCGACTAAGCTATGACGCCGAATGTTTAGTAAGTATTTACCTTACTAAAGTTTATTTTTGTTTCAGGTAACCGCAGCAATACTTAATTAAGTTACTTATGTAAGTAAAGATCTAGTATATTAGGTGTATCTGGTGTCTATATACAATAGACTAGAATTTAAAAATAAAAATAGATGAACCACTCTGTTAATGGCTTAAAGCTAGTACAGTGGACTGTGTCAACATAGCCAAACCGACTAAGCTATGAGGCCGAATGTTTACTAAGTATTTACCTTATTAAAATTAGCAATACTTAAAAATAATAATAAAGGTTTATTCATCAACAAAAAAGGTACAAATTTTTTTTCCAATTGTGGAGGTCTTTTAAGTGTGACAACACCTGTGTCAGAGGGCCACGCTCTTCCGTAACTCTTTATTTATGTACCTATTTACTAATATATAATTAAATTTATTAAAAGTACGAGATAAGAGTGTTTGTGTGTGTGTATTCCGTAACCCTGCCACGAGGTTTAGTCTTGGGATCGGGAGCAAAAGCTACCATTTACGCGTGTGGTGTGTGTATGTGTGTATGTGTGTGTGTGTGTGTGTGTGTGTGTGTGTGTGTGAGAGAGAGAGAGAGAGAGAGAGAGGGTGTGTGTGTTTGTGTGTGCAAGAGAGATGTGTGGTGTTCTATGCCAAAATGAGTGAGAGATGTCAAATTAAGTTACTTATGTAAGTAAAGATCTAGCATATTAGATGTCTGGTGTCTATATATAATAGACTAGAATTTTAAATGCTGTTTAAGACTATATTTATTTTGAGGAAATAAATAACTAGTAAAGTGTGGCGACGCACGACACGCCATTACGATTAGTACCTACTCACATCGGTGTAGAACGCGCTATCGAAATTTTCCTTGGATTTCGCATATATACGAGTTCCAAACATCCATAGTTGGACCAGGACATCTGGTCACCAGGCACAACACCCCGCCTGGTGGAAGATCTTCCCTTTTCCCTTTCATACAACTGACATTACGTCATTCCATGTTCCTACAAAAGAATGGCTATGATTTAAACATTTTAACATTCTTTTCAAGAAAGTGTCAAATTCCCTTTTCGGCTCCTGGTACCTATTCCAAGATTACAGCGTGCTTAATTTCCATTTCCTTGCTCACAGGTTGTTCAATACTTAATTAGACAGATCTGGCCCACATCTCACGTTGTTTTGTTCACAATCTCGTTCCCCCACCTAATTCCCCCCCTTTTACCCATGCATGAAGAACGGATTACGTATCTTGCTTTTATGCATGTTTTATGTTGATGCCTTGAAGGTATAAAGCCTTATAGAGTGCCTTGAAAATCTAGTGTGGGTTTAAAGGGAGTAGAATGCGTAAAAGGTTTATAATGTATGGTAAGTAGACTTTAAATAGATATTACATTATGCATGCCTAGTCTATAAGTAAATTCGCTTGGAGATGCAAAATGTACTTGGTTGGATGCTTTTTAGGAATCCGTATGCCAAAGCGGACAACGAAACCGTTTTGCTGTCGCTCCGTCGCGTTGTCGTCAGTTCGTCCGTTCGCGCTTCTAGCTCGTAAACGGAGTAAGATACAGACTTCAAAATATCATATAGGTACTAATGATTATGCATTTCTTTGACCTAAACTCACCTGAACCTGAATCTTATCTTATGATGGGGGCAGGGAATAATCCCAGCGGCACTTCGACCCTTGTGGATCTTTTGTGCCCACCCCATTTTACACACTGGTCATTTCAGTGTGCAGGTTTCCTCACGATGTTTTCCTTCTAAGTCTTATTCCTCATTGCTGAGGATCGTGATCATTCTAAGGAATTATTTAATCACATACTTTCGTGGCAGATTTAATGGGGTGGTTTGCCATTGCCTTTCCTCTTTCACACATTGGTTATCTCGGTGTGCAGGTTTCCTAACGATGTTTTCCTTCACCGTTAGAGCAGTCGGTAAATGTACGTAAGTCATTGAAAAATGAAAAGCTCATTGGTATATGGCACTGCATGGTTTCGAACTCGGACCTCTCGCATGGGAGTCCGACGTCCTAGCCACGACGCCACCGACGCTCTACCTGAACCTGAAAATCGACTTAAAATTTTGTAGAATTCTTTCATTATTTTAGACGCACGCGTTATAAGTAAAAGTTAGGCTACCTATCGATAATTATAACTCATCAAAAAAAAGTATATAATAATTTATTATTATTTTTGTAGAGATATAACGACGTCAAAGTTGTCAATTTTGTACCACTTTTGTTACCAGATATATCTCATATAGGAACTTGAAAAGTAGCTAATGTATTGGTCATACATATCCCCTATTTGATCATCAATTAAGTACTAAAACTACCTACAACTGTAATAGTTAGTTTATGAGCAAAACCGTTAAGTTCTTTTTCACTAAATAATATTCAGGTACAAAATAATCCTTGTATGTAATACTGATACAGATTTATGGCGAGACCCGACTCGCAATTGGCTTGTTTTTATTTTTGTTGTCTCGAGCGTATAAGGGGTTTTATGGGTTGAAATTTTTCGAGTAGGTAAGTATGTACCTACATTATCTGTCAGCATGGGATGGGGTAATCCGTGTTTTCGTGAAAAAGCTTTGACGATTTCTCAAAATCAGAGTTGTATCCCGAGATAGCATCTTTACGCATTCTTACGATACGAAATTAATCTAATGACTTCGCGAAACTACGATTGAAGTCCACCGACTAATTTCGCGAAATAGAGAAAGACAATCTATTTCGTCCTTGAATTTTGATTTATTTTAAGAGTTGTGTCCTCCTAACATTCATTCCTTCACTTCACATTCACGCCATGAATGCGGTTGCCTTCTTTGGCAACCTGTTATCAATTCAGTTGTAACTTATTTTTGAAACTTTTCAAACATGTAGCGCCATCTGTTGTGTTTGTAAACTTAGTAAGGATGCGTAATTGTTAACAGCGCCATCTATGACATATCGTCTAAACACATAATTGCTTCCCCGCCATTTACTAATAACTTGACAACGAAGTTTACGACAGCGCCATCTGTGATTGAGTAGCAAAAGGTTTATACACGGTCGCTAACTTGTAATTTCTTTTTATAGAAATACATCTGTTACTCAGTAGATGGCGCAATGACGGGTAAAATTTTATTATAGAAGTAGGTAATAAGATTTTTTGTACAAGTTGATAAAAAAATAATTGCCAAAATTTTAAAATGAATTAAGTAAAGAAATACATAAGTGCTTCAATTCTCTACTTTCTTAGCTTTCAATTGAATAACAAAGTAATAGTAACCATTGTCTTTTGACAAAAATGCAAGAAAAAATGCTGAAAAATCTACAAAAACGAAACTCCGCCATGACAGTGGAAACCACTGCCGTGACCAGGATTCGAACCTGGGTTACTACGGCCACAACGTAGGGTCCTAACCACTAGACGATCACGGCTATCGGAGCGACGGGAGAGTCGACGAAATATCGGATACCTTACTGGGCGTGAGTAGTGGTTATCCAAGTGATTATACAAAGTAGTTTATTGTGAGTTTTATTTTCCCCGGAAATACATACTAATTATTGAAGTTGTATAGTCTGGACGTTTTATTCTTTCTGTAAAATATTTAGGTAGAAGATTTTCTAAGAGTCTGAATAAATTCAGATTTTTGTGCTTCCAAACTTCGGAGATAAGGGGGAACGGTCTTTTTTCCCACATTTTTTCGCATATTTTTGATCAATAATATTATATATTGATAATAAGTCAAAACCTCTGGCACACAAACAGTTCTGAAATACAGTCTAACGGACGGACACCGAAGTCTACCCATACGGATTCCTTTTTACCGCTTAGTACGGAACCCTAAAAAGAAGTTTTTTTTTCACAAACGAATTAAAAAAAACGAAATAAATCACAAAACCATCGTCTTGTAAAACCAGACAGCAAATCGCGGTCGGCAACAAGACTTTCTTTATGTCGCAGCAATGAATGAATTCGGACAATGTCCAAATTGTCCAGCGTGCCTGTTCGAAACGCGAATCACCCCCCAATCGTCATGCAAATTATGTTTGCCGGTAACAAGCTGGATTATACACGACTGGTTCTGTTGCTGACACTAATAAGCAGGTATCTTGCGTTTTTTCATTTGAAATACCTTTCTTTCTTTTTTTGTAACGGGAGGGAAATCTTCCAAAGTTGTGTGAGATTTTTACTCACTAAAACCCCCTCGATGGCCGGCCTCGTGCTTATCGGAGGGCTCCGGGATCTCCAGTGGCACGCACCGGTGCCCTCCTAGCATTTGCCTTGGGCTCTTCCTGGGAGGTGTACATTCCACCTCCCGGTTCCTGCCGTCACAGCAGCGTGCGGCCATAGCACGTTGCTGCCTTCCCCAGAGTCGCCCGCCAATGGACGGCCAACGCCACTTTGACCGCCCACGACCCTGATCCCTCCTTTTAGTCGCCTTTTACGACAGGCAGGTGTTACCGTGGCTCTATTCTTCGCCCGAGACTACAGTGCTGTCATTTGAAATACCTACACACAGTTTACACCGCGTGCTTCGCCCATGTAATGAATGACATACAACTGTGTATGAACCGTGGGCAACATTACGTGCGACTTCATACAAATCAGTGCGATAAAGTCGCATTTGCGTCATGTCGCACCGACATGAAAGGCGTGTTTCTTATAATCTCATAATCTTTATTGTACACACATACAAAATAACGTATAACGGAAAAATTTTACAAAAGGTGTAGCATAACTATATATAATTATAACACATCTTTCACTTTCGCGGGTTTGCTGGAAGAAATCTCTTTTTTTGAGATATGTTTTTCACAATGTCTCATTACAATAAAGTGAAAATAAATAAATACATAACTCGTTTCGAATTTTCTTACCTAACCATCGGGATAAAGAAAGGTGTTTGAAGTGTATAAAAATATATATAAACAAAACGTACGAATGTATGCATAAAAATACACTAAATATAATACATAATAATGCTAATACACAATATAAATAGCTACATACAATACATATATGATTGTATTCATAATTATTGTAAGATATATTTATTTCAAAAGGTGTGCTGCTGAAAGTTTCCTGCGCCGCTTCTTTCCTTTCAGCTATAGCACCTTACGAAGGGTGGTAGAGTAAAAAAGAATGACGTTGTAAAAATGTACTTTAAGGTACTTACTTACAATAAAAAACATTTTGATTTGATTTGATATACCTTTTACTACATAATATACATACGTACACATAAATCGTGTATTAATACATCTATCGTCGCCGTAAGGTGAAAACCTCGGTAATGCATTTTTGAAGATTTTAGTCTAATTTCGATTTTTGAAAGAAGGGCTCGTAAGACGCCTGTTTCAGTATAACTCACATTAAATGTTTTACTAAAACTCGTGTTCAATTGGTGTGACAAAAACAAAACAAACAACATAAAGAGAGGTACAATACAATGTGCAGGTGGCGGCCGTAACGCTAAAGAAAAAGGTGGTAGAAATTTTCACTCTCTACGAGTCTTAGTAGAGGTAGGTAAGTGTTAGAGGTTTAAACTTGTTGTCTATGTTCGGTTTGACTCTTACTTTAAGATAAGTAGGTAACAGTAAGTACCTACTTATCTTAAAGTAAGAGTCAAAAAAGAACTTACAGAATATTTTTGCAACGTTACCTTTTATCTACTACCGCTTCGTAAAGTGCTTATCCGCTGATTTAATTTAACATTAACAATTTTGAACATCATGTTCAATCTTGACCTAATCCAATTTCGCATTCTAAATGCATCTGATCTTTATCGTAACGAGATACCTACGTCTGTTTCGTTTTTCTATAGGTTGTATTTGTATGAAAATCTGAAGCAGACTTGTTTATCGTTGACAAGATTTATATTATTATGCATTTTAAAAGAGAGAATTAAGTGCCTATAGTAAGGCTTTGTTTGCATACAAATTAACCACTCCAATGACGAGCAACTAGAGCGACGATCTGCTCGAAGTGGCGGAAGTGGAAAGTCGAAAATGGGGCTCCATAACGCGTCAAAAAAGAAGCTAGTAAGTACGCACTATTCCTTTTTTATTCTTTAACTAAACCCGCATTTGACCTCGATCTCGCCTGATGGTAAGCGACGATGGTGTCGACGATGGAGCATGCGGGTCCAGTAAATGCCCATACACTCTGGCCTTGAAGATCCCAAGGTTGTAGGTTTCGGGAAACACAGACGCCGGCAGGCTGTTCCATTCCTTAGCCGTTCGCATAATGAACGAAGAAGCAAATCGCTTCGTACGAACAGATGGGATATCAACAACATAAGGATGAAACAGCTGTACTTTTCGTATAACGTATCGTTAAATGAGTGGACTCATTGACAGTCGTAGGACTTAGTAGGACTAAGAGTCGTCGAACTTGCTAAAAAGCCGTCATCTTATTACCATTAACACATGTGTGAGAAATGATTCTGAAAACTCGAGCGACTCCGATCAAGTTACACATCAAACCTGCATGGCATTCATTCATCAGTCATTAAAATGCATTTTCGCCTTCAATGTTGTGCGTGACATGCCATGACTGCACGTCACGGATTGCAATTTTTTTACATTGTCCTGTTCTAAAGGGTTCAACCCTTAAGTTAGACTTTTGTGTGCCAAGTTAACAATACTTTGCTTCATAAGTTAATATCATAACAATATTTCTTAAGGCCGAAACGTTTATCTAAGCTTGTTATAGTATACTCTATGGCATACGCCTTTGTATGCAGTTTTATCTTGGATTAAATCGATTCAAATTGACTGGTCTAATCTCTGGTCTGGTCTATTATCGGTGCCTAATCATATTAATACTCGGTGAATTATATATGAGATATTGAAGGGATAACCTACTTATTGTAACGATGTCGATTTCATCGTCCATATCAACCTCCTTGCCATCAATTTCAACCTCATTGTTAGTGTTTATCTCACCTCATATCGTGTTGGCATCTTCATTTCTTCATCTATATTTTCAAAATTCAAATCATATTCCCATTTCATTTCTAAATTCCATTATTCCATTAATTTCATTGTTTTTACTTTCTCTCTGTATTTTGTCCTGAACGGACGTTTCTCCGTTTCATAAAATTGTCTCCTACTACTACCTATTTTCTACATTTACCATTTTCTGTGTTGTACTGTTCCTGAAAAATATAATATCTACTATTACCAAGTTATTCTATTACTTCATCTACATACTGTCCTAGAACCCTGGTAGCCGGCACCTTGAGGGCAGATTGTAGCATTATAAATAACAAAAGAATATTTGCTAACTGAAGAAGAAGCTTCCATTGATTCCACTTTCTAAAGAACCTTTGGTCAGTGACATAGTGTTCGCAGCCTTTGGTACTTATTTGACACTTTAATACCAATGTCAAGAAATCATTACAAAAGGTTATTGCTTATTGGGTTCCACAGAACTTGATGTGTCTTTCGAACGCAGCAAAGTTAAGACAAGTAATTTCGTAACGCTGCATCTGCACATGAAAGACAAGATATTAAAATAACAGTTGCTTGAAATAACAATAGGAAAGCTATCAAACGGCCCTTGAGATCAAAAACACAGTTCAGAATGACGTTGTGAACAACAAAGTTTGACAAGCAACATGAAGCAGATATAGATGCAACGGACGCATCACAAAATGCAACAAAAGCATCTGTCAAACAAATAACAGAACTGGACTTGACAGCTGTTAAATAAACTGACAAGAGAAGAGACTCCGGCGCAAGATATTTTACAAGAAATGTGGAATAATCGTCGTGGGATACGCTTCCGGGTTGAGGACTTATGGAACCGGTTTTTGAAATAAAAATCTGTGTTCAAACTACAAAATATAATAGGTGGTCGAAGTTTAGTTAAGTTCGTGAGAATTTGTGGGTTCAAGGTGAAAATAGTCCTAAATTGAATACTAAACAGAATTTTGTGCAGATTTTCTGTTCTTAGATCTTGGAGTATCTTTGATGTCAAATGGAATCTCTAGAACGGCAATAGCTATATGGTTCGAATTTTAGTTGGGTTTCTTAAATTTTTAATTTAGAATTATTATTTATTAAGTTGCATTGCAGCAAACATTATTATCTGATGCGTTAGCCTTTAATGTGTCGCATTTTGAGGTTTAGTCCCGATATACAGTAAATTGTGATTACGTAATTTAAAATCTGATTAATACACATTTCTGATAAAAATCTAATATCCAATTGTTAACAATTATCTGCAGAATCAAGGTAGATGACCTACAAACTTTTTCCGAAATCTTTTCGCCTATTCCACACAGCACAATTTTGTGTTGTAGACGTGAGTATATGTATGTATGTACAAATTAGTTAAACGACCCATAACCAAATCTTAGATGCGCGAAATTATACAGCGACTATAGTTAACCATACATTTTTGTATGATTTATTAAGTACAAATAATACAAATGTGGAGTTACGGGTCATAAATTTGTGTAACACCTTTGGCAATTCTATTATTGAAGTAGCTTTTTCGAACGCACATAATTCTATTGTGAAGTATTGCGTGTGCGCATAAGTAAGGTACCTACCTACTTTTGTGTGCATTGGGTAGATTTTGATTTATAATTGCCTTTTGTTTTGCAAGTGAAAGTTTATAGGTGTTACCGTTGAATTAAAAAATGAGTTTTGTTTCTGCGCTTATTTCGATTATAATGATATTTTAGTGACCATTAAAGGTTGGCCACTAACCATACGATAAGCAAACAAGTGACCATTGTAAAATTATAAATACATCAGAAAAAAGGTGTTTATGGTTCTAAATTATATTTACAAAAACGTCGGAGGAAATAAAATTAAACGTTCCATACAAATGCGTTATCTAATTTGTGGGAATCTATTTAACTTCATCAAATACCAAGACAACATTTTGAAATGTATTTACAAATACACAGCGAATGCTTAACATACTCATGAATTGAGTTTTTGTGGGTTTTGCTTACAATTCCAACAATACGCTATTTCCACTTTACCCCACATCTCCAAAACCAGCGAAAATATTTCGCAAAACTATTCTAGTAACCTCCCTTGCCTTACGCCCTTTAAATTGGGTGTCACCCTTTGCGAATTCCGGCCAATGGCATCGTCTTAAAATTGCATCTTTATCTTCGTACCCTCGTGTATCCTTCGAGCGAGTTTCATAAAAAACATGACTTTATTCAAGGGTCTCGTCTCCTGCAATGTTAATCCTGTAAGAATCTGAGATGAGATCCCTAGAAGCTGTTTCTGCGAATGTTTTGGAGAGAAATTGTGGTGTTTTCTGTATGCTCTCCATGGTTTGCTGTTTTTGTTTGTGGCTTTGTATGGGGACGATTTTTTATTACTTTTTGCTGCATTTGGAATTCATTGATACTATTTGTAGTGCTCTATGTTTGAAATAAATATATATAATATATTTAACACCTAATATGTATATATATCGGCTCACAGCACACAACCACGTCTTTACTCCACGCTGGTTCAACGGTCAATGCCGTGCCCCCCGCGGCCCGCGCAGTGTTTGCCTCGAGACGACAGACTATTTTAATACAGGGATTAAACTATAATTATATATATATAAATAGATTAGCATATTGCATACGCTACATCATTGATAACTTAATCAGATTATATTTATTGTGTTACGTCACATTTTTCAAAGACATACATTTCATAGACATAAAAAGAATGAGAATAAATTTTTAGTGTAATTATATAATACGAGTATCAGTCTATACGAGACAGGCTCGGCCTTGTGTGAGGACCACCAGTAACTCTCGTTTTAGTCTGTCTAGATTTAATAGTGTAAAGGGCGAAATTGTAAAATGTTATTAATAATATTTTATTTATATTAAATTTTCATGTGATTCCTTATATGTTAACCCTCGTTTATAATCATAATAGATCATAGCACGAAATGCTTCCCGCGTTACCTCCAGGCTCCATCGTAGCGATTGATAAGTGACAAACATATATTTTTTACAATTAATTAAAGTTCGCCAGCCAGTGATATTTATCCAAGGAGTTTGTAATACAATTGTAATTGTATTTGCGTAAATTGTACTTCACTATTTCCTTTTCTATCTCATGTTTGTTGTTTTATATTTGTGCAGTAAAGTGTATGTTACTTTACTTTACTTTACAATTTGCCTCCAAGGGACAATAAAAGTAAAACAATGAGGTTTGATAACAAGCAATAATAAACTAACAAGTTTTGACCGCCCCACGTAGCGTTACTTCAAAGCAGCGAACATCCCCTACTTTGAGGAGCTCTCGAGCCAATAAGGTACCATTCTTGCCTTGTGTTCCCATTGTTCTTCCGTCGATTTTTTTCGCCATTCACACGAGCGAAGTAACAACGCATGTAACCATATCTTTTTCGCCTTCAAGTGCCATAACACAAAAGGCCTCGTCCAACTCAATTAGTTCAGTTTGCGACGTGAATTTATAATGAACTCTGTCGTTTTGTTTACTTTAAACCTGTGGACGTACGTCTTAAAAAAATTGACAAACTGACATACATCAAAGGGATGATCCAGTTGATTTTTCTTCTTAGTCGTATTTCTCATTGATAAGGGTTGTTGTTTTATTGAAATAGGCCGATATATAGGAGGGAGACTATTTTTTCTTTCATCCCTACTTACGTATGCGATTTTAACGAAGGTCTCGCTACTTGCCTATCCTGTTCATTGTTTGCATCATCGTCTGTGTCTAGGGGTGTCTCAGTCCCTATTTTGAATACGTCTTTTGTATCGTTTAAGATTTGTGCAAGGATTAGTTTCTAAATACCTTTTAATTGGACCCCTACTGTTATAGACGCTTCCGCTCCATTTTTTTCTCCAATGTCAGTGTTAACTTTGACAGCTGTCATATTGACGACTCATCTAACTGATGGATTGTGGCGTTTGTGGTTGGGATTAGTGAAGATTGTGGTGTCTTCATGGTAACTACAGTTTTACGAGTATTGTTCATTTGTTTGTAAATAAATATAGTTTTGTAATTGTTTTACTTTTACTTCTTTTTATGATTTATTTAATCGTATTGTGTTTTCCGTCTTTGCCATAGGCATAACACAAAGTAATATTTTAAACGTTCAGGGAACTTCTTTATTTTGTCTAAATCCTCACAAATCTTTGCTTAATGCCCTATTAAATTAACAGTAACATTAGTTATTTCTGTGCATTCGCATTTTATACATTTTGCCAACCATTTCTCACACAATTTTATATGAATGAAAGTCAGAATGGTTTAGCCGTAACGTAACAATTATGAATAAAACTCGTACAGTCACCCAAAAGTTTTACCCGCCTGTACATCATTAATCTAAATTCCGCAACTCACAGTAAAGATCTGACGTAAATGGAGCAAAAATACGCCATCATTCGGGTCTTTATACACTGATGATGTTTTTTCCATTTTTTCCTTTAGCACTTATGTGTGAAGTTCATCGAATCATTAATTTTGTTCAATACTTTTTTCTGACATTGCAATTTCAACGGTAATAATGTCAAGGTAGTAATTTTTCAATTTCGAGTAATATTTGAAGTTGAAGATTTTTTCATCGTATTTAAAACATGAATTTCATGGTTTTTAACCCGTCGAGCACGGTAATTTGCGTAACAATGACTTAACAATGGGTGTACCCATGGGTGTACAGAAAACACTATTTTAAGGAGAATTTCAAAATATTCAATGGCATAAGTTGTACAGCTATAATTATGTTTATAATTAGAGTAAAGCACCCTGTGAGATTGTTTAAGAGGGTTATCTATGCTATATCGACACGTGCGTAGTGAAGGAGAGAGCAATTTAGTTTTCCATACCTCTCAGGATTTACAGAGGGTTATTCCCTCTGCAGAGGGTGCAAGTAATGAGTCCATTACAACGGAGTCGCATGTTCAAATATTGTTTTGATGGATCACTCCGACCGAGAGCCACTGTTTGCTGTAGAAATGGGCTACTATCGTGTTACACTATCGTGGACTAAAAAGGTTGGGAACCCCTGTGCTAGACGAAGAAAGCCAAGCCTTGAATACCCAGTATGTATGTTTGATATCCCATCTGTTCGTACGAAGCGATTTGCTTCTTCGTTCATTATGCGAACGGCCAAGGAATGGAACAGCCTGCCGGCGTCTGTATTTCCCGAAACCTACAACCTTGGGATCTTCATGGCATAGGCATTTACTGGACCCGCATGCTCCATCGTCGACCTCATCGTCGCTTACCATCAGGCGAGATCGAGGTCAAATGCGGGTTTAGTAGTCAATAAAAAAATGTCTCAGACTTCGTTTTCCGATAATCCTACGGGATAAGCCCTTAGATCCCCAAACAGTATTGAATATTGATAAAGATTTGGAAATTCAACCTATGTAGATTGCTCGCTAGAGAAGTTTGCCAGTTGGCGCAATGTGAGCATTTATGGAAATGTATGCAAATAAAGTGCATTTGCGCAAACGCTTTGGCGCGCTATCAGTGCTCGCATCATCATTCTAGAGGAGAAGGCGCCTGTGGGTATTGATATGGTACACGCTACGTGTCCAACCGCTTCGGACCAACCAATCGGACAATCCTCGAAGAACTGAAGTTCAAGACTAGAATACCACCTGGCTCCGCAGGATTGTATTGAATATTTCCGTCACATCGCCAGGAAGAATAGCGACAATCTTGAAAAACTTCTCTTGACAGGAAAGGTTTATGGAAAGAGGCCATGGGCACGCAAACCAATGCGTTGGTCGGATCAGATCCGCACCACACTCAACACAAAGTTTTAAAATGATGTCCACATCGCACGAAGGGACAGATGGCAAAACATCGTTAGAGAAAAAGTTATTAATAGAGGCCACGACCCTCAGCATTGATGAACTCGACTTCAGAATAACTAAAGGGGTGTATAAGGAAAAGGTGAACGGAAGGTTAGGGAGGGGGAGACCTAGACCTAACGTTCGACCAAATTACAGACGTTTTAAAAAAAGGTCAGGTGCGGTCAACGCTAACTGAAGAACGCGATTGATGAGTGTGGAAGAAGCGAGAACTGTTTGTCAGGATAGTTGCAGATGGAACCCTTCTCTCTTCTCTTCTAGTCTGTGCCTACACCTACGGGAAACAGGCGTGAGTATATGGTATCACTTCTGCGCCCAGTTTGAGCTAATTTAAGTTCGAACTGGCTTGTCGAGCAGATCTTCTATGACATTAATGAATACATGAACAAATGAAATTTCATACATGTACATACATAGTACTTTTATATGGGACAAGAGTACTTGGCTGCTGAATTTATATTAGACTATTATTATTATTTCTTCTTTTTATTGTTGTAATTATTTGTTTTGACATTATTATTTTTATTTCAATTACCAATATTTAATATTTTCAGATTTCTCTTCTAAGTCGTTTTCCTCATTGCTGAGGGTCGTGATAATTCTAAGGAATTAATCACATAGAACGACTCTCGTGGCAGATTTAATGGGGTGGTTTGCCATTGCCTTCCCCATTTCACACACTGGTTATCTCATTGTGCAGGTTTCCTCACGATGTTTTCCTTCACCGTCAGAGCAGTCGGTAAATGTACGTAAGTCTTTCGAAAAAACCGAAAAACTCATTGGTGTCCCGCATGGGAGTCCGACGTCCTAGCCACGGCGCCATCGACGCTCCAATTTCAGATTAATTAATGTAATTAATGAATCAATTTATGTAATATTGAACAAGATGTGACATGTAATGAAAATTATGAAAAAAAAGTATTGAGTATACAGATCCCTAATAAACGCCGCCGCTTTGCAATCCCGACGTCGACGGCAACCGATACAAAATCATACGTAGACTCCAAGTTGGTGTTGCCAAGTAATGTTGGTGCTCTTATTAAGGCTATTAGGAGGAAAGTTATTTAGCATGGTAAATTACCCTTCAGACATGTTTCGGAGTTCACAACTTGTCAAGTTAGCCCAAGTTACGAACTATAACGACTCGAATTCGAAGCCTCCAGTGCCGGAGTTAAGTTACTAAGCCGATTAGTTCATTAGTGTAAGTTAGGTGGAATTTACCACATCCTATACCATAATTAATACTATAGCTTGTTTAGAGTATCGTACCCTTGAAACTGAGATTAAAATCTACAGGCTGTTTAAGAAATAAAAATATTTTTAGCACAACGCCTAAAACCCTAAACCATTTCCAACTTTCCATACAAAACACACATCGATGAGCGACCAATATGTACTTATTCAAATACTTACTTCTTATCTCATAGTATAGTCGCATCCTCACTGATGAGGGTCTCCATCATTCTATGGAAACCAACACGAAGAACCATTTCCTGAGCAAAAATAAGTAAAGTAAAGTAAAAGTAAAATACACTTTATTGCATAAATAGAAAATAACAAACAGGAGATAGTGAAAAAGAAATAGTGAAGTATAATTTAGGCGACCTTATCGCTAAGAGCGATCTTTTCCAGGCAACCTTCGGGCAGAGGAAATGATTTCGAGAAAGAGGTAGTAGGTGTGCAAGCATTATGCGTTGTTTGCCATTGACTTTCCCATTTCACAAACTGGTTATCTCAGTATACCTACTACATAAGTCGATATTTCGTAATGATGACGGGAATAAAATACAACAAATTTATATTAATATAAATAACAGAGAATTAACTCTAAGCAGGGTTTGTGCAACTGATAACTGATGGTAACCGCAATCTTACCGCTTGCGACATTGTTAGCCTAGACCAGCTCCATAGCCCGTGGCATAATGACCACAAATTGGTTAACACGATGTCGAACGGCCTGACAGTTTTCACGCTTCAATGCCCAAGCAACCTTGACTTCCAAGGATACACATTATGAGGGGCTCCTATAGTTGTGAGCATTGTCCGAAAGTGATCGTGTAGGTTAAGCAACGTTGGGCGCGGTCAGATCCAGATGGGTGGCTGCTAGTGGTAAATTTTCATCAGAGCCCCTGTGTGCCTCGAAGACCAGGTGAAAGGGTACAGCGATGGTAATCAGAAATTTATGAGATCTCAAATGTTGGATTATTCCCTATCTTATCTTATGATAACCCGGGAATAACCCAGCGGCACTTCGACCCTTGAGGATCTTTTGTGCCAACCCCATTTTACACACTGGTCATCTCAGTGTGCAGGTTTCCTCTCGATGTTTTCCTTCACCGTTAGAGCAGTCGGTAAATGTACGTAAGTATTCGAAAAATACGAAAAAATCATTGATACATGGCACTACGTGGTTTCGAACCTGGACCTCCCGCATGGGAGTTCGGTGTCCTAGCCACTGTGCCTCCGACGTTCATTATTCCCGTGGTGTGTTGACTCCCAATTTTTAGACTGCTGAGATTAGGTATAGAGAACGAACCTGGACTTTAGGAAAAGTTCCTTGACACCATAACCACAGATGGTATGACCTGCTCAAAGGCCCGTGTCAATGTCAAATTGACTATGACTACAGTTTGCTGGTGGTAGCACCCTATCCAGTCAGCGTGACAGTTTTGTCGCTCGAATGCCCGAGGAACTTCAGATTAGTCGAAGGTGGTTCATGGGTTTGTGGCCCAAGGTATGATGTTTAGCGGTTATTCAAAACATGCATGATTTCTTTGACATAAAATGGTTCAAGACTTCTTTCAAGAGAAATATGGAGTTCGGATCGTATGGACGGAACATAGGCACCGAATAAATAAAAATTGGAAATGTGTGTGATGCTGATTGTGCCAATTACTGCAAATATGGCAGTGTTAGTGGATAAAAGAAAAAAAAAGAAGAGTTCGTTCCTTCACGGTTCTCCCGAATTTCCAAAGGATCTTAATGTCAATACTTGCGGTGCTATTGGTACGAATTTATAGAAAAATTCAGATCATTCCAGTATGATCGGTGATGTGGCATTATCAATACTTAATGTTTTAAGTATATGTAAGGACTTTGCTGATGGTTTTCCCAAAAAAATACAATACAAAACGCTAAAAATACAATATACTGGCCTCTACTTTGCTCAGCGTATAAGCCTCGCTAAACAGCGGGGCAACGCCGCCAGCCTCCTCGGGACACTCCCGCAGGGAGCGACCTGGGCCGGGTCTTTTACTTATATTATATTGTAATATTTTGTAACTTTAGCTTCAGTATGTTTTTAGTATATACGCTATTTACAAACTAACGTCTTGCCTCCATTCCATTGGACTACTTATTTAACAGTCACCAGATGTTACAAAATGATTTTATGCCAGCGACATATTATTCTAACTAATTCACCCTTTTCTTTCTTTCGAACCCCCAAATTTGTTTTTAATTGATATCAATATTGTTTTAAATTGCCCTAATAGGTCATTATGTGGCATAATATTTTATATTTATGACCCAACCCTACTGGTATACACTTTACCCGCTCAAAATGTCTAAAAGTGATCCGATCATACCTGATCAATGCATTAGGTATATTCGTCAGTAATCGCTACAGCACAGCAGCCAGGCCAACCTAGTTGTCGGGTTTCTCAAAATACTCGCTTCATACGACACTTCTACTTCGTGTCATCATCATCATCATCAGCCTATTAATGTCCCCACTGTTGGGGCACAGGCCTCCCCTTGCACAAGGGGGTACGGGCCATGATCCACCTAGCGGGCCCAGTGCTGATTGGTGGATTTTACACGTCTTCAGAAACTTTATTTCCTCAGACATGCAGGTTTCCTCACGATGTTTTCCTTCACCGTTAGAGCAGTCGGTAAATGTAAGTAAGTCTTCGAAAAAATCCGAAAAACTCATTGGTACATGGCATTGCATGGTTTCGAACCCTCCCGCATGGGAGTCCGGCGTCCTAGCCAGTAGACCACCGACGCTCCTACTTCGTATGCCTTATCCTATCTAATGTCGAGGACCAAACGTGACCATACTTTGTAATTCCTTTCTCTCCTGTCTCCTTAGCAGAGTAGCCTTTGTCAGCCCGGTCCATTCCTTTGCCTCGCCAGGTTATTTGCTCTTGCTCTCTAGACCCATTTGCCCCTCTACTTTTCTTTCTATTATTACTCTCAAATGTTACAATACGACACGCTTTCCCATAATTGTCACTCATCTTTGTGCGTAGTTTCAAAAAACTTCTATTTACTACCTTTCTTCGTCCATGGACAAAAGTTGCAACAGCTTTTGCTCAACGAACCATCACTTTCTTTCCCTTGCCTGCAATAAATTTGTCCCCACAATACACCACCACACTGCTGCAGGGCTCGAGTTCTTTATGACCCAAAACGACTTACGATTTACGATCCACCATCGACCTTTCATCGATCCAAGGGTATTAGTCACGTTTGAATGGTTATGTGCGATCATCTGATTATCGATTTATTTATTACCGGGAATCGGCGAGGCGTAGGTAATGTCGATTGCGTATCGATTAGATTAGATTTTTTTAGATGTCACTTCTCATGAGTTGACTTTCTTTTATATTTAGTGTTAGGTTACTTAAACTAAAAGGGTAGGCAAGGTAGGGTCGTTAGGGTCACTAAGAACCGTTTATGCTTTTTGCTCACAGTTTTGTCCGCGTTTGTAGTCTATGTTCTGCACCGGGGTCCTAAATCCTAATTTATTCGAGTGCCAGTGCAAATCTTTGAGCGGTTTGCCCGTGAAAATGTAACCGACAGATGGTGTTTCTCTCTACAGAGTTAGAGGTAGATAGTTGCAGGTAAATCAAGTGTAGTGACATTCATATATTATTTTCAAAATTCTTGGATATCCAAAAGCTACATATTGACTCACTCTACAAGAAGTTAAAATAGATATTTTATTACTGGTATCGGACTCTTGTCAAATATGAGATGAACCATCATCAAAATAGTAGTATACAGTAAAGTAAAATACCCACTGTTTTTCTTCTTTTCTTTTTCGTAATAATTGCACACCTACTACCTCTTTCATCAATCATTTCCTCTTCCCGAAGGTTGCCTGGAAGAGATCGTACTTAGCGATAAGGCCGCCTAAATTGTACTTCACTATTTCCTTTTCTATCTTTTGTTTGTTGTTTTCTATTTGTGTAATAAAATGTATTTTACTTTACTTATATTCTGTCATAAGTAATTTATAACTTTTATTTTTATTGCGTTAAGTTATTTATTCTGTGATGCAACCCTGTATTTTGATCCGCGTTTATTCATTGTTTGTGTAATACAAGGTGTCTTGTCTAATACAAGGAAATGTTAAATAACTTTGGAAATTTCGCCAAAAATCCCGCTCTATACAAACTTTACTCTTTATGCACACAACTTAGTTCAAAATATTTACTTACGAGCACCTAAAAATAATAATATGATATAACATTGGCGATGTTATTGAAGTATACATCGATATAAACATCAAATCGTTCTAACAAAAATCAGATATGCTTTATTATTTCATCACACCACCTACCGATGAAATTACACACACAAGAGCTTTCCTTTCCCCGACGGCTGCGGCGGGTGAAATGGCAATTACGATGGAATAGCTGACTTTCCCCTCTATGATATGACAGCTCCTTCATATCATAGGGCTCACAAATTGCATACCATTTACAATGGTAAACCTCGGTGCATCATTTCCGTGGCTGATGGCATAAATCACTTGCATTTAGATGTCGTTGTTTGTTATCTGGCTGTAACTAATTAGATGTGTGTTAGTCACTGAGGGGCCAGCTGAAAATCAGCGCTGTGGCTTGCCTCAGCATTATGCTGAGCTGGTGTACCCTTTTTGGCACTGTACCGCACCGGATCTTTTGTGCTGCATGTATTAAACTTTGTATACTTCTGTATTCTGGTGTTTACAGCGCTAAATAAACGATTTCAATTTCTCTGAAAAATTTAGAGAATTTCTGTTGAGCTGAAATGACTCTTTCCGCATCTTTCAACTCAGATCTACTAAAAATGCAATCTGCAATCGACACCGCGATGATGTCACGCTGTCAAAAATAAAGTGTGTCATAGCTTCATGTCGCGATGGCGGTGGCGGCGAAATGGGTCGCAACCTACAAACCCAAGGTTATATTTTTACTAGAGCATTGTAAACACCCGACCTCGGCACATAATTATATTAATGTTAACTTTTATTAACAGATTTAGCGCCAGTACCTAGTACCTTTGTAAGTAAGTACCTTTGTTACTTTGCTTTTACTTTTTTTGGTTCAACAAAGTCTTTCTTTATCAATTAATATAACATACTCGTACATTATAATTGCCGTCATATTTGGTAAATATTAGTTTCTGTTACTTTTACTTCAGCTTAGTTTCGGAAAACTATTTCACTTTTCAATATCTTTAGTCATTATTTTTTTCGAATGCCATTTATTTACCCGAAAGTTTTTGATACCTACTCAAAGGTTGTACGTCCTTCCTGTAAAGAAATGCAGGTATAAGTAGGTATATTTATGTAAACATTAAAAATAAAATCATTACTTTTTATTGAAAACATCACAACACTTGTAAATCGAACAATACTCTGACTCCCAAGCTAGGCGAACCTGTATCTTGGGAGACAGTGCTTTCCCTGTTCATCAGCAGCCCACTCTAGCCGAAGATCGGGCTCAATGGCTCGCCCTGGGAGAGGCCTAGACTAGACTAACTATCGGGCTCAATGGCGCGCCCTGGGAGAGGCCTAGACTAGAGTTAGTCTAGTCTAGGCCTCTCCCAGGGCGAGCCATTGAGCCCGATCTTCGGCTCTTCTCATCCAGTCGCTGCCAGCCACCTTGCCCAGATCGTCGCTCCATCTAGCAGAGACGTCCGTCCCACACTACGTTTGCCCAAACGCGATCTCCACTCCAGAGCTCGTCTACCCCAGCGGTTGTCGGTTCTGCGACAGATGTGACCGTCCCACCGGCCAAATATGATTTGATGTAGCAGAATTTGGTTTCTTTTTGTAAATAAACAAGTAAACACCAAGGGCAAATAAGGATTGACATTTAAAGTAAAATCCCGTGTTTCACCTCCGACCCTTATCACTCATCAACCGAAATAGAATAAGTAAGTAATTTGTTTTTCCAACCCAAATTCGTATAAAGACATTCAAGTTCGTGCAACATACAAACTTTGGTTTCCATCTTCTCAGAAACAAATTAACAATTAACCTGTTTGTTTTATGAATTTAAGATATAACCTAATTGTCTGATTGGTAAATACTTTATGGGTAAAACATCTGTATTGCACACACAAACCCATCAAAGTCGATTTTGGGTCGTAAGTACCCCAAACCTGGCCCAAATTAGGGTAATGTACATCCGTCCAGAATTTCGTCACACTTTCATATAAAGCGTGCAGATTTCCTCAAAACATTTTTCTGCACCATCAATCCCATCGATAGTCAAATACCAGCATCATTGTAACGATGTCGACTTCATCGTCCATATCAACCTCCTTGCCATCAACTTCAACCTCATCGTCAGCGTTTATCTCATCTCATTTCGTATTGGCATCTTCATTTCTTCATTTAAATTCAAAATCATGTTCCAATTCCATTTTTAAATTTCATTATTCCATTAATTTCATTGTTTTATTTGTACATTGACTTTTTCATCTGTATTTCGTCTCGAACGGACGTCTCCCGTACTACCTATTTTCTGTGTTACCTACTATGTGTTCTTTTCCTTAAAATATATTATTTAAAAACCAATTCTTCTATTTCTTCATCTGCGCACTGTCCTAGAACCCTGCTAGCCGGCAATAGAGGACAGACCGTAGCATCATAAACTCAAAAAAACGGGGGACGGCTGAATATAAAAGTGCACCTAACAACGTAATTCTATAACGTAGCATATATACTGAAAAGTCTAGAAACACCTAGGGTAAATCAGAAAATCTTTTGGTATAAGTTTATTAACTGAAAGAAAAGATTATTGACTTCAAAAAAGTACTTATTTGTTTCAATATGAGCATTATTTTGGCTTGTTCACTTCAACCAAGAAATTATTCACTTCAACCTAGTCATATCTATCAAGTAATGAGTTGAATTGAATAAGGTAACTTTACTAACTGACAAATAAATAAAATATAAATATAAATATGCTCTAAATCAAACCAGTTATTTTTTCAGTGTGTCTGGGTCTGCGCTGCGGACACATGACTTTAACAGAACGCAACTAATAGCTAATTTTATAAATCTACCTCCAATTATAAGATACTTTGCAGTTTTTCTTAGATTAAACCTCAGTTTCCGCAACTCGCTTCCCACGACTCTCTCCTGACACAAAGGGTCACGTCCCCACTTTCGCGCAAATCAGATTGTCATCAAAGTATCATCTCATTTTGTAGCAGTTAGAAGGATAATATTTAAGAGCGTCGGTGGCGTCGTGGGTAAGACATCAAATCATTTTTTTTTATTATACGTACATTTTTACAACGTCATGTTTTACTCTACCACCGCTTTGTAAGGTGCTGTAGCTGAAAGGAAAGAAGCGGTGCAAGAAACTTTCAGCAGCACATCTTGGCATTGCATGGTCCGAGTTCGAAACCATGCAATGCCATGTACCAATGAGTTTTTCGGTTTTTTCGAACACTTACGTATATTTACCGACTGCTCTGACGGTGAAGGAAACCTGCACACTGAGATAACCAGTGTGTGAAATGGGGATGCCAATGGCAAACCACCCCATTAAATTTGCCACGAGAGTCGTTCTATGTGATTAATTCCTTAGAATGATCACGACCCTCAGCAATGAGGAATACATCTCAGAAGAAGTAGGATAATGACATAACCGAGAGTTACTGAGGGGGGTTGGAATTATTTTAAAGGGTGTCTTGTTCCCTTCCTCCCAAAGGGTGCAATGGCTCCACAGAGGTGTATTTTTACACCTCCCTGACTAAAGGAAGCAAAAACGGAAATGATCAGGTGTTTTATGCCTTTAGCACACCGCAGCGAATTTGAAACGGAATTGGACCGAACCGGATCTGTTTTTCTGTTTCAGATTTATGTGGGTTCGGTCAGATTCCGTTTCAAAGTCTGCAGTGTGCTAAAGGCGTTAAGTAGAATCGAAACCGACCATAATTTTGGCAAACTCAACATCGGTTTTTTTACGATTATTTGCCTCTGATTACCTCCGATTTAAATTTTTCGGAGTCCTTGTGTTCTCTCTTTTTTTTTTTCAAATTTTTAATATCCATCGTTCTACTCCTACCGTTTTTGACATTATTTATTATTATTTGTTTACTTGATCAATTTATTACTTATTTCATTTATATATTATTTATTTCCATTGTCATTCCTTTGTAATTGTGTTATCCTGTTAGGTTTTCTCCCATTTCTGGGGTCAGTTTAGAGCGAAGCTCACGGGTAAATAATTGTGTTTATTATTATACTTGTATTCTTTTTTAGCTTTTTGGTTTTTTTTCTACTTGTGTTTTTATTTGTTGTTTATTTATTTTATTTTTTATCACTCTTTAATTTAATCATCATCTGACTGAAGTACGAGTTCTCTTTTCTCAAAAGTCTATAAAAAGTACCCAATTGAAGCCCGTGCCTAAATTTTTTTTTGGCTATTTTTTCTAGGTTGGTTTACAACTAAATAAATACAAATAAATTTATTTTGCAACTTACATTAATACAAAAGTGGTTGATGCTCTAAATCCCGCACTAAGATACCCTGTGTCGCGGGATTTAGGCTAAGTGTCGA
Organism: Hofmannophila pseudospretella; assembly: GCA_947369225.1. Lineage (NCBI taxonomy): Eukaryota > Metazoa > Arthropoda > Insecta > Lepidoptera > Oecophoridae > Hofmannophila > Hofmannophila pseudospretella. The sequence goes on along the minus strand of OX376318.1, from coordinate 13,425,382 downwards.
TTCCCAGGGGGAGTGGCGGGTCATTCTTCCCCCATTATTTTAATACATATTGTATTTCCGCAAATTAACACCTGATTCCATCGACTATGCCGTCGACCGCAGTCAGTGAGACAGTTATTAGTAGCTACACCGGTCGGTGTAGTCCGAACCTTAGAGTTGGACTAAATCTTGGGCTTCCCTTAGGGCTTCAGTCATAATTGGATCTTTAAAGACATACAAATCTATATCCGTAAAGCAAACATGGATAATAATGTGATATTTTTGTCACATGCATTTTTAATGGCATGCATTACTCATGCAACAATCTTGCAATTATCTACGTAATATTTTTTATGACTAACTTTGTATCAGTGCAAGTTTCGTGTACGATATTCTAGGAAGGTCTTACTTACGTCAGTAATTACCTGCATGAGTAACTTCTGTTTTTAATTGAAATAACACGTTTATTTTTAAATTTTAGGATACATTTCGGAATTGCACGACCTAATTCCAGCATCTCCATTCCGCCTTCGGTCTACCAGGCGCGGGGAGGGGTTCCATCCTTATTTTGTTGATATCCCATCTGTTCGTACGAAGCGATTTGCTTCTTCGTTCATTATGCGAACGGCTAAGGAATGGAACAGCCTGCCGGCGTCTTTATTTCCCGAAACCTACAACCTTGGGATCTTCAAGGCCAGAGTGAATAGGCATTTACTGGACCCGCATGCTCCATCGTCGACCTCATCGTCGCTTACCACCAGGCGAGATCGAGGTCAAATGCGGGTTTAGTAGTAAATAAAATTAAAAAATATTTTTTTTACCACATGTATTTGTGAAATTATGAATTACAGTTAGTAGATGGAAAGAGGTATACCTATATACTCGTACCTACTATACACCATAATTATTATTCTTTTAAAGTTGTCAGATTATAAAAGCCACAGAAAACCTGCCTATAAATCACTTCAAAGAAAAGTGTCTATGAAAAAAATACTCGTATGTTCAAGACCACTCAAACAAATCCATACCATTCAGCGGATAAAGGTAATAATATTAATCAATTTCAATTTAAACAGATATAAAAAGAGAAATAGTAATATAACACAGTGACAATAGAAATGTCGTTATTAAGTAATCATCAGCAAAGTTACGATCGAATAAAAATCAAGACAGTACGAGTAAGTAACGATGACAAAGGTAAAATCATTTGAACCTCCATCAAAATATCATAAAACACGCAGAGCTTAAGAGGAAGATATATTTTATGTGTTGTAACCTTGTAATCTACGAAATACATTCAAAAGAAAGACTTTTACGACAATAACAAGAATGTAATTCAAAACGACATTAGCGGTAGACTTTCATTTGGACTCGAAGAAGCATTTGATACGGTTGATCGTAAAATTTTAAACCAATTTCAACTCAAAGATATAACGTCGAAGTTTCATTCTTTGCGTGGGAAATGTAGAGTTTTATAAATAATGCAATGGCTTTATTATTTATATACTTATATGTATTATGGATCGAATCCGAAATGAGGAGATCCGGCATAGAACAAAAGTCATCGACATAGCTCATAATATTAGCAAGCTGAAGTGGCAGTGGGCCGGTCACATCTGTCGCAGAACCGACAACCGCTGGGGGAGACGAGTTCTGGAGTGGAGACCGCGTTTGGGCAAACGTAGTGTGGTACGGGCGTCCCTGCTAGATGGAGCGATCCGGGCAAGGTGGCTGGCAGCGACTGGAGGAGAAGAGCCGAAGATCGGGCTCAATGGCGCGCCCTGGGAGAGGCCTATGTCCAGCAGTGGACTAGAGTAGGCTGCTGATGATGATGATGTATTTAGAATTTGATTTTGATTATGAAATTATTCTTTAACCAGAGGATATTTTCATTACTGAAAGAAAGAAAGAAAAACACTTATATTGCCAAAAAGAAAAATAATACATTTTAATTTTTTTATTATTGTGTAATAGATAGATGTAAAATCTGATTAGTCTATTCTTCTTCTTCTTTAGGTCCTTGGACACCTAGTGGTGCATAGGGCTGAGACAATATTCCTCCACCGCGCTCTGTACGATTCCGCAGACTCTTATGGTTTCCCAGGATACTTTAGCTAGGTCTTTTTGAACACTACGTTTCTATGTAGCCCTGGGCCTTCCACGTTTGCGAGATCCTCCATCCACCATAGTGGTTGATACATTTCTTTTTGACTAATTGTCAAATGTTACAAAAGAATTAGAAGGTCAACTTACATTGGTCAGTATTAATGCAATGCTGATGCCTAATGATGAATTCAGTGTTGTAATATTGCACAGAGATGTCAAATTACCATGAGAACCACCATTGTGGCGTCACTTATTGCTGTGATGTGGTAAAACGATGAACATTAGCCTAGATTTTCAAATAAAGTAACTAGATTTTCGGTGATGTATTGCAAAACCCAAAATCTTACCGAACTACTGCTTAAAGATTATCAAGATGCGATATTAGATATCCCATTTATAATAGCGAAAAGGGGGCAATAGATAAAAGAAAATATTTAATGGAAAATGCACTCAATGCGCGTTGCTTGCTATGCACTAATTGATAACTTGAATGAAATTCCGCAAGAAATAAACTAACAAATCTAAACTTAGACATGACAGTAAGGTTTATATGTTGCTAAGTGAATAGTGATTTAATTAGTTTAAAACGAAATAATTATAACACTTAATTACATGCCAGCCTGGGCTCCATGGTTTGACTGTGTCAGTCTTGGTAGGGAGCTACTTGTCTTGGCTTTTAGAATACGCTCGGGTCATATTCCGTTAAATAAGTTTTTGCATTTGGTGGGAAGAGCTGCATCACCGTTTTGTACCAACTGCAACACAATAGAAGACCTCACTCACCTCCTAATGGAGTGTGACCTGGGGAAATTTGAGAGGAAAAAATTTGGCCTCAATAGGCTACAAAATGGGAGGTTCAATATTATTTTAAGTCAGCCCTTATCTGATAATATGAAACACTTACTGTTGTTTGCTAAATTAGCTCTCAAAGTGAGGGCTGACTTTAATAATACTTGAGCTTCCCTTTCCCTTTTCTTAGTGACCCTAACGAGGCTGACATGGTCACCTTGTCGTGTACCAAAGCCTCTAAATTGAGATAAAAAAAAAACGAAATACTTTATTGGCATAATAAGATAGTACCTACTTCTAACAATATGGTAAATTTATAGGTATGTACTATTGATTTGTACCACTAGGTATCTAGCTAGACAGTGATATCTGGCTCTCAAACTAAATAGGTCTGACTTGTATCTTGAGAACTAGATCCTGTAGATTTGGGTCAATATTTTGATTTCTGAATATAGTATTGGTCATTCCATGTATAAAGCTGACAGTTAATTATCGCGATTGCTTTTCGAGATCTTGTCTAGAAAAGAGCAAGATATACTAAAATATGGAAATATGCTACTAGCGGTCACCCATCCAGGTACCGACCGCGCCAACGTCGTCGCTTAACCTGCACGATCACTTTCAGACCGTGCTCGCAACTAGGCTACGAGCTCCTCAATACTAATCAATACTTTACTACTACTATACTACTACGATACTAATATGTTATGATGTACATATATATATATATGTACATCATAACATATTAGTATTGATTAGTATTGAGGAGCTCGTAGCCTAGTTGCGAGCACGGTCTGAAAGTGATCGTGCAGGTTAAGCGACGACGTTGGCGCGGTCGGTACCTGGATGGGTGACCGCTAGTAGCATATTTCCATATTTCATCTGAGCTCCTCCACGGAGAGCACGTTAAGCAGTCGGTCTCGGTTGTTGTCGTTTGACAGTAGTCGTTAAGCCATGTCAGATGCCTACGGGCGGCCTGAACAACTTTGACAAATCGGTTGGCCACTAACCATACGAAAAGCAAGCAAGTAAGTTTTTATATGTTTATATATTATGTATAATATACTTAATAGTAGTATGCATTTTTTTTTAGATTTATGTATATGCATTTTTAATATGTATTATGAATAACTATTTATAAATCTTTACTTATATAAGTTTATGTAACCTAATATAATAACTCTCAGTTTTATATGCACCTACCTTAATATTTCTGCAGAACCCCATGGTTAGCTGGTAGAAAATGCCACAAGGCATTAAGCTCGCCTTATGTACACCTTTTTTGTGCATTGAAGTGTAAATAAATAAATGTATCATACAGTATATTTATAATACTTATGTGATTTTTCTTTTATATTTCAGGTAATATCTCAGTATATCTTCTGAAACAAGCCTTGAGAGATAAGGTAAAGTCTGAAGAACTTTAAAACTACACAGGAACACCCACGTCTGAACAAACATTACTTAATATACCATCTTCAATTTGCAAAATGAATTAGCCCAAGGCAAGTTACTGTATAGTACAACCGTATTCACATAAAGCTTGGTCTCCATTTGCGGATAAAGTTAAATTCGGAATGCTAAAACTAATTCAATGTAATGTAGTAGGTATGTGACTAGACAGATTACAGTCAATAATTTGTAACGGTTTTTAGTTACTTTAAAATAAATAAACAACAACATATTAACTAAATCTAGAAGTAGAAAGATTTGAAATGTAAATGAAATATTTTATTTTCCAGAAGCATTATCTTCTTCTCTTCTTCAATTTAAGAGCTATGCTCTTGTCGGTGTAGTAAACGCCACTGTGTCCTGTCTAGGGCCCTTTCCTTGACCTCCTTATACGACGCAACGCCAGCCTTCTCTTTGATTTGATCGACGAAGCTTATCCTCGGTCTTCCTCTTCCCCGCTTGCCTTCAACTTTTCCTTCTATAAGGTTTCTTATGTATTCGTCGTGTCGTATCGTAGAAGCATTATAGATACAATAAATTATCAGTAATGTCTTCTAATACAATACATTAAATTAGATTGTTAAGTTAAATTAAATTGAATGAAAATTATAAATAATGTCAGTAAATTAATAACAACACATGATACTCGTAAATGGCCCATCTCCGATGCAGTGGACTAGGAACCCATTATCTTGTCGCCGTGATGATAAGGGAAGAGAGAGGAAGAGGGAGATTTGTAAGGGAAGGCATTTTAAAGTAGATAACTATAAAATTACTATCAGAAGCTGTAATTTCCTAAAAGAAGGTACCTTTAAAATTCGTTGATGTAAAATACTTTGTAATTTTCTTGCTAACACAAGTTATTTCAAGTATTTATAAGATATTTTATAAATTCCACGTTTCGGGAATGTCTCGGTTCTCGAGAATATTCGCAAAATACTTCTATCTCCGGAAATTCTTGCGGTACATTGTTACGTGAGAGGCATGCGGTTGTCTCAAATGAGGACCTAGCTTTATACTACTGGTTGCTACCTACACGTGTTACCTCAAGGCTCTATTCTAGGTCCTGTACTGTTTATATTTGATAAATGCTTTACTGTCCTTGTCATTTTCTACATCTGTGAATATGATAGACAGAGACACCTATATTAGGTTTTGTTTGAAAGGGTAGGCGGACAGGTGCGTAGGCTAAAAGGTCTAACTTAAGTTAAATTTTAAGCCAGGGGCGTGCAAAAGAGTAATTAATTATCATTGTAAAGGCCAAATTAACTTTTACGAGGTTTAATATTAATTAAAGTAGGGGTTTGACTCAAACAATATTATGTTCGTCTGTCAGACCGTCTTCTTTGAAATTACAAATAAGTAGGTACTACTAGAATATAATTATTTTTCCAACATTCTAATCTGTATTAAATGTCATATACAGGGGACCATAGCTTAGCCAAAACGTGAGATTTGAAATATACCATATTGCGCAGTCATAAAGGTTTTGACAGATGGTGTACTTTATCTAGTGGCCTACTGTACGTTCCTCGATTTTTGTTATTCCCCAAAACGAGTCTTGACGGCTGTCTAGACTAAGCATCCAGACATAGACACAAAATAGTTTTTTGTTCTTCTTTTTCGTCTAAGTCGTATTCCTCATTGTTGAGGGTCGTGATCCTTCTAAGGAATTAATCACATAGAACGACTCTCGTGGCAGACTTAATGGGGTGGTTTGCCATTGCCTTCTCCATTTCACGCACTGGTTATCTCAGTGTACAGGTTTCCTCAAGATATTTTCCTTCACCGTCAGGGCAGTCGGTAAATGTACGTAAGTCGACGAAAAATACGAAAACTCATTGGTACATGGCACTGCACGGTTTCGAATCCGGACCTCCCGCACGGGAGTCCGACTTCCTAGCCACGACGCCACCGACGCTCAAGTTTTTTGTTATGACATGACTAATTCAAACCCCAAATTCACATACTGTACGACTGACTAAAAGAAAGCCACAGTAGAAGCTAGTCATTTCATAATACAAATGAAAGTGAACAAGATACTCAACAAGTAATTATTCCAATTCTATCTCTGTTGCCTTGATCGCTGTGAAAGCAAATCACCCTAAGCAACTGTCTGACCTTTACCAATTCGTAACCTTTTATGACCCTCATTATTCGTAACCTTTACGACCTTGGATAAACCTAGGTAACCTTTGACAGTTTGCGAAGTTAAGGTTATCGCACACACATCACCCCGGCACCTGATCAGCGTCGCCTCAACTCGAACCGTTCAGTATTCTTTGTATGAAACTCCATACTGCAACGCTCACTAATAAACTTCGTAACGGCATCGCCTCGCCTCGTGATAAGCTAGTGACCCGCTCGCGGTTCGTGGTTAACTTGCTGTTGATTGCGCGCAGATCGCCTGTTGTTTTATCGGTTTTATAGTCGTCCCCCAGGTGATAGCTAGCCGTCGCCCAGCCGTAGCCGCGCCGACACCTCGGAGGTGCAGAGCGCCGGTTACGTGCCTGCGCCGGGTCGAACGCCTGGTTGACCGCGAGGTGATACGGAGGCGATCCGGTGCGGGGTTGATATCTGTGCGACAACCTTTATTGTTGAGCTTAGATTAATAGCTTTTTCGAGGCGAAAATAAGTATTAAATTCTAGAAAACGACTTCATTTTTTGCTGAAAAGACCAAATTGTGAGACTGTTCAAATCCATGTAAGTACACCTTGCGTTGGGATCTTCAAGGCGAGAGTGAATTGCTCCATCATCGGCCTCATCGTCACTTCCCATCAGTGAGGAGTGAGTGGACCTAGTCCAAACAAAATCAGCATTTCTTTATTATTTTTCCAACTACTCGTTTTTCCCATTACCATTCTACAAAATTAAAACGGCCGATTTATATGAAAAGTGGACATACTTAATTTTAAAAACTCCAATTTTTTTTCGGTTTTACCTTAGGAAATGTTGAATTTTCCCCAACATCCTGTATAAGTATATCCATATGATAAATGCATCAGCATCAGCCACGAACCTGTCTCAAAACTTACAATATAATTACAAGTTACAAGTTCCAATAATTAAGTCGGCTGTGAGAATGCGGCCTCTACCCACGTTGTCCTAGTCGGGAACCGAACCGGTCCCCATCCTTGCACCTTGTAACAACCGGGCTCACTCGACATTTGTCATGGTGATAACACAAATAAATAAGATCAGAAAATAATCTTTGTTCTAACCTTTCGCCGCGCGAGCAACTTACTCGCCGCGCCGCCGCGCCGTCGCGTTGCTTTATATTGCCGCTCAATCTACCGCACTCTACATAGCATTTAGTCAGTTTCGTTCATAACTGTTCTTCGGATAGGCTGTCAATGGTGACAAAATTCAGGATATGTGATCGTGAGAGCAATTCCAGGATCAGGTTGCTGAAGCCACGCGTCGCACCAGAGACAACAGTAGATCAAAAAAAATTTGAACAAGGCACTGCAAAATAGGTAAATCAACGAGTTGGATTAAAATCCTGTAATCAGGGTTTCTTGTGGCATCATCATCATCATCATCAACCTATTAATGTCCCCTCTGTTGGGGCATAGGCCTCCCCTTCAAGGGGGTACGGGCCATGATCCACCGAGAGGGCCCAGTGCTGATTGGTGGATTTCACACGCCTTCGGAAACTTTTAATTTCTTCAGACATGCAGGTTTCCTCACGATGCTTTCCTTCACCATTAGAGCAGTCGGTAAACGTACGTAAGTCTTCGAAAACAATCAGAAAAACTCATTGGTACAAGGCATTGCATGGTTTCGAATCCGGAACTCCCGCATGGGAGTCCGGCGTCCTAGCCACTGTGCCAGCAACGCTTCTTGTGGCATATTAGAAGATAATACGAGCATGCTTGTTACTCATACTCATACTCATACCATTTATTGCTTTTCATGTGTTACAATTGGTCTTAAAAATGTATATTATTTGGTCATACATGAAACCCTGAATAGGGCACCGCAATATTAAATAAGAGATTATAATATTTTAAATAAGTAATAAATACTAACGAGATAAATTGAATTAAATGTCATTATAAGTTATTTTACATAATTGATTTTATAGTTAAGTATTGTTTTTATCGTCAAAAAACTCCTGCAGTGAGTAGAAACATTTGTTAAGAAGATACATCTTTAATCTTTTATTGAATATCGAGTCTTTTAATTCGATGTCGATACATTTTGAAATTTTGTTATATATTTTTATTGACATAACGAACGGTCCAGAACTGTGTATATTTAATTTTGATTTTGGCAGAGCCAGCCTTTTCTGGTATCGAGTGTTAAATGGCGTACTGTGTAGGTCCTCTGCTTTTTTATACAAGTGTGTATGTTTCCTGACAAATTTACAAATCTCCAAAATGTATATTGATGTTAAGGTTAATATTTTTTGGTCAATAAAGTGCATTCTGCAGCTTTCCATTTGATCTATGTTTACTATAATTCTAACACATCTTTTCTGTAATTTAAAAAGATCTTCAACTGAGGTGCCGTTTCCCCACATAATGGTACCGTAGCTCAGCCACGCGTAGGCGTAAGCATAATAAGCAGCAAGTGCTGTTTTTAAATCCGTCGTTTTCTTTAATTCTGCCAGGGCGTATGTGAAACTTTGTAATTTACCTGTCAATTTTTGTACATGAGCTTTCCAATTTATATTTGTATCAATTACCAATCCTAGCAATGAAAAAGTGTCAACGCATTCTAATTCAGTATTATTGAACGAAAAATTTATTTTTAGAGGGGCTTTTTGATACGGTCTGAACTGCATTATTTTAGTTTTATTAAAATTGAGTTCTAAATTATGGTCATCTAACCAGTTTACAATTTTAGTTAATATGTTATTTAGGTTATTATTTAAATTATTGTTATCTGTACACGGCTGCACGGTAGCAAAATGGAAATGTCGTCTGCGAATAGTACACTCGATGCGTCTAGTATTTTCGGTAGATCATTTATGTATATGAGAAACATTATACATCCTAGCACACTACCTTGCGGTATTGAGCTATTCATACACTGCTTCTCCGACCTGACGGTGTGTACACGCCCCGTCTGAGAGTCGTGGTGTACCACTTCCACGTACTGTTCTCGGTCTCGTAGGTAAGACGTGAACCAGTCGTGCGCGACACCTCTCACGCCGATTCCATATAATTTGTTTAAAAGTATTCGATATGAGACTTTGTCGTATGCTTTACTCATGTCGAGTAGAAGGCCGATACCGTATTTTTTATTGTTGATGAATTCTAGTATTTCGTGAATATATTTATAGATCGCTAGGGTCGTTGAACGATTTCTGCGGAAGCCATTTTGGCTATCATTAAAAATGTGGTATTTTTCGCAAAAGGAGTATAATCTATTTGACATTGTCGTTTCAAAGATTTTTGATGCGGTAGGTAGCAGGGCAATGGGACGATATTGATTAGGGTTTGTTTGGTCGCCCTTTTTATGGATAGGTTTTATTATGGATTTTTTTAACAAGTTTGGGAAGGAACCCTCCTCGAAGGATTCATTTATGAGGGCCCAAAAAGGCATCGTCAGTTCGTCTGCACAATTCTTAAATAGCAATGGAGGGAGTTCATCTATTCCGGAGCTAAGCTTGTTTTTTAATTTTCGTAGTATTGTGTTCACTTCGCGCGGAGTTACGGGTACGGTGTTCTACGAGTACCGTGCATTGAAACGCACCGCAGGCGCTGGTACCAAGTTTCCTTACTGTTTTTTTTTTATATTGTGGAGGTAAGGTTTTTACGATACACGAGAGACAGTAAGACTGATTAGATATGTAACGGGAAGAGAAGATAAGAAATACAAACTAGAATTATTTATTTATAGGTTAGTACGTTGTATGTTATTTTATTATATTTTTAATTTATTTTAGCGGTTAGACAGTCTTATGTAGGTACTATTTCAAGCCATGATAAACAAAAGGCTATATATCGTAATCGAAATTAATAATTTTTATATATAGGTAAAAGTTTTAAACATAGTTAAAGTTAACTATACTATAGAATCTACAATGTAGAAACGAAGATCCCCGAAGGCACCGATCCGGATTACTTTTTCAGATTGAGAATCTGAAAAAAATAATTCGTTAACATTCCCCATTGAACTATAACCTCCACACTAGGCGTTGCCTGTGCGTGGAGATCACATACACACATTGTCCACATTACAATGTTATGTGTCAATCTAACATTAAGATTCCAGAATTAGAATTTAAAATTACAATTTAAGTTAAAGATATTATGTGACTATTATAAATTTATAAAATATATTAATATATACATTTATATATCTAGGTATTTTTATTTAATATATATTTATACTATTAAAGCCAATTATGTACATCATCATCATCATCATCAGCAGCAGCCTTCTCTAGTCCACTGCTGGACATAGGCCTCTCCCAGGGCGCGCCATTGAGCCCGATCTTCGGCTCTTCTCATCCAGTCGCTGCCAGCCACCTTGCGCAGATCGTCGATCTATCTAGCAGGGACGCCCGTCCCACACTACGTTTGCCCAAACGCGGTCTCCACTCGTCTACCCCAGCGGTTGTCGGTTCTGTAATTATGTACATATATGCATTAATTAAAATTAATAAGTCACAGCTTCAATTACTTTTTATTTTATACATTTACTTTTTCAGATGAAGCCGAAAAGTTGAATTTGGACGAATTTTTTTGGGACCAATCCGGAAGAAATCGAAACGAAAGCTTGATTTTTTAGCTTAATAAATTTTTGACAGATAAAAGAGGATTCTTAGGTAATCTCATAGAAATAGGATCGTGAAAATAAAGGCACAAAGACGACACAGCAAACATTTTAATTTTAATAACGAAACAATGTACAAACAACGGTCGCAAAGAAACTGAACTAAAATCCATATATTTAAACTCCACTAGATCTTGACCCATGGAAATGGATCAGACGTAACGGCAGAGTCTCGGGGAAAAGTTCAAGTTGAACTGGACGATGATGTAAAATGAAAACCACATCGTGCTCGCTGCTACGATCCTGAGATAAGCATTTGCACGACTCTCCAGGAATCTTGTATAGAGTTCAGCAATGTAGCGCTGAGAAACAAATTATAACGACGAGAATCTCTCCAAGATCTCTCTATAGCTTTTTAATTAGTATTATTGAAAGATCCCAGAGAGCTCTTTTAAAAGTTATGTTTTTCAAACCCTACAGATTTCCAACGTATCAGCTGTATCGTTTTTGTGACCTGATTTCTATTAGACAACTTTACATATTGCATACCACGCTCAAAAAGCATAAATCCTTGATTCCTGACCCTATTAGGTATACTGACAAAACGTAGGAAACATATGGTGGCCCAAACAACTATAGTAAGGACCACTTTTGCTAGTCGTCAGTTTTCAAAACAATCGGCACATCTATACAATATCATCAATAAAGAATTTGACATTTATTTAATAAAATACTACGACTGTAAAAAACGTCTTTCTGATTGGCTAAAACACTAAACTATGAGGAGATCGAGAATCTCCTTAAATACTAGTATTTCTCCCCTTTTTACCGTAAATGAAACGTGGTTTACACTGATCCCAAGATATTTTTAACGCAGTTTTTCATTTGACATCTCTCACTCATTTTGGCATAGAACACCATACATCTCTCTTGCACACACACATACATCCTCACACACACCCTCTCTCTCTCTCTCACAGACACACACACACACGTTGTTATTATTATTATTATATTATTAGTAAATAGGTACACAAATAAAGAGGTATGGAAGAGCGCGGCCCTCTGACACAGGTGTTGTCACACTTAAAAGAGGGCATCCACAATTGGAAAAAAATGTTTGTACCTTTTTGATACTGAATAAATCTTTTTATTATTTATTATTATAAATAGATGCATGTTACTACAACATGTGGCTACAACAAGTACTAGCCATTTCATGAAAAATTAATCATTAATCCGTCATTCATACCTTACACACTTCAAATAATAACAACAAAGAGGACACCATACTTTTATTGCTAAGAATCAAAGTATGGTTTCAGCTCAGAATACCATTGACTCGGCAGAAGAAGAATAAGAATTTCTTAGAAATCCAAAAATTCATTACAATTAAAGCCACTAACATGCAGATATTTCAAGGGTAACATCTTATCTTATGATATCTTATCGTTATAATAAGATAAGTTATCTTATATTATGGGCTCATGATGTTTTCCTTCACCGTTAGAGCAGTCGGTAAATGTACGTAAGTCTACGAAAAATACGAAAAAAACTCATTGGTACATGGCACTGCATGGTTTCGAACCCGGATGGGAGTCCAGTGTCCTAGCCACTGTGCCACCGACGTATTCGTATATGGATCTACATGCATCTACAAGTTACAGAACCAAATATCAATCGTTATCAATATTAATCGTTTTGTACGCATTGTATCACACTAATTTTGTGCTATTCATTCATTCATTCATTCAAATATATTTCTTAATCAAAATAAACAACGAAATAGTTTTTACACACCGCTGTACTTATTTTTTCGAAGACTTACGTACATTTACCGACTGCTCTAACGGCGAAGGAAAATATCGTGAGGAAACCTGCATATCTGAGGAAATGAAAAGTTTTCGAAGGTATGTGAAATCCACCAATCAGCTTTGGGCCCGTTTGGTGCCCCAACAGTGGGGACATTAATAGGCTGCTGATGTACTTAGACAGTTTTCTACTTTTTATCAACCTACAGAAAATAACCTTCCATATCACAAATCGCCAATGTAAATGAAATTTTTATAAGTGGAAATTTATTATTAGCATATTTTTATCTATGTATTCTAAGTCTATTGTAGTTATGTATTTGTCTGTTAATTTCCCTAATAGTAAATAAATAAATAAAAAATAAAAAAAAGAGATGTCGATTTTTTGTACGGAAAGACAAGGGACCAACGTTGTCCACCTCCGAAATGCATCATCAGATCTTGATCACCAAATTTTTGAGGGACCACCCTAGAGGTAAGTATACCCATAAAAACACACAGTCGAAATGATAACTCCTTTTTTGAAGTCGGTTAAAAATATATCTATGGTATTTGTGAAATCCGCCTTAAAGCTGCTAAGTTCGCAAGAGAAGGGCATGGAATATGAAATAGGGAATATGATCTCAGGGTTAATGTGGGTCTTGTGTTTCTATCTCGAGATTCGCTGAAAATGTGCAGCCATTACCATTTGCTTTTACTGCTCAGTGAATTACTGTGTTATCTGTAACAGAGTCCTTTTAAAAATAGTTTAGTTTAGTTTTTTTTAATTTATCTTTTGATAACAAAGTTACGCGTAGACACGTCAAGGAACAATTATTATCCGTTATATTATAACATTTCAATTATTACTTACACACCACTAGCTGCTGTAAAAGGGCATTGTCAAAATAAAAATAAAAATATGGCTGCTGAAATACGGCAGTTTGAGGTTGAAAAAATATTAAAAAAGAAGAAGAACCTCGGAATTGTCCAGAAGGCCAATTGTCAAAAACGGGATATAATATCGAAATCGAAACTCGATAAATATCCCGTTTCACATATCGACCATAAATATCACGTAAAATATCGACTGCTAAGGACAACACGTTGCATGTCGATCGCTAGGACTCGATAAATATGCATCATATGCGATATAATTGTAGGAACGCGCTATGTGAGGACATGGATGACGTAATGTCAGTTGTATGAAAGGGAAAAAGGAAGATCTTCCACCAGGCGGTGTGTTGTGCCTGGTGACCAGATGTCCTGGTCCAACTATGGATGTTTGGAACTCCACACGTGAATTGGCAAAATGTTCCGTCCTTCATTATCCGCCATTTTTTCGATATTTATCGACTGTGATATTTTTATCACTCCCTGAGATTTGGCCTCCAGAAGATGAATCCATCGTAAAAGAGCCACATATCAAAGATATGTTTCTACGAAAGTAGAGTTTAATGCAACTCAGGTATCCGATATGATAGAGTTGACCACTGTAGTAAGGTTTCTAGTATTTCCTTCAATCTTATCTTATGATAGGAGGCCGGGAATAACCCAGCGGCACTTCCACCCTTGAGGATCTTTTGTGCCTACCCCATTTACACACTAGTCATCTCAGTCTGTTTTCCTTCACCGTAGAGCAGTCGGTAAATGTATGTAAGTCTTCGAAAAATACGAAAAACTCATTGGTACATGGCACTGAACGGTTTCGAATCCGGACCTCCCGCATGGGAGTCAGGTGTCCTAGCCATTGTGCCACCTACGACGACGCTACATTTTCTTCAATACTTCGTTTGAAACATTCCACATTTTAATTTTCGTGAGCTGGTAGTGGAATGTGCCAAATTTGAAATGAGTGAATGCATGACAGGTTTATTACGAAATCTCTAATGAAAGTTAATGGGAGCAATTTGGTTAAGCTGGTTTCATTCATATTTCCTCTTTTGGGCAAACATGACCGTTTAAAACGGTATCACTATTTATATTGTGTTATCACTTTTTTATTGTGTTATCACTTTTTTATTTCACGTTTCCTGTTTAATATCTACTGATTTTATAAAATGTTTCTTTGTTTGGAACTTTTATTGTTTATCGTATGATTAGTGCCCAAACTATTATCAGAGTTGTACAAACAGCCCGGTGACTGTCGGTGAAGGAAAACACCGTGAAGAAAGCTGCATATTTAGATAAATGGGGAAGGCGTAACAGATCCCCTCAAGGTGCCGCTGAGGTTTATTCCCGACCCCTATATCATAAGATGAGATATATTGTAATGACCTTGTCCAGATCACCTGAAAACTAACCTGGTCTCATGAAGTCTAGGCTTTCTGATAACAGATAACAAGGCCTGCAAGGGGAGCCTCGCCCCACCCGTCTCTCTGCCAGTCTCTGCACATCGACAATATGGCTCTAACAGCGATTGTAGAGCTAAATTTAGCGAATGTTAGAAGAAATATCGCTTTAGCACGGTTCCTGTTCAAAGGTAGAGTCGGTACAAGTTTAACATAACTATATCGTAATAATTTGTAATAACTAGTAAGGGAAATTGGAATAGAATATTTAAGGAATAGATATATAGATAGAAACACTTTATTATACACAAATACAGGAAAATTCTATAATAGTTAAATGTTATATAACAGTTAATTCGACAAGTAGGATGTATGCAATGACCGTTCAGATGTAGAGTTTAGAACGATCAGGTATCGTTCAATACTCTATACTTTATATGTACCAGAACAGAACTTGACAGTTATAAATGTTTCTCCATTCACATTATGTGTATTTACAATCTACATACAAAAGTTTAAGTCAGATTTTTTAATCCAACAATTACGCAAGAAAACTTTCCGCTTGTTTAGTTGTGGTTAGTCTTGGATTGTCCATACAAAAATTATAACCGTACCCATTGTATTAATAAGGTACTTGATCATTATGAGATAAGTCACTAACATCTTGGGATAAGGGGTGAAATGAAAAACAGTGCTGCATATTTGGTACCCGAGTATGTCAGTATTTGCTGATTTTCCCTCCTTATGCCAAATATACATAGAGTATCTACAAAGATACCTATTGTCTTATCTGAATATTTGTAAAAAATGTATTATTTTTGTTTTTGGCATTAAAGTTCTTTCATTCTTTCAAGTCGACATTTCATAAACGAAATACTTACATAGTTACATTTTTGCACTATTTATAGAACCAACCTAGATCTCCGAAATAGACTATTCAGCGTTATCATATCAGCCCTTTCTCAGCGCTTTTTCCGCTGTAAAGACGCGCGTGACCTAACAATCAGGCTTACTTACCTCACTTCGTCAGTACGATATGCGCTCTGGCCGAGTTCACTCGCGTTCGCGTTCCAATCGCGTCCACATCACATGAAGCCGACATGGAACCAGGATCCCAATTCCGGATAAGGAAACAGGAATAGTGACGTTCGTGTACGGAATAGTGATGCGTTAGAACAATAGTGACACAGAAACAATAGCTCCGGCTGCACTAACGAAAACTATTGACCAGAAAATAATATAATTAGTTGCTATTGTTCCAAATTCGGAGACCTTCGTTTAAAAAGATTTGCAGGTGAAAATGGCATTGATCCAAACTTGAAAGTAGGTAATAAGTGTTGACGATAGTGTTGACGATAGTGTTAAATAGTAATGGGAATGGGAACTTCCCAGAAATCGTTGATTTGTAATTGAATGTTGTGCAAAATTTATCAAAAGAAAAGGTGTCGGTAAGAAATTACTCGTAGCTAAAGACATACTTAATGTTGAAACAGTGAAAACAGTGACAGTGGTAAAACTATAATTCATTGGATTAGACGAGTTCTAGAAAGGACGTCTTAAGGACTGCAGTGAAAAGAAAAAAAGCAAAAATCCTGTAATCGAAAACTGCTGATGATGACTGAAGACATACAAATACAAATACAATATTTATCCTGAGCTAGCTCTTCTTGGCTAGTTCCATTCCATAAATAGACGCGTTAACATAAGTGACAATAATGTTAGCGGTGAAGAACTTCTTTATGCCGGAGAAGAGAGTGGATTCTCCAAGGTTCTCCAGGATGCCCGAGGCCCTCATGAGGTCCATCAGGAGAAGGTCTCTTCGGGTCAAAAGGACGAAGTCTCTGGTACTGGTGACGGAGAAACGGAAGTCTGGTGAGTGGTAGTGTATTGAGTTCTTTATTTTTTATTCAGTTAGGTAATTCACGTGGGAGAAATTATGTAATTGTGAGTGAAGTTGTTATCTAATCAGATATTCTTGTTCTTCCTTCTTGATAATTATTACACCAAAATTCTGACTGATTTTGGAGACATATGTATATATGTAATTTTATTCGTAGTAAGATTTATCGACAAGAAACTTCAATTTTACCTATACTCGTATTTAGGAATGAATTTGCGGCTGCCGTCGTATGCTCTATGTAAACTCTAACCTTGAAAAATATTTTATTTATCTCTACCTCCAAATAATATTTTTCAAGTAAGCATTATTTGATAAGTATTAAACGATATTGTTCAGGTAAAAATATTGACTTGACCAATTTGGCTTGAAGGTTAAAGTTATTAAGTTACGCGTATGTTATCTTTCTACATGCGTGTTAATTCGCGTAAAAGTTGAAAATAAAGATAAATCAGACAGTAACCTTACCTTAATCCCTGGAGTTAGTGACTGTAATAAAATATATCTTATCTTTGTTCAGACATTGTTGTAGTCTATTTTGGTTTATTTACGAATTAAGTGTATATACTTTAACTTTAAATTAAACCTTGAACTTTCAGAAGGTTATATTATACTCTGAACGTGATTTGGAATTTTATGCTATTAAACATAATTCAACAATAGAGATGTCCTTTTTAGAGGTCGTGTATATGCTCAACTAGACAGATGCTGCATTATATAATTATAGAACCGGAAAAGAACAGGATTTACCGGGAAAATGGTAGTATGATAAAAACATGTTTTATAAGTATCCAAGAACATTGTATCGCGACATAGTATAATAACTAATCGTGGTTATTTTTTATGACATTATGCTATATTAAGTACATTGCATGTATTACATGACATTGTTCAGATTTTTATTTTATTTTTTATTATTATGATTTATTATTTGAATTATTGACTATTATGTTTTTAAACCCAGTTATTAATACAAATGTTTTTATGTGTGTTATTATATTTGTTTACTTGACGTGTAATTATAAAAAAATTGAATTTGAATTGATGTATGTAATTGCTTAGTATTGATGACGTCAAAAGTCGCTGTGATAATTATTTACGACAGGTTGAAAGTCATTTCTATGGGGCCATTGCTACTCCCATTCACAGCTGTTAAAAATAAAAAAATGCTCGCCCATCTCCCCCTCCGCCTGCCCAGTGCAGGAGCACATTTTTCTTTTGCTTCGTTATATTCTAAGCTCTCTTAAAAAAACTAATTATTAAATTTTAAAAAAAAGTAACATCTGAAACATGTCAATTTTTTACATAAATGAATCATAAAACACTTACCTAGTTTAACTTTGTACTACGCAATTTTGTAGAACTAATAAATATATTTCCGTATTGTGCTACAATTAAGTTAATTACCTTCTTATGTAATTATAATTATTGAATAGAGCTTTCAAAGTAATGGTTTACTTAGATAATTGCTTGCTTTTAAAATTACTTAACGGTGATGTCAGTTAACTTTATTGTCATTTTAGTAAAGGCACCTCAACTATATTTACAAACAAAACGCTTGCACATGATTCAAAAACAAAAAGTTATTTCATGTATGAATTATTCGAGCAAAGAAATACTCTTAGGGTTCCGAAGCCATCTAGGGACCTTTTTACTTTCGTCATGTCTGTTTTTATGTCTGTTCATTCGTCCGTCTATACAGACTTTCAATACCAAATTCTGTACCAAAATTACGATGTGAAATAGAATTCAACTAATAGTGTTGTTAATTTGGGACAAATTGTATGAAAACGATCGCAAAATACAGCTACGAAATCCTATCGTGTCGTGCCCAACAACGCTCTTGGCTAAAGAACAGGATTAAATAAAAAATACGTAATAGTTTGGTCATTTTCTTCTCGGTAATTATTGGTTATGTAATGACACAAGTTCGATTGTTTTCTCAAACGAATACATAATTCATTGCACGAACATTTTGTAACACAGCGTAATATTACCATGTTGTATTGTACCTATTTGCTTTTTAAATCAGTCTTCCGTGATGGACGGAGGCAATGGAACGTAAAATTAAACGATTAAAGCGCTTTTCGTGAGGAATTTATTAATTTAGACAAGAATGGTGACGATTTTCACGCACGTACACAGCGGGACCTCGGCAAAATTTCACCATTTTTTTAGCTTAAATAAGATCTTTCGATTAAAAAGTACAGTTTGTTTGTGTTCGGTATAATAGCTTGATTGTGGAGTACTTCCGATCGTCGGTAATAGTACGGAAATGAATCTGGCTGTCTGGCACTTCCCGCACAGTTTTCAGTCGATAAACAGGCCGATTTTTGAGCAGGTGTAACAAATATTTATTTTTCGACGTTGTTTCCCAATTTATAAAAACTTGTTCATCACACATGGTCATCAAGGGTATCTTTCACTTTCGCGGGTTTGCTGGAAGAAATCTCTGTTAGAGATAAGTTCACCCTTTGTACAATGTCTCATTTCAATTGTTTTTATTAAGTCTATTGTTGTACAATAAAGTGTAAATACATAAATATGATCCCAATCAATGAGGTTGAATCTTTTATATAAATATATTTTATTTCTCTGGTCCCAATACCTACACTTATATTTTCATTTCAGAAAAAACTAAAATGACTTTTATGGAAGTTAATAATAATAATAATAATAACGTCTCACATTCACTCATCATCAACACTCTCACACACCGATCAACTCACTTTATTTCTTCTAATTAACTCTACTTCTAATACGTCTTTCACTCATGCTGTCGTTTGGCCAAAAGCTCGCGACAGTATGGTAAACTCACCCCAATAATGGGAGAAAAACAGTGATATAAATAAATAATAATAATAAATTATTTATTTCAGGTAAATACCCATACAAAAGTAATAATAACAAATGAATCAATGAAACAATGAAGGGCTTAATCTATTATACTTAGGCTAAATAAAAAATTAAAATAAATGTACAAACAACGTTACTTCCGGTTCTGATCGCGCTGCACGGATATCCAGTACCTAAAGATGGGACTGTCCAGGCGCTCAGTCATCGCACGGAGAATCCCATTGCCCGAGGCATGGAGACGTTGCCGAAAAGACGCAACACGTGATCTAATGATCGCGTAGAAGTCGGGCACTCTGGCCGCGGCGAACATGCCCGACGCGCTGCAGGACCTCGGCAGTTTCATCAGGATGCGATTAAGTTGAAACATTGCATCTTACACTTACATTGTAATCTTAGAAACATACCTTATTGTATTAGTTACATACTTATTATTATACAGTCGTCTATAACAAACACTTAGGTTAATATGGAAATGTTGTCTTTAAGAAAAAAAAACCTCCTTGTACTTTTATGTATTTTAAATTTTTCAAAGCATTCTTTGGTACCGGAACGAGTATTAAAATGAATTGCTTATTCTTTGCAAGTGTCTATAGCCTTCAGAAAACAAGTAGGTAAGTAGTAAATCAAACAATATAGTAATGTAGGAAACGACCATTTATTTCTACCATAACATATATTTATATGAAATGGGGTTGCCAACAGCCACTTAACCACGAAAATAATTATAATTATTATAGAGTTATCATGTAGAAATCGATAAGTAATTTCATCATGACACTTTTGTTGTGAAGGAAAATATCGTGAGGAAGAAAAATAACAAGAAAATGTACGGGAAAATGTACTGGAAATTCACCAATCCGCACTGGGCCATGTAAGGTACGGTGGATCATGGCCATGGCCCTTATCATCCCCCCTCAGAGGGACCTAAATAGGGTATTTGACAAGTATCAAATATTAAATACATTTCATAAATATAAGAAAATAGACATAACTTGATGTTCAAATGTGAAAACAGAATTAAAATCCGTTGAAAAATTAAATAACTATAGATAATCAAAAATCAGACGGTAGAAGAGACGACAATAGATAATTGTGACGTCACTGTTATGTAGCGCCATACAAGCAAGTCCTTGGCTACATAATAAGGACTGTTTTGCTAGAAAGGGACGGAGCATCCCCCACTACTAAATTAAATCACTACTATTATTACTATCATTAGGCCAAATCACTGCCAATATTTAAAAATCTCCTTCGTCAACATTACGAACTGCAGTGTGGATACACTGCCTAATTGTTCTAATGCAGTTTCACTTTAGCATATGATGTGTGTTATTTATTTATTTCTTATATTTTTGATTATATATTAAGTATTATATTTCTGTATATATTATAGTATTTATGTAATATTATTACTACTGCTTGGCAGCTTGCAAACATTTGCATATATTTAAAAAAAATATTTTTATTTATTTATTTGTGGGTAGTATCTATTTCATACGCCTTTTGCACCCGTATATTATATATTTTATGATTTTTCCATCACCTGAAGGTTGCCTGGAAGATACCGCTTAAAGCGATAAGGCCGCCTTCTGCACATTGTATTGTACCTCTCTTTATGTTGTATGTTTTGTTTTTGTCCCGGGTGTGCAATAAAGTATATTTGTACTTTGTATAGCTGATGTTAGTTGAGATATCGATAAAAGAATTTCAGATCCATCTTCAGGATGTCCATGTAAGTTGATTGATGCAATAAAAAATATTAGTGAAATACCCTATTAGCTGATATTAATGATAGACGACCCATTTTATTGTTTAGAATACTCCTGAAAGCATCTAAAACATGTTTTCATGTTTGCACACATGTGTGCCTTCATTTATGTTTACAATGTATTTATTGACATGACACAGTTCCCATATGAGCTGAGAAATGTATATTTTTGTATGTTATATAATTTTTACGATGTATTTTATATTCTCCTTGATCTATATCAGGCGGGCATATATGACTCTATAGCTGGATTAGCTGGGGTGTAGACTGTGTCACGAACGTCGCTGAATCGATCCCACCTTTGGACCATGTTAGGGTATGTGTGTGTACTAAAAAAGGACTTAGGGCCAATTGGATCTTTCTGATCTGACATAATTTTATTTCATCAATTTCAAAAGCTAAAACTAAGACTAAGAAGAAGAAAAAAAACTAAAGATAGAAAAATTGAGTTAAGTCCCCCACATCCGGCAGTGTACCCAAGAGACTGGCTGCGTTGCCCCGTTGGATAGCTAAGCTGATCCGCTGGGCCAAATAGGAGCTAGATCTTAGGTCTTTTTACGCGTCCTACAGGCGCTTTGCGAGGTCCTTAAAGACGCGGTGCGCTCCCGGGCCCCAGGGTCCCAATGTTTCAACCCCAAACGGCTCAAATATGTACGTTTCACCCAGATTAGTATATTTGCGCCGTTTGAGGATTTCTGCAGATAATGTATATATTGCCTTCTATTCATTCTTGGTTAGGAAATTAACCAAGCCAGGAAAGCTTGTTCTCGAAAAGCTACTTTTACGAGTCTATAGGTGCTATTATCATTGTGATTTTCCATTTTTTCCGTTAGTCGAGTTTTTTCTGACTCCATCCCTATACCGTTTTGCCCTTTGGTGTTTTAACGTATTTTAAACATTCATATTGTAACGATGTCGACTTCATCGTCCATATCAACCTCCTTGCCATCAACTTCAACCTCATCGTTAGCGTTTATCTCACCTCATTTCGTGTTGGCATCTTCATTTCTTCATTTAAATTCAAAATAATGTTCCCATTCCATTTCCAAATTTCATTATTCCATTAATTTCATTGTTTTATTTGTACTTTCACTTTTTCTCTGTATTTTGTCTCGAACGGACGTCTCCCGTTCACTTTTATTTCCTACTACCTATTTTCTGTGTTACTATTTGTGTTCTTTTCCTTAAAATATATTATTTAACAACAAATTCTTCTATTACTTCATCTGCGCACTGTCCTAGAACCCTGCTAGCCGGCAATAGAGGACAGACTGTAGCAGTGTAGAAGTAAGTATACGAATGTCTAGAAATCGTAACAAATACTTATTGCGACAGGGTTCCACACAGGACAGCCTAATACACACACATACACATGAACCCTCATACAAACAAATATTACACTCACACATACAGATGACGAAATTACTTTTTTTATCAAAACACTCTATAACCATCATGACAGCACTAGAGCACAGCTTTATCAGATTTAATCAAAGTTGATTACCTTTGATTAATTTTGATTAAAGGTGATATAATTAAAGGTGGGACAGTTGAGTGGTTTAATTAATAGAAGTGGAGACTTGTAATTACCTTCTTGTTCTACAGACTATAAACTGTGACATTTATTTTATACAGTATGTGCAATTTATTAGCCATTTAAAAAAAATATATTTTTAATACATTTTTTTTATATAGAGTATACAGAGTATTACACTATACAGAGTATGTTGTAAAAACAAAATATACAATATAAAAAGAATGATATACCTACCTATAGATAGGTACCTACCGATAGAAGGATAGATAGAAACACTTTATTGTACTCAAAATCAGGAAAAGTAAAAACTACAGGAATAATAACACGATATGTACAAAGGCGGCCTTATCGCTTTAATCTCTTCCAGGCAACCTCCGAAGTTAAGTTAGTTAGTTACCTATATTTACAAAGCGCCTTATTGGCCCGAAAGCGAGCCAAATCTTTATGGATCCTTACTTTTCTTTAAAATATTTTTTTTAATTTACTACTAAACCCGCATTTGACCTTGTACTATAAAGAACTATTTGTTAAGTACTGAGTGCAAAATCTTATATCGTTTGATACATGGTTTCGAACACGGACCTCCTGCTTGGGAGTCCGGCGTCCTAGCAAATATACGCCACCGACGCACTTTGCGAATGTAGAGGGTTACATTTTTATTGAAATAAATTCTCGAAATTACTCGTAAAACAATTTCTTCTTACTGTACAGTAATTGATATGATGATGATGATGTCCTCCACGACGTATCCGTCGCCAGCGAACCCTGCTCAGCTCCTGGCGTGCGCTCGTAGGTGGCTAGCGAAGACTCCTGTCCTGAAAACTCGGTCACAAACAGAGCAGTAGAGCTGTCCGCTAGAGTTGAAGGTATAGGAGAGCTTCGGACGCGTTTTACGGACAAGGCGTCTGGCGTCACGGTACAGTAATTAATTACAACTACCCACCAAGCGATCCTATCCTAACCACCTAACATTTTTTCTTTTTTTATCGCGATGCACCTGGCAGGCGCGTGTCAGAGGTAAATGTCACACTGTACGTTACAAGTCACCAGGTCAACTTGACGCGCCCCAACCAGGTAGAACAAGCCTTTGTACAAGTTCTATTTATATTGGTTATTTTACTTCCAATTAGTATTTTTTGTAAACTGTTTTAATTATTTGAATAATTGGAATTATAATCACGAGAGGGTAGGCGTAAAGTGAAACAGCTAAAAATTTTACTCTCGTTTTGATAATTTGAATAAATATAATTCATTATTTACTGTATATTTTTGAATATTATGAATCAGTAACGTTTTCCATAATGATTGCACACATACTACCTCTTTCTCGAAATCATATCATCTGCCCGAATGTTGCCTGGAAGAGATCGCTCTTAGCGATAAGGCCGCCTAAATAATATAATAACTAATTTATAACTTTTATTTTTATTGCGTTAATTTATTTATTCTGTGATTCAACCCTGTATTTTGATCCGCGTTTATTCATTGTTTGTGTAATACAAGGTGTCTTGTCTAATATAAGGAAATGACAATATTTCTTGTTTGAAAATTCTACAAATGAATGATGAATTATTACTATTCTAATACTGAAACAAGAAGTATGAATAAAACTCGTTTCATTCATAAAGACATGGACGAGTTTATGCCACCAAATAATGAGGTTCTTTTCTCTTTAGTATGGAAAATTTTCATACAAGTAACAGGGTTATTTTTTCGTGTAAAGTGATACAAATGACCAGCACATACCCCCCTCCAAATATTTGCTACTAATAAAAAAGGACCTTATATTGATACCAATATAGTAAATGTCGGAGCGTCTGTGGCCTAGTTGTTAGGAAGCCGGACACCCATGCGGGAAGTCCGGGTTCGAAACCATGCAATGCCATGTACCAATTAGTGTTTCGGAGTTTTTCGTGTGAAATACACCAATCAGAACTGGACCCGCTCGAGGGGATCATGGCCCGTACCCCCTTGTACAAGGGGAGGCCTGTGCCCCAACAGTGGGGACATTAATCAGCTTCTGATGTAATTAGACAGTTTTTTACTTTTTAATCAACCTACAGAAAATCACGAATCGTCAATGTAAAGAGATGTCGATTTTTCGTACGGGAAGACAAGGGACCAGCGTTATCCACCTCCGAAATTCATCACCAGATCGTGATCACCAAATTTTTATGTGACCACCCTAGAGGTAAGTATACCCATAAAAACATACGGTCGATCAATTTAAGTTTCGTTCCGGATTCCTGAGCAAAACTTGTACCTCGGAAAAATCGGTCCCTAAAATCATATACTTAGATATGACTCGAAATTATTCTCTAAACTTCTGGAACTTCGTGACTCTTGCAAGATTGAAGGCACAGCTTCTATTCACAAATCACTGAAACATTTAATGGCTGCGTGGGTTGACCGATCGATTGGTTCGGAATTTCCGATCCATCGGTCTGAGTTGACCGAATAAAAACCGGTAGACTGCAAATAATCGGGTTCAAGGTCTGGGCACAGAGCAGTCAAAGGTAATGACGATTTTGCTCATTGAATATTTATGTTATAATAAGTACCTACATGGTGTAAGAAATGGAATTTAAAAAAACACATGTCATCACCATCACCAACCTACTAATGTCCCTACTGTTGCTTCCATACGCTTCTCTTGCAGACTTTGCCGCTTTAAGGCGTATTTCACAAATACCATAGATTTAACCGACTTCAAAAAAGGAGTTATCGACTGTATGTTTTTATGGGTATACTTACCTCTAGGGTGGTCACATAAAAATTTGGTGATCACGATCTGATGATGCATTTCGGAGGTGGATAACGTTGGCCCCTTGTCTTCCCGTACGAAAAATCGACATCTCTTTACATTGACGATTTGTGATTTTCTTTAGGTTGATTAAAAAGTAAAAAAACTGTCTAATTACATCAGAAGCTGATTAATGTCCCCACTGTTGGGACACAGGCCTCCCCTTAACCAAGAAGGTACGGGCAATGATCCATCGAGAGCGGGCCCAGTGCTGTTGGTGGATTTCACACACCTTCGGAAACTTTTCCTCAGACATGCAGGTTTCCTCACGATGTTTTACTTCACCGTTAGAGCAGTCGGCAGCAGTCAAATTTTGGATTTTTTTACGGATTTTCATAGGCAGAACTTAAAAAAATACGAATCATGTTAAGAATCCCGTTTTAAATTCTTACTAAAACTATGGAACAAAAGTTGTTCCAAAGTTTATTCGCCGTATATATAAGTGCTTGCTTACAAAATTTCATTTAAACGTTGCTAGTTTTACATAAAAATTGTATAAAATACCGGGATTCAAGGCAAGGCGCGTCCGGCAGTTCACCGGCCAAGTCCACACCAAGCTGTAGACAGCTGTAAAGTCGGATTCAAAAGAACTTGTTCAAAATATATTGGCGATGTCGATGGTTTGATGTATTGTCCATGTTGTATCAATATTTCATCGTATAATGTAGGTAGTTTAGGATTCAAAAAAAGTGAATTACACGTGAATTAAACTATGGTTCATCGTCTAATGTGATAAATCAAGGATAGGTTTGTTTAAATTATGAACAAGTTCTATTGAATCCGATTTTAACTATATAGTTTCTAACTTTACTGTACATAATATAGTAATGAACATTTTCCAATTACCGTCCACACATCCGGCTTCTAGTAAATGCCTGTGTTTCTACTAATAAAATAAAACAGGAAAGCCTGTCTGGTTTGTCTGTTTCAATAGAGAAAACATATTGCCTGCTTATTAAAATTAATTACTTACATTACAACCTCTTTGCTTTCATTTATTACTAGCTTTTTCTGGTTTGTCTACTTCATATTATTCGTTAATTCATTTAAGGCGAGGTACCCCGCACGCCACTTGGCGGAAATGCGTACAGTAACTTCAGGAATTCAACTAAAGTTTTAATGCTAGTGTTTGGTATCTCCCCTACTTTCGGTTAAATTTTATGGTTGTGGCAACCCCGCTACTTAACTTATGTTTAAAAAAATACAACTGTCATTCGATCATTTTCGCTTCCCTCTCGTCGCAGCGAAACAGCACGAGCTCGCATTTTGAATTTCTATATAACTTAACCTAAAAATCCACACCCCTTGGTCCCTGTTTTCACCCCTAACCAGTCCTACCCCTGAATCGATTCGTTTCCCTCCCAAATTCCACTTAAAGTTATATTTTTGATGTGTCAGTGGTTCCAGCCTGCTCCTCATCAGGTGAGTACCTAGCATACCCCTAAGTTATTACAACCTCCTGCAAATTGACGGGAAAACTGTCGCCTAACAACATCGAAAAGGGAAGAACTAAAATTCGCAGGGTTTGCTCTGAACCCACCCCCCAATCGCGGCCGATCCCGGGCTGTGCACCATCTATGCTCCAGGGTGGACACAATTCCGGAACAGCTAGCTTATCCTTTCGGAGTGCTTTCGGGTAATTTTTTTAAACAAAACTGATTACACTAATTTTTTAGTGTGCGGAGAACCTCGCCTTAATTACCGTTTAATTTATCAGCTTCTTAGTCGGTCTTATGTGTCTTCATAGATAATTTTAAGTATGATGATTTAACATACAGGTTTTAAAAATAAATCTCGATAACAGGAATTAGCAATTAATTATACCAGAAACAAGATAGTCTATCGATTATCGAGGTATTGCAATGCTGTTCGAAAGGTTTTCAAAGGAAATCCAAAAACATATGTTTTTGGCTCGCCCTAGAAATCGACCTATGCAATAAATGCAAATCGTATGAAAAGTGGATTTTTTTTATTGCAAAAGTTACCAAACAATCAAACAGGTTTCCTGATGATGAGTGGTCATCGTTCATAGACATTTCATCTCACCTCACTATATTATTAACTAGAGGATTGTCGATGCATTGATAACCTTGCCTCATGTGCTGGCTCTTACCTTTCAAACCGAAACACAATGCCTTGCTGCTTTGCGACGTAAGTAGGTAAAAAGGTGACACCTCGCCAGCTGAATATGCACAGTCATACCTTCTTCTTCACCTTCAACCTATTTATCATCTTCAGCCAGCTCAGATCAAGGCTATCTGACATCTCGGCACCTACCTACCTAATTATCTGGGTTACCTACATTTGGAGTTCATCCAACATATTCCCACCGGGCGTACAGCCAGACACATCTACGTATATAGGTACTTATATATCACTAGCCCGTCTGAAAAGAAATAATCTGGCATACCTACCGGATGTTTGTTTATTTTGACAGCTCTGTCACTCACCTGTAAGTACCTACGTGAGGTTATGTTGAACGTTCATGCTGTCATGGCGTGTTCGTCCTATTTTATTGTTTAAAAACGGTTTACAGTGGTTATTTTTTCGTAAAACTAGTGTATTATACCAAAAAATCGTACGTGTTAAGTGAACGTTATATAAGACAATGAAATGGGAGTGAAATACTACAGATGGTGTGATCCGGCAACCTAACCTCCAATTGCACTTGGAATGCAAGACACTAGGCATTCCTAGTGCACACGACTCTCCCTTAATCTCGACGTTCGTAAACTGTTTTTTTTTTCAAAACAGACGCCAAATCTTTCGATTTATTTTCAAGATTCCAACACGGTCATTGGCCAAATTGCAGTATAAATCACAAGCAGGGGCCATTCATTAAAGACAAAAAAAAAATTACCTACGTGCACAGGTCAACCAAAACGTCTACGTGAAAATAAATTAATATACGAGTACTTACATTTACCTAATTTTATTTCTCTTCTTTCTCTCTTTCTTTCTTATCCTTCTTCTCTTCAGTTATCGACAATCAGTCGCCAGACCATAATCGGATGAGTTCAGCAAATGCAGGCGTTTACAGAAGAAGCCTCTCTCCCGTTCACAGTACAGTAGACAACACGTCAGGTTATTTTAATACCTTTAACATATTTGACACGTTAATATGAATGTCAAGGAATCACACTAAAATTAAAAGAAATGCTGGTGCAGAGCGCATTTTATACGACTGAGGAGTTCCTTAAGATCAGTAAGATCTGGTAGGTACTCGCCAACCTACATTGCATGGTTTAAAAATAAATAAAAAATAACACTAGTTTTAATTAAAATTGAAATTTATTTTATTTTATTATGGTTTATTGTGACATGACATCACAGACCTGGTCGCATCGAAGACCTGGATGCGACTAGCACAGGATCGTATAGGGTGGCACAAAAGAGAGGAGGCTTATACCTTGCAGTGGGACGACATGGGCTGATGATGATGATGGTTTATTGTATATTATATGGTTTATTATGGTTAATTAGAAATTCAATTTAAATAATAATGGTTTGTAATGTAATAAATGATAAATGTCGTGTAATTGAATATTATGAATAAAGATCTGAATCTGAATCATAACAAAAACTTGTTGCGACAAGGTTCCACAGAGTATAAATTGATTAATGATTAATGAGTTCGATTGTGTTGTTTATTCGCAATAATCCGGATTCCAGAAGCATCGTTCCAACAATTATTTTCTAATTTGTAATGTTAATCGTGTGATTTCTTCAAACGAAATAGATCGCGACATCGCATTTGAAAATTCGCTGTCGTATCTTTCTCACGAGGTCGAATTCCGATTCAGACTCACACGGTACTTTTTCTTGGCTTAGTCTTTGAAAAGGAGTTCGCTGATAATTATCACTGATAATTATCGTGATATTTAGACCTTGATAATTAATTATTCGTGAAACAATTTCACTTTTTAATTATTTGATAAAAAAAATTTTTTACTTGATCGCTCGGTTCGAGTCTTAATTTTCATTAGTCTAACTAAGCAAGTTATATCATTCTAACGTGCAAAGATACGAGACCATGCAAACACCTATTACATAAAGCACTATGTCGGAATTGCAAAAGTTTCGAGTTTCCTCTGAAGGCATAATAAATTCATTTAATGTCGAATTTAGCCATAGCCTCACTGTCAAGTAGAGCGGTTAGCGGATAGCCGCCCGCTCCGGCCCAGCGACAGCCGAGCGGCGCGGCGCGGCGCCCGCGCCGTGCTGATGGCGACAAACAAAACTCGGTGTCTGGATAGATAATAGATATTAGAGGGCGTAATCAAAAACATTTCGCCTATTATCGCAAATTGTCGCAAAGAAATTATACAGTCTCCCATACTTACGTATACAATGCAAAGTAGTGATTTATTTTTTATAAGGGTTTCATCAATTATGTCTGTTCGTTAAAATATATAGTTGTAATAAATCTAAAAAATAATCTGTACAATAGTGGTCAGTAGGTACTTTTAATAAAAAATATAACAGACACAATACCAAAGTTAAGTTGTTGAATAGAACTCGACAAAGGTATAGTGTAATTAATTTGGGACGAAGTGTATGAAATCGACAACAAAATAATACTTTCTGTAACAGAACAGAACGGCTACGGAACCCTATCACTTGATAGGGTTCGCACGTTCGTTCGTTTCGTTTTTTAGGGGACACACTTGCGTCCGTGGGCTTTGGGGAAATTGTTCTGTCATGATAAAATTATGATCGTATGTAACTTATAAGTAAAATGTTTCGTTTCTCTAATTATCGTTTTCCCGCTCCCGCTTCCTCCTACCACTAAACCCAACTCCACCACAAGACGCTACAGCTTCCAGCAATTTATTGGAGCAAGCCAAAACCCGGTACTATTGGAAAGGTTCCGTATAAATATTGCGGTCCATATCCGTTCCGCCATGGGTCCCGCGGGATCATTCCCGGGGTCCGGGATCGAAGCGGGAATGACACGTAATGCAGGTTGTATGGATTGGGGTGGACGGTGGATGATACATTGTTTGTTTTGGTATAATTAGTAGAGACAGGTAGTAGAGACCGATATTTACTTATATATACATTGTAACTACACTGTTGTTAAATGATTATTATAATTTAATTGTATGGCTCAAAGGCTAGCGCATGAGAGTTGGAGTGTTTGATGAAAAAACATTAGTAAGTAATACAAAATTTTAAAGTCCATATTTGGATTTGGGATTTGGATATGTCAAATTTTGAAGTAAGTAAAGTAAAATACACTTTATTGCACAAATAGAAAACAACAAACAAAAGATAGAAAATAAAATATTGAAGTATCTTGTTCTATGAGCTTGAAACGAATGACATACGGATATACGGACGGCAGAGCGACAGCAGTATGGTCCTGTTTTCCCCTTAGCGGTACGGATCCCTAATAAGATCAGAAACTAGACTAGTAGCTAGATTCGACCATTTACCTTGACTCTGAAAACGTCTATAAAGAATCAATCAGCTCTTCTTCCAAAATAGATTTCAGCCGAATCGTGCGCACGAAAGATCGTACGCAGTAAGCATTTTAAATCTGAATAAACAATCAACTCAGGCGCACCTAGAATTACGATTACGCTGATGTAAGCGATTAATTCACTCATTCTATCATAGATTTGTCATACTACGATCTTGTATAGAGCATGTTATACAATATGGAAATAACCACGTAGCTTGGCAGATTTAATTAGGTGGTTTGCCTTCTCCATTTCACACACTGGTTATCTCAGTGTGCAGGTTTCCTCACGATATTTTCCTTCACCGTTAGAGCAGTCGGTAAATGTACCTAAGTTAAGTACACATAACTTTATGTACGTAAGTCTTTCGCAAAAACTGAAAACTCATTGGTACACGGCATTTCATGGTTTCGAACCCGGACCGCATGGGTCCGGTTCCTAGCCACTAGGCCACCGAACGGTCTGAACTACTTATAACTGTTCAAAATTGATCGAACCCAAACCTATAGTAAATCAATCAATCGTGAACTGTCAGTCTGCACACACTGTTGCTTTCTTCGTCCGTGCAGTCACTGAAGGGCCAGCTGAAAATCAGCGCTGTGGCTTGCCTCAGCATTATGCTGAGCTGGTGTACCCTTTTTGGCATTGTACCACACCGGATGTTTTGTGCTTCATGTATTATATCTTTGTATACTTCTGTATTGTGTTCTATATTCTGGTGTTTACAATGATAAATAATCGTTTTCAATTTGAATTACCAACTTAACAAAACGGCGCAAATATACTAATCTGGGTGAAACATACATATTTGAGCCGTTTGGGGTTGAAACATTGGGACCCTGGGGCCCAGGAGCGCACCGCGTCTTCAAGGACCTCGCAAAGCGCCTGGTCGACGCGTCAAAAGACCCAAGATCTGGCTCCTATTTGGCCCAGCGGATTAGCTTAGCTATCCAACGGGGCAACGCAGCCAGTCTCTTGGGTACACTGCCGGATGTGGGGGATTTAACACAAACTTTTATCTTTAGCTTTCTTAGCCTTAGTTTAGTTTTAGGTTTAGTATTATTTTAGTGTTATATTATTTTAAGAATAGTAACAATACATATAGTCATAATAAATAAAATATTTATAATAATAAACTTAACAAACATATCGTGAATGTCATCATCATGATCAGATGGCCAGACGCATGAATCAGCTCTTGACATTGACGCAACTTTGTACGGTCATCCACTACGAACGAGGCAGTGACCGTAAAATGCCTTCTGAGACTTACAAGTACGAGTATGGTTACTTTACTTCGGAAGTGATATTGGAGTCGAGTCTTCTATAAGCGATTATTACACTTGTTGACTGAATTCAGTAAACGTTTAGCCTTGGATGATAAAAAAATAGACGGGTTCGTCCCTTCATGGATTTAGTCAACGATATTGCCGACTAACTAGACGGGCTTTTGTTTTATTGGCTGTAAATCAAGCCATCTTTTAACTCCATCTTCTAAGTCGTATTTCTCATTGCTGAGGGTCGTGATCATTCTAAGGAATTAATCACATAGACCGACGCTCTTGACAGATTTTATGGGATGGTTTGCCATTGCGTTCCCCATTTCACATACTGGTTATCTCAGTTTAACTCCATACCAACTGAAATAACATGTGACCAGCGTGGCCATGGAAATATAAGCACTTAATCGTTCTCTATGTTCATTATGTTATTCAATAGGAAACGTTTTAAATGTTTCTGAAACTTTTTTTTAACAAATTCAATTAGTCCTGTCTTTGTATTTGTAGGCTTTTTAAGACTACCATTCTTTAACTCCTTAAAAACTAATTATATCCATCGAAAAGCCATAAAAACACTGGATAGTAAAATCTCAGCCATCCAACCATAAAGCACTTAAAAGAATGGCGCTCTGATACTGGCAGCAAAGAGCGTTCCAATTTCAAAAACTTAGCTTGAAAATGGAACGTTGCTGCTGCACCAATAGGAAAAGCCATTTGCCCGGAGCAGAGGTTGCTAGTGACGTGAAGGTTGACCTAGTTTGCTGTTTCACGGGCTTCGCACCTTTTTTAGCAATTCCAATGCAATCTTTTAAAGAACTTGAAATGGTGTTATATTTGCGGTAGTGTTAGGATATCAGAAGCTATTTGGTTTTGCTGTGTGTGCTTTTACGAAATACGTGTTCACACTTTTACTATTTATTTTGTTCAAATATTGTCTTAGAATCTAGGACATTCATTTCACATTAGGTAATGAATAAATCTTTAACCGTCCAAGCATCATCGGTAATGAAGACTGAATTTTTCCAAGCTACCCAACCCAATTTGCAAGATGGCTCCATTTTAATCACCGCTAATTTTATGGCTACAGCAAGGACTTTTTCACGTCACTACTACAGGGTGGACCAAAAGTCCGTTAACATTTGAATAGGTCGCTGCGTCGGCGCGGGCGGGGTATTGGCGCGGGGGGTGTTACTACAAGCGAGAGCTACTAATAGGGATTTAGTACCATGGCGTCATTCAGCGGAGCGCAACGCGCATTTTGCGTACGCGAGTACTATCGAAACAACGATTCTACGACCGAAGCTAAACGGAAATTTTGTAATCATTACAATATACGGAACAGAAATCAAGCACCAACAATTCAAACGATTAAAAAATGGGTACAGAAGTTCGAAACAACAGGTTCAACTTTAAGTCAACCACGATCCGGCCGACCTAGGACATCGCGCGATCCAGTAAACATAGAGCGTGTACGAGCGTCTGTTCGAGAACAACCTGGTCTCTCTACTCGAAAGCGGTCTAGTGCTTTAGATGTGCCCAGAACATCTCTAAATCGCATTCTACACAAAGATTTACATTTACATCCTTACAAAATTCAAATTGTACAGGCTTTAAAGCCAAATGACCCTGCTCAGAGACTGCAGTTTGCTAACGAAGTGCTTGAGAGGTTTACGAGCTTCAATAACATCTTTTTCTCAGACGAGGCACACTTCCACCTAAATGGACATGTCAATCGACAAAATTGCAGATACTGGAGTGACACTAACCCGGACTTGAAGCACCAAAAACCTTTACACTCGCCCAAGGTTACTGTATGGGCCGCATTGTCAGCCAGCGGAATCATTGGTCCATATTTTTATGAAGATCAGAGAAACCGCGCCGTCACCGTTAATACAGAGCGATACATTGTGATGCTACAGAATTTTTTTGCTCCAGCATTACAGGACTTCTCAGGCTTTAATCGAAGCTCTTGGTTCCAACAAGATGGGGCAACATGTCACACCTCCAATGACTCTATAGCAGCACTTCGTGAAATTTTTGGCCAAAAAGTCATATCCAAAAGAGGTGACATTCACTGGCCACCCCGCAGCCCGGATTTAACTCCAATGGACTTTTACCTTTGGGGATATCTCAAAAGTAAAGTTTACATCAGCAACCCAGTGTCTATTGAGGAATTAAAAGAAAATATACGCGAGGAAATGCAGAACATTTCACCAACCACTTGTCGGGCGGTCATGCAAAATTTCCGTTCCCGGTTACAGGTGTGCCAGGATGAACAAGGGTCACATTTGAATGATGTTATTTTTAAAAAGTGAAATCCTAATTTGTCTACTTTATTATTAAATAAACAGTTTTTCACTAAAGTAGCATTTGTATTTTTTAAAACCATTTTAAATGTTAACGGACTTTTGGTCCACCCTGTATTTAATATTTGCTCTTAATAGAGACTATTTAACAACTCCAAATCCTCGAATATTTCATTAAACCGCATCTATCTATCAGCTCGTGTCTGTCCACTGCTGGACATAGGCCTCTCCCAGGGCGCGCCACATCACTCGGTCCTCCGCCTTCCTCGTCCAACCATCGCCAGCAACCTTCTTCAGGTCGTCGGTCCACCGGGCAGGGACCGCGTCCCACACTGCGCTTTCTTCTACGCGGTCTCCACTCTAGAACTCGTCTACCCCAACGGTTGTCGGTTCTGCGACAGACACGGCCAGCCCATTGCCACTTCAACTAATCATATGAGCTATGTCGGTAACTCGCGTTTTGTGACGGAAAACCGCATCCAAACGTTCTAAAATATAAATATTATGAAGAAATCCGCAAGCTAAAAGTAAGACCACATGTAGGACTCATATGTTGATAATATAGAAAGTAATGTAGTGTCAAACACGCCATCAAGAAAGTTCAATTCCATAGAAGTCATTACAATTTTCCCAACTATATGAGAAAACTGATACGCGTACGTGATCGTTCAAATACAAATACTTCAGATGACTCGCGAAACGAAGCGAATAGCGCTCAACAGTTTTAAAACAAATAAAGCGTAGCGGATGCGAGCACTAAAACGGAAGTAAGGGTTGCCAGTTGAATATACATCGACATCGAAGTTTTATAAACGAGTATTTAATAATAGAGAGAAAAAGAAAAAAGAGTAAAGAGTAAAGAGAGAGAAAAAAAAAGAGTATTCATTCATTCATTCAATAATCATCGGAGCGTCAGTGGCGGTGTGGCTAGACGTCGAACTCCCATGCGGGAGGTCCGGTTTCGAAACCAGGCAATGTCATGTACCAATGAGTTTTCGGTTTTTTCGAAAGACTTACGTACATTTACCGACAGCTCTGACGGTGAAGGAAAACATCGGGAGGAAACCTGCACACTGAGATAACCAGTGTGTGAAATGGGGAAGGTAATGGCAAACCACATCCCATTAAATCTGCCACGAGAGTCGTTCTATGTGATTAATTCCTTAGAATGATCACGACCCTCAGCAATGAGGAAAACGACTTAGAAGAGAGAGATTTAATAATAATAATAATTCGTTTATTTCAGGCAAAATGCAACCAATACAAATTAATAAATAGAAATGTAAAAAGAACTAAACAAAAAAACTAGGTACTAAATTTATACTATGTATTATATATTACGTTATTTTTTGTTCGGACTCCATGCGCATGCGCATGCGCTCCATGCGCAACCAACTTAAAAAAAAATCATTTTCAAATAAGTTGTCTTTAAGGCCAGACGTCCCAGAACGTTGACCCTGTTCCTCAGCTGTTGTGTGTTGTGTTTAAGATTACAAATAGATAATTATTAATTACCGACATATCACTTATAAATTAATACATAATTCTGTTCATCCATTTGCGTTTGTTTATCGTTTGTAATTTATAATCGATATAAAAACTTCATCCATGCCAGAAGACTTCTTAAGATTCTTAATAAATCCATTCCAAGTTACCATCTCTACTAATAGAAACAGTCAGATTTCGCATTACATATATTGTGTATGAAATTAAAAAGTTAAATCAGAACTAGTGAACATCGTGAAGGTTAATAAAAAGGAATCTAATTGTCACTTGCAACAAAAACAAAGCTCAATAAAACTGACATTGGTCAATCAGTGTCGCAAGAGGAAAGCCTTAAATGAAGCGTGAAGGCTTACCTTGGAGAAATCACAGTTAGAGCGAGGGCAACATCGACATTTGATGACAATATATTGGCTCGAAAGGGCTGGAACCCAGAGCCGTGAACTAAATATTTAAAAAAAAATGACAATGTCTTTTGCTAGTGAGTTGTTATATCAAGTGAGTTATGATATGGCACCCCATTTTCATAAAAGAAAAGAAAAATCGACAGTTAACAACACTTAGGCTCAATTTATATTGCCGCGGAATGGAATGGAAGCGAATTATCGCAACGTAATTGTACATAGCATAATGAACTTTATGTCAATTGTGTAACATACAAACTAAATACGAGCCAAAAAAGAAAAGTAGCTAGGGGAATTCTCGAGAATGCGCGAGGATTCCCCGGAAGACACACGACTTCTTTTTTGGCTCGTATTTAGTTTGTATGTTACACAATTGACATAAAGTTCATTATGCTATGTACAATTACGTTGCGAAAAATCGCTTCCATTCCATTCCGCGGCAATGTGAATTGAGCCTAAAGTCATACGTAAGAGAATGATAACTAGATATTAGCATTTCTTTTTTTTCTGTATTTTACCCAACACAGGCGGCGAGATAGAGTTGATGGACTATTGTAATAATATTGCCTTTTTAAAGTAAAAATTAGTGAATTCATTCAATGTGACGTCAGTTCAGGTGAAAATGCTAAATCTATAGCTACCTGTAAAAGTAAATGAAACTGTCTTGCTCACTCATTTGCTAGATTGCTTAAGAGTGAGGGTGATGTTTCCTTCAGCTATGTTTTAATTTAGCGAGTGATATCCCAGAATTTTTGACAACCCTCCATTAATAGGCATGTCGACAAATCAAGTGAGATATCGACCTACACAACACATAAACCCATCAACCATCATACATTCGCAACAGGGGACAAACTTTTAATTTAATAGTGCTGTGGTGTGGTTAATATTTCGATTTCAAGCATGAAATTGAACTAAGTGAAGAATTTGACAAGTCATTTTACTTGTAATAAAAATAAAGACAGTACGCTATGAATAGATTTTTTTTAGAGTAAATAATTCATCATCATCAGCTTATTAATATACCCATTTTTGGGGCACAGGCCTCCCCTTACACAAGAGGGTACGGGCCATGATCCACCGAGCGGGCCCAGTGCTGATTGATGGATTTCAAACGCCTTTGGAAACTTTTTAATTTCCTCAGACATGCAGGTTTCCTCACGGTGTTTTCCTTCACCGTTAGAGCAGTCGGTAAATGTACGTAAGTCTTCGAAAAAATCGGAAAAACTCATGGGAGTCCCGCATGGGAGTCCGGCTTCCTAGCCACTAGGCCATAGTAATAATTAGGTATATAATAATATGAAAATTAAACTTGCCATAATAAAATGAATTTATAATACGAGTAGGTATTATAGTTACGTAATTAACTTGCTCATTCACGCTGAAAACCCTCTTTAGCATGACAGGGTTTTATACTATAGCTAGGGGAGCGATTTTATCGATATAATGAAGCGCATCACTAGTCTGTCGTTCCAATTTATGCAGCTATGATTCTCATACCTGTTAACTCGTGTGTAGATTTATAGATGTAAACACGCGTCATAAACTCATAATACAGGTTAATGATAGTTCTTGCTCTGTATGTGGACAGGTTAATCGTATGTTTGCGCTGAAAGTCTACTTGCCAGGTTATAACCTACAAATATTATTGTAGAATGGTTATTGTCATGGCCCAACAGAATACCAGCGCTGTAGGCTTTTTTGTCTGCAGCAATAAGCTGAGTTTAGTCCCTGTTCACAACAACAGCAGACCATCAGACATGATTTAGATATGTTTACCTTTGACTACATAATTATTTTATCATAATTATAACTGTTCCGGTCATTGCTGTGTGTGAAATAAACATATTACTTACTTATTGTTAGTAGTAACTGCACTACCGCTAGTATTAATAATCACTGTGATTTAGTATACTCTTACATCTTTAAAACAGCTAAACGATTTTGGTTTCGATTTAGGATCGATAGAGCTGTTATTACCTCTTAAATTATACTAATATTTATAGGTACTTTTATATTAGTATTTTATAATATTTTACACACAGAATATGTTACAAACTTAGACCAAATTATGTGGAGCACAAAGGGCTTGACGTATCAATAAGAAAGATCTCTTCCAGCAAACTCCGTAAACTAATCTAACGTCACAATAAAACAACTTACTCGTACGTAACCTCAAACCACTCATAGTAGCAGTTAAAACAATCGCAATCGTTACGGTGCGCGCGCGCACGTGGCCGTGTGCTCAGGAAACGGAAGTCGTTGTTTGGCGCGCCGCGGGCGGAATCGTAAAATCGCACGCACTCACATCTGTTCTCGATATCGATAAAATAGCTATTTCGTGTTTTAGCAACACTATTTTTGTACAGTGGGCAACACATCAGGCTCACCCTTTAGTACTTTTTCTCTTTAACTTATTTGAACCATAACAACAAAAATACTGCGACAGGGTTCCACTGCTTGATGTAAATGATAATAATAATGTGTCTTCCAAAGTACAGTTACAATGCAGTAAAACACTACGGAAAAATAAAATACACGTAAATTTGTCTGAGAGATTTAAATCCGACTGTTCCCACTTCAAAGTCGTAAAGCAAGGAAGGATTTTTTAAAATTTACGACTACCTGACCTCAATCTAACCTGGTGGTAAGTGAAGATGGGACCGAAGATGGAGCACACGGACTTAGTAAGTACTGGCTCTTCTATAAACACTGCTGGAACACATCAACGCCAAAGCAAAGATATTTGACGACAGACCTTACATAGAAGGTGGTCGCTAGCCTGGCGGGCCTGAAGCCTGGGGTCTTACCACCAACAAGTTCCTCGCTTACTCGGTTTAGTTGCCTCGTACGACACTTGGCCAGTGGCGGTATTCTAATCCGTCCTATACATGGAATATCATCATCATCATCAGCCGATTAATGTCCCCACTGTTGGGGCACAGACCTCCCCTTGCACAAGTGGGTACGGGCCATGATTCACCGAGCGGGCCCAGTGCTGATTGCTGGATTTCACACGCCTTCGGAAACTTTTAATTACCTCAGATATTCAGCTCTCCTCACGATGTTTTCCTTCACCGTTACACGGATTATATTCCCGTTCAATACCTTTACTACATCAAAGCCTGAGACATAAGCGCTTCCTGTATTGCGCATGCGTCTATTGATTGGGCAGGACCATTAAATGACACGTTTATAACGTCTTTGCTAATTTTCCCATACCTAATTACAATGTCAACACCAGGCAAGTATCTTTATTAAATTATTATTTTTTAAATTATATTAAATCATTTATTAAATCAGACAAATGAGTATAATTATACCCTTAAAAATTATAACAAATAATAAAATAACAAAAAAATTCGCATGACAATACACAGTGGAAAAAAGTAAGATAACTGAAGATAGATGAAGAGGTACTGACGAGAGTAAAAGAAAAGAGAAACATCTTAAAGGCTATTGAAAATAGAAGGGGAAATATGGTGGGCCACCTTATACGACACGACGAATACATAAGAAACCTTATAGAAGGAAAAGTTGAAGGCAAGCGGGGAAGAGGAAGACCGAGGATAAGCTACTTCGATCAAATCAAAGAGAAGGCTGGCGTTGCGTCGTATAAGGAGGTCAAGGAAAGGGCCCTAGACAGGACACAGTGGCGTTTACTACACCGACAAGAGCATAGCTCTTAAATTGAAGAAGAAGCAATTTATTCGAAATTTTATATATATCCAAACAGTGGGTTGATATAGTCACGTCTTAAAATTGAAACTCAATTTCTCCGATGACTCCTTATAAAATAATAAAATTAGCATTAAAATAAGTACATACACACAATACAATTAAAGCAAATTTTATTCACTGTACAATTCATACAACAAAACAAATAAATTAAAATAAAACATCAAAACATGTCATTAGAGCGTGCGAAATGCACCCCACTGTAAAAATGAAAAAAAAAAACACGGTGGGCGTCGCCTTGGTAAACCGACTGCAAATGACTTAATAATGATCCGTCAAACCGAAAAATTCACGTATCGGAAAACATATAATTATGATTAAAATACCCTCCAAAGAGGCGGGAAGAAGGGAATTCTTGTAGTGATGTACAACGGATTCCTGGTACCCGAAAATTATATCGATAACATTTTAAAATCTTGTGAGTCAGAAAGATACGATCGTAATATTATGGTGCATTACTTCGAACTTGTTTTCTAAATGTATTATGTATAGATAATTTTGAAATAGAAATTTCATTTATTTGTAAATATGAGTAATGTTACATTGTGTTTCAGTATCACCATATTCTGCCCGAAAGCGTACAAATTATTTGTTCAATTAATAAATCAAACAATCATAAATTATCATCAATAAAATAATCAATCATAACAAATTAGCAAAATAATAATAAAGGTAACAAAACAAAAATATCAATTTTTTTAGTAATGTCTCAATTTAAAAAAAATACATAAGAATTAACAATAAAGATATTTTTTAATTAATTAAAATATAAATGTCATCTTTAATTAAATGTTGATGACGTCACAGCTTATCACTGAGGAAGGCACTCAATTTGTAATAACATTTTTCTAAGAGCTATTTATATAATTTATTTTTAAATTCAGGCAGGCTTAATTCTACCATGCTTTTAGGCAATTTATTGTAAATTTTAGGAGCCATGCAAACTACACTTTTGTGTTTGAGCGCTGTTCTGGACTCCACGAGACACAGCCAGACATTTGTTCACATAAATATTACCAAATTATAGCAGGAATAGGAACCAAAGTACTGAACATACCGAGTTGATTCAGTATTCATAAGAATATTCATTTAATAATTTAAAACTAAGGAGCCAATGGTTGTTTTTCTGTAAGCAGTCCCGCTAGATAAATATTTGAACGAGATACCTTATCTAACAGGTATAATAATTTACTTCCCTGATCTAATCCTACCGATATAGATAAGTTCAACGCTCTTAGACAAAACCGAAGAACCGTTCTTTGTGATACTAGATATCACCAAAAGTTATTGGGAGTATTTTGTGGGTCATATTATTTTTATGATCTCCGTTGGTGTTACATAAAAATACGCTATCTATTGAAAACAGGTAAAAGTTTGTGTGTGCTATATAACATATTTTTTTACTTTTTTTAACTGATTTGTGATTTAGTAGACACAAGACTATAGGTACATTCTTATAGGTATTGAAAAACAAATTTCAATGTATGCAATGTTTTGCAGTTTAGAATTACCTACTTATCAATTGTGTAACATTTAATTATTATAGTTGGTGAAGAAGGACCCGCCACTCACCTTCGGATTCGCCATCTCCAACGATTACGAAATCCAGAAGTATTTACAATCATAAAGGATGACAAATCCGATCTTCTAAGAATGTGATAAGGATTGGGAGAGTGTGAAATGAATGGGACCTAAGTGAACATCAGTATTCCGCTAGAA
Source organism: Hofmannophila pseudospretella (assembly GCA_947369225.1). NCBI lineage: Eukaryota > Metazoa > Arthropoda > Insecta > Lepidoptera > Oecophoridae > Hofmannophila > Hofmannophila pseudospretella. The sequence goes on along the minus strand of OX376318.1, from coordinate 13,382,969 downwards.
AATGCGAAATTGAATTCAAATTCGACAAGTGTTTCGCCTCTAAACGAGACATCAACAGGACAAGAGGACAAGTGGACATCTCTGATGTCAAGAGCTCTTGACATCAGAGCTGTCCACTGAAACACATGTCGAATTTGAATTCAAGTTCGCATTTTCTAGCGGAATACTGCTATTCACTTAATTCCATTCATTTCACACTCTCCCAATCCTTATTACATTCTTAGGAGATCGGATTTGTCATCCTTTGCGATTGGAATACTTCTGGATTTGGTAATCGTTGGGGAGGGCGAATCCGAGGGTGAGTGGCGGGTCCTTCTTCACCAACTATAATAATTAAATGTTACACAATTGATAAGTAGGTAATTCTAAACTGCAAACCATTGCTTACATTGAAATTGCAGATTTTTGTTTTTCAATACCTATAAGAATGTACCTATAGCCTTGTCTACTAAATCACAAAGCAGTTAAAAAAGTAAAAAAAAAAATAGCACACAGCATAAAATTATATTAATTATTAATGGTTTCCGCAAAGTAACACCTGATTCCATCCACTATGTGTAATATTTATGTGTCGGTGATTATATATTGACTAATGAGTTTAAAAAGATCGATATTATTTATAAAAAAATTAAATAGTTTTTAAGGTATAAATAATATCGATACTCACCATCGACTATTGGGCATCACTAATGAAGATTAGGGTTTCGGTTTCGCAGTGTGCCATACAATCCGTAACCTATTCGCAGAGTTCACAAAGGGAATTCTCTCAAGAAATGGCAGATGTTCTGCAGTCTGCAGGTAAATCAGAGCACGTACAGTTAACCATTGTGTTGTAAGTCGCTGCCATAGAACACGTATTAGTTCAGGTTAGTATCTGCGTGGTAGACTGTGCTAGCAGATGTTTGGACATTGTATCCGCCAGACTGATTCCGCTTTTGTTGGTTTTAATTAAATTATTGTATGAGAGATGTATGAGAGTTTTGGAGTAGGAGGAAGATTGTTATAAAAGTAATGGAACGGTTTCGTCTACCGGCCAGGAGATCTATTCCACCAAATACAACGTAACTAACTAGAATCTTGCATCGTTATGACGTGTTTCGTATACTACTATCCACTAACGATCCAATTTCAGTTAAGTTTCGTTCGAGTCAGCGATCGATCGAACAGTAACGTATTTGTGCATTCTAATAAAACGGTTAGAATGCACAAATTTTCAATGGTTTTCAATGCGCCGCTAACCTTGAGGACTTGATGGAGTGCCTCATGTGCTGGTAATTACGCTGGCTCTCTTACTCTTCAAACCGGAATACAGCTGCTGCATCATAGCACCGTCAGACATAAGAACTTTGTATGGAAAATTACTTACTTAAAATGTTATTTTTGCACTTTAAAAGATAATTTGCCAAAAGTTTAAAAGTTTTCCATTTAAAAAATATATTTTTTTACGAGTATTTTTTTTTTCCAAAAGTTAAACACTCTTTATTCGTAGTTTCTCGGGTACATTGGTCTCGCATTCCATTTCACGCTTCAAAGAACATTGCGCAAGTTGTGACGGCGTTTTTGTTTTACCCCTTTTTCTATTAAGATTTGCGGGTTTGGTTTTAAAACGGTAAATATTTTGAGAGAAACATTAAGATTATAGTGAGGTGAGGTGAGATGACCACTTACCATCTTACCATCAGGTGGCCCGTTTGCTCGTCTGCTCACCGTTTACAATAAAAAACACCATAAGGGTTCTTTTCTTACCGTTTAGTTTAGATAAGGAAGCCTAAAAATTAAAATAAAATCAAGTCAATTCACTGCAATTTATTTCCATTAAGTTTACCTTGTATTAGTAGGTAAATAATAAGTAATAGGTAGGTATAATCGGGCCCTATGGGGGAGCACCATTTGAAACAATTAGAGTTAGAGAGCGCGTAGTATAGCGTCGTAGAAGAGCGAGGCATGAGACGGGCCGCCGTGCGGTGTGGAGGAGGACATGCCTCGCTCTTTTACGCCCCGCTAACACCTAAAAACATGTTCTGAAACGCGACTCGGGCCTAAATTCAGATCCGTCATAGAGGTTGACGCGCACTCTACTCGTACCTATGAAAAAAAGAAAATTATTATTTTGTTGTGCCTTGCGTGAGGCTGGCTGGATCAATATGATATAAATAGCTTAGCTAACTAATGTTTAGCTTTACCTAGCCCAACGTTTTGTTATGATTTAGGTGTGGCAGGCTGATGTCAGATTTATTTAGGTAAGGCGCTTGGAGTTTTATTACAATATTATTACTAGTTGTTAGCCTAGGTGTTAGTTTGTCTCTACGGGTCTAGATTTTTTCAATCTAGCCGAATTTTTACTATCTTTTCGCTTTACTGGTAATTCGATTCTTGAACTGGCTTGTCTTATGAGCCCACCCTTCGAAACTTGAATGTAGTATATTGGCTAGCAACATTAACATTTAATTTAAGTATTAGCTCTGGTATCCCCGTTCTCTTTTGTATAGACTGTTGCACGTTCAATACACGTAATTATCTGAAACTATTTAATTCTTTTATTTCTGCATTTAACCTGGCTCTGGACCTAAATACAACTGAAACATAGTGTCAGAAGTGGGATACCAGAGCTAATACTTAAATTAAATGTTAATGTTGCTAGCCAATATACTACAATCAAGTTCTGAGCTAAAATATGCAGAAATGCATTACTAAGGTTTCCACTCCACGGCGACGTTATTGTCATATATATAGTTAGACCAATAATCTTCTTTAAAGACCAATAGTATCTCTTTTAATGACATATGTGTATCTTGAAATTACTTACATTTACATGGGTATGTATGATATTAATATCTCAGAGCACATTCAATCCATCACTGTCGGTGCCGGGTCGGCGCCGGCGCCTGCCACTCTTCCAGGGAACTGTCGCAGATAATAATATGACGCCTTACTTGACTTGCTTATAGAGTAACTTATTAGTTAGCAAGTACTATTGAGATTCAGCTCAGTTGCTCTGGCGCATCGAATTGGTTATTGGCCTCTGAAATGAAATGAAATTTATTTGCCAGAACATAGCGAAAATTATAGGTGATTTAAAAAGCATAGGTATCATATGTTCCACCGACAACGGTATGCAAATCTTTTCTGCTATTTGTTAGTATCATTGAGATACTATTTTATGGAGTAATAACATTTGTCTAGAAGCCACTTGGAAATATTAGTTTTAAATTGGCTAGCAGGACCATTTTTAAGGCGACTAGGCAGATTATTATACACTAAAATTGCCATACAGAAGGAATTATTTTTATACAAGTCTACTCTGGAACTTGGCAAATAGAGACGGTTCTTGTACCTTGTAGACCTTGGGAAGACATCAGCGTGTGTTTTGAAATATTGCGGATATTGTCGAACGAAAATACTCATCTGCTTAATGTACATACATGGTACCGGCAAAATTTGTGAAGATTTAAAGAAAGGTCTACAGGAGTCCATGTAATGAGATCTGCACAAAACACGCACACACTTTTTTTGGACGATGAGGGCCCTATTTGCTTCGACCGATCTGATAGCTCTTTGTTTTACGTCAGGCCTACATACTCGTAACTTCATTCCCTTCAGTCACCCGCCTGAAGCTCTCACAGTGACATTATTGTACATCTTGTGATAAAAACGTACCACATTTTTAGTCTGTCTCAAATGTCAGTTTACCTGAGTATTAAAACGTGTTTGCAACACGCAAAAATTATACGGACACGAAAACAACTGGACACGGTTGCCTTTTTCTTTTTAATTTCCACCAAACTACCCAGGTGCACATGACTTTTTAGACAGACTCTTATCACCAAATTAACCAATTTTTGAAAATTGTTCAAATAGACAGATCCTTCTCCATTTCGTCATTCCAGCAATGTCTGAGAAGTCTGACCGGCCATGGTCCGTTTAGACGTCCCACAAATTCACAATGCTCGTTTGTACGACTTTTTTCCATCCCCGTAACGTGACCGATCCATAAGAGTCAGATGGAAGACATACCTACATTTCATCTGCAGCTGACTTTCCCTGCTGGCTTATATGTCTCTCCTAAAGTCTTAATCAAATATTTACTCTATCATTGTATTGTAATGTCATAGACTGACTTGTGAGCCCTTGTGGCTGATGTGTTTTACAATAATTCTGATCTAAAATTACTACAGTCGTACAAAATGGAAAGGGGTGAGGAATCAATGACTAATTAACTTCAGAGGTTGCCTGGAAGAGATCGCTTTAAGCGATAAGGCCGCCTTTGTACATATCGTGTTATTATTCCTGTAGCTTTTACTTTTCCTGATTTTGTGTACAATAAAATGTTTTCTATCTATTCTATCTATCTATCAAGGACTTACGGTGAATCCAGGTCTCCAGGTTACACCACATCAACTGTAGGCACTGCACAATTGTTTTTAACCGGCCGGAAAGCGGGTATTTTGATTATTTTAATAGTTTTTTTTTGGAAAACGTAGTGGAGACACAAAGTTCGATGCATAGTTTTTCGGTGAGTAAATGAACGATAGGATAGAAAGAAAGAAAATAATAGAAAAACGTTTATTTGTTGTCTGCAGCACACACGATCGTTCGATCGGATCGTTCTGATTGGTCGATGACTGCCAAGTCTTGGTTGGACCAGGGTTAGAAAGGACAGAAAGCGGGAAATTTGACTGTGCTTTAACACTATCTAAATCCGCATTCAGAAATTGAATGACTTTTAAGTTAAATCACATTACGTCTTACTCATCAAAAGATTTGCCGCAAAACTTTTCCGTATGATGTGTGGCTACTAGGGTTGCCACCTTTTTTTGGGACGAATAGAGTATTTTTTCATTTCGGTAGAACAAAAATAAAGTACACAGCATAAAAAAGAATACTTATTAATTTTTACTTATTTATCTTTAAAAACATATCTTTTGTTACTTTTCGCAACATTTAACAAATATTTGTCTTTCTTGAAGATAGTTACAGCCTCTTTGCAATCAAAATTTTTAATAAAAATATATGATCAGCTCGTTTTTATTTCAGTTTAAGGTAGCTTTGTTCCTTTCGTCTCTCCAGTTCACATTCATAAAGGAGAGAACTCTCTCAGTGAACGCTGTAGTGGCAGGCACAGACAAAATATATGAAATGAATTTGTATATATTTGGAAAATCTTCACAGTTTTGTGGCTTTGGATACCAATTTATTTAGTCTCTTATGAGTAACAAGCCAGTAACAGTCAGAGTTACGTAAATAGAGTATTTTAGCGTACTTTATTGGTATCGTAGATTATAAAGTACACCTACACGAAAAAGAGGACAATACTCTATTTTAGAGTACGGGTGGCAACCCTATGTGTGGCTACTAACAAACGTTAAAGGAAATCCTATAACGGTAATCCCATACCTATAAGCATCTATAAGTCCTTAGCAACTTGCATCAAGCATTTAACACAAAATTGCACTCATTAGTGCATTTGCAAGCTATTTTTAACCTCACTCACTTACAAACTTAACCTAAACTCTTAAACTCTACTTAACTCCTAGAACATAAGATGTATTTTAGTTCTTAAGGACTGAATTTGGTTGTAGACTAGACGTGGCGCCTACAACGGTTTTATAGATATTACTCAACGTCAGTTAAAGGAAATTAGACTTAAAAGCCTTTGAGTAAACTAATTTGCGGGTTAGTTTAAAAGTTGAACGGAGTTAATGAATTTACGAAGAGACATCAACTTTATAAGAGGGAGAAAAATATGGCGGAGATTTGGCTCCGTCAGCAGCCTACTCTAGTCCACTGCTGGACTTGGGCCTCTCCCAGGGCGCGCCATTGAGCCCGATCTTCGGCTGCAAGCCACCTTGCGCAGATCGTCGCTCCGTCCCACACTACGTTTGCCCAAACGCGGTCTCCACATCAGAACTCGTCTACCCCAGCGGAGATTTGGCACAATGGTGCGCCTTTTGGAGAGGTTCAAGTCTAGAATAGACTGATAATGAAGGTTTTGAAGGTGGTATGACTTTGTGCAGAGTCAGCCGGGTGGTACCACCAAAGTTCAAAATCAAATAATTTATTTGCTAAAATACATATTTTCTATGTATATGTATATTTGGCAAAAAGGGGGGAAAGTCAGCAAATACTGACATACTCGGGTACCAAATATGCAGCGGTGTTTTTCATTTCACCCCTTATCCCAAGATGTTAGTGGGAGCGATAGTGATGTGGGTAAAAAAATTAAAATTAAAAACTAAAAATCAAAATGATTAAATACTTATGTGACGAATTTAGGTAAGAATTTGCCAAAAATAATTAAAAAAATTGCATTAAAAAAAGTTCAAAGTTCAAAAGTTCAAACGTTCAAAGTACAAAAGTTCAAAGTTCAAAATTTCATAGTTCAAATGTTTTATTGCTGATTAGAAGTTACATGGTTCTTATCATTAATAATTTGATCAGCTATAATCTACCTTGTAAGGCAAGCAATATTTATTATGGTTACAAACATAGGTTAGGTTAGGTTAGGTGCTGGCGAAGTCGCGTTCCCGCGGTTTCGCCGTCAGGCGGTGCACCGGGGGGTTTTTGGCCGGTAAAAATCCGGCATAACCTCTTCGTCTCCCCCTTGCGGCGAAGAGGTAAGCATGAGCGTTTCCCCTCGTAAAAAAAAAGGTTAGGTTAGGTGACCATTTTACCTATTGGTAAGAAATATCAGAAATATCTAGGGTAAGAGAGCCAGCAACGTAGTACCGACACGTGAGGCACTCAAAGTCCTTAAGGTTAGCAACGCATCAAAGACTCTCTATTATATTTCATAGTATGGTTAACTTACCATCGACTGTCCCGTTTGCTCGTCTGTGTTCCTTATACAATAAAAAAGATCTTATGATCGGAGATTTTATGAAAATGAGCAACATACAGAGATTCGTGGCGCTCCCTCTCTACCTTTCCGCAAGGAACATAGGGTGAAGTTATGTATGTATGAGCAACATACGAAAACATGCATCATTTCAAGACATTATGGTAATATAATAAATGACCTAAAAGGAATCTAGAACTTTATTAGGTCGCAAATTGCTGCAACCTTAATACATTTATGCCCTAAACAGAGTTATCTAATTGATTTATCTTAGCAACGCCTATTTTATATGTGCTAAACACTTTATTTTTCAGACAGAATCGAAACTCATGTGATAACATAAAAGCTACTAATCTAACCTAACCTTGGTACAAGTATCTTCAAGAACCAAATAGGAATATGTGCAAAATTTTAAGTGAATGTGAAACATACGAGAGACTAAATAATTATTAGCTTGTAGTAACATAATTTGGATCATCGGTATGTTAGAGATTAGGGTTGTTACGGTGGTGGTTTTACCGGAACCGGAGTCGAAACCGAAGGTTTTAAATTTGATTTATCGGAGTCGGAACCGGAGGCGGAAGTACGGGAGACATGTTCAGAAGAAGTTCAAATTTTAATTTTAATACATAAATGTATTCCTACACTATTTAATAAAATGTTGATATTTGAATATGTTTGCTCACAAATCTTCGGTATAACCTCCGATTCAAAATTATCGGCGCCGAAGTCGGAGTCGGAGGTGTAAAATCAAACGGAAGTTCCGTCCTTTCGGAGTCGGAGTCGAGGCTCCGTAACATCCCTATTAGAGATCAGTATGCTAGAGACAGACATAAAAGTCCCTTTTGGTGTAACAATAATCATTTTTCTTGAACTATAAAGGCACTATCATCAAACCTTTGGTACTTATAAATAAGTACTACTCCCAGGAGCTATATTTTTCCGAAACAGTCTTCTCAATTTCTTTGGAAGCATTCGGTCTCCCGACTCTTTTGTCCAAAATGACCTTTAGTCTATTGTTGGCGAGGTCGTTCAAGTGGGTGGACTGTACATTGTATGTATGGCCTTACTTAGCCGAATGGAAAGGTTTTTTGGGGAATTAGGAACGGCAACGCGAAGTTATACTCTGATTTGAATGTATAACTTATACCGTGATCTTAATAAAAACCCTGTCATGAGGGTGCCACTGGTACTTTTATTATCTTGAGATCGTGGGCGTATGAGTCTTCTGGGGGTAGCCTACCCGAAACCAGAAGGCTATAGGCTCCTTCCTGTAAGCTGTACAGCGTCCGTGATGCAAATCATCTTTAAGGAACAGGAAGGAGTATAAGGTAAGGGGTGAGCATAAAATATCCCTGAGGGTCGAAGTGCCGCTGGGATTATCCCTGTCATAAGATAATATCTTGAGATCGTAATGAAAAAATGGTTTTCATATTTCTGGTCGTGCTTTAAATACCATACCTTACCTTACCATACCATACCTTACCATACCATACCTCTTTCTCGAAATCATTACCTACGCCCGAAGGTAGCCTGGAAGAGATCGCTCTTAGCGATAAGGCCGCCTAAATTGTACTTCACTATTTCCTTTTCTATCTTTTGTTTGTTGTTTTCTATTTGTGCACTAAAGTGTATTTTACTTTACTTTACTACCTTACCATAGAGTAAGTTAATGTTGATGAAGTAATCCGCCACAATGTACCTACTACATATCTATTTATCAGAAGTTGCCTCTTGAAGAAGTATTATAATTAAAAATAAGTATTTACTTGAAATATTTTTAAATACATATCTTTTGGAATTATTTTTCTCGCTTTTAATTATTTTTAAGTATGGTCTTCAAATTCTGTGTGCATCGTTTCAAAAAGAAGACAGACACGTCCATAATTCGGGTATTGCCTTCTATTTGCTTAGAAATGGATGTGAATGGGACAAAGACGAGACATCTGCCTTTTATATAGATCAGATTCGTACAAATCAATGTAGTGAAAAAAAAAAACAGTGGACACACTCTGTGATTGAATGCCGATAACAAAGAAATGCTAGGTAAAAAATATTTGAGTCTCCATACAAATTATTCATTATATACGAGACGTATTTAATTCTGTGTACTTACGTTTGTCTCGTAGATTGTGGCAAAACCGTGCACCATACACCGTACACCGCAGAGCAAGTATGGAAAAAATGCCGGTGAAAAATTAAAATATATATATATATATGTTACGTGTTTTGATGCACATAACTAAATACTACAAAAGTAAAAACTTTCTGTTTAGTTATCGAGAAAAAAGAAGTGAAAATTCACCTGAAATCAGTTTTCATACAAAATTGTACGGAGAAAAAATAAAAGTGTCCCGTTTCAAACGAAAAAGAAATATGCTTTAGAAACCAAAATTATAAACTATATCTCCATAGAAACTAAAATGTCTATAGTTTCTAAATTATGAAGCTTCAAAAAAATGCAAAAACCTGTTATCTAAAAATTCATTTAAAAAAAGATATTTAAGATACTGAAATGACTATAGGAATATATTGTCCATCTATTCTTCATACAGAGGTATTTTGTTCCGTTGAGGTATTCAGCTCCGCTGCCCTTCCTCGCACTCTCTAGAAGTTAGAGAAGTTCTTTGATGAGATGAGGAATTTCTTTATAGGTATTGTTACACCTATATTATATCCCAATGTATTCCTCAGTACTTACAGCAAAGGTAGTGTCTAACGACGACGGAAGGAAACCATAGCATTGCGCGTGGGTACTTCCCATTGCGTTTCCTGTACGTCACTCGACTATAATAAGCTTTGGTCAAGGTTCCGGTGACACAGATTACCGAATAGGTGGGTAGGGACTTCGGTCCAATCAAAGATGATTTTCGGAAAAGTAGATTTTTTTGCCTAAAGTGTGTTTGGTCAAGGGTAATTCATTCATACATCTGTTTACGATGACATGAAAACCACGACAGAATTGGATGTAAAGTGACAAACATTTTATTAATCGTGTGCCAAACTGTTTAGAAGAATTTTAGAACAGAAGGTGCTATTTTTTTCACGTAGTACTATACTTATAACTTACTCCAGTTTTATATCGAAACTGAATCCTCCCGTACAGTAAAAGTAAAATACACTTTATTGTACAAATAGAAAACAACAAACAAAAGATAGAAAAGGAAATAGTGTAATACAATTTAGGCGGCCTTATCGTTAAGAGCGATCTCTTCCAGGCAACCTTCGGGCAGAGGAAATGATTTCGAGAAAAAGGTAGTAGGTGCAATCATTATGGAAAACGTTAAATAAGATAATTTTATTTAAATAGTAATGAATTATTTTTTACTTCAAGTAAATTATTATTTGTAATTTATAAATCTTATTTTTATTTACTTTTTAACAATATAATATAACACTGAAATAAAACTAAAGCTAAAACTAAACTAAGGCTAAGAAAACCAAAGATAAACAATTTGGGTTAAGTCCCCCACATCCGGCAGTGTACCCAAGAGACTGGCTGCGTTGCCCCGTTGGATAGCTAAGCTAATCCGCTGGGCCAAGTAGGAGCCAGATCTTGGGTCTTTTGACGCGTCGACCAGGCGCTTTGCGAGGTCCTTGAAGACGCGGTGCGCTCCCGGGCCCCAGGGTCCCAATGTTTCAACCCCAAACGGCTCAAATATGTATGTTTCACCCAGATTGGTATATTTGCGCCGTTTGAGGGTATTAATTTATTTGTAATACAAAATACAGTTATACGTATACCATACAATACTAATACCCTATGAAAAAATAAAGATAGAGTTGCTTACTCATACTCTTCGACACCACTCGAAAAGTCTTTTCAAAAGACACAATCACAATCCTGTTTGTTCCGAACTTAACTCATTCAGAGCTATCATTACCGTCCAATTCCCGTAGTAAATTAGCTTTATTGCCACCAAAACAGGCATAAATCACGCCTAAACCTTAGGGTCCTATTGACCCAAGTTAATCGTCGTAGGGTTGAATTAAACATTCATCGGACCAGCACACCCATGGTGTGGGTTTTTTATGGCGTCGTAAAGTGATCGTAAAGGTGTGAAATCAGTGCTTGATTCGTGTTACATTGGCTTGATGGGGTTTGGTGTTTTTAATTGTATGTTAAATCATTGTGAAGATGCTGTAAGTTGTCTTGGAGGACTAGGAATTCCTGTATTAATTAATCAAGGACTAAGATTTAGATCGTTTAACTGTCCGTGGTATCAGGCAGTCCCACTGGTTAATAGTTTGCCGGATGAATTAAAAACTATAGATAATGTAAATATTTTTAAGCGTAGCTCTTAGTGAGCTCTACTTGTTGAAAAGTGTTGCTACTCGATATAAGACTTATAAGTTATTGTTTGCTTAGAATGTGACATAACTAACATTGCATAATTTATTATTTAACGTCATTAAATACTTAGTTTGACATTTGTAGTTATTAATTTTTTAATTAATCGTCAGGTTTTTTTTTTAAATTTTAGCATGTGATTATTCAAAATAAAATAATACTAAAATAACACTAAAATAAATGCTTAAGCTAAAATTACAAAATACCTAACTATTTTACAAGTAACAGACCTGGCCCAGGTCGCTCCCGACAGGGAGTGTCCCGAGGAGGCTGGCGGCGTTGCCCCGCTGTATGGCGAGGCGTATACGCTGAGCAAAGTAGAGGCCAGCCTTCTGGTCCCGGGATGTCTCTACGAGGCGCTTGGCTATTTCCCCGTAGCGACAGTGGGCTCCAGGCCCTCACGGCCCCAATGTCTCCACCCCGAACGGCGCAAATATGCAATCACCACCCAGTTTTATCTTCAGTTTTTGATTCGCACAATGTATATTGTTTTTCGAATAAATTAATTGATTTGAATTGAATGTTGACCGATGAGACATCTACTGAGTCAAATGTTTTTAATGCTTACGAGTAATGTCTGTACTGTATGATTAAAGTAGCACCTATTTTAAAAGTGCTTCATTATTTTATCTATTTTGAGTATATGGCCTTTTATTGTTGTTGGTTCTAAATAATGTAATCTGTCCTCTTTTTACAGCCAATCACAGGTCCTGGAGATCTATTCCACTAAATACAACGTAACTAAATATAATCTAAACTGCATCGTTATGACGTGTTTCGTTTGCTACTATCCACTAACGATCCAATTTCAGTTAAGTTCCAATCGAGTCAACGATCGATCGAACAGTAACGTATTTGTGCATTCTAATAAAACGTCTAGTTTATACTGAATCGAAGTTGAACGGTAACAAAACGCTTCAACTGTCAAATATAACGATTTAACATAAGTTCCTCCTAAGGTTCTTTTGCCCGATCGATGGTAAATCGAAAGGTGGCAGTGGTAGAGTTATACGTCAGCAGAATGCGATTTGGTGTCCAAATAGAATTGGAACGAAAACTAAATTGAGATTGGATAGAAATAGAACTACAAACGTTATAATTTAGACGAATTGGGTCTGATCAGAAGAACTTACGTCAATGACCTCTAGGAATTTTTCAAATATTAGAGTAAAAGTTTCTTGCAGCAGCCACTCAGGCCGTTAGCGATTCGTTTCACCTGTAATGTCGCAATACTGGAGCATCACGTATCTAGTTACTAGTTACTTGTAAGTACGGTCGTAGTGCCACGAAAAATGCGGGCATTGAAGCGGTTCAGAGCTCGATAGACTAACAAATGCGAACCCAGATCGTTTCATTCTACGAGTAATGGTTGACTAACGTCAAGGACCTTTTAACCACTGGACCAGAAATACTCTTACCCTCTAGTGTCAGATCTTCTTCAATGTAGTGCATCGCTAATGTCATAGTAAATAGAAAGAGAGAGTGCCATATACGCGACAAACGCCATAATAGTGTACAATAAACTGTTTATATCTATCTATCTAGTCTCCTCCTCCTCGCGTCGTTATCCTCAATGCTGAGGGTCGTGACCACCTTTAGGTATCACCTTGTGGCGGATGATCTTCCTCCATTTATTTCTATCCCCGGCGGTGTGGATAGCATCGTGAATTGTAGAGTCAAGGGTGGTGCGGATTTGGTCGGACCAGCGCATCGGACTACGTCCTCGAGGCCTCTTCCCTTCCATTTTTCCGGTAACAATAAGTTTTTCGAGGTTGTCACTGTCTTTCCTGGCAATGTGACCGAAATATTCGAGAATTCTCGAACACTCGGATCTATCTATTGCACACATGGAAAATCTTTGCGCGAAGTAGAGTGTAAAGATGTACGATAGATGCCGTGTAGAATATTTGTATAAATCGGAGTTATGTGTGCATTCCCTCCCCCCAAAAACCAGTTGAACGAGTTTTCATACATTATGAAGTACATTTCGGGTTCTAGCAGCGAGCGGCCAATGCGATAATTCAAAAATCAAAACACTAGGTAAAGTGCGTGCCTCACTCGCCTCACTTTACAATTTATTCTAGCGTTGTCCCAGTCTGATTTCGCAAGATCCGCTTCCCGCCGGCTTACTGGCCACATTCCATAGCTCGATAGACTATGACAAATGATAACCGAGATCGTTTCACTCTAAAAGTAAGTAGCCTACGTGCCTCAGAGCGTCGGTGGTACAGTGGCTAGGGCACCGGACTCCCATGCGGTTTCCGGGTTCGAAACTGTGCTGTGCCATGTACCAATGAGTTTTTCGTATTTTTCAATGACTTACGTACATTTACCGACTGCTCTAACGGCGAAGGAAAACATCGTGAGGAAACCTGCATACTGAGATGACCAGTGTGTAAAATGGGGTAGGCACAAAAGATCCTCAAGGGTCGAAGTGCCGCTGGTAATTCCCGGCCCACTATCATAAGATAAGATAAAAAAACCTACGTGCCTCACACTGTAATTTTACTCTGATTCATCTGATTTTACAAAATCCTCTTACCGCTGGCTAAGAAAGAAGTACAGTACCGATAGGCACAAACATGAGTGGCTAACCCTAAAGGGGTTAGAACACTCTAAGAAATTCATTGGGGACAAAGTCACAGGCTGGAACAACCAGATCTGGGGGCTGAATAGACGTCAAGTGCGTCTACTGGTCGGTGCCTTCACCGGTCACTTTAGCACCAATGCCCACCTACACAAGATGAAGCTGACTGACAGCACATCTTGCAGAGCCTGTGGTGAACAACTGGAGACCGTTTCACATCTCCTATGTGAATGTGACGCTTTCTGCTAGGCTCTGCCTATCCGGACCCAAGGGAATTCAAATCCCTCCCACTAAGACGCACAGTCTTGCTCATGCATGACATATTCGGTGAAGTGGTCAAGGGATAGGTACAAGGGGTTGAACACAAAAGATCCCAATGGGTCGAAGTGTCGCTGGGATCCCCGGACCCCATCCAAAGATAAGATAAGATACCGCTGGCTTACTGGCCAAATTCCAGAGCTCGAAAGACTGTGGCAAACATAATCTTTTCATTCTAATGTTAAGGCCCGTGCCTCACTGTAATTTTTCTCTAGCGTAGACTCCGCCTGTGATCCGTTTACCGCTGGCTCCCTGGCCACAAGACTGTGACAAATGACATCTGAGATCGTTTCGTTACGCAATCGGCTCGTGGCTGGCTTGCAATTTGACCGTAGAAAGCGTACAAATAAGAATTCCTAATAACCAATATTATGTTAGAGCGTCGGTGGCACAGTGGCTAGGACCGTCCGGTCCTAGCATTTTGGCGCTTTATCATTTTTTCCTTTCCAATGACGATATTGTTTTTGTCTTATAAATACATACATAGATAAACTCACGCCTGTTTCCCGTAGACCCCTACGGGAAATGGCAGGCAGAGACTAAAGATTTCCATCAGAGCATCGGTGGCACAGTGGCTAGGACACCGGACTCCCGTGCGGGAGGTCCGGGTTCGAAACCGTGCAGTGCCATGTACCAATGAGTTTTTCGTATTTTACAAAGAAAGAAATAAAAACTAAAAAATAATAATAATTATAGCTGAGTTTGTTAAGCCCAAGATATAGATCGTTATTTTCGGTTTTAATATAGAGCGTCGGTGGCGTCGTGAGTAGGACGTCGGACTCCCATGCGGGAGGTCCGGGTTCGAAACCGTGCAGTACCATGTAGCAATGAGTTTTTCGTATTTTTCAAAGACTTACATACATTTACCGACTGCTCTAAAGGTGAAGGTAAACATCGTGAGGAAACCTGCACACTGAGATGACCGGTGTGTAAAATGGGGTAAGCACAAAAGATCCTCAAGGGTCGAAGTGCCGTTGGAATTATTCCCGGCCCGAAATCATAAGATAAGATAGGATGTATAGAGATTTCTAATAATGTTGCTATATTAGACTTGTGATCACAAGGTTTGTTGCTTCGTAATCCAGCCCAGGACATTCAGGACGGATCCTGAACAGTTTCCTTTTAATGCAATTTATCCTTTCTTCTAAAACCTCAAACAGAACAGTCCAAGAGTAAGATAGTTTTGTAGATTCATGGCTTCTTTAAAATGTAAATATTCTTTTTAGAGCTATGACAGACAGATAAAAAAAAACAACAGATAGAATCTTGCAACTGACAAAGATGGAAAAAAAAACGATTATCTAGAATCTAAACTAAAGGTCACATTCTTAGATTTGATAGCGGTAACAGAAGGTCAAGTCATTCCTTACATAAGTTATTTGCGAACCATTCAATATTAACAAGACTGTAATGCTAATTTTGCGAACGTAAAACGTTTTACAACAAGCTTATTTAATAGAGATAACATTATTCAATTTTAATAAGATAATACTTACCAATTTATTTCAGCTTACTTTAGCAAGTCATGATGAGCTCAAGTTTTTTCTTACTTAATGACCTATACAGAAACTGCTTTTGGTCACGAAATACTTACCTACCTTTTTTTATTCTTTTTTTTTAATTCTGTTTAATTTAGGGATTGTAATCATAATTGATTATGTTAATCCCATCGTGCATATACTAAACCTAAACTAATTACAATTACGTTATAAATTACTTTTACCTAAACATATAATAGAGCATTCTAGCTGCACTAGAAATTGGATCAGCTAAAATGCTCTGAAATATACCAACATCCAATAAATTTAAACCATAATGTCTAGGCACTTGCTCTCTTTTTTTTGCGTATTTTACTTAGGTATTTGCGAGTTTTTGTTTCAGTACTTTGTCAATAGATACAATGGATCATTGTAACTTAGAACAAAACTTATTGGTACCTTTTTATTAACAGGGGGAATTCTTCAAAGATATCCGTTCTCCTGTGGAAGAGAGACAGGGTTATGTGTGATATTTACCGAATAAAACCCCTTCGGTATTTAGGGGATTTGTTTGCAAATTAATTTACTGGTGATTTATTATTTTTTAGAGCGTCAGTGGCACAGTGGCTAGGGAACCGGACTCCCATGCGGGAGGTCCGGGTTCAAAACCGTACAGTGCCATGTACCAGTGAGTTTTTTGTATTTTTCGAAGACTTACGTACATTTACCGACTGCTCTAACGGTGACGGAAAACATCATGAGGAAACACACACTAGGATGACCAGTGTGTAAATGGGGTAGGCACAAAAGATCCTCAAGGGTCGAAGTGCCGCTGGATTATTCCCGGCTATATTATTATCTTATGATATATCTTATATGGTATCATAAGATAAGATACTGGTGATTTTGTTGATTAAAATGGTGTAGTTTTAATTAACAAGTATCAGCAAAGGTGAACTGTGTGGAACTCTTCAGATAGAGTTCTCGTTAGTGGTTTGTTGTGATTCTACAATGGGCCATGAGAATTCGACAGCTTCATGACTGGTCAAAGTGTATTGACTGATTATAATATATAACTTGTCATAGGCATACTGTTTTTTCCAACCTTTCCGCCATTACGTGAATAGAATAGAAATACGTTTATTTGCTGTCTGCAGCACACACGCAATTCCACTTGTATATAATACAATAATATATAAGTGTATACATATACATATATACTATACAATATATTCTTAAACTAAATTAATAATAATGCACGGCATGCTGCAGCACCAAATAGGCCTCAGCTCAGCATAATGTCATACTCTAGAGTAATCTAGAGCATGGCGCTGATATTCTGCTTTAGCCGGTCGAGGTCGGACGCGGAAACCAAGCAACGTTAATCTAGATGTAATGTAAAGTTGTGTGCTGTAATGGTAATGAAATGTGAGTATATATACGAATAAGTAAATAGATGATAACTAAATAAACTAAAAGGTAAGACGAGCTGGACATACAATTTAAAAAAAATAGATATTAGAGAAGAATGAATTGAATGCATTTGTGACGATTTGACTGTGACTATTATACAATGTACATTTGAACTAATACATTACAAGAATACGCTGCCTGAATACTGTGTAATTGGCTAAATCGTAAAGCAGATAATATTCTGCGCCTCGGAAGCCATATTAAAAGAAAAAGAAGAAAGTTGTTGTTGTTTTTTTTAAGGCAAAGGGAACTGAGCCCATACAGCCATGTCTGATGTAAACAACTCTTGCAAGTCTTCATTAAAATGCTGGTGTGACACATTTCAATGCTATCTGGGAGAATCTTCCACGCTTCTGCACCATCCGAACCAAAGAAGAAGGCGTCCCGGACGCAGTATGGCTCTTCAAAATCCAGCCAAGTACGGATCGGGCTGCAGCGTCTTATTTGACTTTACTTCACTGTCCCACACATTAATCACATTTAGTAGACGTTCTTCGAATAAAAAACACCATTCTTACTTGAAAAGCACTACTGTAAAACAATTTGCACAACAATGAAAAAAAAGCTGGTGTGGACGCCACAAAAGCGCGGGAGAAACTCCAAAAAGAAGAAAGAACCCCCTCGATGGCTTACCACAAATTAAATGAGTAGATAGTCTATGCTGCAACATAGATTATGTAAAACTTTAAAAAAAAAAAACTTATTTCTATCTATAATCATTATTTTAAAATGGAAATCTGTAATTCGCAGTATGTTTTATTAATGGACTTTTTTAATATAAAAATAAAACTTATTTTATTTTATTTTTATCCAAAAATCTGGTCGACGTCTAAATATGTAATAAATAAAACTAAATAAAACTTTATAAAAACCGAAATCTAGTTTAAATCTCTACAGTACTAATCATAAGATCATCTGATAATTTTTTTGATGATAAAACCAATACTTAACTATAAAATCAATTATGTATAACTTATAATGACATTTAATTTAATTTATCCCGTTAGCATTTATTACTATTATAATTTATTATAATCTCTTATTTAATATTGCGGTGCCCTACTCAGGGTTTCATGTATGACCAGATAATATACATTTTTAAGACCAATTGTAACACATGAAAAGCAATAAATGGTATGAGTAGTTACCCTGTAAGAGGTCAATCAAGTTACAGGTGTTATAGGTAGAGGCTGTATGACAAACTAGTTGTAGTCCGTTTAGATAACAACAAGGAAGTAACTGGACACCGGTGAAAGTTATATTTGCAAGTGATCGATACACGATACGTTATTTGCGTTCCTTATGTATGTACTTACAGTTTACGTAAGGCGTAGGAAGTCGCAACTATTTACTATAGGGTATTTGAGAAGTATCAAATATTAAATACATTTAATAAAAATAAGAAAACAGACATAAATTGATGGGTAAATGTGAAAACAGAATTAAAATTCGATGAAAAATAAAATAGCTACAGGCAATCAAAAATCAGACGGTAGAAAGAGACGGCAATGGATAATTGTGACGTCACTGTTATGTAGCGTCACTGTCAAACAGGTCCTTGGCTCCATAATAAGGACTGTTTTGCTAGAAATGGACAGAGCATCCCCCCACTACTAACTTTAACCGTTAATATAGCTAATGTTAGTTGAGATATCGATAAACTGATTTCAGATCCATCTTCAGGATATCCATGTAAGTTGGTTGATGCAATAAAAAAGAAGTCAAATAGACTATTATTGTTCTAATTAATTCTAAGTACCTAGTCTGTACGATCCGTTTTTCAAAAAAGAATTTTTACAAATATACATAGTTGTGCTTAAAAAAATGGTTAAAAGATTAGTAATATTTTGTCTAGTGCATATCACTAAAGTTATTTGTACACTTTTAGTTTATCACAAAATTAGTTTTTTTAAAGAGTTTAATTACTAAGAATCTGTAGACATTTGGCGCCCTCTATATCTTATTAGCGTAATGCGTTGTACCAGGTAACACTACTCGAGTTTCCTTAGTTACGCTACTCGGCGGTAGATGACCAAATTCTTATACTTCTTGAATAAAAATCCGTAAATTATGTACATTATTTAGAACGGTTTTTTCCTTCTTTTCAGATTCGTTCGTCAACAGCCAAGAATGGACATCATCGCGAGGGGTAACCGAGCTCAGGGTTGGAGTGTTGGGATCCCCAGACAGTGGAAAATCGGCGTTGGTACACCGGTATTTAACCGGGGCGTACATGCAGGAAGAAAGTCCAGAAGGTACGAATAAAGCATTTAATTAGGTTCTATAAAATAAATAGGTATAATTTACGCGGAAGATTAAAATTTAAGACATTATTCAAAATAATTATATCACTATAGCACAGCGCCATCTGTTCGATTAATGATTGTACTATTTCATAGCAGAAAGCACACAGCGCGCAACCAGTTTAGTTTTGTAGCAATTTTATAGATGGCGCTTACACTGAAGAAGTACTGTGCAGGCAAATTAGTTTCATATTGTTTACATAGATGGCGCTGATATGAAAACTGGAATTGTAAAGTTCACTATATTCCCAATAGATGGCCATAGTAGCCCTTGCATAGGGCATTGAACTTATTAGAAAGCAGCGATCCGTGCTCTATGGCTAGTTTACACGTGTTATGTGATTAAGTAGAATAAATTTTAACTATAAGTACTCGAGCGTTCACACATAATTTAGTAAAGTGTTTAGTAAAAACCACAGAGAACTTAAGAAAACTTACTATATTGTACCGTCCAGACGCGGCAAGTAGCAAGACCACGCCCACCGGGGGATCCGCACAGTACGAGAGGGAGGGGGGGTTACTAAACCGAAAAAATAGACTCGTTTCTATTCTACTTGCAACTAAACCACATAATCGTTAACTTGCAACCAAATCAAAATGTTTTTATTGTAAATAAGTATCTTATAGTACATTTTGCAACGTTATTTTTTTACTCTACCACCGCTTCGTAAGGTGCTGTAAGGAAAGAAGCGGCGCAAGAACTTTCAGCAGCACATCCTTTGAAATAAATATATCTTACAATAATTATGAATACAGTCATTATACACAATATGCAGAGCTGGAGCTGGAACGAGTCACTAAACGCATTGTTTACTCGCTTCTATTAACTTAAAATTTATTTAAATACTTAACTACTTTACATGTAAACTAGACTTTACTGGTAAAATGGAAAGGATTATAGTTCTGCGTAGAACTGAACTGGAATGTTTACTGAAGTTCAGCGCACGTTCTACAAATACTTTACCTACGCTTTATAAACAGCAAGGAAGTTTGTAGGTATACTAAATAAGTATTAATAATAACAACGTAAAAAAATTAAATAAATAGATAATTACCTCTATTTATTTATAAGAAACACTAACTACTAACCGAAGAGCGTGTATGAAGCGATTGATGAGTGTGGAAGAAGCGTGAACGGTTTGTCAGGATCGTTGCAGGTGGATATATTTAGTCTCTGCCTACAAAATAAAGAGGCGTGAGTTTATATATTATATGTATGTATTTATAAGACGGAAACAATTGATTACCTACCTTTTTATTAGGTAGGGGTATCATAATACCTAGGTATATGTAGGTATAGGTAAAAAAAGACAAATATATAATTAGGTAAAACAAATATTTGTGATGTGTATTTGTTTTAACAAACTCTACCAGGACCGTGATGATGATGCCTTATCTTATGATAGGGGGCCGGGAATAACCCAGCGGCACTTCGACCCTTGAGGATCTTTTGTGCCTACCCCATTTTACACACTGGTCATCTCAGTGTGCAGGTTTTCTCACGATGTTTTCCTTCACCGTTAGAGCAATCGGTAAATGTACGTCTTTGAAAAATACGAAAAACTCATTGGTGCATGGCACTGCACGGTTTCGAACCCGAATCTTCCGCATGGGAGTCCGGTGTCCTAGCCACTGTGCCACCGATGCTCTGATGGAAATCTTTAGTCTCTGTCTACCCCTGCGGGAAACAGGCGTATCTATGTATGTATTTATGAGACGAAAACAATATCGTCATTGGAAAAAAAATGGCTAAAGCGCCAAAATGGAGGTTTTGGGAAATGAGATTTAGAGTTATTAGATTAAAAAAAATATTTCCCAAATCCTCCATTTTAGCGCTTTAGCGTTTTTTCCTTTCCACTGTTGATACAGGGTGGACCAAAAGTCCGTTAACATTTAAAATGGTTATAAAAAATACAAATGCTACTTTAGTGAAAAACTGTTTATTTAATAATAAAGTAGACAAATTAGGATTTCACTTTTTAAAAATAACATCATTCAAATGTGACCCTTGTTCATCCTGGCACACCTGTAACCTGGAACGGAAATTTTGCATGACCGCCCGACAAGTGGTTGGTGAAATGTTCTGCATTTCCTCGCGTATATTTTCTTTTAATTCCTCAATAGACACTGGGTTGCTGATGTAAACTTTACTTTTGAGATATCCCCAAAGGTAAAAGTCCATTGGAGTTAAATCCGGGCTGCGGGGTGGCCAGTGAATGTCACCTCTTTTGGATATGACTTTTTGGCCAAAAATTTCACGAAGTGCTGCTATAGAGTCATTAGAGGTGTGACATGTTGCCCCATCTTGTTGGAACCAAGAGCTTCGATTAAAGCCTGAGAAGTCCTGTAATGCTGGAGCAAAAAAATTCTGTAGCATCACAATGTATCGCTCTGTATTAACGGTGACGGCGCGGTTTCTCTGATCTTCATAAAAATATGGACCAATGATTCCGCTGGCTGACAATGCGGCCCATACAGTAACCTTGGGCGAGTGTAAAGGTTTTTGGTGCTTCAAGTCCGGGTTAGTGTCACTCCAGTATCTGCAATTTTGTCGATTGACATGTCCATTTAGGTGGAAGTGTGCCTCGTCTGAGAAAAAGATGTTATTGAAGCTCGTAAACCTCTCAAGCACTTCGTTAGCAAACTGCAGTCTCTGAGCAGGGTCATTTGGCTTTAAAGCCTGTACAATTTAAATTTTGTAAGGATGTAAATGTAAATCTTTGTGTAGAATGCGATTTAGAGATGTTCTGGGCACATCTAAAGCACTAGACCGCTTTCGAGTAGAGAGACCAGGTTGTTCTCGAACAGACGCTCGTACACGCTCTATGTTTACTGGATCGCGCGATGTCCTAGGTCGGCCGGATCGTGGTTGACTTAAAGTTGAACCTGTTGTTTCGAACTTCTGTACCCATTTTTTAATCGTTTGAATTGTTGGTGCTTGATTTCTGTTCCGTATATTGTAATGATTACAAAATTTCCGTTTAGCTTCGGTCGTAGAATCGTTGTTTCGATAGTACTCGCGTACGCAAAATGCGCGTTGCGCTCCGCTGAATGACGCCATGGTACTAAATCCCTATTAGTAGCTCTCGCTTGTAGTAACACCCCCCGCGCCAATACCCCGCCCGCGCCGACGCAGCGACCTATTCAAATGTTAACGGACTTTTGGTCCACCCTGTATTATGATTACCTACCTTTGTATTAGGTAGGGAATGGTAGGGGTAAGTATCTTAATACCTAGGTAATAGGTAAAAAAAGACAAATACATAAAGATAAGTGAGTAGGTATGGTGTTTCTTATCCAATTTTATTCCAGAAAATATTGCTGATTAATTTATTTGTGAAGTGGGGACACTTGTTTTAATAAACTCTACCAGGTCTACTTAGTACTACCGTACTAAGTTTGGTGCCTGGTAGGGCGCAATGTTTTTGTGCCCCTTGCGTTTTCTTTTTATTTTATCTAAACATTTATTATTTATTATTGTTAACAGGTGGACGATTCAAGAAGGAAGTGATAATCGACGGACACAGCTACCTCCTCTTAATTAGAGACGAGGGAGGCCCTCCGGAGATGCAGGTTAGTTGTAATCTTGACTTTGTAGTGGTTTATAATCTGTATTGCACGATGTTCATTGTTCACGTCGCCGCACAAGGGTACGTCATCAACGGTAACCCTCGTTTGATGACGTAACCTTGTGCGGTGACGTGAATTGAACATCGTGCAGTCCATAGTTGATATGCCTTTCTTCTGGTAACATGATTGCAGGTTCAGTTCCCGCTTAGTTTTAAAATTTAATGTTACTCGTGGTTTTAAAATTTAATGATGACATTTACTTAATTAGGTATCTATCAAAACAAATCCCTTATATTCATGAAAAATAAAAACACCCAGCAGATACATAGCCCTTCGCCAATATTGTAATAGAGAATCCGTGTTTTTTTTTCTTATATCCCCAATAAGTTATCATCATCAGCAGCCTACTCTAGTCCACTGCTGGACATAGGCATCTCCCAGGGCGCGCCATTGAGCCCGATCTTCGGCTGTTCTCATCCAGTCGTCGCTCCATCTAGCAGGGCGGCGTCCCACACTACGTTTGCCCAAACGCGTTCTCCACTCCAGAACTCGTCTTCCCCAGCGGTTGTCGGTTCTGCGACAGATGTGACCGGCCCACTGCCACTTCAGCTTGCTAATCTTATGAGCTATGTCGACAACGTTTGATCTATGCCGGATCTCCTCATTTCGGATTCGATCCAGCAGAGATACTCCGAGCATAGCTAGTTTCAATTTGTGTTATACCAAAACCAAATGAAACGTTAGTGATTGATATCTTGGATTCAATAGTTCATAAGTTTTGAACAAAAACTACTCCATTTTCTACGACATAAATTGTAAAATCAATAAAAGTCCTGATAAAATATTCAATAATTAACAATTTAAGTGGCATCGCGTGTCATGACATCAATGATACACAAGGATACCGTGAGCTTCACGTTTCTACTCCACAATAAAACCACTGACCTACTGCCGGAGAGAAGACAATTCGTTTCCATTATATTGCTTCTTCTGAAGATTCCCTTCATGTTATTGAGTAAGGGTATTTTTTGTATCTTGACGATTCTTATAAGATCTTGTTTATATGTATTTGTAAGCTATACCAAGTTATAAAATAAATGTTTAAGGACATACAGCTACTGTAGGGGCCGCGTTGGATGATTGATATGCTAAGGTTGCTTTTAAATGATAGAAATTGAATGTCACTTGATAAAAATTAGAATTAAATTAAAATGATGTCTTACCGGCCAAAAACCCCCGGTGCTCTCCTACGCAGCACCGTCTGACGGCGAAATTCTTCAACCCAACCCATCCGTGTCGGTTTTGCTCAAACAAGATTGATTTACAATTAACCCTTAATTTTGTTTTTATGGTTAATCCTGGCGTGTGCCAAATTCTCGTGGTAAATGCCCGAAAAATCTGCCGCTTTTATATCAATCCTTACATTTACCAACTCATGTTGGTAAAACTTAAGATTTACAAGTAAGACCTAAGATTTACAGATGGGGTTTTACAGTAACATATATGTACAATCGGTCCTCAAAAATGCTCGGAAGTTAAGCCCTTCTTTATAACGCTTTTCTATATCCTCTAAGTTAGCAGCGCGTTAAAGACGTCCTAGTAATAATACAGTGAGGTGAGATGTCTACTGTCACACCAGGTCACACCGTATCGTATCCAACAATGGCCATAAACTCAGGACGCTATCGATTTATTCTATAAAAGGGGATTCAACATTTTAATAGATGTACCATGTTATTTACGCCACAGACCCGCGGCTTTTACGAGCGTGTCGTTTCAAATTTACAGGGCGCTTAGCGTTTTTACGATATTTGTGTTCATGTCAAAACGCGGGTTACGACTTTTTTAAAGTTTGTAACAAAACGAGTTTACAAAGTTTTATATCCATTTCGTAACGAAGTTTTCACCCCAATTATATAAAGTTTGTTCCAAAAGTCACTAAGTATAAGCCCTTTTATGACGTGAATGAAGTTCATGATTGACCAGGATACAACAGTACGTGAGGTAGAGAAAAACATACAAAAAATTATTTGAGTTCGTCATTTTAACGAAATATTCAAAATATTCCACATACCGACATAGCGTTTTTTTTCAGACAGACTATTTTAACCAGTATTATTACGTACAAATCCTGATAGATCCCTAGATTTTGAGACCACCAGTCACAAAATTAAGTGGTATTTTACTAATCTTAGCATAAAGCTTCATAACTTTTGTGACTCTTTCTTTATTTAGTACCTAGCTTCATCGTTATCTTCCAACCCCGTAACGCGCAGATCCGTGACGTCATTGCGTGTGTGACGTCAGATATTCATAGCGTTGACCCGAGCTTGCAATAGGACGAGATATTATGCGATCTAAAAATATAGGCGGTCCGGGCGGTGACGCATCTGTGAATTTGTCCCTTGTACTTGAAAGTTGAAGCTATGGGATAAAGGTCATTTTCTAGCAGAAGCCAACTAGACAACCCTTTTCTATTCAAAATTCAATCTGGTTCTGAATATACAATGTTCAGTTTCATCTCTCTCTTCGACTCTCCTTTTGGATTTATCGTATAGTCAGTTATCTTGTCTTATGATAGGAGGTCGGGAATAACCCCAGCGGCACTTCGACTCTTGAGGAACTTTGGTGCCTACCCCATTTTTACACACTGGTTATCTCAGTGTGCAGTTTTCCTTCACCGTCAGAGCAATCGGTAAATGTACGTACGTCTTCGATAAATACGAAAAACTTATTGGGTATATGGCACTGCACGGTTTCGAACCTGGACCTCCTGCATCGGAGTCAGAGGTGTCCTAGCCACTGTGCTACCGACGACGCTCTATATAGTCAGGTAAAAACAGTAAGTAATACTGCAATCAATAAAAAAATTGAGGTTTTCTCTCCTTATAATCAGGATTCACTAAAAAGCTCTATCAAAGCAAGAAACACAGAATTCGTAACCAGCACTTTCTCCTAAAATTATAATTCTCTTGTATGTGCAATCTTCCAAAGACTTCGATTAGATATCGTGCACTTCTTGATACTATTCCCGATCCGGAAACCTTCATTGAAGGTGCAAAACTTTGGCTCATCGTACGTTTCATCGTGAGTATTATAAGGGCTTTATTCGCAGAACGAATAGTTCTAAAATTAGAAAAGGCTTTGCCCATTCGTTCTGGCGGATAAAGCTGCAATTACGCTTGCGACCTACTTCGGGCTTGGACGCAGTGGGGTCGTCCGCGTGGAAATATATTTTTAATTGTTACATTTTATGAGACATAGGATACAGTGCAGCCTGGCCTGAGACCTTGTTGAATTCAACATCGATTTATAGAAATTTAACGTTTTTTAGTTTGTACTCAATATTCATAAAAAATCAAAATGAAAAAGTTTATTTACTTATACAGGGCACAAAAAAGGACCTCCGACTTACAAACTAGGTCGAAAACTTGTATCTTGGAAGTCGGGATTCTGTCGCACTTTCTGTGCAAGCAAATTACAAATTATATTCTAAACCTAAAAGGAATTTGGAAAAGTTAATCAAAAGGAATTTAGTAAAGATAAGGGTGAGAGTGAGTATGAGTGGGGGTGTGTTAGGTTGTGTGGGAGTGTGTAATAAAGTAAGTGTGCATCTGTAGTGTAGGGTGAGTGGGTGTGTGAGTGTGGGAAGTTAAGTGTTAATAATCTGAAGAACGTAATGAGTTTAGTGTATTTTATGTTATATGATTAAAGCCACAGTTTTGTCGTAATCTAAAGAGCGTAGCATTCAATTCAATAGGTTGGTACCTGATAAAATCATAAGTTCTAGTAAGCGGTGAAAATACCGATACAAATTGAGTTTTATTAGAATTTACAGTTTTAAATTTTACTTGATAGGTATCCAAATTACTCCAAGTCCAAGGTGAAATTCTACTTGCTATCCAAAGTACCTAAAAGTTTTTTTTTTCGTAGCCACGGTTTATTTTCGCACAAAATACTCATACAGAGTGAGTTTCATTGAAAATCAAAATTAAAATTCACACTTAACTTGATACGAGTATCTATATTATTACAAGTTGAAACTTTCTGATATTCTACTTGCTTTGCTACTCTTATTCTGTGAGTCTCTAAACATTTCAATAATCAAAATCACGCTTTATTTTCAGATTTGTAATAACCAATCTAATCAAACATTCTCTAAATAGAGGCTCTACGAAGAATTTGTCCAACTGGGTACAACAGGTTACTTTATTATTTTCACGCCATACCTCACTATCCTCCTACACATACCTTCTCAAACTACCCTCGTCTGCACATTTGCATCACACAGCCTCCTATTCACTGCGTGTCCTGTCTAGGGTTGTAATCATGCTTGATCCACCTGCGGATGTTCTGCCCTCATAAAAATATCAAACTTTCGCGACTTCTACAACCACAAATAAATGTTTATACAAAATTAATTTATTCTTAATTGAAATCATATCGAAATTAATTCTTAAATTATTCCAATATTATACTTCAAAAATAAATGTAAAATCCTTTTCAAGAGCCGAAAATTATTCTTATTATCCGAGTATAGTTAGACTTAAAAACGTCAATCACATGTTATCATATTCTCCATCTCTTCGCCACCTCAGCTCCCTCCGCTTTTATGTAAATTCCTGACCTCCGTATCCGCAATCCGCAACTTTCTGCATCCGCACAGATCCCTCAACCCTGTTCCTGCCCATAGTGCAAGCACGGCCGGTAATTGCACAGCTCTGACCCAGTTCCACTCGGGAACTCCTAGGCCTAGGCGAATATTGCAGCTTTTTTCAAGCTCCCACTAAAATAAGGAATATATTTTGTTACCTAGCGGAACCTTTACATTGGAAGAGATGTAATTACTGAGATGAGATTTACACCTCAGTCAGAGAAACGAATTACACCGTTTGCATAATTCGTCTTTTGATGTGTGTTTCGTGCCGCTCCATTCTTTCCTACAATCCCGAAGCGATGTATGTACATTATGTCCCCAGGTACTCCCCATACAAACTATCCCTCAAATCATACAGACAGCCAATTTGTGTAATTTGTACCGACTACTATGAAACATAAATGAGTGGCTTTCCCCTGAAAAGGGTACATCACAAAGACGAGTTGATGAATAAGTGATAGGCAAAGCCTGAAAAGACTACTTGAGTAGGGTGAGCGGCAAAGACTAAGTAATGATGTGGTAGTGTCAAAGGTGATACATAATAAATAATTCGTTACGTTTATTTCAGTTGAGGGTCTATGAATATTAAAAGAGTGGAAAACCATAGCAAGCTAAGGCGCCCCGCCTTATATTTCAAATTCCATCTACAGCCGCCAATTAAGATTAAAAATTACATAACTAATAAAAGTATGTCCATCTGCCTGATACAATAGGGTATTAACACTTTTTTAAATTGTTTAAATCATAGCCATTCTTTACTAGTTTTTATTTTATTTCCATTCCAATAAAGTTGCAAAATAGTTTTAAATTCCCCCGAAAACGCTGGTCGCCATGATAGTTTTGCTGTGACGTCACTATCAATTAAATAAACAAACAAAACAGAACTGATCCTACATTCGTTGTGTTATTTACTCGATAGTGACGTCACACTTGACAGCGTCATGGCGGATAGCGTTTCACCGTGTTTCAGGTCACGTGATTTTTTCACGTGATTAAAAAAGGGCGATTTTAAACTTAAACTTTAACTATTTACATACTATTTTTGTTTCTATTTCTGTTTCATCTGTTATATCAATACAGATTTAAAAAGGGCGATTTTAAACCTAAGTAATTAAATTAAAATCGTGATTTCATGATCGGAAATCCTGTTTCCATTACTTGAACTATCATATTTACATACTCTCATAATTTATTGTTCCTGGTGTCAAGTAGCCATCACCCAAAGGTTGCCTGGAAGAAATAGCTTAAAGCTATAAGGCCGCCAATTGTATTTGTATGTTGTATCTTTTCTTCTGTTCTGTATTTTGTCCTGTGTGCAATAAAGAATATTTATATTGTATTGTAGTCCATTGTCTTTTATACATGTAACAGGGTTATTTCATGCCTTTTAGCAGCGACCGATTTAGAAGTTGATCGATTATGATTAGCTTTTATTGTCCTGTTTTCATACAACAGGTACAATGTGTTTTGATTATTATCTAGTTTTAATGATTGGAAATAAACGTAGCAATTATTTTGATTGGTTATTGTGTGGCATCCCTAGTAGTTACTAGAGAAACATCAATCAATAAGTAATAAATACTTGTTTGAAATTTGAATGGCTGAGTGTTGGTCTGCTCTATCTATCTTATTATTTTATTCAGTGTAGGCAAAGAGAATGGAGTACCATGTATCTATGCCCTGGCATTTCACTAAACCCACATTTGACCTTTTAGGGTTTATCATGTTCAAGGTACTTCTGCAGGGTCTTCAATGATACTCACAAATTAGGTTAATCGGGAATATATATTTAAAATCAAGTTTACATAGTGACGGCTTAGGAACGGCTTAACCGCGTGCCTTAACTTAAATTGCTGACATCGGAAGACACACTGTAGAACACAATGTGCATTGTGTCCATACACTGTGTCCCTACAACCTCAATCTCGCCTGATGGTAAGCGAAGATGAGGTCGACGATGGAACATGCGGGTTTAGTAAATGGTTGCATTACTACTTTTATTTTAAAGTTTAGTTTATAACATTTACAAATAAAGGTACAATAGGAATAGTCTCTAATAATTTCTACTGTACCTATACTTTATAAAAGAAATTTATTCTTAACTATAAAGAAAGTAATTAAGAAATAATCTTAAACTGCATCCATTTCCTAATGAGAGTAATCACAGGAAAACTAGAAAAAGCAAAAATTGCGGACAAGCTCAATCAAATCATTCCCTTCACTAATTGGCGGAAGGCAGCCGTAAAAACGTCGACCAGCATTTTGTTCTTCGTTCGCCTTGATTTACACGTTGCTTGCTATCAATAAAAACTACCCGCACTATTTTTTTATATTTTTTATTATGACCCCTCATTCACTTTCGTGTTTGCAAAATCGGAACTTAAGAGTTTAGTGTCATTTTGAGGCCGTAGATGATAACAAAACTTTTATACTAATTGTAGTAATCTTCTTATCTTATGATAGGGGGCCGGGAATAACCCAAGCGGCACTTCGACCCTTTTTAAAAAAAATCTTTGTTTCTTGAGCTTAGTCGCCTGTGCGACTATACCGCTCGGTACAATTTATATACATAAAATTATAGGTTATATAAATAATGTATACACAATTTATATACATTATTTATATAACCTACCTACTCGTAGATTTCACTAATTTGTACAGTGCCTTGGCCGAATCCGATAAGGGAAAGGCCAAGGCGCTGTTACAGCCCCCCATATCCCATGCATTAAAAGATATTTTTAAAAATGTATCTCGCCTGAGAGACTCGTTTCGGACACATTCCATCAGTATATGGTATACGTCTTCGACCACACCACACTCTTCACAATTTGGTGAGGCCACTTTCTTTTAATCAAAAACGCAAATTTATTCAATGGAATGTGTCCAGAACACTTCGACCCTTGCGGATCTTTTGTGTCCAACCCCATTTTACATACTGGTCATCTCAGTGCGCAGGTTTCTTCACAAAGTTTTCCTCACGATAGAGCAGTCGGTAAATGTACGCAAGTCTTCGAAAAATACGAAAAACTCATTAGTACATGGCATGCACGGTTTGGACCCTGACCCGCATGGGAGTCTGGTGCCTAGCCACTGTGCCACAGACGCTCTAATTGTAGTAATACTAATAATTCTACAATCATCTGCTTTCTATCCTTTCTCTATAATGCTATTCATTTCAAAAATCCATAATGCGTCTTAATAAAGTGAAAATATTCACTTTCGTATATAAATAAGTATGCGACTTTCCTCGACTTCGTTTTTATACCTACAAGTTTCTTCTCGACCTTGGATTCGCACTTCGTTCCTTTGTTTGATATCATTAACATCATGTAGGTATACTACAAAGGGTAATTCACCCCCCATTATATTACCCGGTGTGGCCGTGGCAAAGCACGCACCGCCAGTGCGGCGCCAAAAGTTTCACAGTCACAAAAAGCTATGATCGGTTGGTTGTAAAAGCTCTGTATTTGTTGGATACCTTGTTCTGTACCTACGGTCGTTCATATATGTAGATGTTTGTATTATATTAGTTACCTACCTACTATACTAGTACCTATTATTTAAATATAAATGTGTTACTTGTAGGATCTACTGTGATATCTGTATTTTATTAATTGTTAGGCTCAATTGTATATAAACTTTATGTCAATTGTGTAACATACAAACTGAATACGAGCCAAAAAAGGGTTGCGCGTCTTCCGGGGAATCCTCGCGAATTCTCGAGAATTCCTCTAGCTACTTTTATTTTTTGGCTCGTATTTAGTTTGTATGTTACACAATAATTGACATAAAGTTCATTATGCTATGTACAATTACGTTGCGAAAATTCGCTTCCATTCCATTCCGCGGCAATGTAAATTGAGCCTTATTCTGAATAACTGTTCGCGTAATATACTAATAATGTTTTGTTTTGTAGGAAGTTAGTACCTATACCTATTTTATGGAAGTACCTACTTAGGTATATACCTATATCGTAATAACAACTAGTTCAAAATAAAGGCCCCCAGCCCTCAATCCCCGTGCCCTCACGGTCCTGTTCAATGTAGGTATATGTCTGTCTATGTCTAGATTTTATAAATATAGATCTAGACATAGACAGACATATATAGACCATGTCTTTAATAAATATTAATCTTTGTGCAATAGATATTAAAAAAATCAAAGAGCTATCAAAAATAGGTAATTCGTTGAGTGAATGAAAATAAAAATTTCGTTCGTTCTTTTCTTGGGGTGGCGCCTTGTTAATAGGGTAAAGGTACCCGTGCGGGACACACGGGCGGGCGGCATAGACCTTCACGTTTACTTCAAAGTTAAAAATATTGGATCTTTCTTTCCCTCGTGAAAAATAAAACAGAGAGCTCCGATTTAACACATTCACTGCCGTGGCCGACACCAGTATTTACTATGGCGCCGTGACGGTCACCGGTGGTCGCATAGTAACTGTTTTCGGCTGACGGTCACGCGTCAACGGTCACGTTTTCGTTGATTTTTTTTCCTTGTCCGTGACCCACGCGGCCCCGTTCAACAACCCTTAGTGCACAATACATCAGGATAAGTTGATGTTTTGGCAGATATTTGCGTTTGTATTCAGACCAATGTAATAAATGAAAAACAGTTCTTTATATATAAAATATTATAATAAAATAGCAGTTGTTGGACAAAACTAAACAATCCAAGAAATAAAATAGCACCTCTAGCGTAAGTAAATTATAAAAATATTGTCCAAATAAGATATCTGCTAGTGATATGATAACTCAATATCATGGTCGAATACCATATAAAAGTTACACTAATTATGCATTGTATTATATTTAAAACTATAAAATAGAGCGAATTGAAAAAATTACAGTCGCAATGCTGACCTTTGAAAATCCCCCAAAATGCGATTAGGACAAGTGACCGCCGTTTGTGTTCCGCGCGGCGCTGAGTGACAGATTATTGCATTGGCGCCATGACGGATCCCGGTGACAGCAAAATTATAAAACGTGTTTATTTTCAAAATTTGAACTCAAAATGAAAAATGAGATATGTACCTATACATATCTCGTTATGTACTATCTAACTACGTTTTGGGATGTTTAGCCGATAACCTTGGCAGTGTATGTGTACAACTTTTTATTTATTATTGGTAGGAATGTCGCGTGAGGCGCCTTGATGGCGGTTGTGTTTACAAAGCGTTCTAATAATAATGTAGCGATTTTTCGATTGTAGTTCCATTGTTTGGCATGCGTCTGTGTTATTTAAGTTATTAATTATTTACTACTACACAGTACACACATTTATCCCTATGTACTTGGCGTATTTTCCAGCCTGGAATTATATTACCTATTATACTGAAAAGAATAGTAGTCCGGGTTTAATGTTATCTTGAATATGTGCTTGTATGCTATTTTGGAATAATACATTTACAGCCAAGGTAGTGACAGAAACATTAATCCATAGGCATTTGAAATAATTCACCTATTTAAAATCTCAAATTATATTGTTAAAAATTTGCGTTATCTTATTTTAGACACAAATCAATGACAACAACACCGCCAAGTTATCCCGAACCGGAAGTTTCCGAGCACTTTCAACTTTTTAGCTTTATTAAAGTTATCTCGCTTTCACCGTTGCGGCAGTAGCGTTGAGAGCTTTCAAAAATGTTTTCTTTTTTATTTTTCTTTCTGAAACGTTTTGCAAAGTGTATTTCCCTCATTGCTTACCATGAAAAAGTTACTCGTTCTTTTTTTATATATAGGTTCCGCAGACATGTAGCTTATCTAATAACTTAAGCTAGTTAAAAATGTAGATACCTTATTCCGTTATTAATTTCTTAGGTAGAATCCACACTAATATTCCATTTTTATTCAATAACTTAGGCCTTTAGTGGATCTATTGATTAAATATATATTCTTAAATTCTGACCGGAAGGCGGATGTTACTGTCACCTGCTCGAACCGTGAATAAATTTTATGAATTTATTATTAAATAATATTGAAACTTCCAAGATAAAGGACGCAAGTTTAGATTGAATTAATAATTTCTAAAAAGAGCACCAAACACTATTATTTTACTTCTTTGTGGGCCGATGGCTCAAAAAAGAAATAGCTTAAAAAAAGAAATATACTGTTAAAAACACAATTTTACAATTGTATGCAAGATGTAATGTTGTATTGTGATGTTTCCAAAACAAGCGTTCGAAAACAAATGAGGCGTGAAAAAGACTTTTAACTATTTCAAATCGATTTTCCTGCCCATATAGTCTCGCGAACGCCAAACTACAAACCAACCGTTATACATTGAAAGTGCGTTGCTCTCTAAAGGTCACCAGGTACTTTTCAAACTGTCTAAGAAAGTTGCCACAGCGAACGAAGGTATATTTGAAAATGTTATAGATTCAACCGAGTTCGTCTTTCAAACGTCGCTCTCTGAATCCTACTGAATAATGATGAGAAAACAAGTTTCTTGAGTAAGGCACTTTTAGGTTTATTAATTTTATTTCTGTATAGAAACATTGGTATAACGTGATGTAACACCTATGTTCATTCATAAATGTAATTTGCGGGTACCTACATAATTAATGAACACCAATACAAATAATAAATACATTACATGTAATATATTTAACTTTATCTAACTTATTCATTCGCTTCCCCTCGCTACACGAGTCCTATTTATTACTTAAAAAGTTTCATGTAACTCGATGAAACTTGGCGCTTTCTCCTCTCGTGAAACTTTGATGCAGGGATATGATAGCGTGCATTTGGGAAACACATTTTGAATGTACGTGCCCCAGGTACAGTGCATAAGCAAAATATATATTTTTTTCATGTCTCTGGGAAAAACTCCGAAACACTTTATTTTTTTAATAACATTGTAGTCTTTTCTTCTAATATTTTCCGTATTAAACGTACTGGTACTACTTTTTCACTTACATATTTTGAATTACTAAAGATAAAGTCGTATATAAAAGGTGTAGTGATTTAACACTACACTACACCTTACTTACATATTGTTTTAAGAATGTCTGTCTGTGCACAGTGTAGACAAGTTTATGCATTATGAATGGGAAGTTATACGAATGTGTTAAGCTGTTGACGACGGCGATGTAACTTTAATATTTAAATTAAGATAATTACGTCCACTTATTTATAGATATAAAACTTTCGATTTCAAATTAATACGGTATAATTTATGGCGTTTAGTTGAAAGTTATCGATTTATGTAACAAAAATGTTTAAAAGTTAATAAACATTAAAGCTAAATTAAATTAAACGGTCATCAATTACTTTCAATTAAAACGGTCCTCCATTATTTTGAGATAAATGTGATCCATATTATATGTAAAAAAAAACATTTTTCTTTTAAAATATTCTTGCATTGAACGCTTTTATACGGCATTTTCCATTTTCATGGCATGGGAGCACGACACGGTTTAACGCCATGGCACCGACAGGGAAAAAATGTATGTGAATTATGGGGATTGTATGGAGATGTTTTTATATTTCCCGAAAGATTAAAGATAGCACACTTGGTTCAGTTACCCTAGCTCAACCATCGAATACCAGCTACCTATAACAGTCATCTATAGTTGATTTATTAAATTTACTTTTAAAATTTTCTTAATTCGTAAGCTCTATTTCTAAACGATTGCAAATTATTATTTATGTATTGTGATTGTTATTGTGGAATTATTAAAATGCCAATGATAGGTACCATTTTGATTTTGCAAATGAATGAGTCCTTTCGCTTTCATTCATTCATTATCATTACCAATCTATGTTCTTAGTTACCAATACTTATCTACTTATGTAGATATTGCCACGTAATAAAATTACCCTATTGTGAAGGTAATCATTTAATCATAATAAGGTAGGTTGTTGGTTGGTACGGCGCGGCGGCAATGAAACATGAAACATTAATGAAACATGAAGCACACGGATACATGTTACCAAGTCTTACTCAAAGCCCATGAAACCGTCTAAGGCAATCCTGCACAAACACAGGAGCACCTTAACAAAATTAACTCATAATATTAGAATACCAACCAAACTGACGCTGAGCAACTGTAATTCTAGTAAATAATCTATATTACAAATACCTAAGGTTCAAAGTTGATTTAAAATCGTACAATGTAAGTGAAAACGCAACTCTGCTTCGGTGCAATGGTACAGTAGACCGGAGACAATTTAATTAGCATGGGGTTCTTTAATTAGGTCGTAATTTCGTAGGACGTTTTGTTTGTAATGAGTCCCTTGGTGTTTGTTACGGTTTGACCGGTATATTATTCATCGTTTTACATGTATTGTAATTCACTATGCTATTAAATATAAGTACCATACCGACACGTTGACTGATGTTTATATGTTTAATTGTAATGAATTGTTTTGCAAGTACATAATTATGTATTTTCAATTAGGTTACCTATGTTTAATTTCTTTTGTGTAGTTGTTATTTATTGTTCATTTCTGTTATGCTTACTACCTTTTACGGTGAATGACCAATAGTCTTATGACCTTATGAGTAAATCAGACCGTCACGTTTCCCTTTTGAATAGAATCAAAGGCAGTTTTAGTCCATTCGGCGCGGTCTTCAATAGAATTTAACAAAGATCGTTAGGTACAGAAAACTATTATACTAATTTATTGTATTTTCATCCTTATCTCGTTTACTGTGAATTCAAATTTATTTACTATTGTGTTATGTTTTATGATATTTCTACCTTGTAAATAGAAGCCGGTAACCTCGGCCATTAGAATCTGAGGACGTACTTTTGTCTTTGTCTCTTAGTTAGTGACAGTCATAATTATTCTTTTGTAATTAATGAGAATGACATCTAAGAACGCAAGCGAAGTTGACATGGGTTCTTTAGAATCATCTCTTACAAGCTTAATTAATTTAGATGTTTTAGACAGGAACTAACGTGACCGCAATGAAAACCACATTCGGAATCCCAGTCCATCCTGCAAAAAGTATCATGTCCCGTGCACAATGAACTTGGGGAGAGCGGGTGTCACGTTTTTGGATTGAGTTACCTGCCTTTATTCTCTCCAGTTTGAGCGTCGTAAAAAAAAACTAGCTCCATACGTAGAGCATGTAGATAGGCTCGACTTGTTTTGTTCGAGACGCGCACCCTGGCGTTGTGGAGGCCGGAAACCTGTTTTCATATAACGTGTGTATATTTAGGTACTACAACAAGACAACAAAAGCCATGAATTGTGTATTCTGATAGGTGCTGACGCTATTATGTGGAGTTTATGGTCTCAGATAGTCAGCAAAAAAGACGAGTTACACTGTATTACCTATCTGTTATTGAATTCATATAGTAAATCGTTTTAGTTATGAGTATGACTCTGCTGTTTCTGATTCACCATTGAATTGCATAACTGTCTGATATTTAGATATTTAGTTGTTTTTCTCTAGATAGAGTCGTGAAATCCACGTCGCCCTAAAATTGTAGCCGGCAATTGATTTTTGACGCCAGTCTGTACAAAAAAATGGCGGCAAAAATTTCTGAACCAAATGAATAATATTTTTATGCGCAGAAATATCTTTTATGAAAATATTTATTTGTAGTTGGATATCCAATGTTGTTTCTTTGATTTATTTTTTTGTTTGTAATTTTTTTTAATACAGCGAAAATCTTCAGCATCTACAGCATGAACTGTCACCGATATGATAACCGCCTGGATTGAAAATTTGAGGTTAGAAGGAGAGATTTGGAGAATTAGAAGTTTTTTGACGACGCGATATTAGGGCCCTATAAATTAATCAAAGGCAATGGGCTAATATATATTTTGCGTAATATGTCTGTTCGGTACCTATTTTCATCTCTTAAAGTAAATAGCCGTGAATCATTATTGCAATGCACCGGATACTTTATCAAATCATTCGCGGACGAACAAATCGCATATGTCTGGTCCAATGCCCTCAAAAGATAACGTATATATTATCATTAACGGAACAATGGCGAAATGGTTCTAAATTCCATACTTCCCGCCGTTGTGGTTCCCACTTACATTTTTATTAATATTGTAAGCATCTGCCTACTTGTTTAAAATATTCTCTTGAATTTCGAAATTTTCCAACATTCCGGGGTAAAATCGAATTATTTCGTCGCTCCGTTGACTCAATAATCACTTCACGCATAGCCACGTTCGATTACTTCCTCGTGATTTCGCTTCCTAAAGTGTCTACGATAATCGAAGATGGTAGTTTATTTTTTATATTTTATCGCATCACCACACTATGTGATTTGGCTGCGCTTACTGTGTATCTCGTTTTATTTGTAAACATTGTATTGTTTAATAATGTACACTTTGCAATAAATTAATACAATTTTAGATTGGAACAATGGTTCCAATGTGTAATCACTGTTCCAAATGTAGAACAGTGATTAGATTACACAGGATTACACCAAAGATTCCGGAGTAACTATTGTTTTATCTATAGATTGAAGTTTTGAGAAAGTTGTAGCTCTATTGCAGACCATTACCCCTATCTCTGGGCCTCGTGCCAAAACATTTCTAGCTATTAACAAATTATAACTTAAAGAAGAACCCGTTTATTTTTGGGCTTCTGTGCTCTATTGTTTTTATAATATAATTTAAATTGTTGTCTTAAGAGTTTTCTTTCACGTTGCTTGTATCTTCGATTTATCGTTAGGGAAAATATTATTTTCTTAGTTTCGTAATAGATTTCATGAACTCTGCTAATCGATATAGCCATATTCCAATTTCAGTTATCTCACATATCATCCCGAGTCTATTAATGTACGCAAAAAGGTTATATTGCAAAGGTTTTGCAACACTGAGTGCATTGTAATCTCTATCTCTTTTCTGTAAGGGTTGTTCAGGACGCTGAAGTGAAACAGAAGCATGTGAAGGCTTTGCCGCCTAAGCTGGAATCCGCCCGCCCGCCCAGTCGCTTTTAGTGCGCCGCCCTGAACGTACAAGCGTATTTTGTTATAGAAAATACATTTATCTCTAAACATTGATATTGATACAAATCATTTTAAAGTTACATCATTATCTAATAGTGGTGCCGATCAATAACGTGTTGCAACAATGAACCGGTGAGATAATTACTGAATGCTACAACCAGAATGTTTATTTT
Source organism: Hofmannophila pseudospretella (assembly GCA_947369225.1). Taxonomy (NCBI): domain Eukaryota; kingdom Metazoa; phylum Arthropoda; class Insecta; order Lepidoptera; family Oecophoridae; genus Hofmannophila; species Hofmannophila pseudospretella. The sequence continues at coordinate 13,344,300 of OX376318.1, read as the reverse complement.
CATTAAGTAACCGATCTGGAACAATCACATTGTTGGTAGATAAATGAAATAATAAATATTTTTAATGATTCAAACAATTAAATATTTAGTTATCATTTATCGTCCTACTTTATTTTTGTTTGTTATTAGATTAGATTTCTGTCATTACAATTTGATGTTTTTTATTTTATTTATATATAAATTAAGAGCAAATATTTATCATGAAAAATGAAATAAGTATTATGAAAAATAAAAGTGTGTTTGTGAAATCGTTTTTATTTTGATTTATCCTTGCAACGAAAAGCTCTGAATCTAATAGTGAAATTTTCGTCTGCGAAATTGTATTTCACGCTACATTTGTATAATTTCATATATCAGGAGTAGGGTGCTTCGTCAACATTTCGCGGTTTACGATTCGTTACAACATGCGATGTCGTGAACCCTTTTTCAGCTGACGTATTACAATAATTGGCATCTCATTTAATGTGGCCTCGAACAACATACACACTGATTATTCCAATTTTGTTATTTACGATGACTTTGATGGGATTCATGAACTTTGAAATATTATGAAATGAAATTTGATACCAGGTTACCTTTCATCAATATCTGTTTATACTACGTTTATTTGATTGATTCATCATTTTCATTTAAATTCATTATCACTTCTTGCTGTAATTCCGCAAGACATAGACAAAGGTACTACGAACATACACAAGAATTTAATTACAAATTCGCTTAGGCTTGTTGTTTTCTTTCAATTTGTTTTCCAGAAATGTAATGTAAAATGGAAATTATTTCTAAACAAAGAACGTGCTTTGGTTTTTCCAAGGCCTTTCTTTTGTTTCACCGTCACGCACTCCTCGACCGGATGACGCGTCTCGTGCCGTTGAATGTTGTTCAGAGGAAAGGGGTGACACCCTCCTACGCACATCTCCATTGAAGTGGAAGCTGTGTTACTCATATAGTACCTTCATTGCTTATAAGGCAGATTTTTCAATCCACTTTATTCTCTACGCAATATGCTTTATCAACTGTCTCTAACTTGTTTTCCGATAACAATAATAAAAGCTTTTTTATTCTTGGCTTTTTTACATGAAATTTTTGCGTTTATTGTGAAATTATAATCTTTTGTCTACTCGTTAATCAGTCGATTTAATTATGAATATCACAGTAATTATACGGCGTCGTACATAACGTATGCCGCGTTCTCCTGCATACATTACACTGTTTGTAAAGGTATACGGCACCTATCAAATACCCTTCCGTTTTAAACCCCTACGGCTGCACCGAATTACCCCACGTAATTACTATAGTCGGGCGAAGGGTGCGGTTTTTTTCTTGTAATCATTTTGCAAGGGTTACTGTGTGTTAGGGGACTTTATGCAATATTAGATTACTACAGGCTGCGAAAGAGACATAACAGACATTGCTCCTATACATTTGTAATTTCTCTACAATTAGGTTCCATGCGACTTTTTATGAATTTTCTTTTCCTTTGTTTCAGTTCACAGCGTGGGTGGATGCCGTAATCTTCGTATTCAGCCTGGACAACGAGATCAGCTATAATACCGTCTCGAACTACTTCAATAAAATGTCCCACTATCGGAATTCCGCAGAGATTCCGATCATATTGGTCGGGACCCAAGGTGAGATTATCGGGACATTCTTTATCTATACCTGCTAACTTTTTTTAGAAATCACAGATCACAGCGTTGAATTAATTTAATTGCGTACGCTCTTCTAATATGTTTCCTATTAAATGATTGGTTGCACTTCCAGATGCCATAAGTGAAAGTAGTCCACGCGTTGTGGACGACAACCGCGCTCGCAAGTTGTCGAACGAACTACGAAGATGTTCTTACTACGAGACTTGTGCTACGTACGGTTTGAACGTCGAACGAGTATTCCAAGATGGTAAGTAACGATTTAACGTACGTACTTTTTGTGAAGATGATGTCATGTAGGTCTGTTTTTTTTTCTCGATCGCCCGATAACAATTGCTGTGATCGGAATGCTGTTACCGTTTCTGATTGTTTATGGAATTGAATTATCTTTAATCTGTTACTTTGTTTTCTAAATTGGATTTCGTTTTTCATGACTCTACATTTCCTTTTGATATGAAATAGGTACGTACCTAAGAGAGTGATTACTTATCAAATATTACAAAGAATCACCGATACCAAAGATTAAAACGAAAAGTGAATTAATTTAATCCAGCTTCAGGAATTGATTATTATAATAAATATACGTAGGTACTTAAATTTAATGCGAATTGATTTTTCAAGCAAGATATGAACAATAATCATTCCGATGAATCACATTACGAATTCATTTCTATTATTAGTTGGTAGGTATATAAGACAATAGATGGGTACTTATTTCCTCTACCTAAATGTAATTTACCTAGAATGTATGAATAAACAACGATTTTGTGTAGATATCTACATTTATCATTCAAAATCGTTACACATATCGCTTATCGATAGAACTGTAGGCATATAATTACGCAACGTAGATATTTTACGATTATTATCGTTCGCGTGCTGAGAAAAGTGGATCTCTTGTGCGTGCGGACATTCGGGGAGTTTTTACAGACGGCAGTGGCAACACCGGCCCCCAGCCGCGCGGTCGTTCGTTTCGTTCGTTCTTTTTTTTGCTACGGACGCATTGTTTACATTTTTGACGTACGCATTTAGCGACGGACGACGGTTGAATCTATATTTTATTCGTGAATTTTAATTGATTTCTGAATGGAATCATGGAAAAGACACTTATTTTTAAATCTAACATGTCGCCAATATCTAGTCTGAGGCGTAGAAGTTCGTGTTATAACATTCAAAGAGCAGAGGAGCGTGATCGTAGGAAATCATCAAAATTCGATTGTGCGTGAATATTTTACCGCTCGGAATTTATTGTTGGCGTTTGAAAAATGTTTCGACTATGTGAAATTAGTTTTACGCGTAGTGATTTTAAATTTAGTGGTGTTTTTTCGCAGCGTGTCAGAAGATCGTTGGAACGAGGTTGTCATCTTCATCGCAGTGCCTGTCTGGAGGATCCAGGCCTGTCACTCCACAGCCGCTGGCTAACTCACCTAGCCATAATCATTCCACATTTCTTTACAAGGTAAGGGACTTGAATTCTTGGTAAAACTCCATGACCAAGTAGATTATATTATATTATTTGTCACCAATGGGTGGGGGTGTGGGTAGGGGGGGCACAAAATAAAACTAGAAATCTTGCACTCAGTCTATCAGCCCAGAAATTGTTGCAAAAATTAGTAATATTTAATTAGGTACTTATTTCATTATATTTTATTTTACAATAGTAGGTAATTTATATAGTTTAAAGAGTAGTAAGTAGATACCATATTATCCAGCAACTCTTAGGGAGTCACTCCCTGCCTTCCGCTCCTCAAAAGTTATCCCCTCCGTGGGCTTGGATTTTTTTTTCCAATTTAATCTATTGCAAATATTTATTACTTTCCAATTAAACATGTAAAAACAACGACACACTATTTGCCAAAATATGCCTCAATAATTAGGCCACGACATAAATTACAAATACAAATATTCCGAAATTCACTTGTCTTATCTTAAAATTACTACGGGTGGGAGTGTGGCAGGTGCGGGGTGAGGTGACTTTGACAGTTCAGAAGAGAGTTTGAAGTTGCTGGATAGTACATTCCTTCTACAAAGTGAACAGATTTCTAATTCCAAATATATAGATATCACTAGAGCTAGAAGTTGTCGGGGTATTATCTAAAATTTGTTAGGATTGAATGCTGTTTTTATCGACTTTTCTAGATATCGACGTACGTACTACAGTACTGCTATTTAATGGGTAGGTACCTACATATCACAATGTCCAAAATTAAAATGTTAAAAACCGAACAGTTGAATTACTCAACCCCAAAATTCCGTATTACAAAATACTTATCCCCAAATAATGTTAATTCAAAACATTTCAGTGAGAACATAAAAAACACTCGGGGTAATTGTATTTTTAATGTTAGAAATTGAAGATAACAGCTTTACAAATGTTATTTCTTCTTTAAATTCTGTTAAACTGAAAAAGAAAGTCCTAAAAATATGGAACATTGTAATTATCGATAAGTATGCATTTATCGATAATGGTATCACCAGTGATCGGAGTAGGTAGAGCTCTTTCGGGTCAATGTCCTCAAAGGTTTTATTAATATGGATATGATTTCGGGATCCCATTTTAAGTTATCGAGCAAATGTTGTAAATTACTTTTATAAACCTCGCCCTTACTCGGCGGATTACGATTTTTTAAAAATTGTGAACTTACGAAGAAGTTAAAACACTACCATAGGTACACTAGCGCCATGAATCTTAAAAAAATATATTTCGCCACCAATCTTAAATGTGTATCAAAACAAATATAACGTTAAAAATCTAAATAATATATTTATTCAATCCCGGAAATCCCGGGACTATTGGGCATACTTATCCATATTATGACCTTATGTGGCAAGTACCAAAAACAGCTCTACCTACTCCGATCACTGGCTATCACTATAATTATGACAATTCTGCCCCGACAACTTCTAGCTATATCACTATATTTATGTTGTAGGTAAACATTATTTTTTATCCAACATAATAAATACAGGTTACTACAGATAGAAAACCGATTGGTTTGTTTAATTTATTTAGGTAATGTCCCTCATTTTGACTCAGGTATATGTTGATTCCTAGAAAAAAAATATCTAGCTTTTAATGACACCCATTTACAGTTGCTAAATGCTGTTCAAAATATAAAAGAAAATAATTAAAATACCAAGACAAAACTTCCAGTACATATGTCTAGTTTGTTTTATCTGGAATGAAATCTATAGGTAATTTTAGGTGTTAAAATAAATTAACTGTGTTGAGTTAACCTTGGGGTTTAATGACAATAAATTGAAACAACAAACTTTCTTGTATAATTAAATTATGCAAGCATGTTGTAACCACTGGTTGTAACAGATTTATATTTATGCTCTTGTGAATAAGTTACACCATTGGTAGGTTAAAAGTTATCAAATCAAATCAATTTATTTTCGGAACAACAGAGGTTCAATATTTGTTAGTAACAATGCAGGTACTTAAGACTATGTTAGTAATTATTTACAAAGAAAAACTTAAAGGCAGACATGTGGGATGTGGGACAGAGAGTTCGTGTGTTCATCGGGACCTCCCCGAGCCCGGTCAACACACGGACCCAGTGTCTGATTATAGGACAATCATGTTTGCCCGCTATCATCTTCAGAATGCCATTGTTGCCGCCCTCCACTCTGTGCAGCAAGGAGGCGGTCAATGTTATATGTTATAGGCGGTTATATGTTACCTACTATACATTATGTATAAATTTGATCTATTCTATCCCTAACTATTATCAACTTAAAGCAAAACAAAATTGAATCCTATTATAAAGTGAAATTTGTCATGCTTCGAGTGGTTGGGCAAGCTTTTTAAACTTTTAACGGCTTTAGAAGTGAGTTGAAATGGCCCTGCCTTAGCGTGCTATGGCTTTCAACTTCTTTGAAAGTAGATAAATTTTTTATTTTAATTTTATTGGGCAATTGACAGCTTATATTATAGATTTAACGAAGTGAATTAACAATAATAAGGCAAATAACAGACTGCCTCGTTTTTACTAAAGTGGCGACTAGACAAGATAATGAAAACTAGATGCTAAAATAGAAAAGATATAAATTTAAAAAAATTAAAAGTAGACAGACATAAATAGGGACAGGTAATAGTGGGTTCTGAAAAATATATATATTTAAATGTGATTTAAAAATTTAATTTGTCTTTCTTATTATTAATAAAATAATATATATTAAAAACATACATATTGATACATAAAAAGTAGAACAATATTTTACATTTGAAACAACATAGACTTAACTTTTCCTTTGTTATGGTTGTGTAAGACTTATGTATATTTTTAATGTAAAGAAAGAAACAGGAATGTTGGACAAACACTTGTTAATATTTTTCTTCACACAAATGATACCTAATATTGTAGAACCATATGTGCAGGGTTGCCTGCGGAGGCAGACTTACTTACTCCGCTGGCGCAGCGACCCGAAGTGGATCTTGGCCTCCGATACCAAAGAGCGCCATCGCTCTCTCTCCAGCGCAGTCTCGAGCCAGTCAGGCGCCCGGAGCTCCCGCAGATCCTTCTCCACTTCATCGCGCCAGCGGTATCTGGGACGTCCGACCGGACGTCGTCCGTTAGGGCGTCCCACATACGCTCGTTTAGCAAATAAAAGATATTCTGTATTCTGTTTGTACAAAACAAAAAAATAGATTTTTATATATATAGATTCAGTCTAAATCTGTTTGAAAATTTCTACAGTGTGGTAAAGGCTTTAGAGATTAATCGACACGATAAGAATATGCAAAAACATTTGATATCTTATCACTGGATTTAGTTTATCTGTCTTTGTTGTGATATGATTTTGGTGTTGTCCTGTAATGTAAATGGGCTGTTTTGATAATGGTATCTTGTATTGATTTTGTGTCTTTTGTGTAAATAATGTGTACGTAGTTTATACAGTCATGTGTTTTATGTGACACAACATTTAATAACACACACCAATAAGATCTAGCTTTGATAACTGAAAGCCCCGATTTACGATTGTGGAGATCCCCTTACCTTTTCTCAAGATCCTAGGTGTGGGAAACATTCGAACCATCTAGCTATTACTGTTCCAGAGATCCCATCTGACATCAAAGATACTCCTATATCTTGGAAACCGTTAGGGCTAAGAACACTCAATAAAATTATGTTAAATAAAAAAAAACCCCGGGTACAAACTGGATCATCGGTTGTTGAGTTATGATGCCACAGACAAACGTGTCAAACTTATTACTCCCCTTCCCCGATCTCCGTTAACTTTTCTGACCTTAGAAGCGCGATTCGAATCGTAGGATTCCAATCGCGCTTCTAAGGTCCAGAAGTGTTTTGGTAGTCTAGAATTTCGAGATTAGAGAAACTCCAGCCTGAAACAGCACAGAAGGCAGGTGCAACAGTAGTTACTAGAAACTATGCTGCGAATTTGTCTTATTCAACAACACATATTTACTTTCCTTCCAGGACTCGTTACCACGCGGCCACCATACCCTCTCGGCCTCATCACACCATCTCCACAGAGGAGCGTCATCATTCGACGCTTCCTCGAACAGCAGCGGAATCTCATCCACACACGTCGTAGAAATCCACAGTGCGAATGGTTCAGATACTTCATCACGATGGGGCAACTCCCTCGGAAGCCACGGATCGTCATCAGGCCTGGTTTCCATAGCAACGGAGAATAACAACGTTAAATTCACCGCACCACACTGTTTAGATAACCTACAGACGTCCAAAGACTCAAAAGATCTGCCAACTCCCTCATCCACACCGACGACCTCGAGGAAATCTAGAAGAAGATCTAATCTGTTCACTCCATCGAAGAAAGGAGATGATAGATTGAAGAATGGGGAGCTTGGGTCTGGTAGAGCGATACCTTTGAAGCAGGGATATCTTTACAAGAAGAGTAGTAAAGCTCTGAATAAGGAATGGAAGAAGAAATATGTAACATTGTGCGATGATGGGAGGTTAACATATCACCCCAGTTTACATGTAAGTATTTCTGTAGTTTTATGTGTCATGTGGTGGAGTTGTCCAAGATAAGATAAATAACATAAAACGGTTTATGGCACAGAAAGACATAATGCGTATTCCACAGTTAACTGTTCTATTTAATTCTGAACGAGGAAAGCTTTTCGTAGCTAAAGAATATTTAATACAAGATGTTACAACGTAGGTGGTTTTATCACTGAAAGTGAAGTTTTTCATCGGTTATGTTATTTGACAAGTGATAGGGATTAGGGTTCGGTAATAGGAAGACCGTATTCCGCGGTAATTGAGTATTTCATTATCATCATCAGCCTATTAATGTCCCCACTGTTGGGGCACAGGCCTCCCCGTGTACAAAAGGGGTACGGGCCATTATCCACCGAGCGAGCCCAGTGCTGATTGGTGGATTTCACACGCCTTCGAAAACTTTTAATTTCCTCAGACATGCAGGTTTCCTCACGATGTTTTCCTTCACCGTTAGAGCAGTCGGTAAATGTACGTACTCGTAAGTCTTCGAAAAAGTCGGAAAAACTCATTGGTACATAACACTGCATGGTTTCGAACCCGGACCTCCCGCATGGGAGTCCGGCGTCCTAGCCACTAGGCCACCGACGCTCCTTGAGTATTTAGTATTTAATAATAATAATAATTGAGTATTTAATTAACTTAAAAAATAGAAAAAGGTAAAAATAGAAAAATAAATTGGTAACAAAATCTTGGAGCTAAGGCTCAGGACAAGACGTACGAAAGTGAGAGAATCACTTTTTAGTTAGATTTTACTAGCTTCTGTCTATTTTGTCCACTTTTATGATACAAGCAAATAATATGCGCAGTTTGAAACTTTTGGGTCGAAAACAAACTCCTTGTGCCCGATAACTTTGTCCACGGTGACAAGTGAAACTAATTTAACCAGCGGCTATATAGTGTTGACATCCTTGTAACTTAGTTGACTGACAGCGGTATACTGATAGGGAAAGTTCTCTAACGCACTTTACTTAATTATTGGCAAGTGAGTTATAAATCATTATGTACATACACTCAAAACTAAAGTAGGAATCCTGACATATTGAGGAACTCGAATAAGACACGAATCAAAAAATCTTTAATTTGAGTAGAAGTTTCCAACGTAACCAAGAGTCGATTTAACTTTTACCAATTAGACAGTTGGACTAGCCTTCAACAGTCCATGAAGTTGGTCATTTCAAGAAGTGGTCATTTCCCGCCTCATATCGGACCTTAGGTAGAAGGGTGGTCGCACCTAACCTAATCTAGCATATCATAAGCAGATTTCATTTTTTTTAAAATTTTATCCATTACATTTCAGGATTACATGGAGGATGTGAACGGCAAGGAGATATCACTCCAGTATGTCACAGTGAAAGTCCCCGGGCAGAAGCCCCGGGGCTCCAAGTCTATCATCACGACCGTGCCCGGGTACAACGGGTACACCAGTCTGGATATACATGATAGCATCGGAGGACTGTCCATTGGTAAGTTTTGTTCGAAATAAGGTGAAACACACTATTTCTGCCGCAAAGCAGCGATGCTTCCAATGGTGTGTTTCGGTTTGAAAGGTAAGAGAGCCAGCGTGATTACCGGCAGTGGCAGTATGTAGTGCTAAGTCTTTAAAATTTGCAGCGCATCGAAAACCCTCTAACAACTTTATAGTGAGGAGAGTCTATAAGCGACGGTGACCACTTACCGTCAGGTGGTCAGTTTGCTCGTCTGCTCTCTAAATACAATAAAATAAAACTTTATTGTTTCTATGGAGTTGTTGTATTAGCTTCAGAGTCATAACTGGGAGGAAGGGTGGCCCAGAAATCCATGATATGATGATATAATTAGATTTGCTTTTACTTACATCCAGAATCGGAATGTCATTTAGCTGTGTCCAGAAAGCTTGAATGTTTTAAACCTCAAAGCGTTGAAATGATGTAATGAGATGGTGAGTTAGACAGAGACAATGCTATCGCATTGGTATCGCGCTGTCTCTGTTTAGCACGGCATCCCTTGATATCTTTTAATCGTTTTGAGAACGGTCATAGCTAAGCTAAGCTGGATCTCTTGTTTGTGAGATATATTAATTGTTTACAACATTTTTGTGACTTAATTTGCGCAGAAATAATATAAAAGTATTGTATTTGATCTACTTTTACAAAAACAACGTCTTGTTAGTCATAAAAGATATTAAATAAGTAACTAGTTCAAAATATGATAATTAATGACTATCAAAATGTATACAATATTTAAAAAAGTGTGTTTAGATTTAAATCATATCGTTTGAGATAATAAAATAATAATTAAGTATTTTGGAATACTGATGCCTAGCAGCAGGGTGGTAAGGGGGTGCTTGAAATGCTATATAATAATGAAATCGAGAATCACGGGCAGTTGTTCATCGGTCTTCTAAGAGCACGGGCTGTTGTCAACTTGTTCATGTGACGTCACCATTCCAGGTTACAAAGACAAACCCACGCGTGTAACTGACAAGGCTCTGCTCTCAGCGTTCGACACGATGAAGGAACCCGCCTCCAGCCGCCAGTCGATAGCGTCCGAGACTGAAACGGCCAATGGCGATAAGGACACACCGCATGTGAAGAAACGGCATCGGCGTATGAAGAGCAGCGGAGTTAAGAAGGATGACGAAGGTACGTGAACTTAAAGGGTCTGGAGAGATCCATTTGACTCCGGACAACATATGATAAAAAGAGATATCTAGCCAATAGTCGCTATGGATTCTCAGGGTCTAACTAGGTCGTTTGGATTTAAAAACTACATCACACAGACACTACCCATGATGAAATCTGCATCCATGTAATGTAACATAATGTAAAGTATTCCCACGGAAACTTATGTCTCAATTCGCAACTCCGTCATCACCAGCCCTTGTCAACCCACTGCCTTTTGTGCCTTTCTCGGTATTTTCCCGCTATAACCGGGAAACTCAGTCAGTACCTCACATACACACTGTTGCTTTCTTCGTCCGTGCAGTCACTGAGGAGCCAGCTGAAAATCAGTGCTGTGGCTTGCCTCAGCATTATGCTGAGCTGGTGTACCCTTTTTGGCACTGTACCGCACCGGATGTTCTGTGCTGCATGTATTAAACTTTGTATACTTCTGTATTGTGTTCTATATTCTGGTCTTTTTCAATTTGAATTTCAACCGTTTGTTTTTCCACAGAAATCGACAGTGCAACATCGTGCGAGTTCACGATAGTGAGCTTAGACGGCAAGAGGTGGCGCTGGGAGGTGGGCGCGAGCGGGTGTGCCGCGGCGGCCGAGAGGGACGCCTGGGTCGCGGCCGTGGAGGCGCAGATACTGGCTTCTCTGCAGGGCCGCGTGAGTACACTGTCTCATAAAGGGGTGCTAAGTGGGGCGCTGGGAGGGGCACCAGCGAGTGTGCCGCGGCGGCCGAGAGGGACGCCTGGGTTGTGGCCGTGGAGGCGCAGATACTGGCCTCACTGAAGGGCCGCGTGAGTACACTGTCTCATAGAGGGGCGCGAGCAAGTGTGCCGCGCCAAGTGGGGGTGCTGGGAGGGCCGCTAGCGAGTGTGCCGCAGCGGCCGAGAGGGATGCCTGGGTCGCGGCCGTGGAGGCGCAGATACTGGCCTCATAGAGGGGCGCCAAGCGCAGAACTACCTGGGGTTGAAGGTGGTTGCTCTGACCACCTCGGGGATTATGGATGTGAGTTTATGTATGTAAATGTGTAATTTGGCTTTGGTTCCAGACGTCCCGGCAGCCGGCCCCCACGGGCGCCAACTCGACGGGCGACGTGCGCGCCACCTACTACATCCGGCGGGTCTCGGGCAACGACAAGTGTTGCGACTGCGGCGCGGCAGGTTCGTACCCAGAATAGGATATATATCAATTTTTGAGAAACTGGTTGTTATTTCATCTTACGGTGTATTTTACTCAAAATATGAATATTTCAACGAAAATCCAACATTTACATGGTGTATTTTGCATAAACCAATTTTTTTTAAATAAACCAATTGCAATATTCCTACCAAAACGATCCAACTGTCATGGCGTCTCAAATGACGTCACGCCTTGCAATAAACCTGAGCCCATTGCAAAGATTTGTTGACGCGTCGTATTTTTATAATAATTGATATTAGCTAAGGAAAACCTCCGCGATACAGGCTGTCGCCTAGTGTGGGGATAACGATTTTGAAAAAAAAAAACAAAAAAAAAGAATTATGTGTCTAACTAAAACTATTTTGATAATTCCAGATCCAGATTGGGCTAGTCTGAACCTAGGCGTGCTGATCTGCATAGAGTGTTCAGGAGTGCACAGGAACCTCGGCTCCCACATATCGCGGGTTCGATCTCTGGACCTGGACGAGTGGCCGTAAGTACCCTTCTAGACTCGGACTACATGCTCCGGTTCCAGCCTCGCTTCGGTTCGCTGCATCCAATCACGAAGCGCTGATTTAAAGTGGGGGAAGGCCGGAGGACGGAATGCATGTGATTGGTTGTTGTCGGATCTGATTCTGATTCATTCAGTCGGCTATTGTAATATCAAATGTATGAAAGTTATCTAAATTATATGTTCATTTGCCTAAACCCCTTGGCACGCTGTCTGGGCTCACCTCATCATTATTCTAGAGGAGTGGGCACTTACTGTGGTCTGGAGTATTCCTATAACTTCGACGAAATTCGGTGCCTTTCAAAACAGCAATTTATATTGGCTCATTCCTCAATTCCACAGACTGGGCCATGTGAGCGTGTTGGTGTCGTTGGGGAATGCTCTCGCCAACTCGATATGGGAGGCGGACCTGCGCGGACATATCAAACCCATCGCCACTTCCAGCAGGGAGGAGAAAGAGCGGTAAGTACGATCTGACGAGGGCTTTTTGAGAATTTATCATAGTGATCGTGCAGGTTAAGCAACGTTAGTGAACGTGACTGCTAGTGTAATTTTTCATCTGAGTTCCTCAGTGCCTCATCTCGTGCTCTCGCACGTTAAGCAGTCGGTCCCGGTTGTAGTCGTTCGACAGCAGTGGTTAAGCCATGTCACAGGCCTACGGGCGGCCTGAACAACTCTGACAATAGATTGGCCACTTACCATACGATAAGCAAACAAACATTCTGAATTTGTACCTTATTATCCTTACTTTGTTTTTTCAAGTTATGTTGTTCCCAACTGAAATTTTGGTTCCATATTGGTTCGGAATAGTAGCGCCAAGCTGTGTTTACACATTTATGGTTACAACCTAGATCCTAGCTCATACATAACGTACTATATTCATAACTGTTTAGAAATTTTGGCTGTAATCTGTAACCTAATTAAAAACATTGAAAAATAAATCTATACAAGCCTCGGCGGAAATAGCCATTTTCAGCCCGGTAGCTTTAAAAAAACCATTCAAAATGTTCTACGGCTGGGAATGCTAATTTTCTGGTATCTGCAGTAATGTACTAATATTGCATTGACTTTCTATAACACTGAATCCATACCGCCACCAGATGGATCCGACTGAAGTACGAGCGGCGCGCGTTCCTCTCATCCACCGAAGTGCCGACCGGTATGGAGGCGCTACGAGCGGCCAGCGCGCGCGGCGCCGTCAGTACTCTAGCGCGCATGCTCGCCGCGCCGCCGCCGCGCGCGCCTGCACCGCACGAACGCGCGTTAGCGCTGCGGGCTGCAGCAGCAGCCGGGCAGCTGGCCGCCGCGCAGCTGTTAGTGTGGGTGAGTGTCTCATGTTGTTAATGTGAGTGTCTCGGGCTGTTAGTGTGGGTGTCTCATGTTGTTAGCGTGAGTGTCTCATGTTGTTAGTGTTAGTGTCTCGTGCTGTTCCAAGTGTGGGAGTCTCATATTGTTAGTGTGGCTGTCTCATGTTGTTAGTGTGAGTGTCTCATGTTGTTAGTGTGATTGTCTCATGTTGTTAGTGTGAGTGTCTCATGTTGTTGGTGTGAGTGTCTCATGTTGTTAGTGTGAGTGTCTCATGCTGTTATTAGTGATGATTAGTTCTTTGGTCTATTGTCTACGAACCATGGATGAAAAGAAACTTCCTCCTACTCATATCAAAGATATAATCCACATAGGTCCGTATAATCCACAAAGATATAATCCACATTATCCTTACATTCTTTAGGTGCCCTACAACTACTGCCTTTCGCAATCTGGATGTGCTCGATAATCTTATGCGTCTACTGTGATCTACCATCCACACACATAATACCATGTAAATACACCCGCACCATGCCATCACCCTCACACACACTCAGTACCTCACATACACACTAATATCCTCATTCACACACTGTTGCTTTCTTCGTCCGTGCAGTCATTGAGGGGCCAGCTGGAAATCAGCGCTGTGGCTTGCCTCAGCATTATGCTGAGCTGGTATACCCTTTTTGGCACTGTACCGCACCGGATGTTTTGTGCTGAATGTATTATATCTTTGTACTTGCTGTATTCTGGTGTTTACAGTGCTAAATAAATGTTTTTAAATTTCTATATTACTGTTAATAGGGACTCTGTGGATTATATCTTTGATATGAGTAGGAGAATTAAGGTTTAGGGTATTTGTAGGTGAGTGTCTCATGCTGCTACCCTCTAGTTTGTGTCCCAATACTATAGAGATATGGGCGTATCATTCTTAAATAATAATAACAACCGCCTGATGGTAAAGTGACGATGAATTCGATGATAATATGATCCTCATGAAACTGCACTAAGTTAAACGTATAACCATTCTTCTCTCGTTTCCAGCACAACGGCAACCCAAACTTCCCCGACGCAGACGGTCACACCTGCGTGTTCTACGCGCGAGCCGCCGCCAACCATCTCTCAGGGATCCCCACACAGTACCCAAAAAACCTCCAACTCACCTGCCCCCTGCACCCCTCCCCACCACATTCCGGGTCCAATTCCGGGACAAACAGCACTAGTTCCAATTCCAGCACCAAAAGTGGGCTAAAGAATCCCGAACCGGAATGCAATTGCATTATTTTTGAGTTGTTGAATGCGCAAAGTGCTGCGAATGCTTTAGTCGAGCTTTTGATCGGGCTTCAGAATAACCAGTATATGAATAATGGTTTCGAGACCAATGGGGGTTTGACCAGCTCGTTCAGTCACGGTACCCTGGGTAGGCCCTCGCTAGGACCTAATTTGTCGCTGACCAATGGGAAGTGTGGAAGTATCGTTTAGGTTACGGTTTGAATGGAAAAGCAGTCGACGGTTTGTTAGCCAGAATGTTGAGTAACCGTCAGTTGCACGAAATGTCCTTGGTTAAGTCTTCATTAACATGCTATCCCTTTCTACGCCATAGCTCTAGATAGAACACCAGCATGACAAACTGTTAAATGTTTAATGATGCTGGTGGATTTATTTATAATCGTATTTTTTTAAATAATGAGTTTTTTTATTATAAAATTCAATTTACATTAAATTACAAATCACATTAAAAATAATTACATACAACTGTGTCTACTTAAGAGTTGGCATCAAATGACAGCTCAGTTAAATTACTGTAAAATTGTAAGAGAGAATAGAGTTGACACGAGATTTAAGGAAGCCTTAATATTAAGGACGTTTCTTGTAACTCATGGTGAGAGATGTAGGAATTTCAGTATCGTAATTTGATCAGTTTTTAGGTATAAATAAACAACAACAAAAAAATAGTAGATTCATTTAAAATGCACTAGTCAACAGATTTTTGTCAATGGAGTCTTTCTTTTCAAAGTTTTTGATTTCAGTCCTGAATCTGAAATCTGAGTCGGTAAAAATTCAATGAAAACAAATGTACATTTAAAAAAAATTTGAATCCAAGAAATATATTCTACTTTCTTATAACCTATGATCGGAGTAGGTAGGGCTGTTTTTGGTACTTGCCACATACGGTTATAATATGGATAAGTATGCCCAATAATCCCGGGATTTCCGGGATTGAATAAATATATTATTTAGATTTTTAACGTTATATTTGTTTTGATACACATTTAAGATTGGTGGCGAAATATTTTTTTTTAAGATTAATGGCGCTAGTGTACCTATGGTAGTGTTTTAACTTCTTCGTAAGTTCACAATTTTTTTTAAATCGTAATCCGCCGAGTAAGGGCGAGGTTTATAAAAGTAATTTACAACATTTGCTCGATAACTTAAAACGGGATCCCGAAATCATATCCATATTAATATAACCTCTGAGGACATTGACCCGAAAGAGCTCTACCTACACCGATCAGTGGTTATAACTATAGAGTTGACCGCTAATTTCTAAAACGTTATCGATATTTCTAAATACCCTATTTTACGAAATTCGTGTGATTTTACATAATTTAAAATTATCGTAAAAATACGTTGTAATTATATTTTCACTTTACATACTTAATTATGTATGTATTCGTAGTATTAAAATTCACTGTTAAAGAGATAAAAAAGTGAGCGATTAAGAGATGTTATGTAGTTACCAGGTAAAAAATGAATTTGATCGTAAATTATGTAAAAGTGATTATTAAAGTGTGAACGAATCCATATTCGTTTTCATTATTCAATATAATAAAAAAAAATCCTGAAATGTAACTTCCTGATAATAAATAGAAAATAGAAAAAAATAACTACGTACTTAGATATTTGTGTCAGTCAATTTAAAGGTAAATTTTTTAGGCAATTATTGTAGACTAAACTGTCATAGAGTCCTCCTTACATATCCCTCCCGAGATAGTGCAATTTTTTTTGTATGAAGTTTTATTCTTTCTCGTAGTAGAGTACTCTAGTTTAATGGCAAACTAAATTTTAGGCAAATCCCCCATTCCCAAACATTGCATGTCGTTTTCATGATTACTAAATACCCATGTAAGTAATCAAACAATCTGGCCGCTGTTGACAAAATTGTAATAACTGACCACTTTTCTATCTTATTCCTTTGGGAAAAGGTTCAAAAGTGATATTTACTTTTTTGTCGTAATTCCAGCTAATGAAAAAAATGGACTTTAGACTGTAATTACCAAGGAAGTTGCAATTTATTAATTAATTTATTATTTATTTATTAATTTTTTGCATACATTTCGGAGAGTGCGCATCGGAAGTGCACGACCTAATTCCAGCATCTCCATTCCGCCTTCGGACTACCAGGCGCGGGGAGGGGTTCCATCCTTATGTTGTTGATATCCCATCTGTTCGTACGAAGCGATTTGCTTCTTCGTTCATTATGCGAACGGCTAAGGAATGGAACAGCCTGCCGGCGTCTTTATTTCCCGAAACCTACAACCTTGGGATCTTCAAGGCCAGAGTGAATAGGCATTTACTGGACCCGCATGCTCCATCGTCGACCTCATCGTCGCTTACCATCAGGCGAGATGGAGGTCAAATGCGGGTTTAGTTATACATTAAAAAAAAAAAAATACTACTATGTAGTAACTGGAAAAGCATCTTCATGGAAAGAAAGTAGCCCCCGTCAAAACGCTATTAAAAAAAAGAAAAATAAGCGAGACATACGGATATCCCATCTCTTTTTAGTACAGTGACCATAGTGATTCAATTGAAGAACTATTAATGCTGGTAACACAGGTTACGATGAAAAGAGACGGGCTACCCTATATATAAAAAAATAGGGTTTCGAACTGAGCCACTTTGTTTCTATGGAGATCCCATTCCAGTTACTTTAGTAAGTATGTGACTTTACATGTTTCTTGGTTTACCGTGTTTTACGTTGCTAGATATAAATTGCAATGGAATTATAATTTTACTGGGTTATTCGATGAATGCTGAAAGTATTGGAGTATATTCCAGTACAGCTCTAATTTCGATTTTTTTCTGAAAATAAAAATTGTAAGCGGCAAGCTAGTTTGACCATATCCCAAACACTCTTGTTAATGATTAACGCACGGTGATGCAGCCGAAGAAACTTGCTTCAGTGTATTGGTGAGATAGCTCTTCTCCAGGCAAAACAAGGATTAGCATGTATGTATATTATATTTTATAATTTATCTATTATATTATTTATTTTTTATATTTGCATACTCATTGTTGAGTAGAATGTATCGGCTCTTTGTTTAGAAAATATCATCTTGTAATTATGTACCCACATTCTGGACAAATAATTAATCTGAATCTGGATCATGACATTTCCTGCATGAGGGAGCGTCATCAACCAGCTGAGTGTTACCATGGATGGATGCCATATATTTGCACAAACCTTGCTGTCACAACATATTCCGCGATTTTCAATGTGAAAATTCCAACCCGAGTGACGCACCCTTGTGCTTGAAATGTCATGTGAAACGTAACTGTTTTGCCTGGTGAAGAATAGAAAAGCGTTACGTAGATGGAGCCACTAGCACACTGCGTAAACAGAAAAGCAAAACGAAACGTTATTTTTGAAGATATCACAAATTTCCCGTTATTTGGGTTAATTTAATTTCTCAAAGCTATAGTAAAATTGTGATGATATCATGGCATCATATGGCCGTTTTAAAATAGCAAACCTAAAAATCTGTTAAGACGGCGTGGCGCGAGTCTGAAGGGTAAAAAAAGATTTGGTGGAAAGGAACGTATCTACATGTTGATTGGCTACGTACCATTGTGCTAGTGGCGCCTCTAGTGGTAAAACATTGCAGGATTATCTCCTATTAGCTATCATCTTGTGTTATGAGGGTCGCATACAAAGTTTAAGCTTTAATAAAGCTTCGGAGTTTTGCAACAGCCGTGTGTTATGTCTGAATATGTTTTGTTTACCTGTAAAATTAGTAATTTAATCGTTAGGTACTTGTTACAATATTCGACCAACTTCGCAGAATCTTCACTTAGATGTAAACACTAGGGTATACGTTAAATTATTGATTTAGGTGCAAGATCTCAGCTCAATGCTATTTGTAGGGTAATTTAGGATAATTCTAGTGGTAACTATTGTTCGCTTTACCCTAACACCCTTGGGTGGAAAATTTTAAGCAATTTTTTCTACTTAAATTTATTTAAGTACGGAATTTTAACTTAATTATAAAACTTCTGTTTTATAATGTATTATTTATATCTGTATAAATTAGCGAATCAATCGGAAACATTCCATTATTTAGGAATTAAATGTTTATTTTATAAACCCAAGGGTTAATAGTTGATGTGATATTCCTAAGGTTTTCCCGTATGAAGCCAAATGTACTGAACCCTTCTGTGCCTACTTTAGGTAGTTTATGCTTCTATACAGAATTGTAGATCAGGAGCTGTCGAAAAAATTGAGATTATTTTCTAAGAGACGACACTTGGTCTATAATTAGGTATTTTTCAATGTAAAGTGGTACTTCGTATGCATCTATTAGATTAATTCAGCAAGTAGGATATATTACTTAGTAATTTGTGCATTTAGTTTCGATTGTATGTTTCATATTCACACTCGTAAATTGAAAATTGTCCTATCTGCCATGAAAAACTTAAAATCGGTATTTTGATCGTTGAAAGTTTACGTGGTTTGCTGTTGATTTTATGGCAGTTATTCCTGAAGTCGCTTCTCAGTCTTGCGTATGTTTTGGGCTATACAATACACAACAATATCTAGACAAAACATGTTTTTTTAAAATTTTACTTCAAAATGAGCATTGTTTATCGATACTATTTGTTTTTACATCATCATCAGCCTATTAATGTCCCCACTGTTTGGGGAACAGACCTCCCCTTCAACAACGGTTCATGATCCACCGAGCGGACAGAACTGGGCAGTGCTGATTGGTGGATTTCACACGCCTTTGAAAACTTTTTATACCTCAGACATGCAGGTTTTCTCACGATGTTTTCACCGTTAGAGCAGTCGGTAAATGTACGTAAGTCTTCGAAAAATCGGAAAAACCCCGGACCTCTCGCATAGGAGTCCGGCGTCCTAACCACTAGGCCACCGACGCTTTGTTTTTGCATACCTTTAAAATTTACGAAGTTATAAGCTTTTGAAAGTGTGACCGGTTCCCATACTTCAGACGAGGCATGCACACTAGCGCCAATCGAAAAAAAAACATTTCAATTAATTAAGGCGTTTTAAAAATAAGATCTGGTATTAAGGTTCCACGAATGAAGAAGAAATTAAAAAAAAAAGGTGTAACAATTATGTTTCAATATGAGAATACAAAACTATTTTTAACTATTTTTACTACCAGACACTTTTTTAAATGCCTTAATTAATTGATTGAACGAGTCCCTGGCGACCGACTAGTGGCGGTATAACCACTCAAATTCTGGCTGGGTCAAAATACCAGAAGCACGATGACGGGCAGCAGCGTCATCGGGGCAAGCGATCCGGCTACTGCGATCGGCAACCCGCAGGCCTAGCGTGGCGATTATGGCATTACCTCCCGTGGATAGCGCACAAAGAAAACGGCCCCCAGTTCCCGGCCGCCCCACTATCTGCGCAAGGTGGCTGGCAGCGACTGGATGAGAAGAGCCGAAGATCGGGCTCAATAGCGCGCCGTGGGAGAGGCCTATATCCAGCAGTGGACTAGGGTAGGCTGCTGATGATGATGATGAAGCTCGTTCAATTAATTGATATATTTTTTTTTCGATTGGTGGCGCTAGTGTGCGCAATGCTTCGTCTTTATGAGTTATAAGACAAAAAACGTACAAGAGACGCGACTTTATACAATGTACAGTGCGTGAGCATTTAGTTAAACATTCGGGTATGGAAAACTTCGGTGTGCTTCGGTTATTGTTAAAATAACCATTTTTTTTAAATTTGACACCAAAATGAGCATTGTTTATCGATACTATTTGTTTTTACATCACCATCAGCCTATTAATGTCCCCACTGTTTGGGGAACAGACCTCCCCTTCAACAACGGTTCATGATCCACCGAGCGGGCAGCACTGGGCAGTGCTGATTGGTGAATTTCACACGCCTTCGAAAACTTTTTAATTTCCTCAGACAAGCAGGTTTTCTCACGATGTTTTCACCGTTAGAGCAGTCGGTAAATGTACGTAAGTTCGTTAACGTTACGAGAATGTACTACGACTGTAGTGAAACAGAGACAGAAGCCGATTTTACCCGATACCCGAATGCTTTTCTAAGGGCTCAGGCATTGTAAAATGTTTCAGATTTTGTCAATACATGTGTAAATTATTTAATTGTACATTGTTTTCTGACACTCAAAAATACTTTAATGAACGGATTTTTTGTCGTAAATCGTACCTACCTAATTTTATTAATTTGTAATATTCTTTTTCTTGTAAATTTTAGCAACATATCGTTTACCAACGTCAGTATTTAACGAGAATTGTATAAAATGCACACTTAGATTTAAACGCACGTGTTTTCTGTAACCTTTTTAACTTCTTTTTTTTTAAATAGTTTGTTGAAATTTTATTGCATAATTTTAAATTCGTTACCTTTCGCGGTTCGCAGTTTTATTAAGATTATTTTTTTTGTATATTTTTTTGTACAGGCCAAAGAGCTTATTGTGTAAATATTGTAATATCCAGCTGAAGGTTTTAGCTGCGCTATAATTAATTAGTCTTTCGTTATTGTAATTTTTAAGAGATTTGTTGATGTTCTCGATCTTGTGAAAATAAATATGAACTCGAATAACTTGTTTCATTCGACGGGTAGACGTGCTTACTACCCTACGACCCAGATTAAAACTAGCTTTGCACAGCGTCAATTCGAATTCCTTTCTTCATTTCTTTATAGACAACTCAATCAATCTGGTAACTCGCAAACTGCTTGAAGATAAAACACGTCATAAAGAAAATGGTACGAGATTGGCTTAGTGGTCTTGATTATGAGGGCACGGAGAAACTTTTAAAGGTAACACAATAATAATACAAAACACACACACACACACACACACACGAAAACACACACACACACACACACGAAAACACACACACACACACCCTTATATTAATTAACCTTTATTATTGTTCTTATTTTTCTTTCTTCCAAATTTTGCACTATTATATTATCCCATGTTCTGTTACATGTTCATTTGCACTGGTCAAAGAAGAGATCTGTCCTCCGAGATACAGGAACTTCCTAGTTCGGAGGTCAGCGCCTATAGTAGGATAACTGGTTGCTCACTAATTTTATTAAGTTTAATGTAACATATGCTTAAGTTCCTACTCCATTGTAATCTTACCGCACAAATAAACTATTCTTATTCATTTACTCTTTATGAACTAATTTTAATCTAATGGCTTGTCGCAAAGATTTTGAAATTCACCTATATAAGTAGATTGCTCGCTAGAGAAGTTTTGTATAGAAGCGCGTCTGCCAGTTGGCGCATGCAATACATTAGCCGGGACAAACCTTTGGCTCGCTGTCAGTTCTCACATCATTCTAGAGGAGAGGCGTCACTAAAGTAGTATTTTTTATTAGACCGATTAAACTGACGTTTCCTGTGTTGCCAGCTTTTGATGAAAAAAAAAACCAGTGCTGTGACCAAAGACCGATTTCAATCACTGACCAAAGTATATTTTATTTTCTTCTGTAATGTCGTGATTTTTTTTGTAAATTAATAATTTAAATCTTTGAACCTCACTTTGTATGGGAGTGAAATCCATCTTATCTTTTTGGCTCACAGAATGGGTGAACTAAGGGAACTGACTCACAATTGAACTGAACACACTATTACATTAAACATGGCAACATTATTTTACAAAGTGACATTAGCACCTGTCAGTTTAATTCGCCTAATAAAAAATTCTACTTAGTAGATTCTCCTTATAGAATACCAGCGCTACTTTTATCAAATATTTATGCAAATATATTAATATTTATAACATTAAACTGTGATTGTTTGTATGTGGGTTTCTATATTGTTTATATATAAATATTTATTATATGTATATGTTCCCCTGTTCAATATTGTTTCGTCCGTCTATACCGTACCTATGTGCCGTTTTAGTTTCACGATGTGTCTCCGTTACAACGTGAATTGGCGGAATTATTGTGATTTAAAACATAATACAAAAGGCCAATAATTTTAAAAAAATATCTACCTTAGATGACTAGACCGATTTCTGTGGCTAGCCGTTTTGTAAAACAGCGGATTATACGACCTGCGACATGCACTACGTGTGCAAAGTTGAACAGACAATTTCCTCGCAATTTGCTCTGTTGACCCGCATGTAGACCAGGAGCTGGGCTGCAAAATTAAGTTTTTAATTATATCTAGATTCTGTAGGAACGCGCTATGTGAGGACATGGATGACGTAACGTCAGTTGTATGAAAGGGAAGATCTTCCACCAGGTGGGGTGTTGTGCCTGGTGATCAGATGGATCCGTCCTGGTCCGACTATGGATGTTTGTAACTCGTATCCGAAGTCCCACGAAAATTTCGATAGCGCGTTCTACGTAGTGGCGCGCGTGTTGTGCGTCGCCACAATTCTAACAAATATCCATTACAAGGTAAGGTTTACGAGTACTGTTTTCTATTTCTAGATAGAATAAAAACTGTAAAACTAGAAAAAAATACAAATAATATAAATGGTAAGCTTATACAATTGATATCGTTGTCGCTTCATAAATTGTCGTTAAATTAACTATCATAGAAACGTAATGCAGTTATAATTTTTAAAAAAATGGCATAATTTTGTTCAGATTTCTATTTAAAGAAAAGCTTTTTTTTTGCACAATTTTATTCGTATTCCTGTGTCTATGACTTATCTTACCTATACTTAATAACCCAGCGGCACTTCGACCCTTGATGATCTTTTGTTCCTAACCCATCGAGGAGCTCGTAGCCTAGTTGCGAGCACGGTCCGTAAGTGATCGTGCAGGTTAAGCGACGTTGGCGCGGTACCTGGATGGGTGACCGCTAGTGGCATATTTCATCTAAGCTCCTCCGTGCCTCGGAGAGCACGTTAAGCAGTCGGTCCCGGTTGTTGTCGTTCAACAGCAGTCGTTAAGCCATATCAGAGGCCTACGGGCGGCCTGAACAACTCTGACAAATTGGTTGGCCACTAACCATACGATAAGCAAGCAAGCCTACTCCATTTTACACACTGGTCATCTCAGTGTGCATGTTTCCTCACGATGTTTTCCTTCACCGTTAGAGCAGTCGGTAAATGTACGTAAGTCTTCGAAAAATACGAAAAACTCACACTGCATGGTGAGTTTCGACCCCGGATCTCCCGCATGGGAGTCTGGCGTCCTAGCCCCTGTGCTACCGACGCTCTTGTGTCTATGACTTTCAACTCGTCTGAATAAATAATGACCTATTATGTTCTGTTATGTTTGGAAACTACTAACAAATTGTGCGATTTGAATGGGAAAAGGAACCGTTTTTCTGCTCGAAGCTCCAGTACTATTCAATCACACAGATAAATGGTGCGAATCACGAATTTTCCAAATCTGGTTTTGTTACAACCTGTATCAACACATTGGTATGTATGATACTACTATGCAATATTAATATTGTAGACCAGTCACACCAGTGGGTTAACACCGATTAATTGGATGATTACTTAAGTCATCATCATCAGCGTATGTCTCCACTGTTGGGGCGCAAGCCTCCCCTTGACCAAGAGGGTACGGGCCATGATCCACCGAGAGCGGGCCCAGTGCTGATTGGTGGATTTCACACACCTTCGGAAACTTTTCATTTCCTCAGACATGCAGGTTTCCTCATGATGTTTCCAGTCGGTTAATGTATGTAAGTCTTGGAAAAAAATTCCGAAAAACTCATTTGTACATGGCACGGTTTCGAACCCGGACCTCCCGCATCGGAGTCCTAGTCACTAGGCCACCGACGCTCTACTCCTTTTCATTTCCCAAGAGATATCTATTCATAGAACCTCTGTACTGCTGTAGACACCAATACACCTAACTTACATATCAATATTTAAAATTGGGGTTATCCAACCGCTAAATAATTCTCTCCCCACCTGAGAGGGTTTAATATGTAGATTACAGGTGCCAAGCTAGGTTTTTACTCCCAACAAACACAACGGAAAGCAAAACCATAAAACCAACCGTCAGTAATATTTCAGGCTTCTAGAACTGTTCTCTTTTCTAAGTCGTTTTCCTCATTGCTGAGGGTCGTGATCATTCTAAGGAATTAATCACATAGAACGACTCTCGTGGCAGATTTAATGGGTAATGGCAAACCACCGTACTGGCCAATGATCTAAGAGCGTACCTACATAACAATATAACGTAATATAATATTATCTTATCTTATGATAGGGAATAACCTCAGCGGTACTTCGACCCTTGAAGATATTTTGTGCCTTCCCCATTTCACACACTGGTTATCTCAGTATGTGGGTTTCCTCCCGTTGTTTTCCTTCACCGTCAGAGCAGTCGGTAAATGTACGTAAGTCTTTCGAAAAAACGGGAAAACTCATTGGTACATGGCATCGCTTGGTTTCGAACTCGGACCTCCCGCATGGGAGTCCGGCGTCCTAGCCACGACGCCACCGACGCTCTGAACTATTTTAGAACACCACAAAACAAAACCTCTTTTTTTTCTGTGTGGCACACAGCTACGGCACAAAATACTTACATTATAATTTATGTGGCTTCGTACAAGATGAGATGAGCGACGTCGAATCAAGCGACCATAAGTAGTTAGTTTAGTTAGGTATTACCTTTTTATACCTACCAATAACCAACCTGGAAAACAAAGGTTTAGTTCACCTAGAAAAAATAAGTAGGTACTTTCTCGGCATACTTCCGGGTTTTCGCTTTTCGGAAAGGCTTCATCGAACTCTATCGTTCTAAATCGTGGTAGATCGTGGTGGTGAAAAAAATAGTTTGGAATACATGACGGACTATTAATATGTCGTTCCTTTATATTCTGCAATACTTTTTTTTTATTTTAGTTTTTAAACTTGTTGACTTTATACTTACTTTAAGTAAGAAATTTTACTATTATTGATCATGACATGCTAACATTTTATTATTTATTTTTTGACAATGTATGATCATTACTGAAATAAATGAATATGAATATGAATATACAGTTTTACTTGGTATATTCGTATCTGATGGTTGAGATCCAGTCCCTCCAGCATGTTTGGAAAGGGGCCAATTATAAGTTTTACTCTATTGGAGACGATTTTTTTTTCCTTTCTGTGTGTTTATAAGCTTTTTGCCCCTCTCGAACCGCTTTCCAGGAATGTAAAACCTTGGCAACTTTTGTATAACTCTTTAGTAATACCATAGGTAATAATTAACATATATACCAGTCACAATCGTTTGTTTATGCTAAGGCCTCTGATCTCGTAAAACCTTTGAAATCGCCTGAATAATTTATTCGCGTTCGCTTTATGGAGGAACGGTGTAGCTCTTTCCAAACATGTCTGCGAAATTAATTATTTTCCCTTTCTTCTATTAGCTTTTACTTTATTTTCTTTTGCATACATAGAATAGGTATTCTTATCGGTGTGTCATGGCTAGGACGTCGGACTCCCATGCCGGAGGTTCGAGTTCGAGCCCATGCAATGTCATGTACCAACGAGTTTTTCGTTTTTTTTTCGGTTTTTTTGTACGTACATTTACCGACTGCTGTGATGGTGAATGAAAACATCGCGAGGAAACCTGCACAATGAGATAACCAGTGAAACCAGTAATACAATGGCAAGGCAATGACAAACCACCCCATTAAAATCTGCCACGAGAGTCGTGATTAATTTCTTAGAATGATCACGACCCTCAGCAATGAGGAATATGACTTAGAAGAAGGAGGTATTCTACAACGACAGCTCTCAGGAAAAACGGCTGTAATATAAATTGTTGCATAAAAAATCTACCCCTAATTGACTATGTTAATTAATTATCATACTATACTAGGATAAAACTAAAGCTAAAACTAAACTAAGGCTAAGAAAACTAAAGATAAAAAAATTGGGTTAAGTCCCCCACACATCCGGCAGTGTACCCAAGAGACTGGCTGCGTTGCCCCGTTGGATAGCTATGCTAATCCGCTAGGCCAAATAGGAGCCAGATCTTGGGTCTCTTGACGCGTCGACCAGGCGCTTTGCGAGGTCCTTGAAGACGCGACTATGTATTATTGACTATGTATTGTAATAGTAGTGTGGAAAGAGAGCAATTGCAAGCGAGATGTCTTTGACGAGTTGTAAAACCCTGTGATGGACCGAAGCCTTAAAAATGATTAAAAAACTTACACTTAACACTAGTGCTCTCGAAAAGATGCTCTTTATAAACGTGTGATGAAAAGGTGTGATGAAAATGCTATTTTTACACTTTAGTGTAGATCTGTTTATAGCTCTACATTCTGAAACGGGCATTTTATTAACTTATCAAAATATTCTCTGGCTGTATTTATTTATTGGTAATTAAAGCCATTAGGCAAACTGTATAAAATATTTTTATTGTATTTTCCAGCGTAGATATTTAAAAACAAACTAAACGAACAAACAAACTTATTATACGCCAACGAGATAATTATTCTTTTATTGGTAATTAATTAACCTGTATAGCTAATTTAGTTAAAACGTTAAAAAGACCAGAACCATGTTAAAAGACTGTACGATTATGATCAACTTTTTTTGTTGAAAGTTGTAATAAGAATAAGTTTATTTGTGCGGTAAGATGACAAAGTATTCATAGTCCATACACCAGTAGGAACTTAAGCATATGTTATATTAAACTAAATAAAATTAGTGAGCAATAAGTTAGTTTACAATAAACGCTGACCTCCGAACTAGGAAATTCCTGTATCTCGGAGGATAGATCTCTTCTGTGACCAGTGCAAATGAACATGTACCTAACAGAACATGGGAAAATATACCAACATACCTTACATTATTTCCAATTTTCTTTTTCCTCATCTTTTTGGACTTTCTTCGGTCACCGTTCTGTCAACGTTACCGTAAACGTTAATAAATCCGCCTCAACACTCGGATGTCCGAAATCCGGACGTTATCTCGCGCGGTCCGGATTTCTGCCAACCCTGCCGACTTGACTAATGACACCGTGCTTCAACACATTCATGGAAAGTAGTGACACATGACGTCCATTTACCACCGCTTTACAGTGTACCGATTTCGGCGTATCACTCACCATTAAATTAGATTAGCTATTTTATTAGATGCACATATTTTGAGAGGGACATAAGTATAGTGGCGGATCCAAGAATTGATTTGGGGGGGAATTCGGTCTCTAGTGAGCAGAACCTCACGTTTTCCATAAACCTTGCACACCTACTACCTTTTTCTCGAAATCATTTCCTCTGTCCGAGGGTTGCCTGGAAGAGATCGCTCTTTGCGACAAGGCCGCCTAAATTGTTCTTCACTATTTCCTTTTCTATCTCATGTTTGTTGTTTTATATTTGTGCAATAAAGTGTATTTTACTTTACTTTACTTTACTTTACCTTTAGGGCTGGTTAGAATGGTAAATTGGGCTAGAAGCGAGAGCGAGCGAAGCAAGCTCGAAATTTTGGCACAGATTTGATTCAGTTGGTGGAATGGGATAGAAGCGATCTCGAAATATTGGCGCCGATCAGCCACAAATATGGATTAAAATGATAGAACAGAAGCGAGGGAAGCGAGCTTACTGTACCGATATCTGTACTGTGGTAATGGCCAACTAATCCTTACTTCAGCGTCTTCAGCTTTACAGTGGTTCGTTTGAAGAGGGCGGACTCATTAGTGTGACATAAATCTACACTATATGTATGTAAATGTTACTTATGGTGTAACGATACACTCGGTTTAAATACAAATTAGTTTACACATTCATGTCATATCTATTTGTGGAATATTGTTACTAATAGATCATTCATGTTGCTGTATTATCGCCAATTCAAAAATTTTAATGAATACAGAAACACTTTAAGAAATTACAAAAATTAATTACAATTTATTTTGGTCGGTCGGTGGCCCAGAGTGAGAGAGAGGATGACCGTAATGGGCAGATCTTATCTTATGATAGGGGGCCGGGAATAACCCAGCGGCATTTCGACCCTTGAGGATATTTTGTGCCTACCCCATTTACACACTGGTCATCCCAGTGTGCAGGTTTCCTCACGATGTTATCCTTTACCGTTGAGCAGTCGGTAAATGTACGTAAGTCTTCCATAAATACGAAAAACTCATTGGTACATGGCACTGCATGGTTTCGAACCCGGATCTCTCGCATGGAAGCCCG
This sequence comes from Hofmannophila pseudospretella, assembly GCA_947369225.1. Lineage (NCBI taxonomy): Eukaryota > Metazoa > Arthropoda > Insecta > Lepidoptera > Oecophoridae > Hofmannophila > Hofmannophila pseudospretella. Next base: position 13,315,653 of record OX376318.1, on the reverse strand, counting down.
GTGTCCTAGCCACTGTGCCACCGACGCTCTTAATGGGAAGATACTCTCCGAAACAGCTATCAAACTGTTCAAACATCAGGCGCTGTCTCAGGGTCTTGTGTTATCCTATGAGGCTGGCATGATCCTGTTGAACGAAGCCTCAAATAAAGAAATAGATTAGAAATGTACCGAAATGTACCTAATATTACACCCTTAAATTCACCCTACATAGATTGCTCGCTAAAAAAGTTTTATATAGAAACCGCGTCTGCCAGTTGGCACATGCGATGTCAGCTTCCCAAACATTAATTAATCGGACATTGAAATGTCAAATGTATGGAACAATAATGCATTTGCACAAACCCTTTGGCTAAGCTCGCTGTCAGTGCTCACATCAACATTCTAGAGGAGAAGGCGCTACTAGTCCGATTTCTGTGAAAAGCACGAAGCTTCAAAGACCGACAGAAATCAATTTCGTCTCGAATAAGTTCCGAATAGCTCTTCAGAGATTCGCAGTCGATTTCTGAGTGATCTTACAATTCAGACGTGAATTTTCGAGCCTTTCACCTTACAGTCTTAGATCTGACTGATGTCATGGATGACTGACTTCTGACTGACATGACTCGACATGAGGGCCTTGCAGCCTTCTTGCGAGGGTCCGTAATGAATTTAATCGGAAAATAGTACGGTCAGTTCCGGCAGTTAAGGTCAGATAAATCGGGGAATCAGAATCAGAATCAGAAACCATTTATTGTGAAACTGTGTGCGTTACAGATCTTATACAGAAGCTATAGCATAGTACATTAATGACATACCTACCTATCAATCTATATATATATCAATACCTTGGAAATTGTGATCAAAATTACAATTTCCAAGGTACTTTTTACTAAATTCACTTATTGAAGTATTAGTTTAAATCGTAAAATTCACTATTAACCACAATTTTAAATGTTTCTTAAACTTACTGTACCTATTAAAAAATGGTTTAAGGGCGAGTCTATCCTCGCGCCATGTAGTATTTACCAAGGATGTTACGGAGCTTCGACTAAGACTCCGAAAGGTCGGAACTTCCGATTGATTTTACACTTCCGACTCCGACCTCGGCTCCGATAATTTTGAATCGGAGGTTATACCGAAGATTTGTGAGCAAACATATTCAAATATCAATATTTTATTAAATAGTGTAGGACTACATAAAGGAATATGTTTCATTGCCGCAAACGTCATCATAACTTGAACTTCTTCTGAACATCTCTGTTTTACTTCCGCATCGGACTCCGGTTCTGACTCCGATAACTCAAATTTAAAACCTCCGGTTCCGGTAAAACCACCTCCATAACATCCCTAGTATTTACCCCATCTCCTCGCTCCGATTGGTAACGAACATGTTTGCGCAGGGCAACTTTAATGGAAAAAAATATTTACTTAGATCAAACGCGAGAGACTACTGGTAGGTAGGTTAAGTCTTTATACTGTGAGTGACATATCGGTGTCGTGTCGGTGTCTTTATCGTCTAATCCAACTACCACCAGGGCTGTTCTTTTCATGTTTTTGCATCCTGTTAGAGCGTACGTAATAAGATCGTAATGAAATAGTTTATTCAACAAATTGGTACAGCTTGTACATTTTTGTTCGTCCATTTTTGAATTCAATTTATATATAACAATTTAAGAACTTATAATAAACAATAATATAAATCAAGAACATAATAAATCAATAATAATCATCATACATTATACTAAAAAAAACCTTTATTATTACTAATTAATAAAAAATAAAAATAATAATTTCGTGCCACTGGCACTACAAACAAACAAATAAATAATTCTAATATTTATGGAAATATGTTATGATTATTATTTATTACTATACTTGTATGTAGATGGTAGATCCTAATGGTAGATGGTAGAGCCTGAGTTGGTACCACCCTCTAAATTATTTCTGCCATAAAGCAGCAATTTCGGTTTGAAGGGTAAGAGAGCCCGCGTAATTAACGGCACATGAGGCACTCCATCCATTTACCATCAGGTAACCCGTTTGCTCGTCTGCTCTCCTTTGTACTTACTTATTTATACTTTTATTATTTGTACTTTGTAAAAGTACAAAGGGAGCTCGTAGCCTAGTTGCGAGCACGGTCCGAAAGTGATCGTGCAGGTTAAGCGACTTTGGCGCGGTCGGTACTTGGATGGGTGACCGCTAGTGGCATATTTCATCTGAGCTCCTCCGTGCCTCGGAGAGCACGATAAGCAGTCGGTCCCGGTTGTTGTCGTTCGACAGCAGTCGTTAAGCCATGTCAGATGCCTACGGGCGGCCTGAACAACTCTGACAAATAGGTTGGCCACTAACCATACGATAAGCAAGCAAGCATTTGTACTTTTATAATATTTTTGTTTTCGTCCCTGACTGCCGTTTCGCCCGCGATGCCTTCGTCCGGGCACAGCTGAAAACCAGCGCTGTGGCTTTGCCGTACCGGTCGGACCGCAGCACATGCTGAGCATGTGTCCTTTTAATGTTGCATTGTTTTTTTATTTTTAAATATTTTGGAGTTTTTCTTTCTTTCTTTCTTTCTTCTTTACAATAAAAATAAATGGTAGCATACTCTAAGCGTATTACTCAGAGTCACGCAACAATTCCCCATCTGTATAATTCTATCATTATTATGATAATGAGCTCATACTTTCTCTCGCATCTCATATAATATTGTTCGCATTTTCCTAGTAGATATGGCCTCATATAATACAAGGTGGGGCAAAACTACATACTTACTAATCTAGACACACGGCAGTTTGCCACCAGGAAGTTCGAAAAAAGAGCGAGCACCATTTAGAGTTTTAACTGATAATATTCCACACCATCCAAAACATAAATGTGGAAAACAGGCTACTTTCGGTACAAGGAAAAAGTGTATCTAAGTATGTAAACAGTTCTAATTATGATAAAATAATTATGTAGTCAAAGGTAAACACATTGAAATCATGTCTGATGGTCTGCTGTTGTTGTGAAAAGGGCCTCAACTCAGCGCATTGCTGCAGACAAGAATGCCTACAGCGCTGGTATTCTGTTGGACCATGACCGATGGCTGGCCAAAACCTGTCCAAGAGGACAAAGATACAACACAAATAAATTTAATTGAAGGTAGGTAGTATTAATAAGTAAAAATATTTCCTACACACAAATATATACATATATTATATATAATTATACGAAAGGGGTACAGTGCGGTATGTTCAATAAGCTAAGAGATAAAGAGCAAAAGACCAGAAGACCAGGGCAACAGTAATTGCACCGACAGTAAGTGTGAACGAAGTCTGTTTTTAATTATTTTAAAAAATTTATTTATTTGGTAAACACAACATATTACAACCAGAGAAATTACAGAAAAATCAACATAAAGTTATGAGCTAGGTCGTAACCCTTAACGTGTAAACACAGATTGGTTAGTAAGTACATAGAAAATTTGTTGTTGTACATAATTGAGTTCGGAAAGCAAAAAGTACTAATGGATGTAATGATTAATAATAATTAAAAAATACCGATTGAAAAATAAAAATTATAAAGTAGGTGCGTGGATAGCTTACTTGAGGACATACTTAACCCGTTTTTTTAAAACTAATGGCCTAGGATCGAATAAGTCTAACGATGGTTTATTGTTGCTGTTCGAAGAGATTTCGTTAAACAATCTACACATTCGCACAATAGGGTTATAGAACGATGTGTTGTTCTTAAAAACATTTAATACAAATGTTTTAGGATTGCGAAGTTTAGAAACACATTTTAAAAGCACATTTTCGTCTTGACACATTTGACCTGCGAATTCAACCAAACTAATTTCAGGGTACTTTGTTCCCACCTTGTACAACTCGGCTTTGCTAGGAACGTTGCATCCATTCATTAGGCTTTGTATTCTGGACTTTCGCAATTTCGTGCCAACAATAAGTAAGTATAATTTTGTCTACGTGCCTTCCTTATAAATTCTCACCGACATCAACCGACCGACCAAAAAAATTGTGTGTGGCTCGTGGTCCCACCTACATTGTCCCACCATTACTCGTAGTCCCACTAGCCTGAAAATGTGGGTTCGTGGTCCCACTGCGTAGTGGGACTACCAGTAATAGTTGTAGATATCCCGTCTATTCGTACGAAGCGATATGCTTCTTCGTTCATTATGCGAACGGCTAAGGAATGGAACAGCCTGCCGGCGTCCGTATTTCCCGAATCCTACAACCTTGGGATCTTCAAGGCCATAGTTAATAGGCATTTACTGGACCCGCATGCTCCATCGTCAACCTCATCGTCGCTTACCATCAGGCGAGATCGAGGTCAAATGCGGAAAAGATTACGACTCGTCGTCCCACTCTATTTTGCAGTTGCAACTGTTAAAGGACGAATTAATAATACAGTCACAAATTGAACTAATTAACCAGGAAATTACAGTTGGTTATTTTTTATTAGTGGGACAAAGAGCAACTTCATTACGGCGGACTGATGATCCCACCATACAGTGGGACCACGAGCCCATTATATAAAATTAAAAACGTTTATTTAGCACTGTAAACACCAGAATATAGAACACAATACAGAAGTATACAAAGATTAATACATGCAGCACAGAACATCTGGTGTGGTACAGTGCCAAAAAGGGTACACCAGCTCAGCATAATGCTAAGACAAGCCACACCGCTGATCGAGACTGTACCACTAGTGGATCAAATTAGTGGGATCACGATCCCTGTACGAAAAAAATTAGGTTCACTGATTTGTATGTATGTAATGTAAGTATTCGTATGTTCGCGAATTACTCAAATCTACTTCAGGTACCGATTTTGATGATTCTTTCACATATGTGATCTTCATATTCCTGGAACGATTTTAGTATGTAATACGCTAGCATTAACGCACGGCGCTGCTTGCGAGGGAGTTTTATACTGTTTTACCGACGATCGAAAAAAGGAGAGGTTCCTAGTTCGATGTGTATAATCTATATAAATAAGTAGGTACTTATATGGATTTGCCTCGAAATTTCTCGGTAAATTTTTGAAAGGGTCAATTTTGATGGATTGTAAATACTTTTTGCATTAGGCTTGGAACACGAATTTATAGGACAGGGTATGGTGGGACATAATTTCCCACGGACTTATCAAGGGTTAAATTAGATACTTAACAGTATGAGATGAGATAATACATCTAAAATTTCTCCAGTTTCTGAATTAGGTATTATAAATGATGTACTCGTAAGGTATACCTCGGCTTGCCTGTTTCGTTATTTAAACCTGTACTTTGAGTAAGTTTACAATATATTTTGAATTTTTATTTTTTTCTCATCATCATATCAATTGTTGCAGGTTTAATGTTTTCCTTCACCGTTTCTTCACAAAACGTTTCTTTCTACTAGTTTTGTAGGTACCAAATCTAACTCTGAAAAAGCATTAACACGTTTACAGTTCCCAAACAAAATTGTCACAACTTCACAAGTCCAACTAATTTAATTCTATGGTTATGTGTCCCACTCCCAACAATGGAGGTACGGTCTCCTTGGCTAGCATTCAGGTGCTACAAGCGTGGGGTCACTGGACTGGGAATGTGTTAAATTTACTTATTACCGTCACCTCACTCTCTGAAATCTGACGCGACAATGCCGTGCCTGATATTATGAAAAGTTTAAATGGATTTATAACTTTAGATTGACAGCTCTATCTGAACTCTGATAATCTTTGCAGTCTACTTAACTACCTATACAGGTTGTTGCCAAAATCCTAAAACATTCACAATAACTTATGATGGAATGAGAGTTAACATCTTTCTAAAAAAAACTTAATAAAAACACCCCATAGAACACCGTGAATTGAGGTAAGTAACAGATTGTCATATGACAGTAACACGGGTCTTGTACTGACCCGGAGCTGCTCGTGTTGTAACGATGTCGACTTCATCGTCCATATCAACCTCCTTGCCATCAACTTCAACCTCATTGTTAGCGTTTATCTCACCTCATATCGTGTTGGCATCTTCATTTCTTCATCTATATTTTCAAAATTCAAATCATATTCCCATTCCATTTCTAAATTCCATTATTCCATTAATTTCATTGTTTTTACTTATCCTCTCTGTATTTTTGTCCTGAACGGACGTATGTCCGTTTTATAAAATTGTCTCCTACTACTACCTATTTTCTACTATTGTGTTGTTCTGTTCCTGATAAATATAATATCTGCTATTATCAAGTTTCTTCTAAATATTACTTCATCTGCACACTGTCCTAGAACCCTGCTAGCCGGCACCTAGAGGGCAGATTGTAGCAGTGTAATGTAACAAATAGGAATTCGATGGCGAGCATGACGCGGTACTGATCTGAGGAGTATTACATTATACGCGAATGCTCCCGGTCAGTGACTACCCTCCTTAAGGGTAGCGCAGTTCTGTGTTTTATTTATTTATTTGGAAAACTTGCGTTTCCAATCCTCCATACATACATGTGCTCCACTCTGCCCCCAGCCTACTAGCATGAAATTCTGTCACAATCAGACTATTGGTGGCGCTAATGTATATGGAGCTTGGTTTTCGAGACCAGTTGTCAAAATTTACGTTACGTAACTGTCAAACTGAATTCTACGGGATAATCCCTCTGAATCGTCTGTAAATTACAGAAAAGTAGGTACATAGTTGTCTAAAAGGTAGGCAAGTACATACTTGTCTATGAAAATTAGACAAGTAACAGTATTACAAAAATAACACACTAAAAGCTTTTTCACGCCACTCTGAGTGGAAAATAGTCGCTCAACGAAACACTATTTCCCGAGAGCTTTATCCGCCAATTCCCTAAGAATTCCCTAACGCTATTTTCACCGATACGACTCAATACTATGTTCAATTCGACATTATTATCGGGAATTCCAACTGGAACGCGTCTCTTACTCTCTGTAACCTTTATGGAACGTTAAACAACGAAAGATATTGCGTATTTGTTGTGAAGTAGGGAGTATTTTGACAAAGCCCTTATGAATGGATGAATTAATAGATCGTTCATTAGATAAATTATTTGTGTCCTTGGTAAAATTGCTAGTCTGTCCTCTAGGTGCCGACTAGCAGGGTTCTAGGACAGTGTGCAGATGAAGTAATAGAAGAACTTGGTAATAGATATTATATTTTTAAGGAACATAACAACACAGAAAATAGTAAATGTAGAAAATAGGAGACAAAATAAAACGGAGAAACGTCCGTTCAAGACAATATACAGAGAGAAAGTGTAAAATACAAAGAAAATAATGAAATTAATGGAATAATGGAATTTAGAAATGGAATGGGAATATGATTTGAATTTTGAAAATATAGATGAAGAAATGAAGATGCCAACACGAAATGAGGTGAGATAAACGCTAACGATGAGGTTGAAATTGATGGCAAGGAGGTTGATATGGACGATGAAGTCGACATCGTTACAACATAACAGCTACACTATTGTTTTAGACCGCTATTTCAGTAATCTGTAGGAATTTAACCAGAATGCATTTATTTGTGCCTCAGAAAATCTATGAGAGTACACAGGTACCAACCACATCACGTTCATGAAGGTGTTAAATCTTTTAAAGCTTGTGAAAAAAACTCAGTTTATAGAAAGTTAAGGAGTTTTCATGAAGTTTCAATATCAACTGACTGTAATATAAAAAAAATATACATTGAAAACGAATAGTTTCATGGGTATCTATGGGTATGGTTCTATGCTTAAGTTCCTACTGGTGTATAATATGAACACTTTTCATCTTACCGTACAAATAAACTTATTCTTATTCTATTCTTATTCTTATTAGTGCAATGAAAATAAAAAAATTATGTAGTAGTAATGTATGTACGTATTTTCTATTTTGTATTATTAAGTAGGTATATTTATTTAGCATATAGGTGTACACTTCGCCTTCCTTGATATGGATCAAATTGTCATTTTATGGGGTTTGCTGGAAGAGATCTCTCTTAGAGATAAGTCACGCCCTTTGTGCTTCACATATTTTTGTATCAGTTTGTTTTATATTGTGTGTGTACAATAAAGAGTTAATAATAAAAAATGTAGGTACATCACCTTTCCATATTTCTTTTCTGTTTTGACGTAAGGCTGCACAATCCGCTGATTGTTGTATAATGTATAATGCTGGCTGATAGTTTGTTAGCCCAGCCCAGGATAAAAAATAGCTATTTATATGGCAAATTGGTGTGGTGTAAGGACATTTATAAGATAAACACACGTTCTACGCGTAAAGGTAACTTGTGTATCCCCAAGCATAGGAGTGAAGGATTTAGGGGGAGTTTCAAATATTCGGCCGCCAAAATATGGAATGATCTGCCACCGCCCCTACGAAGTATAGCCAACTTGCATACTTTTAAGAAAAAGTATAAAACAATAATTTTACAGTCACAGTATAGTGATTTAAGAAATCATTTCATCAATGGCGACAGAATTTTGAGGTCCCTTCAGTCCTAACTCACTGTTTGTGTTTGTTTATGACTGAATCCCAAATTTTTGATACTGGTCGAGTATCGGAAAATAATTGTGTGTGACGTGTAAGGAGATGAGCCAACACTACAGACGAACCGAACGTTGCTCTCTATAGCTATTAGTTGGAAAGGGTCAAGTTGAAAACCAGGGTGGATGTATAGGTATCTATACATCTAGCGACACTCAGCTGAACTTGACCCTTTTAATAGATCATATCATATGATCATATCACTTGTCAGAATGTAAAATATGGTCAATTTATAATCCGACTCATTTTGTGATATTCTGTACATATTTTTTACAGATATTTTTTATATATGGTCTATTAATAAAGGTTTTTCTATTCTATTCTATTTTTACGCATTTTATGCTTCCATAAATGTTCCATAAATTACATTTTATGGCGCTTCCAGAAAATCTTCCCTAAATGAATGCCAGTAAATTAGAAATTGACCTTTATTTAATCCACGGTCAAGTTCTTACGTGACAAAATACCTTTCACATTAATTAAAAGGCCCAAACATCGCGTGTTGACCCTGCGTTGGGATTATAAATGGATTTGGAATCTACTACAATTATTTATTTAATTACTTAAAGCTGTTAGATCTGCACAATCGACTTTTAGTCCGTCATCATCATCATCAGCCTATTAATGTCCCCACTGTTGCCTCCCTATAGTTTTAGTGCCCCTATAGGCCTCCCTTTGCACAACGGGGTACGGGCCATGATCCACCGAGCGGGCCCAGTGCTGTGCGGTGGATTTCACACGCCTTCGGAAACTTTTAATTTCTAATAATTTGCAAGGCCGCTAAGTGGAGTAGAGAAAAGAAAGAAGAAGAATCTTAAAGATTTAGTCAAAATAAGACTTTTTAAAATTATTTAATGTCGTCGTCTTGGCAATCCCTCGTTGCGAGGATGACTTCTGCTAATCCTAGGTATATTGTTGTTGTCTCTGGTGCGTCTTGGAGTGGCTCACAACCCGATCCTGGAGTTGCACTCGCGACCGCATATGCTGTATTTTGTCACCGTCGACAGCCTGTCTCTCAAGGCCGGGTTTGCCTCTTTCTCATTCCTCTTACGTCTTTTCTCTGCTTCAGCTTCCACCCTCCCCGTCTCGAGGGATTTTGCAGCTTTCTTCGTCAGGTCGCACCATTAAATGTACCACCTATGACAAAAATTACGAAATAGACGTGATTTCAAGTTGTAATGAGCATTTATTTTAGCCTGTTGAAGTGGACAACAAAATCATGTGTATTGTATAACTTTAAGTATAAGTTTGCTTAATAAAGAATTTAATTAAAAAAAACCCTGATACACCTAATAATACTATAATAACTATGTAATCACCTGTGACTCCAATTAACTCTAGTGCGACGCTCGTCTACCAGTATTAATAGGAATCGATATGATTTTTTATCGATTGTGTACGTCTAATAACTCCTTTACTCCTCTTATGAACCTTTTTGTACAACCACACAGTATAAAGTATATTAAGTAGAGTTTATCAGAACTGAGACGAAGAGCTTCGCCAAAGTAAGTTTCAGTTATTTTTATATGAATCTTGTTCGGTTAGTCCAGACCTCTAGAGACTTGGTCGCAATCTTGAAACTTTGTAATTAGGAAGTTGTGTGAAATGTTCCTGTCTAAGTACTCGTACTTACGTTAGTAGGTAGGTATGTAGGTGTTGAGTTTAAAAAGTTAGAAGTATTTCAGACAGAGATCGATCTCACTATACACTTAAAAGATACTTTGTGAAGCACCGGTGCGTTCCTCTGGAGATCCCGGGCCTCGGAGGAGGCCGGCCATCGAGGGGGTTTTAAAGAGTAAAAATATCACATAACCCGGTCTCTCCCCCAGGAGGCTGGGTATCTTTGGAAGATTTCCCCCGTTATCAAAAACATAAGGTTTGTATAATAATAACAATATATTGATTGATTTTTCTTATCCCACACAGTATGGCGATTTCGTGTACGTTAAGCTTACAGAAAATAACAATAATAAATATAGTATTACCGCCATAAAAAGTGTAGATAGACCTTTATAGCCACATATAAATATTTATGGCTGCGATAGCTCCTAAACGCCCGTGCTCGAAGATATTTCCAATATTCAGGCCGAAATATGCGCTGTAAATGAGATTGAGTGAGCGAATCCCATAAATCTATGGGATTCGCCCAAGAATCCATGGGTCCATTTAATAGCGCATTTGGTAGATCTCACCTAGAACTAAGTACATACAGTGTATTTTACTTTTTACGTTACTTTACATTGTATCTTTTATTACGTAACATTAATTTATTTTGAAGGTGTATATCATGCTGATATGGTTGGATTTCCATTCATTCACATACTCATACCATTTATTGCTTTTCATGTGTAACAATTGGTCTTAAAAATATAATATATGATCATACATGAAACCCTGAAGCGGTGCCCTACCGCTATATTAAATAAAAAATTATAATAAATTATAATAGTAATAAATGCTAACGAGATAAATTAAATTAAATGTCATTATAAGTGATACATAATTGATTTTATAGTTTAGTATTGGTTTTATCATCAAAAAACTTCTGCAGTGAATAGAAACATTTGTTAAGAAGATATAACTTTAATATTTTATTGAATATTGAGTCTTTTAATTCAATGTCGATGATATGTGAAATTTTGTTATATATTCTTATAGACATAGCGAACGGTCCAGCACTGTGTAGACATAATTTTGATTTTGGCAAGTCTTTTCTTGTAAGAAATTCACATAGAAGGTGTTTCGAATGGATTGCTTTTAGTTCGGATATATTATTCGGATATAGGATATATTATTGCAATAAAAATAAAAATTTCTCCGTAAAAATCCTCATGTTGCCTTCGAAACAAGGTTCAATTAGAGTTGTGTGTAAATGTCATTTTATGCTTTATCCGTTTAATACTTTAGCAAGTACATATTTTTTGACAAACTGCGATAATCATAATTTCAATACTAGAAACAAAAACAAACTTGCAGTCCCACGCTTTAGACTTAGTACAGTAAACACATCATTTATGATCACTGTACGATTTTATAATAAGATACCTGATGCTGTAATAAATATGACAGAGAAAAAATTCAAGACCCATATAAGAGGGACCTTATGTAAAAAGGGTTATTATAAAATAAATGACTACTTAAATGATAAAGAGGCTTGGTCCTAAATTCAGTTCCAGCTCTGCACATTGTGTACATATATGATTGTATTCTTAATTATTGTAAGAGATATTAATTTCAAAAGGTGTGCTGCTGAAAGTTTCTTGCGCCGCTTCATTCCTTTCAGCTACAGCACCTTACGAAGCGGTGGTAGAGTAAAAAAGAAAGACATTGTAAAAATGTACTATAAGGTACTTACTTACAATAAAAAACATTTTGATTTTGATTTTTGACAAAACAGTAATGCTTGCACTTCTTTGTTTCGGCCTGAAACCCTTACCCTACAGAGCCAGCGTAATAACCGGCATATGAGGGACTCCATCAACACCTTAAGGTTAGCAACCCATCGAAACCTCTATAATAACATTAAAATGAGGTGGGTGGTGGTAAAAATAAATAAAAAATGGTGGTGTTTTAAATGTCTACGGGCGACGGTGACCATATACCATCAGGCCCGTTTGTTTGTCTGCTCTCCATCATCATCAGCCTATATTAATGTCCCCACTGTTGGGGCACAGGTCTTCCCTTGCACAAGGGGGTACGGGCCATGTTCCACCGCGCGGGCCCAGTGCTGATTGATAGATTTCACACGCCTTCGGAAACTTTTAATTTCCTCAGACATGCAGGTTTCCTCACGATGTTTTCCTTCACCGTTAGAGCAGTCGGTAAATGTAACGTAAGTCTTCGAAAAAATCCGAAAAACTCATTGGTACATGGCGTTGCATGGTTTCGAACCCGGACCTTCCGCACGGGAGTCCGGCGTCCTAGCCACTAGACCACCGACGCTCACTGCTCACGCTGCTCTCCATTGTAACGATGTCGACTTCATCGTCCATATCAACCTCCTTGCCATCAATTTCAACCTCATCGTTAGCGTTTATCTCACCTCATTTCGTGTTGGCATCTTCATTTCTTCATCTATATTTTCAAAATTTAAATAATATTCCCAATCCATTCTAAATTCCATTATTCCATTAATTCCATTGTTTTCTTTGTATTTTGCACTTTCTCTCTGTATTTTGTCTTGAACGGACGTTTCTCCGTTTTATTTTGTCTCCTATTTTCTACATTTACTATTTTCTGTGTTCTGTTCCTTAAAAATATAATATCTATTACCAAGTTCTTCTATTACTTCATCTGCACCCTGTCCTAGAACCCTGCTAGCCGGCACCTAGAGGACAGACTAGCAATTTTACCCAGGACACAAATAATTTATCTAATGAACGATCTATCAATTCATCCATTCATCATTATTTTCTTTGTATTTGGCACTTTCTCTCTGTATTTTGTCTTGAACGGACGTTTCTCCGTTTATTTTTGTCTCCTACTACTACCTATTTTCTACATTTACTATTTTCTGTGACTTCATCTGCACACTGTCCTAAAACCCTGCTAGCCTGCACCTAGAGGACAGACTGTAGCACAGCATAAACAAAAACAAAACCACTTATCACATTTTCTCTCAACTCGCAAAGCAAATTGGTTTCCCACTTACATTTTCTTTGCACTGACGAAGCGAATTGGTTTTCACCTAAACTAACAAGGCTTTATTTAAACCCAGGTGCAAAATTACATTTCGACTCGTATCCTGAAGATCAAATTGTCGTGATTTGTAGCGAATGTAAGGCAATCCTCTAAAACAGGGTCGGTTTACACAAATCCCTTTTAGGTTTGGAGTGCGGTTTGCCCTTGAGGTAATAAAATAGACAGATAGGTTTAAAAATAAATTGAAGTGGTCTACTCAACCAAGCGGAAAAAATTGCTCTATTGTAGGTATTAAATTCAGAACGTTAGGCGGTCTTATCAAAATTTACAGAAGTTCATAATCTATTATCTCCCGCTGGCCGCCCACTAGCCCTCTGTCGTCCCGGCCCGCGCCGTTCTTGCCGCGCAGGCGATACCACAGTTAAGCGGTTTACCTATAGCAATTACATATTTCGAAGACTTACGTACATTTACCGACTGCTCTAACGGTGAAGGAAAACATCGTGAGGAAATCTGCTCTGCACACTGAGATGACCAGTGTGTAAATGGGGTTTTCACAAAACATCCTCAAAGTCGAAGTGCCGCTGGGTTATCCCCGGCCCCCATCATGAGATAAGATAAGATCGACAACCTAATAACATTGTAGTGAGTTGAGATCTCAATGGCGACGGTGACCATTTAGGTGGTACGTTAGCTCATCTGCTTTCCCTAAAACAAAACAAAAAATTACACTTTGAAGGTGGTAGACCCGCGGGGTTGCCAGCGAAGTACCCTTTTCCCTAGATTAAAGCAACTTATTTACTACGTTTAATTTTTACATTCCACATCGCATTAACTTTAAATTATACTTCTTGTTTACCCTTCTTCAAACGAATCCCTTTTTCTAGGACTACTTGACATAAACAAGTTTTCCACTATCATTGATCCCTGCAAATTATGTAAATACGAGTTGAACCTTTTGAAGGGTTTTCGGTACGTAACTGGTGTGATAATGCTAATGTAATATAGGTTTTCGTTAAGAATGTGGTTTTTAGGATTCCGTATCTAAACGGTAAAAAACGGAACCCATAAGGTGAGACTTCGGTGTCTGTCCATCTGTATGTCGCAGCTGTTCTTATCAGGAACTACTAATGCTGTATAGACTTGAAATTTAGCACAGTTGTAGACTTAGGTACTTGCCGCATCTATCATATGTATATCTGAAAGACAAGTTTATTGGTATCATCAGAGGTCAGACTACAGGCACTCTATCAAATTATCTGTCTACTTTCTCGATAAGTAAGTTAGCCGCTGAATCATTATTCAATTCTGTCTGTCTCTGCATTAGAGATTTATTGATTTATACCAATCGCTGGGAGGTTCTCGTTGTGGGTAGAGGCGTCTGGTGTCTGAGGTCCGCACTTTCCATGACACCGTGAGGTTTCAAAACTTAGCTGACAAATGAGATTACCGGCACAGGCACCTTAAAACTCCCGCACCAACAACCTCGCAACGCAATTCACTTGTCGCATGTGCGGTAGATTTCACCGGTCGCTCTCGCATTGGCTTATTCAACCAGGAGCGTGGATACCGACACAACGTTTCTTGAATCATCTGCCAAGATGTACAAGGTCAACGGAAACGGTAACAATTTTTGGGATTTTCCAACATTTATCTAAAGTAACTACTGTAAATCTGGTACTAATATAATATTAATAATGTAATATAGTCTGGAAATTTTCCTAATCCTATTTATAAAATTATAAAACATCACGTCATTCACGTCACGAAGGAAAACAACAATAAACATGTTATCCCAAATCCAACAGTTAAAACCTTAAACAAATTAGATAAATTAAATAATAAACCCATCTCGGCGCCGCTGTACGCGGCAGAAGTAGTGGGTTATATAATGAACGACTAACATAATTATCTTATAGTTCATCGTACGGCGCTAAGGACAACAAAAAGCAAGCCGGGGAGGAAGCAAAACTAAGATAGATACAAAAATGGCTGTAATAAAAATAATTGGAGAAATGCCACACAAAGAAGATCCTGATAAACAACAGGAAGTAAATAATGAGATCATCAAGGAAGATAAGACAAACAAGACAGAAGAAGTCGATTTTGATGATTTGTTGTCGGCGGCTGGCGAATTTGGACCCTATCAAGTGCTACTGTTCATTTCAACCATGCCTTTTTACGCGTATGGAGTCTTCATGTATTTCACACAGCTCTTCCTGACGGAAGTCTCTCCGAACCATTGGTGCTGGATACCAGAATTGGAAAACTTAACCGATATAGAACGCAGAAATTTAGCAATACCTCCAGATGCTGCAGCAAGATATGGATACTCTCAATGTGAAGCTTATGTGGCCAATTGGACGGATGTTCTGGCAACAGGAAGAAGACCGGATAATTTAGTGAAAGCATCGTGTAAATACGGATGGGAATTTAATAAAACTGAAATTCCCTACCCGACTATATCAAGTGAATTAGGATGGGTCTGTGATAGAGATAGTTATCAGGCTACAGCTCAAGCTATATTCTTTTTAGGATCAATTACTGGAGGCTTTATTATTGGATGGGTTGCTGATCGTTTCGGAAGATTACCAGCTGCTGTAGCGAGCAACATAATCGGATGCATTGGAGGTGTTGCCACAATTTTCGCAAGGAATTTCACTGAATTTGCCATTTGTAGATTCTTTATGGGGATTTCTTATGATAACTGCATGTTGATGGTATACCTCCTCGTTCTGGAATATGTAGCACCGAAATACAGATCTTTGATCTCAAATACCTCGTTCGCTCTCTTTTATTCTATATTTGTTACCGCATTACCTTGGTTGGCTCTTGCATGTGGACATTGGAAAACCATTTCTTTAGCTACTAGTTTGCCACTAGCTTTTGTTATATTTGCTCCATTCTTAATGCCTGAAAGCCCAAGATGGTTGCTTTCGAAAGGACGAGTTGACGCAGCTGTTGAGAAACTTCTAACAATAGGACGAATAAACAAAAAAGTAATTCCTGGAAAATTGATAGAACAATTTAAATCTTCTGCATTGAAATCGAAGGAAGAACAAAAAGGAAATATTCTTGAGTTACTAAAGAGTCCTTTATCGAGAAAGATGTTTATTTGCATCTGTTTGCTGTACTGTAACACAGCATTGGTGTTTGATGGGTTAGTGAGAAGTGTTGGACACTTAGAATTTAACTTCTTCATATCATTTTCGGTCGTGTCTGCTACAGAGTTCCCGTCTATGGTTTTACTTGCTTTCATCATGGACTGGTTTGGTAGAAGATGGTCGGTGATCATTGCCATGCTGGTCACTTGTATATTTAGCATTCTTTCTGTGTTTCTTGGAGGTGGATTGCCTTCTGTGATGTGCGCCGTTGTAGCAAGGTTTTTTGTGAATATGGCTTATGGTGCAGAGATGCAATGGGGTGCAGAGATGCTACCGACGTCTGTGCGAGGTTCTGGAGTGGCGATAATCCACATAAGCGCTTTCGTTGGATATATTTTGTCGCCGTACATAGTTTACTTGGGGACTTTTATTCACTGGTTACCTTTAGTCCTGATCGGCAGCATGGCAGGACTTGGTGGAATGTTGGCACTATTTTTACCGGAGACAGCAAAGAAGGACATGCCACAGACTTTTGATGATGCTGAGGAGTTGATAAGGCAGCAAAAGCTTTGGGAGATTCCGTGTTTTCGGCGAAATGTTAAAGAAGATACAGGACTAAATAACAGTTCTTTTGAAATGTAACTCTGTGTCAAAGAAACACTGAAATGAAATTAAAAACATTTTTTGTTATTTTTTTTTATCCTCTCAAATTATCGTGAGCGAAGCTCATCTCTAAAATAGAACTAGCACGAATTTATAAATAATTTAATTAATATCTGTCTGAGATAATAATATTGAAGGAAGAGACTGGCCCCCACAACACAGGGTATCCTAGTATGGGAGCCAGGGAAATCTGAGAAAATGTAAAAGATACAGTCTGCAACAATAAATTTTTATTTTATTATTTAATTTCATTTTATATTACATTTATTAGTTGAAATGATAATACTGATAAAAAAAAACATCGTTCAGGTAAGATACATCCAGAAAAATGTCGACTCTGTAATATTTGAATTTGATTATAATTTGCGCGCACAAAGTGCATCTTTTATTATTACAACCATTTTAAAACGTAGTACCTATAAGTACACTGAGAAATTGTTTATGATAACCAAAGTTTACATAGTATTCTACCTACAAATGACTATATTAATATGAAGCATAAATGGTTTACATGTAGTAAATGAGTTACGGTTCAAATGAACTTTGATAACGACTTTACAAATGAACTTTGATAACGACTTTACAAATGAACTTTGATAACGACTTTACAAATGAACTTTGATAACCACTTTACAAATGAACTTTGATAACGACTTTACAAATGAACTTTGATAACGACTTTACAAATGAACTATGATAACGACTTTACAAATGAACTTTGATAACCACTTTACAAATGAACTTTGATAACGACTTTGCAAATGAACTTTGATAACGACTTTACAAATGAACTTTGATAACGAATTTACAAATGAACTTTGATAACGACTTTACAAATGAACTTTGATAACGACTTTACAAGCAAAATAGTTGTTGAACAACCTAAATAGTTTGGTTATCTCTTTTTCTCAGTGTAGTTACATAATTATATTAATTATACACGGGCGTAATTTTATTATAAGTAAAAAAAATTATTGCAGCAATATATTATATATGCAGATAATATAGTCCCATTTAAAACTGAACAACTTTCACTACTGGGCCAACTTTTATTATTAACTCTTAATTGTACACAAACATTATAATACAAACTTATACAAAAATATGTGAAACACAAAGGGCGTGACTTATCTCTAAGAGAGATCTCTTCCAGCAAACCCCATAAAATGACAATATGATTCATATCAAGGCAGGCGAAGTGTACACCTATATGCTAAACAAATATACCTACTTAATAATACAAAATAGAAAATACGTGCATACATATAATATAATACATAAATATACAAATAAATAAATACTATATACTAACATAAAAGTATAATTATAGTGTAATAAAGATAATACAACGATGACAAAATAAAACTAAAGGAGAGAAGAATAATGTTCCTTGACAAGTTTCTTAAAGATAGGAAAGGATTGACTTTCACGAATGCCGGGAGGGAGAGCATTCCACAACCTGATCGCATGCACAGAGAAGGAGTAGTTAAAGAAGTCGGCCTTGTGGGGGGTGCGAGGAAACTGTAGAAGGGAACTAATGTGGGACCTAGAGAGTTTATCACCCGACCGCAAGAAATTAAAGCGTTCACGCAAATAGGAGGGAGATGTGGGATTCCTTAAAATTTTGAAAAAAAAATACAAACATATGAGAATTTCTACGATGACGAATTGGGAGTCATTTGAGTTGAGATCTAAATTTCGAAATGTGATTAAACTTACGCAAGCCAAAGATAACTTGGTAAACTATAGCCAAACTTTTAAATCACGAAAAAATATATCAGCTGTTGAGTTTTAATCGAATGTTTTTGGCAGTATATAATAATTTAGAAAGAGGTCGACTGTTTCTGATAAGACCTTTTACTGAAAAGATAACTTATATTATGTTCACGTACCAATTCAGTGTTTTATTCATGACGGATGTCTGACGAATAAATACCAGGACTACGAATAATTTTATTTTCATTTCGTCTACGTCTGTCTGTTCTGTTCACCGGGCAGAAAACATAGCGGAGTGGACTGTGACGTAATTAATAAAAAAAAAAAATTATGGCCCCTGCTAGTGTACACACTGCAATTTGGTCATAGACAGTGTTAGAATCTTAAAAATCACTCGATCGTTTTGACGTCTGTGTTGAGAAAAACAGTTTACCAACGTCGAGATTATTGGAGAGTCGTATGCATCAGGAATGCCTAGTGCCTTGCATTCCAAGTGCAATTGGAGGTTAGGAAGCCGAATTCACACCATCTGTAGTTTTTCACTCCCATTTCACTTATCATGGACGATTTTTAGGTACAATACACTAGTTTTACGAAAAAATTACCACTGTAAACCGTTTTTAAACAATAACCGAACACGCCAAGAACGTTCAACATAACTTCCAATAATAAATTTATTTAGTTCCGTATAGGCCCCTAAATACCTTTCAGACGAACACATATGTCTTATAAAAGTAAAAAGAAAATAAGTAAGTATTAAAATAAATTCATTTTGATTGTAACAGATTCAGAGATTTTTCCGTCGTCTATTATCTGTAACTCTTAATGCTTACATTAAGAGTTACAGATAATAGAATCCTCTACACAAACGGCTCTACACACTTTTTAAAACTCATTTCTTCTATTTTATACCCAGTTGCCATAGAGTTAAACGTTCAAAGCGAATTTAGTTGATGTGATTCCAGTAAAAAGAGTATTGAGGTAGATTTGTACTAGGGATGTTACGGAGGTGGTTTTACCGGAACCGGAGTCGAAACCGAAGGTTATACAATATTTTAAATTTAATTTATTGGAGTCGGTACCGGATTTTGGAACCGGAGTCGGAGGTAGAAGAGAGATGTTCAGAAGAAGTTCAAATTTTAATCCGTTGTTTAATTTTTACAGGTAAACTGGCCAATATTTTTTATGATGACGTTTGCGGCAATAAAACATATTCCTTTATGTATTCCTACACTATTTAATAAAATATTGATATTTGAATATGTTTGCTCACAAATATTCGGTATAACCTCCGATTCAAAATTATCGGAGCCGAAGTCGGAGTCGGGGGGTGTAAAATAAATCGGAAGGAGTCGGAGTCGAAGCTCCGTAACATCCCTAATTTGTATTAATGTCGGTTACGCAATCACAAAATCTTAAATACCTTAACTTCATTTGGATTTTTTTTATTTTATAAGGAGAGCAGACAAGTGAAGTGTAAGTGATCACCGTCGCCCATAGACACCTTACCTCACTTGAGTGTTATTAGAGGGTTTGAATGAGCTGTTAACTTTGATGATGATATATGGTTTGCCTTACACTTACTTTACTTTAGTCATACCAACTACATACACCTTGTTCTTGTCTCGTACCAAAAACTAGTCAAACTAGAATGTTCCACATCGCCACATCCCGTTACAATATTTACTCGGCACTCCACATTACCCATTAATAGATTACCTAATCAAATACAATTGCTGTATGTTTGTACTGCTCCGCTATTTTCTCTGCTCCGTTAGCTCCCTCCACACAGTTTGAATAAATAATAGCAGATAAAATAAATTGTGTGTGCACAAGATCAATAGTCTATCGTTATAGGAAAAATGCCTGATCGATCACATACTTGTATTTTCAACACACGAACGGGTGAGGGTACTGAGGGTGAAACAAAGATGATTCAAAAATAATGAATTGAAATTTATTTGCCAGACCATAGTGAAAATTATAGGTGATTTAAAAAACATAGGTATCATATGTTCCACCGACAACGGTGTGCAAATCTTTTCTGCTATTTGTTAGTGTCGTTGAGATACTCTTTTATGGAGTAATAACATTTGTCTAGAAGCCACTTGGAAATATTAGTTTTAAATTGGCTAGCAGGACCATTTTTAAGGCGACTAGGCAGATTATTATACACTAAAATTGCCATACAGAAGGAATTCTTTTTATACAAGTCTACTCTGGAACTTGGCAAATAGAGACGGTTCTTGTATCTTGTAGACCTTGGGAAGACATCTGCGTGTGTTTTGAAATACTAACTTCTTTTAAAAAAAATTCTTCTGTTATTGCAAATCTCGTAGAATAAATTTTGTCTAGTTTTCGATCCCGAGTATTATGAATTATTACATATTTCTCATTCTTTTATGCAAATTAAACCCCCTACAAAAATTGACATGGTTTTTCACATGTAAATTAATTTTATGAACAATAACTATGATTCAATTATACAAAAATAAACTTGTTAGATCATAGCTTTCATAGTCAAAACTTTTATTTTACAATAGCGTCTTAATTATATAAGGTCGGGGAAAAAGTCTTTTCGCAAGTAACAAGTTTATATTGTATGTATAAACTTGTAATAAAATTTCTTTGGCTCTACTATTTGTATCTGGCTGGTTTTGATGACATTAAAAAGTCATCGAACAAAATGGCACATATATACTATAATTAAATGTAAATAAACTTTAAAAAAAATGACTTAAGTTTTCATATAAAATGCGAAGAAACTTTTTCCCCGACCTTATATACCGCCAAATTGCCTAGCAGTTTATCGGCGGATATGTTGCTCCTTTATTTTATTATAAATAATCATTATATTTTTATTTTGACTCTTGGTGACCGAGAGGAGGATATTGAGGAAGATTCTGGGACCAGCCAAGAAGGAAGATGGAGGGTGGAGGATGAGAAAGAATAGGGAGATAGAAGAGATAGTGAACGAGCCGAACATTATAGGAGAGACGAAAGCGGCTCAACTCCGATGGCTCGGACACATCACTAGGATGGGGGAGGATCGGGCAGTTAAACGAGCGTATGTGGGACGCCCTAACGGACGACGTCCGGTCGGACGTCCCAGATACCGCTGGCGCGATGAAGTGGAGAAGGATCTGCGGGAGCTCCGGGCGCCTGATTGGCTCGAGACTGCGCAGGAGAGCGATGGCGCTCTTTGGTATCGGAGGCCAAGATCCACTTCGGGTCGCTGCGCCAGCGGAGTAAGTAAGTAAGTATTATATTTTTACACTTTTTTATACTTACTTCCATAATAGATCGTAGTCTCAGTGCTACACAATTAAACCCTAAAATAACTTATGTATCACCATAGGTAACTTAAATGGGGATCCCCATATAAAGTATACGTGGGAAATCTTATTACTAAATTTATGTTTACAAAGTTAAAATTCAATTCGACTTATCACATCAAGGGTACGGGTCCCTCTAAAATGCCGGTACGTCAAAGAGCCTATATGTCGTAAGTCACTCCCACCTATGTATGTTGTGTAAACACCTAACATTTCCCAATTTACATTACGAGATGTAAATCACGTTTATTTTATCTACCACTTTACATAGACCTTCACCGCACCTTATGCCTGGTCCTTACCTTGTTCTTTTTAAAATGGATGCTATGACCAACTTACAGAGACACCTATCGAGCGATACTTATGTAGAAAGTACGGATCTTAGTATTTTAGTTATGTAACCCTATTTTTCAGGCCTGAAAATGGTATTTCCTTCTTGACATGCTCTTCAAGTATTTACGTGATATTTTGAAGGTAATTTCCGTTTTTTTATTCCCTTATTTGTTTTCGGGTTTGATGAGGTGACAGGCTTCGTTTTAATGTTACGAGAACAGTCTGTTGATTCGTGTATAAGAAGATTTCATTCCAGTTTTTGGTACACCGATATATTTTTCTCTTTTATATCACGGCGTATTTAGTATTAGGTATGCTATACTATGTGGAACTCTGTCGCAATATAAGTTAAAGCGACAAAGTACTAAAGACTTTTTTTTTTCGGCGGGAAACGCTCATGCTTACCTCTTCGCCGCAAGGGGGAGACGAAGAGGTTATACCGGACTTTTACCGGCCAAAAACCCCCCGGTGTTCCTGCGCACCGCCTGACGGCGAAGCCACGGGAACGCTTGCGCATAACTTCCGCGACAAAGTACTAAAGCCTGACCTGTGTGTGTCGTTACATACCTAAAATCATTACTGCAATAAAAATAAGTAAGTGACAAACAATATAATTACCAACGATCTACTTTTAAAAATATATTCTGGGACTTTTTTTTCTTTAATGAATGGCCCCTGCTTGTGATTTACACTCTGCAATTTGGCCAATGACCGTGTTAGAATCTTGAAAATATCTCGAACGTTTTAGCGTCTGTTTTAAAAAAAAACCGTTTACCAACGTCGAGATTAAGGGAGAGTCGTGTGCACTAGGAATGCCTCTTGCATTCCAAGTGCAATTGGAGGTTAGGTTGCCGGATCCACACCATCTGTAGTATTTCACTCCCATTTCACTGTCTTATATAACGTTCACTTAACACGGACGATTTTTAGGTAAAATACACTAGTTTTACGAAAATTAACCACTGGAAACCGTTTTTAAACATTAAAATAGGACGAACACGCCATGACAGCATGAACGCAACGACTTAACCCTCTGGGACTTTTCAAAAGGCAACTTAGAATTCTAATAGTTGTTGTATTTCATTATTAGCTGTTCTTAGGTGTGAATTTAGTTACGATTCACCCTGTATAAATCTAAGTACTTATAAATGATCAACTGAACGTTGAGCAAAGCATTTCACAGGAAAGTGATTTTTTTTTCACCTGACAAATGTCACAGATTAAAGATCTACCGTCGTCGTTAAGAGCATAAAAGCTGGTTAGAACCACAATTTAACAAAGAACGGTAAGTATTCTCGTAAAAAATACTAACGTTCAGTGTGAGGCACACGCACTCGCACACCGTACTCCGTAGTTTAAACCGCATCAGGATAAATAAGTGAAAATATTTATTTCCAGATTCCAGACACAATTGACAAGTAATAATGTCCAATACAATACAAAAATAAATAAATTTGTTTTTAATTATAAATAAAGTAATACTAAAATAACACTAAAATTTCAGAATACCTAACTTTTTTACAAGTAAAAGACCTGGCCAAGGTCGCTCCCTGCAGGGAGTATCCCGAGGAGGCTGACGGCGTTGCCCCGCTGTATAGCGAGGCTTATACGCTGAGCAAAGTAGAGGCCAGCCTTCTGGTCCCGGGATGTCTCTACGAGGCGCTTGGCTATTTCCCGGGAGTGACAGTGGGCCCCACGGCCCCAAAGTCACCACACCGAATTTAAAAATTAAATTAGACTCAAGTTTTCAGTACTTACATTAAATTAATTACATAGTAGTGTGACTTTGTCACGATGTTTCTTGTAAAAGTGACACAGATACGTTTCAGGAAGCAGTTCAGACCACTGATATTTTTTTTGTGAAATTATTTGTTACCCATGCGAGTAAAAGGCCTGTACGAATTTTAGAAAAAATCATTGTTATATCGCATGATTGCAACATTTTTTTTACATGTAAATTTCACTAACGAACCTTGAATACTATGTTCGCCGAACACTGTGGCTATAGGTACATACGATTGATCGATGTTATATTGAAAGCTGCTTTGTCGTTTCATTGGTAGATGATTCAATGCAGTATAATATGTGAAGTTGTAGCGAGACTAGCGAGCGAATGTGTGAGTGTCTCGTGCGGCGACCGCTAGCACTAACATTCACTACTGTTCTTTTCCATACTATGTAACTGAAAGGTAATTTTCACCCTGACACATTCGTCAGGCTTTTTCTCAGGTCTTTTTCAGCGACGCCTGACTCAATCACGGTCTTTTGTCGGAGAATTCCTGCCCATACATTATTCGTGACGCGTTGGCAGAATATCTTAATCTTACAGTATACCTAGTGGCTGTTTTGGAATTCGTTTTTTGGTCTGAGGTCAAAATTAATCGCATTTTTATTTCTAGTTTTTTTATTATAAAATAGGCTAAGATAAACAGGCAAACGGGCCACCTGATGTTTTTTTTTTAAATAAGGAGAGCAGATGAGCAAACGGGCCGATGGTAGGTGGTCACCGTCGCCCATAGACATCTCACCTCACTGTATTAATATTAGAGGGTTTTGATGCGGCGCTAACCTTGAGGACTGAGATGGGCTGCCGCATGTGCCGGAAATTATGCTGACTCTCTTACCCTTGCTGATTATCGTCAGTTGCCCGACTTCCTTAAAGTTAAGTCTTCATAAAAATACGTGCTACCACTTAATTTTGTTTTGCTTTATGGATCTGAGTGAGTATAGATGTAAATTGCTGGTAACTTTCATTCGTTAACTTTAAATGGTTAGGTGCAACTATTGCGTCGACTGGGCAGAAAAATACAATTTAATAAATAATAATTTAATAAATTTATTTAAAGACAACACTGTATTCAACGGAAAGGTACAATGAATACTACAAAAAAATCATACATATTTTCTAATAACGAACCTACGGTTAGCACCCACACTAGGTAATCCTGTGTCATGGGCGCTGTGCTGGGGAGATAAGTAATGTGATTTGGCGAAGTAAAATTGTGTGAGTAATGTTGGTGTCTCTATTTGTAAAACTAAATGATTTGAAAAATAATTAACAGATAAAGATATGAGATTAAAAAACTTAAAAGTAAATAAAGCCCAATGGGTATGTCCGCTAAAAATACCTACCCCATACTCAAACCGTCAAACAAGATGTACAATAACAAAGAGATCTGGAATGACAAATATAATATAAGTACTGGACATGTATATTAATTTCAGATTTAATTAAATTATATTTGACTACAAGTAACTAAGTAGCACTTAGGTTGTCATACGAGTACTTAGTAAGTACAGACACAAAGACCAAAAACAATTACTTTTATAGTTAGTGCGAAACTATTAGCTAAGTAACCGAATGGAATAATGGTGATTGTTCCTGTGTGCAATTACTGAATGGTTAAGGCCCACGCACGTAGTGGATCCGCGGCGATTTTCTTCGATAACAATGTAAACTAAACCGTCTTTAAATTACGGTTCAAAATGACTTGCCAATATCAAGCAACTCAGGCGGCGGCAAGCGGTACGAAGCGCGGAATCCAAAGCATGCAATTCGAACCGTAATTTAGAGACTTTTAGGTTTAGTTTAAATTGTTATTGAAGAAAGTCGTCGAGCCGCCAGTCTTCTAATCAACGCTGGGTCTAGGCTACGACTTCATGGTTTTGTTTCTAGCCACAGTTTGGTTCGCTGCAACCAATCACATGCTCCCCGCCCTCCACTCTTGAGATCACCGTTTTGTGATTATATAATAATGTTGAAATAACTTCCAATTCAATCCACTTATTGTTCTGTACCTACGCTAAATTCTTTTTTTTGTATTAAGAAGAGGTAAACAAATCGTGTACATACGGAAATTAGTTTCCTAACTTGTTAGTCAGTTTCCCCGTATCGTTCCGCGTTCCCGTTATGGAGGAAAATGTTAGAAAAAGTTGATTCGGTTGTGTAGAGTTCTGAAAACATAAGTGTCGATTCAGTGTTGATTTGGGGTGGTGCGGACATTTTTTAAAAGAATTATAAAGTAAGTAACACCCGTTAAATCTAATAATGATTTTGAAAATAATGTTTACACGATGGATTTTTCTATATTTAAAAAAATGCTAGGGCCTTTTCACACCAACGATTTGCGATCGTGTTTCAAAGTGTGTACGCAACCAGTTCGCCGCGTGTGGCCAAGCACATTAAACCCTTTGCTACTTTTACGCTTTCTCTTATATCCCCAAAAAGTTATTATCATCAGCAGCCTACTCTAGTCCACTGCTGAATATAGGCCTCTCCCAGGGCGCGCCATTGAGCCCTATCTTCGGCTCTTCTCATCCAGTCGCTGCCAGCCATCTTACGCAGATCGTCGCTCCATCTAGCAGGGGGGCGTCCCACACTACGTTTGCTAAAACGCGGTGTCCACTCCAGAACACGTCTACCCCAGCGGTTGTCGGTTCTGCGACAGATGTGACCGGCCCACTGCCACTTCAGCTTGCTAATCTTATGAGCTATGTCGATAACTTTTGTTCTATGCCGGATCTCTTCATTTCGGATTCGATCCAGCAGAGATACTCCGAGCATAGCTCTTTCCATAGCACGCTGAGCGACTTTCAATTTGTGAACCAGTCGCACCGTCAGTGTCCACGTTTCGGCTCCGTAGGTCATTACTGGTAGGACGCACTGGTTAAAGACTCTTGTCTTTAGACATTGAGGTATGGGCGACGAGAAGATGTGACGTAACTTCCGAAATGCTGCCCAACCCATGTCAATAAATCATACCAAACACTTATTGCGACAGGGTTTCACAGAATATATACGAATCTTGAAAACATTACTCGTCGACGTTGTTAAAAAATTCCGCATGACCTCATTCATTTTATTCGAACATGTTGCACGATAAAGTCCGTAGTACAACAGTGGTTTTAATCATATTGTTGAAGCAACAAATAACAATACATGATATTTGTATTGTTATACACGAGGTTATGTTACTATTATATCACGCAGAAACTCCCCACAGACGTATCTAAATCAAACAATTGTAAATCCATTTGAAACTCTAATTTCGTTCTGGAAAGTTACAATAAATTATGTTTGAACTTACACACGTTACTAATTAAATAATCCATATACTCGTATATATAAAAAAAATACATTTCTGACTGATTGGCTGACTGACATAGGAGGATGTAACTATTTTTAATTTTCAGATGGATGGGAACCGTAAATGGTTCAGGGCCATTATGGGAATAACTTGATGTCATACGTTTTGGCAAAGCAAACCAGCCTTATTAATGTCTTCTCTGTTTAGGAAGTATAAAATGGTTTCTTTGATGTCATCTGGTATGGTCAATTCCTTCCGAAATAGTGCTTTCGTCAGGAGACGTCAAAGTCTCCTGTTTGAGGAAATAAAAACAGGCAAATAAAAGAGACTTAAATCAACGTTCCTAAGGCAACTTCCGTCTGGCAGTAAGCCCAAACCGTTGGACCTATAATGGTAAAATTTTGCACGGAGGTCTCTAAAATGATGTACGAGTAGGCAAGGAATAAGACGGGATTACTAAGGTTTTAAATTTTGGCTTTAAGGCTACTGTATTAAATGGAAATTCAGTTATGGAAATTTTCCGTAACTACTATTTACGGTACTACATTACATTGGAGTACACTAGAGTTAGGATTTTTTTTTTAATTTTTTTATTTATTTATTAATTATAAAATCATCAGCACTTAAATTTAAAAACAAAAAAGTCCATTAAAAAAACATACTGCCAATTAAAGATTTCCTATTTTAAAACAACGCCTATAGGGAGAAATAAGGTTTGGTGTATGTATATGGATGTGTTTATTGGAAATGTGTGTGTGCGTATTTGTAAAAACTAAATTAAAAACCAAAAAATACACAGCACCTCCACCACCTATCTCCCTAGTGCGGGTAGATTAAAAGTTTTTTCAAAATTCCCACGAGATAAGTTTTTTAAATTTCGTTTATAAAAAAGTAAGTCCACACGAGCGAAGCCGTGGGCAAGAACTAAGTAGTCATTCACAATCTGACGATAGGAACATTTATGATCTATCTCTTTCCCAACAAGTGTATTCTTAGACAAATTAGATAAAATCGTTTCTTTAGTATTATCATGAAAGTAAAACATATAATATTTAGTATAAGTAGTAGCAGATAATGAGTAATTTAATGGAAACTATTTTCATTATCTTACAGTTTATTAAACGTCGCTGAAGACAACATAGATCAAAGAACCAATACATAAATTAATATAAAAATGACACTGAAAGAAATAAATGAAGAAATAAAAAAAGATCCTGATAAAGAGCAAGTCTTAACAAATGACTTGGCTTGTAAAGAAAATACAGAAATGGACAAAACAGATTTTGATGATTTGTTATCGTCAGCTGGCGAATTTGGCTTATATCAAGTGATATTGTTCTTTTCAATGGCTCCTTTTTATACGTTCCTAGTTTTTATATACTATACTCAACTGTTTTTGACGGAAGCCTCTCCGAACCATTGGTGCTGGATACCAGAATTAGAAAATTTAACTGTTATAGAACGCAGAAATTTAGCAATACCCCGAGATGATTCAGCAAGATTTGGATACTCACAATGTGAAGCTTATGATGCTAATTGGACTGATGTTCTAACAAATGGAATACAACCTAATAGTACTTGGACAACATCGTGCCATCACGGATGGGAATTTAATGAAACGGAAATACCATACCCAACTATATCAAGCGAATTAGGATGGGTCTGTGAAAAAGATAGTTATCAAGCTACAGCTCAAGCTATATTTTTCTTTGGATCTATCTCTGGAGGCTTCCTTATTGGCTGGATCGCTGATCGTTTCGGAAGAATACCTGCTATTATAATCAGTAACTTATTTGGATGCGTTGGAGGTTTCGTTACTATATTTGCAAGAGATTTCACTGAATTTGCCATTTGTAGATTTATTACGGGGTTGGCTTATGACAACTGTATGACCATGGCATTCCTTCTCGCTTTAGAATACGTAGCACCGAAGTATAGAACTTTGATAGCAAACTTGTCCTTTGCTATATTTTATACCATAGCTTCGACGGGATTACCATGGTTGGTTCTTGCTTGTGGACATTGGAAAATATTTTCATTAGCTACAAGTTTACCATTGGCTTTGGTTGTTTTAACTCCATTGTTTATGCCGGAAAGTGCAAGATGGTTGCTTTCGAAAGGACGAGTTGATACTGCCGTCAAGAAAATATTAACAATAGGACGAATTAACAAAAAGGAAATTTCAGAAAAATTGATAGAGCAATTTAAGACATCTGCTTTAAGTATGAAACAAGAAGAAAAAGGAAGTGTTCTTGAATTGATAAGGAGACCTTTGCTAAGAAAAATGTTTATTTGCGTTTGTTTGGTTTATAGTTTTTGTGCACTGGTTTTTGACGCATTAATCAGAAATGTTGGACAGTTACAATTTGATTTCTTCGTATCATTTTCGGTTATATCTTTAACGGAGTTCCCATCCATGCTAATAACGGCTTTCGTCATGGATTGGACGGGGAGAAGGTGGTTAGTAAGTGTTACTTTGATGTTGACTTGCGTATTCAGCATTTTCTCAATATTTATCGGTATCGGACTACCTTCTGTTATATGCGCAGTAGCAGCAAGGTTTTCACTTAACATGGCATATGGTACAGTGATGCAATGGGGTGCAGAGATGCTACCAACGACAGTTCGAGGATCTGGTTTAGCAGTAATACATATATGTGGATTTGTTGGATATGTTCTGGCCCCTTATATTGTATACTTAGAGACTTTTATTCACTGGTTGCCTTTAGTATTAATGGGCGCGTTTTCTGGATTAGGAGCAATTATAGCAATGTTTTTACCAGAGACGACTAAGAAGATAATGCCTCACACTTTTGATGATGCAGAGGAATTGATTAGACAACAAAAATTTTGGGAAATGCCATGTTTTCGTCGAAAAACTGAACAGGATTTAGGACATATAAATAGTTCCTTTGAAATGCAGTGACTTAAACATTTAAGTATTAACAAGTACATTACGTATTTATTATGTTCTGTTATGTATCAAATAATGATTTGTTATATTTCTTTTATTTCATACCAACATCGTTTAGGAAAGGAGCGGAAAGCTTAGCAAATTATTACCTTCTTTATATTTTATTACAGTATTTGATAGTTATACATTTATACTTATTTCACATTCATTACAAATATTGACTTTCGATTTCCCATCAACATTAACAGTCTATTTACGCCCCCATTATTAGGGTACAAGCATTCGCTTATACAAAGGGTTACGGGTTATAAATGCCATAACGCACTGTGTGGTTCCAGTTTTGATTTCACATGCCTTCAGAAAATTCTTTTCTCTTTATCTGTGAATTTTATTTTGGAAATATATATTTTTGGACTGAAGAAAATGTGAACATCAGAAATAGTGGTGTTCCTACTTGCCTTATTTGATTTAACATACAGTTAAATCGCGTATCATACCTGTCGACCGCAACGTATGCGGTTCCCGCACATGTCTAAAACCGCGCTTAACGTTTGGGGTAAACAATAATAATGGCTTTGCAAAACTGAGCTGGATTCTAAAAACAATGTTTGCTTATTAGAGTAGCTTTTTCATTTGAACCGACCGGCGGGCTTTAAAAAAGTTTTTACAAAGGTCTTTTTTTAAACAGTGTATGTGATTATGTAGGTAAAAAAAGCGTAGGAATTATGTACGTATGTAGGGTTAACCTTTAAACTCCAATATTTATATATCGAAAGAATTTATGATTTTTTCGGAATTCACCCTCACAGCCTCGGCGCGGTTAGGCGAGTGGAAAGTACAAAAAACAAAAAATAAATAACTCTAAATTAAAAAAAATGGAGATACCCCCGACTTACTATCCCCTACTTATCCCCTTACTTTTGCTCGTCATCGTCTTGAGGACCTGTCCTCAAGGTTCCTGATGTGGGAAGGCATCATGGTCGCATAAACTCGAACCATCTAGCTATTACCGTTCCTGAGATCCCATCTGACATCAAAAATACTCCACGATCTTGGTAAGCATTGTTCCAATTTTTATCAGACATGACTAAGAACACTCTTGACAAATATCTGTTAATTAAAAAAACCGGGATTGGATCATCCGTTATTGAGTTATGATGCCACAGACAAACACACAAACTTATAATTTTATAATTCTTCCTCGTTTGGTCGGGACATAAAAAGACAGAACACAGTATCTGAAGAACGGTTTATGTAACATACATACTACACGCTGTATCCTTTGCGGACTAGGTAGAGAGAACGGAGCGCCACGAATTTCTGTCTTGGCATGCCTCTCTTGCTTGGTTTAGTACTAGTTGGTAGATATTATTCGCAATAGGTTGAGGTTTGAGACAATTACATAAATGCATTTAGAATTCCTATCGTGTGGGACGTGATATAGAACAGAAGCGTTGGTGGATTTTCTGGTAATCTTCCACATTCTTCCATTTCAGTATTAGGTTTACTATGGGACCATGAACCTTAAGTACTTGATAATAATTTTATCTTTATATCTATAGTAGATCCTGACAAAAACGGCCTTGACGCACAGACGGACAACAAAGTGATCCTGTAAGGGTTTCGTTTTTACCTTCTAAGGTCTTCTTCTTCTTCAGGTCCTAGAGCACCTAGTGGTGCATAGAGCTGAGACAATATTCTTCCACCGCGCTCTGTCCGATGCCGCAGACTCTATGGTTTCCCAGGATACTTTAGCCGCATCCAGGTCTTTTCGAAGGCTACGTTTCCTTGTAGCCCTGGGTCTTCCACGTTTGCGAGATCCTCCTGCGAGAACCTTTAAAGGTACAAGAACCTAAATTACTTACAATTGTAGAGATCCCCTTATTTTTTTCTAGTCATCATTAGGTTACAAAGGCTCCAGATGTGGGAAGAACACCACTGTCCTAAACATATGGGCTCAAACATGAACCACCTAACTATTACCGTACCAGAGACACATTGCGAAACACTCCAAAATCTTGAAAACCCTTGATCAATTTTTTTCAGACACTCGATTAAATTCTCTATTAAATCAAATAATCCGCATCCAAATTGGATCATCGGTTGTTGTATTATGACACCACAGACAAACAGACAAACCAACAGATAAATAGACAAAAACAAAACAAACAAACAAACTTATAACACCTCCTCCAATCTACGGACGGGGGTTAAAACAGAAAAATATATTCTCTACCAACTGAAGACTTACACCAGACATCATCCTAGCTGAGCTGCTAAGCCTTTTTCCGTCAGGGGTATGTACATATTAGGGCTGTTACGGAGCTTCCACTCCGACTCCGACTTCGGCTCCGATAATTTCGAATCGGAGGTTATACCGAAGATTTGTGAGCAAACATATTCAAATATCAATATTTTATTAAATAGTGTAGCAATACATAAAGGAATGTTTTTTGCCGCAAACGTCACCATAAAAATATTGGCCAGTTCAGCTATAAAAATTAAAAAACGGTTTAAAATTTGAACTTCTTCTGAACATCTCTCTTCTACCTCCGGTTCCGACTCCGATAAATCAAATTTAAAACCTTCGGTTTCGACTCCGGTTCCGGTAAAACCACCTCCGTAACATCCCTAGTACATGTATGTAGTATGTACGTGTTACGTTCAGCCGTTTCGCTAGGGTCTCAGAACCTCATCATATGACATTTACATGGAAATACTGAATGTATGGAAATGGACCGTCTTGTCTGTTAGCACATACCGTAATGGTATTAAATAACACTAGTAAGCAGCTCTGAACCGCACTTCATGAAATGCCTAGTGACTTGCAACTGCGACTGAAACTTTGCGACTGCAATTTTGCGACAGCAACTTTGCGACTGCAACTTTGCGACCATTGCCTAATAGAATTAAAATTACACAGATATTTTTACCCGCGACGGAACGGAGAAGGTTTGTTTGTGCATGTGTCTTTTCCCATCTAGCTCCGAAACGGCGGAACCAATTTCAATGCGGTTTTTTGCTATAACTTTGGAATTTAACAGAGCAGGTTCTTAGCTGGATTTTATTGTGCTAATCCATCAGGGGGCGCTGCTGTAGATATGGCAATGCTTAATATTTGTTCCTATCGGGCTGAAAATTGGCATTCGGGGGTTTTCATAGCTTCTGATTTTGTTTAAATTTAATTTTAAGTTTTGAGCGTGGAAACACTTCTGTATCGCCGCCGTAGCGACACCATCAAAAAGAAAGCGATAGGTACAGTCGACCACGAGCTATAGTATACCATCAGTCAAAAACCTGCGATTAAATCTCAACCTTATGTCTGCGCAATATGATACATTTCAGATTCTCAAATTTTGACGTTTTGGGTAGTGTTAACACCATATACAGCTATTTTTAAATTACACTATACACATTTGTACTTATCTAATATTCATATAATTATACCTGTTCCTTTCCTACCTGTCACCTAAGAGACAAGACCGAAAGAATACGCGCATCGTGATGACGTCACAATGTCATCTGCCAATCAAATTCACTCGTGAAATGACTTCTGTCGCAACGGTCACGCAAAACAAACGCTCATCGGAAATAATTAATTTCCACGCTAATTAGTCTAATTTTGCAACTGAACTATCGCCGCGAGTGCTCTAAGTGCTCAACCCTTTAAACTTTGGTGGAAACCAGAAGAAACCTAAAGTAAAGAGATTCTAAAGTAAGTCTTGTCTCATATCCTTCTGCGGTTGACCTGTGGTCGGCTGTACTCAGAACCATGAATTTATTTGAGGAAGGAAATTGCTTCGAAGGCAACAACCTACAAATAGACGCATTAGGCTTTGAGTGCTTGTGAATTGAGTCAATCCATCATAGTTACTGGAACACAGACCACCATTAATTTATCAGAGTTATAACGGATTTCACATTTTTGTTATTGTTTATGGAGAGTAGATCACCAATCAGTACTGGGCCCGCTCGGTGGATCATGACTCATAACCCCATTGTGCAAGGGGAGGCCTGTGCCCCAACAGTAGGGACATTAATAGGCTGCTGATGATGATGATGGAGAGTAGACGAATAAAAAAACGGCAGAACGGGTACTTAAGTGGTTAATCTCGCCCATAGACACCTCGCCTCTTCTTATTTTGGGTTTGGGTTTTCGATGCGCTGCTAACCTTGAGGACTAAGATAGAGTGCCTCTTCTTCTAAGACGTGTCCCTCATTGCTGAGAGTCGTGATCATTCTAAGGAATTAAACCACATAGAACGACTCTCGTGGCTGATTTAATGGGGTAGTTTGCCATTGCCTTCCTCATTTCACAGACTGGTTATATCAGTGTGCAAGTTTCCTCATGATGTTTCCGTCAGAGCAGTCGGTAAATGTATGTAAGTCTTTCGAAAAATCCGAAAAACTCATTGGTACATGGCATTGTCTGGTTTCGAACGTGGACCTCCCGCATGGGAGTCCGACGTCCTAGCCACGACGCCACCGACGCACAAAGTGTGCTGAGGAGTGCCTCATGTGCTGCCAATTAAGCTGGTTCTCTTACCCTTTAAACCAAAATACAGCAATTCTTTGGTGATTCGCGGTAGAAATAGGTTCTATTCTATTCTATTCTAAAATAGGTTAGAGGGTATTACCTCCCCATCCTGCACATTTGGAGTTACCAGCTTAAAAAAAGTTATCGGAGGATATCCGCAATGTTTTGAAAAGTTTATCGAAGCCATTTCCAAAGCAGTGCTTTGTAAATACCAAGTTCCTCATTATAATAGCGTAGTACGATCTTGGATGAAGAAAAAAACTTGTTTTGACATAAAAGATTTCTTTACTCGTACCTTCGTCTATCCGAAGTTTATAAGGGCCATATCCAATTCCGCATTTTTACCGGATCGATGACTTCATCCTCTTTTTGAAGTCGTCCATTGATGCGATAATAATATTACAGTAAGGCATTTACCTAATAATAAGAATATTTACTTAATACCGAGATACCGGTTGCCTTACTCCGTAAGGCTTGCATTTAAGAGCGTCGGTGGCACAGTGGCTAGGGCACCGGACTCCCATGCGCGAGATCCGGGTTCGAAACCGTACAGTGCCAGGTACCAATGAGTTTTTCGTATTTTTCGAAGACTTACGTACATTTACCGACTGCCCAACGGTGAAGGAAAACATCGTGAGGAAACATGCACCATTCCCCTAGTCCCATATCAAGGTAGCTATTGGGCGTTTTCACATTAAACAATAAAACAATACATTTAGTATTAGTCGCTTTCACACTATGCCGTCCACGATCATATCAGTGCTGAACCGGTGTAATGTGAAAACGCCCATTACCGTTCTCAAAACGATGAAATGATATCATGCATAGGTGTGCTAAACAGAGACAAAGCTATACCAACCCTATAGCATTGTCTCTATTAGCACGCCGTCTCATGATATATTATGAGAACGGTACTTAAACTACTCCTCGGTTCCGTAGGTATGCAAATCATTCGAGAGCGTGAAATGTGTAGCGCAGATGGAATATTGGAGACATTTCAAGAAGATCTTCATAATAATGATTAATGCCAAAGCTCGCTGCCATGTGGTTTGGAGGTGTCATTTCTCTGCTAATGTCTCTGTTCAGCGGAATATTCTGGAAAATGAGAATTCAAGGTGTAAAGAAAATAAATGAAAATAAAGTATAAGGTATAATTGTTGAACCTCTTTACTGGTCTAAGAGTTCAGCACTGTCTATATCTACATCCTAGCCAGGGTATGTCTTCGAGGAGTCATCTTCAATGAGATACTGGACTTGTTAACCGATACTTATATTTCCAAACAGTATACCATTCATGACGGCGGTAGAGAAACGGCTAACCTGACGCAGCCGCGTGACATTTAAAACTGCTGACATAATAATTCACAATGTAGAACAGTGTGCACTGTGTCTGTCCCTACAAAAGGAATCTGAATTTTCAAAAAGAGAAAAATAGGTAGGTAAAAGCACAAGTATACCTCGGTATCTGAACCTACTTTTTAGGCATCCTTGCATCAAAGGGCAGACCAGATCCTATCAAGTATATCAATGCCAATTTTTCGTGTTTCGTACGGTGTAACGAAACAATAATTGCAAAAATCGGTGCAAACTGCATGAGGAAGTTATTTTACTCATAGATACTCAGAAATATACGTACATGCGAAATTTACAATGAACGTTCGTCGTTCTTGGTCCGATGAAAAAATAAAAAAACATGAGAAACCTTAACGAAGCAAAAATAGTGATTTCATAAGTTGCTTCCAGTAGTGTTTTACTGTAGCTTGGAATCAGTAGGATTAGAAAAGAACACTTTTTATCTCGATTTCCTCGCATTATTTGAGAAAAATACTATTTGCCATTCCTGGAGATCGATTCCACTAAATACAACGTAACTAAATAGAATCTAAACTGCATCGTTATGACGTGTTTCGTATGTTACTAATGATCCAATTTCAGATAAGTTCCGCTCGAGTCAACAATCGATCGAACAGTAACGTATTTGTGCATTCTAATAAAACGCTGCAACTGTCAAATATAAAGATCGAACACAAGTTCCTCCAAAGGTTGTTTTGCCCGTTCGATAGTAAATCGAAAGGTGGCAGTGGTAGAGTTAGCAGAATGCGATTTGGTGTCCAAATAGAATTGGAACGAAAACTAAATTGAAATTGGATAGAAATAGAACTACAAACGATGTAATTTAGGCGAATTGGGTCACTGGTCTTTGCTGTCATGTACTATTATTACAGCCCCTAACATCCTTTTCAAACATTGGGTCAAAGGTATTTCTCTCTTTTTCTTTGATTAGGGTATAGCACCCTTAGCGGGTAATAAAAGAGTTTCGTTTGCCTGTTACCGGTGGGAGCACCTTAAGGGATATTTACAGGATCCTTTTGCTATTGAAGGATATACGATGTAGGTCATTAGTAATACGTAAGCAGTTTCTATTGGAATAGACCATTGAAAATGTTTATTTAGCACTGTAAACACCAGAATATGGAACACTACACAGAAGTATACAAAGTTATTTTTTTCGATTCTTTACTCTGATTACCTCCGATTTAAATTTCTCGAGTCCTTGTGTTCTCGTCTTTTTATTTTTTATTATACGTATTATTTCTTTCTATTTCTTCTATTTTTGCCATTATTTAATTAAAAAAAATTACTTGATCCATTTATTACTTATTCCATTTATATATTAATTATTTCCATTATCATTCCTTTGTATTTGTTTTTATTATTAATCTTGTATTCTTTTTTTTAGCTTTTTGGTTTCTAATTGTGTTTTTATTTTTCATCACTATTTTTTTTTTCATAATTGACGATTATATCATACTGTTATATATATACATTGTATATGTTATATGCAGGTAATTTATTTATTTATTTTCGTTACATTGAACGTGATTTAATTTTAATTTTATTTATTTATTAGGTAAACACAACAGATTACAACCCTAGAAATTACAGAAAAATCAATATAAAGTTATGAGCTAGGTCGTAACCCTTAACGTGTAAACACAGCATGGTTAGGAAGTAGAAAATTGATTGTTGTACAAAATTGAGTTATGGAAAAATACTATTGAATGTAATGACTAAAAGACCTATACCTATTTGAAAAATAAAAATAATAAAGTAAAGACTATAAAGTAGGTGCATGGATAGCTCATTTGAGGACATCCTCAACCCGTCTTTTGATTCTCAATTTCGTTTTGAACAAAGATTTATTAGATTTATTTAACAGCTTTATACTTACTAGATATTTTATGTAGGTATTGTTGTGTTGATCGGGGGCGTCAGGCCGATATTATAAAAGAAAACATATATTTTCAGTATTCGGCGGGATTTTACTGTACAAGCTTATGTCAAGCTCTAATAATAGTGATGGGCAAATTCGATTACGCGCTAGTGTTGTGCGCGTTGTATAGATTTCGCTCGTTAGTACTTTAGGCATTTCAACTTCAGCCATTGGGCGTTTTCCTCACATTAGATGATAACGACACCGACACTACACCGATAGTCTAGTCTACTAGAGTCTAGTACTATTTTTTTTTTAATAATATCGTACTACTAAACCTGCATTTGACCTCGATCTCGCCTGATGGTAAGCGACGATTAGGTCAACGATGGAGCATGCGGGTCCAGTAAATGCCTATTCACTCTGGCCTTGAAGATCCCAAGGTTGTAGGTTTCGGGAAATACAGACGCCGGCAGGCTGTTCCATTCCTTAGCCGTTCGCATAATGAACGAAGAAGCAAATCGCTTCGTATGAACAGATGGGATGTCAACAACATAAGGATGGAGCCCCTCCCC
The DNA here is from genome assembly GCA_947369225.1 of Hofmannophila pseudospretella. Classification (NCBI taxonomy): domain Eukaryota; kingdom Metazoa; phylum Arthropoda; class Insecta; order Lepidoptera; family Oecophoridae; genus Hofmannophila; species Hofmannophila pseudospretella. The sequence goes on along the minus strand of OX376318.1, from coordinate 13,277,039 downwards.
GCGCCTGGTAGTCCGAAGGCGGAATGGAGATGTTGGAATTAGATGCTTAATTAATATGTATGAGATTCGATAACCGGTGATTATCGTGTAATGTGAAAACGCACATTCACAAGAAAAAGAACCCACAAGTAACAATGTGGATGGAGGGAACGCCTTACAAATCAATAAGTCATATTTTATTTATTTAGTTTTACTTGTAGATCTAGAATAGAAAATAACCTTAGTTATTTATTTAAAACGTTCTACGCCGATTAAGTTAAATTGCCGTATCTTTTTGTATAATCAATATAATAAAATACTATGTTACTATTCCTTTTGTAATTGTACATTATATCATCGTCGAATAATGAGGTGGGCAGGGCATCTGGTTAGACGGGACGATGGGCGATTGACGAAGGTGCTAACGGAGTGGTGGCCGAGAACAGGCCGAAGGTCAGTGGGCAGACCACCAACCCGATGGTCGGATGACATCGTTAAAACGGCTAGAAGACTGGACGATGCTAGCCCAGGACCGTTTAACATGGCACATGAAAGAAGAGGCCTTTTTTTTTGGTAACGGGGGGGAAATCTTCGAAATCTCACATAACCCAGTCTCTCCCTCGAGACTGGGTTATGTGAGATTTTTACTCACTAAAACCTCCTCATGGCCGGCCTCGTGCTTATCGGAGGGCTCAGGGATATCCAGTGGAACGCACCGGTGCCCTCCTAGCATTTGCCTTGGGCTCCTCCTGGGAGGTGTACATTCCACCTCCCGGTTCCTCCCGTCACAGCAGCGTGCGGCCATAGCACGTTGCTGCCTTCTCCAGGGTCGCCGGCCAATGAACGGCCAAAGCCCCCACTTTGACCGCCCGCGACCCTGATCCCTCCTTTTAGTCGCCTTTTACGACAGGCAGGAGTTACCGTGGCTCTATTCTTCGCTCGAGACTACAGGGCTGATGAAAGAAGAGGTCTATACCCAACAGTGGGCGGAAATGGGCTGAAAAATATGCTGATTTTTATGAATACTTTTTACGCAAATACCTTATTTTATTGACAAATACTCCCGTATCTTACAAAACAACCCAATTGTGTCCCGGATTATCTATGCTCCGCTGCCCGTTTCTACTTTGTTGAATGTTCACAATAACACAGTGAGTTTTGAAAAACAATGCGAAGATAGCCAGAACCCATTTGTTTCTGCGTGTTGTCCTTAAATCCCCATCTGAGTCCCTAATCCCCTCGTTCAGTAGTAGGACAGCATTATCTCTGTTTCGCCGGGATCTCTCAAGATCCTTCGTTTCATGACACCCGGATTCATTTGGGACTTTTTACTAGCTTCGAGCTTTGCTGAATTTTAACTAAATTGAGTTGTGTTTATGAAAAGATGAAGCAGACGCTTTTATTCACTTTGTTACCTCTGCATTCTTGCTAGACAGTTATAATGCAGGTATTATACGAGTAACAAAGTAACTTTATATTAGTACATATCTATTCGTATTATTTCTAGTAGTAATTCCTGAAACGTGAAAACAGTATAAAAATTGGCATCCTAATTTACAGAGGGACACAATAGGATCTGTTTTTAGGGTTCAGTAGTCAATTGACCCTGTATAGTTTCGTCATGTTTGTCTGGCTGTCTTACTCTTTATCTGTTTATTTCATAGGGTGTCCCTCTAACCTAAGCACCTTCAATTAACACTATAACGAATCCAGTACCAAAGTTACGTTGTGAAACAGAACTCGGGAAAATTATAGAGTAGTTGATTTGGAACAAGTGTTTATTTAAATTTATTTTTTAATTTAAGTATCTTTTGATAACATAGTTACACTTAGATACGTCAAAAAACAATTATTATCCGTTATATTATAACCCATCATAAAGCACCAATGGCACTGCAGTCAATATAATAATGAAAAGAATATTAAATAGAAAATGTGTCTACAATTTTACATGATTACTACTTACAATCTAACAGCTGCAATAAAGGGGTATTGTCAAAAAAAAATATGGCTGCTGCAAAAGGCATTGTCAAAGTTGTTTGAAATCGACCGCAAAATATTTTTTGTGATAGAACGGCTATGGAACCGTATAATATGCGTGCCCAACACGCTCTTAGCCGTTGTGTCGATATGGTTCGTAAATCTTTAGTGGTCGCTATATCCGGTGGTCGGTTACCATACCGACTAAGGTTTCTGGTATCTAATTGCTGATGCCGTTCAGTCTGTTAGTTGGGTAGGTAATTCAGTTTGAGTTTTCGAGAAACTATTTATTTGGTTACCTACTTACCCATGAAGTAAACAAGCGTCGAGGACGGGGGTGGTGGTAAAAGTTTTCAAGAAATGTTAATTGGGTGATGAAAAGAACAGAATAGAATAGAAATTATTTATTTGCTCACCACGATTTGTATTTGTTTGGATCTTTCCATTTCTATGTTCGATTTTGAGTTTTATTTTGAGTTTTCAGGTAAGGTGGGCTGAGAAATGTATGGCCGCGCGCCTTGTAAGGCCGATTATTCAAAAATCGCAGTGATTATCATGTGATCGCGAATTCGCTCTACTCACACAAAGATTTATCCAACTCAAGGACATTGACGCGGCGCCAAGTCGCTCGCGCCCTCGGTCCTTCACTTTGTTGAGGTCGGTTGTGGACGCTGTAATTCTAATTCCCGTGCACAGCAAAACGTAAGTTTTTAAGTAATGATATTGGCATTTTTTCTTAGATTTTTATTCTGCATTGATATATGATGATTTTGCTTTGCTATTGTAGTAGAATTTGATTAATTGTCCAGTAAATAAAGGAATAATACTGTTTATTTGTTACGGTGGCCTTCCATGGCTCACCCACTTGAAGTCACTATTAAAAGATATTACCTAGGTAGTAGGTACCTGCTAGGTACTTAATAAGCAAGTAGATATGTTTACGAAATTGGAAAAAAGTAAAATATCCAAACAATTAGTAGGTAAATAAATGGAAGTTTTAAAAAGCGTAATTGTAAACGTAAATAATTATGTTATCTGTTATGAATTTTAAGTACCAGTACTTACTCGAAATAGATTTTCAGTCGGTAATTATTGCAAATACTTATACTTATTTACTTAATGGTTTTGTCAAAGAATATAGAAATACAGCATCAAATAGAAAACGTATTTCGACACAAAATATTTAGATATTTACAGATAAATGTTGCCAACTGTATCTACAAGAAAATCGTTGTTTACTTGTTTGTCATCCCATCTGGAATAAATTTCTTATTTCGTACAACTTTCCTGTTATTTTGTCGTTTCATTTACGTCACGTTCGGTAAATACGAGTACACGAACAGAACTCCCCACACTAAAGCGAAGTTCCCTAACGCCGCAGTTTAAATGCCAAAAATGGTCTCAGATTTGTCATTGTCACCCATAAAACGTTAGATCGTAAGCTTCAATTCCATTTTTTTTATTACTTTAATACCTATATGGTATCTTAGTTTAACAGTTGTTTTATTATTAATTTTACTTTAACTGTGGGAGGTTATAAATGGCTTTTGTTTTTATATATGTATATGTAACTTGTAAATAAGGCTTGTAAGCTACCCAAATAAAATAAAATAAAATAAGCCTAATAAATAAAAATAAGATTTAAATATACATAAGTAGAGTACTTCCGTACGAGCTCTATACAAGGTGTTTCGGAGGATAAGAATATGTTCGCCAAACACTTCTGTAGTTTTTTCAAGTTATCAAGTTTAAATTAATCAAAATGCGATGTTGCCAGCTCGGATAAAGAGTATGGCATACTAGGTAATTAAAGCAATTGGTTTGTATGAAAATAAAAATATTTTTTTATTTGAATTAAAAAATGTGACAATATGGAAATAACTACTTCGACGTTCTGAGTACAGTGTCGAAGTTAATGTATCAAAAAATCACGGTGTATAGTGTTACTAAATGCGCTTCTTGCACTGGCACTGGTATCGATGGAAGGAATTATGACCAAAGTGTAACCAAAGCGCACGCATGTGTGAACAAAGCGCACGACGCGCGCCACTACGATACCTACTCACATCGGTGTAGAACGCGCTATCGAAATTTTCCTGGGACTTCGCATATATACGAGTTCCAAACATCCATAGTTGGACCAGGACATTTGGTCGCCAGGCACAACACCCCGCCTGGTGGAAGATCTTCCCTTTTCCCTTTCATACAACTGACGTTACGTCATCCATTGTTTGCGATTTTGTGAGAAGATGAACGGATGAGTCGAAAGTTGTTAGGTAAAGGTATGATTATTATGGTTAAGCTACTGTTAAGATACTATTCATCATCATCAGCCTATTAATGTCCCCACTGTTGGGGCACAGGTCTCCCCTTGTACAAGGGGGTACGGGCCATGATCCACCCAGCGGGCCCAGTGCTGATTGGTGGATTTCACACGCCTTCGAAAACTTTTAATTTCCTCAGACGTGCAGGTTTCCTCACGATGTTTTCCTTCACCGTTAGAACAGTCGGTAAATGTATGTAAGTCTTCGAAAAAATCCTAAAAACTCATTGGTACATGGCACTGCATGGTTTCGAACCCGGAGCTCCTGCATGGGAGTCCGGCGTCCTAGCCACTAGACCACCGACGCTCTAAGATATTATTTAAGATACTATTACGATATTATAAAGTACTTTATTGTGTCAAAAATGAGTTTACAGTGTCTTAGTATTAACTGTAATGCTGTGTAATTTTTTTTTAATAATAAAATAAAATAAAAAAATAAGTAAGTAAGTAAGTACTTACATATTCAATTATTCACGCTATAAGTATCCCTTGTGGGGTAAAAAATAATATCCTTTAAAAACTACAAATTATCCGCAGTTCGGAGAGAATTCGTGCCAGTCTATATCAGACTGTAACAATTTTCAAAAATAATTGTAAACACATTACAGAATAAAATGTCCCAAATGTTACTTTTTATTTTTCGTAACTAAGTTACATTCAATACAACAACAAGAGTTTTACAACTACAACAGGTTTAAACTCTATTAATTATTCAAAGTGCGTAAAATAGATGTTTTTGATTAATACACAATCTATTTTACTAGGTGTTCTGGAGGATATGCTAATGCATATTCTTTTACATAATATATTTGACAATGGAAGTGATCCGCAAAAACGCTTCGTTTTCGAGTTGCTTGCTATTTTATTTTACTAAATTTAATTGAGTTATACAATGAGTAAGGCTCTTTATTTGTGTCCGTAAGGAAACCTGAAACAAAACTTGCCTTACGTTTGCACATGTCATTAATAACATAAGTCATGATTGTCAAGTTTAAATTAATCAAAATGCGACGTCGCCAGCTCGGATAAAGAGTATGGCATACTAGGTAATTTAAAGCAAGGCATTTAGTTTGTATGAAGATAAAAATATTTTTTTATTAGAATTAAAGAATGTGACACCTTAACGTTATTGTTCTTTTTTCTTTCTGTCTTCCAAATTTTGACAGTTTTATATTTTCCCATGTTCTGTTACATGTTCATTTGCACCGGTCACAGAAGAGAGCTGTCCTCCGAGATACAGGAACTTCCTAGTTCGGAAGTCAGCGTTTATTGTGAACTAAGTTCTTGCTCACTAATTTTATTTAGTTTAATATAACATATGCTTAAGTTCCTACTGGTGTATGGACTATGAATCCTTTGTTATCTTACAGCACAAATAAACTTATTCTTATAATAATAAAAATAAAAATAATACAGGCATGCAATGTAAACTCATTAAAACTTTCGAACTAGCTGGCTAACGCAAGGCAAGCTAGAAGTTACACAATCGCGCGGCACAAGTTTCAGCGGAAAGCAGAAAAACAAGACAAAAACGATAAATTCAAAAAATAGTTTAATGGTATTGAGCTGTCGCAGATCAGGATGGGCGAAACCCTTTTCACTACTGACTTCCTAACTTAAAAACCATAGAAGTCTACAACCAGTTAGGAATACCTAGGGCGCAAAACATATACATGTAGTGGTAGATCCTAATGTGAAAGATCGCCTGGGGTGGTACCACCCTCTTATCTATTTCTGCCGTGAAGCAAAGATGCTTGCGTTTCTGTGATTCGGTTTGAAGGGTAAGAGAGCCAGCATAATTTCCGGCACAGGAGGCATACCATCTTAGTCCTCAAGGTGAGCAGCGCTTTTTGATGCGCTGCTAACCCCTAATATTAATACAGTGAGGTGAGATGTCTATGGGCGATGGTGACCACTTAACATCATGGCCCGTTTGCTCGTCTGCTCTGCTAACTTATTTAAACAAAAATATACAAGAGGCGCGCCGGCAGCGTCAGTGCGCTGCCAGCACAACGTCAGCGCCTCTGTTTGCTTTCATAGATTTTGTATGTAAGAGATTAAGAGGTGGCGCGCCGGCCGTTGCGTTCCGGGTTCCGCCCCCTTCAAACTATTGTCATACAAAATATATGCAAGTGAAGCGGCGCAAAACATACACATGAGGTGTGACGACCGGCGTACCGTCTGCGCTTGTGTTTGTTTTGTGCTTAAAATGTCGTTTGGAATACCTAAGAAGGCGAAATTACGCGCTTTTAGTCCCACGCTATTTTCTTTTAATTTCCTGGTTGGAGCCAGGGAATCAAACAAATGTCTTTATAAGTCCGCACTGCGTAGAAAAATAAAACACGAGAGGATTCCGGGCCTAGTAGGCCTGTAATGATTGTATGAAAAGCCTTCCTTTATTTTTTTAAAATAATTATTTACTTACAATCTAAAAGCTGCTGTAAAGGGGCACAGTCAATTATATTTTAAATAACATTTAAAACATGTTACACAGTACTAGCTGCTGTAAAAGGGCATTGTCAAAAATTAAATTAAAAATATGGCTGCTGCTGCAAGTCTTCCTTTCGTTTCGAGCGTCGTCGGTGGCCTAGTGGCTAGGACACCGGACTCCCATGCGGAAGGTCCGGGTTCGAAACCATGCAATACCATATACCAATGAGTTTTTCCGACCTTTTCGAAGACTGAAATGAAATGAAAAAGTTTATTCACTTATACAGGGCACAAAAAAAGACCTCCGACTTACAAACTAGGTCGAAAACCTGTATCTTGGAAGTCGGGATTCCGTCGTACTTACGTACATTTACCGACTGTTCTAACGGCGAAGGAAAACATCGTGAGATACCTGCATGTCTGAGGAAATTAAAAGTTTCCGAAGGCGTGTGGAATCCACCAATCAGTACTGGACCCGCTCAGTGGATCATGGCCCGTACCCCCTTGTGAAAGGGCAGGCCTGTGTCCCAACAGTGGGAACATAGGCTGATGATGATGATGATGAATTTCACAATGTTTCTGTGCAATAAAGTGTATTTAATTTTATTTACTCAAAACCCGCGTTTGATCTCAATATCACATGGTGGTAAGTAACGATGAGGTCAAAGATTTTACTTTAAAAGTTTCTGGAATTAAAATAACTCCTTGGGGAGATATAGCTACCTATTTGGTGATCGTAAAACGTATTTAGTTCTAAATGTAAAGTTTTTACAATATAGACTCGAACTCTAGACGAGAGTTATGAATTCAGCAATTTTTCTGCAGTTCTCCATACATTTTGTATGAAGAACTGGAGAGTGCTGATTAGCACTGGGCAAGCTCGGTGGATCATGGCTCATACCCCCTTTGTGCAAAGGGAGGCCTGTGCCCCAACAGTGGGGACATTAATAGGCTGATGATAAGTCTTCCTTTATAGTAAGCCTTCCTTTATTTATTATTTATGATTATTTAGCCAAGATTTGACTTCCCAGTCAGGAACTACGTAGTTCCCGGCCTCAAAATTCGAATGTATTGAGCACATTTCCAAAGCATCTTTGAGGAAAATATTTTTCGCACCTAGTCCACGTCCTCTAATTGGATCTCGCCGTGTCGTCGGAAAGAAGTCGATCCTAATTTTATTACATTAGCTAACAAACTGAGGTCTGCCAGTCGTCAAGAGTAACGTGGTTACTGGGAAAAAGATATTTTTCATGTTGAGGCGGAAAGTAACCGAATATAGCTACTTACTTAGTCTTCACACGAGAAACGTGCTTCTACTTATGAAGCAAGTCAAAGTCAAAGTGATGTTTAGTTTTTAATTTTTATTATTTTTGTTTTTACCACCTATCACTATCGCTCCCACTAACATCTTGGGATAAGGGGGGAAATGAAAAACAGCGCTGCATATTTGGTACCCGAGTATGTCAGCATTTGCTGACTTTGCCCCCTTTTGCCAAATATACATTACATACATTACACATATTATATATTACACACACACACACACACACACACACAAATACACACACACACACACACATTTTAAATTTAAAATTGTATTGTAATTTGGCAATAAATATATTTCTATTTTTATTTTTTTTATTTATTTCTAAAGTCATTTTTTTTATTGTAAGTTAAGTTAGTTTTTTTTTAAAGTACATTTTTACAACGTCATTTTTTTTACTCTACCACCGCTTCGTAAGGTGCTATAGCTGAAAGGAAAGAAGCAGCGCAAGAAACTTTCAGCAGCACATCTTTTGAAATAAATATTTTTATATTTAATTTGCTTTATATTTTTTATAATGTATTTAAAACAATTCCTAATTCTAACCATAATGGACTGTTTATAATTTTCTTAGTCCTAAACCATTGACTACTTAATCAGTGTGAAATTAATTTAAAAGAATTAAAATTACTGTAGTCCCTAGCACAAAACGCCTAACGCGATTAATATAATTACTAACTTTACAGGCAAATTTAAATCAAAATGTTTTTTATTGTAAGTAAGTACCTTATAGTACATTTTTACAACGTCATCCGTTTTTACTCTACCGCCGCTTCGTAAGGTGCTGTAGCTGAAAGGAAAGAAGCGGCGCGAGAAACTTTCAGCAGCACATCTTTTGAAATAAATATTTTTATATTTAATTTGCTTTATATTTTTTATAATGTATTTAAAACAATTCCTAATTCTAACCATAATGGACTGTTTATAATTTTCTTAGTCCTAAACCATTGACTACTTAATCAGTGTGAAATTAATTTAAAAGAATTAAAATTACTGTAGTCCCTAGCACAAAACGCCTAACGCGATTAATATAATTACTAACTTTACAGGCAAATTTAAATCAAAATGTTTTTTATTGTAAGTAAGTACCTTATAGTACATTTTTACAACGTCATCCGTTTTTACTCTACCGCCGCTTCGTAAGGTGCTGTAGCTGACAGGAAAGAAGCGGCGCGAGAAACTTTCAGCAGCACATCTTTTGAAATAAATATATCTTACAATAATTATGAATACAATCATATGTGTACACAATGTGCAGAGCTGGAGCTGAATTTAGGACCAAGCCTCTTTATCATTTATATATTCATTTATTTTATAATAACCCTATTTACATAAGGTCTGTCTTATATGGGTTTTAAACTTTTTCTGTGTCATATTTATTACAGTATCAGGTATCTTGTAAGTTATACAGGTTGTAATAAAAACCACTTAAGTAAACCCTGTAAGGGGTTTGTAGAGGGTTCAGTATTCAACATCTAAAAGCTTTTATTTTACCATTTTTTTGATATTTGCAAAAGAATCAATTATTTATGACCGATTAGCTGATCGATTTGGGATGAAAAGACAATGTTTTGAATAGAATTTATGATCTATTTCTACTTTTTGGTACAAGACTAGGCAAGCTGGCGTGAAGTGAAGTGCTAGAAACACAGACCACCCACGACTTCGTAACCATATCGAATTTCACGCCCATTTACAGCCTCATCCATCTTGTTTAGGATCCATATACACTCGAGGAGCCACTATCATATAGGTGTCAAAACTAGGATATTTCAGGCTGCTAATACGCCTTTAGTACACTGCAACGATTTTAAAATGGAACGAACCTCGGAATATATAAAGACAATAAATAAAGTAGAATAGAAAAAATAATACTGAATAGATAATCTAGAGTTAAATGGCACGATGACGTGGTTAATGCAGAACTCCTCGGCCGAAAAAAAGGGTCTGATTTCGTTTATAAATCGCTGCAGTGTACCTTCACTGCAGCGATTTATAATGAATAATTTTTAATTATTTATTTTATTTATTAAAGAACATTAACAGTTTACAAATATATAAAAATACATATAAGCATAAAATTTTAACACAGAAACAAAAAGTGTACACAGAAATTATAAACTTAAATATACATAATTAAATTTTATATTCATATTTTCATATTTATGCGCAGAAAATCCTATATGAAAATATGTATATGTGGTATGATATCACATGTCGTTTGTATAATTTATTTGCATATTTTTACATTGTTTCTATAAACATGACAGATCGGTACCCGTATAGTTTGAAGGTTCCTTTGAAATTGGAAGTTTCTTGATATCTCTATGAATCTGTCTATGGAAGTCAATGCTTGTTAGCTTTAAGGACCAATTATCTCCAATTTAGGTTTATTATTTCAGCAAGTCTGCCTTTATGTCTGGATAAACTCAAATACCAGACGTTTTATTAGATGAGTAGATACAGACTAGACCAAGTTATTAACAGATGAACACCTTTATCTTTATCAAATAGAATAGAAGAAGTTTTGTCAAGGAGTTTTACCGTCAGTTATGTCTTTAAAATTAAGTCTTCATTAAAAACTTAAAGCTATCCCTTTCTACGTCATCGCTATAGATGAGATGGCACGAGACTTAAGGAAGGCTAACTTAAACGTAACCTTGTTTGTTTTGGCTGACGTCAAAATAATTGCCGGCTAGGTTTTTGGCGGGTAGGTAGATTTTCAATGGTCAGGTTCTATGACTCTGTATCTATAGAATCTATCAAGGGAAACTCTAGAACCAGATCTAGAATCCCCTGGGGATGGAGTTTTGAATATAACTTATATAAGTTAGGAATCTTAAATAAATAGTTTACTTATACTGGGAATTTACCCTCGAATTATAAAATATGTTCGTACTCAGATATCTGCTAAGTTTCGTTTTGGATCCCACAGGCTTTTGAAGTTACCTACATACTATGTTTAAGTTAAAACTTTAATTTGAAAAAACTGGGAACTACCTATGATGATGGTGGTTCCTCTGTCTACTCCCTCGGGATTATGGACGAGAGAGTTATGCTTATACATTTCTGTATAAATCGTAATAATACTTATCTTTACCTATGTATAATGGATTTTAAACTATAACAAATTGCATTAGGAATGAAATTAGCTAGAAAGCGCATGAGTCTTCTGGGGGTAGACTACCCGAAACCAGAAGACTATAGGCTCCTTCCTATAAGCTGTGTATCATCCTTGATGCAAAGCATCTTTAAGGAACAGGAAGGAGATTAAGGAAAGGGGTGAGCACAAAAGATCTCCGAGGGTCGAAGTTCCTCTGGGGTTATCCCCGGTTGTCACAAGATAAGATGGTCAAATAAAAAGTTGCCACTTTTCCTCTATTTATCACCAACTCTTGAAAATAGAAGAAAAAAAGCGTGATGTGGAGCGAGTCTCTCATTTTTGTCACTAAAGACAAGATAGAATAGGGACACTGAAAAATATTTACAAAAAAGGATCAGGACTTTTTTAAAGTAAAAGAATCCCGAGGAAGTAAGAACTTTTAAAGCTTGAACTGTTCCGAATGTAATTTATTTATTTTCCGTCGAAGAACTTTTAAGGACCTCATTTATTATTGATTAAGGTTACCGCAGGGTGTAGACTGTAGAACAATACATTAAGCAAAAAGAAATTTAACTTAATAGTTAAAAATGCTATCAGTCTAATATTAAAATGTTAACCAGGTTTTTTTAAAAGGTATTTCTTTTTTGAGGGTTCGGGGCCCATCATTGGACCATGCCAGCCTCATAGGGTAAACATAAGTCTGCTGCCCTGAGACAGCGCCTGATATATCTGGCCATTATTCCTCATTGCTGAGGGTCGTGATCATTCTAAGGAATTAATCACATACAACGATTCTCGTGGCAGATTTAATGGGGTGTGGGGTGTGGTTTGCGCCATTATTGCCTTCCCCATTTCACACACTGGTTATCTCAGTGTGCAGGTTTCCTCACGATGTTTTCCTTCACCGTCAGAGCAGTCGGTAAATGTACGTAAGTCTTCGAAAAACCGAATGAATTAGTACATGGCATAAGCCTGGTTTCGAACCCGGACCTCCCGCATGGGAGTCCGACGTCCTACCCACGACGCGAACGAGGCTCTGGCTATTAAAACCGAAAATTACTATCTATATCTTCGGCATAACAAACTCAGCTATAAGTATTATTATTTTTATTATAGAGTCCATGATAAATTTTAACTAGCAGGGGTCATTTCACAAGACATAAAGAAAAGGCTCTTTTTACAAGGGTAAGGGTACAATCGAACCAACTGAATCATGACCCAGTTACCTATATTCTTATTTAAGCCATCCGTACTGGTTCGATTGCGAATAAAATAATAATAGTTTTTTTTTCTATAATAGTTTTTTGCATACCTACCAGGAGCCATCCATATATTACGTCACACGAATTTCATGATTATGTTCATATTCTGCAACGATATTGTCTTTTCTGAATATTTGTAGAAAATGTATTATTTTTCTTTTTGGCAAGTGTTTTTCTTTCTTTCATGATTTTTGGAGCCAATCCCCCCCCCCCCCCCCCCGGTCTTTGTCACAGGTGGTTTGTGAGACCTCCCTCCCCTGGTGTGACGTCACTAAGTTTGCAATTTCAAATATAGAAATTATTAAATTAAAACATCAAATCATCAAATTCACACAATCATTAAATTAAACATCATAAAATCAACAATAAATCAAACATTTTAGAAAATTCACAAATATCAAATCAAATGAACGAGGCAAAATTTAATTATCTTATGTCCATGGACTTTGAACCATTCCTTTATATTTATGACTTCTTTTAGATTTACGCATGTGATGTCACGAAGCTTATGACTCGCCGCCCCTTGTCACACGACGTCACACTTTGTTGACCCTCTCCCGCCCCCTTAACGTGTGACATAATTTATGGATAGCCCCTTACTTTGTAAAAGATTACTTTGTTTGTAGTCTCTTTATTACTACTCTTTACTCTTCTTTTTTTTCTTTTTTCTTTTTCATATACCCTTTATTCTTTTGTACTCACAATGTTTCTTTGCAATAAAGTGTATTTTTATTTTATTTACCCGCGTTTGATCTCAATCTCACCTGGTGGTAACTGACGATGAGGTCAAAGATTTTACTTTAAAGTAACTTAAAGTTTCTGGAATTAAAACAGCTCCTTGGGGAGATAAAGTTACCTATTTGGGGATCGTAAAACGTATTTAGTTCTAAATGTAAAGTTTTTACGATATGGAGTCGTAACTCGAACTCTAGACGAGAGTTATGAATTCAGCAATTTGTCTGCAGTTCTCCATACATTTTGTTGAATTGCATCTTTAAAATAAAGGTAGAAAATTACCTATAAAATACTATTTTGCATGAAAATCTTATCGGTGAAACAAGTTTTATTAGTTATACTTAGAATATTTTAGCATTCTAAAATTTTTGATAGGGTACCCTGTCTTTCTGTTCAGAACGGACGCTACGGCAACGGCGGGTGTCGAAACAATTGCAATCGGCTAACTGTAAATACATACGTCCCAGCACAAAAGTGTAAGTTTAGGTTTTTTTTTTCTTTATATTATTCACACTCTGTGTCTTTATTCGGTCGAATTTCATTTTAATTAATAATAAATTAATTAAAAATAAATAAAAATTTGTATGACTAAGCGCTGAAAATAGTAATCGTGAATGGTTTTCTGCTGCGCGAGTATGAAGATATTTTTTTTTAGTAATTATCTATAATGGGAATTATTTGTATTAAATTTTTTATATTGTAGTTATTCGTATAAACCCAATAAATTACGCACTAAAATGGTACTAAAAGAAACATTTTGCTAAAAGGTTAGATACTTACGAAGTTAACGACGCGGAAATAACGTTTTACCCTCACTAGCGGGCTAATTAGCCTGACAAAGTGCTGGTACGGAATAACGTTACTCATACTAGCGTAGCGTAACCTCCGGCCCGTGCCAAGCCCTATAAATAACGTTATAAATACTTGTACACGTAGTTACAGTGACACGGTAATAGATTTGAGTGAAACTAGCGCCACTCCAAAAAAAATCAATTCTCCTAATTTAAAAATAAATAAATTAGTTATGCTTTACTCATTACCAATATTCTTCAGCTACGCTCTAATGGCTATGCTAGGAGTGTTCTGCCACAATGATTCAAATGTGGATTCGATCCGGTGACGCTTGCCCTAACCTTTGAGCCATTGTCGCTCTAGTAAAGGAGAAAAAGAGGAGAAGCCAAAAACATTACAATAATATGAGTTACTTAGTTCAAATCCTTACACAATATATAGGTGCTTGATACATAATAAATACTATGAAAAGCGAAATTAGCTCGCATGAAGCTGCGGGGAAAGGTATTAATAATTTATTAAACTAGAGGTGGATTAACCAAACATTTAGGTTTCAGTTTTATTTGGGCACAAACTGAACTGTTCGCTATCCCATTAAATTCGGGCAATTTTTGATTTGATCTATGAAGTAAACTCGTGTGCAAAAGTGTCCACCATCTGGAGCTGACGGGGTTTTTGCCTTAAAGTTACTTATTTTTTTATTTTTTTATTGATTCCTAAATCCGCATTTGACCTCGATCTCGCCTGACGGTAAGCGACGCTGAGGTCGACGATGGAGCATGCGGGTCCAGTAAATGCCTATTCACTCTGGCCTTGAAGATCCCAAGGTTGTCCAAATATACTTAACTATTAGGTGTAAGTTACTGTATGTAGTCGTATATCAGATTTTTTCAAGTAGGCTAGGCTGTGCTCTCCCTGTCCTGGGCAAAGGCCTCTCTCCAATCTAAATAACTTAAGTAAATATTAAAAATCTTTTACTTACCTACATGTAAGTACAGCTTACTCAGCCTAAGCAAGAAGACAAACCGATAAGGCACTCGATGACAAGTTGCACTGGTCATCTTATAAAACAAAAGGGTTGTTACACTGTTGGCCTTAAAAATCTTTGGTTTCGGTCACAAAACTTGCCCACTTGAGCGACTCTAGTTACCGGGTTACTGTTCACAGGCCATTAACCAGAGGGTTGGTGGCTATAACTTACATGATATAAATAACTTAATATATTGGAAGTTATTTATTGAGGCCATTATGAAATTTGAAGGTTGCAGAGTGAAGTTTGATTAATGACATATCCCTGCTGGTATCCCGGTGCGTTTCACTGGAAATCCCAGAGTCCTCCGACATATACGAGATCATCTATCGAGGGGGTTTTATGTGAACATATAACGTATTTACTCCGGCCTCTCCCGTAGGTGGCTGGGTATCTTTGAAAGATTCCTCCTTATAAAAGGGACTAAAGTGGATTTCATTGGCCATCTGTTAAGATTATCAAGCTAAGAATTGTCCATAAGCCACTATAACCTAGAAGACCTATGGCTATCCCAAGGGATATCAATATAGTACAACGCATTCTCAAAGCCAATAACGTTCTTAAGGAACCTTATGATGCTCTTTTATTTGAGATTAAGTATTAAAATCATCATCATCATCATCATCTGCAGCATCATATTTTCCAATAATTGGAGTATGCCTCCCTCTTCTCCCTCCACTTTCCTCGGTCGGTGGTGTTTCTACCCCACAAGCATCCATATGCTGCACACAAATCGTCAGATCAGTGAGCTCTCGGCGCCCACCATCCGACCTCCAGGCCGCAGCCTCCACACTGTGTTTTAAAATCCTCAGGCATTAGGTATGTGGACCACAAAGCCTGAGGAAAAATGTCTGCTTCTTGCTTTTCTGCTTTCTGCTTTCTTGGATGAAAGAAAAAAAAAATGTATTCCTACCCTAAGGCGCGCGTTCGTTCCTTCATGTCTGCTGTGAATTAGAGCGTCAACACACAGATGATATCATACCATATATCCTTTATTTCCTCTTCCTCATAATTATGGGTGTATCCTCTTCTGTCTCCATCTCTGGTTCTATGGCCGGGTAGTAGACGGCTTGCGACTTTTTTTACACCCTGTGTAAAATTTCTACTAGGTACATATAGGATGTAGAAATTTTATAGTCTGTGGCGACAATTCTGCCTTTGTCTGCCACCTTTTTACGGTTTTGTTTTACGGTTATGTCTGTAGATAACGTAACAAAGATGTGCCTACAAAATTGATCGCTTGCAATAACTCTGTTTTAGGCCAGTACTTTCTTTTGCTTATTTAAAAATATTTCGGATATTGGAACTTTGGGTGATCGATTTTTTTAAAAATATTTACGTCTCGCGTTTGACCTCAATCTGGTTACCACCATGAAGCTGAAGATGAAGCACACGGGCTTAGTAAGTGTAAATCAGAATGTAGTTGCAGGAACTTTTGATTACGCTGATAGTCGTAATTATAATGAAAAGATACACAGACTCGGAAAAAAACCTGCAAATCAAATCCAATCAAAATGTCCAATATTGTAAGTACCTTATAGTACATTTTTACAACGTCATCCGTTGTTACTCTACCGCCGCTTCGTAAGGTGCTATAGCTGAAAGGAAAGAAGCGGCGCAAGAAACTTTCAGCAGCACATCTTTTGAAATAATATATCTTACAATAATTATGAATACAATCATATATGTACACAATGTGCAGAGCTGGAGCTGGATGTAGGACCAAGCCTCTTTATCGCTTATAGCTGTCTTTATCATTTAAGTAGTCATTTATTTCATAATAACTTTTTTTACATATGGGTCTTAAATTTTTCTGTCATATTTATTACAGTATCAGGTATCTTATTATAAACTCGTACACAGTGACCCATAAATGATGTGTTAACTTTACTAAGTCTAAAAAGCGTGGGACTGCAAGTTTGTTTTTGTTTCTGGTATTGAAATTATGATTATCGCAGTTTTTCGGAAGCAAATACAAATAAATTTATTTTGCAACTTAAATTAATACAGAAAGTGGTTGATGCTCTAAATCCCGCGCTAGGATACCCTGTGTCACGAGATTTAGGCTCTTCTGTGTATTGGTGAGGAGGTGTGGAAAGGTGAGGTTGTGTGTATGTTGAGGGTGAGAGTGAGGGTGCCTGTTAGGGTGTGTGAGAGTGTGTGGGTGTGTGACTGCATGACTAGTATTTGTGTGTTTACTCATTCTATAATTTCCAACCTTTGCACCTTGAGTAAAGTATCTTGACCAAGATCGAAACCGGTCCTCTACACGGCAGGTGAACTATACCAGCTGGTGCCCAAAATAATGAAACAGATGCACTTTTTTAAATAAATTATTTTATTAATAAAAATAAGTAAGTGACAGACATTCATGTCGGTTCCAATTATCGTACATTTTTAACCTAGGTAAGGTTAAAAACCTAGGTGATCTTATTCTTAAAAAAACCGTTATTTTTACACATAACTATTAATTCTTAAGATTACGTAATGGGTTGGAATTTATGTATTTCCCTAATTACTATAATTATAATTAATCACCTATTTTTTATGAAATTACATTGATCTTCACCTGAAAAAAGATTTCACCTTCACACCTTCTGTCTTTTTCTTACCGATAACAAAAGAGACAGACAGACTCAACATTAAATTGCATGCAAGAATTGAGACCATTATGTCACTATAAACTTATGGGAGCCACAATAGTGCAGCATGTGCACAGCCAGTGTTTTGAAACTTGGCCTTGAGCACTACTGAGCGCTTAGATATATTACGTGCGTAATACGTACGTAATATACGTATATTAGAATTATATACAGTTTTCCTCTCCCTGTGGTAATACCTACCTGAAGTTTATTAATTTATTTAACGAGCACATACCATGGGGCAGTACTTAGATTGTCGCAGTTAGTTGGTTAACTTTGTATAAGGACTGGCTGAAAATCAGCGCTGTGTGTTTACACGCAAGTGTATTCACTAGCTGAGCCAGCTGCCTATTGCCAATAGTATTATGAAGTGAACTAAATAAGTATTTTTTAATATTTTGTGGCAATAGTGTTTATTCTTTTTTTAGATTTTGAAGAGGCTTTATCCAATTGGAATGCTATTTAATTTCACTTTCATAATTACAGGAAATCTTTTCCATATTTATAAGCTGTGATCGGAGTAGGTAGAGCTCTTTCGGGTCAATGTCCACAAAGGTTATATTAATATGGATATGATTTCGGGATCCCGTTTTAAGTTATCGAGCAAATGTTACTTTTATAAACCTCGTCCTTACTCGGTGGATTACGATTTTTAAAAAAATTTGAAGAAGTTAAAACACTACCATAGGTACACTAGCGCCATGAATCTTAAAAAATATTATGACTGTATGTGGCAAGTACCAAAAACAGCTCTACCTACTCCGATCACTGTTTATAAGTGAGATTCCTTACAAAATTACAGTAAACATTCTCGTTATTTCCAGAAATAAAACTCAATCTACCGAATTCGGTGGAAATTCTATAAAAAAATTATATACGGTTTGTTTATGCTAACCGGGTACTTAATGAAATTATAACATAGGCTATTTACATGATATTCTTGGAATTATATTTACAAAAGCCTTATTGGCTGTATAATTAAATACTATACCTGTACTGTTGATATAACGGAGTAGAGAAAAGAGCGGAGCCGCCGTAACGTGGATAACGAGTATTTTATATTTTATAACAAACCTCTTTCAGGGCGATTCAGTTTCAATACAACTTTATGAAATAAGCAAAAATCTCGCCCAAAGAATCAGCATAGCGATCCAGCGGGGCAACGCCGCCAGCATCCTCGGTACCCTACCACTCGGGCCTTATTTAAGATATTTTATAAGTTACATTTAATTTTTTTGTGTGTACATTTTCTCTTGTATATTATGTTTTCTTTCTGTAAGTATAATATAAATAATTTTAAGTTGTTTAATATGTAAATAAATAAAAGTAAAAATGTTACGTCTCTCCATATAATTTAATCAGCTGATTTATTTGTATGGCGAACCCGAAATTTTTTTAAGCTTATAGTTAAGTTACTTGGTAAAAGTTTTCTAGTTACTTATCTTATCTTTAGATGCAGTTTGCTGTTGATTTGAAAATGTTCCATTCTTTTCTCTATTCCTTTGTAATAAAGACCTAAGTCTATTTACATACTTTCTACCTTGCATCATGCATAAATGCACTATATTACGTAACAAACATCCCTATGTCTTTCTACTAAAATATTATTATGTTGTAGATAATCGGATTATTTCATCTCAGAATACCTACTATTAACAAATCACTAAAGTGAAGTTCCTGAAGAGAAATAATTGAAATTGATTTTTTTGGAATTCCAAACATGTCTCCAAAAAAAATCCTAATTCGCCCGAAAAGGTATTCAACCTAAGTGTGGAATTCTGAGTCACTTATAATAGACTTGGATGAAAGAAAAAAAGTATATTACAGATGTAAATCCGTGGTGGAGCCAATAAACAATTGCTATGATAAGAACAAAAAATATTGAGTGGGTAAACGTCCTTCCTTCTAAGTCGTGTTCCTCATTGCTGAGGGTAGTGATCTTTCTAAGGAATTAATCACATAGAACGACTCTCGTGCCAGATTTAATGGGGTGGTTTGCCATTGCCTTCCCCATTTCACACACTGGTTATCTCAGTGTGCAGGTTTCCTCATGATGTTTTCCTTCACCGTCAGAGCAGTCGGTAAATGTACGTAAGTCTACATAGTCTAAAACTCATTGGTACATGGCATTGCCTGGTTTCGAACTCGGACCTCCCGTATGGGAGTCCGATGTCCTAGCCACGACACCACCGACGCTCTCAACCTAAACGTACTATTTTTTAATACAAACTCATGAATTTTGGTATTTCATAATGCGCTCCCCTGATAAATAAATATAAAGGGACTATTTTCTCCAAAACTTATCAAGAATACCATTACCCGCCATAATTGGGAAATGGATATTCTGCACCCAAACGGTCTACAGGACCAATTGTCACAGTAAATCAATATTGCTACTCCACACAATATCAGTCTATCATCATTCCATCACAAAGGCGTCACATTATATGAGCCACGCTACACGCCCTCCTTTTTCTCGTTCCGCCACGTCATCGGGCGGTGTCACATTCTCGGCGGGAGCAGAGGCGACACCGGGCGCCTCGCTTATGCGGCGGCGGGTCAGCTGCCGCGACGGCTCGCGTCATGCGCCGCAGTCGATGCGCGTGCAAACCGCTGCACTTAAGAGCGTAGCGGCAGCGAGAGCGATTTGGACGCACGCTATCACGACTAGATCGCGTGATGAGGGTCTTGAGTCTTCCTCTTCTGACGTGTCGCTGGAAGGAAAAATAAATGTTAAATAGAGGATCAAGCATCAACATTTTCAGTTATTCTGTGCAGATAACTCTGCTAACGCCTGGAGTGGTAGCACCAGAAAAAGAGATAAAAAGTAAACATTCAAATGGCAGCCTGATAGCTTTAAGATATATCTTCCAGGCAGCCATTGCCGCTTCTGCTTAGGTACATTAGTTATACGCCTCTCCCAAGGCGTGCCACTAAACCAAAATCAGAGATCCTCACCCATATTCAAATCCAGGCGGGTCCAGTATGGTCCGGCAGCACTGAACCACCAGAGCGAAGAGCAAGCAGACCGCAGCCGCCCACAGCACGTTCGCTGCGCCCGCGCCTACCGTCGCGCCGGACATCACGCCGAAGCCTCTGGACGTGTGGATTGATACAGCTGCGAGGAAAATTAAGCTTTTTAACTGAAGACCGTCTTCTGCTTGTTAACTAGTACTTGATTCAAGGTTAGGTCTATCACTTTCTCGATATTTAAGTTCATGAGATAGCCTAACACGTTCATCGAATGCATTATGTAAGTATTGAAAATTTTAATTTAAGATTTTTTGTTTGCTAAGATTCCAACGTAAATCCATAAATGGAACCGCGAATTATTTGGTTAGAGTAGAAGATGCATGAGTACGATTAGAAAATGGTAATTATTTAATTAGTTTATATCAAAAGTAGCGCGCTATCAAATTCCAAATTCTTGGTGCAAAAAGCTATACGCTCCGTCATCCGCTACAATCAGCCCTACGTCCTCACCATAACCCTAAGGCATGTGGACTGATACGGCTAGACGTACAAATAATTGGGTTATGACGTCTAAGAGATACGTGCTATTTAATTGTTTTGACGCTTCTTTTTATGTCTCCTAACATTATTAATATATCTCTTATTGGATAATAAAGGAAAAGTAGTTTCTGTATCCAGAATGTTGTCATGTGTCTGGCGTAAAAGCGTAGTATTCAGTAATAGGCATTAACCTATCTACCTTTTTGTTTAATATGAGTAATTTTGAGTTAAAATGATTTTATGCTTTCACTTCTGTTTTTCGGTTTGAAGGGTAAGAGAGCCAACAATAACTACCGGCACATGAGGCATTACAGTCCTTAAGGTTATAAACCACCATAAACCCTCTAATAACATTACAATGAGGTGAGATGTGGTGGACAGCGACCATTTACCATTAAATAGAATGAAATAGAAAAACGTTTATTTGTTAACAGCAGCACACATGCAATTCCATTTATCGTAAGTGCGAGTCGGGACTCGCCATATCCCCACTGTTGGGGCACAGGCCTACCCTTGCACTAGGGGGTACGGGCCATGATTCACCGTGCGGGCCGAATGCTGATTGGTGGTTTTCACACGCCTTTGGAATTTTTTCATTTCCTCCGACATGCAAATTTCCTCACGATGTTTTCCTTCCTCGTTAGAGCAGTCGGTAAATGTACATACTTCTTCGAAAAAATCCGAAAAACTCATTGGTACATGGCATGGTTTCGAACCCGGACCTCCCGCATGGGAGTCCTAGCCACTACGCCACCGACGCTGACCTGTGGATTCATACATTATGCAATAGGGCTCTGTTAGCGCCTTCGGGGTACGGATCACAAAAAGAGATAATTCTGACCCGTTTCTACAGGATAAAACGACACAAGGAGGGGTCTGACCTGCAGCTAAGACGCTGATGCCGCCTGCTGGTATGCCGAGGCCCATGTTGAACTTCTGTCGCTCTTCTATGAAGGCCACACTGCCCATCACCATGGCCGAAATTCCGCATACTATCTGTTGAACAACGTTTTGTAAGAGATGAAAACATACAGAAGAAGAGAGAAGCAAGGAAAGAGAGAAAGAAAGAATTTATTTCTAATAACATCAAACAATTAGGTACAGAAGATAAAAATAATATGAAACAAGTATATTATAAAAATAAATAAACAAAAGTAATTAAGTTTGATGAAAGTGGTGTGCAGCACCGGAAAAAGGGGACAGCCTCAGCCTGTTGCCGCAGCGCTTTTAGCACTGCGGGGCAGATTGTTTTTTTATTTTATTAAATAAGGAGAGCAGACGAGCAAACGGGCCACCTGATGGTAAGTGGTCACCATCGCCCATAGACATCTCACCTCACTTTATTAATATTAGAGGGTTTTTGATGCGCTGCTAACCTTGAGGACTGAGATGGAATGCCTCATGTGCCGGAAATTACGCTTCACGGCAGAAATAGATAAGAGGGTGGTACCACCCCAGGCGATCTTTCACTTTAGGATCTACCACTGCTAAATTATCAGGCATCCCCTGTGTGCCAGGGATCACTGCCTAATGATACACTACCGGAACATATAAATAACGGAAATATTAATAAACAGAAGTAAAATATTAGGAAACGAAGGAAGGTACTTAATTTTTAAATTATACTTTAGAATACAGGAAGGTATTGTATGTAGGTATTATTGTATAAAATAGAGAAAATAAAAATAAAGCAAGCAATGAAGATGAAACTGAAGGAAGGATTAAAGTAGGTATCTACTAGGTACTACTTTTCAAGGGGCTGTTGTAAGGGGCAGATGTTTCTAAACTCTGAGCAAAAGGAAGAAGTTTATAAGTTTGACGCGTTTATTAAACATAAACGTGTCAAACTTATAAACTCAACAACGGATGATTCGATATGGACGCGAATTTTTTATATTAACCTAAGATTTAACAGATAATTTCGTCGAGAGTGGTCTTAGCTATGTAACGATGTCGACTTCATCGTCCATATCAACCTCCCTGCCATCGACTTCAACCTCATCGTTAGCGTTTATCTCATCTCATTTCGTGTTGGCATCTTCATTTCTTCAATATAACAAATATAATATTTATTACCCAGTTCTTCTATTACTTCATCTGCACACTGTCCTAGAACCCTGCTAGCCGGCATCTATAGGACAGACTGTAGCAGCTATGTCTGATCAAAATTGGATCAGGGATTTCTAAGATCTATAACTATGTATCTTCTATCTATCTTTACTTATGTTGTGTATTAAAAGTATATAAACCAATAAATATTTCATATTTCACTCTTCTGCACTATACTGCCGGTAACCTATGAATAATTCTTCTATTGCCTAGGTTGCCTGGAAGAGATCGCTCTGAGCGATAAGGCCGCCTTTGTACACTTATTCTATGTTTCCTTTCCTATGTAAATTTCGTGTGTGCAATAAAGTATTAATCTATCTAACTATCTTTAATTGATGGGATCTGTGGAACAGTAACAATTAGTTTGAGCTCAAATGTATGGTGCCTTCCCGATATGTGCTACCTTGAGGACCTGATGATGACCTGGAAAAAATAAGGTGATGTCCGCAATGGTACCTAAGTCGGGTACTTCTTAAAATATACCGTGAGAGCTTTTATGGCCTTAATCATCGTTTTAAATCTCATGAACCGTTTCTGAGTACATTATTTAAAATAAATTAGATGCCTCCTCCTTCATCAGGATTACTCCACCAGAAGGTTGTCTGGAAGAGATCGCTTTTAGCGATAAGACCGCCTAGATTGTATTAATCGTTTTGTACGCATTGTATCATACTAATTTTTTGCATTAAAGAGTATTCATTCATTCATCAGAAATCTGGAAACCAACCCCCGAAAGAATCAAGCTGCTGCCCTGCCTGATCTATCTTGACAGCCAGATTGTTTAAACAAGTTACACTCGAGCTTTGAACCCTAAAGCATCACATCACATCTCGTTCTGTAATCCGCCCGAAAGTTGAGCTCATTTCATTAGGGATCAGTTCGCTCGTATTAGTGTACGGAACCCGTGAACCTGAAAATTGAACTGTCGCCGCCGGGGTTAATCCTTTAAGCTTTTTGTGTTTGTATGTTGAGTAGAAGTTAATGTCACTGGAAGTTTGATAACTTGAATCACTTATATTACGTACTTTAGACCCTGATGTAGAGGCATTGGCTCTATAAGGGGCCATCCCACACATGAAATGCAATAAATGGTATGAGTATCCATAAATTCCGTCACACGTTAAGGGGGAGGGAGGGGGGTCAACAAAGTGTGACATCGTGTGACAAGGAGGGGGGGGGGGGGACGAGTCGTAAGCTTCGTGACGTCACATGTGTAAATCTAAAAGAAGAAGTCATAAATAATATAAAGGAATGGGATCAAAGTACAAGGAAACTAGAAGATTAAATTTTGTATCGTTCATTTTGATTTGATGTTTTGTAAAATGTGTTAGGTCCAGAGAATTTTAAAATTAATTAATAATGATATTTTTGTAGATATTGGTTTATTAAAAAGGATTTTAACGATTTTCAGTTAATTTTCCATTCTCCGGTTCGACGGAAATGGTTGTTAAAATCATAATTAAAGCTACGGCGACAAGATCATTAATAAGTACGTGCATTTCACAAATAATATATTAAATTAATATTATGTCGATAATTATTGATAATTTTGATTGATGCAACAAATTGTTTGATAAGTTTTAATTATAAAAGTTCTTCAACGGATTTGACGAACGAAAGGAAACGAAGTGTGATACGCTGGAGGGCGAAGCCCGATAGAACGGTGTTTTTTTTTTCTATCTTGGTCGGTAAAATGCTCTCGATAGGGGCAGTCTGTTGGAGATCGTTGTAGCACACAGTAGAAAAAAAAGTGTTCAGTCTGAATTATAACCGTTTTATTATAAATGTTTGATTTGATAGTTGATTTTATGAAAAAAGATTATAAATACAATAATATAAATAATTTGGGAAGTGCTGTTTTAATTTAGTAATAAATTTCTAAATTTAAAATTGCAAAATTTGTGACGTCACACCAGGGGAGGGTCACACAAATGTGTCCTGTGATAAGGACATGAGATCCAAAATTCATGAAATTCGTGTAACATAATTTATGGATGAAGGAAACCGACTGAAAAATGTTCAATAAATACCGGCCATCAACCATTCATGTACATACGAGGGCTGTTCTGAAAGTTATTAGCTACTTCGTTAATATTATTCAAATATCCCTATGTTTATAACCGTTTGCAGGCTTATTTCAATGTAAATCTCTATGGTAAAAATCACTGGCCAGTTTCGATTAGTTTTTTTTAATGAATTTTTGGCGGCAAGATGTCATCAATAAATTGATTGCAACAATGGACGTGTCCCGTGAAGCATTTTGTGCAATGATTTTCTATGACTTCAAACGAGGGTTAACGTTTAAGGAATCTCATGAAAATTTACAAACTGCTTTTTGTGAGTCTTCTCCTTCGTTAGCCACCGTCACTTACTGGTATCGCGAATTTAAACGTGGCCGGAAAAGCCTAGAAGATGATCCTAGACCAGGAAGACCACCGACTGCTGTTACTCATGAAAACGTCATCATGGTGGAGTGGTTATTAAAGGAACATGGGAACATTACATACCGAGAGATTCAGGCTGAGCTAAAGATCGGATCACAGGCAGTTTCGAATATTCTGCATGAACATCTTCGTGTCCGGAAGGTTGCCTCGCGATGGATACCTCATTCTCTCACAGAAGAGCAAAAATTCCGACGTGTCGATTGGTGTAAATTTATGTAAATACATTTTTACGATAAACTTATAACTTTTGATTTTACTAAAAATTTTCGGAACAGCCCTCGTACGATCGGTCATCTGGAAGAGCCATTTTTACCGAAATGCACATTCTATTTTGTTCTAAAGCAATTTACTATTCTAAAATAAATTACAAGATCACAATAAAAAAAATCATACAATATTTCAATGTGAAAATTAACTTGCAGAACGTCTAAGAATGCAGAATACCTAAATGTCATGTTTAAGTATAATAGCAACACTTACTCGTACATTAAAAAAAAGTGACGTTGTAAAAATGTACGTACTTAGGTATTTATTTACAATAAAAAAAATCGGATTTCTGATTTACGTCTAAATTACCTGACATCCATTAATGCTAAAATTCAGTTGATCGATGACGCACCAATGTGCTTGAAATCTCATGCAAATCGTAACTGTTTTACCTGGTGAAGGTTTAGCCATCTTCTTGTGCCATGGGCCCGTCCACTTCCACGCTAAATTCTACCATAGAATATATAATACTTAATAGTTATACCTAAAACGCTTCGCACTCTAGACGTGAATAAAGCCAGTGGTCCTGACGGGATACCAGCTATTGTCTTGAGGAACTGTGCATCTGAGTTGTCTCCTGTCTTGACGCGCCTGTTTCGCCTCTCCCTAAAGACTGGTCAAGTTCCAAATTCCTGGAAGCTTGCTAACGTGCAGCCTGTGCCCAAAAAGGTAGCCGTGCTGACCCCGCTAATTATAGACCCATTGCAATCACTTCCATTCTCTGCAAGACTATGGAACGCATTAAAGTGTATATCAAATTACGAAAGGGGTAAGATGTGGCAGTAAGTAAATCAGGTTTTAAACTTAATAATAAGTACAGAGAAGGTTCTAGATTACCTCTAAACTTTTAGAAGTTTTAAGGAGTTAATTAAAAGGTCGTAAAGTTGCGTGTCTTTGTGAACTTTGCATGGCTGCTAACTGGAGTTTTTTTTATGGCTTGACTACCGACTTGCGTCAATTTATCAAAGTAAGTTTAAAAAAATATTTTAATATACCAGCCAAGAACGTTTCGGGTGTGCAAATGATAGGATTCTGTTCTGTAACAAAATTATTATCAGAAAATTTATTTTTCATTCGATTTCATACAATTCGTTCTAAACAAACTAACTTTGTCAAGTTTTATTTCACAACGTAGCTTTGTACTGGATCCGTTATATTTTTAATTGAAAGTATTACTTTCTGATTTATCGGATGTGTTGTGACTAACTGTATTTCAAACGTTAAAGGGGGAACCCTCCCCCTCCCCTACTGTGACAAACAGACATACATTATGAATAATTTTATGTTTCTTTATTCTATAATTTAAGAGCGTCGGTGGCGTCGTGGCTAGGACGTCGGACTCCCATGCGGGAGGTCCCGAGTTCGAAACCAGGCAATGCCATGTACCAATGAGTGTTTCGGTTATTTCGAAAGACTTACGTACATTTACCGACTGCTCTGACGGTGAAGGTAAACATCGTGAGGAAACCTGCACACTGAGATAACCAGTATGTGAAATGGGGAAGGCAATGGCAAACCACTCCATTAAATCTGCCACGAGAGTCGTTCTATGTGATTAATTTCTTAGACTGATCATGACCCTCAGCAATGAGGAATACGACTTAGAAGAAGAAGAGAATTCTATAATATTACTTTTGGCATGTGATAGTTCTATATACCTATATGGTAATAAATACAGATATCGCAGTCACCACAAACTATACTTTATAAGGTTATTTTTTTGTTTTTAAAAAGCAAATACTATTTAAGATGTAACGATGTCGACTTCATCGTCCATATCAACCTCCTTGCCATCAATTTTAACCTCATTGTTAACGCCATCTTTAATAAATAAGAATAGCAATTAATTTTAGTAGGCTGTAGGAAAAAATATCCCTGTCCCTTTCCATCCCACGCACGGGGCATATACGCCTATTGTCGCTCTGACCTGTTAAGAACGGTCAAAAAATGCATAGCAACGCAGTCGAAAAGCATCCGCCGACGCGCATAGACCATATGGTTCTGCTGAACTTTCCCGCCGTTTGACCACCACATGGTCGCCGCCATTTGCATTCTTCGTAGTGATGAACATAACTACCGCCTGGGATTGGTGATACAGTGCCGGCACTAAGTGTTTTGTGATCTGGACTGTTTTGACGACCGCTGAAGCTACAGAGTCCATCGAGCTGACCAGGACCTGGATCATGTGAGTCCCCGTGCACTGTTTCCAAAATCCAAACTTGATACCCTTTAATTCCCTCTTTCTTCATGTAACTTTGAACTAGCCCCTGCTTGATATAGCAGTTCCATAAATTCTCCGCATTTTTAATTTCATATTTAATTATTATACTTTTTACACTTTTATACTTTTTTAATTTTTTATATACTCGCACCCCGCCGTAACACTCATCGTTAGCGTTTAACTCACCTCATTTCGTGTTGGCATCTTCATTTCTTCATCTATATTCTCAAAATTCAAATCATATTCCTATTCCATTTCTAAATTCCATTAATTTCATTGTTTTTCTGACTCTCTCTGTATTTTTGCCCAGAACGGACGTATGTCCGTTTTATAAAATTGTCTCCTACTACTACCTATTTTTACTACTGTGTTGTTCTGTTTCTGATAAATATAATATTTACTATTACCAAGTTTCTTCTATTACTTTATCTGCACACTGTCCTAGAACCCTGCTAGCCGGCACCTAGAGGGCAGAATGTAGCAAAGATATTAGAAAAACTGGCTAAGTGCGAGTCTCAGTCAGTTACATATCCTACTCGTTGTTAATATAAATGCAGTAGGTAAGTAAGTATGACAGAATAACCTCACAAAGGTAGGATTACCTCCTTGCAAAATAATTTCCTTGCGAAAACTCCGTCAACCTTTGATATACGCTGAAACAAGGCATATTCAGGAGCGAGCAGGTGGAAGTAATTAAGTTAGGCTTGCTTATAATGGGGCACTATTGTTCTTGCTACGATATTACATTTGAGAAAAGGGTATAATGAGATTATCATCAGCCTATTAATGTCCCCACTGTTGGGACACAGGCCTCCCCTTGCACAAGGGGGTACGGGCCATGATCCACCGAGCGGGCCCAGTGCTGATTGGTGGAAACATGCAGGTTTCCTCACGATGTTTTCCTTTACCGTTAGAGCAGTCGGTAAATGTACGTAAGTCTTCGTAAAAATCCGAAAAACTCATTGGTACATGGCATTGCAAGGTTTCGAACCCGGACCTCCCGCACGGGAGTCCGGCGTCCTAGCCAATGTGCCACCGATGCTCCTAATGAAATTATGGCAGAAGAAAACCCTGAAAATACTAGATTTAAATCTATATTTCATAGTAATTTGAACGTATTGACTTAAAAATCTGAGTGACCAGGGAAATGGACGTTCGGGGAATTGGACATTCAGGTAATTGGACATTAAGGAAATAAATTACACTGTCTGGACATTCGGGGAATTAGACGTAACGCCCATGATCCGTATTAGGTACTAATACTGGATTAGGTAACCAATAATTTAAAGATAACATACACGTACATTGTTCAGATGAATATAGAAATATAGGTATAATTAGATACTTAAGTAGGTAGGTAGGTACTTATCTGTCTGCGCCACACGGCCTGTTACTATGACGAAAATTTATTTTTTCACGATAGCAACCCCTAAAGTAAATATAATTATTTTTAAGAAATACGTCTTGCCCTCCATTTTTGCGCACACAATAACCTGAGGCTGTAATCAGCTTTTCGATACCAGATCGTGGAGGGAGTCGGAGGGAGAGATCAAGGGGGAGATGGTATTTTTTAGGGTTCCGTACCTTAACGGCAAAAAAGGAACCATTGCGTTGAGAATTCGGTGTCCGTCCATTCCCCAGCCTATACCTATGTCTGTCACAGCTGTTTTTCAAAGGAATTAAACTTATATCATGACCAAAAATGTTTCTATAGAGAACGGAGTCTTAACGCGCGAGTCCAAATCGCACTTGGCCTATTTTTTTTAACATACATACCTTCACTTTTATAACAAGTGCCGGTTAATCTCGGTTACTGTAACATTTGAAATTGATTTTGTGGTCTCATTGTCAGTAACTGAAGATTTAAGTTGTACATTCTAA
Organism: Hofmannophila pseudospretella; assembly: GCA_947369225.1. Lineage (NCBI taxonomy): Eukaryota > Metazoa > Arthropoda > Insecta > Lepidoptera > Oecophoridae > Hofmannophila > Hofmannophila pseudospretella. Next base: position 13,247,001 of record OX376318.1, on the reverse strand, counting down.
ATATATGTTTTTTCCAAGTGGGCTAAAACATTATAAAAGCTAAGTGTTTAATGGGTAGGGGGAGAGAGTGTATTTTATACCAAAGCTTGGTTTTGTCTAAGGAAAGCCTTAAATACGGTGGTAGTGATTTATTACCTGAGAATTACCTGAGGGAAGCTTGAAGCTGTAAATAGAATGCGAACGAACTCATTGATATTCCCTGTGTTGGAGGGAGGTGACATATTTCGGGAATATCTCTTTATGGAGACTTTATTTATATATATTTTAATAAAACTCTAACTAACGTCATTAGGGTCCACTTATTCTATTACTGTCTTTCTGGTCTCACCTCAAGTTTCCAGATGTATGATGTTTGAGTTTTCATCAAAACTGAATTTCTTATCTCGTCCCCGATTAAGGCTCCAATCAGGAATACTTTATCGGACGAATTCGGTCAATTTTTTAGGACCAATCCAGAATAAATTAGTTCTTAAGTAGAGCTAACCTAACCTAGCACCTATGTTAAGTTAGGTACCAAATTTTTATGACTGTTAGGAAATTTAACAGTCTTCGTTAAGTATTTACACATTTTTTTTGCCCCTGCCTAAGGCGACTAAAAGGGGTTGTCAGGGTCGTGGGCGGGCAACGTGGGGGTTTTGGCTGTCTATTGGCTGGCGACTCTGGGGAAGGCAGCAGCGTGGTATGGCTGCATGCTGCTGTAACGGGAGGAATTTGGAGGTCGAATATAGACCTACCAGGAGGGGCCTATAGCAAAATGCAGAGGGGCACCGGTGTGTTCCACTGGAGATCCCGGAGCCTTCCGACACGCATGAGGTCAGCAGTCAAGGGGGTTTTAGTGGATAAAAATCCCACAGAACCCGGTTGCTCCCCCAAAAGACCGGGTATCTCATGAAGATTTCTCCGCCATCAACAAAATAATAATCGGGAATTAAAAAGGTGGAAACCTGTCTATTTTTACCTCAGGACGTACCTACTAGTCCTACCCTCAGAAAAATCATGAATTTTCGTATTTTTTTAATGTCTATTACTCGAAAGCCAGTAGCTTTATTGATCGATTGCAGGAGGGATCCTTGATATTAAAGTGTACTCTGTTGGATTTACTTACTACCGTGGATTCAATCCTAGAACCATTAAAATATTCATAGCTGGCATTATCTAGGGTTGTCGCTTAATTCATAGTATCGAGCCAAAATAGAAAAAAAATGCATTGAAATTAATATATCTTATTAAAATCTTTGAAGTTTTTGAGGACTGATTTAAAGTAAGTTTATGAATATTTTTTTAAGTTACTTACAGAAATATATTAAGTACTGTTTTGCAAAACGGCAAAAATATATTAAAACTTTTCGCTAACTCCAATAAAATAGTAGTACGTTGTAAATCGAGTATTTGGACGCCTTTTATTAAAAAAAAATTAATGTCCTATAATTTTTTTGCACTTTATTGCAATTTGTTTGGGAAATCGAATAACTATATTTTGATAAATACCTACCAATTTACAAACATGTTCTATAATCATCATATTCATGCATGAGTATTATGGTTGCGGGCTTATTCATATATATCAATAATATTTGTCCAACCACGTGATTCGAAGGAGCCAAGTAAACTTGCGACTTGCGTGTGTTGTTGAAACCATTTTTGAAAAAAATTATTGGTGGACTAAGGTGGACAAAAATGTCCACTTGGATCCATGAATGAATCCAATCACAGGATCCAAGTGTACTAGCGTATTTATGCAAATTTTTATTACACTATGGTAGGGGAAGACGGCCCTAACGTTAACTCGGTGTTTGGCAAATTCACGACACATATGAATATTCATAGGGTTATATTCGAGATTTGCGGTGCTTTGTCGGCGTTTTACCCTAAACAGTATATTTAATCCCATTTTCAGTATATTTACTGTAACTGAGGATTGTCTAGCTAGGCGCTTGCAATTTCTATGTTATATCAAAATTATACTGTACAAAATATCTACAATGACAGATTTTACATCGAAGGTGCCAGGGTAGCCAGGCGGACCCTGAAGGGGTCCTACCACCAGCAAGTTACCGAGTTACCCGGGTTAGTCGCCTCGTTCGACATGCTCGCCCAGTGGCGGTAGGGATATTCTAACCCATCCGGGACGGATACTGTAGTTAGACACGTGTTGAGGACTCGTGTAGCACCATCTTATATACAATTTGCGAATGAAAAAAGAAAAAAAAACTTCAATTAGAACATGGCCGCGATCGATAACGCTTTACACGGCTCACTATAATTATTTTTTATTTAAATATAATACACATTAAAAGTCTTCAAAAACTTCCTATGTTCTATTGTCTGCACCCCTCAAGAAACCCTACAACACGGAATTTTTACCACGGTTTGTGGATGTTTTAAACTCCGATATTTCGGTCGGCACAGTTGCATGATCTCGGGTGGACTTCTTTCCGTGTATGGGACGGAGCGTAGTACTAACAATAAACACGAATATTACTTTCAGAGCAGGTTACAGGTTGAAACCTCTAATAACCTGTCATTATCATCTGCAGCTCACTCTAGTCTAATGCTGATCATAGGCCTCTCCCAGGGCGCGCTATTGAGCCCGCTCTTCGGCTCTTCTTATCCAGTCGCTGCCAGCCACCTTGCGCAGATCGTCGCCCATTTAGCAGTGACGCCCGTCCCACACTACTTTTGCCCAAACGCGGTCTCCACTCCAGAACTCCTCTACCCCAACGGTTGTCGGTTCTGCGACAGATGTGACCGGCCCATTGCCACTTCAGCTTGCTAATCTTATGAGCTATGTCGATAATTTTTGTTCTATGCCGGATCTCCTCATTTCGGATTCGATCCAGTGGAAATACTCCGAGCACAGGTCTTTCCATAGTTCTTACCTGCAGCACCCGCAGTCGTAGCACCAGGGCCAGCGGGTAGGTGAGAGGGTAACGGAAGATAGTGCCGTCCCTGTCGCATGTGAGGGGTGCGGCCGACTCTTTCCGGTGGGATAGAGCTGCCTGAAACAAGAGATCATGAAATTATTACTTAACTAGATTTCATTGAAGTAATAATCATTGCTGTTAAATTAAAACATTATTAAAATATAAAAGAAATATAATTAAAATAAGATAAGTACCAGGAACATAATCGGAAATAAAATCAGAGGGGATGGGGTTAAGTAAAGGTGGGTGCCGTAAGGGGAACAACACACTAATGTTTCCCCACAGATTGTTCCATTCTCTAGACATAAACCTCAAGCCATCTCAAGAGACGGATGCGCAATTTTATATTGAGTTAAAAAAATAACGTTTTTCATAGAGCATACCTAGGAGTAGAAATTCACGTTGACTCGACAGCTTCAAATGGTTTATTCTGGATTTCCAGAAGGTTTCAAGGTTTTAGTCTAGCAGGAAAGTGATTTTGTTAACCAAAATTGAAGAAAAATACGGTTGTTCATCCATTTGTATGGTCTGTATCTGTGTAAGTAACTTAAAAACTTTTCTTATTACTTTTACGACCATTCCACGAAAACGGTAAAACTATAACAGTAAACAAATAAATAAAAATCTTATTTCCTTTGCTTTGGTCGGACAACAAAGGTAGTATTGTGAGAGGTTTTTGACCTTTTCCTGTCCCAGTGTATTGATCGTTTGAAGGTTGATTCAGCACCGGTACTGACAAACTAAAAATCCTTTTCACCGTCGACGATCGGTGGCGTAGTGACTAGGAGTTCCAGATTCGAAACAATGCAATGTCATGTACCTACCACTGAGTTTTTTAAGTCTTACGTACACATCCATATACATTTACCTGCTTTTACGGTGAAGGAAAACACCGTGACGAAACCTGCACACTGAGATAACCGTTGTATGAAACGGAGAACTCAATGGTAAACTACGAGAAGAGTAAGTCACCACCCAAGTCCTCAGGGTTAGCAGCGCAAACTTTAGTGAGAACACTTACCACCAGATCCTGTCATTTCTTTAAACATAATAAAGTTGGTTTCCATATTTATCTTTTTATTATTTATCTTTTTTCTTGCATTTCCTTGTAAGTAATATTGTAACATTTTGTTACACCTACCTATGCATGTACCACCACAGAAATTAGACTACTAGAGCCCTCTCCTGAACAATGACGTGACATACATTAGACATTTCAATGACCGACTAATGTATGGGAAAATGGTCACATCGCATTCGCCAACTGGCAGACGCGGTTTCCATAGGAAACTTCTCTAACGAGCAATCTATATGGTTTAGGGACTATGTGGTCAAAATGCACAATGTCAAAACGTACGATTGCAACAACGTACTATTGTTAAAATTAATTACAAAATCTACCACTTTAACCACGCATGCGTTTTCCCATCACTTTCAGCCTAGCAACTAATTTGTTTATCTACCTAACAACAGTCAATAGTATCTAAAAAAAAGTCTCATGGCACGTCCGTCTTTCTGTGTGTAAATGTAAAGTGTATTCTCGGGAACTGCTAAAAGGATTTTGTTCTGGTTTTCACTGATGAAGCCGCTTGCAAAATTAGTAGGTAACGGTTTCTAAAATATTCAGTTGGGGTGTTGTTAAAGGGCACTGAGGGAAGAGTTAGAAAAATGAACTGTCTTACAGAAACCTAGTGGATGCAGAACTAACTTGGATAGTTTCGGTTAAGTTATATGGCATTATGACACCTACATAACGGGGCTCCAGTTCGCCAAAGTAGTGTAAAAACTTATCTATAATTTATTTTTAATGAAGTAATATAAGACTGTAAAATGTAAGTAAGTAAGTAATATGTTTATTTCACACACAGCAATGACCGAAACAGTTATAATTATAATAAAATAATTATGTAGTCAAAGGTAAACATATTGAAATCATGTCTGATGGTCTGCTGTTGTTGTGAAAAGGGCCTCAACTCAGCTTTTATATATATATATATATATATATATATATATATATATATATATATATATATATATATATATATATATATATATATATATATATATATATATATATATATATATATATATATATATATATATATATATATATATATATATATATATGCTAAGAAGGAGATAAAGGGAATAAAGGGAACAGATTCAGACTAGGGCAACAGTATGTAAATGTACAATACTCTAAGTTGTGTGGAGTCAGTGCAGAAACTAACTCCAATTGAGGAGTAAGAATGAGACTACCACAAGACTAACTATAATAAGCCTAACCCGTAAAATAGCGGGTTATAATACATCGACATATAAGTTGTTCGTTTCGAAAGTGCATATTATACACGCTTTTAGAAATTAGCATAAATTTGACTAGATTCTGCCAAGTGTGGTTGAAGTTTAAGTGAACACAGTCATGTTAGTAACGCGCCACTTAAGTTTACAAAGCAATTTACTGAAGGAAACGTAACAAAGTTACCATCAAGTCCGCTTCGGCAAGTTTGCAGCGTAGGAGTTGAGGTTGTGATTTTTATCTTAGAGTTGGTAAGCAAAGCAAAGTACCTACTAATCATTTCCTCTGCCCGAAGGTTGCCTGAAAGAGATTGCTCTAAGCGAAAAGGCCGCCTAAATTGTACTTCACTATTTCCTTTTCTATCTCATGTTTGTTGTTTTATATTTGTGCAATAAAGTGTATTTTACTTTATATTTCTAAAGTTATACAGAACGCTTTGGTAAGGAAGTGGAATGCCATAACGTCAATAGATATTAAGGGAGAAAAGAATCTTCCATCAGGCGGGGTGAAGTGCTGGTCCAACAATGGATGTTTTATTGGAACTTGTATAGGTTGTCCCAAAACCAACGTCAACCCAGCAAGACGTGGGCCAGCTCATGCATAACCATAATAACTAAACTTGACCTCAGTAAAAACCTCGTGGTATTAGGTGAAGTCCCATTGAAAATATTGATAGCGCGTTCTATGTTAAGTATGAAAATTAGATGTCTTATATGCAGGGTCTTTGTTTCTGACGACTGGCGCCATATTTTGGCGAGTTGAGTGAATTAATCTTAGTGGCGTATTATACGTGACCATCAAAGATTTTAAAATTCACCCCAATCTAGATTGCTTGCTAGAGAAGTTCTATAAGGAAACCCCGTCTGCTAGTTCGCACATGCGACTTGAGCATGTTCCCATACATTAGTCGGGCACTGAACTATCAAAAGTATGAAAGTAAGTGACCCATGGGTCAACTCCGTGACTCGCTGTCAATGCTCACGTCATTGTTCTAGAAGAGAGGGCGCTAGTAGTGCGATTTCTGTGGTAGCCATATTATGAAACTTATAATAAGTACATTTGAAATTACCCTACTAATGACCGATTTGTAGACGTAAAATGATGTCACGTTAAGATTGATGATGCTAAGTGCTTAGCAGATTTATCATCAGCTGTCAACCAACAGCAGCGATAAATTGATCGCAAGCCGCGTCCAAGTTACTTTCATCATCATCATTTATTGCCAAACTTTACTTTACTTTATAGAAAAGTAAAAGGATAATTAGTTATAAATTATAATCATAAAAATAGAAAATATATAATAGAAAATTTCGACATTAAAATTGAAATTTTTCGATGGTGTGTGATGCGTTGGCCACAGTACAGATATTCTTTCATTACCACCTTCTGTTTATCATCATCATCGGGTGCCATGTTCAAATTGAAGTTTGGAAGTCAGAAGACAAAATCGCCAGCGATCCCATGCCGGTAGCTCAGTCTGGTCCACTCCTTGATATCATTCAGCCATTTGCGCCGAGGATTATGATTATAGATTTAAAAAAAAATTTTTTTTTTAATTTCAGGTGCACTTTCCTACATTTCCGTTAAGTAAGTCTATACCACGACGACGTGTCCAGTGAAAGAGACAAAAAACGCAATGAGTGATACTGAGAGTGAAGAGGACGACAAACCTCAGCAAGATGTTAAAGGAAGCGACTCTTCTGATTCCAGCTATGAAGAAGAAAGGGTATCAGAAGAGAAAAAGGAGGGGACTTTGGTTGAAGGTAAGGTCTTTCGATCGAGATATTTTTTTTCGTTAAAATTTAACTTTATTTCACTCTCGATATTCTAGGAGGTAATATCGAAATTGTGAAGTGCTCTAGCTTTGAGCCCCGCTTCAAATTTTTATCGAGATTCCAATAATTAATTTATGTATAATGTAAAAGCATCTGTTACAGAATACTGAATAGTGAATTCAATTATTTTGATTACACGCAAGGTATGGCAACATTAGCTACTTGTAAACACAACATAATAATATTAACTAACAGGTGTATTTATCGTATTAATCTACAAGTGAAGTAATTTTCAGTATAATATGTATTACGTTAGTTAGTTGTTGACACCGGTTTCGTTCGCATGGACTTCATTTTTTGACTATACAGGGTTTATAACCTGTATAGCATATAGCAGTATATATTAACTAGCTTTGTTATATATTCCCCTACATTTTTCTATATTTACATTCCTTTGCATATTTAATTTTCTATGTTTATATATAACTAGTGTGTACTTGTTTTGTCTACACGAAGTGAAAAAGTGAAGTTTATAATATCTGTGAACACTTTTTGTTTCTGTGTTAAAATTCTTGCTTACATGTATTTTTATCTATTTGTAAACTGTTTGTGTTTTTTAATAAATAAAATAAATTAGTCAAAAAATTAAGTCCAGGTTTTTGTTATCAAAAACCCCCTTGTAAGTCGAAAGAGGGGTGTTTAGTATCCACAACAACTTGAAATATGGGGCCGACTTTGAAAGTTTGAGATATTTAATTTAATTTATTTATTAGGTAAACACAACAGATTACAACCATAGAAATTACAGAAAAATCAATATAAAGTTATGAGCTAGGTCGTAACCCTTAACGTGTAAACACAGCATGGTTAGGAAGTGGAAAATTGATTGTTGTACAAAATTGAGTTGGGAAAAAATACTATTGAATGTAATGAGTAAAAAACCTATACCTATTGATATGTACGTGACCGATATGTATGAAACAACAGTTATGCTCGTGATTTCAGGGTTTGCTCCATAGTAAAAGTTGTTCAGTTATGGATAAAGGGGGGTTTCGTTACACCCTGCGTTTAATACAGTTAATGGTGCATAGAAGAGACAGAATAAGCCCTTTTCGCCATATAATTAATTGAAGAGCTTTCATTTGATATAATCAGTAATGTGCTACAGAAAGTGGCCTTTATGGGGAGTGGACTTTTTGAGAACTGCTCCCATACGAAAATTGGAAAATTAAAAATTGGAAATTGAACATAGATATTTTTTGTTAACATATTTCGGTTCAATCGGTTGCGTCTAAGTCCCGGAATGTCTAAGTGTGCTATAATCTGCCCTCTAGGTGCCGGCTAGCAGGGTTCTAGGACAGTGTGCAGATGAAGTAATAGAGGAAAATTGGTAATAGTAGATATTATATTTATCAGAAACAGAACAACACAATAGTAAAAATAGGTAGTAGTAGGAGACAATTTTATAAAAGGGACATACGTCCGTTCAGGACAAAATTACAGAGACAGTAAAAACAATGAAATTAATGGAATTTAGAAATGGAATGGGAATTTGATTTGAATTTTGAAAATATAGATAAAGAAATGAAAATGCCAACACGAAATGAGGTGAGATAAACGCTAACAATGAGGTTGAAATTGATGGCAAGGAGGTTGATATGGACGATGAAGTCGACATCGTTACAAGTGTTTTGTGTGTATGTTATAAAGATGTTATTTTCTGGATGGAGCCCTGTATAATACCCCTATCTGCTGTTATTAGTGCCAGACTAAATTTAACGCTTGCTGGTTCAAACACAGTCTACAAAGTGATTATGTTAATTCAATTTGTAGCAAACTACAAACCAAACAGAATCTTCGATATTATGAAATATGTGCTATAGCTCTCAAATTAATTCAGTACCTACTCATTAATCATTGAACTTTGAATTCGTAGATTTCAAACGTAGATTTCACCACACAAAGGCGGCGAGATCGACTTTATAGACATCGATATCCGATAGACACAAAAAAAAATTATGACCCAAACAAGACTGATCTTATGTAAAAAAGAGTTATTGTTGACTGGGGGAGTGTCACACAAATGTGACCACCTGTGACAGGGGGGGAAATTCGTTTGACTTAATTTATGGATGGCCCCTTACAGTGTGTCAGGAAAGTAAAAATGTATCGTGTCGCCATAGATAGAGTCCCATAGGAAGGAATTTCCAATATGTATTTGTAATATCTAAGTAAATTCCAAAGATAAAATAAACGCATTAGCCTGTAACTATATATTTACATGCACATGTATTTCCATATTCCGAGAGACTATGGTCAAATAATGTCTTAAACCTTACGAGGAAACATGTTAAAAATATCAGCTTTCTCGGAACAAAGGTTTAGGTTAATTTAATACATTATTCATTAACAGGTTGAACTTGGTTTTCGCCTTTGTTTACTTTGTATTTTGCTGAAGTAAACAAAACAGTCTATTTGTGTTGTTTTATACATTATATACTGACTGTAGAAACCTCTATTGAACATTTATTTCATACAACTAGTAGGCATTTCATTAAAATTAATTTGCTGTTTGTTTAAATCATAACGGTAAAAGATCTTGAACATACAAATAAAGTCACAGAAAACGGGCCAATAGCACCCTCTCTTCCTTCTCCTCGCCCTATAGAAATTTCAAAATTTTGTATAAAGTGGAACCCAGTCCCAATAAGTTTTTGTTATGTTTTCTTGACATTCGTATTAATGTGTCAAATAATTTAAAGCGACAAAGTTCCAATGTATACGTAACTTCTTACCTACAGTAGTTACGAGTAGTTTGATTATTATTAATTAGGAACTTCGTCGAAAAAGGTCAACTTCTTTTGATTGGAAAACTTTTGACACGACAAACAATAAAATGACAGTGCCTCAAATGTCAATTGATTTCGTGTTGTCATAGCTGTTCAACGTATTGAAAATAATTTCGATTTCATTTATTTGCAGCAAAGGAAGACGAGATGTCTTCGACAGGCCCTCTGCAGCCGCCACAGCCGCGCAGGAAGAGGTTCATACCCAAGTATGAGGTCGAAGGCGTGCACAAGATAACACTAGGCGAAGAAAGCCAGCTCCAAGTAGAAATAGTCGTTGGCAGCCATGTCAACTCACAGTACCCCTGGAAATTCGTCGATAAATCCAAAATCATTGACTCCATCAACATTGGTGGCGAACTATCCGAATTTTTCCCTTTCAAAGAAGAGCTAGAAGCCTACGAAGATGATCTGGTCCTAATGGGCTATATGGCAGACGAGTCAAAAGACGAAGACGAATTCTATATTTGCTGCACTAAGGAGTCCCGAGACCATTGCAAGCAGCAATCTGATAAATTCATTAGAAGACAGGAAAAGAAATTGGAGAAGGCTGTACAGAAAAAGCCACGGCCATGGATCAGTTTAGGTAGTGAACCAGAGATAACAGGATTGATACCTATTAATACTAGACCACTAATGGAAATAGAAGTCAAAGCTACGTTTCCTACGGTATATCAACCAAAAACGTTCAAAGTTCGGGACACAAATTCATGTAGAGACGGGTATATAGAGCTAACACCATATAGGCAGAAGTTCAATAATGTGTATCTACGTAGAGTGGATTCTGGAGTTCAAGCAGCACTTTCAAAAGTTGATAGGGCTGCTCAAACTGAGTTGAGATACCCGCAGAACATGTGGACTCAATCGATTGCTGACGCACTTGGCGCATTTACTGACCCAGGAGCAGGCGGTGACCAAGGACAAGAGGAAGACTTTTTCAAAGATGAAGATGAGGACTTAGAGAGTTCAAGTGACGAAGACGAACACAGGAAACCACCTGTCGATGAAGTCGGATTAGCTGCTTATAGAGCTGCATACAGGCGCCTACGACGCCCGTCTTACATTAAAATCATAAACAAATTTATGAGGGAGAAAATAAATGAGATGGATTCCATTGTCGAACTGAATACAGTAATGGATATGTACTGTAATGATTATCCCAATTTAGTAGCTGAAAAAACAGTCGATATTTATGATTCGATGACATTTGATGAGTATGTATGTTTCACGGATGTGAGAGCTAAAGAGAAATATGTGTCTTGCGCAGTTTTTCACCCGATGTGGTCAGGTATTGTGGCTATTTGCTATTCTGATGGTTCTCCAAACGTAATGAAACATTTAGGCACTCGCCCGGATCCGATTCAAAGAGCTGTGTATGGTTTGAATCCAGTCATGATTTGGAGCCATATTGATAGTTTGATGCCAAAATTATATTTAGAATGTCCTCGAGAAGTCAAAGTCCTTGCTTTTTGCCCTTTTGATGAGAATATCCTGGTTGGAGGTTGTGTTAACGGACAGATAGTTATATGGGATCTTACAAAGAAGTTGGAAAATGTTGAAACAATAGAAGTGTTAAGTGAGACGAGAGAAAAATATCGCATTGCTATGAACGCGCATATGGGTTGGATGAAGTCGGTACAAGATAAAGCTGTGGTTACAGCTACTGCTATGAGTAATTTGATGACGGGGCATTACGGCCCTGTTACGGCGATTAATTGGCTGTCACCTAACTTTGTAGTATCACCAACTGGTAAAACGGTTTTGATGAAAGATGAAAAGAAATCCCTTATGTTTTTTAGTGGCTCCGAGGACGGCACTATTTTGATTTGGAATTTATCTGTTGAAAATGTAACTCTTTTGGATAATAAGAAAATCAAGAAATCTAGAAGAGTTTTGAAGAGGCCATCAGGGTTGATGGTTGACTTTTCCCCTTACAAAATATGGGATCGCAACTTACAACCTTGTTATAAAATTATAATAGGGGTTGCTGGTCACACTCAAACTTTGCCTGTACAAACATTTGCTATGGATACTGCGCCAATAAAATACATTTACACTCCTAAGAACACTGGTACAGGCCGGAAATATTTTAAGTGTGAAGTTATACCTCAAGAAGATAACGATTTGTCTGCTAATCTTTACTGTGGTTCCCAACACGGAGAACTTAGGAAACTTACTTGGGAAGGCCATGCGTTTAATACTGGAGAAGTTGTAAACTCAGAGTTTTGCGATATGAAGTTTAGTTGTAGTATACATGATGGAATCATTAGCTGCACTCAGAAAAATCCTTTCTTAAACCATGTATTTCTAACAGTAGGTGGCAAAATATTTGCAATTTGGTCAGATACATTTGATAAACGCCCATTGATGTGGAAAAAGCGACCTTTTCGTTTGACTGACGCAGCCTGGTCGCTGTACAAACCCAGTTTGTTATTCATTGCTACTTCGGAAGGTAACCTTGAAACATGGGATTTATTATTAAGGAGCGATGAACCAATATCAGTTCAAACTCTCTCCGGATCTATGCTCACAGGGGTAAGCCTTCACACCTTGCCACTAATAAAAAATATTATTGGGGTAAGTGATACAAATGGTTCCTTTCGAATGTTTCTAGATCCGCCTATATTTATGATTGAAAATCCCTCATATGTAACTCGAATGGAGCACATGATTGCACGAGAATTAAAAGTAATGCAGTCATTCATGGGCTGGCAAGATGAATGGATGAAAAATAATCCCCATATTTTATTAGAAATGAAACGAAAAGAAGGTGCACTTTTAGCAGAAAAAGAAGAAGAGAGACGAAAGAAAAGAGAGGAAGAAGAGAAAAAGTTAGAGGAAGAAGCAGAAGCCAGGAGATTAGAGAGAATGAGAGTCGTAGGCCCCGAAGAGAGATGGCAAAAGATAATTCAAAAGCTCATAGAACGTACTATTGCTGTTAAAAAGCGAATTAATAGAGCTGAACTCATAGAACATGAGAAACCGCTGAGAGAATTAGAAGCACAACGTTTAGAAAAAGAGAGAAGAATGCTTGAAATAATGAAAAATCAGAAAACGATCTTTAACGACACAGTTGCAATACTTTTCCCAGAAGCTATAAAAAAGCCTCCTAAACCGAAAAAAACGTATCTAGCCCAAGATAAGGATGCCCTTAAAAAAGAATACTTAGAAGATTATGAATATATAAAGACAACAGCATTTAAAACGGTACAAGATAATCCATATAAAGTGGTATTTTCTTGGGATACTACTCTTGCTGAAGGGAAAGAACGAAGGCAAGCTTTGAATGCTTATGAAGAATATATTAATATGCACAGGGGTAGAATAGAAGAGGAACTGAACGAACCTACAGCATATGCATCACAGGAGAAGAAATTAGGACATGTAGATGAAGATGAGGATGATGATAATGATGAAAATTAAGACAACTAAGCTCTTGGTGTTACAGCTTATTCCGAACTGATAAGATATCAAACATTGTTATTCGTTATTGTCAAGAAATAATGAACGGCCACGCCCACCCCTTTTCCTTTCTTCTTAGGTTATTGTTACTTACCTATATTATGTCACAATTATTTTATTTTGTTCAGAGAAAAGTGCTCTATATTTTTACTTTTACATAGATTGTCTTATTTTGTGTGTCAATCGAGGGATTGTGCATGAAGTGATTATACGTATGATTAGTATTCACATATATATTAATTTATTACAATTAGTAAAATTGCATTTTTATTTTACATTTTATGGCCGCCAGGAGTCCGATAATAAATTGGCAGATTATGAAGCTCCATTCCCTTTACATATTTTTCTAATATTTATTTTGGAGTGGAACCTGATATTGGATCTATCGCCCTGGTAGGGAAGAGTAAAAAAAATCAGTTTTTGAGAGCCAACTTCAAACAACTTCGCCCTGATAAGGGCTGACTCAAAATAACATTGAGCCTCCCATTTTGGAGCCTATTGAGACCAAATTTCTTCCTTTCAATTTTCACCAGGTCACACTCCATTAGGAGGTATCTTATCTTATGATAGGGGGCCGGGAATACCCCAGCAGCACTTCGACCCTTGACGATCTTTTGTGTTTACCCCATTTTACACCCTGGTTATCTCAGTGTGTAGGTTTCCTCACGATGTTTTCCTTCACCGTTAGAGCAGTCGGTAAATGTACGTAAGTCTTCGAAAAATACGAAAAATTTATTGGTACATGGCACTCTGCACGGTTTCGAACCCGGGCCACCCGCATGTGAGTCCGGTGTCCTAGCCACTAGGCCACCGACGCTCTCTCCATTAGGAGGTAAGTGAGGTCTTTTATTTTGTTGCAGTTGGTACAAAACGGTGATGCAGCTCTTCCCATCAAATCCAAAAACTTATTTAATGGAAAGTGACCCGAGCGTAATCTAAAATCCAAGACAAGTAGCTCCCTACCGAGGCTGACACAGTCAAACCATGGAGCCCAGGCTAGCATGTAATTGAGTGTATTGTACCAAAGCCCCTTCACTTTAGCCAATTCCTTATATTGGTCTCTCCAGCGAGACATACAGGCAGCCCTCGCTTTCGGAATGTACTCAGGTCCAAGCGGATCTAGATGCGTTTCAACACCCTCAGAAATGGCTAAATTCGCGTAACGATCAGCCATTTCATTGCCTCTTACTCCGATGTGTGAGGTACAGACATTAAAAAATATATTTATATAGTAAGTAAGTAAGTAAGTAAGTAATACGTTTATTTCACACACAGCAATGACCGAAACAGTTATAATTATAATAAAATAATTATGTAGTCAAAGGTAATATTGAAATCATGTCTGATGGTCTGCTGTTGTTGTGAAAAGGGCTTCAACATATGATGACATCCATATTTTTTACCGATTTAAAAAAAAAAAGGAGGAGGAGGTCTGAGCCAACCACGTGCAACGCGTTGCATCTAGGATTCATTTTTGTATTATAATTACTTATTTCTAACTTTTTAGTGATTTGAGGGCGGTTTTTATTTTTTATTTATTACCTACCTGAAGAATATAATCTAAATAAAATAGAATCCCTAATAATAATAACTATTAAAAAAAAAGAAATAAAAGTGTTACAAAAAAACCCGACTATAACTACTGCTACTATATTGTAACTTACCACATTCAGCTCCTCCATGTCGTCCTCACAGTTGAACGCTGGCACCGTGCATAGTTTCCGCTTCATAAGTGCGGGTTCTTCAACTCGCCTCCTCGAGAAATGTCACTCCAGGTATCCTCGCGAAGACGGAAGCATCTGCAAACAAAAGAAACACAACATGGCTTAGTGGTCTTGATCACGGAGAAACTTTTAAAGGTAACACAATAATAATAATAAACACACAACCAACACACACACACACACACACACACCACCCCTTTTATTAACCTTTATTATTGTTCTTATTTTTCTTTCATCCAAATATTGCACTTTTATATTATCCCATGTTCTGTTACATGTTTATTTGCACTGGTCAAAGAAGAGATTTGTCCTCCGAGATACAGGAACTTCCTAGTTCGGAGGTCAGCGCTTATAGTAGGATAACTGGTTGCTCACTAATTTTATTAAGTTTAATGTAACATATGCTTAAGTTCCTACTCCACTGTAATCTTACCGCACAAATAAACTATTCTTATTCTTATAATATTATTCCCTTTATCCCCCGTAACAATACCAGTAGTGTCGTGGGACATTTTTCTCTCCTGTTGCACAGTAGTTGACGGACAATGGGAGTGGTCGCAGCCGTCACATCAGGAGGAGGGTAGATAGATTCTGCGATGTCTACCTACCCACAACAACTCGCAGCCTACGTTAGTCTACCCGCGATCACGGCGCATGGAACTGTGCCAAAATATCGGGAGCTCAAAATAACCCCAAACCGTGGTAAGAATCCCGTGTTTAGTGTTGACAATGGGTTAGTTCATCTAGTTCTACGATAGAACAAAATGGACAAACAATATCCGGACAGTTCTACTGCTTTGACTATTCGGTCTACGGTAGAACAAAATGGACAATAAAATCCACTTAGTTCTACTGTTCAAGACTCAGGTTCGGACTATTCTCTAATTAGCGACCCAGCCCGGCTTCCCCGGGTAAAATTTATTACAATTTGGTTGAATGTAATTTGTCCTTTTTCTCTAGTATGAACATTCTATTTTCTAGCGTGTCCATTATGTCTCACTGAACAGTAGAACTGTTCAGATATTTTGTTACTAGATGAATCAACCCTTGACAATGGAACCACGAAAGCTTAAAAAGTTATAGTAGTTAAAGGAAATTCTCCCCCGTGTCTATGTATATTCGGCAACAGTGATGGGATTAAAATACCCGGTAGCTGCTACTGGTTCTGGATCAAATCCCTGGCTATTAAAAACTTTTTCGTCGTGACTGTGCTGAATTGTGGATTCAGTCAGTTACCTTGCTTCAACTGGGAATTACTTCGCTCTTTTGATTTCTCTCAATAAAGATTTTCTGTGGCGATCAACGGGTGAATTCGGCCAAATATTACAATTCGGCAGAACTTAAATTTGGCCTATCTTTAATTAAAATCATTGAACACTGTTCAATGAAAGATATTACACAAAATAATGGTATATTTTAGCAATTAGGTACTCGTAGGTTACCACAAAGGCTAATGAAATTTCCGCTTCACTGCTTTATCTTTTCGTACATTCATTTCCTTTTATACTAATCCTTGTTTCTCTGATTAAAATATTAACCGAGGGATTTCAATTACCCTTTTATATGTACAATCTCTACCCTTTTCTTATCTTTGTGGTGTAATTGTCAAAGATGGAGCCTGAGGGCATATCTTTTTGTATTTCGTCTTTGTTGATTTCGTAATTAATTATGAAAGTTGCTATCTTGGAAGGTAAAGTTAATATTTAACGATGCGAACCGCTAAACCACCTCTGTTACTTGATTGCTAGGTAAAAAGTAATAAAACAATTCGGTTTGATGGGCAAGGGTACTTCAATATTAAAGTCCTCAAGGTTTGCTAAACTTAACTAATTACTAATTGGTACTTGACCTTTCATTTAGAGTTAAAGTAGACGTTTTAAATGGTGCCAAAATCTGCGTCTTGGTGATTCTTTGATTTTTGAAAAAATATTATTATTTGGTGGGCTCTACTGGGTCACAACCAACTCACTGGCAACTCTCTAGTTTTAGATTTTTTTTGAATTTGACCATGTTTGACAAAGTTATTACAATTATACTGCGGTACGTTTTTTTTTAAAACAAAACACCCTCACGCAACCATCGTCTGGAGGCGGCTGATGTTAATATCGAGAACTGTGATCACCATTGGTAGAAGGGGGCCGAGTGATGCTGTCATTCGATATTTCGAGCGACGTGATAGGTTGATCGGTTTGCCAAGTTTTTTTAATTTTAACAAGGCATTGGCAACACAGGCCATCAGGCTAAACATTAAGCGATTTAAAACAGTTTTTAGTTTTTCACGTCAAAATGTTGTGCTGTAGACACATTTTAACACTCCTAGGAGTTATGACGGATATTTCAACCAGTCTAGTCTCTGGCGAATTCTTATGGCCCGCCGTAGAATCACAGAGTGAAACTACACAACGAACCACTAACGAGAAGTTTTTTTTAAAAGTTCAACACATTATCACTGTTACTGAAGTTTGCTAGACAAAACTACACCGATTTTAGCTATCAAAATCACCAGAAAACAATTTTTTAGCTACTACAAACAGGCAGACGGGCCACCTGATGGTTTTTGAAGCATCCCATGTCGTAGCGCTGTGGAAAAACGTCGGGTGGAAGAGAGTTCCACATTTTACAGGTGCGTGGCAGAAACGTTCGTGTAAAACGGGTCGTGGTAGACACCCAAGGCTTAGAAAGTGCGGGGGGAAATTGAGCCGCCGACGAGTGGTGCGATTCAAGAAAGTAGACGACGGCATTTCCACGGCGATTCCATGTCAAAAACTAAGGAACTCGTAGCCAAGTTGCGAGCACGGTCCGAAAGTGATCGTGCAGGTTAAGCTACGTTGGCGCGGTCGGTAACTAGATGGGTGATCGCTGGTGGCATATTTCTTCTGAGCTCCACCGTGCGTCGGAGAGCACGTTAAGCAGTCGGTCCCGGTTGTTGTCGTTCGACAGCAGTCGTTAAGCCATGTCAGAGGCCTACGGGCGGCCTGAACAAATCTGACAAATAGGTTGGCCACTAACCATACGATAAGCAAGCAGCAGGCATGTCAAAAACTTTGTTTCCAATATTGTAGCAGCAATTTGTGAGAATTGTACTCGTAACAAAGCAAAACACTCACTAGGTGGAGTGAAAAGTGCTACAAATTGAATTACGAATAAGTGCCAAAGCAACAAATGGGAGGGTTAGTCCCGGGACTAAGTCCCAGAGCTAGTCTCGGGGCTGTAGTCCCGGGGTTTAGTTTAGCAAACATCCCGGTATGTTCAATGAATCGCCACTTCTATCGGCTTTCTCGCTCCATTGAGCTATGGGTTCCCTGAATGAAAAAAAGTCGCTTAAACTACAGCGGACGGGTGTTCCTTTGCTTCATGGTATATAGCATATATACTTAGCAAAATAAATAAAATAAATAAATCATTTATTTACATTTTTGTTCTAAGACATACAATGTTTTGCAACATGGCAGGCAATATCGCAAAAAAAATTCGCCAAGTTTGTATACTACATATCATTGTGGTCTTAATATTATGTGGGTACTTAGTTGACACTAAAGTTTGGCTTTTAAAATTATAAATATAAATTTTCTCTACTAAAGTACAGTTAAACCGGAAATTCAAAATTATTATTAAATATCGAATTATATTATTAAATTAGAGATTGACAATGTAAGGAATTATAAAATTTGATTACTTAATTATTAAGTAATGGACATTATAGGTGTATAGGTATATAGGTGTACACTTCGCCTGCCTTGATATGAATAAAATTGTCACTTTATGGGGTTTGCTGGAAGAGATCTCTCTTAGAGATAAGTCACGCCCTTTGTGTTTCACATATTTTTGTATAAGTTTGTGTTATAAGAATAAGAATAAGTTTATTTGTGCGGTTAGATTACAAAGGATTCTAAGTCCACTAATACACCAGTAGGAACTTAAGTATATGTTATATTAAACTAAACTAACTAAAAACTAACAACTAGGAAGTTCCTGTATCGTGTAGTTATTATATTGTGTGTGCACAATAGACACTGTGTACAGACACAGTGCAAACTGTGTTCTACATTGTGAATTACTATGTCAGCAGTTTTAAATGTCACGCGGCTGCGTCAGGTTAGTCGTTTCTCTACCGCCGTCATGAATGGTATACTGTTTGGAAATATAAGTATCGGTTAACAAGTCCAGTGTCTCATTGAAGATGACTCCTCGAAGACACACCCTGGCTAGGACGTAGGTATAGACACGTACCGAACTCCTAGGCCAGTAAAGAGGTGCAACTCATAAACCTCTAAAATAATAATAATAACGTCTCACATTCACTCATTATGAACACTCTCACACACCGATTAACTCACTTTATTTCTTCTAATTAACTCTACTTCTAATACTTCTTTCCCTCATACTGTCGTTTGGCCAAAAGCTCGCGACAGTATGGTAAACTCACCCCAATAATGGGAGAAATCAGTGTTTGAAAAATAATAAGAATAAGAATAGTTTATTTCTACGGTAAGATTACAAAGGATTCATAGTCCATACACCAGTAGGAACTTAAGCATAGGTTACATTAAACTAAATAAAATTAGTGAGCAACAAGTTAGTTTACAATAAACGCTGACCTCCGAACTAGGAATAATGGTATCACCATCACTTAGCTAGGTTTTTTATTGATAAAGGAAAACAGACTAGCAAATGGGAAATCGATGGTAACTGGCAACTTGTCAGCATCGCCCACAGACGTCTTACCTCACTTTATTACCAGAGGGTATTCGATGGTCTACTAATCTTGAGGATTAGATGGTATGCCTGATGTGCCGGTAATTACGCTGGCTCTCTTACCCTTCAAACGGGAACAAGGAATGCAAGCCGTGAGGCAATCCTTAAAGGGTCGTAGGAAATCGAGTTATATTCACTTTCCAAAAGTTTTTATGACTTTGTTTATAAAATAGATAACATAAGGGGGCACCTATAAATTACGTCACACGTTAAGGGGGAGGGAGGGGGTCAACAAAGTGTGACATTGTGTGACAAGGGGCAGCGAGTCATAAGCTTCGTGACGTCACATGTGGAAATCTAAAAGAAGTCATAAATAATATAAAGGAATGGGTTGAAAGTTCATGAACACAAGATGATTAAATTTTGTATCGTTCATTTGATTTATTGTTTTGTAAATTTTATAAAATATTTGATTTATTGTAGAATTTATGATAAAAATATTTTAAATAGAAATATATAAATAATTTTGGAAGTGCTGTTTTAATTTAATCATTTCTAAATTTAAAATAGCAAAATATGTGTCGTCACACCAGGGGAGGTGGGTCAAAACGTGTGACCCACCTGTGACAAGGACGGGAACCTTGGGGTCTTGAAATTCGTGTGACGTTATTTATGGACGGTTCCTAAGCAAGCATCAGAAATTGTTTTTATTGTTTGGTAGCTTGATGTCTTTCAGAGTAGCTGGAGAGGAACACAAGCTATCTTAAGTTTTTACTGCCTTCGTAGCGAATAAAGAGGCTTTTTATTGGGGATAATAATAAGTGTCACAGCGTCTGTCCGCTAAAGGAATTTAATTCCAAGCTTTTCATCCCGAATTAAGACTTAAGAAAGAAAACATTTCAAATAAACAGGCACTTCATGCGCCCCCAACTCTGTCTGATATAATTCTACCACGAAATAAATGTTATATAAAATGTTGCTGTTTTATAAAATTCAAGAGTCGTTGTCAGGTTTGTGAGGCTCTTTTAAAAGAAAAATGTTGTAGATTGTATCAAGTTTTTTCAGGCCGCGTCAGGAACACGACCCTGCGCTCCAAAACACGCATTGCTGATGCAATCATCAAAGCATCTCTATTGAAGTGGGATTGGGCAGGCCACGTATGCCGCATGCATCCGGAAAGGTGGGCAAAGATCGCCATGCACTGGGTGTTTGGGTGCCACAAGATGGACAGCGGCGCCGAGGCAGACCCAGGCGTAGGTGGAAGGACGATATCGACCACTTTCAAAAATGATGGTATAAGGACGCCGAGGATAGGGAAAAAGTGGAAAGGAGGAGGGGGGCCTTTGCCCAGCAGTGGGACAGTATATAGGCTATTAAAAAAATTGTTTCAGTCTTATACAGGGTGGACCAAAAGTCCGTTAACATTTAAAATGGTTATAAAAAATACAAATGCTACTTTAGTGAAAAACTGTTTATTTAATAATAAAGTAGACAAATTAGGATTTCACTTTTTAAAAATAACATCATTCAAATGTGACCCTTGTTCATCCTGGCACACCTGTAACCGGGAACGGAAATTTTGCATGACCGCCCGACAAGTGGTTGGTGAAATGTTCTGCATTTCCTCGCGTATATTTTCTTTTAATTCCTCAATAGACACTGGGTTGCTGATGTAAACTTTACTTTTGAGATATCCCCAAAGGTAAAAGTCCATTGGAGTTAAATCCGGGCTGCGGGGTGGCCAGTGAATGTCACCTCTTTTGGATATGACTTTTTGGCCAAAAATTTCACGAAGTGCTGCTATAGAGTCATTGGAGGTGTGACATGTTGAATTTTGTAAGGATGTAAATGTAAATCTTTGTGTAGAATGCGATTTAGAGATGTTCTGGGCACATCTAAAGCACTAGACCGCTTTCGAGTAGAGAGACCAGGTTGTTCTCGAACAGACGCTCGTACACGCTCTATGTTTACTGGATCGCGCGATGTCCTAGGTCGGCCGGATCGTGGTTGACTTAAAGTTGAACCTGTTGTTTCGAACTTCTGTACCCATTTTTTAATCGTTTGAATTGTTGGTGCTTGATTTCTGTTCCGTATATTGTAATGATTACAAAATTTCCGTTTAGCTTCGGTCGTAGAATCGTTGTTTCGATAGTACTCGCGTACGCAAAATGCGCGTTGCGCTCCGCTGAATGACGCCATGGTCCTAAATCCCTATTAGTAGCTCTCGCTTGTAGTAACACCCCCCGCGCCAATACCCCGCCCGCGCCGACGCAGCGACCTATTCAAATGTTAACGGACTTTTGGTCCACCCTGTATATTACATTGCCGGTGCCTCATTTAATTTCATTTATTTATTATCCATAAATTACATGTCATTATAGGTCTTATTATAATACAATTTGTGTTACAATGTAATTTTACCCATTAGGGTGTTGCTACACCAAATAACATCCACCAATCAGCACTG
Organism: Hofmannophila pseudospretella; assembly: GCA_947369225.1. Lineage (NCBI taxonomy): Eukaryota > Metazoa > Arthropoda > Insecta > Lepidoptera > Oecophoridae > Hofmannophila > Hofmannophila pseudospretella. Next base: position 13,224,809 of record OX376318.1, on the reverse strand, counting down.
GGCCCGCTCGGTGGATCATGGCCCGTACCCCTCTGTGCAATGGGGAGGCCTGTGTCCCAACAGTGGGGACATTAATAGGCTGATGATGATGACCTGTCCATTAGGGTAAAACTTTTTCTTTCATCCAAGGGTAATAGCAAACCACGCAATGTTCAATTTAATTCAGTTGCAGGTTCAAATGCTGCACGAGGATTTTTATCGATCGTGCATACTAGCGCCGCCAATTGAAAAAAAAAGAATTGTTAAGTTTTTACGTTTTATTTAAAACTCATTAAGTTGCACTCCGACAAGATAAGTAGTATTTTTAACCGTGTTTGAATTTCCTGAAGTTACGGTACAAAATTCAAACATGGTTAATAATGCTAACCCACCGACTTATTATACCCTAGACGAGAAACTTCCAACAAAAGCACCGTAAAAGCCGGCACCAAACCTCACGTCACTGTGTGCCAATTGAAAATAATGCAACACATTTCTCACACAATGAAACCCAAATTAATATTTGAACAAACATAGATCTTACGACGATGTCACAAAGGCGAATATCCGTCTACGAAACTCTTACATATCGTATGATAGATCGTATGATGCACAAATCGATTTTAAAATTCGAAGTTACACGCAAGGCGCGACTGACTCGCCGCTCGCACTCCGTTTTAAGCCCCGCCCACCTGAGTACACATTTGTGGCGCCTCTCGCGTGCGTCTATTTCATTTCTATGGTATAATATTTCACTGTGCTAGCCTAAAAAAATATTACTTATCCTTTCGGAGGGCAATTTGATGAGATTTTCTAACAATGAAACAAATAATTATGTTATCGTTACATTTGCTCAGAGCGTCGGTGGCACAGTGGCTAGGGCACCGGACTCTCATGCGGGAGGTCCTGGTTCGAAACCATGCAGTGCTATGTACCATTAAGTTTTTCGTATTTTTCGAATACTTACGTACATTTACCGACTGCTCTAACGATGAAGGAAAACATCGTAAGGAAACCTGCACACTGAGATGACCAGTGTAAAATGGGGTAGGCACAAAATATCCTCAAGGGTCGAATTGCCGCTGGTTTATTCCCAGCCCTCATCATAAGAATAAGAATAGTTTATTAGTGCGGTAAGATTACAATGGAGTAGGAACTTAAGCATATGTTACATTAAACTTAATAAAATTAGTGAGCAACCAGTTATCCTACTATAGGCGCTGACCTCCGAACTAGGAAGTTCCTGTATCTCGGATGACAGATCTCTTCTTTGACCAGTGCAAATGAACATGTAACAGAACATGGGATAATATAAAAGTGCAAAATTTGGAAATAATAATAATAAGAACAATAATAAAGGTTTATATAAGGGGTGGTATATGTGTGAGTGTGTGTTTATGTGTGTGTATGTGTGTGTGTGTGTGTGCGCGCGTAAGATAAGATAAGATACTGAAAACTAGTGTTCTTTATTAAAAAGCCAACTTTAGGTAAATTATCCGTACCTGTTCCGATCACAGGGTATTATCTCATACTGATTGATGTTCCAATTAATATTGCCAGAACAGATTTGCCTAGACGAGATCGACATTACGGATTTAATTGAAAGCTTTCGAGAGCAATTAATATTGGACAGTAGTATTAGTACTTAATTAAAATCTATTGATTACCGGTATACACAATTTCAATTTTCAATTTATTTATTCGTTAACATTATAAATTGTGTTCGAAATTAAACATAATAATAATTAACTAATCAAAGTATCAGCTAAATCAACAATAAGAACTGGAAATTGATTTAATTCTTCATATCAATAAATTATATAATAAAGTCAAATACATATTTAAAACTAATTTTAAGTAATTGAGGTTTAATAAGTTTTAATTTATCAATCAAAAGTAATTAATGTCAATGTTGCACTTGCAAATATCGATATATACTAGGTTACAATTACTAGTATATACTAGGTTACAATTAGGTAGGTTACATTTGAGCACAAAAGATCCCCATGGGTTGAAATGCCGCTATCATCGTCGGCCCTATCATAATATATGGTTACAAATTGTAACTGTGTGGTAATTGTGTGGTATTTGGCTAAAAAAATTATTGCATCAATATACTTATATGGCCATTCTGAAGATGGATTTAAAATTCGTTATCCGTGTATTTAGTAGTAGAGAAATGCTCCGCTCCATCATAGTAAAAGAGAGAAGTAGAAGTAGAAGAGCGTTACGTCCAATTCCCCGAATGTCCAATTCCTCGAAGGTCCAGTCTTCCATTTTCCAGAACGTCCAGTTCCCCGAATGTCCAGTTCTCCGACGTAACGCCCATGATCCCTTCGCATCGCCATCGCTACGCTCATAAATAAATACTAAATACATAAATCTCATCTGATAAATAAGAATAATGTCTCGTGTCACCTTTATCTATGTAGCTAGAGCTACGGCGTAGAAAGGGATAGCATGTGTAATAATTCAATTCAATATCTTTAATTATCGGATAACTTGATCCATTGTGTTAGTGTACTTAAAAACTATGTTAGTACATAGTATAAATTTCGGCAAAAATTACGAGTTTTTGCACTTCGATCAGATGCTGATCAAAGATAACATCATCCGATCAGCACCCGAATGAGATGTTTAAGGATAGGGGAATCACATTTATCCGCAATCATATTCAGGATGCTGTTGGAGCTGCCCCGAAGCCTGCAAAGCATAGACGCAGTTCTCTTGCGCATAATGGCGTAAAAACCATCAGTATGCGCGTGCTCAAACATGCTGGAGGCACTACAGAAACCCCATCAACATCCTGAAGCCATTTTTATACTGTATGCGCATGTTAATGAAGACTTTAAGGTACAGCCTGCCAGCGTCTGTGTTTCCCGAAACCTACAACCTTGGGATCTTCAAGGCCAGAGTGAATAGGCATTTACTGGACCCGCATGCTCAATCGTCGGTTATCATCAGGTGAGATCGAGGTCAAATGCGGGTATTCGTGCAACTGATGGTATATCACTGCAGATAGGCAGAATGTCAAAGCGAATTTGTTAAGGCCCGGTGGGTCGAGTAGATACTGGAGTGAAATACGTAGCTTGGATGAAATGTAGCGATTTCAGCTTCGATGCTAACTTATGTCGCCCAAAATCGTGCCGCCTGAAGTAATTCAAATAATTCCATTGGGATTCAAAGTCAGTGATGTAGGTATAATTATTGTTGATTAAATACACTTACTGTTTACTCTATTAGAGCTTCGTTAAACGGGATGTAAGACAAAATACACAGAAATGTGTATGTACGGTGGCTGGGACATGTGCATCGCATGGACCACTCTCGTTTGCCGCGAGGCGTCTTGCTCGGTGCAGTGGCGCACGCAAAGCGTAATGTCGGTAGACCCCTGCTGCGTTTCAAAGATTGCGCTAAGCGTGACAGTGATGATGATGATGACTAATGGTTTTATTATTTCATGAATACAAATTTCGTCCTCGGCGCTCACCATCTTGGTCAACCTGGTTCGAATCGGTGTGATTTTTCTGGGCTTCCTTCCTTCTTAAAAGATGAAGACGTATCCACTCCGCTCCGTTTTCGTCGGTCGCAAACGGGATATAATCTGTTAATTTTAGTCTTTTTTTACGACCTTGTCATTTTCACTTGCAATCAACGTCAGAACTTTATTAATATCGTAAACTGTATTTTTTAAACCGTAGCGTATGCTCTATTCTTTAAAATACACTTTATTTGGTCCAAATCCGTACCGTAGTTTCGACGCTAGCTCGCTTTAAACTGTGCGTTAACCGCGCAACACCTCATTTTCTTTCAGAAAAATACTTGATATGAAACTTTTCGACATCCGAATTTTACCGTAATCTATCAGGTCGGTGAAAATTGTATGCAGAACTGCAGAACGGGATCCAAGTGGACGTAGCTGATGTTTTTTCCGTTTTTTTAAAGATTGTTGGCAAAAAATATTAAGTTACTGATTCGGCTATGGAAGATACATGAACCTTGACACAGAATGTATTATACAGTTACTTTTATGTTTGAAAATATACCAAAGAAAGCAACATAAAAACCATACGTTATACAAAACAACTTAAGCAAACAATGCCAAGTTTTTCTTACCCGTCTTCCTCGCCAAAGCATATCCGGATTTATGCCATAAACCCGGATATGCCTTTGTGTAAACCGGATAAGCTTTATGCTTCGATAACATTCACTGATCCTTTGTTGCCGCTCTTGGGACGTCAAACATTGTTTTGCATAGTTTGAAAAGAGCATTATGGCATAGTAATAAAAGAACAGTAGAGAATGTCAGTTCTTTTTTCCCACGACAGACGAGGTTATAAGTCCTTCGACTGTCAGATTCACTGCAAAAATATTACTGTAGATTCTAGAACTCTATTACTTTGTCAATAGAGTTTGTACAATGGGATTTATTTTAATTTTTAGACTAGTAGAGTAATGCTAGCATGTTTGTGCACATTGCTAGCATTTACAGCTCATTCTGTATCTTATCACTAGTGATAAAAAGAGGACATGCTCCAAATCACGCCTACTCTGTTCCATTTTCAGAAATTGATGGTTAGAAAGCGTAATATCGACCGATTCACCCTTTTAAACACAGAATAGAATCATTGCCATTGAATAGAAGCCATAACCAATTAAAATAAATAGGCATATCTAACCTACATAATAAAAACACACGCACACTGACCACTCTATAACCACACTCTCAAACACCTCAACATGTCCTCCCATACTATCATAATGTTATATATATTAAGCACTAAAGAACTTTACCGACTGCAGCACACACAATTTAATAAACCGATATGGTGGACCGGAAGCAAATGATCCCTACAGCACAGGGCAAGCTATTGTAGGTATCAAATGCAAATATTTCACCCAGCCTAAAACACTAGACACAAACTTATGAAATTGAATAAACTCTGTTCGGATTTAGATTAAGATATTTTACATAAATTTAATTAGTATTTTTATTTGTAAGTTAGTTTAAGGCTTTTTGTCATATTTGAAATAAACTTATTATTATTATTATTGATATACCTACCGACAGAGTACAGCCTGCCAACACATCTAGCTATGTGGAACCCTGCAGCAATAACTTTTAATCATGATTTCTTGCTTTTTTCTTGAATGTACCTATCAGATAAGTTAAGCGACAAAGTAGATAAGTACCCGATGTGTTGGCCACTGTACAGTCAACCACAAGCTATAGTATACTATCTGTCAAAAACTTTCGATTAAATCTCAACCTTATGCCTGCGCTATATGATACATTTCGGATTCCCAAATTTTTACTTTTTGGGTAGTTTGACCTGTGGTCGACTGTACGTAATCATACTGAGTGTATCAAAAACCCCCTATAGTCCCAAAAGGGGGGTGTTCTGTATCCACATTATAAAAGCTCAATAGCTACACGACCGAAATGTATGAAACAGCTGATTTTTTTCGCAATTTCAGAGTTGACCCCATAGTGAAAATTGTTCAGTTATGGATACTGTACACCCCCCCTTTCGGGAATATAGGGAGTTTTGTTGCACCCCCTTTTATAACTGCGCGATGCTTGGAGATAAATAAATAAATAAAAAGATTTATTCAGTAACAAAAAGGTACAAATAATTTTACTTTTAAGTGTGACAACACCTGTGTCAGAGGGCCACGCTCTTCCATACCTCTTTATTTGTGTACCTATTTACTATGTTATAATAATAACGTGTGAGTGTGTGTGTGAGAGAGAGAGAGGGTGTGTGTGTGTGCAAGAGAGATGTATGGTGTTCTATGCCAAAAAGAGTGAGAGATGTTAAATGAAAAACTGCGATAAAATATCTTGGGATCAGTGTAAACCACGTTTCATTTAAGGCAAAAAGGGGAGATTCCATTCTGTTCCTTTTGTACTCTGGTTTTAGTCTCAGCAAGATTTATGGTCAAAGTTAAAATAGTAACTTATAATCTGGGCCAGATATTGTCAATATTTACGTTTAATTTATTTTAGAATTATAATTTTGCCCTTCGTGTTGGTAGAGCTAGAAAATAACCAGATTTATACTTGGTAGGTACTTATGGAATAGGGTGTAACAAAATATATGTATTAAAATAAATGTATGAAATAAATGTATGAAATAAATGTATTGTGAAGATAAATAGATAGATTAATACTTTATTGCGCACAAGAAATGTACATAGGAAAGGAAACATAGAATAAGTGTACAAAGGCGGCCTTATAGCTCAGAGCGATCTCTTCCAGGATCTCTTCTATCGTCTAGGTTAGGCGATAGAAGATTAAAAGAAGAAGACATATATGTGAATATTGTATGACTCTGTGCAATGCACTGCTGTGTTTCAGTTTGAAGACTAATATAGTCAGGACACGATAGGCACTCCTTTTAAGTCCTCAAGGTTAGCGGCGAATTGAAAACCCTCTAATAACATTATAGTGAGGTGATACGTCTGTAGGTGATGGTGACCACTCTGGTGACCTTTTTGCTCGTGTGCTCTCCTTTTTAGTAGGTACAATAAAAAAATGTGCTATCTTCGGCGCAGTTAATAGTATTGTAGTCCTTTTCACATAGGAAGCAGAGTTGAAAATTCCGTAAGTTTTCTGAAACTTTGCTTAAATTTTGGAATACTTCCGGAAGTTTTCCTGAAAATTTCCATAACTTCCGGAACTTCAAACTTCAAAGTTTTCAAAATGATTTACTTTTTAAAATATTTACAGGCACTCAATTTTATCTATGAAAATTATCAGTTTCTTGCCTTATGTTAGACCGAATAATTGAATAAAACTCATTTTGAATGGAAATTAATTATTATGAAAATAAAAATATATGACACGTAAAGTAGAAACATCGTACATTAGATAGATATCTGTTACTTTATAGCACCATCGAGTGTCATAGCAGATAATTTGTTTAGGTAGTTTGTTTTTGTTTTTATAAAATTCTTTATGAAGCAAACTTATAAAACAATTGCATAACTAACTTAAGTTATACAATTACACATGATTTTGTTGTTAACTTCAACAGGCTAAATAGACACCTTCTAAAGTAATTTACATAATTAATAAATGCTCATTACATCTTGAGATGTGTCAAAGTTAAGTACTAATTTTACGTTAATTTAAGAAGTATAACACTTTGAAAACTTCCAAAGTTCCGGAAGTTTCAATACTCAATATATTTATTGCTTCATGTGGTTACATATAGGTGTAACACTTCGGAAGTTCTCGGGAAAATATCCTGAGAAATGGAAAATTTCCTGGCAATTTTCATCTCTAATAGCGACTTCACATAATCTCTAACACATCGAGCTTTTATAAAAACCTAAATAAAACATGGATTCTCACTGATAGAAGCTAGAAGTCATCCGATTACTGCGTCACAGAGAGTACACAAAGGAGACTTTCATCAGTGATAATCCGTATTTTATTTAGGTTTTTATAAAAGTTCGATGTGCCTTCCTATGTGAAAAAAAAACTGAATTTTAAGTATTTAAAACAAAGTTCAGTGATCGGTGTTGAATCACCTTGTAGTTAAACAATCCTAGTGCCCGTTATTATTCACAACCTTACATTTATCGAGTATAAAGATGTTTTTATGCTATCGATAAATCTTCCTCATACCCGCTATTATTTTAACAAATTGCTCCAGTTAAGTAGGTAGGTAATGTGTTTTTCCACCATTGAAATTACACCATTCCACTGAAATAATTTATTTTTATTAAAACATTGAGAAATATAAAGGAAATTTTGCGCAACGATTTCTTGTTTAGGAATATAATAATAGATGTAATATAATACGGAAGAAATTGGACTCGGAGCGCTTTTCCCTAAATTTCAAAATCTGTGGATTTGACCAAATCTTTGTTAGTTGTACGGGTTTTTAAAAGTTGTAAAGCTAAGCTCCCACTGCAAAGAGAAATCGGATGACTGTACATAGAGTCTTGAAAATGTATGTATGTACAGTTCTTCTTTCGTGTTGATGATCTGAACTAAATTTTTCCCGACCAACCACATCAATAGCCCCTCTGGTTGGCCTCGAAAAGGTCCTCCCGCGTACAGGTGGTCGGACACGCGGGACACCAGAGCAAGTGCTCCATGGTTTGAGGGGAGACACCACACTCACACTTTACTTGATCGCTGGAAAACCCCCAATTGTGAATATTATCTCCGCAACAGCCAACCTGGGTTTACAGGCGATTAAGCGTTTCCCAGGTTGGCCACGGGAGTTTGAAACCCGGTGGTAGGTCTTCTATTGGCGGTATGAAATCATCAGGCGGGTATCTCCCGCCACAGCTTGCATCTTACATCTCATCATCATCTTACTCATGTACAGTGAACGACACATTAGGGTATAACTGGTATTTGTATAACTTGGTACTGGTATTGAAATTGAAACCGTTTAATTAGCGCTGTAAACACCAGAATACAGAAGTATACAAAGTTTAATATAATACATGCACCACAGAACATCTGGTGTGGTACAGTGCCGAAAAGAGTACACCAGCTCAGCATAATGCTGAGGCAAGCCACAGCGCTGATTTTCAGCTGGCCCCTCAGTGACTGCACGGACGAAGAAAGCAACAGTGTATGCGTGTTGTGATGTATGAATGTGTTTGTTTGTATGAATGAGGATATTAGTGTGTATGTGAGGTACTGAGTGTGTGGGAGGGTGATGGCATGGTGCGGGTGTATTTACATGGTATTATGTGTGTGGATGGTAGTTCACAGTAGAGGCATAATATTACCGAGCACTTCCAGATTTTGAAAGACAGTATAACTTTGGAACATACTTTGCCACGTAGAAGAATTGGTCGTGTAGGTATTGAGCTTTTGTATGGAAAAGCTGATTTCTTTCGCGATTTTGTTATGGTCTCTCACACTAATGGGTGTTTTGGTTACACCCTGTACCTATATTCCTATACGAATGTCAAGAAATCATAACAAAAAATTAATCCGACAGTGTTCCAGAGTATTGTGTGCTCACAATAATAATAATGTATGTAGGTACATGTAGCTTCAAGTCATTTTAATAGTTTGATATACCTAATATTTGCCAGAAACGCTATGAAATTTGTGTTTACGGCCATTACTGGCAGGCCATTAGCAAATTGGTGGCAAGCGGCGTATTATCTAGTGGTCCTTCGGCTGGTGATCAATTTACATATTGTAAAAGTAGATGAATAATTTTACATAGGTGGGTATTACAAAGTTTCATTTTGTTCAAAAGTAGTGATTTTTATAGGTCAGAGAATTGTTTTAGCTTTTTTCTATTTTTTCCCAATAGGGAAGAGTATCTTTTAATTCGGTGGCACAGTGGCTAGTACACTGGACTCCCATGCGGGAGGTCCGGGTTTGAAACCGTGCAGTGCCATGTACCAATGAGTTTTTCGTAATATTCGAATACATACGTATATTTACCGACCGACGAAACCTGCACACTGAGATGACCAGTGTGTGAAATGGAATTGGCACAAAAGATCATCAAGGGTCGAAGTGCCGCTGGGTTATTCCCGGCCCCCTATCATAAGATAAGATAAGATCTATTAATTGACATTTTATCACTACGAATAAAATTTATAGGTACATATGTATCAAATAAATAAATAAATATTTTAAAATACTTACAATTACTTACTGTCGATAAAACTAAATAAAAATATTGTAATACCTGACATCGTATGAAAAAATAGATTAAAAACGTCTTAAAAAAACTTTTATGGCGCGCTCGGGTAAAGCTATTATTCTAGGGTAATTAGACGCAAATATAACACTTACATAGCGATAAGGCCGCCGTTGTACTTATCGTGCTACTATTCCTGTAGTTTTTACTTTTCCTGTATCTGTGTACAATAAAGTGTTTCTATCTATCTATCTATCATAATATCCATCAACTTATACAATAAGTAAACTGAACACCGTCTCAAGATCCATAATTATGTAACGACCAATATCCCGTTTTCCATTACACTAACAACTTCAGAACAAATTGGTCCATTTACTTCAAATAAGCTTCATTTTACAGGAAGTTAATTTCTTTTAATGCTATTACCTAGAACTTCTCGTATAATTAGTAATGCCAGGACTATGCATAGGGTACTAGTGTCATTTATTGGTCAGGAAACTGCTTTTACATACATTTATAAATTAATTAAAAATCATTTTATTAATGGCGACAGGATTTTGAGATCCCTTCAGTTCTAATTCACTGTTTGTGTTGGTTTAGTAGGTTATGATTAAATCCCAGATTTTTGATACTGATTGAGTTTCAGAAAATAATTGTATGTGACATGAATGGAGATGAGCCAATACGACAGACAAACAGACAGAACGACATTGTTGCTCTCTATAGCTATAAGTTGGAAAGGGTCAAGTTGAAAACCAGCGTCGGTGGATGTATAGGTATCTATACATCTAGCGACACTCAGCTGAACTTGGCCCTTTTAATAGATCATATGTTTACTACATTAAGCCATATCATGTTAAAAATGTATTCGCATGGTGTAGTATTGTAAGCCAAAAATGGTCTAATAATAAAGGATTTTCTATTTCTGTTTCATAATCTCTCAAGTCCATAATCCCCGAGTGGGTTGAAGAGAAACCACCAAAGGTACCTAGTTCTTCCGATTTTTCGCCATAAGATTTGGTGGACAAACGTGAGATAAAGATCCTTAGTCACCCACCCACGCACTACTCGTAACTAACGGGAAGAGGCTTAGGGCCGGCATGTGAAATGCTGTGTGGTGCCGGCCCTAACCCTCGATAATCCGAGCACTCTTGTATAGCCAATAGAGCCAGGAACATACAAGGGGTTCTACGTTCATTTCTTGGTCAGGAAACTGCTTTTACATACATGCATAAACTCTCAAGTGCATAATCTCCGAGTAGAAAGAGAAACCACCTTCAATTAAAGGTAGCTAGTTCTTCCCACTTTTCACCGTAAGATTTGCTGGACAAATGTGAGACAAAGATCCTAAGTCACCCACTCACGCACTAACAGGAAGAGTAGAAGAGGGTGAGGTGTGTAATCCGAGCACTTCTTGTATAGTAGAGCCAGGAACATACAAGGGGTTCTGGTTCATTTCTGGGTCAGGAACCTTCTTATAGCCAAAATACAAGCACTTTTCCAAGTATCGGGCCTTAGGCTCAAACTGACCACTTTCTAAATTGACTGCTTCCCATTTTGAAAAGTTCGTTCCGGAACGTCTCACCACCAATTTCACCACCAGTGATAAAATAGCACTAATTTTGCGCCGTTTCACCACTAATGGTGAAACCCTAAGCTACGAGTGACGTGTTGGTTCCTAGGGTGGGGGGAAGGGGAATTTCTTGTTTTAGATATGGTCCTGGTCTCGACTTTTAATAATACGTAATACCTTAGACGCGCCAATCGCATTTTTGCCACCCAAAGTCATATACATATATAAAAAAAGAACTGTTACCGCTAACTTCACCCCGCTTACCGCGACAACTTCATTCAACTACTTCTTCATCTCAAGCTCGCAATGAGCCACGTCTATGTATTTTCTCCGCTGAATATATTAACTGAATTTCGTTAATTACGACTATCTACACCCCAAAACCATACATAAACACTAATTACATCATTACACTACAATTTAACAGTGAGAAAGTGGCTGTTGGCTGAATTTTCGGTAAGTCAATTTTTTATCATCATCTCCCCGCTTGGATGGGTACTTAAACGACCTTAAAGTGAAATTTAAGCTCGCCCTATCTAACCTAACTCCCGTGAAACTTGTGTCTTTCGCCGCTACGTAGCCTCTACGCCGTAGCTACTAGCGTAGCATTAGTTTTCCGCTTCAAGCCGTAACGGGTGGAAATCGTACCGTACAAATCTGTTAAAACACCAGAATCGATATTTTCCCAAAGTTTTGGAAAAGATTTGTACATTACTTTAATTGTAAAGATACAAAATTTTTTCAGTGATTTCTTATCTGCGTTTTGAACATTTTGCGACGCAACATTATAAAAGAAGATAAGAACCCTTCAAATTATTCAGCTAATTTTAAGTACGGTTTCCAGTGCTGTCAAGTCTTGACTGAATTAGGTCATTTAAGCTGGTAATGATCTAGGTCAGACCACTTAGCTGTTGGCGTCAGCGGTCTGAATGGGCTATTGGATTTTCCTACTAATTTGCTTTGAGCTTTTATAACGGGAACTATAATTTTATTTGGATTTTTAAAATAGGAGATCCATGAAGGAAAGGAATGAACGCCTGCCCTATTTTTTTTTCATCCATGAAGCTAATAATTTTAAGAATGTAATAAAAAACAAGGAAATAGATATGAATATTTGTAACTCCTGACACAAAAAAAGATTCTTCCGATAACGTCGTTTATCTGATTGTCTTTGGCTTTATCCAGGAGCCAATTTTGATGTGAAAACGTCTGTAAAATTGCGACAGATTCATAGCGTGATACTTCTGTGAGTAATGAATAGACAACAGCTTATACTAGTTTAAGATTTTCGACGTAATTTACTGGTAACATCTCAAGCAGCGTAAATGTGGATCAAGTTTGAACTATGATTTGGATGTCTTGAGGATCTGATGATGACGAAGGTTTTTGGACATTATAATTTAATTATATTTAAACACTGTTAATGAGAATGCTCTGAAGAAGGTAAGATTTAAATTAAAACCAACGGAACATAGAAAATTAAGGAGAAGTCGCGCAATTCGAATGCGAACAGCGATCGGCCCTTGGAGAACAGAGTCAATTGCGAATATTACAAGTGACTTTTACGATCCAATTATTGGAGGATTTTCTTTATTCCATTTTCGTTGTGTCTTGAAATATACGATCGAGATGCTCCTTTTTCCTTAAGTGTAAGTTTAAACGCAATGATGCTGTCAGAAAAAAATTGGAAGGAGAGTCAATCTAATAACATAAAATCTACATACATCATCATCATCAGCCCCCTACCCCATTTTACACACTGGTCATCTCAGTGTGCAGGTTTCCTCACGATGTTTTCCTTCACCGTTAGAGCAGTCGGTAAATGTACACAAGTCTTCTAAAAAATCCGAAAGACTCATTGGTACATGGCATGGTTTCGAACTCGGACCTCCCGCATGGGAGTCCGGCGTACTAGCCGCTTGGCCACCGATGCTCTCAATCTACATATCATCATAGGCCTGATACGTCTATTGCAGACGATTTAAGCAGCGTCGCGAAGGCATCGCTTTTCGTGGCTAATCAACCCTATTCGGGAGCGGCACACACGCCCGCACGCGCGGCAAGCGAGTGGTGCGCCGGGTAGGTGAGTGATCTCTCGGTCTTTGTTTGCTCTCCTGGCCGCCAGTGCCTCGAACCACAAGGCCTTCGACATGGTAAGCAGGGAGGGTCTCTACATAGCACTCGAGAAGATAGGATGCCCACCAAAACTATTAAGCATTGTCAAATCCTTTCATGCAGACATGAAAGGTGCCGTTGTCAATCTACATATAACCTCATACAAATCTTATGAAACCCATACAAACTCCATACAACATCAAACAAACATACATACTCCATAATAACATTTTGACAAATGCCATAATGACAAATATGCAAAAGGATCATTTCCGCGCGCGTAGTGTAAGTATATTTGGCGTAAGTATATATTTTTTTCATTCCAAAATATAGGTACTATTAACATACTAATTATACTAGTAATTAATTTGTGTGTGACTAAACATAATGAATAATAAAAACTTACAAAATACAGAATATAATCTCTTTTGATTTTCAATTTAATTTGTCAAATTAATTAAATAATATATCAACTTCAATGATAGACGAGAAATCTAATTAAACCAAAATTTCGCCATTTTGTACGTGAGACGGTTGAACGATGAACGTCTTATACGAGTACTTAAGTTTTTATAAAATGCGACTTATTAAAACCTACTTTATTAAATTGACGATGAACGTCTTTTAATTAACGTTGGTGCCTCGGGAGAAAGGCAGATCCCTGCTGTGGGACGCCACGTACATAAGCACGTTCGTGGCTTCCCATCCAGGCTGCACCGTCCGGACAACTGGGTCGGCTGCCGAGTGGGCGTCAAACAAAAACATAATAAATACGCGGGGCTCGAAAGGGCCTATATTTTCGTTCCACTCGTTGTGGAGACCACAGGCGTGTGGTGCACGGAGGCCAAGGTTTTTGTCCGCGGTTTGTCCCGACGACTGAGAGACCGCTCAGGTGACACCCGCGCCGAGTCGTACCTGGTGCAGCGCATCTCGCTGGCTATTCAGCGTGGAAACGCTGCCAGCGAGATGGGCACCTTCCCGCCGGGTACGACTCGGGGCGGTTTATTAGACTAAGGATTTTGACATCATGTAATATGTTTATATTATATTGTACTTAATAAATCTTTATTACATATTAAGTTTTTATAAAATGGGATTTATTAAGAAAATACCTTAATGAATTTATTTAGTTGTAACACAAACACTTCCCGTTCTCGCAGCGCCCTCCTTTATGGTAAACATGATCGTGGTGATGAGTTCGGCAAAGCGTGTTACACTCCTTCTGAATACAGGCCTCTGCAAAAATAGTCCACAATACTATTATGTCTTTGTACGTGTACTTATATATTCCCGTTATCCCCGCTGAAGTCTAGTACTTCTGAGGACGTAGTGGTGATTCTCGAAATTCCCACCAGGGGATTTCCGGAATACTCCGTCTATTTAACGTCACCATTATTGGGGCACAGGCCGTCTTTCTGTCCATCCGTCTATCATAATGGGGCACGGGCCCTGATCCACCGAGGTCCCCGTAATACATGCACCCATTATAACAATCACTAATTCTTCTTCTTCTTCTTCTAAGCCGTATTCCTTATTGCTGAGAGCCGTGACCACATTAAGAAAGAAAGAATTTATTTCCAATACAAACAATTAGGTACAGAAGATAAAAATAATATTAAACAAATATATTATAAAAATAAATAAACAAAAGTAATTAAGTTTGATGAAGGTGGTGTGCAGCACCGGAAAAAGGGGACTGCCTCAGCCTGATGTCGCAGCGGATTTAGTACTGCGGCGCTGATGTTTAAGCATCACCTGAGTGCCAGGGATCACTCCCTAATGATACACTACCGGAACATATAAATAACGGAAATATGAATAAACAGAAGTAAAATATTAGGAAACGAAGGAAGGTACTTAATTTTTAAATTATACATTAGAATACAGGAAGGTATGTATGTAGGTATTATTGTATAAAATAGAGAATAAATAAATAATAATAAAGCAAGCAATGAAGATGAAACTGAAGAAAGGATTAAAGTATGTCTTTACTACTAGGTACTATCGGTATTTAATGGGGCGGTTTGCCGTTACCTTCCCCATTTCACACACTAGTTATCTCATATCCTTTACCGTTAGAGCAGTCGGTAAATGCACGTAAGTCTACGTACGTACTACTACGTCTGCACGTAAAAATCTTAAATGACATTGCATGGTTTCGAACTCAGAGCTCCCGCATGGGAGTCCGACGTCCTAGCCACGACGCCACCGATGCTCACAAATCACTAATTATAAATACGTCTTAATAATGAAGAAGGTACGAGTATGTACCGCCTGGGACGGTTCCACCCTTTTATCTGTTTCTGTCGCAAAACAGCAATGTTTGCATTGTGTTTCAGTTTGAAGGGTAAGAGAGACCGCGTAATTACCGACACATGAAGCACTCCATGTAACTCTTAAGACCTCAAAGTTATCAGTGCATCGAGACTCCTCTAAATACTTACCTACATTATAGTACATAAATCTTACTAACCCGGCGGGTAAGGGGAGATGTCCGCGTTAACATAGGCAGTGGTAATTACTGCAAAAATCAGATAAATTAGTGCGAATCTCATGATTTCACACGACATTGACTTTGACGGTTGAACTAGCGAACTAGTAATGTTTGTGAACTAGTTATATTTTGTGTACTAAATTTTTTGTTAATTTTAAACTAATATGCGTGAAAGTAATTAATATACAGGGTGATGTGAGCAAAAGTACAGTAGTACCTATACTACCTTCAGTTTCATCTTCATTGCTTGCTTATTTTTATTTTTTCTCTATTTTATACAATAATACCTACATACATACCTTCCTGTATTCTAATGTATGATTTAAAAATTAAGTACCTTCCTTCGTTTCCAATTATTATACTTCTGTTTTTTTATATTTCCGTTATTTATATGTTCCGGTAGTGTATCATTAGGGAGTGATCCCTGGCACTCAGGGGATGCCTGAACATCAGCGCCGTAGTGCTAAATACAGTGCGGCTACAGGCTGAGGCAGTCCCCTTTTTCCGGTGCTGCACACCACCTTCATCAAACTTAATTACTTTTGCTTATTTATTTTTATAATATATTTGTTTAATATTATTTTTATCTTCTGTACCTAATTGTTTGTATGTGTGTATTGGTAATACATTCTTTCTTGTTTCTTTCAAAATAAAACAGAAAGGTATAAGTAACTAAGGTGCCTGAATCGAGTTACTTAATCTTCTTTTGACGAAATAAATTGCTAATGTTTTTACACATTATTAGGATAAAATGCATGTGAACGGAGTGTTCCACCAGAACGTTCCAGAGGTGAATTTGATCCAGCTGCGCTTGCGCGCTCTCGTTCCCAAGCTTTTGGGTCACTGTCGCTACAATCTTTAATTTTCAATGACCACTGTGGATGGATGGATGGAAATTGAAATTTCCCTACCATAACTTGCCATGACTGTCCCTTGGTTATGCTATAATTTTGGGATTTAACATTGTTTAATATCAAAGTGTATGTTTCTACGACCTGTATATAACTTATGTAATCAATGCAGAACATTTGTTCTGCGTTCAGCTTTAAAGTCACACACTAATTTTAGTGTCGATGATAGGTAAATTATAATCGGCAAGGCAATTAAGATGCTTAAAAATCCAAAATTTAATAGTGTATCATCAGGGAGTGATCCTTGGCACACAGGTGTTGCCTGAACATCAGCGCCGCAGTGCTAATCCGCTGCGGCAACAGGCTGAGGCAGTCCCCTTTTTCCGGTGCTGCACACCATTCCAGCATTAATGCATTCCTACGTATTTTCATGGTAACAAAAATTGTTTTAGGTGGTAGAGGACTTGTTAGAGGAGCTCGTAGCCTAATTGCGAGCACGGTCCGAAAGTGATCGTGCAGGTTAATCAACGTTGGGCGCGGTCGGTACCAGGATGGGTGACCACTAGTAGCATATTTCATGTGACCTCCTCACACTCAGCTCTTCAGCTCCTCAGCCTCCGAGGCATCGGAGAGAAATGAAATGATTTTTTTATAATATTTTTATTTTTTTTATTTACTACTAAACCCGCATTTGACGATGAGGTCGACGATGGAGCATGCAGGTCCAGTAAATGCCTATTCACTCTGGCCTTGAAGATCCCAAGGTTGTTGGTTTCGGGAAATACAGACGCCGGCAGGTTGTTCCATTCCTTAGCCGTTCCCATAATGAACGAAGAAGCAAATCGCTTCGTACGAGCAGATGGGATATCAACAACATAAGGATGGAACCCCGCGTCTGGTAGTCCGAAGGCGGAATGGATATGATGGAATTAGGTCGTGCAATTCCGATGAGCACTCTCCGAAATGCATGAATTGCATGCTAAGCAGCAGATCACGTTAAGCAGTCGGTACTGGCTGTTGTCGTTTGAAGCAGTCGTTAAGCCATGTCAGAGGCCTTTCGGGCGGCCTGAACAATTCTGACAAATAGGTTGGTAACTAACCATACGATAAGCAAGCGAGGTGACACTGAGCTTAAACTGGTAGGTATTCCCCTTTATTCAATCTCCTGGGTATTATTATTAACCTTTTGACTGCCACGCCATTTTAAAGACGACTTAGTAAAGTTAACACATCATTTATGGGTCACTGTGTAAGATTTTAATAAATGTGACAGAGAAAAAAATTAAGACCCATATAAGACGGACCTTATGTAAAAAAGGTTATAAAATAAATGACTACTTAAATGATAAAGAGGCTTGGTCCTAAATTCAGCTCCAGCTCTGCACATTGTGTACATATATGATTGTATTCATAATTATTGTAAGAGATATTAATTTCAAAAGATGTGCTGCTGAAAGTTTCTTGCGCCGCTTCTTTCCTTTCAGCTATAGCACCTAACGAAGCGGAGGTAGAGTAAAACAATAAATGACGTTGTAAATATGTACTATAAGGTACTTACTTACAATAAAAACATTTTGATTTGATTAACAACGGGCATTCAATTTTGTAATTATTAGTATATTTGACTAAATAATTATCATATGAAAACGCAAATGAAGATACCATAATGTTTTAATCTTTATTTTATTATCAAAGAACATGTCATAAACTTTTTTTAAACAATTTTCAGAACTTTGTCTTCAAGGAACAATGGGTTGACAATGGCAAACATTATTTACGCAAATAGGTAATTCATAACGAGGACACTTTTTTTTAGCGCATATTTTCAGGATACACTCTGAAAAGAGAAATAAAAATATAAGTAGTAATATAAGTAATATAATATAAGTAATACAAGTAGTATGTTATACATATTAGTAGTAGGTGGAAAATTTTTAGAGGCATAGGCTGAGTCTCGACCGCAGCGGGCAGCGGGGCAGCGGCCAGTACGTTCTAGCGATGCAAAACCTATCGATAGTTTGTTAATATAAAGTAACTTACTTGTTGGAAAAACAGGCCGGTGATGGTGGTTCCAATCGACTTGTCCAGGATCTAGATAATTTGTACAGAAATCATTTTAAAGAAAAAATATTTTCAAGTATACTCTAACCAGGGATATAAAAAAAGTATAATGCGGAATTAAATGGAACTATTTTTTTCAAAGCGAAATCCATATGATCCTATCAGGTCGGGAATAACCCCAGCGGCACGTCGACCCTTGAGAGTCTTTTGTGCCTACCCCATTTTACATTTTCAAGGCACTAGGCATTCCTAGTGCACACGACTCTCCCTTAATCTTCACGTTGGTAAACTGTTTTTTATCAAACAGACGTCAAAACGTTCGAGTGATTTTCAAGATTCTAACACGGTCATTGGCCAAATAGTAGATTTTACATCACTAGCATACATTAAAGAAAAAAAAACACTGCCCTATATCTATGATAAAAATATACAGTTGTTAAAGTCGTTCTGTTGTCACATTAAAAACCTCTACAGTGGACCTCGTTTATTTAATATTAAAATAACTTACCAGCCATAACACGCACCCTCACACACCCTCACCTTTCCACACCCCCACACCAATACGCACGCATACACACACGTTCACTTCATGCTTACGTCTTAGTATCTAATGTTAATTTAAAATTGTATACGTTTATTTATTTATTTTTCCTTCATAAATCAAAATTGTTCCTAAATAGAAGAGCCTAAATCCCGCGACACAGGGTGTCCTGGTGCGGGATTTAGAGCATCTACCACTCTTGTATTAATGTAAGTTGCAAAATAAATTTATAGGTATGGCACTAACATAGGCAGTGAAAATCACTGCGACAAGCAGATAAATCAGTGCGAACCTCATGATGTCGCTTTACGATCACTGACAGCTGAACTATAGTAATGTTTGATGTAAGTAAAACCCACCTATATTGATACCAAATAGAGTACCTGATTAGAATTTCTATGGTGATTTGATATGTTTTAATGTTAATTAGTTGTAGAATTGAACAATAGGATTACACAACGTGTGTAATTATAAATAAGTATTGTATTTATAAGTCGAGATTTCATGAGTATGGGGCCGTTCTAGTCTTGCAAAAATATCGATACTTTTCAGTCCAAAACACCCACACTATTGATAGTGCTTTCGCTTTAGTGAGCGGTATTACGATACAATCGCCCGCCAAATAAAATCCTTAGTTTATGTCCAAAATAGTCAAAATTAACAATAGTATCAACAGTGTTGTACTCTATACTATCTTCCGATATTGTTGCTAATTTCGACTGTAGATAGTGTTGAGACTATCACGAATTCACGATCCTATAAAATTGTATGTGTATTTTCGACTGAAAACTATCGGTTATTAATCTGTCGATAATTTTGCAACACTAGAACAACTCTACTCGGCGCCGCACCGCGGCTGCTGCGGGCAGCGGGTAGCACACCCGTGCTACCCGCTGCCATGTAGACCACGGCCTTAGTCTGTCTGAAAAATATGTTAGACCGTGGACCGGTTCCAGCACCGGTTCAGCTCGCTGCAGCCAATCACAAGCATTCCGACCTCCACCCACTTGAAATCAGCGCCTCGTGATTGGCTGCAGCAAACCGAACCGGCGCTGGAACCGGTACTTGTAGTCCCAGCCTTATTAGGAGCCCGTTTGAAGCAACAATAACTCATTGTGGTCTTGAAACATTGCGACACCACCAATGGGCATGGTTGTAGTGGTTGATAAAAACATATTTAATGTGCGAAACATGTTTTAAAAACGTGTAAAACACATATTTCTCCGTATTAAGATTAGAATTCTAATACAATGGAGGTTACCAAATTATAATTTGGTAAATCAAGTCATAATTTTTGTTTGCTTCCAATATTTCCACAAGTTTCTGACACAGAGCTAACGACTATATTAATGTATGGGTATACAAGTGTGTCCCAGAAAGTAAGGATCAAAAGATTACCCTCCTCCTACGGCAGTCGGATAATGAAACAGAGTGATGGCTAAGGTAATTAAGTAATGTTATGTTGGTATTATATAATGTTAAGTAACATAATGAAATTTTATAATTGGCAAATGTTCAAGTAATATTTTATTCTTTAAATAAGTTCTGAGAAAGCTGTAAATTTAAGTAAATAAACAAAATAAATGGTTAATACTTGCGGTTGTTGGTACTTGGTGAAACTTGTAGTACATGATTAGACTTAAATAATATAAACCTGTGAAACAGTATACTATTTGAGTCTAAATAAAATAAAAATACATAAAGAGTAATAATTCATTCATTCATTTACATACATGTGGCTATCCATTTACATACATGTGGCTATCCATTTACATACATGTGGCTATCCATTTACATACATGTGTCTATCCATTTACATACATGTGGCTATCCATTTACATACATGTGTCTATCCATTTACATACATGTGGCTATCCATTTACATCAAGAATTGGATAGCCACATGTATGTAAATGGATAGCCACATGTATGTAAATGGATAGCCACATGTATGTAAATGGATAGCCACATGTATGTAAATGGATAGCCACATGTATATATTATGTATGTATTTACATACATGTGGCTATCCATTTACATACATGTGGCTATCCATTTACATACATGTGGCTATCCAATTCTTGATGATTCAATACTTATTTAAATGGCAGGTAATTTTATCAAATATGACCTAAAAATTATTAAAAACACTAGCAGGGTTTGGGCAGATTTTCTTTTTAGTATTTTCTTCCTCAGGGATCAGGACAACGAAAACGAAGATAACCATGCTTTATCCTTTATTTACCATAGACATGTGGTACTTATAAGGGAGTTGGTGTGTTACGGAGACAAACACAGTCATGACCTTCGCACGCGGGATGCCTACCGGGTCCGCACACTTTTTTAGCACATTCCGTCACA
Source organism: Hofmannophila pseudospretella (assembly GCA_947369225.1). NCBI lineage: Eukaryota > Metazoa > Arthropoda > Insecta > Lepidoptera > Oecophoridae > Hofmannophila > Hofmannophila pseudospretella. Next base: position 13,203,196 of record OX376318.1, on the reverse strand, counting down.
TTGCACGCTGTAAGAAAACAACTATTATATTATAAATATAAACCACAGAAATAAATTAGTAAGCAATTTCTACACGAAATATCGGTCCGTTATCTTGGAGCGTCGGTGGCGTCGTGGCTAGGACGTCGGACTCCCGTGCGGGAGGTCCGAGTTCGAAACCAGGCAATGTCGTGTACTTTCGGTAAGTTATCGTTTAATTATGTTTATGGTCCCAAAAGTAGTAAAAATATTGTTAGGGGCATTGCAATCAGAAAACAGCATGATGCATTCACACAAAAAAAAAAAACTAGTAAAAATTCCCATTTTGACCTCAAAATTCATCTGATGATGTCCGACGATGAAGCCCAGATGGAGCATACGGCTTTTAACGGGACACTAATCACTGTCAAGCTAGAACAATAACCTAGAATATCAACCTAACTTATAACTAAAGAAGAAGGGGTTTTGGCTGACAACACCACTGTTGAGCGTCGGTGGCGTAATGGCTACGGCGTCGGACTCCCATGCGGAAGGTCCAGGTTCAAAACCGTGCAATGTCATGCATGAGTTTTCGGTTTTTTCGAAAAACTTACGTACATTTTCCGACTGCTCTATCGGTGAAGGAAAACATCGTGAGGAAACCTGAACACTGAGATAACCAGTGTCTGAAATGGGGAAGGCAATGGCAAACCACCCCATTACATCTGCCACGAGAGTCGTTCTATGTGATTGATCATGGCTGAAGCCATGACGAATACGACTTAGAAGAAGAAGATGAATCTTGGACGTCTGCTAAGAAATAGGAATGTCTTTAGGATGTATTATTACTGGGGTCCGATTCCATTGTACAACGTAAACCTTCTTCGTATTCGTATGCCACTTGTCATGAATCGTTTGATTACCGTTTGGTTTATGTCAAAGCAACGATCGATCAGTCCGCTTATATGTGTTAGAGTGGTGTTAACAGAATACTAATTGTTCTTAATGTTGGATCCATACGAAAGAGTAATCCCTACTTAATTGGAAAAGAACGAGAAACGTCGTAAAACAATTGGATTGGACTCCAGTTCTTGATGTTTTTCGGCTGTATACTAGCTGTGTACTAGCGCAGAATTGGAACTCTTACACTCATTCTTTATTCTGATATTCTTATGTCACCGTGAAGAGTGTTTTCAAGTATTTGAAAAAACCGTCTCAGTGATAAATAGTTTTTACTGAAAATAAATTAAAAATAACTCACGTGGTGGAAAATGGTGGTTCGGTTCGACTGGGTCACGATCTAGACAATTTATACAGATTATTATTATAAACAAAAGATGCAACTTTTATAAACAAATAAGTACTTTTTTTATGTATAACTAAACCCGCATTTGACCTCGATCTCGCCTGATGGTAAGCGACGATGAGGTCGGCGATGGAGCATGCGGGTCCAGTAAATGCCTATTCACTCTGGCCTTGAAGATCCCAAGGTTGTAGGTTTCGGGAAATACAGACACTTATTACAAACTCAAAACCGACGTTACAAAGACGTTACAAGATGATCAATATGAGCCACAATAACATTAGTATAACGATTTTCGATGCATAAAACATTGTCATTATGACTATACGATAAATCCCTTGCACCGTTTAAAAAATACTGTAAGGAACACCTCTTTTCGTCGCAAAAATCTGTTTGTGTTTGGTTTATGTTGACCACATAAAATAAAATACAACCCAATCACGCCGAGGTTCGTTACCACTAAATGTTGAATCCTGGGATAGTAAATACGTTCTATTTCGCCGATAGGGGTTAATTTTATGATAATTATTAGGTACATGTACAGTAAAGTCTCTGTTAGCTGATCTCAGTGAATGGTATAGATACTCTCTCAGATATAGAAACCCAATTATGTTATTATTTGTGTGAAACTAAAACCAGCTACATACACTACTTCTATTGTCATTCATTTTAATATTAAATTACATTGTGGCGACGCACGATGCGCCACTACGTTTAGTACCTACTCATATCGGTGTAGAACGCGCTATCGAAATTTTCCTGGGACTTCGTATATATGAATGAATGAATGAATTAAAATACAATTTGAATTAACACAATAATTAATTAATAATAATTTATTATTATTATTTTAATTTGAATTTTATATACGAGTTCCAAACATCCATAGTTGGACCAGCACATCTGGTCACCAGGCAAAACACCCCGCCTGGTGGAAGATGTTCCCTTTTCCCTTTCATACAACTGACGTTACGTCATCCATATCCTTCTCATAGCGCGTTCCTACATACATTATACAGATTCGACCACCTAATCGTGTTGTGTAGTAATCCCGCGACCAGCGCTCCGTCTAGCACATTAGGCGAGACCTGAAAACCAGCGTGTCGCTGAGGTCTCGACTATTTCATTAGACACGTAGGGCAATACATATTATAGGTAAGTATATTTTGTTCATAGGTTAAGAATTAGAATACAATAATACTGTGTTGTACCTTATTACTTTGATGTGTGTCGATGAATAAATACTCTTTTATTTATAAAATATAAACTAAATCCCAGCAGTAACATGCAGTTACTATTTTCTTTCACATCATAAGATACTCAAGTTTCTAGAAACCTAGATCCTGACTTTTAAAATGTTAAAGGATCTAAGCTATCTTAGCCCCATTTCATCTCTTTCCCGTCTTGTAACTAAAGCAAGCTATTACGCCTTTAGAACACTGCATCAATTTTGAAGCGGAATCGGACTACTAGAAAACAGAAAAACAGATTCCGGTTCAAAATTTCCACAGTTATAACACATAAGTAAACGTCGAACTTAATAAAAAGATATTGAAAACTATAATAAAAAATATTTTATGAATTACATAAACAGAACAAGTACAAAAGAAAAAATTCGAAAGCATTAAAGTAAAGTAAAATACAAATACGGCCTTATCGCTAAGAGCGATCTCTTCCTGGCAACCTTCGGGCAGAGGAAATGATATCGAGAAAGAGATAGTAGGTGTGCAAGGTAAAAAATAAAAGTAGAACAGAGTAAAGTTGTATACCTATTTAATTTAAGGAACGAGAAAGGAAATTATTATTCTGAAAACCTCTTCAGAACTTGTATAGGCAATTAATATCAAATAACATACCCGCCATAGGTACGGTGCTAACATAGGCAGTGAAAAACACTGCGACAAGCAGATAAACTAGTGCGAACCTCATGATGTCGCTTGACGATCGCTTTAACGGCTGAGCTAAACGTTTATTGAAAATAATTTCATATACTCCATATACAATATTTATACCAAATAGTATATAATTACAATTTATATGGTAATTATATACGATTTCATGGTAATTAGTCGTATAATTTAACAATGGAACTATGAAAGGTCTGTTATCAGACAGGTATTATAAAAGTCAGATTTCCCTGCAATTGGAAAATGGCTTAGTTACCTTTTAAAAATTGCGCGAAAACCACTAGTTTACCGACTTAGAATTTAACATATTTTTACTTCTTTTATATACGCTGACCTGAAAAACAAAAACCATGTTACGAGAGGCCTCTAGTAATTTTTTAAATTAAAATCTCAGTTTAGAGGCTTTGGTACACGACAAGGTGATCATGTCAGCCTCGTTAGGGTCACTAAGAACAGGGAAGGGAAGCTCAAGTATTATTAGAGTCAGCCCTCACGAGAGACAACTTAGCAAACAACAGTAAGTGTTTCATATTATCAGATAAGGGCTGACTCAAAATAATATTGAGCCTCCCATTTTAGAGCCTATTGAGGCCAAATTTTTTCCTCTCAATTTCCCCCAGGTCACACTCCATTAGGAGGTGAGTGAGGTGTTCTATTGTGTTGCAGTTGGTACAAGACGGTGATGCAGCTCTTCCCACCAAATGCAAAAACTTATTTAACGGAATGTGACCCGAGCGTAACCTAATAGCCAAGACAAGTAGCTCCCTACCAAGACTGACACAGTCAAACCATGGAGCCCAGGCTGGCATGTAATTAAGTGTATTGTACCAAAGCCCCATCCCTTAAGCGTCGTAATTTTATAATCTATGTAGATCACAATGAAAAACAAAATAGCTTCATATAATTCTGCCATATACCTAACCAGGGTTTTTATACTTCTGGTCAAGCTTTAAATTACAATTTCATATTCTCAGTTTTGGTCCCTAAACGTCACTTAAATTTTCGCTATTTTTGTCACTGGCAATTTTTTTACTGTGTTTTTTATGTCTTATTTTGTTGAGATTTTGTGTCGAAAGCGATGGCAGAGGAGATTATATAATATACTGACGAATTGTTATGAAAATATTGCCAATTCCTCGTCTGTGTGGAGTGGAAGAACGCCGCCACCGCCGTCTACGATCACTCGACTGGAGATCGATTCCACTAAATAAATGGGTGATTTTCCCAGGCGTAGTTTTTACGCGGCGTGGCTGAAAATGATAGTGTAACACACAGATAGCGTTGCAATTTCTTTTTTTTTAATGAAATAGACGTAGGTCCTTAAATAAGGCCACAAAACATTTTATGGAAAGCATATTAGAAGTATATAAAAAAAATAGTTTTACATCGCATTTCTAAGTTTGGTGGTGCGTCCGGGATCCGTTTTACAGGATATTTCCAATGCTAAAAAGAAACTTGAGTAATATATTTGAAATATTCCGTTTCACTTGTGTTGTGCGTTCATTGTTCTAACCAATAGTAATTTTATTTTCATATTTCGTGCCATAATAAATCTAGGAGCACATTGAAAAGGTCTGTCCGCGCGAAATTTTAAATTTTGGTGGGAATTATAAAACATCTACTGCCTACGTCTCGAACGAATACAATTGGACAACGCTCCCCATCCCCCACTGCTTTAGTTTGGGTACTCACGCGCAACAGTGACGGATGGGTGCTATCGTTCCACAGTCTCCCGCCAAAAATTTAAGTACATCATTTCTTGCCATTCGGACAAATAAAATGCAATTTTGGTGTACGTGTTTAAAAATGTTTTGACAAAGATTTTATTGTGGTTTATATTATACAACTTAAAGTTTTGGTATGCTTTTAAAATTATACAAATGTGATTATTTAAACCGTAACCGTTTTTCTGAAAATTATAATTTTTGACATGATTCTAATTTTGGTGATGCAATTTTGGTGGTTTTGGTGGATTTCTAGTAACCACCAAAATTGCCTAAGAACACCAAGATTAGGGATCTTCAATTCAATTTTAGTTTATACATTGCAGCAGGAAGCACAACGAAAAGTGCAATCGTAGTTTAGTTCTTTTATATTTCTATATATTTTAGTTTATAGGATACCTTTATATGATATGGATTTATCATAACAATTACTATGTAACATGTTCTGTAACATCTTTGCGTCACGATGCGTCTTCGGCGTGGGCACATTTAATACCAATTTTCCGTGAAATTCAAGAAGTCGCTCCTGAAGTTTGCACTCTTCATCGTATTACCGATTCTCCGTCAGCACAATACAAAAAAAATCTTCTACACAATATCATAGTTCAAAATGTATCTAGCTAAATTATCTTGTGTTATTTGGCACTACGGCGAATGTGGCCATGGAAAAGGCGCGCCTGATGGCGGTGATGGGGTTCTCAAAAGATCAGCAGATCGGCTAGTTGCTTTCGAAAACGATATAACAGACATGGACAGTTTTGTTCAAAGATTGAGAACTGCTGTCAAAGGGGTTAAAATTAAAACTGTTCAAGAACATGAAGTCATTGAGAAAGACTGGCTTTTTCCGGATAATCTTAAAGCCTTCCCTGGATCAATGAAAGTCCATCAAATCGTTTGGTGGAAAACTTCTATCAATGGCTTGGCAATGCGTTCTTTGTCTTGCGTTGAGGATAGTTGTCTGCATGTTCCAATTAGATGCCCTCACGGAAAACATTTAGGTTTTTATGAATTGACAACTGAAACAACGGTTCACGAAAACGTCGAAAAATGCGCAACGTCGTGCCCCTTATAAGTGAAGGACAGTTATCGGCAACAAAGAATAATAGTTTCGGCAACCAGCAAAGTAAGGTTACTCGATTCAATGCATCTGAACCTTTTTATATGAAAACTAAAAACATGCCTCAACTTGAAGCAATCAAATCAGCCGAAACTTCATATGACTTGGACAATATAGACTATGAAAATCTGATTCCAAGTGCTTCATTTTTTGAAAGTGTTAGTCTTCCAAGTGAACTGCTATCGAAATTTGAAGAAACAAGAGAGGATGAAGATATTGAAAAAAAAATATACCGGATATTAAAAATAATAATGATGATGATGAAAATTTGATGTTTTCTAATTTATTACTTAGTTTTTCCGTTTTTTCATTTGTTTATTTTATATTATGTTCAAAAATATTATGTTATATTAATGGATGTTAAAATGCAAGAGTTATCAGATCTTGACTACGCCTTTTACAAGAATGTTTACCAAATAGTTAATTATTATCAAAACTATGATTAAGTTGATTGATGTAAATTTTAAGACTAGACTAAGACAGACAGAGCGATACTAATATTAAGACTGCTCTTAAAAACAAGGCGCGTTCCTATAATTTGTGATAGTCAACTGTACTAAAACGACTTATAAACATTAAGACTGACTGTTAGTGGCAATTATTCGCAAAATGACTATGGCTGGTATAGTAGTTATCTAAGCAAAGAAATTTGAGATAATTGTGTTCAGAAGTACCAAATAGTGCATAAAATAATAATTAAGTATCAAGGCTGTGTGAACATTTCAGAAACTTGTACACTCATAATTTTTATAATTTTATCAAGACTGTATAGATGTTTAAGAGATTTGTGTGGTTAAATGATTATAATTATCAAGACTGTGTAGATGTTTTAGCAAATATGATACCAGTATTTTTTTTTAAATTTGAATAAATTTATCAAGATTGTGTAGAAATTAAGAAAATTGTATCTTTGCAGATTACTGTTGTCAAGACAGTAATTAAGTTGATTTATTAACCATTAAAACAATATTTCCTCTATTTGACTAAGTTTGTTTTGTTAATTTCTCATTTTGTTGGAGCTGAACAATTTTGGTGTCAGGGTTTCTAATTTTGGTGCTTACCAATTTTGGTGTCTAAAATATCTCAGAAACTATTGAGGTTCATTGAGCTTCTCTTGCATTCTAGGAAATAGAATGCATTTTTTTAACACATCAATACATAAGTTTGCCTAAAAATGTACAAATAAAATTATCCACCAAAATTAGACAAAAAATCATAGTGTTGAAATTCACTCAAATAATAAATAAAAAGTTATTGATGCAGACAGTATCTTTTACATTTTCTCAGATTTCCCTGGCTCCCACACTAGGATACCCTGTGTTGTGGGGGGCAGTCTCTTCCGATAAATAAATTATAAAAAAACATAAGGCAATGCTAAATTAAACAGCTAAGTACCTATGCGTGTATGTGGTGTGTGTGAGGAGTGTGCGCGTGAGATGGCGTGTGTGTGATGTGTTGTGTGTGTATGTGGTGTGTGTGTGTGAGGGGGTGTATGTGGGTAGGTGTAAGGTTCAGTGTCCATAGGACTCAACTAATTGGTAACAATATTTTTTCAGTATTAAAATAATCAAGTGTCAATAGCCAATTTTTAACCTTTTCTTTGCAGGAATACCGTTTAGGATAGAAAGGAGTTTTTCGGCTCTTCTGTATAAGATATACAACGTAACTAAATAGAATCTAAACTGCATCGTTATGACGTGTTTCATATGTATCTACTAACGATCTAATTTCAGTTAATCCGATCGAGTCAAATATCGATCGAACTGCAACGTATTGCCTATATATACTCTACCTACAGTATACCACATACCAATTTAATGTTCAATGTTAAATCTACATTAATTATTTCTTGCTTGCATTTGCGGCTATCAAAGCAATTTGGCACTGAATTTGTCCCATTAAACCAACTGAAATCTTGTGTGGCTGGATTGCATTTTAGTTCAGATCTTTATATAACATTGTCGACTGCGTAAAATAAGTTTTAAGCTTTTGCCACCGCTGGTGTGCCAGCTGTGTTGGAGCCCATTGGCCTGGCTCGCGATGACGGTAAAAGGCCCGACGGTATGACACTCGTGCCCTGGAAGCTAGGACTAGTCTAGTCTCTAGTGTAGGACGCTACCTGCGTCGACACCCTTGCCCCGTCCCACCTTCCAGCCACGGAAGACATGGGTCATGAAAATATTTCCGTGAAAAATTAAAAAAGTTCATGAATTTTTCCTAAAGTATACACTACACATAATCTGTAAACGCATTGTCACCGGAACCGCGTATGTATTCAACTCTTGGATTATGTAGTAATAAGTCAAAATATTTTTCCGAAATTTTTATAAGTTATATTTTACATAGCCATAGACGGGCGAATTTCATTAATCCGAAGCCCTTCTTTTTTATCCGCTTCTCCTCTTCTTAAGTGGTTCGGGTATTTAACAACCTAAGGCTTTATTAGAGTCGGTTAATCACCTTTTTGTAGTTAAAATACGCGATGAACGATCGAAAAACGACCCATTTCGTCTTTATTTGTCAAAAACAATTTACTACACAATTATTTAATTTTTTAAAGTCTGTATTAGCATTTTCAAAACTAATAGTGTCGTGATGCCCACTAGTGTAATAGCAATTATAAAAACTTTACGCATGTTAAAAATATAGTTAATGTGTATTCTTTTGGTTACCCGCAGCTCAGAAAAATTACAGCTCTTCAGTTAGATCATATTATACACTAGTAATTTAATTTATAAGCCTTATTAACACAGTGAGGTGAGATGTCTATGGGCGACGGTGACCACTTACCATCAGGTGGCCCGTTTGCTCGTCTGTTCTCCTTATTTAATAAAAAAATAAAATAAAAACGTCTACCGTACACACTGTTAATTACAATAAGTTTATCCTGTATTTCCCTGAGCAAAGTGGATTGTATCCTTTTTTAGTGAAATAAATGTGTTAAACCGTACAATCAGCCTACATTATCCAATTAACTAGTGCCATCAGAGTACTATGATACCCTTGTAGTTGACCGCTTCGGTGACCGACCTACGGTGGACGACCTACGGTCACCGACCTCCGGCTCCGTTGTTTACACTTGGTCGTTGGTTATTTACACCGCCTATATGGTATTCACATATAGGCGGTGGCCGCATGATATGATCGCCCAGACGGACGGTCGACGACCAGGTGTAACCTCACCTTTAGTGCTAGTGTCAAAAATGGCCTAAGATTATTTCCTCATATGGTGCGGCTGCTTGAGCTTCGGTGGCGTCGTGGCTAGGACGTCGTACTCCCATTCGGGAGGTCCGAGTTCGAAACCAGGCAGTGCCATGTTCAAATGAATTATTCGTTTTTTTTTCGAAAGACTTTCGTACATTTACCGACTGCTCTGACGGTTAAGGAAAACATCGCGAGGAAACCTGCACACTGAGATAACCAGTGTGTGAAATGGGGAAGGCAATGGCAAACCACCCCATTAAATCTGCCTCGAAAGTCGTTCTATGTGATTAATTCCTTAGAATGATCACGACCCTCAGCAATGAGGAAAAACGACTTAGAAGAGAAGAGAGGTGCGGCTGCGTTATTACCGCTTTTAAAAGTCATCCATAAAAGTTTTTTATAAATATTTTTTTAAATAAAAACCATACGAACTTACAAAACAATTTATTTCTTTGGAAATGTAAAACGTTTTCAAAAATAAGAGATAAATACCGACCTAAATAAACAATCCTTTCCAGTCCATAGAGAGCTGTGAATAAACTCAGGTTCTACTATACGGGTGTAGCATTGAGATGGCTCAGTATGGGGAACTCTGAAACTATAAGAGATAGAGAAATATGTTCTAAGGAACCATGTCGTCGATTTTAGAGTTAAGAAAAACTGCATTCATAGATTTACAAAAAAACTCATACACGACTCGGGAATCGAACCCGGTCATTTTCAGAAAAAATAAACGTATTTTATTTTATTACGAAAATTGATAGCTTAGATTGTAACGAATTTATGTTGCTATGGAATTTTGTGGCAACAGCTAAAAACAAAGCTAAATTTAAAGTTGTTATCTATCTACAGCAAAAACAAAAACCAGCAGCAGCGCATCAAAAACCCTCTAATATTAATACAGTGAGGTGAGATGTCTATGGGCGACGGTGACCACTTAACATCAGGTGGCCCGTTTGCTCGTCTGCTCTCCTTATTTAATAAAAAAAAAATAAAAAAAAATCTACAGAATAGTCCACTTAAAGCTAATTATTATTAATAATAATAATAAATCTGTATTTCAGGCATAAAAAACCCATATAACAAAAGAATAATAATTACAATATACAATTTTTTAAACAAATACTAATAAAAACAAACGAAACCGAAAAATATATATTTGGCTACAATTTATTTATTTACGGTTCTCGTCCCGGTGGACAGCCAACCAATGTTTGAATATGGGACTGCGTAGGTCCTCGCACACAGCCTTCAGTATTCTGTTGTCAGATTGACGCAACCGCTTCCAAAAAGAAGCTATGCGAATCCTGACAACCGCAAAGAAATCGGGCACCCATGCGTCAGCGCATTAAGCACTTTCTTTTAATTGTAGACACAGGGTTTCATAGCAACGTTTATTCCTTACAACCCAAGTTTTTGTAATAAAATAACATAGGTACAATCAAATCTAATAATATCCAATAAAAATCAAATCGAATCATAAAATAAGAAGAAGAAAAGCAAAAAACTTACCCAATCTTAGCGAAATCACATAAAACTTACCCAATCTTAGCGAAATCACATAAAACTTACCCAATCTTAGCGAAATCACATAAAACTTAACCAATCTTAGCGAAATCACATAAAACTTGACACGCTCAGAAACATGGACGAAAAGAATTTTTTTTCGCTGTTGCCACTTGTGAAATCCAAAAACTACTTATTAATGTTAACAATAAACAAATGGTAGATTTTTAAAAACAAATTGTTATCGTTTTCTAAGTTGGCAATTCTTAATATTTGCTAAATGAACTCAAAGTGCCAAGTCTGAAGGGGTGTCAACAATAAAACTCTTTCCCTTATCTCCCAGATAAATTATTTGTTTAGGCACCAGCCGCCGGGTAGATTATTTTATATAAATTGTTTGTTGTATTTTACAAAACTTTTATGACATTATTTCCTTCATTAGAATATAAAACAAGTTATCCAAAAGTAGTGGTACTTATGAATATTCATCTAACTTATTAAAACAAATCCTATGAACTTACCTTTCAGATCACGTGTTTGCACGATCAATTATTCCACTGAATTAAAAAACAACACTCAACACTTTAATCAAGTTTCAACACAAGCTCGCTTCTTATTTTTTAATTAAAATCATCACTTTACACTTGTTTTCGAAACAATTTTATTATAAATATTTTAATTCATTTTATGTAGGTATTCATAAATATTTTTACGAGAGCTTTAGTTCTGAATTCGAAGCTTGGCCGAGCTAACAGGCCGCACGTCCTCAAAGCTCCAAAGCTGTAGTGCGACTGAAGGTAAAAGCAAATAAGTTTACGTACAGTGACCCAAACAGTTTTGTTTATTCGTTCGATAGTGCTTACACTTAGAATTCTGATTAGGATTCTAATTACAAATAGGATTCTCTTAGAATCCTCATGTAAAACTCGTCCTCAATCTTAGAACTTAAAGATTTTTTCTTTCTTTTCTTTCAGCGACAAGACCGCTTACAATGTATCAATCACCACATACTTATGCATTGTTTTATAATAAGTTTTGTAAAAATAGCCTTTTTTTTTCGGGGTGAAACGCTCATGCTTACCTCTTCGCCGCATGGAGGAGACGAAGAGGTTATGCCGGACTTTTACCGGCCAAAACCCCCCCGGTATTCCTGCGCACCGTCTGACGGCGAAGCCACGGGAACGCTTGCGAACAGGCCGAATGGCCTCGATGGTGAGGTGACCGGCGCTCGACTCCTCCAGTCTCTTCTTCCACTTCCGGAGGAGAGTCCTGCGAGAGTTAATTCTCCATCGCAGGATCTCCTCCGGAATAGGATGGTCTCCACTCGCCCGCATCTCTGCAGTGCGGTGGTAGATGTCCGCCAGCACTTCTGCGTCCAGGTCCCACGGCGGGGTCCCGGCCAGCGCGCACGCCGCCTCATAAGAGATGGTGCGGTAACCTCTCACGACCCTGACCGCCATGGCCCGTTGCGGTCTCCGCAGGTGGGCCTTGTTATGGGCGGACAGGGCGTCTACCCATATGGGCGCCCCGTAATTGTGAAAATAGCCTATTCTATTCTAGACTTACTTGTATTTACCTCGCCTAAATTCAGAGACTAAGTTAGTATCCTTGTGTGAAGACATGAGTGAATAAAATGTCTTTTACGATAATTATTTTAATTTTTTAAGAATTCTGAATTCAGGATAGAGTTATAAGCCCTTTATGATCTTTGATGAACCACGCAAGAAGACTAGAGGTAGAATAAGACAGATCTATGTGAGGTTGAGTGTACCTTATTATACAGGCTGAAATGAAAGTGATATAAAAACTTTAAGCTGTAGAGATAAGATTTTTTTTTTTTAAATCTCAATTTAGAGGCTTTGGTACACGACAAGGTGACCATGTTAGCCTCGTTAGGGTCACTAAGAAAAGGAAAGGGAAGCTCAAGTATTATTAAAGTCAGCCCTCACTTTAAGAGCTAATTTAGCAAATAACAGTAAGTGTTTCATATTATCAGATAAGGGCTGACTTAAAATAATATTGAGCCTCCCATTTTGTAGCCTATTGAGGCCAAATTTTAGAGATAAGTTATAACCTCGGAGAGCAAATTTTTATGACAGTTTTAATGGTGGTGTCGCTATAGATTAATTTTACATTTTAGTATTATTTTAGCTAAGTTCTGTTACTTGAATTCTGACAATTATAAAGTCCTGTATAAAATTGTATTTTTTTATAATATCTTTAAATGTACCAGTACGTAGGTAGGTATTGTGGCCGAAAAAATATCTGACTTATTTTTCAACCTGTATTTGCTGCTTGAGTGAAGCCTATTAATTTAAGCTCCTAAGTTGTTTTAATGCCTTTCAAATTGGGCTACTAAGAATAGAATTAAATGTCAAATAGTTAAAGAGCTTTCTATTTCTAGCTTACCTAGTATTTACCTTTTAATTTATTCCTATTTTTTCTGCCTAGTGTTTACATATTGGACAGTCATAATGTTAAACAACTAGCTTTCCTAACAAGGTTAGTATCAAAGATTGAACGTTATTATTATTATTAACTCTTTATTGTACACAATATAATACAAACTTATACCAAAAAAAATATGTGAAACACAAAGGGCGTGACTTATCTCTAAGAGAGATCTCTTCCAGCAAATCCCATAAAAAAACAATTTGATACATATCGAGGCAGGCGAAGTGTACACCTATATGCTAAATAAATATACCTACTTAATAATACAAAATAGAAAATACGTACATAAATATAATATAATACATAAATATACAAATAAATAAATAAATACTATACAGGGTGTAACATTAAGAACGGTCAGTATGGGAAAGTCTGAAACTATAAGACATACGAACATCTGTTCTTAGGAACCATGTCATCAATTTTAGTAACAAGAAAAACTGTATTCATACATTTTCTAAAAAACCTGTACTCAGCCTGGGAATCGAACCCGGTTGTTTTGAAAAAAAATATATCCAACACTATTTCTATTTAGATATCGATTGTGTAGGTGTTAAGGAATAAATGTTAGTATGAAACGTGATGTTTAAAATTAATAAAACGCATTGTTTCCATATCTTTTAATTTATTTTAGTAGGTGTTCGAAATGACTACCATTTTGTAAAATACAACATTCAACTCGTTTAGGTAACGATCTTACTATTGAATGTTGTATCTTCAGGTGGTGAATTTGCGTTAAAATTGTCTCTATGGCTGCTTCACATCACGTTTCATACTAACATTTATTCCTTAAGACCTACACAATCGATATCTAAATAGAAATAGTGTTGGATTTTTTTTCAAAACAACCGGGTTCGATTCCCAGGCTGAGTACAGGTTTTTTAGAAAGTGTATGAATACAGTTTTTCTTGTTACTAAAATTGATGACATGGTTCCTAAGAACAGATCTTCGTATGTCTTATAGTTTCAGACTTTCCCATACTGACCGTTCTTAATGTTACACCCTGTATACTAACATAAAAATATAATTATAATATAATACAGATAATACAGTGATGACAAAATAAAACTAAAGGAGAGAAGAATAATGTTCCTTGACAAGTTTCTTAAAGATAGGAAAGGATTGACTTTCACGAATGCCGGGAGGGAGAGCATTCCACAACCTGACCGCATGCACAGAGAAGGAGTAGTTAAAGAAGTCGGTTTTGTGGGGGGTGCGAGGAAACTGTAGAAGGGAACTAATGTGGGACCTAGAGAGCTTATCACCCGACCGCAAGAAATTAAAGCGTTCCCGCAAATAGGGGGGAGAGGTGGGATTCCTTAAAATTTTGAAAAGAGTACAAAGAATATGAGAATTTCTACGATGACGAATTGCCGAATTGGGGAGCCATTGGAGTTGAGACCTAAATTGGGAAATGTGATCAAACTTACGCTAGCCAAAGATAAAACGTATACAGAGATTTTGAAGTCTTTCAAGTTTATTTAAAAGCTCCTCTTTGGCATCAAGAAAACAGACGTCGGCATAGTCAATTATAGTAAAACGTTGTTTTTAAAGGATATTATCTAATAAAATAAACTATAAATTCAAAGTTAATGTAATTAATACACGGTTTAAAAAGTTATCTACGTACAAATTACAAAAGATTAGTCATTGATAGGTATTTAATTTAGGTAATATTTTTATCGATTAAAGAAGTTGATTTTTATTTTTTATTTTATTTTATTTATTTACTTAAATGTACAGCTTTTTTTTGACCTTATAAAAATAATAAAATATTACTATAACATTTCGAAATCTCTTCGAACAGCAACAATAAGCCATCGATAGACTTATTTGATCCTAGGACATTAGTTTTTAAAAGACGGGTTGAGGATGTCCTCAAGTGAGCTATCCACGCACCTACTTTATAGTCTTTACTTTATTATTTTTATTTTTCAAATAGGCATAAGTTTTTTAGTCATTACATTCAATAGTATTTTTTCCCAACTCAATTTTGTACAACAATCAATTTTCTACTTCCTAACCATGCTGTGTTCACACGTTAAGGGTTACGACCTAGCTCATAACTTTATATTGATTTTTCTGTAATTTATCTGGTTGTAATCTGTTGTGTTTACCTAATAAATAAATTTAAATTAAATTAAATTAAATATTACCCAATTATAAATTTTCATTATGTTACTTGACATTATATAATATATCTTAGGTAGAAAACAACAAAAAACAGATGTATGAGAGAAATGCATCGCATAATGTTTACGTGTGACACACACACGTAAACATTATGCGACGTGTGTGTGTGTGTGTGTGTGTGTGTGTGTGTGTGTGCGATGTACGAGTGGTTGAGAGTGTGTGTCTGGTGTGAGGCAGAGGTGTGGTGAGGTGAGAGAGAGTTAGTCAGAGTGGGTTCACATGGTCACAGTTATTGTTGTATTTTATAGGTTGGTACTAGGTAAAGGGAAGTTGGTAGGTAAGTGTTCAATATGATGATAATCAAATAAAAGTAGAATAATTTGTACAAATTTATTTTTTCAATAAATCGCAAGAAATAAATAATTCAAGGTTTTTTATAACAATCTAGTATCTAATAATAAAAAAATCATTATCTAGCAAACTCCTTACATTCTAATAAAACGCTAAGTTAAAGTCTAATACTTAATTTTTCGTAAACATACAAAAAGGCACAAAGTATAACAAAAATGGTGTCAGCTAAGAAACCTGCAGATTTTATTTTTCTACAGCTTTTCCCAACTCAAATCTGATCTTACTACTATCTTAGCTGACACCACTTTAGTATCGGTATGTAGAAAAAAATAATTAAGTCAGATTCATCACTGGATTAAATATTCAGCATATTGAGATTTTTTTTTAATTTTCCAATTTTTTAATTTTTCATTGTACAAACAAAACTCAGCAAAAAATTATTCTACTAATTATAGGATTTTAAAAATGACATCTTCCCATGTACAACAGATTTATCTGAATATTTTTTTTTATGAGCAACTCTGTATTAATCCCTAAACGCCTTATTTTACGATAGATCGTTACGCCGACAGCCGACAGTATAAAATAATTATTTTACTTACAATCTCGCCTCAAGGTAATAACTAATTGAATTAAGTAAATGAAATTCAAAGAGCACTTAACTTAAATACAATGATAACAAAGTTCTAACTAACTTAGCTAAGTAATATCTTCATTATAATTGTATCAGCAATAAATAACAAAAGAGATTAAAAAGTACGAACATATTCGTACGAATTCTACAACTAGAAACATTATAAGGCACACTTTTATGGCACTTCTCTAATGTAATAACTATACTATCATAAATAAACAGCATAACAAACTAAACTTAAGTATTCAGTTAAGGATTAATCCCAAAAAATACGTTCTTAGGTACTATTTTACATAAGAAGAATAAAGCCAAGGATACATTAGGGGACAAATGTCCTGCGACACGTGTCGCCAGGGACGTCGGGTGAAGTAGCGCGACGTTGCCGGACTTCGCGCGACATGTCTGGCAACATCGCGCGACACTGGTCGCCAGTGATGTCGGGTGAAGTAGCGCGACGTTGCCGGACTTCGCGCGACATGTCTGGCAACATCGCGCGACACGGGTCGCCAGTGATGTAGGGTGAAGTCGTGAAGTGAAGTGAAGTGACATAAGTCGCGCGATGTCGCCAGATATATCAAGCGAAGTTTCGCGAAGTCGCACGACTTCGCCTGACGTCGCTACGGACATAAGTCGCGCGATGTCGCCAGATATGTCAGGCGAAATCGGCCGGCTTCGCCTGACATGTCGCCGATACATGTCGTAGGACATTTGTCCCCTAGTGTATCATTAGCTTCAAGGATCATCTAAACCCATTAGTTAGAAATATTTTCTCAGGTCCTTTTTTTGTGTGCCCTGTATAAGTAATTTTTTTTTTCTTTCTTTCTTTCTATATACGGGATTCTTACCACGGTGTCTATATAACTATAGTATTGAAAATAACCACAAGACCTTAAAAAGTTACATTTATTTTATTTTATTTATACTTTTTTTTTTGTGTACAGGTGAGCCTAACGCCTTGCGGCGTTCTCTGCCGGCGGACCTTTGGGCTTTGGGCATCTTCCATTATCCGTTAAGTGTGTTTGTCCTGGATCCGTGACCGAATCTATTGTTATGCAAATTACGACACACGATAGGTTAAAAAACTTATAAAATAATTTACTACAGTATAATCGAATTGCTCTTATTTTTTTATTATGATTTTTTCCCTTAGAATTTTATAATAACAGAAGGTATCTACAGTAAAGTTGATTAAACTAATTAAAGTATATCATCTATCAAATTTCTTCAGTCATATCTTAAAAAAACATAAGTACCTACAATAAGAATTGGGAACGTCCTCTGATTTTTGAAGTCGGTTAAAATCTCAACTTTATAATCTAACGTGATTTATTTCAGAATCACGTTGTGGCCGATTGTACAGGGTGGACCAAAAGTCCGTTAACATTTAAAATGGTTATAAAAAATACAAATGCTACTTTAGTGAAAAACTGTTTATTTAATAATAAAGTAGACAAATTAGGATTTCACTTTTTAAAAATAACATCATTCAAATGTGACCCTTGTTCATCCTGGCACACCTGTAACCGGGAACGGAAATTTTGCATGACCGCCCGACAAGTGGTTGGTGAAATGTTCTGCATTTCCTCGCGTATATTTTCTTTTAATTCCTCAATAGACACTGGGTTGCTGATGTAAACTTTACTTTTGAGATATCCCCAAAGGTAAAAGTCCATTGGAGTTAAATCCGGGCTGCGGGGTGGCCAGTGAATGTCACCTCTTTTGGATATGACTTTTTGGCCAAAAATTTCACGAAGTGCTGCTATAGAGTCATTGGAGGTGTGACATGTTGCCCCATCTTGTTGGAACCAAGAGCTTCGATTAAAGCCTGAGAAGTCCTGTAATGCTGGAGCAAAAAAATTCTGTAGCATCACAATGTATCGCTCTGTATTAACGGTGACGGCGCGGTTTCTCTGATCTTCATAAAAATATGGACCAATGATTCCGCTGGCTGACAATGCGGCCCATACAGTAACCTTGGGCGAGTGTAAAGGTTTTTGGTGCTTCAAGTCCGGGTTAGTGTCACTCCAGTATCTGCAATTTTGTCGATTGACATGTCCATTTAGGTGGAAGTGTGCCTCGTCTGAGAAAAAGATGTTATTGAAGCTCGTAAACCTCTCAAGCACTTCGTTAGCAAACTGCAGTCTCTGAGCAGGGTCATTTGGCTTTAAAGCCTGTACAATTTGAATTTTGTAAGGATGTAAATGTAAATCTTTGTGTAGAATGCGATTTAGAGATGTTCTGGGCACATCTAAAGCACTAGACCGCTTTCGAGTAGAGAGACCAGGTTGTTCTCGAACAGACGCTCGTACACGCTCTATGTTTACTGGATCGCGCGATGTCCTAGGTCGGCCGGATCGTGGTTGACTTAAAGTTGAACCTGTTGTTTCGAACTTCTGTACCCATTTTTTAATCGTTTGAATTGTTGGTGCTTGATTTCTGTTCCGTATATTGTAATGATTACAAAATTTCCGTTTAGCTTCGGTCGTAGAATCGTTGTTTCGATAGTACTCGCGTACGCAAAATGCGCGTTGCGCTCCGCTGAATGACGCCATGGTACTAAATCCCTATTAGTAGCTCTCGCTTGTAGTAACACCCCCCGCGCCAATACCCCGCCCGCGCCGACGCAGCGACCTATTCAAATGTTAACGGACTTTTGGTCCACCCTGTACTAATAACCATACATTTTGATCAACACGGACATTTTAACCTCCAAAAACCTTAATCCACCTTTCGACTCTTCCTTATCTCTAACAACTTCAACGTATAAAGGCCCCAGAACATAGCTGATGTCACGTAGAAGGTCTGCAGGAGGGTCCCAACACCAGGAGTTGCGACGGCCCTGGTGAGGAACGCCAGGGCCGAACAGCGGAGGACCTCGAGGACAGGGGCGTATTTGGAGTCGTCGAATAACATTCCAATGATTGTGAGCGATGCGATGATGTATAGAACGAAGATGAGGACGGATACTGGTGTCATGCCCTGTGGAGGAGAAAAAAACAATTTTTTATTTTTATTTACTACTAAACCCGCATTTGACCTCGATCTCGCCTGATGGTAAGCGACGATGAGGTCGACGATGGAGCATGCGGGTCCAGTAAATGCCTATTCACTCTGGCCTTGAAGATTCCAAGGTTGTAGGTTGCGGGAAATATAGACGCCGGCAGGCTGTTCCATTCCTTAGCCGTTTACTTTCATCAAAATTTCACAAATCATCGACATTGAATTAAAAGACTCGATATTCAATAAAAGATTAAAGTTATATCTTCTTAAAAAATGTTTCTATTCACTGCAGGAGTATTTGATGATAAAACCAATACTTAACTATAAAATCAATTATGTATAACTTATAATGACATTTAATTTAATTTATCCCGGTAGCATTTATTACTATTATAATTTATTATAATCTCTTATTTATCTATTGCGGTGCCCTACTCAGGGTTTCATGTATGATCACATAATATATATATTTTAAGACCAATTGTAAATGAAAAGCAATAAATGGTATGAGTATGAGAATGAGTATCTCCTCTCATTAGCCTATTAATCAAAGGTTGGCTGGAAGAGATCCCTATGGGATAAACCCGCCTTTGTACATATTTTAATGTTTTTTATTTTCTGTGTAATTATTTTTTGTGTACAAAAAAATGACTACAAACAAACAAACAAACCGTCCTTACTATTGGGACACAGGCTTCTTCTTACATAAGGGGGTAGGGACCATGATTCTCCGAGCGGGCCCAGTGCTGAATGATGGATTTTACACGCCTTTGGAAACTTTTCTCCTCAGACATGCAGGTTTCCTCACGATGTTTTCCTTCACCGTTAGAATCATGGCCTAGGGGTAAAGTAAATAAATAATAAAAGTCGATAAATGTACGTAAGGCTTCGGAAAAAAACCGAAAAACTCATTGGTAAATGACATTGCATGTTTTCGAACACGGATCTTCCGCAAGGGAGTCCGACGTACAAGCCACTACCACTGATGCTCAATGCAAAAATGCATTTGGGTTAGGTTTTTTAAAGATTTTCAGGTTTCGGCTCTAAGTATACTTATCTACTTATAAATATGTATCGTCATGCAAAAGTTACTGAGTTTCTGAGTTGTCACTTGAGCAAATCCGGAGCAAAGTGTAATATTCCTGGAGGTAACTTGAAGCGTGAGACGCATTCTTTTTTTATTTTTATGTATAACTAAACCCGCATTTGACCTCGATCTCGCCTGATGGTAAGCGACGATGTGGTCGACGATGGAGCACGCGGGTCCAGTAAATGCCTATTCACTCTGGCCTTGAAGATCCCAAGGTTGTAGGTTTCAGGAAATACAGACGCCGGCAGGCTGTTCCATTCCTTAGCCGTTCGCATAATGAATGTTGAAGCAAATCGCTTCGCTTCAATTCACGTCTTTCAAAAGTACTTGAATGAAATATAATATTTATATTGGTAATATTTTCTATAAAAGCTAAAATACATCTGTAATAGCGTAATAGTTTGTAGGTAAGTTGTGGGCAATAGGTACTTAAGCCAACGTTTTTTGCACAAACAAACTGCTTAGTTCAAAGAAAAAAAGAAAGTAAAACACTTTAATACCACAAAAAATAAAAAATACATATTTAGTTCACTCGATAATACTACTCGCAATAGATCTAATACTATCTCGAATAAAATTTCTTAATCTTATCCCTAATAGAAAGAGCGAAACCCGACTCGAACTTGGCCTGTTTATATTTCATTGGTCTCTTACATTTGATCTCAACTCGGGGTTTAAACGTGACGTAAGTTACGAAAACCAACCGTTATATTACGCAGTGTTACATGGAGGGTATGCCGAAGTATTTGGCATGAACATACGTTTTCTTCATCTACAAAGTTCAGTGTTCTAATTTAATGCCGTGTCGTCAGCAGCAGAATCGCAGCCCTCTAGCAATTCCGAGTTACTTACATATGCATGTAGTCCTGATTGTAGTACAGGAGTCCGTGACTCGATATTTTATAGATTAAGAATAAGAATAGGAATAGAATATTGACCAGTTTCTTTTTTTTTCAATTTCAAAATTAAAGTTTTTTTTTTTATGAGAATTAATTATATATTTTTTAGCATCAATAACTAAAAATCACCAATAAATAAAACAGCGTCGGTGGCCTGGCTAGGACGCCGGACTCCCATGCAGGAGCTCCGGGTTCGAAACCATGCCATGTACCAATGAGTTTTTCGGATTTTCTCGAAGATTTATGTACATTTACCGACTGCTCTACCGGTGAAGGAAAACATCGTGAGGAAACCTGCATGTCTGAGTAAATAAAAAAATTCCAAAGGCGTGTGGCGGCTTCCCGCCACAATGACGGCGCATGCGCGCTGTGCAGTCTGCGCGCGCTGCTGACGTCTCAAAACAATCGTCTCAGCTTTTCTCATACTCGCGCTTTCACTCCTCTTCCTTTCATCATCGCAATATCTATATAATATATTTCATCATCGCATCAACATGCTGACTTTCATTCCATGGGGCACACGGCCCCATAGGCGTGTGAAATCTACCAATCAGCACTGGGCCCGCTTGGTGGATCATGGCCAATATTCCCTTGGGGACTTAATAGGCTAATGATGAATAACTAAAAATAACAGAAATTACTACATAAATCCCTCAAGTTAAAGACTTTTAACACAGACAATGTACTTTAATGTGGATATAATATTATCTTACTGTATTTTTTCAACAATTTCAGAATATTAGACTTCTCTATGTTGAGTATTTTTTTAGGTTGATATAAAAATACATCTTTACGCTGTCCCGTAAGATAGGAGAGAAAATAATCAAATATTATAGCAATATAGGCCACGGGCTTACAAACTACCTATATCTCTCGAAAAGCTCCCCCTTACGGCGGACTTCGAAAGTCGTAGTGGATTCAAATTTATTCTAAAGTCAATAAAACAGCCTGAACTTGGTACGATCTCCGATTGAATTTACATGTACGGACTTCTACTTTTTATAACATCAAAATTACATTGTTTCTACAAAATGTGTTTATAATTGGCAAATTTTCAAGTAATATTTTATTCTTTTTATAAGTTCTGAAAAAAGCTGTAAATTTAAGTAAATAAATAAAATAAAATGTTTCCCCTGTTAATTTGAATTTTATAAGAAAATTTTGAAAGTGGTTGGCAACGATTTGAGATGAGATGAGATGAGATGAAGACTGAGCTCAAAGGCGCGCCTTTGTCCAATAGTGGACTAGAGTGGGCTGCTGATGGTGATGGTAAAAACAGTAATTTTGTAAGTCTAAGCTAGCATACATAATAGTTTTTCGGTCCTTTCTACAGTTTCAAAAAGCTCTAGAGGCAAATGAAGTCTATATTTCAAGGGTCGACTTATAAAGACAAAATGACAGCTATCTATCTACCTCGGCCCTTGTCAAGTCAAGGGATTGGAAGGTAACCTTATACGACGCAATTTTCAAATTTCCGACAAATATTCCGACACCTGAAATATAGCCCAAGGAAACTAATTACTGCAACATAAACATCTTTTAGTGCGAAAACGATATAATCGGTTGTCGTAAGTCGAATCTCACACATTTAGTATTAGACACCATGCATATCGGTGTCGTTATCGTGTAATGTGAAAACGGCCATTATCTCTGGTACTTTTTTGACGTAAATACGTCTAGATATTATCTCCAATTATAGGTAGTAAGTGCGTCAGATGTCGTATCTTAAGAACTTGTATAATTATCTAAACTTCTTTAATCGTATCAGTATTTCGTTTTGCATTACGATAAGCATTGAATACCTCTAAAACAACTAAAGCTGCTAGTCTGAATGTGATGTTTTGGTTAAAATTGTATTTTTTTTATTTATTCGTATGGCAGTTGGAATTATACACAATAACAGTAGGTATTGCGATATGTCATAACCAAATAGTTTCTACAGGTAGTCACTCTTGGCTCTACTGATGACTTCAATGTTCAATTGACGAATTCTGACTGATGGTCCGATGTCTTTCGTCGTGGGGCTCTTATAAGAGCCTTTTTGGGATTGTATTGACATGTTACTGTGTATAGAGGCTACGAGGTCTCTTTGCTTTGGACAAGTGCAGCCGCCAAGAAGTTGGTCGCTCATTTAGCACCACCCGGGGAGACACGTGCAGGAATACAAAGGGTAATGTTCCTGTGGACGTGAGCAACCGATCATCCCCCCAAACAGGCAGACGGGCCACCTGATGGTAAGTAGTCGCAGTCGCCTAGAGACACGTGCAATACCAGGGGTACACGGCTGGCAACACACGTTGCAATAGGGGTATTGCACGTGTGTTGCCGGCCGTGGAGGGAGAGGACTTTTTAATGTTTTTTTAAGCATCCCATGTCGTAGCGCTGCGGGAAAACGTCGGGTGGAAGAGAGTTCCACATTTTACAGGTGCGTGGCAGAAACGCTCGTGTAAAACGGGTCATGGTAGATACCCAAGGCTTCAGAAAGTGCGGGTGAAAATTGAGCTGCCGACGAGTGGTGCGATTCAAGATTTATTTAGATTATATTTGAGATTATGAAGAAATCATTTATACTTACACATCAAAATCAACAATGAGATAGTTTATTTTCAAACTTACCATGTACTTCGCAGAGAGCTCAAAGAATCCATACAGGACCACAGCGTAATGTAACACCAAGTAGAGGTTGCACCAAGCCGGCAGGTGTACGTCGTATTTCTCTCTCATTTCAATCTGTGAACAAAATCCAAATCAGTGTTTATTTTTTTTACAAAGGCCGTAAAAAATTTGTAAGTCGTTAGTAGATTTGTTCAAAGAAACAAACCCCTTTTGATACCAAATAACTGAACGAAATATCAGGTTTCACTTCAAACGGCTAGAAAAAGGATAAAAAATGGCGTTTTGTTCCTATAAGTAATGGCTAAATACACAAATTACATTAAAATATATTTTGTGATATAACAATTACGAAGTAAGTATAATTTTAGTTTAGGTATAATTGGTTTCATGTAGAGTTGTGAGAGCGTCGGTGGCGTCGTGGCTAGGACGTCGGATTCCTATGCGGAAGGTTCGAAACCAGGCAATGCCATGTACCAATGAGTTTTTCGGTTTTTTCGAAAGACTTACGTACATTTACCGACTGTAACATCGTGAGGAAGCCTGTACACTGAGATAACCAGTGTGTGAAATTAGGAAGGCAATGGGAAACCACCCCTTTAAATTAGCCACGAGAGTCGTTCTATGTACCCTCAGCAATGAGGGACACGACCTAGAAGAAGAAGAGAGAGAGTTGTGAAACGTGACTCAAACTAAGTGAACTTCAGTACGCGATTCTGTTTTTCATACATCGAAGTGAACTCTTTTCGTATTGTAACATAAAAGCGATTAGATAGAACTCTCTGATCGAATTTACTCGTCGAACAACTGTGATTTAGTTTAGTTTGGTCCCGATTAATTGAGAAGTCGTGTTCGGTAAGTGTTTCTAAATTGTTTCAAACAACTCCAAACTTCGCTCAGCGCAACCAGCGTTCCACAATCCTGCACGGAAAAGAAAATCTCGTAATAGTAACGAAAAATCAGGACAATTGTTCATCTTAATAGGTAGTATCGATTACAATATTTTATAGCACCCTTTACAAAAAAATCTTGTAATAGTATCGAGAAATACTGTAATGGATATGTCGCAGGGAAATAGCCGAATCTTCTAGGGATTTAGGGGTCAGTAGTAACGGATTGTGGATTAAAACTGTATAACATGTAATAATGATTTATGAGATTGGTTGGAGGAAGGGGGGCTTTAAATGTTGCGTGTACGTAAGTACCGTCCTTTACCTACTCGGTAGTATGGAGGAAAGAACCTCGGGGAACTCGCCCTCCTTGCATACCCTCACCTCCTGCCAAAGGTGCTCCAGACCCTCAGAGCAACAGTTCTCCCCAGTCTTGGCCAAATCCCTAGGGGATTCGGACAATGAATTCAGCTATTTCCCTGCGACATCCCTAGGCGATTCGGGTATTTCCCTGCGACATATCTATAACAATATTTCTCGATACTATTACGAGATATTTTGTAATAGATGCTATAAAATATTGTAATGGATACTACCTATTAAGATGAACATTTGTCCTGATTTATCGTTAAGGCAATGGTCTCCGCTCGCTGTACAAGATTTTTTTGTAATGGATGCTATAAAATATTGTAATGGATATAAAACATTGTCCTAATTTCTCGTTACTATTACGAGATTTTTCGTTCCGTGTGAGGTTTCAAATATTATATTCAGAGTTGCTTCCCCGAAGCCGAACCGGAAAGTTTCTTTTTCTTTAGAAAAGGTAAGTACGCGTAAATCTTTTGAAGTATTTATACAATAATTAAAATGTAAACATCCATTTTGTAAAGGTCAATCGGTTTTAGAGTAAGACATTTTAGGTGATTTAAAAAAAATCTACTATTATGTACATACATACATACCTTCACGCTATGTCCCTTGCGGTGTACTATTATTTCTATGTGTGAAGCGAAATTTAAAAATCCGAAAGACTAGACTCCTCCAACGCTAACTCTGCAATTCTCTTTCTTTCTTTCTCTTTGCTATGTCTCTATCTCTATCTCTCGCTATCTTACACAAGATCTATGGTTCAGCAGACTTGTCTTTGGAGGACTCTAGTAGAAACATTGCAAAGATTAAGCAAGACGTACTCACGTAAAAGCCTTGCGGTTGTAACCCGACAACATAGCCATGACATTTTTATTTTGAAAATTCGAAGGCACATCCTTGTCAAAATCGATCAAGTTGTTTTTACTCTCTCTACCATTTCAATAAACATGTTCCATACAACATTTCAAGATCTTAGAAGATACTTAAAAGCTCCGAAGGTAGTTGGAGTGCAGCGTAGTCACACTCACAAAGGTATCGTAACGATTATCTCTTTTGAACCTGGCCCAGTGGGACATAATAGGTATAAAAAATAAGATAAAATTTATACAATTTTTCCCCAGGGATCAACTAGTTGGTTTATTGGTCTGCAGGTCAGTAATGGAAAAATGTTACCACAAAACAGTACTATCGTATTTGGCTCGTCTGTATGAGTCCTTTGATTAATGACCTGATGATGGATCCAAGAGTGTCAGTACCCATTGGAACTCCTCGACCGTAAACTGCAGTACTATCGTGTTTGGACTCGTTTGACTCGTCTTTATGAGTCCTTTGATTAATGATCTGATAATGGATCCAAAAGTGTCAGTACCCATAGGAACTCATCGACCGTAAACTGCAGTACTATCATGTTTGGACTCGTTTGACTCGTCTGTATGAGTCCTTTGGTGGGTAGATATCAATGACCTGATGATGGAACCAAGAGTATCAGTACCCATAGGAACTCCTCAACCGTGAATTGCAGTACGATCGTGTTTGGGCTCGTTTGACTTGACTTTGTGAGATGTTTTGAAACTTTTGCCCAAAAACGTTAATCTATGGTTAGGCAACATCTACTAATGCAAATTACTGCAAATGTAAATTGGCGACAGACTTGTAAGCGATAACACGCGCACAATGCTAAGATTCAATCCTGTTTCCAATATTTGTAATATCAAATGTTTGAATTACATTCGAAGTAACTATTAAATTAAAAAAAGAGGGTGTGTGCTTATGACCACACGATAGAAGTTAAAACCAACAAAAAAACACGCAAAGCACGACTAAGTAAGATAATAATAAAAACGTAATTCTTGAAACGATGCACTCCTTGTTAGACAGTAAACGTGGCTGATGACAGCTGATGACGACTAGAGCCGAGTATACCCGATTCAGCGTCACCGACCCGAGCGCGCTTGATGTCGAATGGAGTCGAGTATACTCGATTCAGCGTCACCGACCCGAGCGCGCTTGATGTCGAATGGAGCCGAGTATACTCGATTCAGCGTCACCGACCCGAGCGCGCTTGATGTCGAATGGAGCCGAGTATACTCGATTCAGCGTCACCGACCCGAGCGCGCTTGATGTCGAATGGAGCCGAGTATACTCGATTCAGCGTCACCGACCCGAGCGCGCTTGATGTCGAATGGAGCCAAGTATACTCGATTCACCGTCACCGACTCGAATGTGACGGTTCAGTTTGTTTGGTTCACTGTTTATAAATCAATTCTCTTCTGTTACTACTTAGCTTGGCCGTAGTCCGGTAAAAAATCGTACTGCCTCACAAAAATATTGCTCCATTACACAATAGACGCGTAACAAAGGCGAAAAAATCTAATTCGGGTACAATATAATTGGATTTTTGTTCCTGACAGATTTACTACGATTCCAACAATTTAGTATGGCATGGTATGGGTAGGATACAGAATATTTTGTGATAGAGGGTAGTCGTTTTAATTTTTATTGTGGTTAGTGGCCAACCTTGCTTTAGCGTCCATGACGAAGTGGCTTGGACATCGGACTCCCATACGGGAAGGTCCGGGTTCGAAACCATGCAGTGTGATGTCAGTATACAATGAGTTTTCAAGTTTTGTCGAAAGACTTAGTTGTTTTTACCGGCTGTTCAAACCATCGTGAGAAAACCTACACATTAAGATAACCAGTGTGTGAAATAGGGATGGCAATGGCAAACCACGGGAATACGACTTAGAAGAAGAAGAACGAGAGTAAATCAAGATCACCATCATCAATAAGAAATACGACCAAGAAGGAACTGACCAACCTATTGTCAGAGTTGTTCAGGCCGCCCAGGCTTCTGACATGGTGTAGCGACTATTGTATTTCAGCCGAGACCGACAGTTCTGACCTCGCCCAACATTGTAACTTGCATGATCACTCTGAGGTGATCAATCAATGGTGTCAATGGTGCTGACACCATACTCGCATTTAGACTACGAATCCCACGCTAAAAGTCGTTTTAATAAAAGTCGTCAAATAACTATTTTAGGTGCACTCACTTCGAATTTAACGACAGCATCAGCGAGATCTCTAGTACGGTATTGCCAGGCGTTATACTCCTAGATGGGGAATGGGAAAAATTTATCCAAACGGCGACCCTTTTTTTTAGTGTATAAGGAGAACAGACGAGGAAGCGGGTCACCGATGGTGAGTGGTCACCGTCGCCCATAGACATCTCACCGCGGTATAAAGTTATGAAAGGGTTTTCGGTGCGCTGCTAATCTTGCGGACTTAGGCTCACTTTACATTGCCGCGGAATGGAATGGAAGCGAATTTTCGCAACGTAATTGTACATAGCATAATGAACTTTATGTTAATTGTGTAACATACAAACTAAATACGAGCCAAAAATGAGGTCGCGCGTCTTCCGGGGAATCCTCGCGCATTCTTGAGAATTCCCCTAGCGGTAAAGCGTATTTAGTTTGTATGTTACACAATTGACATAAAGTTCATTATACTTAGTACAATTACGTTGCGAAAATTCGCTTCCATTCCATTCCGCGGCAATGTAAATTGAGCCTTGGACGGAATGCCTTATGTGCCGGTAATTACGCTGGGTCTCTTACCCTTTAAACAGAAACACAGAAATGAAAACATTTGTACTTTGCGGCAGAAATAGATAAGAGGGTGGTATCTCCCCAGGAGATCCTGCACATCTGCTGATCTACAACCTTCAAAATAACAACGACATTTTTATGGTGATTTAACTTTATGGTAATTTAAAAATAAGAAATAGACTTCCTCTAAAACTGTCTATAAAACTTGGTTCCGTATTTTTTCCGATTCATTTTATTTCCGATTTCTCGATTGAATATTTATCATTCTTCTCTCTCGGGAATCTTGAGGAATATGAAATGAAAATCAACTTCGAAGAAATTCATAAATATTGAATTACCTATTATAAGAAATATAAAGTATACCGCAGAGCAAGTATGGAAAAAAAAATCCCCCGTAGTGTCATCTGCACCATTGACCAGCACCATTGATGGTGCAAATGGTACTACTATGTACCGTTAGCACCACTGCGGCATCATTAATGGTGCATATCGCACTACTATGTGTCGTTTGCACCACTGCGGTACCATTAATGGTGCATATCGCACTACTGTGTATCGTTTGCACCACATTATAGTAGCAGTTGAACCACCCGGGAAAAAATATATAGTTTACGTGTTTTGATGCATATTATAAAAAATACTACAAAAGTAAAAACTTTCCGTTTAGATTTCGAGAAAAAAAATGATAAGTGATTCACTTGAAATCAGTTTTCATACAAAATTGTATGGAGAAAAAATAAAAGTGTCTTGTTTCAAACGAAAAAGAAATATGCTTTAGAAACCAAAATTATAAACTATATCTCCATAGAAACTAAAATGATAATGTCTATAGTTTCTGAATTATGAAGCTTAAAAACATTATTATACGTAAACGACTCATTCTTTACTCAGAATCCCGGCTAATGAATAAAATTTTGTACAATAATTTTTTATTGGGGTCCCATGCAAATAAGTAAGGGGCGATATAAATGTTAATTTTGCCATAGGATGTGTATTGTTGTCATGTAGATAATGAATACATTTTTGAAAAAAAGCTCTAGTAAAACCGAGGTCAAATCAGGCCTCATGTGGCCCGACTCGCGCTTGGCCGGTTTTTCTCTTTTTCTTTCTTTCTTTGATAAATGGTTATTTTTACTCGAACTGCGCGACAGCAAAGGGCAGGGTTATGTTTTTCGCGCGTATCTATGTACGAGTATGTTTGTTTATGGAGTATTTTTATTCCCTCGTAATGCCTAAACGGCTGGATGGATTTTAATGAATGAGGTATCATTATTTTCATATAAATCCCGAGAGTGACATACTGCGTGATATCGTTTGATACCATGAATCTTAGAGAGTCCACGACATGTTTGAGAACAGTGACCATTTGAAGCAGTCTTGTTTCCATCTTTTTAGTTCGCTTTTATACACAGTCGGGTTTTTGTATTTTATTAATTACCTTTTTTAAATTACAATCTAGCCTAAAAGGATTTTTTTTAATACTTGGAATTTACTGTACTAATTCGGTGGTGTTGTCTTTGTATAGTTTATTTCTGATCTTTGTTAAAGGATAAGTGATAAGTAATGTACCTAAATGAAATTAATTAAGAATTTGCCACTGACATTATTTCTTATTTGTTTATACTTGGTTCTTGTGCGAGTATTTTAAAAAAAACTCAGTTTAGAGGCTTTGGTACACGACAAGGTGACCATGTCAGCCTCGTTAGGGTCACTAAGAAAAGGGAAGGGAAGCTCAAGTATTATTAGAGTTAGCCCTCACTTTGAGAGCCAACTTAGCAAATAATAATAAGAATAAGTTTATTTGTGCGGTAAGATTACAAAGGATTCATAGTCCATACACCTGTAGGTACTTAGGCATAGGTTATAATTAAACTAAACAAAATTAGTGAGCAAAAGTTAGTTTACAAAAAGCGCTGACCATATTAGCAGTAAGTGTTTCATATTATCAGATAAGGGCTGACTTAAAATAATATTGAGCCTCCCATTTTGAAAACGCGAGTATCTACAGAAACGTAATGAAAATAATTAAGTGTATTTATACCACTTACGTCCATGGTACGTCTTTGGTGGTAACAATCTTGTTCCAGATGTTACGATCAGATTGTTACTATTAGACCAATTAGAAATGCTATTAGACCATTGTCTAATAGCATTTAGTGATTGTTGTTTTTGTATCGAATAAATAAAACATTAAAAAAAACTCACGTCCATTTTCAGGGCTTCATCGCCCAGCCGAGGTGTGCCGGGTTCCCAGCTGGGTCCCCAAAACACGGCCCGGAACTTGTTTGCCCAGGTCTCGAACCGGCGGAACTTCTCCACTACGTAGCCTGTGTAGAACATCTGGAACAAAGATTTCAGAACCTCAAGTAAATCGGTCACTTATTAGGGCCCACACACAAACCCGCGATGCTACGCGAATTCGCCATAGCATAGGATGACCATTCATTCGAGGATCGTAAACCGTGCTGGACGGTATCTGAGGATCTCTTTACTTGTGACATGGATCGTATTAATCTGTAATAATGGTGCTCTTTAATTATTATTAAAGAAGACATTATATGAAGAAGAATAAACAGAGAAGATTCTGGGTTCATCCACTTATTACCATTTTGAACCTTAATGGGAACTATTTTTCACGAAAATACTGTGGCGACGCACGACGCGCACCTCTACTTTTAGTACCTACTGACATCGGTGTAGAACGCGCTATCGAAATTTTCCTGGGACTTCGTATATATACGAGTTCAAAACATCCATAGTTGGACCAGGACATCTGGTCACCAGGCACAACACCCCGCCTGGTGGAAGATCTTCCCTTTTCCCTTTCATACAACTGACATCACGTTCCCATGTCTTCACATAGCGCGTACAATACGAAGCATTAAAAAGAGACGAAGAAAAATATAAAAGGAAGAAGAATCAGGCGTTCGTTAGTAGAACTAACGATATCTAAAAAATCTAAGTCGTCTGTCAGTTTACGTCCTGGCACTACACTGTCCCAGAATGAACTAAAGTAATAGTCACCAAGTGTGACGTCCCATTGCAGGAATACGCGACACGACGACGACGACGGCGCGATCGTAGATTTTGGCGACGCGACGACGTCGCATCGCGGGTTTGTGTGTCGTGTCGGCCCTTATTGGGCATTAAGTTAGGAGTATTCCGGAAATCCCCACTGGCGGGGATTTCGGGAATTTAAGTTACTCAAATTTTGTTGACAGTCGAGGCAAAGCCTTCATCCAAAATGGGTCGTAGTTTAAAAACATTTATGAATACCGAATGAAAGC
The DNA here is from genome assembly GCA_947369225.1 of Hofmannophila pseudospretella. Lineage (NCBI taxonomy): Eukaryota > Metazoa > Arthropoda > Insecta > Lepidoptera > Oecophoridae > Hofmannophila > Hofmannophila pseudospretella. The sequence continues at coordinate 13,171,145 of OX376318.1, read as the reverse complement.
CTAAAATCACTGAACAGCGAAACGTGTACAAACAGAATTTCTGATAAACCTGATGTTATTTTGCGTTTTAGGTTGTATAAACCTCGAAATATCAACCAAATTTTGATGTGCCATGAATATCGTCTCTCTATTATTTTGCTTTTAACACAAAGTCGACATAAGATAGAGTTCCAAAACCAATTATCATCTGTTACATTATTAGTACTGTAAATGAGCGTTTCCATTATGCAAGATCTTGCGCACAGGTTGCAGGTTAACATGCAATCTGCGTAGTAGAAATGTACACTTGTACTCAAAATGCAGGTTGAATGTTTAGTTGTTATTGTGACGTCAAATCTGCGTGCAGATTCTAACCTGGACTCACATTTTTAGTGGGTTCACTAGGCAATTTTTGATAAAATTCCGAAAAATTAAATAACTTTTTTATCATGAAGAATCGGATCACCATAAGTGGGGTTATATTGATTGCTAATGACCTCAGTCATGGTTCATTTGATCCTTACTTCCTGGGGCACCCTGTAGAGAAAAGAGACTATAACAGAGATAATAATAATAATATATTGATTGATTGATAAAGGAAAGCCGATTGCAAACCAAAACGACACATGCAATCAATATACATACATACGAGTAAACTCACTTGCAAATAGACCGGGTTGAAAGAAGGCTGGTTGAAGATCAGTCCATAGACGATTTCCACCTTATCGGTCTCGGGTCTGAAGGTGCCGAACAACCGGTCCCAGATGATTAGAACTCCTCCGTAGTTCACATCGAGGCAGTATTTGTTGCTGCCTGCAGAAAATAAAAGCAATTTACGTTTGAAAAATGCGTTGTTGGCTGGATAATGTGAAATTACAGATGGCGCCATTCACCCGAAATGACGACTCTGACATAGTAGAGGCCTAAATTCCATACAAAACACAGAACGCGCTATCGATATTTTAGGATTTCGCCTATACATATAAGAATTTCAAACATCCATTGGTGGACCAGTACTGCTGGTCACTAGATACACCATCCCGCCTGATAGAAGATTTAAAGACCTTCCTTTTTCCCGGCTATCGGAGGGAGTATAATGATATTAGGTACTTGTGTGGTAAAGAGTGAAGACACCACAATTGACGTATTGTCATCCTTACCAATATTCAACGTACGAATAGTTGAATGCTTTTGTAGTTCGATGAGTGGAATGGTCAAGTTTTCATCAATGAGATCATCCATGAGTAGTAGGGATTCGTGGATTCTGGCTCAGTGAATCCTGCCTCCAAGGCATTGCTCCGGCTAAAAAAAAAAAAAAAAAAAAAAAAAAAAAAAAACACCCCATCTAAATCGATTGCGCTGGGTCCCGAAGTCGTATCTCTCACCGTTTCAGAGATACGCGATCCTCCATAGTGCTCCTACATGATTACGTTAATCACATCATTAGCTTGTTGTTTGCTAATCACCTCTCCCAGTCGGAACTGCTATTGTCCTTAATCACCTGCATTCATTGCTAAGTCTGGGCTCCTTAATCACCTAATTACCGATCTACTGCACCGAGTGTAAACACATTGTCGTGGTTTTGATATTTCGTTGCGATCATGTTGTACTTATCTCTTTATATGTAGGTATTTCAGACTGTTTCTTACTGAAATCTACACCAAAATCAGCTTTCATTCAAACATAGGCTACTTTGTAATGGTCAAATAACATTTTGTAATGTGAATGGATTTTTCCCAACATGTTGTACTTATCTCTTTATATGTAGGTATTTCAGACTGTTTCTTACTGAAATCTACACCAAAATCAGCTTTCATTCAAACATAGGCTACTTTGTAATGGTCAAATAACATTTTGTAATGTGAATGGATTTTTCCCAAATATTCCAAATATTTTGTTAATTGCTTTTTAACGTGATCTTAATAGTGTCACGTAGCTATTGTAATAAAATTAATATTAGTCTAATGTAAGTATGGATGTTTCTAGTAAGACTGCTTTCTAATTGTTAATGTAATTTTAAAGTAGTTAAGATTGCTATGTAGCTATTGTAATAAAATTAATATTAGTCTAATGTAAGTATGGATGTTTCTAGTAAGACTGCTTTCTAATTGTTAATGTAATTTTTAAGTAGTTAAGATTGCTATAAAACGCGTACATTTCAACGTTTCCGTACCAATTACTGCTTCTAGCGAGTCTTGACAACACCTCCACGTTCAACCACATTGGAAGAAACATGGATGTAAGTATTGCTTGTATTATTAACTTTCTATTATTGTCTTGGTTTTGTTCTCTGTATTTCGACTTTAGTCCCCCTCATGTGTGTTTCATTCATGTTTATTGTATACTTCTTTGTTATAGCTTGCATGCTGTATGAAGAACAACGACATAAACGTAGACGTGGAAGAAAACACCTTCAAACATTACTACTTCCCGCCCTCCGATGATGACACCTCACTTTCTCCTCGGTATTCAACCAAAAGACCGAACAATGATTCATTGGATGAATTCTTTGAAGAACCGAAGAAGAAAAGAGTCAAATTAAATTCGTCCAGTGTTGGGCGATCAACGAAGGACGGTGGTATGTCATACATCTCAACGAATGTAGATGATGGGGCAACTGCGACACACCTTATTAAGATTGAAGTGTATGACATGAAAAAATTGGCTACCATCGATCCTGAGGAACATTGGAAACATGCCGACGTACGTCTCAAGTACTACGTGAACAAACAAAATAACCACCACCGACAAACTCGTGGTCTGATCTATAATATCACAAAGGAGATATCGAATTCCAGCGATTGTAAAAAATACACCTTTAAGCATAAATGATAACTTGTTATTATGTTTAGAATTGTTTTCTTGTAATAAACGAGAAACGATAATAAACGATAGCTTGTTTTGTGAGACTCTATGTGTAAACACGTGGTGATTAGGGTGTACAATCTTTTGCTAATAGTTTGTCTTTTGTGATAGAATAATTAATGAGACTCTTTAAGTGAATGCGTTATGAGTTGGGGGTGTATAAATGCAAGGTTTAGAAGTACGGTGTAAACAGTCGCTATTGAAAATTTCTAGAGTAACTTTCAAGTCAAAAATGTCGGACTCAGAGTGTGTTAGTGCATTTTTCGCGAATAGTGACTTAGAAGATAATATCGAATCTTCCTATTGCGTTAGAGAGATAATCGAACTATGTGATGCTGTGGAAAGCATTGAAAATTTCTGTGATGAATTTAACGAGTGTGTAGAAATGGACATTACGGAAGAACCAAATAAGGATTTATTCGATCCGCATTTCGATAAATTATTATGCGATGTGGTTGAAGACTTCGAGAAAATGTAAGTGTTGTGATATAATGTTATTACCATTTTGTAATCTCCATAGTTTAGAACCCTAAGCCCAGCCTTTCAAACCACTAGACTACTAACGCCACACTTGACAGGGATTTATAAATCTATAACTTATTTTATTTTATTTATTCTACAGTAATAAAATACAAATCGGAGGGGGTTTGAAACGTCCTGCTGAAACCGAACATCAAGGTGCTGTTGAGAAAAGGCGACGACTAAGCGAACCGTCTACATCCACCCTGCCTTCCACATCAGCCCAGCCTTCGACTGCAATCGAAAACTGCGAAATGGTGAAGTGCACAACTTGTGATATATTTGTTAAAAAGAGGTACTTATCTAATCATTATAGAAGTAATCAACATAAAAATAACGCCTTACGGGTGCATATTGAATTCCCAAATGTTACTTTAATTGAAACTGCGTTCGGGAAAAGAATACACACTTATAGAATAACTCCTCCTGCTGATTGTGATGGTTTTATTACTTTTGAATTGTTTTTTGATTCGATAAAGAATACACTAATAAGCTTAATTAATGAAAGCATTATCCAACTTAAAACGTTTAAAGTAAATTTTATTTTACATGCAAATTTTATACAGCAAACTAAAGACATATCTAACGTTTTCGACTTCCAAACGTCTAACTTCATTTTAAACGAGTCCGAGGATTTAAATAGTTTTCTAAGTTCTTTGAAAGAGACTATTTCCAACAGAATTTGCGAATTTGAGAAAAAAGATAGTGGGTGGAGTGTTAGGGATATAATCAGCATTGATATGAATGTAAATAAGTTTAACCCCCTCCGGGGTTCGTCTTACATAGACTTACCTCAGGACATAAAAGCGAAAAAAGCAGTGATTAATGTAAAAAATTTTGATAACCAGTGTCTAAAATGGAGTTTACTCTCGGCATTACATCCTGTGTTTAAAAATTTCAATAGAGTCAGTTCTTATGCTCAACATGATAGTAAACTCAAATTTGATGGTATTCCATTCCCTGTAAAGTTAACAGATATCCATAAAGTTGAACATTTAAATAACTTAAGTATCAATGTTTTTGGATTGGAATACAATGCTGCGACTAAAACTCATTCTGTGATCGGCCCATTGTATTTTACAAAATCGCGGAAAGAAACACACGTTAATTTATTGTATATAACGAACGGAAATAGTGGTCACTATTGTTATATAAAAAATTTATCTCGTTTGGTATTCCGTCAAGTTACAACACGAAATGATCCTATTTATATATGCGATGTATGTCTTTTATATTTTCATTCAAAGGAGGGTCTTTCTAATCATACTATTCATGACTGTGCTCATATTCGAACTGATCTCCCAAGTCCCGATACAAAAAGAAAAAACTGGTGGGGTGCAAATGTACCTAATGATAAATTAAGTTTTGAAAACTTTGATAAAAAAATGAGAGTTCCGTTTGTTATTTATGCGGATTTCGAGTCTTTTCTTAATCCTATCGAGTTTTGTTCTAATGATCCGAAAAAATCATCAACGACTAATGTTCAAAGACATGATGTGCACAGTTTTGGATATTATGTTAAATGTTCCTATGACGATAAACTTTCAAAATATGTAACATACACTGGTGAGGATTGTGCTCAAGTTTTCATGGAAAAACTGCATGAGGATCTCAAAATCATATGTCGAAATAACAGTTACCAAAAATGTCCACTCCCTCTTACTGAGGAAGATAAAAAGATCATACAAGAGTCCACTACATGTTACATATGTGAGAAAGATATAATTTCAGAATAATAAAATACAAATCGGAGGGGGTTTGAAACGTCCTGCTGAAACCGAACATCAAGGTGCTGTTGAGAAAAGGCGACGACTAAGCGAACCGTCTACATCCACCCTGCCTTCCACATCAGCCCAGCCTTCGACTGCAATCGAAAACTGCGAAATGGTGAAGTGCACAACTTGTGATATATTTGTTAAAAAGAGGTACTTATCTAATCATTATAGAAGTAATCAACATAAAAATAACGCCTTACGGGTGCATATTGAATTCCCAAATGTTACTTTAATTGAAACTGCGTTCGGGAAAAGAATACACACTTATAGAATAACTCCTCCTGCTGATTGTGATGGTTTTATTACTTTTGAATTGTTTTTTGATTCGATAAAGAATACACTAATAAGCTTAATTAATGAAAGCATTATCCAACTTAAAACGTTTAAAGTAAATTTTATTTTACATGCAAATTTTATACAGCAAACTAAAGACATATCTAACGTTTTCGACTTCCAAACGTCTAACTTCATTTTAAACGAGTCCGAGGATTTAAATAGTTTTCTAAGTTCTTTGAAAGAGACTATTTCCAACAGAATTTGCGAATTATAGGGATAGACACCTTTTCTCTTTAAAAGTTCAAAATCGTTTTCACATGGATATTCTTTTTTCAACTCACAGAATTGGTCATTTTGTAAATTTTTGGCCAACGAGTCTAAACTACTAGACAAGAATTTTAAAGAATCTATAAACCTTATATCGATGTTTTTACCACCAACCTTTAATGTTTTAGAAAAGGAAATGTATTTTTCCTTATTTTGAGGAATTATTTGCACCTCGCCTTCCGCGAAATTTAAAGCATGTACAATAAAATGTGCATCGTAATTACTTAAGTTATGTAAAATCACAGGTATAAAACGGGCTTTATGGAGTTTGTTACTGCAACTTTCATGAGATACGCCTATAAAAGCACCTGTGTGCCAGTCATGATCAATATGCTGTTCTGAAATTATATCTTTCTCACATATGTAACATGTAGTGGACTCTTGTATGATCTTTTTATCTTCCTCAGTAAGAGGGAGTGGACATTTTTGGTAACTGTTATTTCGACATATGATTTTGAGATCCTCATGCAGTTTTTCCATGAAAACTTGAGCACAATCCTCACCAGTGTATGTTACATATTTTGAAAGTTTATCGTCATAGGAACATTTAACATAATATCCAAAACTGTGCACATCATGTCTTTGAACATTAGTCGTTGATGATTTTTTCGGATCATTAGAACAAAACTCGATAGGATTAAGAAAAGACTCGAAATCCGCATAAATAACAAACGGAACTCTCATTTTTTTATCAAAGTTTTCAAAACTTAATTTATCATTAGGTACATTTGCACCCCACCAGTTTTTTCTTTTTGTATCGGGACTTGGGAGATCAGTTCGAATATGAGCACAGTCATGAATAGTATGATTAGAAAGACCCTCCTTTGAATGAAAATATAAAAGACATCCATCGCATATATAAATAGGATCATTTCGTGTTGTAACTTGACGGAATACCAAACGAGATAAATTTTTTATATAACAATAGTGACCACTATTTCCGTTCGTTATATACAATAAATTAACGTGTGTTTCTTTCCGCGATTTTGTAAAATACAATGGGCCGATCACAGAATGAGTTTTAGTCGCAGCATTGTATTCCAATCCAAAAACATTGATACTTAAGTTATTTAAATGTTCAACTTTATGGATATCTGTTAACTTTACAGGGAATGGAATACCATCAAATTTGAGTTTACTATCATGTTGAGCATAAGAACTGACTCTATTGAAATTTTTAAACACAGGATGTAATGCCGAGAGTAAACTCCATTTTAGACACTGGTTATCAAAATTTTTTACATTAATCACTGCTTTTTTCGCTTTTATGTCCTGAGGTAAGTCTATGTAAGACGAACCCCGGAGGGGGTTAAACTTATTTACATTCATATCAATGCTGATTATATCCCTAACACTCCACCCACTATCTTTTTTCTCAAATTCGCAAATTCTGTTGGAAATAGTCTCTTTCAAAGAACTTAGAAAACTATTTAAATCCTCGGACTCGTTTAAAATGAAGTTAGACGTTTGGAAGTCGAAAACGTTAGATATGTCTTTAGTTTGCTGTATAAAATTTGCATGTAAAATAAAATTTACTTTAAACGTTTTAAGTTGGATAATGCTTTCATTAATTAAGCTTATTAGTGTATTCTTTATCGAATCAAAAAACAATTCAAAAGTAATAAAACCATCACAATCAGCAGGAGGAGTTATTCTATAAGTGTGTATTCTTTTCCCGAACGCAGTTTCAATTAAAGTAACATTTGGGAATTCAATATGCACCCGTAAGGCGTTATTTTTATGTTGATTACTTCTATAATGATTAGATAAGTACCTCTTTTTAACAAATATATCACAAGTTGTGCACTTCACCATTTCGCAGTTTTCGATTGCAGTCGAAGGCTGGGCTGATGTGGAAGGCAGGGTGGATGTAGACGGTTCGCTTAGTCGTCGCCTTTTCTCAACAGCACCTTGATGTTCGGTTTCAGCAGGACGTTTCAAACCCCCTCCGATTTGTATTTTATTACTGTAGAATAAATAAAATAAAATAAGTTATAGATTTATAAATCCCTGTCAAGTGTGGCGTTAGTAGTCTAGTGGTTTGAAAGGCTGGGCTTAGGGTTCTAAACTATGGAGATTACAAAATGGTAATAACATTATATCACAACACTTACATTTTCTCGAAGTCTTCAACCACATCGCATAATAATTTATCGAAATGCGGATCGAATAAATCCTTATTTGGTTCTTCCGTAATGTCCATTTCTACACACTCGTTAAATTCATCACAGAAATTTTCAATGCTTTCCACAGCATCACATAGTTCGATTATCTCTCTAACGCAATAGGAAGATTCGATATTATCTTCTAAGTCACTATTCGCGAAAAATGCACTAACACACTCTGAGTCCGACATTTTTGACTTGAAAGTTACTCTAGAAATTTTCAATAGCGACTGTTTACACCGTACTTCTAAACCTTGCATTTATACACCCCCAACTCATAACGCATTCACTTAAAGAGTCTCATTAATTATTCTATCACAAAAGACAAACTATTAGCAAAAGATTGTACACCCTAATCACCACGTGTTTACACATAGAGTCTCACAAAACAAGCTATCGTTTATTATCGTTTCTCGTTTATTACAAGAAAACAATTCTAAACATAATAACAAGTTATCATTTATGCTTAAAGGTGTATTTTTTACAATCGCTGGAATTCGATATCTCCTTTGTGATATTATAGATCAGACCACGAGTTTGTCGGTGGTGGTTATTTTGTTTGTTCACGTAGTACTTGAGACGTACGTCGGCATGTTTCCAATGTTCCTCAGGATCGATGGTAGCCAATTTTTTCATGTCATACACTTCAATCTTAATAAGGTGTGTCGCAGTTGCCCCATCATCTACATTCGTTGAGATGTATGACATACCACCGTCCTTCGTTGATCGCCCAACACTGGACGAATTTAATTTGACTCTTTTCTTCTTCGGTTCTTCAAAGAATTCATCCAATGAATCATTGTTCGGTCTTTTGGTTGAATACCGAGGAGTACAAGGTAAAACATTAGACAACGTATTTCTTGGTCAAGTGCCAAAAAGATGTATAGTAGGATTTGTCGATAATGCAGCCTTTAACGGTAACTTTTCGAAGAATCCTTATGATTTCGAAAATTATGGTATAAACACATTTAGTTTGTATATTGATGGTATTCAAATACCATCGAAAGCTTTACAGCCCGTTTTCAGTAGCAACATATTTACCACAGCCTATCATACATTATTCTCAGGAACTGGTATTCATTTTTTGAATGATGGAAATGGTATATCTAGAAATCAATTTGCTAATGGTTATTGTTTACTAGCTTTTGACTTAACACCAGACTTATCTGCTAACTCCACCGCACATTGGAATCTTATCAGACATGGTAGTGTGAGATTAGAAGTAAGGTTTGAAACTGCATTAACAAAAACAGTTAACTGTATAGTTTACGCTGAATTTGATAATATAATAGAAATAGATAAAAATAGAAATGTTAATGTAGATTTCAGCAGTTAAATATTTTGTATAAAAGTAGAGGACATTGTTTACTATGTCTAGAATACATATTGTTATTAAGAAATACACATGTTTAAATTGTTATCATGAATACTTTAGACATATCGCATTATTTAAAAAAGATAAACCATTCTCTAGAACCTAATGTTTTTGCTGCTAACCGTATTCCAATACACATGACAACACCGGTTTATTTAATCAGCAACTTAGACCCTGATACAAAACCCGGATTACATTGGGTAGCAATATATGTAAACAGTAAAGGTGTTGGCGAATACTTTGATACATTTGGTCGCAAGCCTGAGGGTTATCATTTGTCATTTTTACGAAGAAATACAAGTATGTGGATGTATAATAGTAAGATTATCCAAAATGTATTTTCATCTCTTTGTGGTGAATATTGTTTGATGTTTTTATACTTTAAGTATAGGGGTATGACTTTTACGGATTTTGTTGGAATGTTTACAGAAGATACTATTCAGAATGATGCTATGTTAACTGAAATGTTTAAGAATTTTTTATAATTTTGTGTTATGTATTACTTTAGGTATAAGTTAAGGAAAAATAAATAAAAATATTATATAAAATGAATGATTGCTTTTATTACAAGAAAACAATTCTAAACATAATAACAAGTTATCATTTATGCTTAAAGGTGTATTTTTTACAATCGCTGGAATTCGATATCTCCTTTGTGATATTATAGATCAGACCACGAGTTTGTCGGTGGTGGTTATTTTGTTTGTTCACGTAGTACTTGAGACGTACGTCGGCATGTTTCCAATGTTCCTCAGGATCGATGGTAGCCAATTTTTTCATGTCATACACTTCAATCTTAATAAGGTGTGTCGCAGTTGCCCCATCATCTACATTCGTTGAGATGTATGACATACCACCGTCCTTCGTTGATCGCCCAACACTGGACGAATTTAATTTGACTCTTTTCTTCTTCGGTTCTTCAAAGAATTCATCCAATGAATCATTGTTCGGTCTTTTGGTTGAATACCGAGGAGAAAGTGAGGTGTCATCATCGGAGGGCGGGAAGTAGTAATGTTTGAAGGTGTTTTCTTCCACGTCTACGTTTATGTCGTTGTTCTTCATACAGCATGCAAGCTATAACAAAGAAGTATACAATAAACATGAATGAAACACACATGAGGGGGACTAAAGTCGAAATACAGAGAACAAAACCAAGACAATAATAGAAAGTTAATAATACAAGCAATACTTACATCCATGTTTCTTCCAATGTGGTTGAACGTGGAGGTGTTGTCAAGACTCGCTAGAAGCAGTAATTGGTACGGAAACGTTGAAATGTACGCGTTTTATAACAATCTTAACTACTTAAAAATTACATTAACAATTAGAAAGCAGTCTTACTAGAAACATCCATACTTACATTAGACTAATATTAATTTTATTACAATAGCTACATAGCAATCTTAACTACTTAAAAATTACATTAACAATTAGAAAGCAGTCTTACTAGAAACATCCATACTTACATTAGACTAATATTAATTTTATTACAATAGCTACGTGACACTATTAAGATCACGTTAAAAAGCAATTAACAAAATATTTGGAATATTTGGGAAAAATCCATTCACATTACAAAATGTTATTTGACCATTACAAAGTAGCCTATGTTTGAATGAAAGCTGATTTTGGTGTAGATTTCAGTAAGAAACAGTCTGAAATACCTACATATAAAGAGATAAGTACAACATGTTGGGAAAAATCCATTCACATTACAAAATGTTATTTGACCATTACAAAGTAGCCTATGTTTGAATGAAAGCTGATTTTGGTGTAGATTTCAGTAAGAAACAGTCTGAAATACCTACATATAAAGAGATAAGTACAACATGATCGCAACGAAATATCAAAACCACGACAATGTGTTTACACTCGGTGCAGTAGATCGGTAATTAGGTGATTAAGGAGCCCAGACTTAGCAATGAATGCAGGTGATTAAGGACAATAGCAGTTCCGACTGGGAGAGGTGATTAGCAAACAACAAGCTAATGATGTGATTAACGTAATCATGTAGGAGCACTATGGAGGATCGCGTATCTCTGAAACGGTGAGAGATACGACTTCGGGACCCAGCGCAATCGATTTAGATGGGGTGTTTCACTTTTTTTTTTTTTTTTTTTTTTTTTTTTTTTTTTTTTTAGCCGGAGCAATGCCTTGGAGGCAGGATTCACTGAGCCAGAATCCACGAATCCCTACTACTTCCATGTGCGGCTGAAATATGGAAATCCAATATCCCATTTACAATGAAATTTTACGTACAGTGCAAACGATACATATCTACGACGTATTGAATCTCCGACTTCAAACAGTAAATTAATTACATGAAATAAAAAAATTGCCAAAAATATAATTAAAAAAATTAAAATTCATCAGCACCTACTACCTCTTTCTCGATATCATTTCCTCTGCCCGAAGGTTGCCTGGAAGAGATAGCTCTTAGCAATAGGGCCGCCTAAATTGTACTTCACTATTTCCTTTTCTATCTCATGTTTGTTGTTTTATATTTGTGTAATAAAGTGTATTTTACTTTAAGTTACTTTATTAAAAAAATGCGGATTATATTCAATTGTTTTGTTTACAAAGGAATTCAATAATAAGTAAAGCAAAGATTACGAGGGCACGGAGAAACTTTTAAAGGTAACGCAATAATAATAATAAAAAAACCACACACATACACACCCACAAACACACACACGCACATACCACCCCTTATATTAACCTTTATTATTGTTCTTATTTTTCTTTCTTCCAAATTTTGCACTTTTTTTTATGTACTACTAAATCCGCATTTGACCTCGATCTCGCCTGTTGGTAAGCGACGATGAGGTCGACGATGGAGCATGCGGGTCCAGTAAATGCCTATTCACTCTGGCCTTGAAGATCCCAAGATTGTAGGTTTCGGGAAATACAGACGCCGGCAGGCTGTTCCATTCTTTAGCCGTTCGCATAACGAACGAAGAAGCAAATCGCTTCGTACGAGCAGATGGGATATCAACAACATAAGGATGGAACCCCTCCCCGCGCCTGGTAGTCCGAAGGCGGAATGGAGATGCTGGAATTAGGTCGTGCAATTCCGATGCGCACTCTCCGAAATGTATCCTATAAAATACCGATAGACAGGCCACCTTGCGCCGAAGTTCCAGACTTTGCAGTCTGGCTAGACTGCAAAGTCCACCACCATTTTATATTATCCCATGTTCATTTGCACTGGTCAAAGAAGAGATCCGTCCTCCGAGATACAGGAACTTCCTAGTTCGGAGGTCAGCGCTTATTTATTTATTTATAGTAGGATAACTGGTTGCTCACTAATTTTATTAAGTAAGTACCTAAGTAAGTGAAGGAAAGTAGTAAGTACAATATTTTTATATTTCATTTAAAATACTTCTGCCTCTTTGAGTGTAAAACGATACCTTGTTATCTTAGTTTTCCAAGATGCGCTCTTTCCTTATTAAGAAAAGCGTCGTAGTGAGTAAAAAGATGTTCAAGTGCAGTAGAACTCACGCCTTGTGGGTTCCGTCATTCTACCGTAAAGCTTTGACAATGACATAATTCGGTTTTGAAGTTCGCTAATAACATAGCATAGCATTATTTAAAACTTGTTATTTAAAAAAAAATCAGTTTAGTTGCTTTGGTACACGACAAGGTGACCATGTCAGCCTCGTTAGGGACACTAAGAAAAGGGAAGGGAAGCTCAAGTATTAAAATTAAAACCTCATTTGCTATGACCCGGGAAATTGACATATACAGGGTGTAACATTAAGAACGGTCAGTATGGGAAAGTCTGAAACTATAAGACATACGAAGATCTGTTCTTAGGAACCATGTCATCAATTTTAGTAACAAGAAACACTGTATTCATACATTTTTAAAAAAACCTGTACTCAGCCTGGGAATCGAACCCGGTTGTTTTGAAAAAAAATCCAACACTATTTCTATTTAGATATCGATTGTGTAGGTCTTAAGGAATAAATGTTAGTATGAAACGTGATGTTTAAAATTAATAAAACGCATTGTTTCCATATCTTTTAATTTATTTTAGTAGGTGTTCGAAATTTGTAAAATACAACATTCAACTCGTTTAGGTAACGATCTTACTATTGAATGTTGTATCTTCAGGTGGTGAATTTGCGTTAAAATTGTCTCTATGGCTGCTTTTAGGTCTTCAATTGTGTCGTAGCTTGTTTTGTACACTTCATCCTTAACGTAATCGATATCTAAATAGAAATAGTGTTGGATTTTTTTTCAAAACAACCGGATTCGATTCCCAGGCTGAGTACAGTTTTTAAAAAAATGTATGAATACAGTTTTTCTTGTTACTAAAATTGATGACATGGTTCCTAAGAACAGATCTTCGTATGTCTTATAGTTTCAGACTTTCCCATACTGACCGTTCTTAATGTTACAGCCTGTATACGACTCTTAGCGTCTGTGACATTTTAACATTAATTTGACATTGTATCCGCACTTTTATTTTATTTTTTATTGACTGTACACTATTGTACTATTATAGGTATTTTTTTGTAATGTAAATAGTTTAATTTTGATTAATTTGATTTATTATTTAATTTAATTTATTATTGAATTATTTTGTACGACTTATCTTGCAACGGGTTTTGTTGCTTTCAGGTGAAATACATACAATTTACAATTAAGAGTCAGTTCTCGCTTTGAGAGCCAACTTAGCAAACAACAGTAAGTGTTTCATGTTATCAGATTTTATTATTTTACTTCTGGAACATTATATTATAAGTGGAAATGTAGTTAATAATGTTATATTATAATTAATTTAAATAATTGTTAATTTATTATTTGTTTTTTTTTATTCTAGGGACTAATGTCTGAAAATAAAGACTTTTTTTTTATAACTCTTACGTCCATAAGCCCCGAAGGGGTAGACGGAGGAACCACCTTCATCATAGGTAATTCCAACGTTGACAACAGTGTGAATAAAATCCAAAACAAAGTTTCTCACATATTTCCCATAGAATTAGAAATTAACCATTTTCCGACTTTTTCCTTTAGATGCTTAGCTACTTATACGAAAAACAGACCACGGAGTGGTCGTATAAAGGTTTTGTTTCATTATCCTAACTTAAGCCTAAGGAACTCTAAAAGTACAAAGGTACATGAAAGTCATTTCAAGCTTCGAAAGCTCCTCTCGTTTTCATTTTAAAAGCGAATATTGCATTATGAAATTTAAATGATGAAATTCCACGGAAGAGTGAGCCTTGACTATATTATCTACAAAGCGTTTGACGGAGATAAGCTTTTAAATAAGCTGTTTCAGGTGTTTAATTTATTTTTTAAGGAACTTGTGAAATTACAGACTCAAATGGCACAAATTAAGGAATTCTTGTAATAATAATTTATCAAATAAGTTAAGTATTTTTTTGCGGAGTACAAGAATGTGGGTTATACAGATCACAAGCTTACATTGGAAGTGTTAGAACGCATATAATTAAAAGCGGAAGTCCCATTAAAAATATTAATAGCGCGTTCTATGTTTCTTAATTCGGGACCGGTGGCGACATCTGTTGGCAAGATGAATGATCATTGTAGCGCGTTGCAAGGCACCACAATCGTTTCAAGAAATTGCTCATTCCAGTTTCCAAAACTTACCATGATGCACTCTATGATGACTAGGAGTATTCAGGATGTACTCCAGAGGTCCGAGGCTCTTGATGGCTTCCGTGTGAATCCAGAACATGTAGAGGTAGCTGAACTGGTGGTGCATCACGAACTGAGCCGGTGGGATAGCCAGCGCCAGTGGTAGATAGAAAATCTAATGAAAAAATATATGGTTTTGTTAACTATACATTAAATGGTACGAAACTTATTACACTCGTGTACTAGTATGTAGCCATTCCCCCTAACGCATTAATTGAGAGCTCACTCTAAACAGTATGGCATCTATTACATTAATGAATTCATGAGCACGCGCCGACGAAGTTAAGGACAAGCATGCGAAAGTGTACTTACTGTTTTAATGATTGTATAAGAATTAGGGGGACCTTGAATCTGTGTAGAAGCCAGAGCAGTCTTAACATTTATTGTGTTTTAAGGTAAACATTGGAGCGTCGGTGGCGTCGTGGCTAGGACGTCGGACTTCCATGCAGTGCCAATGAGTTTTTGGGTTTTATCGAAAGATTTAGGTACGTACATTTACCGACTGCTCTGACGGTGAATGAAAACATCGTGAGAAAACCTGCACACTGAGATAACCAGTGTGTGAATTGGGGAAGGCAATGGCAAACCATCAAATCTGAGAAAACAGTCGTTCTATGTGATCAATTCTTAGAATGATCACGACCCTCAGCAACGAGCAACACGACTTAGAAGACGAAGGTAAAATATTAAACAAATAAATGGCACTTCTAAGGCCCTCTCCTCTTTAAAAATGATAAGTATCTGAATTGAATAAATGTAAAAATTTACAATCGAATATATCTAAGATCCGAAGTTAAAGGAGGACATTGATGTGGTAATAGAACATTATTCCATTACCTGGATTCTGGTCAGGATGTTCCTGGTTCGTTTCTTGTTTGATTAGATTGGGTTTATAAAAGAGCGGACAGTGGACTCAGTCTTTATCTTTATGCATTGTCTGTGGTTTCATGCATGTTACTGCTACGAATTAGATCATTGAAGAATTCACGAAACGGTGTTCAAAGTTATTTCAGATTTTCGCTAAACTCAAAACTTTGTCAAATGTTCGTCCACGGGAAGAATGATTTTTCTAATTTCTTAATTTTTATTGTATTTTATTAGATGAAGTTAATAATCCATTAATTACTTTAAAATATGAATATTCTGATTTTAATAATATTGAATTTGATTCCTATGGTCAAGGGTTATAATCTACTAAGTGATAGGGGGAGGTTAGAATGAGTTGTCATTAATAAATTAAACTAGTTTACTTCTCCGTGGAATCCTGTCGCAATAAGATTCTGTTAAGATTCCTTGACAGAAACTTATTGAAATCTCGAATAGTAAAAGCGATAAAGTACTAAATGTTTTGTCCAATGAAGACAAAGATCCTCAAGGGTTTGTATGTTACATACAAAAAGAGCATTATAAGTGCGATGTACAAATTGCACATGACCCTAAAAAAGAGTTTTCGAAAAATAAACTATTTGATGTACGAGTAGATAAGTACCTCTATAGGGGGCCGGGAATAACCCAGCGACACCTCGACCCTTGAGGATCTTTTGTGCCTGCCCCA
This sequence comes from Hofmannophila pseudospretella, assembly GCA_947369225.1. Classification (NCBI taxonomy): domain Eukaryota; kingdom Metazoa; phylum Arthropoda; class Insecta; order Lepidoptera; family Oecophoridae; genus Hofmannophila; species Hofmannophila pseudospretella. The sequence continues at coordinate 13,154,642 of OX376318.1, read as the reverse complement.
TTTACACACTGGTCAACGGTTTTCCTTCACCGTTGAGCAGTCGATAAATGTCCGTAAGTCTGTCATAAATACGAAAAACTCATTGGTACATTGCACTGCATGGTTTCCAACCCGGACCTCCCGCACGGGAGTCCGGTGTCCTAGCCACTGTGCCACCGACGCTACATTATGTACGAAATAGCGGCCTAAGATGATGATGATTCAATACTTACAAATCCACACCAGCCTTGCAGCACAGACTGCCTGATCCCGACTCCCATGTTGAAATCTTCTGACGTGTGGTGGACCTGGTGCTGAGCCCACAGGATATGGACCTCTGAAGAATAAACACTAAGCATTTGTCATATGAAGAAAGGAACGCGCGCCAGCCCATATGGAAAGCTAGTTTTTATCGTTTTGGGTAACCGTATAAATACACTGCAGAGCAAGTATGGAAAAAAAAATGCCGATGAAAAATTAAAAAAATATTATATGTGGTACGTGTTTTGATGCATATAACAAAATACTACTGAAGTAAAAACTCTCTGTTTAGTTTTCGAGAAAAAAAAATTATAAGTGAAAATTCACCTGAAATCAGTTTTCATACAAAATTGTATGGAGACAAAAATAAAAGTGTCTTGTTTCAAACGAAAAAGAAATATGCTTTAGAAACCAAAATTATAAACTATATCTCCATAGAAACTAAAATGACAATCTCCATAGTTTCTAAAATATGAAGCTTAAAAAATGCAAGACCCTGTTATCTAAAAATACCATTTTTTTATTATTTTTCTCTCAGATCCAGCAATGATAATATCCTAAAGGCTCCACTGTGTCGTACCAGATACTACACTGACTCCTCTGCTGTCAAGGCAGCACACCTATGGAACTCACTTCCTCGTCTAATTCGGCATTCGGTATCCCTGGCTTCGTTTAAAGCGGGTCTCACTCATCATTATTTGTCGTTGTAGTTGTGCATTTTATTTTCATTATTATGTATATTTACCTATGTATTGTTTACTATCTATTAAATATGTTTATTTATTTATATTATGTATATCTATGCATTTAACTATTTTAGTATACCTACATATTTATATATGTATATCATATTACTTTTATTTTACTATATTTACTGTATATTAAGTAATAATAACCATTTTCATATCCTCACACTACAGTGTCGCTAATCTCTTTAATGTCCAATTAACTTCAGAGGTTGCCTGGAAGAGATCGCTTTAAGCGATAAGGCCGCCTTTGTACATATCGTGTTATTATTCCTGTAGTTTTTACTTTTCCTGTTTTTGTGTACAATAAAGTGTTTCTATCTATCTATCTATTTTTCAATTTTCATTTTAATTGTTTACTGAAATGGCTATAGGAATATATTGTCCATCAATTCTTCATACAGAGGTATTTTGTCCAGTCCACCGTTATTTTTATTCCATACTTGCTCTGCGGTGTACTTTAGTCAAGGAAATTTTAATTGACTATTTTTAATTAGTCATGTCCATCAGTTAGGGGATAGAGACGATTTTTTTTCACCCACGATTTTTATTCTGTGGTAAAAATTGACTGAGGGGCACGTAACCTATAGTTACGAGCATGGTCCGAAACTGACCGTGCAGGTTAAGCAACGTTGGGCGCGGTCAGGACTAGGATGGGTGACTGCTAGTATAGCACAATTTCCTCTGATCCTTTCTGTGCCTCTACGATCACGTTAAGCTGTCGAACCCGGCTGCTGTCGTTCGACAGCTATTGTACCATTTCAGAGGCCTATGGGTGGCCTGAACAACTCTGGCGACTGTGTTAACGTTAATATTTTATTATCATGAGATCCACTCATTTTATTATAAAAAGATCTCACAATAGTGTTATTACGATTGGCACAACAATATTCCATTCATTTCTCACTTCCTTATTCCTAACAACAATAAGTAGGTAGGATTTGTCATCTTTTGCGATATAAAGCCTAAAGGATTTAGACTGTTTACCTATGATTATTTTATACTCAACAATGTTTCCATTATTTCAAAGTACAACAATGAACTTCTTAAAAGCTGATTTCATCAAATTAATTTATCATCGGCTGCCTTTTTGTCATCCATTAGGTTTTCCTTCAATTGTTATTAAAACAATAGGGGATTATAACAAAGGCATTCTTTATTGGCAGTTGGAACCGTTTTGGGATCTTTCTTGCCCGCAACCCTCTAATAATTCAAACAATGCCTTTATTCCAGACCTGCGACGCAAGAAATTTTGGCCAGTCCGTACATATTAGGGTTGGCAATTTAAAGAATACATTACCGCAAATGTTTATTGGGCCATGAAAGATGACATGAAGTGGCCCTAAGTCAATTGAAAATATCGATAGCGCGTTTTATATTTATAAGGAAAGTAGAGTTGATGTATGCGGAGTAAGTACAGGCCAAATCTATTGGCGAATTAAGAGATGTAATCTTCTTAGTGGCGCGTTGGAAGTCGTCTTGTGTTAAATCGTAAAACTACAAGGTTTACATATATTTATTTATACAAGGGGTACTTAAAATTTACTTGGATTTATTAGTCTGCTTGAAACATATATTCACAAAGTAATAAACAAGATAAGTTTTACAACTGCATGCTAAGACAGTCTGAGATAAGACTACGTAGGTAAATAGAAAATACCTTGTGTCAGTTTAATTTTATAGGTAACGTTAGGTTAGGGAAATGATATAATGAAATAAGGAAATTGGACAAAAAAATCAAACTTATGGAGATTTATAAATAGTTACTTATAATAAAATACAGAGGGAGATTTAAGGATGTTCAACATCAGATCCTTGGCTTGAGAAAATTCTCGAAAAATCCTTGGCTCGATGAAAATACAGGGAGATCTAAGGACAAACACGGAGGCCCAACATCAGAAACTTGGCTCGAAAAAGCAGAGGCAGGTCTGTCGAAGGGTGTTCAAGGAATGAAGGGAATAGTGCTGGCAAGTACTCCAACTATATTACCTAGTTAATGTTATACCAATTTCTAACAGTTTGGAAAGTAACAACCCTACTGGTGTATTTGGGGCATCTCAGGACATTCCACCTGAATAATGCTGTATGGCCCCATCTTGCTCAGCCTCTTGGCTACCTTATTCGAAACTCCCCTGACTCAAATGCTTTTGTATTAAATTCTATGCAGGTTGTCTTTTACTTACATAAGCATTCTCGTGTTTGTATTTTTATGCGCAATATAAATTTTAAATAGCTTTTCTTGTAAATTAAGATTTGACAAAACTGGAGCGTTTTGGAGTCGCAGCGAGTGTCACAAGGGTCATAACTGTCAAAAATCTTAGACTAAGAAAAGAACCTTCAAGCCACCAACATTCATGGTCATCTACCGACCGTCTGGTCGGTCACAGAAGGCGGTCACCGACTATATGTGAATTACCAGCCGTCAAACTATCACCAGGTTTGTCATCAAGCGAATAATAGAATGACGTTGGACGCCTTCGGTCAACGACTAAGTGTAAACAGAGATCAGAGGTCACAGCGAGTGTCACAAGGGTCATTACCCTAAAAAATCTTAGACTTGGAAAACGCTGGGATACACATGGTCATCTACCGACCGTCTGGTCGGTTACAACAAGCGACCACCGACTATATGTGAATTACCAGCCGTCAAACTATCACCAGGTTTGTCATCAAGCGAATAATAGAATGACGTTGGACGCCTTCGGTCAGCGACCAAGTGTAAACAGAGATCAGAGGTCACAGCGAGTGTCACAAGGGTCATTACCCTAAAAAATCTTAGACTTGGAAAAGGCTGGGATACACATTGTCATCTACCGACCGTCTGGTCGGTCACAGCAAGCGACCACCGACTATATGTGAATTACCAGCCGTTAAACTATCACCAGGTTTGTCATCAAGCGAATAATAGAATGACGTTGGACGGCTTCGGTCAACGACCAAGTGTAAACAGAGATCAGTGACCGTAGAACGTCCACCGCAGGTCGAACGCCGAATCGATGAACGACCATAATTATTAGTCGAAGATTTCGGGGGGGTCATGCGACCTCGCATGAATGGTGGGAGGTAAAGATCCTTACCATGGCAAGCTCTGTGCATCCAGTAGTAGCAGAAATCAACACCCAGGGCTGCTGCATACCAAGTCAGGGTATTGTCCCAGGGTAACTCCACTATTCTATAGTTGGAGTATATCCAGGTGTATAGATACGACTCCGCTCCTCGCCATACTAGTCTGGGGAGAGACGAGAGTGGGGATTAAATTAGTATCACAGATTTCTTATTTCTTATCTTATGATAGGGGGCCGGGAATAATCCCAGCAGCACTTCGACTCTTGAGGATATTTTGTGCCTATTTTACACACTGGTCATCTCAGTGCGCAGGTTTCCTTTACCGTTCGTCGGTAAATGTAGGTAAGTCTTCGAAAAATATGAAAAACTCATTGGTACATTAGTGCCACAGATATTACCTAAGTACTCTTATGTCAGAAGTCAAAAGTAGGTCTTACCTAAATATTAGTAAATGTAAAATAAACCATGTTACGTAGATTTAGAGTTGAAAAATTGACAGATGGTATACTAGCTTGTGGTTAATTCTACGTGGACAACATATCTGATTTAGTACTTTGTCGCTTTAATTTTTTTGACACTTTAATACGAATGTCAAAGAATCATAACTGTTTCGTATTCGTCTTTGCACCAATTTAGATATTTTTCAAAATTCAACTTTCGCGATTCAAAACAGATATTTCTGGACACTTCTCAGCGCGCCAACTAGCAGCGTACCTAGCGGAAAAAAACCTCAACTTATAAAAAAAGTGCGAGAAGAGCATGGTGCCGGCGGCGGTCCGTCGCGTCGCTCCGATAAATGTATTCGTTAAAAACACAAAATCCCATGCCACACGTAAATAAACTTCTCCAAAATCAACAAAACACACTTCAGGGTCGATCTAGACAAGATTTACAACGAAACCAGCTCTTGGAAGACCATCAGAGGGCCCTCAAGGATTATTTGCTGCGGCTGGTGAGTCTACAAATCTACTGCTATCTGAACTATCGAACCCTTTTCCCAACAATAACAAAAACTTGTTGCGATATGGTTCCATGGAGTATAGCTTGATGTGTGGTTTGGCCAAAGCCTCGCACATATATACATACATATTTATACCGCACCGCATACGCAGCTGTTTCACACAATCAATTTTCTTTCCGTTTCTCTCCAATCCCAATTAACGAGACGTCACAAGTGACAAAAAGCAAGATGTCCGCAACCCGCTACGCACGCTGATATGCGTTGAAATTGAAAATTAATTGTAAAACCTCGCTATCATTTCCAAAAAAGGATTAATAAACTCTCGTGCACGAACTGTTGTTGTGTTGTGTTTAAATCAAAACAAAAATTCTAAAAGTGGTGTGCCCGTGGACTGACCACGTTCTCAAACCAGCGAAAATCGTCGAAGGAACTCAATTCATCTTATTCCAGGTACCTCCCTTACTAAAATACACACCAATGTGTCTTCCACAACATTCGGTGGCCATCGGTAGCCCTTATCAGTATGAGTGACATGGGTGTGGGTTCGAATCCGGCGGAAATAGTTGTCTACGGTTGATTTTTTTTAATAACTATTGCGAAATGCAATGCACTAAACTTAAATAAAGCATATTTGGGGTGGGGTGGAGACCTTGGGGCCGTGGGGGGCTGGAGCCCACTGTCTCTACCGGGAAACAGCCAAGCGCCTCGTAGAGACATCCCGGGACCAGAAGGCTGGCCTCTACTTTACTCAGCGTATAAGCCTCGCTATACAGCGGGGCAACGCCGCCAGCCTCCTCGGGACACTCCCTGCAGGGAGCGACCTGGGCCAGGACTTTTACTTGTAAAATAGTTCGGTATTTTGTAATTTTAGCTTAAGTATGTATTTTAGTATTACCTTATTCTGAATAAACTATATTTACAATAAAGTACCAGGTGTAGTAATAGCAATTGTTTAAATTAAACCGAGAATTGAAACTGAAATTCGTTTAGGTACAGGGAAGGGAAGAAAAACCCCCTATAGAGCCGACAGGGTGATGGTCAGTATCCATAACTGAACAACTTTTACTAGGGGACCAACACTGAAATCGTGAAAAAAAAATCAGCTGTTTCATACAAAAGTTCAATACAATACTACTGGGCCGAAATGTATGAAACAGCTGTATAAGTCTTAAGCGAAGTCGTCAAGCGTAATACGATTTTTTGGGTATAAGTACTGACGGTGTTTAAAATCGTGGAAACTGTCATCCCTTACAGGAAATTGTAAGTTAACCTTTGCATCTGATAATTTAAAAATATTCTTACCTTCCACATTCTTGGAGGACTCCATGTGATATACTAGTGATGCCATCATTTAGTCTAATTCCTTTCATCCCCTTTAGTCTTAGGACTAGATGTTCTAGTAACATGAATATGAAGAAATATGGCCATGACTGAAACAAACAAAAACAATCAAATTAACCAAATAATATATTTTTTCCGTGTAGGGACGGTTCAAAATGTCCCTACTATTGAATAATGTTTGGTTGTAATAGCCCCTGGGGTCTACCATTTCTATATCTGATTCATTCCAAAGAAAGGGACCTAGTTTTGTTCTATGTAGGCCTTCCCCCCTAGTCTTCTAATCTGAGCTAACCCATCATCCATATCGGATCCATGCTGAAATTTCAAGCTCGCTTCGCTGACGTCTGCCCTAGCCTTCTAACCCAACCCATCATCTGTGTCGCATCCGTACTGAATTTCCCAGCTCCCTTCGTTCGCCCCCGCTCTAGCCGTCTACCTTAACCCATCATCCGTGTCGGATCTGCGTAAAATTTCAAACTCGCTTCGTTCGCTCCTACCCTAGCCTCATCCACCAAATAGGAATCTCGCAACACCCTAATATAGCGCTAAAGCCGCCACTCGGCACATACCCCTAAGAATGTAAAACCTGTCGCCAAATATCTACGTTGATGTATTCCGGAAGAGCCAGACACGCTTATTTTAAACCTCATCGTCACTTAAGAGTACAAATTAGTCTATTACTTATACAAGGGAAAAAAGTTTTTCTCGATATATTAAAATCGCATTTCGTATGTAATAAAAGCTCAATACAATATGTGGCGATGGCATGAAACCGCTGCAACTTGATATTTGTGTCCGAGACGCACTAGGGTAACCAGACCAGACCAGGTTGAATTTTACAGGACATTTATATTTAATATTAATAATTAATTCTCTCGGAACATCCTGCATGCATGAAAAAGGTACGTAATGAAGACCGGTTTCTCGAGCAACTGTCGGCCGCCGCGCCGCGCCGTGCGCTCCCGTGATAGATGCCTACCTGCCGTTATCAATTTTTTACGTACGGTCATGTTTTTGATTTGTATGTGTTAAGTTGTTTTTATATTTGGTGTTTCATTTAATTGAATGGATTGTGCAGCGCCCAGACAAACCAGTTTCTGGTTTCAGGGCGCGAAGATTAGTAAATAGTAAAACCTAATATGTACACAACAATAATTAATAAAAAATAAAATAAAAATAATTTAAAGCATCGGTGGCGTCGTAGCTAGGACGTCGGACTCCCATGCGGGAGGTCCAAGTTCGAAACCAGGCAGGGTTTCGAACTTGGACCTCCCGCATGGGGGCCCGACGCCGTAGCCACTACGCCACCGACGCTCAACAGTGGTGTTGTCAGCCAAAACCCCTTCTTCTTTAGTTATAAGTTAGGTTGATGACCTATGTACCAGGATTATTGTTCTAGCTTGACAGTGATTAGTGTCCAGTTAAAAGCCGTATGCTCCATCTGGCAGACCACGAGAGTCGTTCTATGTGATTAATTCCTTAGAATGACCACGACCCTCAGTAATGAGGACCACGACTTAGAAGAGAAGATATTTAATAACAGTTGCTAAATTAATTAAAATAATTTAATAAATTCTATAATAGAAATCATCAGGTTTATAAATAATAGTAGGTAATGTTTTAGTTTTTGATAGTTTATTTTTGCTGCAAGTATCGTAAATTAGTGAACCAACTGCTTACCCCTAAAAGTTCTACTTCTTCTTACAAATCTAGCCTAGCCTAGAAGTGTAGCCAAGGTTGCTTGCAAAGGTTTGCATTTTTTTAATTTATTTATTTGAGGGTAGTATCTATTTCATACGCTTTTGCACCCGTATATTATGTATCTTATGATTTTTCCATCACCTGAAGGTTGCCTGGAAGATACTTAAAGCGATACGGCCGCCTTCTGCACATTGTATTGTACCTCTCTTTTTGTTGTATGTTTTGTTTTTGTCCCGGGTGTGCAATAAAGTATATTTGTATTGTAGCCTTTAAAATAATGGACTGAACAAAAAAAACCGTGCGACTCACATTACGACGGATATGTATTGAAAGAGAACGTTGTAGCTGGATACATGTAGTGAAGACTAGAACAAACACATACAAATGTACACACCCCTTTCACCCTTACACTCTCTTCTACACAAACACGCTCACACACATTTCCAATAAACACATCCATACACACACACACACCAAAACTTATTTCTCCCTATAGGCGTTGTTTTAAAATAGGAAATCTTTAATTGGCTGGAAATCTTAAAGTGCTGTAGATATTATAATAAATAATAAAGAGTGGTGTGTTGCCAACCCATATAATTATATTTTTCGATTTTCTAGATTTCTATAGGTTCATTCGGTCTGATTCCGGTAAAAAATCGCTGTGACAGGTGTGACTCTATACTTAAAGTAATTTGACACCAAATGCATAGGTGTGTGACGATATGGCCCTGTAATGTTGCTTGCACCACCGGCGTCGAATTTCGACCCGTTCGCGACCTCGCCCCAAATTAGTGCCACCGCAACTACGCTACACTGACAAATAGACCAAAGGTAGACAGGGCCGGAACTAGGGCTTTCGGTGGGTTCAAAATAAACATTAGATTATTAGGCCAAAAAACCATAAACCATAGAATGCATGCGCTAACTTCTTCTTCCAAGTCGTATTCGGGTTTACTGCGAAAACCAATTAACTGCTACATTACGCAAGTTGAGTTTCATACTATCAGAACTGTTTTTACCTAAGTATTTTACAACTTACCACGCAGTTACTTGCTTTCAATACTGTATATGGCTCCTATCAAATAATCTGTTCTACCAGACGATACAAATTGTCTTTATATAAATACAGAATAGAAGAAAAGATACAAAATACAATTTGAACATTTGAACATTGAATTGAACATTTTTCTGAGTCGAACTGTATACTTAACTCATTTTGACTCAGAAGGTTTTCGCAGTAAACCCTCGGTATTCCTAATTGACGAGGGTCAGATCTATGGAATTAACCACATAGAACGAGTCTCTAGGCAAATTTAATAGGGTGGTTTGGCATTGCCTTCCTCATTTCTCACATTGGTTGGTTATCTCGGTGTGCAAGTTTTCCTTCATCGTTCTTATCTTATCTTATGATATAAGTAGCTATAACTATTGACATTGTACGTTGTCAAAGTATGGTCAGATTTGTTCAAAGAATTTTGAGAATAAAACGGCCAGTAAGTGAAATTCAGGAAAATACCTACTCCTTATATCTTATCTTATGATAGGGGGCCGGAAATAACCCAGCGGCACTTCGACCCTTGAGAATCTTTTGTGACTACTCCATTTACACACTGGTCATCTCAGTATGTAGGTTTCCTCTCGATGTTTTTCTTCACCGTTAGAGCAGTCAGTAAATGTACGTAAGTCTTCTAAAATACGAAAAACTTATTGGTACATGGCACTGTACGGTTTTGAACCCTCCCACATGGGAGTCCGGTGTCCTAGCCACTAGGCCACCGACGCTCTTCCTTCAATGTTACAGTCGATAAATGTACGTAAGTCATTGAAAAAAACCGAAGAACTAATTCTTACATGACATTGCATGGTTTCTAACTTTTTAAGTAACTTTATAGACATACCGTGGCGCTCTATTCTCTTTGCCTACTCCGCAAGACGTAATTGACATCAACTATCGTATACATGCATATTTAAATAAGCCTTAATTAGAAACAAAATTATTAGTTATTCTAATAAAGTAACTGGTATCGATTATTGACAAATCGAACCTTGACAATTTTTGTCTATATTTGACTTACAGCGTTGCGACATAGTGACACTGTTTTGTAATCTAAAGGCCATCGCACATTGCTGCGACTCGACGCGAACCCGACACGAACTCAACTCAGAGCAAAGCATTGAAATGTGAGCTTTATATCATATTACATACAGTAGGTTTTTTAAAATTCAAGTGAAGTAGTTGTCGACGAGTGGCTCACGCGTTGACAACTACTTCACCTTGAAAACCTACTGTATGTAATACGACATAAAGCTCACATTTCAATGCTTTGCTCTGAGTTGAGTTCGTTTCGCGTTCGCGTCGAGTTGGTATAATTTGCGATGGCCATAATACCGGTAACAGAGGGCCGGTGGCGTAGTAGCTAGGATAGCACACTGTCTTGCGGAAGGTTTGGACTCGTTTTCAGGTGAGCCTTGGTTTTTCTATAATAGTTTTTCGAAGATTTACGAACATTTATCGACTGCTCTAACGGTGAAGGAAAACATTGTGAGGAAACATGCACACCTGAGGCTTGAAGGGTAAGAGAGCCAGTGTAATTATGTACAGGCAAATGAGGCACTTCATCCAAGTCCTCAACGTTAGCAGCGCATCTACACCCCTCTAATAACTTCATAGTGAGATAAGGTGTCTATGGGCGATGGTGACTACTTACCATCAGCTCGTCTGCTCGCCATATATTTTTTTAATAAAACCATGGTTGCGGTTTACTTGCGGTTGTAAAAAAATAATGTAAAAAAGTATATTATTTAAGTCTAATCATTTATGAAACCAGTTTGAATCTAAAATAACCTTTACTTTATAATTTATGATAAAATATAAAAAACTTACTTGTCTAAAAAAATTAGGTACGTCCTCCTTCCTTTCATAGACGGTATCTTTATGAGAGTGAAGATAGAACAGTCTTCCAATTCCTTTTAAATGATGACTAACGATATCTGAGAGACCATTGTCCACTGTGGCGTTGGCGAAAGAAAACTCCGCCGCCATCTTGAAAAAAATAGTCCGCTATTGCATCTGAAACCAAAGAAAGACAATGTAAGTCATGATAGTGACCAATTTTATAGGTTATATTTTTACTTGTAGAATTTAGGTTACAGAGGGAACTCTAAATTCTAAGAGTAATATTTAGAGAATTTTGAGTTATAGAGGGAACTCTAAATTCTACGAGTAATGTGCTTAGTGCCTATATTTGTGTGCTACACAATGTAGCAGGAAGTAGTGATCCTTTATTATAATTTAAGAGCTCTGTAACCTTTCAGCAAATAAAGGATTTGATTTGATTTGAAGATAACTCTAAATAAAAATGTTAAGAAACCCGAATTACTGTTGTGGACTTATTTACATTTTCTGGTCATCATTAGGTCCCCAAGATTTCAGATGTGGGAATGGCACCATGATCTTGAACATTTGAGTTCATTGATACACTACCTACTGGGCTATTGCATTAGTTTGAAATAAGAAACAGTATGGTCGTACACCGATTCGGCGACCGACCTGCGCTGGACGATCTACGGTGACCGACCTCCGTTATTTACCCTTGGTCGTTGGCCGAAGTCGTTCAACGTCATTCACTCGATGACGACCTAGTGACACTTTGACGTTCGTCGTAAGCGATCGGCGACTTGTAATTCATATTATAGTCGGTGACCGCCTGTTGTGACCGACGGTCGGTCGACGACTATGAGTAACTTAGCCTTTATAATCGTTACCTTATCGGTAAGATAATTTTAAGAACACTGTGGTATCTTTTCTTTTTCGTTGGAAGAACGAGCAATGTGTTTATTATTTTTAAAAGGGATTGAATATACCTATTTAATAATACAAAATAGAAAATACGTACATAATAAATATAATCATTTATCATTTATTAAATTATTACATTACAAACCATTATTATTTAAATAAATTGCATAATGTCAAGAATATTCATTTAATATAAATCGTCACAAAATATAATATATATATAACTAAATCAAATATAAAACTCCCCCCTTGCCGCTCCCGATGCAAAGGTGCCCATAACGCTGCGGCGTTACCGCGCTGGATCGCTATGGACAACCTTTGCATCAGGAACAACCCGGAGCGAGGGTCGGGAACGACCCGGAGCGAGGTCTAAATAAATAAATTATAATATGTGGGTAAATATTTATTTGCCCATGCGTATTTATTTTTTATCTATATTTAGTATATTGAAACTGACCGACCTACATTAAATCTTGGTTTATCATTATAGATAACATTAATAATTAGGCTTCCTCAATAAAAATTTATCTATTATGCATGGATTAGTCTATTTCTATATTTAGTTAAAAGTATGTTATTGTAAAAACAAAGGCTAGGTATTAAGATAATTTACAAAGTTCAAGCTAAACTATTTTAATACGTATTTAAATACCCATGACATTAATAATGCATATATTTTGTTTAGGTAAAAATAGAATCTAAATTACTATAACTAGGTAAAAATTATATAATATAATTTCAGTCAAACAGCCCCCCGCGAAGTGCCCCCTGGCCGAAAGTACCCAGGATACTCGCGGCGTTCCCTCGCTGAATGGCGAGGGAAATGCGCTGTACTAAAAAGTGGCCGGCTCGCGGATCACCTCCTCTCTCCTTAATTCGCCTCCCCACAGCGCGAATCAGATCCTTGGCCTCGGAGCCCCATGGTCCCGCGGTTTCAACTGCCAAATGCACGAAGTCGTACATCGATTCCAGGTTGGAGTACTTTAGGTGTTTCCTCTGGGCCGCCGCCTCGGCAGCTGCACCTGCAGTCTGCCGAGTACTGGCGAGATGGCACGTACTAACAATGTACGTAAATTAGTTAGGTACTCAAGTTCAACAAGACTTACTTAATTCAGCTAAGTTAGAATAATTATCGACGGTATTAACCTATTTTTTATATTGCATCAATCAACCTACATGGACAAACTAAAGAAGGATCTAAAATTACTGTTTCGATATCTCAACTAACATCAGAGATATTAATGGTTAAAGTTAGTATTGGACAGATGCTCTGTCCCTTTCTAGCAAAACAGTCCTTTATATGCAGCCAGGACCTGCTTGTATGGCGCTAGGGAACAGTTACGTCATAAAACTTATTGCCGTTTCTTTCTACCGTTCTGTGTTTCTATTGCCTGTAGCTATTTTATTTTTCAACGAATTTTAATTGTGTTTTCACATTTGACCATCAATTTATGACTATTTCTTAATTTTTAAGAAATGCATTTAATATTTGATACTTGGAAACTACCCATTACTACCAACGTATAGTACGCGACATCCCCGGAATGCTGGTTTCTAGTGATGTGACAAATACGTTGGGTATATTATCTATAAATATATATTTTATGATCTATCGCATAGATCTATGATAGAAAGGAATAATCGCGTTATCGTTTACAGGGTTCTATTTGCAACTCGATTCTATACAGAATAGAAAGAGTGCCAAAGTAGAGCATTCATTGTAACAGGCATTTTATCGTATAGGAAGCCTAGCCTAGCTTTTGATCTACTTCATAGATTCTATCAAATAGAACTTAGAATAGAAGAAGTGAGAACGTTCCCTCAGATCCTCGTTCCTTGTAATTGTAATCTACCGATATCGGATATTCGTTACAATGCCCATTCCCGTGCTTAGGACCACAACAAACTAGACGTTTTTAGTCATAATCTGTCATCAAAATAAACCAAATCTAGATTATATCCATAGCTTTTTCGGAACTGAACACTGTCGCATAGTGACATGAAAAAAGAACATGGAAAAAGTAAGACTATACAATAGCTTACATATTCATAAGATAACGTAAAATAAGTACCAACTTAACTTTGACACATGTCAAGATGTAATGAGCAATTATTAATTATGTAAATTACTTTAGAAGGTGTATATTTAGCCTGTTGAAGTTAACAACAACATCATATGTAATTATATACCTTAAGTTAGTTATGCATTTGTTTATAAGTTTGAGTAATAAAGAATTTTATCTCACATAAACCTTCGTTTACGAACCATGCATGATCGATATCAAAGACGGATGGCAACACCGTATGCCTTCCTTCCTTCCTTGTGAATTGTGTAAGATTTTACAATTTAGTACTAGAAAAAATAAAAGAGCTAAATGACAAAAAAATTAAAAACGCCGTTAAAAAATCTCTGTCTCGTAAAGCATACTATATATAGTCTGTGCCAGACTTTATGACTGACAGAGAAGCATGGCAAGACTACTGACTATTTATTTCTTTGTAGTGCCAATGGCACGAACATGTTTTATTTTTTATATGGTACGGAGAAAAAATTTATGATTATTATTATTTACATGCCATGCCTATTTACAGCAGCTATAAGTTATAATTAAGTAGTATTTTTTTTTCTTTTAATTATGATGTTATTGGATGTAATGACCTATTCTTCGCTTAACAGTGCTAGCTAAGCCAAGCAAAAATTTCAATTTAACGTTTTTGTGTAATGCGTATCATATTATACAAATATTATTGATTTATAATTAATTCTAAGTTCTTAAATTGTAATTCTTATATAATAAGTATATCTAACTCTAATAAATATATGAAAAAAAAAAAATATTTGACTAAATCTGTCTCTATCTATCTCCATATATAATATATAGTGAATGGAAAAAATTAAGAACAAAAGTGTACAAGCTGTACCAATTTGTTAAATATACTATTTAATTTAATTTAATTTCATTATGCGGACCGTTTGTTTACCGCCTAATTTGCCTAGCAACGGCATTCCGAGGTTGTCGCCTACTATTCTTTAGTCACTAATTGACCGAATTAAGGTTGAAATAAAAATTAAGTCTTATTGAAGGAAATGAACGTTTTTAATGAAAGAAGAATGAATCTAATTGTGATTATGAATCGGCTTAATAAGTAGGGCGTTGATTGTACTAACCATTATGTACGAAAAAAAATATTATACCTAAAGTGCGTCGGTGGCACAGTGGCTAGGACACCGGACTCCCACGGTTTCCCGTCCCACGGTGTCCCAGACGGGTGGTCTGGGTTCGGAACCGTGCAGTGCCATGTACCAATGAATTTTTCGTATTTTTCGAAGATTTACGTACATTTTTTATTCTATATTGTTATGATGCAAGTGGGTTATGTTGTAGAACGATGTTTCCGGAGACATACACTTTGCCATGACGCCAGCTAGTCGATACTTAGCGTCATGCCTCCGCGTATGTTCCTACTATTCACGCATGAATATAAAAGTATAGTTAGGGCGCAACTATAGTTATTATATGTAAATTTAATTTATAAGAATAATATAAGAGAAAAGAAAGGTAGATATGTGTTATGTAAGTGTAAGTACTTTAGGGGTTTTCAAAATTTATTTGGAAGGATGGGGGACAGGGGGGGGGGGGGGGCATTAAAGCCCTTCAGCTGCTTCACGATTCCCTCAATGAGCGCAATGTAGGAGGACATGGTCGACTCCTTTGTTATTAACTCTTTTAAATTGTATGGCTCAATTTTGAGCATTTGGCAAAGTAATTCATGGTCGTGTCTGTTGGCGTTAAATCTGGCACATGCTGTGAGAAGATGTTCAATCGTTTGAATTGAGGAATCGTCGCAAGGTAATTATGTCTCGGATATTTTGAATCGGTGCAAATAGGCTCGGTGATAGCCATGTCCAGTTAGGATCTGCGTTAGGCTAGTTAATAAAAACATCGTGAGGAAACCTGCACACTGAGATGACCAGTGTGTAAAATGGGGTAGGCACAAAAGATCCTCAAGGGTCGAAGTACCGCTGGGGTTTTTCCTGGGGTTATTTTATATGATAGGGGATCATAAGATAAGTTTATACCTAAAGGTCTTAAAATGAACACCCTTTACAGTTCTAAGTCTGTGCTGTACAGGTGTAGCAAAATTGTTGTCAATTTTAAGACTTACTGGAAGACAACTGAATTTTATATTCAGAATTTTTAAAATCTGATTGACGAAAATTCAGTGACCTGTAAAACGCATCTATGCAACGATTTTGAAACAGAATCTCAACGAACAAGGAAATATATTTTTTGGTTTTTCATTCGATTTCTATGGTTTCCATCCACTTTCATTTCAAAATCGCTGCGTAAAATAGGCGTTAAGCGTCATTTCAGAACTTTTATGGAACAAGTTTTTATCTATAATAATATTTACTCACTCTATAATTTATGATAAAATAACGAAATGATACTATGGTTTAGACTAAATAACGTATAAGAAATAAAAAGAAAAGCTTGCTTATAAGTTTATATACTTTGCTACTTTCCTGAATCAAATAAGGAACTTCTAGATGGATAACCATACTAATTTAAACTTTTCCAATCTCAGCTTCAAAATTGCATGTCCATTAGCAGACTACCGTTCTGAATATCGTTATAAAGTGTCCTATGTTATTTGCGGCAAATATTTTTAGGGTGTCATCTATAGGTTATAAAAATAACGATAGGGCAAAAATATTTTTTTACTTATTAAATATTCGAGAAAAACGACAAAATTGTTTGTTTGATAATTCTACAAATGAATGAATTATTGCCACACACACACACGCACACACACACACACACACACACACACACACACACACACACACACACACACACACACACACACACACACACACACACACACACACACACACAGAGTGTATTCCCACCACCCCTTATATTTAACCTTCATTATTGTTCTTATTTATTTTTCCATGTTCTGTTACATGTTCATTTCCACTGGTCAAAGAAGAGATCTGTCCTCTGAGATACAGGAACTTCCTAGTTCGGAGGTCAGCGTTTATTGTAAACTGACTTGTTGCTCAATTTTATTTTTACTAATTTTAAATTTCATTCCTAACGAGAGTTATTCGTAACGAGAGTTGGATGAGTTTATGCCACCAAGACGCCAAATAATTGGGTTTATTTTTCTTTAGTATGGAAAATTTTCATACAAGTAACAGGATTATTTTTTCGTGTAAAGTGGTACAAATGACCAGACCACCCTCCAAATATTTGCTACTAACTAATAAAAAAGGATCTTATATATAAATATATAAGGTAAGGTATACTTGCCTTCTTATATAAACGTTTGCAAGTTGTTTTAGTTTCGGGGTCGTCCTAGACTGACCTATAAATAACAGATTGATAGAGTGCTCTTAGATTTTAATACACAGAGACGACCCTAACGGCGAGCATGCGTGAAACGGCGAATGACTGTAGAGTATTGTTTCTCAACCTTATTACTGTCACGACCTACCCACTGAAAAGCCAAAATATTAAATAAAAAACCTTGCGTCCCCCTCCCTATAATGTTCAACTCACCAGTATAATGTGTTGCGACCCCCAGGTTAAGAAACAATGTTGTAGGGGAAGCAAGAGAACCGTGGCAAGAGAGAGATTCGCGGCGCTCTGTTCTCTCTGCCTATCCCCCAAGGGACAAAGCCTGAAGGTCTGTAGGTTATATACTCGTATATGTATGTTTTAGATTCGATAAATAAATAATTTTCCTAACTTCCTACTAATAACTAGATCTTCTATTGTATTTAGATAATCTAAAAATAAAATATAATAAATTCTCTTGTAAATATAACGTTTTCCATAAACCTTGCACACCTACTACCTCTTTCTCGAAATCATTTTCTCTGCCCGAAGGTTGCCTGGAAGAGATCGCTCTTAGCGATAAATTGTACTTCATTATTTCCTTTTCTATCTCATGTTTGTTGTTTTATATTTGTGCAGTAAAGTGTATTTTACTTTACTTTACTATATCGTCCCTGGTTATTTTTTGCTCTGTATCCGGAAGTAACGAGATAGATATGTACGAGTATGTATAGACTTAGTGACGTGACAGGAAGGTATCACTAATAAGTCGTATCCTTATATTTCTACAATTCATTATACGATTATTATGTTAACAGGTTAAATTATCACTGACGACTTCGAACTCAAACGCCTAGAAGACCTTGACGCCAGATGTCATGTCCGTAAAACGCGTCAGAACCCCCCTATAACTATACCTTCAGCTCTAGCGGACAGCTCTACTGCTCTGTTTGTGACCGAGTCTTCAGGACGGAGTTTGGCTTCGCTAGCCACCTACGAGCGCACGCCAGGAGCTGAGCAGGGGTCGCCGTCGACGGATACGTCGTGGAGGACATCATTATATTATACAAGTAGATGACATATTTATTGTGTTACAAGTGGATTCAGTTGTCATATAACAATTGCACGACCAAATTCCAGCATCTCCATTCCGCCTTCGGACTACCGGGCGCGAGGAGGGGTTCCATCCTTATGTTGTTGATATCCCATCTGCTCGTACGAAGCGATTTGCTTCTTCGTTCATTATGCGAACGGCTAAGGAATGGAACAGCCTGCCGGCGTCTGTATTTCCCGAAACCTACAACCTTGGGATCTTCAAGGCCAGAGTGAATAGGCATTTACTGGATCGCGCATGCTCCATCGTCGACCTCATCGTCGCTTACCATCAGGCGAGATCGAGGTCAAATGCGGGTTTAGTAGTAAATAAATTTAAAAAAAAACAATCTTTTTAAGTGTTTATTTATGTGGGAATTGGACATTTTGGGTTTGTATTTTTTTCAATAAATTTAGACATTTGGGACGGATCCCTCAAGTTTGAAAAGAAATACTAATTTAGAAAATGGTTTAATTTCTCCGAATTTTCATTTTAGTGAATGTTGACTTCGCTTGCTCCATAACACATATTATTATAATTAGTATCATAATAGTCAGTTATATCATTAGAGTCAGCCCTCACTTTGAGAGCCAACTTAGCAAACAACAGTAAGTGTTTCATATTATCAGATAAGGGCTGACTCAAAATAATATTGAGCCTCCCATTTTGGAGACTATTGAGGCCAAATTTTTTGCTCTCAAATTTCCCCAGGTCACACTCTATTACGAGGTGAGTGAGATCTTCTATTGTGTTGCAGTTGGTACAAAACGGTGATGCAGCTCTTCCCACCAAATGCAAAAACTTATTTATTTATTATTTTAACCAAATTCTTTCGTTTATAAAAAAGAATTAAAATTGGCGAAACAGTACAATCGGCGAAACGTTAGGCAAAATAAAGGACTCTGTCGGGATACCTATTGTTTATCGGAAAAAAGTCAAAACGACTGTTTGCTCACTAATTTTATTTAGTTTAAAATAATCTTAGTTCTTACTTGTGTATGGACTAGAGTTGCCACGAATAGTGATTTGGCCGAATACCGAATATTCGGCAACGCTGTCGGCCGAAGCGCCGAATATTCGGCACAAAATACATGCTTGCCGAGGGCGTAAACTCGTAATAGACAGGCCGCAACCTGTCTCATTGTCACAACAAATATCTGGTTGCTACTTTTCTTAAACCACGTTTCAAAACATTTCCTAGGATTGGTTCAAACTAAAAGAGCGAGACATAAAATTCTTCTAGAAGCTCTGAAAATAAGTTGTGATTGTGATAAATCTAGTAGTACCGATGACGATTCTTCTCCACTTCGTAAGAAAAGAAACTTGAAAATGATGAGACTATTGAAATACACGACAGTTTCTGGAACTGCTTTGACGAAGTCGTTACAGATAATATGCGAAATAATAATGATGAGGATGTGGAGAAGAGTGCTGTGGCAAATGAGATGGATTTTTATTTGAAAACAATTCGTCTAGATCGGACGGCAGATCCTTACAAGTGGTGGTCAGCAAACGAAAAACAATACCCAAGCCTCTCGAAATTTGCTAAAGTTTATCTTTCGTCTCCTGGGAGTAGTGTGTATAGTGAGAGGTTATTTTCTGAAGCAGGTATAATTTACGATGAAAAGCGCAATCGTTTGCTACCAAAAAATGCTGTAAAGCTTGTTTTTATCCATCACAATCTACCATTGATCAATTTTACTTACTAAAGTATTGTAATTTGGTAATAGAATACATATAATCTTGAGTAATATGTGGTTTTTATTTCATGATTTAGTATTCCAAAAAGAATACCAAAAAAAGTGGCCGAATAGGCCGAATACCGAATAGTATCTCTAATATGGACTATGAATACTTTGTCATCTTACCGCACAAATAAACTTATTCTTATTAACTTACTTAACACATGTTCTTTTTGTAAAAAAGGACCTTGTAAAAATATTCAGTAATTTTCGCCGTGGTACGAACTAAAGTAGTTTGTGAGTTAGTAAAGCCTCGTCAGTCAGCATGTCCGAAGTTATGAACTTTGGATGAAGTTTTTATGGGATTATGACTAAAGTTGTCTTCGATGAATACACTAGTTATGGCAGTATGAAGTTTGCGACGAAAAAAAGAAAGAAAAAATTTATTTGCAATACACACATACATACAATTAGGTACAGAAGATAAAAATAATAGTTATTAAGTTTGGTGAAGGTGGTGTGCAGCACCTGAAAAAGGGGACTGCCTCAGCCTGTTGCCGCAGCGGATTTAGCACTGCGGCGCTGATTTTCAGGCGTCATCTGTGTGCCAGGGATCACTCCCTAATGTTACACTACCGGAACATATAACATAACGGATATATTAATAAACAGAAGTATTAGGAAACGAAGGAAGGTACTTAATTTTTAAATTATACATTAGAATACAGGAAGGTATGTATGTAGGTATTATTGTATAAAATAGAGAAAAAATAAAAATAAATAAAAATTAAGCAAGCAATGAAGATGAAACTGAAGGAAGGATAGGTTAGGTTAGGTTAGAGTTACAAGTTTCGCTACATCGAACAGTAGTACTGTTCGATGTAGCGAAACTTGTATTTGCTTTGTCTATGGCAACGACTTTTGTAGGTATATAAAGCAGATAAAATTTAAGTTTTTGAAACTGAATGAAAATAAAAGCGGTGATGGCGTGTAGTGCTGTTATGTCTCCATCGAATCCATCGATATAGGAATCAGTGCTTCGCTTTAAGATTTTTAATTATTCTCTACGTTCGACTGTGTTCGCTTATATTGAAGTGTTTTTGAATTTTTCTGGACGTGTGTCTAAGTCGTGTTCCTCATTGCTGAGGGTCGTGATCATTCTAAGGAATTAATCACATATAACGACTCTCGTGGCAGATTTAATGGGGTGGTTTGCCATTGCCTTCCCCATTTCACACTCTGGTTAACTCAGTGTACAGGATACCTCACGATGTTTTCCTTCACCGTCAGAGCAGTCGGTAAATGTACGTAAGTCTTTCGAAAAAAACCGAAAAATTCATTGGTACATGGTATTGCCTGGTTTCGAACTCGGACCTCCCGCATGGGAATCCGAAGTCCTAGCCACGACGCCACCGACGCTCTACCGCTTTCTGGACGTTAGTACCAAAAAATACACACACACATATATATATATATATATATATATATATATATATATATATATATATATATATATATATATATATATATATATATATATATATATATATATATATATATATATATATATATATATATATATATATATATATATATATCATAATAAACGTAATTTAATTTTTATTACATTTTTAATACATCGATAGTTACACGAGTATTATATGACATTTCAGTTTACATTGTAAGCATATTTATCCGACTTTAAAATGGTTTTTTTTTTCGAATAAATTAGTAGGTAATTTGTTTAGCTTCATGGATACTTTTACCCTTAGTGAATATCTAGTTTTCCATGCAGGACACCCTACCTAAACTCCTATTTTGAAACGAACTTCCCTCTGGCCACTACATCAACACTATATCAATACTATTACCTACATTGTGTATGTATATATTTATTTATCTATTTTATATATTTATCCGCGAATCGGGGATACGACTGAGGGAGAAGGGGTGCGACCCCCGGTCCGGACACTTCCTCGCCCAACACATCTCTATCGCAATCCAGTGGGGGAATGCGGCAAGCATTATGGGGACTTTTGGGAGAGACACGGTGAGAGGGGGCTTGTTTGACTGAACTGTGAGTTAGATTTTATATATTTATTGTATTTTTCCATGGCATCTGACCTCCGGATAGGTGGTTAATCTGGGTATCAACAGAATACTAGCGCTGCCGGCATCTCTGCACCCTTTTCACAACAGAGCTGGTTCTAAATGTACCACATGGTACTTACTTATCATTATAAATCTTTCCTATATCTTGTGTGTGAAATAACTCATTTACTTACTTTCTATTAATAAATATATTGCTTGTCGTAGAAAGGTTAACCTTTCAGATAATGAAGTTCAATTTCCCACGGGAAATTGGCACTTAAAACAAAAAGAATGAGACTTAAGTTACTTAGTGGAAAATTCTAGAGAAAAAAATATCTATGTAGGTATTATATAACATTTTCAGAATTAGAAAATATCGTGACCAAACATGTCATATGTTTATTGAAATAAAATATATTAGTATTTAGAAAACTATGATTTTTCGTTTGAAGATGGTAGATAGATAAACTCTTTATTATACACAAATACAGGAAAAGTAAAAACTACAGGAAAAGTACATTTACAACCAGTACATTAACAATAGTACATTTATAATAGGACATTTACAACCATAGCAGGAATCTCATCCATCACACGCGTTCGTTGGCGTTCACAGGCCATTTTGGCACTAAAAGCCTCCTACACAAGATGAGACTGGCAGACAATCCCACCTGTAAAGCCTGTGGTGACACCGTTGAGTCAAAGGAACACTTGCTGTGCGAATGTGACTCGTTTGCTGGAAAGCATATGAGTCTTCTGGGGGTAGCCTACCCGAAACCAGAGGACTAAAGGCTCCTTCCTGTAAGCTGTACAGCGTCCTTGATGCAAAGCATCTTTAAGGAACAGGAAGGAGACTAAGGTAAGAGGTGAGCACAAAAGATCCCTGAGGGTCGATGTGCCACTGGGGTTGTCCCTGGCCCCCTGTCATAAGATAAGATAAGATAATTTGACAGTAAAGAGATTAGCGACAGTGTAGTGTAGTGTGTATGGTAAGACTCTGTATAGAATCAGCTTGTCGAGGGTTGGTACCACACGTTTACCTATTTCTGCCGCAAAGCAGCAATTGTCTTATAGTTTGAAGGGTAATAGAGCCAGCGTCATGCCACACGTGACACTCCATCCAAATCCTCAAGGTTAGCAGAGCATCGAAACCCTCTAACATTATAGTGAGCGATGGTGACCACTTACCATCAGATGTCCCGTTTGCTCGTCTGCTCTCGTCGTACAATAAAAAAAAACTTAATGTAACTACGTACTTATTATCATTAAAATATTGTACTGATATAACGTACCTACATTTTGTAAAAGATAACAATTAGCAAAACAGTGACACTGTCACAAGTCACAATATTGTCTGGCAGCTTATGTACTTATCTACCTAAGTACTTTTTAAATCTTTAATGAATGGCTCCTGCTAGTGATTTACACTGCAATTTGGCCAATAACCGTGTTAGAATCTTGAAAATAATTCGAACGTTTTGGCGTCTGTTTTGAAAAAAAAAAACAGTTTATCAACGTCGAGATTAAGACAGAGTCGTATGCATCAGGAATGCCTAGTGTCTTGCATTCCAAGTGCAATTGGAGGTTAGGTTGCCGGATCCACATTATCAGTAGTATTTCACTCCCATTTCACTGTCTTATACGAGTATAACATAACGTTCACTTAACACGGACGATTTTTATGAAAAATTCACTAGTTTTACGAAAAAATAACCACAGTATACCTAAGTACTTTCTTGTTTAGAATGTTGAGCAGCTATTACCATTTGACATAAACAAAAATAGAATGAATCATAGAAGCAACACGCAAAGAAATTAGTGCTAGACGTAAACAATAAAAAAAATTTACTTGTACTTACAAATTCACAAACTAAAATAAACAACAAAACTCGACGTGGTCACAGAACCGAAGGTTCCCACATAGTGATAACGGTACACTGTCTTTAATTCACAATTAAATCCTTAAAATGTCACTCGGCGTATTCGAATTTCAAATTTCGAGATCGATTGATCGATACGTTCGATATTGTCCGCGGGCGAGCGTTGCGCACTGTGTTTGGAATTGAACTCAAACAGTGGCACTGAGTGGTTCGTATTTGTATAAATAGCCGCGCGTAAAGGCAAGTTAACCCTGTGCTGTCTGAAGTGTTTTAGTGACCAATCTTTTTGACTTCGTGTCTAATATTTTAGTGTTTAGTTGTTTCGGTTTTTATATAACTATTTGATATTAGAACGGTGTCGCCTAGTGGCAGGACGCCGGGCTCCCAAGCGGGAGTAATGCTATATACCAATTAGTTTTTCGAAGACTTACGTACATTTACCGGCTGGTATTAATCTGGAGGTGTATTTTCTTTCAGATTTAGATTCTGGAATATTTATTGATAAAACTCACAGTTTTTACCTATATCATGCATGCAATAATGTAAATTTTATTATTAACAATATCGGCAATATTATCTTCTTTAATTGTAAGGAGTTATTCACTTACGATTTTATTCCAATTAGGTATAATTGGAATAAAATCGTAAGTTATTCCATTGTTTACTATAAGAACACTCTTATATCAAGATCAGTTTTTCTAGTTTATTACTTGACCCCATTTGGACAAACAATCATTCATAAAAATAGATTTTTGTGCGCAGTAGGTATTTACGAAATGAAATAAGTCATTTTGCACATAATTTTTAAGTTTTCTCAAGGCCGACAACATATCAGCTATATGTGGCGATATCTCTATTTATAAGCGCTGTTGGTACGAATACTATTATTTAGGTTCAATTTACATTGCCGCGGAATGGAATGGAAGCGAATTTTCTCAACGTAATTGTACATAGCATAATAAACTTTATGTCAATTGTGTAACATACAAACTAAATACGATCCAAAAAAGAGGTCGCGCGTCTTCCGGGGAATCCTCGAGCATTCTTGAAAATTCCCCTAGCGGTAAAGCGTATTTAATTTGTATGTTACACAATTGACATAAAGTTCGTTATGTCACGTACAATTACGTTGCGAAAATTCGCTTCCATTCCATTCCGCGGCAATGTAAATTGAGCCTTATTCTTTGCCGGTAGTCACTTACTACTATCAGTTTATCTGTAGTACTTATTCATTTATACAAATAAAAACACAAATAAGAAAGGCACTAAATAATCCGTTTGTACGAAGCGTTCCAAAAATAAGTAAGTGCTTACTGAATTATTCAATATCATTAAAATATATTCTGTTCTTTCTTTATCATAGCTGTCACTAGAGTCACTTGACTAAAGATAGGCAGAATTCTTTGGTTGTTTTATGCAATTGTCCGAATTTTGCGTGTGTGTGTGTGTATTTTGTATCCCATCCCGCGTTGTTGTTACGAGTATTAAAAAATAATAATTTCATTAGTTTTTTTTGTGTCTACCCCACGTTTTAGGGTTACGAGTATTAAAACAATTTAATTAAATTAAAAAAAATGTTTTTGTTTTGGTGTATTTTCTGTCCCACCCCGCGTTGGAGGGTTAACAGTATTAATAACACCGCAGCCGCCGTATGTGACATACACCACACGCGTAGTGGCAACAGTGTAATGTTTACTTTCTGATAATGTACCTAGGCTAAGTTGTACGTACCTATCTATTAGGTATTGTTTTTGTGCTAATTAACACTTACGCCCTTTTTAAGTTAAATGTTTTTATGAATCTCTTATACTGGGTGTAACAATACCCTATAGTCCCGAAACAGTGTTCAGTATCTATAATTGAGTATCCATACTGAACAACCTTTACTACGGGAACAACTTTGAAAAAAAAACGCGAAAAAAAAATCAGCTGTTTCATACATTACGGTCGTGTAGGTAGGTATATTGAGCTACTAGGGAACAACTGATTTTTTTTTCCCGATTTCTCAGTTGAAAGTTGTTCAATGTTCAGTTATGGGACTATAGGGGGGTTTTAATTACACCAAGTATACTAAGAAGAGAGCTCTGTGTTATTTATGATGTCCTATTTTATTTATTATATTATGGAGTAAATCTACGCTTATAAGTAAACAGAGTTATCTCTAAATAACCGTATTATTTTGTTATCTTTGCAAGCATTTTTTTTTCTACTCCCATTTCGTAATTTGTTTAATAACATAAAGAGGTTCATTCAACATGGTCGTGTAAAAATAGTGTTTTAATGAAATATTAAATAACAGTTTTCGATTGGCTAATGAAAATTTTTAATTTTTTGTGCAACTGCATACTAGAACTCTTTCGTATCAAAAACACTATATTTCACTGGTCAACTACTTAGTACTAAAGCCATAAAAAAACTTGACACCCGATATCGACAATACATCAAACACACATCGTCGCTTCTGAACTAAAGTGACACAAATAAAAACGTCAAAATTTGAGAATCTGAAATATATCATATTGCGTAGGCATAAGGTTGAAATTTAATCGAAGGTTTTCGACAGATATGGTATACTATAGCTTGTGATCGACTGTACTAAAAGTCGATATATTTTCATGTGGTAAAATGACACATCACAGTTTCTCATAGAGCTCAATAGATGTCGCAACTGTCATTTATCCATTTCCATACGTCGGCCATTTTGTTTCTAGAAGCTTGTCACATTGACAGTTGAGCCCCGATCTCTGTTCACCACGGACGTCGTTTATGTGGAAAATTGACTTATTTTGGCGAAACACCAAAATGGGTGAGTAAAATATGTATGTTTCGTAAAAATTAAAGTGTTATGAATTGATAAATTTTATAATGACATTTTGTGTGTTCAGACTCTTTCTTTAGAAATTTCTTATTTCCAAAGTGTCACACTTTGAAATCGGCCAATTTTCTTTTGAAGTTTCTGTATTGTTATAAATTTAATTTAAAAAATAGTTAGAATAAGAATTAAATAAATGAAATTTTCAAACAAAATATTTCGACAATAACTACTTTTATTACATAAAATCTTCATTTGACTTAATTACAAAACAGGCACTAGTAAATACTTATCTTTCCTAACTGTCTATAATACAAAAGAGTCATTTAAAACTGAATCCTGCAAGTCTTCTGTTTATAAACAGAAACGCGATTCGAATTGAAAATATATTTTTTCAGATAAAAGTAAGTAAGTAAGTAATACGTTTATTTCACAAATGGATGAACACGACATTGAAAATAAACAAAAGACGCTTGTAGCCATAGACCACGACTCCGGGGCGCTGCAAATTTTTACTTAACTGCTAAAATATTGCAGAAAATAGTTAAAGCAATACACTATTCTTTCACCTACGCTTTGTTTCATAAACAGTTCTCGTGTTAAAATCGCTATCATTACATGACCGTTGCATAAACGACTATTACAAGATACGTCTAAATGTAGTAAATGTAACCGTCTAATTATAATAGGTTACTTATATTGAGTCTGCAAAATAATAATAACATAACTAACTATATTTTATAGGCGTAACTAATGTACCTAGTTACGCCTATTAAATATAGTTAGTTATGTTATTATTATTTTGCAGACTAACTAACTACCTACCTACATGTATTTTTAAAAATACATGAGGTGAAAACCACAATAATTATGTTTTAATTTGAATTTCAATCTTAACTAAAGTGAGTAAATAAAACAAGCTGTAGATGGAAAGTTGAATAAGTAGAGGAAGTTTTTTTTTTATGTACTACTAAACCCGCATTTGACCTCGATCTCACCTGATGGTAAGCGACGATGAGGTCGACGATGGAGCATGCGGGTCCAGTAAATGCCTATTCACTCTGGCCTTGAAGATCCCAAGATTGTAGGTTTCGGGAATCAACGTCGATCGATAGTTTTGGATCGATCGTCGCATACGCAGACCGTGACCCAGTTTCAAATGTCAACAACCTTATAATAACAATTAGATTCAAGAAGCGTCCTAGATATTTTTGTTGCTTTAAACTTTTTAACTTTTTTTCTTGATAACCGTAAGGATTTTGATGGAGTACCTCATGTACTAGTAATTACACTGGCTCTCTTATCCTTCACATCGGAACACAGCAAGCAAGCATTGCTGTTTTGCGGAAGATATAGGTTATAGATACCACCCCTGGTTCGCTGCACAGAGTCATATAACCTTTAGAAGCAGGTGACTCTGCAGTCTGTTGAGGATCTTTTGTGCCTACCCCATTTACACACTTGTCACCCCGGTGTGCATGTTTTCCTTCACCGTTAGAGCAGTCGTTAAATGTACGTAAGTCTTCCATAAATACGAAAAAGTCATTGGTACATGGCACTGCAAGGTTTCAAACCCGGACCTCCCGCATGGGAGTCCGGTGTCCTAGCCACTATGCCACTGACGCTCATATATAGAGTCATACTATATTATGAAATTATTCGGAATTTTTAACTTCCGAGATCCTGATATGTGTGAAATTCTATATATAAGACCTGGACTACACACGTCCAGTTCCAACCCCGGTTCGGTTCGGTGCATTCAATCACAAAGCGCTGACTTCAAGTCGGGGGATGGCGGAACGCATGTAATTGGTTGCAGCGAATCGAACCGGGGCTGGAAACAGACCATGAAGACTTTTTTTTCGGGGGGAAACTCTCATGCTTACCTCTTCGCCGCATGGGGGAGACGAAGAGGTTATGCCGGCCATTTACCGGCCAAACCCCCCCCCCCCCCCCTCCGGGGGTTCCTGCGCACCGCCTGACGGCGAAGCCACGGGAACGCTTGCGCATAACTTCTTCGCCAGCGGGTGTCCGCATTACGGACCCAACTCTGGGGACTCACGTCCCCATTCGGCTTGTGGTGGCGTGCCGGAACACGGGCACGCCAGACCAACTCGAGGACCTGTTATCAGGAGGTCCTATTTAAGGGGGAAGGTGGCGAGCGTGTACGGAAGTATCTTTAATTAATAATTTAATATAGTTTCATTAAAATCATGATGTCAAAATGTTCTAAGTAGTTCCGGACTTGCTTTCCTGACGTCACTTCCGTCGATTTTGTAAAAATGGCAACAAAACATAAGGTAGTTAAATATTTTAGTACAAATTTTATTTGCGATTTCCGAGTTTAAAACACAATATCCATGATTGGTTTTTGCCTCAATAAAATACCTTATTTATTGTAAATTAAATTCTTGTAATTACAATATCTGGTAATTATGTAATTGGTAACAGTACTTTTACTGACAGGAAGTGATTTCTGATAGAAATTATACTGACAGTTGAAGTGATAATATGGTATACAGGGCCAACCTGTACTTTTGGCATCTAGTATTCATTTTAATCTATAATATATAACAGTGATAGTATTCTAAGAACCGTTCCAGTAGTAGTGAGCAAATTTCAAACAGATTTTTGTTTCTGTATACGCAGGTTTAACGTTGGTTTTTGGGAGTGGGATACCATGATAAGTATTAATTAATTAATCATTTATGCATACAATAATACCAAACTGTGAATATTACTATGTTATACCTACATTCTAATTATCTTTTTCCGGTGGTGGTGCAACTTACAAGTAATTTAAAAGTAAAAGTAAATATACTAGTGCAGTGTTTGAGTGGTAATAAAAATGTATCGAGCGAGACACGTTCCTCTATGGATGGATTTCTGATATCCCAAAACCAGGGAAACCTAGTTGGGAGTCAGATAGACATTAAATAAGGATGAGTGAGTGCATTTTTTGAGCCCTGAGTCAGGTTACATCTTCATATACCTACCTCTTATGTAAGTGTAAATAAAATAAATTGAAATAGAAATTTTAAAACTTAACCCTGATTATTTTTTCCGACAAAAGCCAAATTATGGAGTCTTTAATCAAAACATGAAAGAAAAATCCCGGAAACTGTTAAATTTTAAGTTTTATTAAAGAATGCTGAATAATTTACAAGTTACAAAAGACAATTTCCATTTCAAATTTGGGAAAAATTGCAAAGATTTTCTTTTTATAATTTTTTTTATTTTTGTGTACAGGTGAGCTTAATGCCTTGCGGCATTCTCTGCCAGTTGACCTTTGGGCATGCAGATATGTTATAGCGGTGCAGTGGCAATAAAAATGACAAAAGAACTTAGTTAATAATGTGAAATTAAAATAAAACTAAAGCTAAAACTAAACTAAGAAAACTAAAGATAAAAAATTTGGGTTAGGTCCCCCACATCCGACAGTGTACCCAAGAGACTGGCTGCGTTGCCCCGTTGGATAGCTAAGCTAATCCGCTGGGCCAAATAGGAGCCAGATCTTGGGTCTTTTGACGCGTCGACCAGGCGCTTTGCGAGGTCCTTGAAGACGCGGCGCACTCCCGGGCCCCAGGGTCCCAATGTTTCAACCCCAAACGGCTCAAATATGTATGTTTCACCCAGATTGGTATATTTGCGCCGTTGAAAATGTGAAATTTATATATTAAAATAACAATATACTATATTGTTATCGTTAGAATCTTGTTCGTTAGGTATAACCTAATCAAATAAAAACAAATAGTGAACAGTTTGAAAGTTAATTTATAAAAATTAGTATTGGATATGTTTTATGTTTAAAGGTATTCTTTGCAAGCGTATGTATTTATTCAGGTACATTAGAGCTTATTCAGGTGCATTAGAGATTCTCAGAGCTCGTATAGCATCGTTCCAAGAGAGATTGTTAAAATCGAATGTTGTGTTCTATAAACGAGGACTATGCCAATGTTTTTATGAAACACTGGATGGCCGTGCACCAGTGTGAGAACGGCAAATTTTAAGTAGTTAGTAGGTACCGCTAACATTGTATCCATTAGTTTATTTTATCTTTTAGCTTTTTCTTTATATATCAGTTTATAGTTATAGTACCTATAGTAAAATTATATTATATATTGTTACTTTGTAATATGGATGTATGCCTGAATTAAATACATTTATTATTATTATTAGATTAGGATATTACTGAAATTTTAATACAATTTTATTTGTAAAATCGTAGCACGCCATTGTAGGAGTAAATTAAATAACTCGGTGGAATAATTTCCTAGTGTAATTTAACTAATTAGGTATTTTGTAATTTTAGCTTAGGTATTTTAATGTTATTTTAGTATTCCTACTTTATTTCATTAAAATTTATTAACGGTTTTATTTTAAAATTTAGATTGTCTTTCATGAAGAATTTATATAGCATGCTATTTTATTAGATGAGTCAAAGCCCGCAAAAATAATAATTGTGGAGGGTATTATAAGTACCATTCAAACCAAAATATTTCTAACTCATTTGAAAATCTTCGTTGTTATTTTGATTTGTTCCGGATTTGTCCGAAAAATTCGTGCCATCTTATTTTTTTACGGCATTATTATGCGCCTTTTACATTGATATCTTCTGCGGTTTTCCGCAATACCACATCCTTTTCAATACCATAGAAGATTTTAAGAAATACATAAGGGAAACGCGACTATGATTGACCGCCGATAGTATTTACAACGCGAAGGAACTGCCCTCACTTAGAATTTGCCTGAATTATATTAATTTAAAACTCATGTAGTATTGTTATGCTTCCCGAATCTGAGTGAGCAATAGCTGTAACTTGCAGCGAATAACGACCGCGATAACTGTGGGCTATCTCTGCACTTGACATTTTTAACGTTCCATTTCTAAACGGTAAAAAAGGAATATGGTGAGACTTCAGTGTCCTTCAGTTCGTCCGTCTGTTAATAATGCTTATAAAAGATGTTGTAAGTATTCCGGGAAAAATAGAACTCAGTTCTAAACATAGGGGTTTGAAGAAAAAAAATCTGTGCTCAAAGTTCTGTGCGAAAAAAGGATACTTCAGTATTCTCTGACGTTGATGATGGTGATGAGTCATTACGCGTCACATAGGTCTTGAGTACGGAATTCTGACGGGCGAGCGAGTCTGACTCGTACTTAGCCAGTTTTTTATAGTTATGGTAATGTAATAATGTTATGTTGTGATAATTCCATAATTACAATTCACATTGCGAGCATGTGATAACTATAACAAAAAATTCAGTAACGTTGACATATTTTGCATTCAAAATAGTTTAACTGTGCACCTTTGTTGTAGTTATTAATACATAAATTAATAATAATAATAATAAATCTTTAATTCAGGCATAAAAAACCCATATAACACAAGAACAATACAATATACAAAAAGAAATTAATACTAAAACCAAATACACAAATGAGACCAAAAAAAATAATTAATAATATTTGGCTACAACTTATTCATTTACGGTTCTCGTCCCAGTGGATAGCCAACCAATGTTTGAATATGGGACTGCGTAGGTCCTCACACGCAGCCTTCAGTATGCTGTTGTCAGATTGTCGCAACCGCTTCCAAAAAGAAGCGATGCGAGTCCTGACAACCGCAAAGAAATCGGGCACCCGTGCGTCAGCGAACATGCCCGATGCACTACAGAATCGCGGCAACCGCATAAAATACAATTTAAAGTAGTATTTACGCGAGTGTCATTTTATCTATTATTTAGTACTTTCTGTGAAAATTTAACTGGCTTTTGTGTTATTTATATTGTCTATTAATATATACTACTTTAGCTGTTTGTTTTCCTTAATAAATAAATAAAATACATTAAACGTCCCGACCTGCGCTGCTGCACCCCTTTCAACAGTCCAACGTCAATCTGCCAACCAACCAACCAAATCGACAAAGAAATGCCTGTATCTCGCTAATTAATAAGTGCAATGGGAAATCATTGTAGGGTTTACCTTACCTATAGGTTTGTTTGTTTTATTACCGTGAATTATGTGCAATAATGATTGCTCCTAACGATAATACTGCTAAATCCTGCTGCATACATCCCGAATGATGATGATGATGATGATAAACAAAGATTACGATGTTATTTGATAGATTTTCCTTTACCTATAGTTTTCAATGTTTGTGGTTTGGTTATATCATGATTTATGTGAGTTTGTAGAATTCTAGTAATGATGACTTGTATCTTTATAAAGGTTGTTTAAAATAATAAGTGGTCTTCTTCTTCAGAGGGTCACCACGGAACAAAAAAAATCATCTCTTTCTGCTTCTTCCATTTTCCTTCTCCTTTTTCTTTTTCCATGGTGGTCAGCGTCGCTTACATACTTCACCACTCACCACACTTTAATGTTTATCTTATCTTATGATAGGGGAAATAACCCAAGGGCACTTCGGATCCTTGAGGATCTTTTGTGCCTACCCCATTTTATACACTGGTCATCATCTCAGTGTGCAGATTTCCTCATGATGTTTTCCGTCACCGTTAGAACAGTCGGTAAATGTATATAAGTCTTCGAAAAATACGAAAACTCATTGGTACATGGCACTGCGTGGTTTCGAACCCGGACCTCCCGCATGGGAGTCCGGTGTCATAGCCACTGTGTCACCGACGCTCCCACACTTTAATGTTACTAGAGGGTTTTCAATGCGCTAATAAGTATTTTGGCGGGGTGTCTAATCTGCCAGTAATTACCCTTTAAACCAAAACATAGTAACGCAAGCATTACTGCTTTGCTGCAGAAATAGCTGCAGCAAAGCCGTTACCTATAACTGTTTGGGGTGTCCCAAGCTGACTCTGTACAGAGACATACCACCTTCTAAAGGCACAGGTACACCTGGTCGTCGAACGACCGTCTGGTCGTTCACAGCATGCAGCCACCGCTTATCTGCGGAAGATTTGGTTACAGTGCGCCTAAAACGCGTTTTGCCTAAAACGCATTATGTCTTAACTTGTCATTCCAAGTCGCATTGTGCCTAAGTCGCACTGTGCCTAAGTAGCGTTGTGCCTAAGTCGCATTGTTTAGACTTAATGCGTTTTAGACATAACGCGTTTTAGATTTAATGACAACATAGGCAAAAAGCGTTTTAGGCGCACTGGGACCAAATCATGTGAAATACTAGTCGTCGGCTGCGTCAGTATCACTAAGTTGTCATAGAATGAATGACGAATCGAATGACGTTCGACGACTTCGGCTGACGACCAAGTGTGAACAAGGGAGGGCGGTGGCAGGGCTGTCAACGAATATATGAAACCGCGCCTTTACGCTTTGATCGAAATTCGTTCTGCGCTCTACACACCAAACCTGCCGGCTTCTGTGTGGTTTATTATTAATTCAATTTCTGTGATAGTTTCCTTTCAAAGTTTTTAAAACCATGTCCGTTTTGTTTGGAGGTCGGTGGCCGTAGGTCGTCCGCGGTCGCCGAAGCGGTCAACGACTTTGTGTAACCGCGTGTTTAGTGTTAGATACTATTCTTAGTCTAAAGAAAAAAGTCTAAAATCGTCTATAAAATAATACTTACTTGCATTGAACGTCACACCACAACATCACCTTTCATTTTAGATTGCCTTAATCCTTGATCTTGAAAAGTTTTGCTATTTCCAGATAAACAACACTTATGACACACAGCCATCTAGTTTAGAGCGCATAATGATTAATAGAGGCATTATCATGAGAGCGTCGGTGGCGTCGTTGCTAGGACGTCGGACTCACATGCGGGAGGTCCGAGTTCGAAACCAAGCAATGTCATGTTTTTCGGTTTTTTCGAAGGAATAACGTACATTTACCGACTGCTCTGACGGTGAAGGAAAACATCGTGAGGAAACCTGCACTTTTAGATAACCAGTGTGTGAAATGGTGAAGGCAATGGCAAGTCATCATTCTATGTGATTAATTCCCTCAGCAATTAGGAATACGACTTAGAAGAAGAAGAAATCATAATATTATTGTACTATGATCATTAACTATATCTTCTTCTTTTTCTATTAGGGGCAGGCCCCTGTCGCTGTAGCAGTCTCTATCCGATTCACCTTTAAACATTGGGGATTATTGATCGTAGTTTGTAAATCTCGAATCGGAGGAATTAACAAAATGAAATAGTTATAAATTGTTTTAATTATGGATTTTATTTTAATACAATTTTGTGATTATCTACATTTGACTTAAATTTAAAACTTGAAATATTAAAGACTCCTTCCAGCTCGTTGCAGCGAGGCAGTTTACCCAGAAAGCTGGCAGCATTTTCTCTCTGTATGGTCACTAGAAGTCTCGATGAGTCACGCTGAAATAGAATTGTGAACCCTTAAAAAAGTTAAGGCCTTATGGTTTCTTCTCCGAAAGCGATAAGGCCGCCTTTGTACAGTCGATTACAAGCTATAGTATACCATCTGTCAAAAACCTTCGATTAAATCTCAACCTTATGCCTGCGCAATATGCTTTTCAGATTCTTAAAATTTGACGTTTTGGGTAGGTTGACCTGTCGTCGACTGTACATATCGTGTTATTATTCCTGTAGTTTTTACTTTTCCTGTATTTGTGTACAATAAAGTGTTTCTATCTATCTCCGAATGCGAACGACACGCACATGTATACCTAGAGTCTTATATTTTCGTTTTTCTTTCAACGATTTGATACAGGCCGCTACTGGCTTGAGATTTTTTTTCTTGAGATTGCGTTAACGTGGGATTTTCGACCAATTCATGGATATATTGATCGTCAAACTATACAACCGTGAGTGCCACAAAAGGCATTGGCCCAGATCAGCTACTTCCGTACACCAACAAAACCTGTTTTTGATCTGTGCGATCTTGGAATTACACTTGTTTATGTAATAGATAGTTGTTTTCAAAACTTGAGTCATGAAAATCTATGGCTAATCTATAATTATTGTTTACATTTACGTTTTGTAAAAAAAATATCCGAGTGAAATCCACCAATCAGCACTGGGCCCTTGTGCAAGAGGAGGCCTGTGGGGACGTTAATAGGCTGATGATGATGACGTTGGAACAACAAGATAAGTATTTTTAATTTACTTTAACTGCGTCAGCTAAATATTCCAAAATGCTTAAATATTATAGTATGTAGGTATTACAAATTAAGTAATACGAGAAGAAACTTCTAAATATTTTTATAACTATGGACTTCCGTTAATTTTTAAAGAATGTAAAAAGATTTGTTGTTTCTTAATTTACTTAAGAGTACACTTAAGTGCTTATTAAAATTTATCCAAGTAAGTTAGTAGGTACAAAGTTAGAAATTCTGAAAGACCTAAGTCAAATATTTTTCAGTAGATTACGTACTAAAAACGTTTTTTGTTCTGTTTCTAATTTGCTTATGTGTATAGTTACATGTTTATGTTTATAACTACACTTAGATAAATGTTTATTTATATCCGTGTAAGTTATTACGAAGTTAGAAGACTTTCTCAAACACCTTTAGAACACTTTTTCAGTAGATTACGTACTAAAAGCGATTTTCCCCAAAAAGGGTGAAATGTAATTTTGTTGGGATCCCAGCGAAACGGTTATTGTGTTTCGCCTGATATAAAATTATTGGGAAGTTGAGAAATATTTCGGTATTTTGTAAGCCTTTTTACAATATTTACTAGCACAGGAATATGAGTTTATGATAGTCGATAATAATCTCAATAAAAATTAATTACTAATTATAAAAAACAAAAAACTGAACTGTTTACATAATATGTGTACGCTAGAAACAGCAGATTTGCTTGGCCCTAAAATATCATAATATAATATATTGTCACCATAATCAGCAGCCCACTCTAGTCCACTGCTGGACATAGGCCTCTCCCAGGGCGTAATTACAAATATAAAAAAATAACAAGTATTTTACTCAAAATAAAATAAAACTAAAATAAATGCTTAAGCTAAAATTACAAAATACCTAACTATTTTACAAATAAAATACCTGACCTAGGTCGCTCCCTGCAGGGAGTGTCCCGAGGAGGCTGGCGGCGATGCCCCGCTGTATAGCGAGGCTTATACGCTGAGCCAAGTAGAGGCCAGCCTTCTGGTCCCGGGATGTCTCTACGAGGCGCTTGGCTATTTCCCCGTAGAGGCAGTGGGCTCCAGGCCCCCACGGCCCTAAAATATATACGGCCCTAGTATTTTACTTGTAAAATAGTTAGGTATTTTGTAATTTTAGTTTAAGTATGTATTTTAGTAAAAAAAATTATGACGAACACTAATTTATTGAATTTATTTTTAATTACATTTACATAAGTAGGTACAGGTAAGGGATAGGTATTTGAAGATGTAACCTGACTCGGGGCTCAAAAGATGCACTCACTCACCCTTATTTAATGTCTGGCTATCTGACTCCCAACTAGGTTTCCCTGTATGTGGGATATCAGTATATCAGGAATCCATCCATGTGTCTCACTCGATACATTTTAAATATCAGTATATCGGGAATCCATCCATGTGTCTCACTCGATACATTTTAAATATCAGTATATCGGGAATCCATCCATGTGTCTCACTCGATACATTTTAAATATCAGTATATCGGGAATCCATCCATGTGTCTCACTCGATACATTTTAAATATCAGTATATCAGGAATCCATCCATATGTCTCACTCGATACGTTTTAAATTACAGTCAAACACTGCACTTTCATTTATTTTTTACTGTAAAATTACCTGTAATTTGCACCACCACCGGAAAAAGATAATTATAATGTATGTATTCACACTATGTATGCATAAATGTAATGTAATGTATGTTATTATTTTATAAACAGATACTAAGTTTAAAGTTTTAAATTTGTTTGTAGATTTGTACTTAAAGATGTGTCGATACGAAAACGTAATCTCTAATACATTGAAAAAGATCTACAATCTTTGTAAAACAGCGGAATTGGCGTCTGTATCGCCACAACCATTTTGTGTCAGCACAAAAATTAGCATACAACAAAACTTCAAACGAACAAACGAAGTGCAAATCAGTACAGGATAAGCTATGACGTAAGAAATCACCTTACTTTCATAATAATGATAATTATAACTTGTTTGTGGTTGTATTCAAATTATTGTAATTAATGTATGGAACAAGTTTTCCTCACACGTGGACGACGAATACATATACAAGGTGTAAAAAATATCCCACCAAAAACATAAATGTAAAAAACGATGCCAAGTTCGGTGCAAGGAACCAATCTGTAACTGAAAATCTGTTGGCTTCGCCGTTAAAATAATTTAGATCTAACTGGACGCCAAGTTCAAGTGTATTTTACTTTATTTTACTGCAATTAACGTTTCTTCAGCACTTGCTGAGCATGTGCCCTTTTAATATTGCATTGTTTTTATTTTATTTTTTCCAATATTGTTTTAAGTTTAATAATGTGTGCAATGTTAAATAAATGTTTTTTTTTTTCTTTCTTTCTTTCTTTCTTTCTACAAACTTACCTATAGAAATAAATATATAGCATAGTATAACTCTCTCTCTCTCTCTCTTCTTAGTAATTGGGTGGGTAAAACACACATACAAAATTGCAGGTTTGTAGATCAAATAGTTTTTGAGCTACAGGGGGCCGAAAATGGCTCGAAATTGTTCCTGTAATAATTGTTAGAGCACTATACAAAACAGTTTTTTTGGAGTTAAAGTGGCAGCCGGCGGGCGGGCCCTTAGCCCGCCAGCGCCTGACTGTTTTCGGGTGTCACAGGCAATCGATGTGTCAACCTCATTTGTAATAAATACCCATCGATGTTACGTGATTTCTTTTATTTTGCTGAGGAATCCGTTATACCTCTATAACACACGTAGTGCGTCGTCGCCCTTTTTCTTTACAAAACTTGGCGGACACACTATCGTGTGTCTAGATAATTAAGTATCAAAACAAACAAACGCAGTATACCAAGAAACGTTAACTAATTGAAAAAAAAGGAAGTATTACGTTTATAACATAACTTGTCAATTGAATGTTATATTTTCCTTATCTAAGTACAGGGGAAGATGCAATAAGCCATACTCTGTAGAACCATGTCGTAATACGTTTTTTCTGATAGTTTAGCTAAACATATCACTTATACTTACTTATACGAGTACTTACTACTACTTCGATAGGCACAGAATAAATAATAGTTTGCCTAGCGTGGCAAGAGAGAGATTCGTGGCGCTCCGTTTTGTCTGTCTGCCCCGCAAGGGACACAGCGTAAAGGTATATATGTATGACCTAGATACTTGTATGAAATTTCCCATAGGTTGATCAGAATTACCCCACAATAAGGTTGTAACAGCCTTTGTAATATTATGGTGTTGAATAATGATGATATAATTTATGATGTTGATCGTGATTTGATAATATTAGCGGTTTTATTGGGGTTTATTTTTGTTTTATGCAAAAACATCCTTAAATACACCGGTTTTTGGTGACATTCGATACTTATTTTATTTGTATTTAATTATCTTGTAGGAAAATGTGGAAGGCAATGGTAAATCACCCCATTAAATGCCAAGAGAATCGTTCAATGGTGTTAATTGCGTAGAACGGTCACGATTCTATCAATGAGGAAACGACTTAAAAGTATTGACTGTCTTAAGTTGACCTATGCTATAAGTGCTGTGTAAAGAATAGCCCCACCCCAACTCTTCCCATGTCGTACGAGGCGACTAAGGATTTTAGTGAATACTATTTAACACCTAAAACGGTGGTAGGCTCGCTACCATCCATCACGTTTGTCCACCAAATCAAAGTGGGAACTACCTGTGAATGAAGTTGGTTTCTCTGTCTACCCCCTCGGGGATTATGGACGTGAGAGTTTATGTATTATTATTATGTTATATGTGCTATTTATTTATGGTAATTTTACGATTACACGACAGATTTCGCAGCATCACTAGACTCAGCTATCTTATCTTATGATGGGGGGATATACAGGGTGTAACATTAAGAACGGTCAGTATGGGAAAGTCTGAAACTATAAGACATACGAAGATCTGTTCTTAGGAACCATGTCATCAATTTTAGTAACAAGAAAAACTGTATTCATACATTTTTTTAAAAACCTGTACTCAGCCTGGGAATCGAACCCGGTTGTTTTGAAAAAAAATCCAATACTATTTCTGTTTAGATATCGACTGTGTAGGTCTTAAGGAATAAATGTTAGTATGAAACGTGATGTTTAAAATTAATAAAACGCATTGTTTCCATATCTTTTAATTTATTTTAGTAGGTGTTCGAAATGACTACCATTTTGTAAAATACAACATTCAACTCGTTTAGGTAACGATCTTACTATTGAATTTTGTATCTTCAGGTGGTGAATTTGCGTTAAAATTGTCTCTATGGCTGCTTTTAGGTCTTCAATTGTGTCGTAGCTTGTTTTGTACACTTCATCCTTAACGTAACCCCACAAGAAATAGTCTAGTCTAAAATAAATTAAAAGATAGTAATTAATAGTCTAGTCTAAAATAAATTAAAAGATATGGAAACAATGCGTTTTATTAATTTTAAACATCACGTTTCATACTAACATTTATTCCTTAACACCTACACAGTCGATATCCAAATAGAAATAGTGTTGGATTTTTTTTTCAAAACAACCGGGTTCGATTCCCAGGCTGAGTACAGGTTTTTTTTTAAATGTATGAATACAGTTTTTCTTGTTACTAAAATTGATGACATGGTTCCTAAGAACAGATGTTCGTATGTCTTATAGTTTCAGACTTTCCCATACTGACCGTTCTTAATGTTACACCCTGTATAACCCCAGCGGCACTTCGACCCTCGAGGATCTTTTGTGCCTACCCCATTTTACATACTGGTCATCTCAGTGTGTAGGTAAATGTACGTAAGTCTTTGAAAAATACGAAAAACTCATTGGTACATGGCACTGCACGGATTCGAATCCGGACCCGCCACCGACGCTCTTAGACTCAGCTATAGAGGGAGAGATGTTTCCAGCACCTGCACCAGACACGCACGAGAGTAATTAATGTTTGTACATAAAGTTCTAATGCCATATTGGTTGCATGTTGCATCATTCTAAGTGTCATTGTTTGTCTCACTTAATCTAATTTATTCTTGCGTCGATCGTTTTTTTTACTAGGTAAGTATGCTATTTATTAATTGGTTTTTAATTAATTGGCTCATATCAGTGTTCAAATATACAAATATTCTTTATTGCACACAGGACAAAAATACAGGACAGAAGAAAACACACAAAATACAAATACAATTGGCGGCCTTATAGCTTTAAGCTATTTCTT
This sequence comes from Hofmannophila pseudospretella, assembly GCA_947369225.1. Lineage (NCBI taxonomy): Eukaryota > Metazoa > Arthropoda > Insecta > Lepidoptera > Oecophoridae > Hofmannophila > Hofmannophila pseudospretella. The sequence continues at coordinate 13,113,620 of OX376318.1, read as the reverse complement.
CCAGGCAACCTTTGGGTGATGCAGTAGTAGTTAGGTGTAATTGCAAACAAATACTTATAATGCAACTAAAATAACCATGTACGTATGAATAAAAAAACTATTGTAATTAAGATGACTTTTTTCGAATAATTTTGGAATGTAGAGGAAACTTATTACAAAATTTTAAAATAAGTATTCGTAACCACTGCTCGATTCTGTGGTAAAAATAAAGAGAAGCAATTGGAAATATGGACGCATACTGACCCGTACACCTACCAACATACACCCCCTCACACACACCACATACAAACATCACACATACGCCATCTCACGCACACACCCCTGATACACACCCTCTCACATGCACGCATACTTAATTATTTAATTAATTGCATAACCTTATATAATAATAACCTTATTATGTAATCATAATATAGAGATATCGGAAGAGACTGGCCCCCACAATACAGGGTATCCTAGTGTAGGAAAAAAAAGCCAGCCAGGCAGGCCATAAAAAAGCATGAAAAAGTAAAGAATATAAGAACTGCTAGAGGTAGATACGAATACATACCTTATAAATACGAGGCTGTCATTACATACAATGTAGACATCATGTATGTAATTGAATTACCACTGTAATTATATTTGCAATTAGATTACAATAAGTAATCGATTACTCCCAACACTGATTAACATCATTTATTACAACCGATTCTATTTTTAATAGAACTCGTTATTTATTTTTCACTATTTTAAAATCGCTTTATTAGGCCGGTTTTCGGGTCGATGAACTCAATTTGAGCTTGGATGAAAGAAAAAATAGGTGGGCGTTCTTTCCTTTATTAATTTGAGAATACCTAACGCGCTAAGCGCCTTATAGGTGACGAATCGCTGGTGGAAGCTAGACTGCAAAGTCTGGAACATCGGCGCAAGGTTGCCTGTCTATCGGTATTTTACAGGATACATTTCGGAGAGTGCGCATCGGAATTGCACGACCTAATTCCAGCATCTCCATTCCGCCTTCGGACTACCAGGCGCGGGGAGGGGTTCCATCCTTATGTTGTTGATATCCCATCTGCTCGTACGAAGCGATTTGCTTCTTCATTCATTATGCGAACGGCTAAGGAATGGAACAGCCTGCCGGCGTCTGTATTTCCCGAAACCTATAACCTTGGGATCTTCAAGGCCAGAGTGAATAGGCATTTACTGGACCCGCGTGCTCCATCGTCGACCTCATCGTCGCTTACCATCAGGCGAGATTGAGGTCAAATGCGGGTTTAATTATACATAAAAAAAAACCTATTCCAGCGATCTCATCAATCTGAGGTCACGACTTACGAGTTCGATTCCTGGGTGGATATTCAGTTTTGGGTCAAACTACGCGAATATGAAACTTATACTAACATACAACGTGAGTTGTAAGAACTTCCTTATAGTTATTAGTTTTTGAGATTATGACGTAGAAAGGGAAAGTATGTATTTTAATGAAGACTCAACTTTAAGGACATTTCGAGCTACTGACGGCAAATATTAAGTGATTGAAATCTATATCTTATTCTGTTTACGAGATTGGATATTCTTATTTAATTGTAGAGATTTAAGTATACTTAAGATCGAATAAAGAGCCTTAGAGCAGACCCTTGAGGGGTGTCGTTTGCTTAATTCGACAATTTAGTTAGATGGAGTTGTCTCGGAAATGTTGACAGAGCAGGAATGGACATGTTCAGCAAGATCTCTTCTTCTTTCCGCCTTCGGACTACAAGGCGCGGGGAGGGGTTCCATCCTTATGTTGTTGATATCCCATCTGTTCGTACGAAGCGATTTGATTCTTCGTTCATTATGCGAACGGCTAAGGAATGGAACACCCTGCCGGCGTCTGTATTTCCCGAAACCTACAACCTTGGGATCTTCAAGGCCAGAGTGAATAGGCATTTACTGGACCCGCGTGCTCCATCGTCGACCTCATCGTCGCTTACCATCAGGCGAGATTGAGGTCAAATGCGGGTTTAGTAGTAAAAATAAATTTAAAAAAACTCTTGATTAAGGAAAATGAATTGATTCCATACAAAGATGTTATCAGATAATTTTACTAAAAGGTAATTGGAGTTGGTGGGGTTACAGCTGACTCCACAGTGAAAGATGTTCAGTTATGGATCCTGAACCTCCGGTATCGGGACTATAGGGGTTTTTGGTACAACGTCATAAAAACGTAAGGTTAAAAATGTAACAAGGAAAATATTCCCCCTTTTTTAAAATTTTCGTTTTAATGTACATTTTTTTTAAACGGATTAGTGAACACAAAAATATTTTACTATCAACTTTGTAACGTAAAGTCAAGCTATTTGTTATATGTAAGTATAATTAAGTAACAAGTAATAGTTAATGAGCAAGTAAGTAACGTAAGATGGCAGTAAAAGCTTCCTAATGGCAGCACTCAGAATAAGCTCCCGACGTATTTCGTGAAAGTTCTCATGTTGTAGTCCTCATTGATCAGGGTCGTGATTATTAGAACATAGAGCGACTTACTTGGCGGATTTTTGTTGTTGTAAAAGGAGAGTAGATAAGCAAACGGGCCATGTGAAGTCAAGTGGGCAGTCGCCTATTGGAATCTCACCTCACTTTATTATTTTTAGAGGATTTTCGTTGCGCTGCTAACCTTAAGGGCTTCGATGGAGTGCCTCATGTGCCGGTAATTACACTGGCTATAAGTTAGCCTTTAAACCGAAAGACAGAAATGCAAGCTTTTCTGCTTAGCAGGTTTAAAGGGTTTTGATATAAAATGTTACCTAATCCTGGTGATCGATTCCACTAAATACAACGTAACTAAATAGAATCTAAAGTGCATCGTTATGACATGTTTCGTATGTTAATATCCACTAACGATTCAATTTCAGTTAAGTTCCGAACGAGTCAACGATCGATCGAACAGTAACGAATTTGTGCATTGTAATTAAATGTTTAGTTTATACTGAATCGCAGTTGAACGGTAACAAAACGCTTCAACTGTCAAATATAACGATCGAACATAAGTTCCTCCCAAGGTACTTTTGCCTGATCGATAGTAAATCGAAAGGTGGCAGTGGTAGAGTTATGCGTCAGCAGAATGCGATTTTGTGTCCAAATAGAATTGGAACGAAAACTAAATTGAAATTGGATAGAAATAGAACTACGAACGTTGTAATTTAGGCGAATTGGGCCCCTGGTCCCAACAGTGGGGACATTAATAGGCCGATGATGAAAAGCGTATAGTGTATTTTTAAAATAACGATATATGGCGTTAACAGGTCCGACAATCGTGTCGGTGAGAGTTTGTGTGGTCTTTTACCCTCCACTTTGGAAAGAATCAGAAAGAAATATTATTTATTTCCGATACATACATATAAACAACTAGGTACAGAAGACAAAAATACTATTTAACAAATATATTACAAAAATAAATAAGCAAAAGTAATTAAGTTTGATGAAGGTGGTGTGCAGCACCGGAAAAAGGGGACTGCCTCAGCCTGTTTCCGTAGCGCTTTTAGCACTGCGGCGCTGATGTTCAGGCATCCCCTGAGTGCCAGGGATCACTCCCTAATGATACACTACCGGAACATATAAATAAATAACGGAAATATTAATAAACAGAAATAAAATATTAGGAAACAAAGGAAGGTACTTAATTTTTAAATTGTACATTAGAATACAGGAAGGTATGTATGTAGGTATTATTGTATTAAATAGAGAAAAAACCAGCTTGTCAAGGCTATTCACTCTTCGTCTTCCTGTGGCCGAAGTAAGTGAGGATTACACTGAAAGAAAGCTTGTTTGATTTAGAGCATATAAAGTAATTTTTATTTACTTGAACAAATTACTTGATAGATACGACTAAGATATTGGTTGAAGTTAACAATTTCTAGGTTGATGTTAAAAAGCCGACTTTATATGCTCGTATTGAAACAAACAAGCTGGTCTTTCAGTGTATCTTTATACAGATGGGCGAAAGTCTGGGTGTTCACTCTCAATTCTTCGATGATATACTTGTTAGTGCAAATCGAATCAAATGAAATCATAATGTTTTTTCTTGTAAGTAAGTACCTTATAGTACATTTTTACAACGTCATTTTTTTTACTCTACCACCGCTTCGAAAGGTGCTATAGCTGAAAGAAAGGAACCGGCTCAAGAAACTTTCAGCAGCACATTTTTTGAAATAAATATACTTTACCATAATTATGAATACAATCATATATGTACACAATGTGCAGAGCTGGAGCTGAATTTATGACCAAGCCTCTTTATCATTTAAGTAGTCATTTATTTTTTACCGTGCGTCTTGCTGTCCAGGATATACGAAGCATTCTTTTTTTTTTTTTTTTTTGTAACGGGGGGGAAATCTTTGAAAGATACCCAGCCTGGGAGAGACTGGGTTATGTGAGATTTCCACTCACTAAAACCCCCTCGATGGCCGGCCTCGTGCTAATCGGAGGGCTCCGGGATCTCCAGTGGAACGCACCGGTGCCCTCCTAGCATTTGCCTTGGGCTCCTCCTGGGAGGTGTACATTCCACCTCCCGGTTCCTCCCGTTACAGCAGCGTGCGGCCATAGCACGTTGCTGCCTTCCCCAGGGTCGCCCGCCAATGAACGGTCAAAGCCCCCACTTTGACCGCCCGCGACCCTGATCCCTCCTTTTAGTCGCCTTTTACGACAGGCAGGAGTTACCGTGGCTCTATTCTTCGCCCGAGACTACAGGGCTGACGGACCAGGACGCGCGTCACCGGCGCCCCGGCGTCTCCGTCTCCGTCTCCGAGCGGGGTCGGCCCTCTCCCGATCCCGCTCGGCGGTCTCCTTCCGAACCATAACGGTTTCACAGAAGGAGACCACCGCCTTCCAGGCTCTGTCGTCCGCCAGCATAGCCGCTACTACTGCTGGCAGACAGAGATCCCGCCCGATGCGGTCGACCAGGACTCGCCGCTCGGAGTCCCATGCAGGGCACTCCGCGAGCGTGTGCTGTGCGTCGTCCCGGTCCCCTCCACAGTGGTGGCATTGCGCCGTCGCTTCGCGATACGAAGCATTCTACGCTAACACCACATTTCAAAGGCGTTAATTGTTTGCCTGTCAGTCGCTAATCAGGTTGGTTACCCTTGGATAAATCCTCATGCCTAACAAATAAGTAAACCTTTTAACACGGGATATTCTTCGAAACACCCAAGGGATTGGGTAATACTAAAACAAACAAGGGATGTACAGTCGACCATAGGTGAATCTACCCAAAACGTCAAATTTTTGAATCTGAAATAAACTACTGAGACATAAGGTTGCGTTTTAATCGAAGGAATTTGACAGTGGTCGACTGTACAAGACAAATTAAAGGAGCTAGCATTGTCCTGATTTCCTTTGAAAATGTCTTTGTAAGAACTTGAATAGACCACTTTTCACACACATACATTTTGTGTGGGAAGTAATACAAAGGTTGAAACACATCGTATTATAACAGGTAGAAAGAAACACATCGGATTATGAACATGACATGGAGGTACGAACGCCCCTATTAGGGGGTGACATATTTTTTTTCATCCATGGTATTATAGTAACAAGCTATACTCACTGTGTTTCTGGTAGGAGGGGCGAGTTTTTCTCTTAATTTTAACGGCTATTAATGTGAGTTGAAATGACACCGTCATAACTTGCTATGAAAGGTGTGAGAGGATATCGACAAATCCATCATTTATCCCTACGAAGCAACTTTTGTTGTACGACTTTAAGATATTCACAAAAAAAATTCATTCACACAAATCGATTTATCGATATATAATCTGTAGAGAATCGAATTTAGAGAAAATAAAAAATTGTAAAACAAAAGACGTTCAACGGATATTAAACCACCTCCCTTTAATTTGTTCGTTAAACCCTGTACATTCTCGTATTTATTATTAACCAGTTAGGAAAATAATTAAGAAAGGACCTACAGAAATGTAAGTAACTTATTATTTAGAAACTGTTTTGAATCACAAGGTTTGAGAAACTTCTTTGACGAATTTCGGAGCAAGGAACTTCAATTTCCTTCACTCACTATGTTAATAAAACCTTCAAACTGAGATTGATAGCTCAGATATTAAAATTTCATGAAGATGAATGGACTTGTTAATAAAGTTACTAATATAAAAGATACCGAGTTTAGCCTGAAATTTGGCGAAACACATTGATTAAATCTCTAATATCTTCGTTTCGGCGTTGCTGTGCTCCGGCAGTGTTTATACAGGTGCAACAAGAACATTCTATAGTCCCGAAAATTAGGTATACTGAACACCCTCCGTGAAAAAATCATCTGTTTAATATAAAAGCTCAATACCTACCTACACGACCGAAATGTATCAAACAGCTGATATTTTTCAGAGTTTTACTATTTTAGTCTATTCTATGGGGGGGGGGGGGGGGGGGGGGGCATAGAATAGACTACATTTTCTTACATCCAAGATTGGCATTATAGGGTAACCAGTACTATTCTTGGCACCCCCCCGGTGATTGGCACTTTGGCCTTTTATTCAAGATATTTTCTAAAGCAAGTTTATGTTTGGGATGGCAACTTTAGCATTTAACGGCGAATTTATAAACATATGCTTGGCAATACTTAACCTAACGTCAAAATGACACCACTTTTTCTTTTCGTTGGTTTCTTTCAACAGTGCAACTTTGCGGCAAGTTTTTCTTAAAAAAGTTTGGTGGAGAGTGTTATCTGGGGTGAAAATCTACGCTTCTAGGTAAGGTTTTGAATAATTATTTTGTTTTGGTGCATAACCAAATGTATTCTCATCATGAATCTGTAATTATTCCCAACAAATACTTTTGTTTCAACAGTTTTTTGTTGTGCCAATCATTGCATTAAAACTTATATGACAGCACAGTCATTGGCCCATCTGCCAATCACTATATGTCTAGATTACTATTTAAATAGCGGTTTAATCTTAGCGGCATATGTTGATAAGTAAGATTAGACTCTATTGCAATCAATTTTAGCTCGAATGTTTAACGTATTTAAATATTGGCAGTGCTAATCTCTGTACTTTTTTGAATGTGCCAATGATTGTACTCCAGCTAATTAGTGTTAATCATTGTACTTTTTATGTGTGCCAATAATTATGTGCGTGGTATTATCTTTGTATTTCAGACCTACATGCTGGATAACGATGCCAAAAGTACCATTAGGGAAAAAGTATCTGAAAGGATACAGCGAAAAAGATTTGGAAAACGCTGTCCAAGCAGTTCGAGATGGAATGCCTAAGAAAACAGCAGCCGTTAAGTACAAAGTTCCAAGAGCTACTCTCCAGTTTCGGTTAAGCACTAAGTTCATAAAGAATAGGCCTGGTCCTTCTACAGTTCTAACACAAGAAGAAGAAGATGCGCTTGTTAACTGGATCATAACAAGCTCCAGAAAAGGCTTCCCTCGTCGCCGTGAAGACCTAGTAAAAAGCGTCAAAGATTTTTTGGACAAAAATCCTAGAGAAAATCAATTCATTGATAATACTCCCGGTGAAGGCTGGTATAAACTCTTCATGAAGAGACATCCTATAATAACTGAAAGGACTTCAGAGGCTGTGACCTCGGCAAGTTCGAAGGTATCCGAGAGACAGTTAAGAAATTGGTTCAAACAAATTGAAGATTACTTGAAGGAAAATAACTTATTCCATATTTTTAACGAACCCTCTAGAATATTAAATGGGGACGGACCAACTTCATGTTATGCCCCAAGAATACCAAAGTGATCGCACCAAAAGGTGACAGGAATGTCTATGAAGTGGATCACGCTCAGGCTAAATCCTGTGTGACAGTGATGTTCACTTTTTCGGCTGACGGAAAAGTGACGCCACCAATGATAATTTTCCCATTAAAGAAAATGCGAATGGAAATTCAACGTTCCGTGCCTTCAGAATGGGGAATAGGACTCTCCGATAATGGCTGGATGCAAGCAGCGACGTTTTTTCAATATGTAAAGAATGTCCTTCATCCTGCATTGGTTAAGGACAATGTAGAATTTCCGGTGTTTTTATTTGTGGATGGTCACAAAAGTCACACAACCCTGGAGTTATCACAACTATGCCAAAACCTAGGCATAATTTTAATAGCCTTGTATCCCAATGCTACCCGAATTTTGCAGCCAGCCGATGTTGCTGCGTTTCGACCAGTAAAGACTTTATGGCGCAAAGCCGTACTAGAATGGCGCATAAACAATATGACAAAGACATTGACGAAGACTGACGTAGGACCTATACTGAAGGTCTTAATACCGAAAATCAAAGCAGATACTTTGAAAAATGGTTTCCGCACCACAGGATTATGCCCATTTAACCCAGATGCGGTTGACTACAGCAAATGTTTGGTACAATCTAAAGCAGGTCATCAACAAAGTCCTACAACACCAAAACGTCCTTCAACTGTTCTTAGCCAGGAAGAATTTCACAAAATAATTGGGTCTGACTTTGAGAGGAGAATGAGGAACCAACTAATTGGGCCATCTAAAGAAGCTAAGATTTTGTACGAAATATTTAAATATTTCTCAACAAAACATGAAGAAAACCTTGCAGTGACAAAAGAAAGAGAAGAATCTGAAATTACAAAAGAAAGAGCAGAACCTGAAATGACAGAAGAAAGAGAAAAACCTGAAATGACAGAAGCGAGAGAAAAACCTGAAACGATATAAGAGAGAAAAACACCTGAAACGACAGAAGAAAGAGAAAAACCTGAAATGACAGAAGCGAGAGAAGAACCTGAAACGATAGAAAAAAGAAAAGCACCTGAAATTATAGAAGAGAGAAAAGCACCTGAACCGACAGAAGAAAGAAAAGCGCCTGAAATGACAAAGAAGAGAAAACTACCTGAAATGGCAACACAAATAGAGAACCTTGAACTGGCAGAAGGAAGAGAACCTGAAACGATAAAAGAGGAAGAAAAATATGATATGATTAAAAAGAGCGAGAGCTACAATATCCGCAGTGGATCACATATATTTTATAATAACGAGGCCAGAAATAATAAGACTGAAGAAAATGAAAAGACTGATAGAACTATCATTATTGTATCTGAACAAATAGAGAATGAATGTATGAATCATCATCAATTGATACTACAAGACTCTGGTGTCCCGGAACCAGCCGAAAATTACGAAATTTTTACTGAATTTAGTCTACAACCTGAACAAAGAACCACATCTTCCCCCCAATCTATCGAATACGCGCATTCTCTTGCGACGACAAGTCGACAAGATATAATTTATACTGATGGAAAATGGGTACGTTTAAATAAAATACCAGTAACAGTTGCACAGGAAAGTCCTGCAAAAAAGACACTGGGTAATTTTTTGGTGTTTCCTAAAACTCCCATTAAAAAAATCGGAAAGAATCAAGAACATCGCTCCTTTGTTCTAACTAGCAGAGAATGGGAGAATGAAGAATTAAAAAAAACAGAATAAAAAACTCGAAGTAATTCAACTAAAAGAAGAAAAAAAGAAACAAAGACTAGAAAAAGCAGAAGAAAAGCGTTTAAACAAAGAACGTAAACAGACTGAAAACTTGAAAAAGAAATCTATAAAAATAGAATCGCAATCACAGAATAAAAAGACGACAAAGGAAAAACCGAAGATTATTCAGAATATATTAATCAAACCAGCTTATTTTAACGATAAACCTACAACTATGACAAAGAAGATTCAGAAAAGATAACACAATAGGAAAGGAGGAAAATTACAAGGATATCCACAGAACAGAAGATCAACAAGAGAACAGTAACCAGACAAGAAAGAAGAAAAAACTCTCGAAGCCGTTAACAGACGAGGATTTAACCAAAATTCTAGAAGATGACTGATTGGTAGGTATGACCTAAAGCTAAGCCTAAATTGTAAATTAAGAACATCTAGGTAAGGTAATTGAATATTTCTAGTGCCATGCTAATAATTATAGTGCCATTGAGAGTGCCAATAATTATACAAAATTATAATGCTAATGATTATACCTTAATGCCAATGACTGTATATTTAGGTAAAAAAAAGTTTCATTTAATTTTATACTAATAAATACAGATAAATTCCTATCCGTAGTATCATTTCAGTAATCTGTTACTATCCTAAAACCCACTAAAAGCGAAGGAATTTTAAACACAAGGTTATTTCAATTAAAAATTTAAAGAAATAGACAATAGTCCGCATTAGGTGCCAATCATTATACTGTTTACCCTATCATCCGGCAAATTGTTGTCACAAATTAATCTATTGTTACCATAAGTATATCTGTCACGTCCATAATCCCCGAGGGGAAGTACTACCTTCATCATATTGTTACCATTATAGATTAATTGTGGATGGAAAGATTATGTTGATCTCATTTAGATTTAGAAATGGGTTTTTGCCTGGGCATATCACGTAAATTCCCAATAAATGCCCATATATTTTATATGTATGTGTGGGCATTTATTGGGCATAAATGGTCATTTATTGGGCATTTACGAAATATGTCTAGTTAGACAAAAACCCATCTCTTTATATATATTTTTTATTGACTATTAAACCCCCATTTGATCTCGGTCTCGCCTGATGGTAAGCGACGATGAGGTCGACGATAAAGCATGCGGGTCCAGTAAATGCCTATTCACTCTGGCCTTGAATATCCCAAGGTTGTAGGTTTCGGGAAATACAGACGCCGGCAGGCTGTTCCATTCCGTAGCCGTTCGCATAATGAACGAAGAAGCAAATCGCTTCGTACGAGCAGATGGGATATCAACAACATAAGGATGGAACTCCTCCCCGCGCCATCTCTAATTCCATTTCATAATGTTTCAGTTTCAGGCTGTTTATGGCCGAGTATCCCTGCATGTCAATACAGTTAGAATATCCTATTGTTTTATGTCATCAGCGCCATCTACGTTGAACTTACTTGAACTTAGTCTGTTACGTTTTTATTTAACCTTAGCTACACGCTATCTTGCCTTGAATAGGTAAACTTGGTTCGGTAAGTTATTGGTTAGCATATTCCAACGGTAGATGTCGCATTGCGAAAAGATTATGTAGAACTTGAATAGCTCCTCAGCAGCCTAGCGACTGTACTTTTAACAATAGACAGATAATTTTTTTTGAGTGATATATTTCAGGGGGAAGAGATGGGAAATTTTCGTAGGTATAAATTCATGGGAGAAGAGATGGGAACAAACCCTTAGAGTAGCGGGAGATAAATTGCCATGAACGAACGAACGCCTGCCCCTTGGAGAGTTAAAGTTTATCGTCTCAGGTTACCTAGGCCCCGCATTCATTAGGGGAGTATTTTTTCTTTCATCCAAGGAAAATGCCATTAACCGAAGATAAACCAGTCTCCTCTCCTCTCTTTCATGGGGATGAATTACAAAATCTTGCCTAACCTTGGATGATAAAATATTATGTCTTTTATTAGATTTTATTCTTTACTCATAGATGTAAAAGAAACTTTTTTTAAAATATCTGGATAGAGGCTTTGGTACACGACAAGGTGACCATGTCAGCCTCGTTAGGGTCACTAAGGAAAGGAAGCTCAAGTATTATTAGAGTCAGCCCTCACTTTGAGAGCCAACTTAGCGAACAACAATAAGTATTTCATATTATCAGATAAGGGCTGACTCAAAATAATATTGAGCCTCCCATTTTGGAGCCTATTGAGGCCAAATTTCTTCCTCTCAAATTGCATCAGGTCACACTCCATTAGGAGGTGAGGTCTTCTATTTTGTTGCAGTTGGTAAAAGAAACTTTACAAGACCTTTACATACTCGTTACAGAATTACAGATTTTTTAACAAAAAAGTATTTTTTATATTACGAAAGCTCTACGAGTTTTAACCTAGACCCTAGTACCTTAGATTTAAAAATAGTATCTTTGCTACCTGTATACCTAACCTAAGGGTAAATAAAATAACATTATTATTAACACGAACTAAAGGATCTGATAAATACAAAATTAGTTAGGTAGATAGCTTATTGGACTGTAAGTAATTAATTAAATCATACGACTGGACTGACAACGCATTGAGCCTTGTAATTTACCTACTGGTGTAGGTAATAAATAAGTCGTAGACGTGGGAAAGCGGGTTGCGACACTGAAGTGGCGATGGGAGGACATGTGCTTAGACATGGTGATGGGCGGTGCCCAAGGTCGGGGAAAAGAGTAGGTAGTCCAACAGCCAGATAGACGGATGAAATTCGTATCGAAGACCTGGATGCTACTAACACTGGATTGTAAATGGTGGCACAAAAGAGAGGAGGCCCTGCAAACCTGCAGTGGGAAGACATGGGCATGATGATGATGAAGTCTTTCATATATAAATGAATACTCGGAGTCAAATAAATACTGGAGGACGTGATTTGGGTAAAGGGAATACAGTGATGAAGCCTGTATGTTTCTTATCCAGTTTATGAGGTAGACGAATGGATGGAAGCGACGGTGCGATAGCAATAGGGTTCCCCTTCGCGGTACGGATCCCTGAAAACGAAAATTCAGGTAATATTTTTTTTCAATCTCTATTTCAGGTTTAAATATATTTATCTATAACACGCCTAAAGTAAAACGTCTGTGTATGTCTGTTACCTTTTCATGGGCAAACGGCTGAACGGATTTGGATGAAACTTTGCGTACAGATATAGTTCTTGACCCAAGGTGTGATATCTGATATAATATGTAGGCAATGCCGCGAGTAACTAGATAGGTTATGGCGACTCCAAGTCTAAAGCACAATAATTGCAGAAAATCAATTGTTATGCATTTCCATTGCTGGAATTCCCATGGGAATCACCGACTTCATATGGCACTACATCTATTATTTACAGAGTAAAACGATGAGGTTGCTGGCGGTCGATGATTTGTAATCACAAGTTCTTCCCATGAATATATCACATCATAAGCTTTATGTGATTTAAAGAATCCATGGGAAAAACGATTAAAGCCATTTCAGAAAAATGTTTTCAGTTCTCACCTTCAATTATTTTGAAGGTGAGAACTGAAAACTTTTTTCTCACCTTCAAAATAATTGAAGGTGATATGACTCTGTGCAGGGTCAGCCTGGGGTGGTACAACTCTTTTACCTATTTCTGCCGCAAAGCAGCAATACTTCCGCTGCTGTGTTTCGGATTGAAGGCACATGAGACACTCCATCTATCTCCTCAAGAATATAGCGGTGCATCGAAAACCCAATAACATTACAGTCGGGTGATATGTTATGGGCGACGGTGATCACTTACCATCAGGTGGCTGGTTTGCTTATCTACTCTTCGTAGTTCTTGTACTTAACTTTGTCTTTTTTTAACTAGTCTATAGTCCAAGGTAGCATAGAGTCACTCCCAGGGACTTCGTCATCCTGCACTGGTTGTACTAAAGGGACAATCTATGTAAAATAGTTGTAATTTATTTTAATTTATTTTATTAGGTAAACACAACAGATAACAACCAGAGAAATTACGGAAAAATCAATATAAAGTTATGAGCTAGGTCGTAACCCTTAACGTGTAAACACAGCATGGTTAGGAAGTGGAAAATTAGTTGTTGTACAAAATTGAGCTAGGAAAGCAAAAAATACTAGTGAATGTAATGACAAAGAATAACAATAATACCTACTGAAATATATGAAAAATAAAAATAATAAAGTAGGTGCGTTGACAGCTTACTTGAGGACATACCTAACCCATCTTTAAAAAAATAAAGGATTGAATAAATCTAACGATGGCTTATTGTTACTGTTCGAAGAGATTTCATTAAACAATCTACACATTCGCACAATGGGGTTATAGAACGATATGACTTGTTATAGAATTATGTAATTGTTGTAATTAAATAGGGATTTATTCAAAATAAAATAACACTAAAATACGTACTTAAACTAAAATTACAAAATACCTAACTATTTTACAAGTAAAAGACCTGGCCTAGGTCGCTCCCTGCAGGGAGTGTCCCGAGGAGGCTGGCGGCGTTGCCCCGCTGTATAACGAGGCTTATACGCTGAGCAAAGTAGAGGCCAGCTTTCCGGTCCCGGGATGTCTCTACGAGGCGCTTGGCTATTAGATTTACATTTGTCACTGAATTAGAATAGATATTGATACAACATATATTTTCACTTGACATTAGATTAATATGACATATTACATACTTGTGGTACTAAAGTAGTACGTAATTATTTGTAAATAATTTTATCATGAACCTTTGACGTGTAATTATACTCGTATGTACCAATAAACATGAATATGAATACTTTGCCTGTCATCTGTCACTGGTTGAGGTTGCACCAAGTTCAGTGTACACTGGACAAGACATCAGGCTATACTCTTTAGTACTTTGTCACATTAAATTATGTGACACATTCCTACGAATATCAAGGAATCAAAACAAAAACTTTTTGGGACAGGGTTCCATATAAGCTCGATGTAACTTCCCCCGTATATTTTAGATACTGGCTAAACAGGAGTAGTGAAATAGCTAAGATGCCGGAACTTATAGCTGAGTTCAGTCAGAGGAAAAACATTATCCTAAAATCACCAGTCTATATTAGCAACAGTCTAAGTGCATCCATTATTTACAACAAATATAGACTAGACTGTTTGAGGTTCGTTTTTGGGCACCATTGCGCATGTGCAGTACATTTATAGAGCTGTGTCTGTAGCGGTATAGCTTCGGGAAAATGGTAAGAAACGGTAAGTAATTTACGAGTAACTTTTAAAAGTTTTGTTGTAAAGCAAAAGAATTAAATGTATACACTGTTTCTACTGCGTTATATTAAAGTAGATACGTTTAATACAAACTGATATGAAGTGGTGCTAGAGTAAAAAAAAAGATGTAAAAATGTACTATAATGTACTTACTTACAATAAAAACATTTTGATTTTGTATTTTTGATTTTATCTAAGAACAATTAATTACTGCCATCCATTGATACCAGGCCTGCTGGACACACTCTATCTTCATAGAACATTAACTACTAGCTATGAGATTACACGACTTCTAATTCATAAATAATCTTAGAAATCGTAAAATATTACTAGTGGTAAATAAGTAAATAAATAAATCAGTGGTAAATGAGTAAATAAGCAGATAGAATCACAGCACATGAGTTCACATGACATTTAAACCGTATGTTTGTTTTTACAACTCCACATTATAGAGTCATTACACATACAGTTTATTGCTGATATAGCATGGATGCTGTCACATCATGAGAGCAGTCTTTTTAAACAAAAAAAAGTGTATTGAAATTTTTTACCGGTAAGTTACCGTAACTTACCACAACCTCCCCCACCCCTAACCCTCACATACGCCGTAGTCGGCGGCCAAAGCTAAAAGGCCGCACCCGTGTGCCACCATTAAAACTACCCGCATTATTGAAAACCACTGCATTTTAGTAACCTAAAAAAATCTAAACTCAAAGTTGCTAAAATTATGAGCTCGGAAAAGCTTACAAGTGTTTTGTGAAACGTGTGTTCGTTAGGCTAGGTGGAGGGTATTCTGACACATGTGGTTAAAGGGAATAAGGTTCGATACTGCTTGGCACAAGCCTGGGTAGTCAGTGTAACACGGGTCTTTGTGCACCGGAATGACACGGTGAGTAAATTTCTAGTACAATGGAAGTCACATCAAGTTATACTCTGTGGAACGTTGTTGCAACACGTTTTTGTTATGATTCCTTGACATTCGTATGAATGTCAATGAAATCAGATAAAGCGACAAAGTACTAAATGCCTGATGTGTTGTCCACTGTACACCTGTTTATTTTCATTATTTTGTGATTTGTTATAGTACTTGTATTTTTTACCTGAACTGCGCAAGGGCAGGGTTATGTTTTTCGGCCGTATCTGTTTGTTTGTTTTTGGAGTGTTTTTTATTCCCTCGTAGCGCCTAAATTGCTGGATGGATTTTAATGAACGATATATCATTGTTTTCCTCTAAATCCCGACAGTGGCATAGAATATATGAAGTGTCAAGAAATCTAATATGGCGGCTGTCAGCCGACATAATTGTTGAAGTTATATTTTTTTTTACTTTTAAAATATATCGACATGGGTATCAAAAGAGAAGTCTGAATGAGACGACGCCGCTCGACCTCGATGGAATACTAAAAGACAAAAATAAAAAACTAAATTTAAAAAAATACAAAATCTCGACTGCGTATAAAAGCGAACTAAAAAGATGGAAACAAGACGGATTCAAATGGTCACTGTTCTAAAATATTTTGTGGACTCTCTAAGATTCATGCTATCAAATCGATATCACGCAGTTATGATTATGATTTTTAATTGACATTTGTGTCAAAATAAGTTAAAGCGACTATGTACTAAAGGGTATGTAAAGACTGATGTGTTGTCCACTGTACATTTACAAAAACTGACAACCTAAAAGCAGTCAATGTATGTAAGGTACATTAACGAGAAGAAAACTTACAACTTAATGGAAAAGCATGTCAGTAAGCCTCAGCATACCTATTCAGATATAAGTTAAGTAACCGTGCTCTTTGAAAACCAAAGTATTTGTTACTCAGTTTTATTGTTGCCACCGCCGTATCAGATCTCAAACACAATAGCTTACTGTTTGAAAAGCTTCAAGGAAAGCTCGGCTTATCGACTCAATAGCTATGATAGCGAGCTTTTACGTCGTTTAGCATAAAATATGGTTCGTATCTCGACATGATCCATTACCTTCCAGGAGAAAATGAACTGGAATCTTCTGGAAACTTATGAGCTTTTATTCTCAGTCGCTTGTTCATTTATAAGGTCGTGTCGATTCTGGGGACCTTTGCATCAATGGGGGGCGGACCTTTGGTTAGCTGACTAATGTATAGTGCATTTCTATATTGACGAAAGTTTATATGGATAAAAAATATTGTATTATTATTTTTATATTTTTGACATTATTAAACATTCTGGGAACTTGGAACACAATTGTTTATTATTTCCCTCTATTGGTTGCAATACCTACAGAAACCCAAAAACTGTGCTGTAGAGTAATTTTGACGCAGAAATAGTAGCACTTGTCTGTACTACAACCGCCTTTGAAATTACGCCTTCCCGGATAGCTTTATCGTTTGATCTGATTATCGTATCGGTGAACATCTTTGAGGTCTTCTACCCTCTTCTGTACCCACTACCACGAATTTATAAGCTCTTGGACTAGTCGAAATCGGCTATTGCGTCAGTTGTTTCTAAGGGATTACATGTCTTGAAAGCTCTCGTAGTATTTCCGGATTTTTCCGGATCTGGGTGTAATTTGTGTCTTCAAATGGTCTTCAGAACCATAATACAGACAATTGTTTGACGTAGAATGAAGTTTGAGTGTGTTTGTCTCTATTTGTAACTGTCCTGCTAAGCGAGAAGTGACTTCGGCAAAAATATAGTACCTTCGATTTCAAGGAGCTGTGAACCTTTTATTCTTCTTCTTCTTTCCTTGCTGTCACTGCTGAGGTATAGGGTTCGAACCCTGTACCCTGCTCTAAGCAAGAAGTGACTTTTCAGATATCAGTAAAAATGTGATAACTTAGATTTCTAGGATCTGTGAACCTTTTATTCTTCTTCTTTCCTTCCTGTCATCCCCTGCTGGGGTATAGTGTTCGAACTGAACTGAAGCAGTGCAGTAGCCCTGGAAATGCACAAGCACAGTGCTGTTCTTCACACACTCACAAATATTATGCGACCGTCGACGGTCTGCCAGTGTTCTTAACAAACCTATATTGGTTTTTGTTACACTGTAAATGTCAATGTTTGAATGAAATTATGTAGATTTTCAATAAATAAATAAATAAATAACTATTGCTGTCCACTTTTTGCGATTTTGTGCGGCGTCTTCAAGTTCTTGCCAGGATATTTGGATTGTAGCTGCCTTAATTGAAGCTTTTATTAGGACAGAACATCTCGTAGATGCTTCAAAACCATTGATTATATTACTTATAGGATTCAATTCCTAACATTCTTTTACAGAAACCTTATTACTGAAACTCTTTTGCCCTTCTATCCTCTCGAAACGTAACTCAGAAACCATTGGTCCGATTGAGCCGTTTGGATTAAATATGTAAAACCGTCTCAGCCGGGCGCCTTTCTGGCGACACAGCGAAAAATATAGGTTGCCATCAGGAATACCTTTACATATGCTAACCTTTATCTTATTTACTGGTTTATCTAGGAAGCCAGGTAGGGACAGGAAGGTAAGTTAAGTACTCTTGGACCTAAATTCAGGTAATGTTGCATTGCAACATTAATAAAATTTTGAATTTTGTCCCCTCTGAAAGTCTAATCAGACCAGATGGGACAGCCGCTGCGGGCAGACACCACTGAATTCAAAATCCTAGAGCTAGATTTACACCTGAAAAATCGTAGTTATTATTCAGTTTTCTAGATTCTATTGGAATCTATCTATTTCAAAATCGTTGCACTGTGTTAAATGCTGCGTTAATGTTGTGAATTTGGACGAATAGCTTGAGAATAGATTATAACATACATATTGTGTTATTATTCCTGTAGTTTTTACTTTTCCTGATTTTGTGTACAATAAAGTGTTTCTATCTATCTATAACATTCACAAGACCAGCACAAAGAAGAAAAAAAAGACAACGAACGTGGCTCCGATCCGACATACCTACAGCTTATTAACCCCATACGCAGTACACGACCGTGTATTCCGTCAACGTGTAGTTAAGTTTTAGGGTAGCTGTCCACCAAAGTTGAGCGAGGTAGTGTAGAGAGGCTGTGAGCTAGGAAAAAGAACCGCCAATATGATAGTGTCATTTTCTTTCGAGATGTGAGATTGCATCACCTTGCACCGGTTCCTCGTACATTATTTTTATTTATTGTATAATGAGAGCAGACGAGCAAATAGGCCTGATGGTAAGTGGTCCCGTCGCCAATAGACATACCACTTCACATTAATGTTATTAGAGGGTTTTCGATGCGCTGTACCTTAAGGACTTAGATGGAGAATCTCATGGGCAATTAATTACTCTTTCTTTCCCTGTAAACTGAAACACAGCAATGTAAATATTGCTGCTTTGCGGCAGAACTAGGTTAAAGCATGGCGTAGACTGACTCTACTCTACATTGAGTCATACCACCTACAAAATCCTTTGGTGAGCAAACCCGCACCTTTACAGCACCCCGCTCTGCTCCCTCGCACTCTGGGGCACATTAAACCGTTGTAAACTTCCTTGACTAACATACCTTGCTGTCCAGAGCACAGTCATCATCTAACCCCTCATCACCCCAGAGTTGCCGCGCCATGGCTATTATAGCCTTATCAAACTTGTGTGTGAAGCGCCGGCTCGCACCGCCCTCTACTTCGTACAGCTTTAGTCGACACGCACCCTTACGCCAGGCTGCGCTTTTCCCTGGCATCCTGCCAACGCCACAAAGCATGGGGTGAAACCAGGGCACGGTGTTCTCGGATTATAAGTACTTGAGGCGACGATTAGTTATGGTTCCATGGTAAAGAGCGCATTTATTTTTAAATTGCCTCTGAAATTAATTCTGTCTGCATTTTTATGTAAATTCTTTATAATTTGTCTGGAAATCGAGGCTTAATATTAATGTGCGTTAAAATTCAATCAGAATTAAATAATTCAATATAATTTAACACGTTCACAGTCCAGTGCACCCATCCACATTTGTTCCTAGCCCACTACATCGGAGATGGACCACTTATCATGTGCCAATAACTTGGCGACAATATGGATAAATATTTATTGTGTTGTTGTTTTACTGTACTTTTGTTGTAATTTACTGACATTATTATAATTCTCATTCAATTTAATTTAACATAACAATTTTAATTTAATTTATTTAATGTATTTAATTTGTGATATGTATTGTATTAGAAGACATTACTGATAATTTATTGTATCTGTAATGCTTCTGGAAAAATATATATATTGGGGACACCCAAGTGCCTATTCAAGGCACCCAAGTGCCTATTTAATACAATCTAGGCGAGATTGTATTAATCGTTTCGTACGCACTGTATCATACTAATTTTGTGCAATAAAGTGTATTCATTAATTAATTCATTCAATCTATTCTTTTGTGACCAAAAAAGTCTTATCGCTAAAAGCGATCCCTTCCAGACAACCTTTTGGTGGAGTAATTTAAATTAGTTGGACTAGTGAAGTTGTCTATCAATTTTGTATATAGGTCAAGGTGTTAAGTTTCTAGTAACTATGAAAGCGCAAGACTTATTTCTAAAGATTACCTCTACATCCAATAAAGCCTTTTTGCCTCACTGTTTCATACGAACTTCTTTCTCAATATACCGAACAATCACGTATCTACAACTTCGAGATTCGAGAATAGAAAACTCAACAGAATCGTTAAAAACAACAATGGAGGGCCTTTGGCTTCGGGTAAAATTGATTCAGTTTCAAATCTCTTTCGTTTCGTTTTGAAGAATGAAATGTATTTATAAGTATAAATCTCTGTATTATGGCCAATTTATATTTGGTCAAGTGTTTAGCGAATGTGTAGCAAGTGTTTTTCTGCCATATTTAGTTCTTTAGGTTTAATAAACACACTTTTTCCCGTACTGTGTCAGAACACAGATGTTAAGGAGAATTTAGGGAACACCTGATCACTCACCGCACTAATCCAGATTTGCAGCATCGGCGTCTCCGACTGGGTTGCTGATCTTGTGCTCCGCCTTCGACCTCAACACTTCACACATAGGCACAGGCTCGAGGGTTAACAGTTCACAACCCGGGTGTGTCTCTAGGAGGTATTTCTTAGCCTGATTTCGAAAAGCACAATATTTTTGAGGAAATTGCACAGCGAGGTTATGCGTAGCACGTAAATCGCTTCCGGACCACTTGTACCATCGGCCAGTACCATTGATGGTACAACGGCACCAATTTGTCCCAGTTGTACCATCAATGGTACTGGCCGATGGTACAAGTGGTCCTGCTCCCGTCAAGCCGGCGGGCGTAGACCGTTAGAAGTGATGTGAGGTTCAAATGTCAAAATGCGAAAAAATGCATTCGCAAAACCACAGGTATCTTCATG
The DNA here is from genome assembly GCA_947369225.1 of Hofmannophila pseudospretella. Classification (NCBI taxonomy): domain Eukaryota; kingdom Metazoa; phylum Arthropoda; class Insecta; order Lepidoptera; family Oecophoridae; genus Hofmannophila; species Hofmannophila pseudospretella. The sequence goes on along the minus strand of OX376318.1, from coordinate 13,092,647 downwards.
CTGGTCTTGAGTGACCAGTTTGGATTGTCATCAGGTTAGAAAAGGAAAAATGGAAATTTGAAAAGATCGAGTTTAAATTGTGTTGTTGTATTTGTAATAATAAATAAATTTGTCCCAGTACGGAACAACAGAATATATCTCATTACCGTTTGAGCAAGAAATAATTGTGTTTCAAACACAATATAAACTTTACCGCATCGTGTACCGCAACATGTGTACAGAGCGGAATAATATGCCATCCCGTATTCATACGTGTGAAACGTGTCCCCATAACGCACCAGTGATCGTACTAGCCCCTTAGGAGCAGAGATACTTACAAATTCTATACCTACTGTCAACAATACAAACGTTATTGCTCCGTGGAAAGATACGAAATTCTTATTTGTGGAGAACTTACGAAAATTGTATTATGAATTTCGTGGTTTGATGTACTTACATTATAACGTTTTCTCGCTACACGACAGAGGCCCGTAAAACTCCCGATTTGGCGCTGTAGAGATCCCTTTAAATTCTGGTCTGTTTTTATTAAACACTTAATCGATTTTAATTTACTCCGCTGGCGCAGCGACCCGAAGTGGATCTTGGCCTCCGATACCAAAGAGCGCCATCGCTCTCTCTCCTGCGCAGTCTCGAGCCAGTCAGACGCCCGGAGCTCCCGAAGATCCTTATTAAACACTTTCACCTAATTTCTAAAATAATCTGCGGCCAAATCGGATAATTGGTTGTTGAGTTCTGATGCCGTAGTTAAACAGATATACGCGTCAAACTTATTTAGAGTTAGAGCAAACCTAAGAGTTAACGGTTCGTGCAAGACGGCATCAGTGGTCTAATTCTTGTGGGTTGAGACATGACCTTCTGAATAATTAGCATTATGTTCTAGCATAGTGTTCGTATCTATGGTTTAAACGCATATTGCACAGTGTCGCAAAATGCAAATTACGTATAATGCCAAGATTTCGAGGGAAAAAATGTTCTTACACGAATTAAGCAAATTGCCATAAAAGAAAACTGGCAAAGTGACTATTAAAAGTTTTCTTTTACGCGAATTGTCAATACAAATTACCGAGCCGAATATCCATTTCCCCGAATGTTTACTTCCCCGAAGCCCATTATGTTCACTTTTCCGGAACGTCCACTTTTTGCCAATGTGGTTCATGTATAATGTTAAAGTTACAGGTGACAAATGTCTGTGATAAAAGTCATAGTGACAAATGATTGAAGTTGTATGGAGGTTGTATGAGTTGTATGAAGTGAGTTTGTATGTTTTGTATGGAGGTTGTATGGAGATTGTATGAGTTGTATGGAGGTTGTTTTGTATTGTATTAGTTTAGACTCTAAACTCTAAACCATCTGATCTGTACTTAAATATGCCATATTTTAGTACAGTATATTCTACTTAACTTTATAAATACGCTGGTTAATTTGAATGGTCTCAATATTTCTTTCAATTACTTACCAGCTTTTGCAAGATTTTATCAACTTGAAATGTATACTGAGTTACTGACGTAAGTAAGAAGGTAATTGATACGTGTAATATGTCAACAGCTTTACTGCGCCTAAAGGCTCTGTCAGATTCTCATTATTCAATGTCAGACCGAGCTTGTGTGGAAACGCCTTAAGGAATTTCAGATATACATTTTTTATTTTAGAATTATTTACGATTTCAATATGTTTTCTAGGATTAAATAATATCGATATCTCAGAGAGTTCTTCTTAGGTTGTAGCCAAGAGACGAAAGAAAGAAAGTTAAACACTTTATTGTCAAGAAAAAAAAACATATTTAGTTCACTCCATAATACTTTTGGCTATAGGCACCTGGCTCAGCCAACGACTTGGCGAAAACGTTTTGTATGTGCTAAAGTTTTAAACAAGCCTAAAACAATAGCCTCAAAAAACCTCAATAGCCTTAAATAACCGCTATATATTGCAGTCGAGCTTTGGTCGTCTATTATATGTATTTATTTGTAACGATGTCGACTGCATGGTCCATATCAACCTCCTTGCCATCAATTTCAACCTCATCGTTAGCGTTTATTTCACCTCATTTCATCTTCATTTCTTCATCTATATTTTCAAAATTCAAATCATATTCCCATTTCATTTCTAAATTCCATTATTCCATTAATTTAACTTGTTTTCTTTGTATTTTTCACTTTCTCTCTGTATTTTGTCTTGAACGTACGATCTCCGTTTTATTTTTGTCTCCTACTACTACCTATTTTCTACATTACCAAGTTTACCAAAGGAAAATTAAATAAATTATTGAATATTCGCAACTTAACTTTAATTTAAACTCCGTTCCTAAGACAAATATTATCCGAGATAACGTCCGAAACTTTTATTTCGGATCTATTTTTATTTCGGATATCCGATAATTTCGGTTACGGTTTTACGGAGCTCCATAACATCCCTGATATAACAAAAACTCATCGCGACTCCACAGTGATTACACAGCGGTGTGTCTTCCACTTTACAATCATCTCAGCTAATTTACATGAAAGCTTCGTTTTCATTAACCTTTGTACTGAAATATTAAGTAGGTATATACAATATGACACTGAAATTATCTCAGTATACCCAAAGTTAATTCGCCAGTGTCAGTTGTTGAGAGATGTACAAGGTTGAACAAAATACCGATCTGAAACAGCATCATTTAGGGAATACTTCATCTACTACAGTCTATTAATTTTGTAGCAATAAAAGAAAAGATTAGTTTTTAACCGACGGTAAAAAAGGTGAGAGTTTTCTATTTGACAAGTACCTATGAATGAAAGGGTGTTGGTTGCAAAATGACTAGGACACCGCACTCCCATGCGGGAGGTCCGGGTTCGAAACCGTGCAGAGCCATGTACCAATGAGTTTTTCGTATTTTTCGAAGACTTACGTACATTTACCGACTGCTCTAACGGTGAAGGAAAACATCGTGAGGAAACCTGCACACTGAGATAACCAGTGTATAAAATGAGGTAGGCACAAAAGATCCTCACGGGTCGAAGTGCCGCTGGGTTATTCCCGGCCGGTTATAAGATAAGATGATAAGACCTATTTATTAATTAAATGTGGATTTGTCTCGAAATCTTTCGTTAACTAGAGGGCTGTTTTATTAGGCTCGGCCTACCTATACGAGTACATTCCATTCACACGACTTTCTAAATACTAATACTAGATACTAGCTTCATGATTCCGTCAAAATCAGCCCTCTACTTACAACTATAAGGGTGACATTTTCACATTAGGTATGAACTGAATAAAGAGAGTGTCTATGATAACCAATAAACTGTTCATCGTTTATGGGGGTCGGGACCCCCCTAGGCGTTTAGGAATATGTGGGGTCGCAAAAGATCCGTGGGTTTATACCATGTCTTGTAGTTCAGTATTTGTGGCAAGTGTAAACATTCTTTGTCACGTCACGTTACTAATGTAATACTCTCTCCTTGAACACTGCCGGCTAACTGATTTATTTTCTTCGGAGGCATCCAATAAATACTTTAATTTCAAACAGTGTCCGCCCCATATAAAACTGTATGAAGATCGGCACGGTAAAAATGCAGAAAGTTTGAAGGTTTATATTTATTTTGTAGATGAATATTAAAATTATGATATACCTTTGTTAAGTTATTCGTACTTTTGTGTCTAGGCTCAATGAAATATATTTTTGATATTTTCGTTGGTTTATCATCAAGATGTAAAACAGAAACATGCCTTTTTTAAGTTTTTGATGAAGTTGACAATTTTTTTACCGCCATTTGGCACTGTTTTATAAAAAAATACGTTCATAGCGTTATAGTCATAACTGTGTAGAAGCTAAATGTATTTTTTTATTATTGGTAAAGTCGTCACAATTGAAGAAATCGTTAAAACCGTGAACATCGTTTCCAGGGATTGGCTTAGTGCCTCCTCTTAAATTAATTAAAATATTATACTGAGGGTATCGCAAGGTTTTTTGTTTTGGCTTTTTATTGGGTCGCGATACTAAAAAGGTTAAGAAACGATGAAGTCTTCTAATCAAAAATTCAAAATAAAATTTGTCAAATTCATAGTCCATTTAGTTCATTTACATACATAAACTCACGCCTGTTTCCCGCAGGGGTAGACAGAGAGACTACAGATTTCCTGCAACGATCCTGACAAACCGTTCTCGCTTCTTCCACACTCATCAATCGCTTCATACAGCTCTTCGGTTAGTGGTTGACCTCACCTGACCTTTCTTTAGAACGTCCGCAATCTGGTCGACGTAGTTTCATCTAGGTCTCCCCTTCCCTAGCCTTCCTTATACACCGTTTCCGTATTCGCGTTTCATTTATTCTGTCTACGTGACCAAACCATTCCAACAGATTATATTTATTTAATTTAGCCACCAAATCTTCTTTTCAGCCTATCGTAACCCACCACGTATCGTATCATAAGCCACCAAATACTCCGAAGCTAACAAGAAGTCTTTACATTATCATATTTCACGGTATGGGTATAAAGTAGGTATTTCTAGCAGACATACACACTAAGCTTTTTTTAAAGTTTATTTAAATTCTCATAGCTTTATCTGTTCATTATTTTTCAAATCATTCAGTTTTACAAATAGAAACACCAATATTACTCACACAATTCTACTTCGCCAAATCACTTAACTTACAGTACATTCAAGTACAAATCACAACACACACTCCCCACCACAGCGCCCACGACACAGGATTACCTAGGTGCTAACCGTAGGCTCGTTATTAGAAAATATGTTTGTTTGTAGTCTCTTTATGTACACAAACAAAGAAAAGAAAAAACATCACAAAAATAAAAACATTACAATATGTACAAAGGCGAGCTTATCCCATAGGGATCTCTTCCAGTCAACCTTTGATTAAGGACAGTTTAGACTACTTTTATGGTGAGTAAGGTTTTTTTATTTATTTTTATTGTAGTATTCATTTTACTGTACCTTCCATTGTATATTTAATTTTATTTATTTATTAGGTAAACACAACAGATTACAACCAGAGAAATTACAGAAAAATCAATATAAAGTTATGAGCTAGGTCGTAACCCTTAACGTGTAAACTCAGCATGGTTAGGGAGTAGAAAATTGATTGTTGTACAAAATTGAGTCGGGAAAGCAAAAAATACTATAGAATGTAATGATTAAAAAAATGCCTTTTGAAAAATAAAAATAATAAAGTAAAGATATATGTAGATATTATATGTGTATTCTTTATTATATATGTATAGATATTTGCATACAGTGTTATCGTGAAATAAATTTTTCTTATGTTAACTTTATTTTGTCACAGCCTGTAGACAAAGCGACAACAGATAATTACTTAGTCATCTCGAAACTGTAACGTTAAATTAGATAAGTTAAGATTACAAACTCGGTTAAGATCTCATCGAGAGTTAATTAATGAGAAGTTTTGTAATAAGTAGGTTATTTTGCTTTGGTATACTTGTACAAAACCAGCAGATAGAGAACTTAATTTTTCATATGGCTTCATATTTATTTATTTGTAACGATGTCGACTTCATCGTCCATATCAACCTCCTTGCCATCAAATTCAACCTCATCGTTAGCGTTTATCTCATCTCATTTCGTATTGGCATCTTCATTTCTTCATTTAAATTCAAATCATGTTCCAATTCCATTTCTAAATTTCATTATTCCATTAATTTCATTGTTTAATTTGTACTTTCACTTTTTCTCTGTATTTTGTCTCGAACGGACGTCTCCCGTTCACTTTTATTTCCTACTACCTATTTTCTGTGTTACTATTTGTGTTCTTTTCCTTAAAATATATTATTTAATAACATCAACAAATTTTTCTATTACTTCATCTGCGCACTGTCCTAGAACCCTGCTAGCCGGCAATAGAGGACAGACTGCAGCAGTGGCGCCCAACGTGGGGCGCCCAATTTGATGGCAAGGAGGTTGATATGGACGATGAAGTCGACATCGTTACATATTTACTTACCTATTTATTTGATTTACGACTAACCCCGCGTTTGACCTCAATCTCACCTTGTGGCAAATGACGATGAGGCCGAAGATGGAGCACAGGTGCTTAGTAAATGTAGGAACGCGCTATGATGAGGACATGGATGACGTAACGTCAGTTGTATGAAAGGGAAAAGGGAAGATCTTCCACCAGGCGGCGTGTTGTGCCTGGTGGCCAGATGTCCTGGTCCAACTATGAATGTTTGGAACTCGTATATATACAAAGTCCCAGGAAAATTTCGATAGCGCGTTCTACACCGATGTGAGTAGGTACAAGTCATAGTGGCGCACGTCGTACGTCTCCACAGTAAGTATGCTCTTCTATAAACACTGCCGAAACACATAAACGCAGAAGCGAAGATCGTATTTGACGACAAACTTTACATAGAAGGGTGGTTTTTAGCCAGGTGGGTCCTGAAGGGGTTCTACCACCAGTAAGTTACTCGGGTATGTCGCCTCGTACGACACGCTTGCCCAGTAGCGTTAGGGACATTCTGATCCGGTACCTACATGGAAAACTTTTTATGATTTAGTGTTGTTTTATATTAAGAAAATAATTTACGTTATTTAATACTAAAATAACACTAAAATATATCATCATCATCATCAGCCTATTAATGTCCCCACTGTTGGGGCACAGGCTTTGTACAAGGGGGTACGGGACATGATCCACCGAGCAGGCCCAGTGCTGATTGGTGGATTTCAAATGCCTTCGAAAACTTTTAATTTCCGCAGACATGCAGGTTTCCTCACCATGTTTTCCTTCACCGTTAGAGCAGTCGGTAAATGTACGTGAGTCTTCGATAAAATCGGAAAACTCATTGGTACATGGCACATTAAAATACATCAAAATACCTAACTATTTTACAAGTAAAAGACCTGGCCCAGGTCGCTCCCTGCAGGGAGTATAGCGAGGCTTATACGCTGAGCAAAGTAGAGGCCAGCCTTCCGGTCCCGGGATGTCTCTACGAGGCGCTTGACTATTTCCCGGGAGAGGCAGTGGAAGGTGGGTAGGAAGACAGACTAGGTAGTTAAATTCAATGCGTACTATTATTATTCTAGTATACGAGGGAGTGATATCTTCTTGTCATATTATAGCAGTGCCATACTCCGGTATCCAAAGTAATGCCACCTGTTACTTCACGAATACTATTACCTCCATAGCTATTCTCGCCTTTACCAAGCTTGTGTAATTTTACATGTTTCGGGTCGTACCAAGTGGTACGAGGTACGGTAACTGTACGAATGCTACTTTATAGTAATTGCCGGTAATTATTAGTGTGGGACATTTTTATGCCCTTTCCATTAAAATGTCTACCGTTTTCAGCGAAGCGATATTTTTATATTTTAGTAGCAATTAAAAAAAATATTGTAACGCTAACGAAACACTGAGTGTTGGCCAAGGTTGGGGAAAAGAGGAGTAGGTAGTCCAGCAGACAGATTGGCGGATGACATCACCACAGTCGCATCGAAGACCTGGATGCTACTACCACAGGATCGTGTAGGGTGGCACAAAAGAGAGGAGGCTTATACCTTGCAATGGGACGACATGGGCTAATGATGATGATGATGAAGAAAATAGTAGTTTATGCAACTGTCACGTAATTACAGGCATTGTAAAATGAGTTTTAATTTTGATACGAGCGAAGCGTTTTGATTCTACATACAATATTTTTTCTACGACTGTAAAAATGTGGGTTGACCGTATCGTAATGAAAATTACCTAACGATCCTTAGGAATGAAGTAGTTTGTTTTAGTAATTAGTGGTATTATATTGGATAAATTACCAAATAGGAGCAGAAAGACATAATTATTAACTATATAAGTTATTTATTATGATAATTTTTAATTCTTTCACTTAGTGATCCTAACGAGGCTGACATGGTCACCTTGTCGTGTACCAAAGCCACTAAAAGATTGACCAAAAAAAGTTATTTATTATAATTTATTAAAAACTACAAAAGGCGCAATATGCATATGATTAATACCAAGTGATTAATAGGCCATTATTCATAATGCCCGGGCACGGGCTGTATGAATAATGCCCAAAATGAGGCGGCAATATAATAAAATAACTATGACTCGTTAAGGGGCGCAAAGAGAAATTCGTGAGGCTCTTTGCGTGGTTGTCAAAATGCAACCTAACATAACCTACTACATCCAAGTCGGTTTCGCATCCACTAGGTGTCTGTGACACAGTTCATTTTCTAACAAATCATATTTGTTTATTTACATATTTCATAACATCACTAACAGTTTTACCAATCGTGTGTTACATGTCAAGTTATATTATAGGTACATAGCATTGTATTCTATATTGGTACTGAAGTAGGAGGAGCGGTCATTTCAAAATAACGTGCGGCCGAGGCCAGAAGTCTCGACTCGGGGTCCGCGAATAGGTCCATATATTGCCCAATTCGGTTTGTCATTATTCATACTGCCCGGGCATTATAAATAATGCCCTCATTAATCACTTGGTCCATGAGACATATAATAAATATACATAAAAAAAGATATTATTTTCCTCTTAAAATTCTCAAATTGTGCTTAATCGAGCACGAGGATCTTATAAATCACAAGTTGATGACACGGAACTGAGAAAACAGATTAGAACTTAGAACTCATGTAGCGATGTTTGTAGTTCTTATAGTACTTTTTATCAAAGGGACTCCTCAAAAAAAACAAAGACCAAAAAGTAAACAAGCGTAAAAGTATTGTATTAAACATTTCCACAAAAATGGGGTTCCTTCTCGAGAAGGCAAATATTCTACTATGATTATTCTTAACCGAGTATAATACGCTTAAGGGCAGGTTATTAGAACGCAGGCATAAGGCTACTAAAGAGGAGTTTAAAAAATGAATATTTTCTTGTGTAAAAGTAACTAAAATATTCTTCTAAACGTCATTATCTATTTCCATAACTCAATTTTGTACAACAATCAATTTTCTACTTCCTAACCGTGCTGTGTTTACACGTTAAGGGTTACGACCTAGCTCATAACTTTATATTGATTTTTATGTAATTTCTATGGTTGTAATCTGTTGTCTTTACCTAAAAAATAAATTAAAATTAAATTAATTTATTTTAAGACATATTTTTTGTGAGAAAGGGTTTGATAAACTTCAAGTACGATCAAAAACAAATAAAAAAAATACCTGTCTCGTATATTTTTTATCGAGTTATGTTGATTGTATCGTGTTGAGAACCATAAAATAATCAGGAACGCTTATGAAACTACAACATATAATTTTATCCGTTCAAAACAAAGAACATTTGATTGTTTACCGTTGAATCAAAAATAGGTTCATTTCAAATAATCGTGGAAGAACGTGGCCTTAACGGAAAATATATTGTAGATGACTTATATATGTTTGTCAGCCGGACGTTGCCCGGATATTAAGGTTATCTAACACCGGACATGGTTGTCGGCTACCGATTAGCATGTTTCGGCTACCTAGACTAATTTTTTTATGGATAAAATTTAAGCATCGGACTGCACGACACCGGATCAGTTCGCTGCATCCAATTACAAAGCGTGATTTCAAGTCGGGAGCGCACGTGAACCGAACCATGGCTGGAATCGGACTCGTGAAGTCCTAGGCTAATAGTTGGTTTTAAGCGTCTGTGGCTGGCTACTACTATTTTCGAGAAGGAAAACGATTGTGTGAGTACTCAATAATAGCAACACCAATTGGGACTATTCAGAGTCATTCATATGAGATCAAAAAGACTTGCACCCAGAGCCGTAAAACAATAAAATAATCTTATACTTACTGATAGTTCGATGATTAGCGGTGTTGACCTTGCACTTTCGCGTACGAGGTTGCAATTGCAATTAGGTACGATAGTTGTACACACAACACTTGCACTCGGTGACATATTTTACAAGATGGCGGCCGAATGCAAGTGGCGCCACCGTGACAACACTTCTTGAAAGTAAGCTATGGGTTTTGTTGAACCGTCATGGTATCATGGCGTGTTCGTCCTTTTTTATTGTTTAAAAACGGTTTACAGTGATAAAACTTCTGAAACTATTCGTAAAACTAGTGTATTTTACCTATTAATAGTCCGTGATAAGTGAACGTTATATAAGACAGTGAAATGGGAGTGAAAAACTACAGATGTTGTGAATTCTGAACTTAACCTCCAATTGCACTAGGCATTCCTGGTGCATACGACTCTCCCATAATCTCGACGTTGGTAAGCTGTTTTTTTCAAAATGTTCGAGTGATTTTTAACTACACTAGCAGAGGCCATATTTATAGAAGAAAAAAAAATTTAAAAAAGTAAATTATGGGTGTGTACAACTATTGTACTAAATTGCAACCCAGTACGCCAATCTGCAAGGTCAGGCTGATATGAGGCCACTAACCGCCGTACTATATATGTTTTTTCAACGTTTATCACTAAGTACGCCATTACTAAACCCAACATTTTCCTAACGCTAAAACTTGTAACACGCCAAAAGAAAAAAAAAGTTTTTCACGAGTCTGTGAGCCGTTAAACTTAACAACTTCGTCCGCGGGTTAAATCCCCTGCGGGTGGGTTACGACATTTTACCGCCCGACCGACAGCACTTGCATTTCCGTTTAGTTTTCTAGGTTACCCGTAGAAATGCATTTTTTAAAAGGTTACCTTTTTAGGGTTGCATCTATTTTTTACCCGACTACGCGGAGCAAAAAGGAGTGTTATGATTTTAGCAGTCTATGTATGTTTGTAAGTATGTATGTATGTCCGTCTGTTCCCTCACAGTTTCTAAACCACGAGATGAATATTAATGGTGCCATTGGATTCCTCTTGATCATTCGCGTATCATAGAATACGGTTCGGGAAATATTACATTTATTAATAACTAAATTCATAATCGTTGTAAATATAATTATAGCATAATAGCATAACTCTCACGTCCATACTCCCCGAGGGGGTAGACAGAGGAACTACCTTCATCATAGGTTTTTATTTTTATTTATTTAGCCAAACTTAAACCTAACGCAGAGTTTATAATTTAAAAATGATATATGTTATCCTGCATTACTAATTTTAAAATGTTTATTGTAAATCTTTTTTCCTTTTCAACATATTTATTTATATGTTGATCAATCTTGTTTCAACATATTTATTTATATGTTGATCAATCTTGTTTCAACATATTTATTTATATGTTGATCAATCTTGTTTCAACATATTTATTTATATGTTGATCAATCTTGTTTCAACATATTTATTTATATGTTGATCAATCTTGTTTCAACATATTTATTTATATGTTGATCAATCTTGTTTCAACATATTTATTTATATGTTGATCAATCTTGTTTCAACATATTTATTTATATGTTGATCAATCTTGTTTCAACATATTTATTTATATGTTGATCAATCTTGTTTCAACATATTTATTTATATGTTGATCAATCTTGTTTCAACATATTTATTTATATGTTGATCAATCTTGTTTCAACATATTTATTTATATGTTGATCAATCTTGTTTCAACATATTTATTTATATGTTGATCAATCTTGTTTATCCATTTTTCGTATAGTGCTTCGTCTTTTCAATTTTTTCCTATTGTTACAGTCGTAGGTAGTAAACATAATTATAATTTAAGAAAAACATATATTCTTCATATACGTTGGTTTTTGGGACAATCTGTCGGTTTAGTAAACCAATAAAAAGCCACAAATAAAATAAAGTAAAAAACTAAAACCTGACTACGTTTAAAAAGGTCAGAAGAAGTACATAAGTATTAAGTCCTTCTGTAAGTTCTGCTTTAAATTACTACAAAATATGGTTAAGAGGAAGAAATTTGTCCTCAATAAGCAATGGGAGGCTCAATATTATTTTGAGTCAGCCCTTATCTGATAATATGAAACACTTACTTGTTGTTTGCTAAGTTGGCTCTCAAAGTGAGGGCTGACTCTAATAATACTTGAGCTTCCCTTCCCTTAGTGACCCTAACGAGGCTGACATGATCACCTTGTCGTGTATCAAAGCCTCTAAAAAAAGACTTAAAAATAAAATGAAATATATGTCTGTCCATAAATTCTGAGATCTGAGTCTGAGTCTGAGTCCCGAGTTCTTATAATAATTGCCAAGTAAAAAATTCAGGAATTTTCAAAATTTCTTTAGAATAAGATTTTTTTTCAAATCCCTCACAGTTAATAAAAATATTGTGGGTAGATATGATTTGAGAAATTAATTCATATTAAAACAGACCTTTCCAAGTGATTTGTAAATGAAGGTTACTTTATAATTCACTCGGAATTAAGGTAGACTAAAACGGAATCCCTTAACGCCCTCAGAAATTTAATTAAACTTAAGCTTCCTTCAAGACCCACTTATCTATTTAAATTCTAAGGCATTTACTGAATCCAGATTACTTATTTACTTATTTTTTTACACTAATTAATAGATTCAAATATTTAGAGTAAGAAATTGTTTGATGTTTGATTATGAAACTATAAATTTGACATGGAATATTTTTCAATTGCGTTTATTAATTAGAGATAATAACTTATTCATTTTTTGTGATGATTTTTTATATTTTTATTTCATGTAGCAACACCCTAATGGGTAAACTTACATTGTAACACTAATTGTATTATAATAAGACGTATGTAATTTATGGCTAATTAATAAATTAAATGAAAATTTTGTATAGGGCAACATTTAAATTTTTCAGTATTTTGCTCTTTTCTTATTTTGTACTCCTTCCAAAATCTCAAATTATATAAAAAATATGCTGCTGCTGCTAAGGATGAATCGGAATCGACTCCACCTCAGCTCGCTACATCCAATATCTGGCGTTAATTTCAAGTTGGGATTGGGCGGTGCTTGAAACCGAGACCGATTCAGTTGCCCACAATAATAGTACATTTCTTTCTTTATTTCTTTATAACATTAATGATGTCTGGTTTACAGAATGATCCAAAGCACCAGACATTCAGTAACTATATATAACAGTTTACAATTACCTACCGATACTTTATAAACTTAAAAAAAAACTTACTTATCTTAAAGGTTAACACCCGAATTTAGAAACAATATAATTGCTTTGCAAATACTGCTCCAGGGGTCTGAAAATACGTCGGCATTCTGGACCGTGGTTAGAAACTTATTAAGTAGCAGGACAGCTCGGGCCGTCGGTGCAGCACGCGCTTGACGCGTGCGCGCGCCGGCGGGCAGCGCGAACAGGCCGCGTACATAAACTGTTCCGAATCATACCCTGATCGACTGCGGACATCTCATAAAATCGGTGAGTACTTTCTCTCACACATATCTTATGATAGGGGGCCGGGAAGAACCCAGCGACACTTCGACCCTTGAGGATCTTTTATGCCAAAGCAAGGGGGAATTTTTTAACCACGATTTGGATTGGCTATATTTCAGTACGTGTGAGATAGTATAGATAAATCAGAATAAGAAAGGTTTGCTAATGTGTGCATATTGAAAATATACAAACGATACGAGTACCTATAGAAAATTAACAAAACTTGGCTCTTCTTTATTTACAAACAAACAATATATTTAAAAAAACATCAAAAAATTAACATCCATTTAAAATAATGTAATTTAAACACAATGTATATATCTTATTTTATGATAGGGGGCCGGGAATAACCCCAGCCGCACTTCGACCCTTGAGGATCATTTTGCCTACCCCATTTTACACACTGGTCATCTCAGTGTGCAGGTTTCCTCACGATGTTTTCCTTCACCGTTAGAGCAGTCGGTAAATGTATGTAAGTCTTCGAAAAATACGAAAAACTCATTGTTACATGGCAGTGGTTCGAACCCTGACCTCCCGCAAGTTCGGTAAACATACCAGCATGCAGGGTAAATAGAATAACTGTTAATGTGTATTACCTACTGAATTTCCGTAATTAAATGTTCATCTTTCATTTGCACTAATTAACTTAGGTTTGTCCGACTCAACTGTCTATTGAAAATTAGTATAAAATACTATTGCTAAAAATCTATTATAAAATAAATCTCCAATATTGTAAATTGCCTAAATTCCCAGCCATTTCAGCAGGTTTCCTCACGATGTTAGACTTCACCGTTAGAGCAGTCGGTAAATGTACGTACTGCACGGCACGGAACTGTACGGCACTGCACGGAGTCCGGTGCCACCGACGACGCTCTTCTCTCTCACATAATAGTACATTATGATATAAGTGCGGTAAGTTGAAAATTACAGCCGAGGCGATATTGCTAGCCCGAGCCGTAGGCGAGGGCTATAAGGAAGCAGAGGCTGTAATTTTCAAAGCGCACGTATGTCATACGACGTTTTATAACATATTTACGAGGAAATAAATAAAACTTTGACTTTCTTAAACGAATAAATCTTTAATTACTTGTTAAAGCAGTTATAGAAATTTGAACAATTTTTAAAAGTGATTGTTACGTTGCCAGTTGCTTTTTAGCATTGAATAGTAGCACCACAATGAGCTTGACTTATATTTTTGAGAAAGTTCCATGAAATATGCTAAAAACACATTTTCTGAAAATGAATTTGCATCTTTGCTTGTTTTCCATATGATGAAATTTTGATACGCTTGTAAGTATCTATCGGTCGATTTTTCAGGCAAGAGGCTTAGAGTAGCCTTTTTCGCTGCGTTTAAGACTTGTGGCGGTGTCAAATTAATAAATTCATCACTACTTGACGACATTTTCAAATAAAAACAATACAGCGAAAAGAAAAAGCGCGCGGAATAATTTTATTTGTCCACAAATTAGCGATGCGCGCGCATCAACTTTTTTTAGGTAAAGGTACAAAAACAGCCAGTATTACTAATAAAGTAAATTAATATTTTTGTGTTTTTGTTACAGATAAATGGTTGTAATTTATTGTCAAAATTAATTAAATTAAAGAATTAAATCTTTATTTATTATATTTTATCTCCCAAAGTTAATTTTATTCATAAAATATTGACCACTTTTTTAACATAAAAACTCTTTGCTAAGATTTTAAAAAGTATCGTTCATTTTTAGACGGAGCATCTTAAAAAACCGTACATGTTACTTTATTTAAAAAAACTCGTGCGTTTCACATTACTATAACGCACAAGTGCGTAATGAGATACATTACGATATTGAAATTGGTGTAATTACAGCCACTTTACGAGCAAATATGTTATAAATGATAATAGAGTACCAACAAGGAATCAAATGGTTCATTAAAAAGTTGCAACTGCACAGTGGGCCAATCGACCCACTTCCCCAAACAAAATAGTACAAATATTTACCCACACATCAGAACCTGAGCTTATTTATTTTTTGTATAATGGACGAACGCACGCATTCAGTCGCCTGGTAGGCGCCGCGCACTGCGGTACCCAAAACGCGCATGCGCCAAAAATATTCACACAAAATTAAACCTTATGAGTGCAATGATAGAAGTGCATTATGTTTCATCAGTTTTTAATGAAGATCGTGTTACAGAAAGTTTTTGATTGGTGGAAGCGATTGAAAGAAATGCAGTCTCATTCTGTTTTGAAATAGAAATTAATGATGATAAAGGTGAAAATTGTTGCTTGGGGCTTTGTTGTGGTTTCAAAGGTGAAGCGACAAATCAACTGAACAAAATAATTGTCTCTATTTGCTTTTGGGCTAAAGTTCAATTTTTCATTAGCTGGAGATACCCGTCACAAATAACTGTCAAATTTGAAGATAATTTTAAGGAAACACACATGCTATTGAAAATAATGTACAGTTTTGCATTTTAATGTCGAATTTTGACTACTTTTTGTACAAAAATATGTATTTCATTAAAATAAATCACATTTTAGATGCTGTCAGACTTGTATCTTCAGACAAAATGGACTTAAGTCTTAATTCAAGTATGTTCTTCTTACTATAGGTAGGTAAAATCAGATGTAGAGGGTGTAATAAAACCTCCTTGTAAACCGAAAAGGGGTGTTTAGTATCCTTAACAGAAATACTTTCGCTATGGGGACAACTCTAAAATCGCGAAAAAAAATATCAACTGATTCATACATTTTGGTCCTGAAGGCATTGAACTTATGTAAGTAACAGCTGATTTTCTTCGCGATTTCAGAGTTTGGCCCATAGTGAAAGTTGGTCAGTTATGATTACTGAACACCCTCCTTTCGGCTCTATAGGGGTTTTTTGTTGCACACTGGATAGGACGAGAGGCTTAACTCGCCCTTGACCGTTTTTAGGGTTCTGGATCATACTTACATCGGTCATGGTCCAACAGAATACCAGCACAGTAAGCATTTTTGTCTGCAGCAATAAGAGTTGAGGCCCTTTTCACAACAGCAGCAGACCATCAGACATGATTTCAATGTGTTTACCTTTGACTACATAATTATTTTATCATAATTATAACTGTTTCGGTAATTGCTGTGTGTGAAATAAACATATTACTTACTTACTTACTCGTACAAACATTCATACATAACTTCACGGTATATTTCTTGCGGAGTAGGCAGAGTGAATGGAGCGCCACGTATCTCTGTCTTGGCATGCCTCTCTTGCTTCCTACAAGGGAGGTTATAACCTGTATACGCAGAAACTTCTAACTTTGGAGAAAATTGTAGGTTTGGCAATAGCAGCAAATTATTTTGGTGATTTGTGATAGTTTGCCAATTGTCACAGTTTTTCTGTGCCAACGTCCGTTGGTTGGCACACTTACAAAAGGTTTTATTTGTCTGAATCATGTCTGGGCGGCGATCGTCTGTGGTATTCCAAGACGAATTGCAATTGAAAAACGTTTATTTAGCACTCTAAACACCAGTAGTACAAAAGTATACAAAGATATAATACATTCAGCACAAAACATCCGGTGCGGTACAGTGCCAAAAAGGGTACACCAGCTCAACATAATGCTGAGGCAAGCCACAGCGCTGTTTTTCAGCTGGCCCCTCAGTGACTGCGCGGACGAAGAAAGCAACAGTGTGTGCGTGTTGTGTTGTGTTGTACGAATGACCACTTCTTCTAAGCTGTATTCCTCATTGATGTGGGTCGTGATCATTCTAAGGAAGTGACCATATAGAACGATTCTCTAGGTATATTTTAATGGGACGGTTTACCACTGCTCTCCCCATTTCAAATACCGGTTATCTTAGTGATCAGCTTTCTTCACTATGTTTTCCTTCACCGTTAGAGCAGTCGATAAATATACATACCTTTTTCTTTTTCTAAGTCGTATTCCTCATTGCTGAGGGTCGTGATCATTCTATAGAATGATCTAATCTAATGATTAGATCATTCTATAGAACGACTCTCCTGGCAGATTTAATGCGGTGGTTTGCCATTGCCTTCCCCATTTCACACACTGGTTATTTCAGTGTGCAGGTGTCCTCACGATGTTTTCCTTCACCGTCAGAGCAGTCGAAAAAACCGAAAAACTCATTGGTACATGACATTACCTGGTTTCGAACTCGGGACCTCCAGCATGGGAGTCCGACGTCTTAGCCACGACGCCACCGACGCTCTAAACCTACCTAACCTACGTACCTAAGTCTTAAAAAAACCGAAAATCTCATTGGAACACGATATTGCATGGTTTCGAACCCGGACCTCCTGCATGGGAGTCTGGCATCCTAGCCACGCCTCCAACGACGCTCCACAAATGTTATTTAATTATCATGGATTCCCTACGCTAGATTCATATCAGAAACGATAATGGAATAACGTTTACGCGCTCTATAAGAATTATTGGATACTTAATTAACCGTTAAGTTCCACAAAACGTTCTTAAAGTTAAGTCTTCATTGAAATACGTACTATGCCTTTCTACGCCACAGCTCTAGATAGAGATGACATGAGATTTAAGGAAGCCTTAACATTAATTATTATTAATTATGTCAATTAATTTTATTCATTATTTTGTACTTCACTATTTCCTTTTCTATCTTTTGTTTGTTGTTTTCTATTTGTAAAGTGCAATAAAGTGTGTCTTTTACTTTTACTTTAAGGACGTTTCTTGCAACTCACCGTAACATTTCCATTGCCTTCTTGAATTTCTGGCGAGCTCCTCCTGACTCAATAATCTATAATCGAACGGGTATATCTATAGCGATTTGACATAACTAAGTTTACGATAAGCAGTAAGGGAACTGAAGTTGGAAGTGATGATAACATACGGTTTTGTTTTCCTACAGTGAGCGTGTATTTTCATCGGCTTACACAATCTTTTAGGCTAGCTGGACGGATAAAGTAAAGAAAAACATAGTCGTTGACCAATTTGGCGACCGACTTCCGGTAGACGACCAGCGGTCACCGACCGCCTTTATTTACACTTAGGCGTTGGCCGCAGTCGTCCAACGTCATTCGCATATAGTCACATATAGCAGGTGGCGGCCTACTGTGACCGCCCAGATGGTCGGTCAACGTCTATATGTAACCGCGGCTTAAGTACTTATATATCGCGGGCATATTCCAGGCCGCTTCTCCCCGATTCCTCCCTCCCCAGCGACGTCCTAAGCCGAGGTCCGTACCCACCTGGGTGCCCTTAGGCAGTCGCTTCTTATAGTAGTTTTTAAGTCCTCCTCCAGGCTGGAGCGCACTTAGCGCTCGCCCCAAAACCCCGGTGAAGCTGTAAAGGTCATTAGGACCAACAGCAAAAGTCAGTTCGAAAAAGAAAAAAAACTTTTGTATTGTGACCCTAGTTATTTAATCGCGTGCGTGTGCAGACGTAATTCTGTTCCGAATGTGTTTATGTGAGAGGATAACCGTTTTATATGTGATTGTTATTAAATCGGATTCAGGGCCAGATTTAGAAGTATTGCCCTAGGGTAAACTGCTTAGTGCCGCCCTCTTAGTGATACAAGAGACTGCCTTATTACCTAACTGCAGCTTGGAGCGTTAGTGGCACAGTGGCTAGGACACCGGATTCCCATGCGGGGGAAAAAGAGTGAAACTGCATTCACACTAATATTAAAAGATATGCTGGTGCGGAGCGCATTTTATACGATTGAAGAGTTCTTCAACGTCAGTAAGATCTGGTAGGTACTAGCCAACCCACATTGCATGATTTAAAAAAAATAAGACTTTGTTTTAATTAAAATTGAAATTGATTTTATTATGGTTAATTATAAATTAAATGTGAATAAAAATGGTTTGTAATGATAAATGTATGTGACGTATAATTGAATATTATAAACAATGATCGGAGTAGTTAGGGCTGTTTTTGGTACTTGCCACATACGGTCATAATATGGATAAGTATGCCCAATAATCCCGGGATTTCCGGGATTGAATAAATATATTATTTAGATTTTTAACGTTATATTTGTTTTGATACACATTTAAGATTGGTGGCGAAATATTTTTTTTTAAGATTCATGGCGCTAGTGTACCTATGGTAGTGTTTTAACTTCTTCGTAAGTTCACAATTTTTAAAAAATCGTAAGCCGCCTAGTAAGGGTGATGTTTATAAAAGTAATTTACAACATTTGCTCGATAACTTAACACGGGATCCTGAAATCATATCCATATTAATATAACCTTTGAGGACATTGACCCGAAAGAGCTCCACCTACTCCGATCACTCATTATAAATGAAGAACTGAAACTGAAACTGAGGTCCGGCTTCGAAACCGTGTGTGCCATGTACCAATGAGTTTTAGTATTTTCGAAAACTTACGTACATTCACCGACAGCTCTAACGGTGAAGGAAAACATCGCAAGAAAACCTGCGCACTGAGATGACCAGTGTGTAAAATAGGGTAGGCACAACAGATCCTCAAGGGTCGAAATGCCGCTGGGGTTATTCCTGGCCTAGATAACTGTAGCTTCATTAAAATTGTTTCATATGCTGGTTTAAATTTTTATCCATAAAAGTATTATTTCATTTTATAATATCATTTAAGTTCATTACTTAAACCAACAATGGTCAAATGGCACGCGTCAGCGGCTCAACCGTCACCAGATCTAATCCGCCTTTGGACCATTGAAGAGTGTAGCATAAAAATATTTACGAGGCGTAGAAAGGAACATAATGTTTTAATGGTGGTTCGACTACAATGACGATGGACACGTCGTGAAACTTTGTAATTGGATTCACTACTATAAGAATTATAAGATACTCGTATACCAGTAGCAACATATTTGTTCATGAAACGAACGTCTCGCGAGGGGCCTGAGGCGGTAGCAGGGGCCGGAATGTCAAGAAATTTAAACGTGACAACGAAGTGTCACCTCTCAATCGACACGGGAAGGGTGTGCAACGTTTTTTTAAAAAAGCTTAATAACCGAGTTGCTAATTGCACGTATTTTTGTACTTAAATAAGAATTTCTTTATCATTAAATAAGTAATTATCAGCATACAGTCCACATTCATTTCAACCAACGGATCCCGCGGTCGACACCTAAGAGGACGTTGGCTACATATGGTATGGTGAATTATCTTCATTGGGAAGACGCCGATTTAGATCCATAATAATAATCATTTATACGGCGAACGCCTAAACCTAAATGTAGAGCAAATTGATTAAAAAGGGTCGACCGACGCGCCCCTAAGACCTAGCGCCTCAGGCTACAGTCTGTTTATAGCTTCTGCTAAATCAGGCCCTGGATAATATACTGATGGAATTCCCATGTTATCGTTAATGGTGGTAACTGGTGACGGGACATCTATGAACTTTGAGAATGCAATTGATGGATATTAATGTGATTTGATGATCATTAAATAGTTTAAAACGTTTATACATTTAAAAGATTGTATTCAGTACGTCTCTAACTAAACTAATAAAAAAGGTAAAATAAATAAATTGTAGTAGTAATAGTTATTAAAAAGTTATATCTAACTAAGCTAAGCGACGACCTGCGCAAGGTGGCTGGCAGCGACTGGATGAGAAGAGCCGAAGATCGGACTCAATGGCGCACCCTGGGAGATGCCTATGTCCAGCAGTGGACTAGAGTAGACTGCTGATGATGATGATCTAACTACACTATTGACGTTTGTTGTATGACATCAGAAAGCTCATGAAGTTTCTTATTACTGACGACAATTTTTTAATCCTCGACCAAAGAAAGGGTGTCGCAAGTTTGACACGTATGCCCGTTTGTCTGTGACATCATAACTAAACAAATCGAGAGTGTTCTTAGCCATGTTTGATAAAAATTGGTTCAGGAGTGTCTAAGATCTTGGTGTATGTAAGATTGGATCTCCGGAACGGTAGCAAGTGGTTCGCGTTTGAGCCCAAATGATGCCCTTCCCAAATCTGGAACCTCCAGCACCTTAAGAGACCAGGAGAAAGTTTGATTTTGATGTAGGTACTTAAATGAAAATGAAAAAAAAAAACGTTTATTTGCTTTCAATACAATAAAAATCTGGTAACCACTTTTTTGACCCTACCAAAACCTTTGATATTTTGCATAGAGGAGAAAAAAGGATTGAAACTAAGTCTGTTGGAAGCCCTAGAAATTAACAAGGCGAAATTCCCAAACAAGGAAAATGTGCTGAATGACCAGTTAGAGTTAGCCTCATCTCCTCTTTTGAATTATTTTATATTATAATACCATAAGGTATGACACATTTATTTTAATTTTTTAACTTTGACAATATTTGTAAGTAGTTTTGGACCGAATCCTGTTGACTTTAGCTTAATTTGACATACAAAATATTATTAATGTGTTTTGGAACGTAACTTGACATTTCGTTAGTAATTGCAAAAACAAAACGCAAAGTTGTATTTATCTACCTGCATGTAGTTAAGAAAATTATTATAAACAAATACCTGAAGATGTGTAAACGAAACCGGTCGTAATTAATAAAATACAGTAAAAACCTGTGAAACAGTATAATATTTGAATCTAATCATGTACAGTAATAATACAATTATTGTAATAATACAATAAATGTGTATGTGCTCATGTTATTTTTAGAGTTTGTATTACCTACTAACCATTATGTTAATAACCTCACAATACCAAAGAACCAGAACATTAGTACACGATTACATAAAACCAACTCCATATTTCAAAGTCAAGGCACAGCCCAATAACGTAATATGAATGATGAACGCCCAGATGCCAAAAATCTAAATATAATTAAAGTAAACGCTATGAAGAAAATAATTACAAAATCGGTGCGTGCGACACGCATGAGGTTGGAGAATGCGACACGATTAATCAATGTGGTTGCGCCTTACGCCTTACGCCTTAGTAGCTTAATAGGGTAGTTTCCATCAAATATTAAATGCATTTATTAAAAATTAAGAAATAGTCATAAATTGATGGTCAAATGTGAAAACAGAAATAAAATTCGTTGAACAATAAAATAGCACTGTAGCTGGGGTCATGTAGTGAAGACTAGAACAAACACATACAAATGTACACACCCCTTTCACCCTTTCACACACAAACACGCTCACACACATTTCCAATAAACACATCCAATAAACTTATTTCTCCCTAAAAGCATTTTAAAATAATTAGGAAATCTGTAATTGGCAGTATGTTTTATTAATGGACTTTTTTGTTTTTAAATTTAAGTGCTGGGGATTTTGTAACAAATAAATAAAAAAATTAAATAAAAAAGCTACAGACAATCAAAAATCAGAACGGTAGAAAGAAACGGCAATAAGTTTTATGACGTAAGTGTTCTCTAGCGCCATACAAGCAGGTTCTGGCTGCATTTAAAGGATTGTTTTGCTAGAAAGAGACAGAGTATCTGTCCAATACTAACTTTAACCATTGATATCTCTGATGTTAGTTGAGATATCGAAAAACTAATTTTAGAGCCTTCTTTAGTATGTCCATGTAAGTTGATTGATGCAAAAAAATATATAGTTTAATACCGTATTGTGAGATATGCAAGCGAGGAATTTTTCTCTATTTTTTATACTTGATGGAATCATGCGTAACTCCATTATATATTATAAAAAATATATTGTAAATTCTAAAAAATATTTGGGGAAGTAGACCCCACCACTCACCCACGGATTCGCCCTCCCCAACGATAATCAGATCCAGAAGGATTTACAATCGCAAAAGTTGACCAATCCGACCTCTTAAGGATGATAAGGATTGGGAGACTGTGAAATGAATGGAACGATCATAGACACTCCATAAAAAAATAATTTAACATCTTTTAAATAATAAGTTAACATGTCATATAATAAGTCAAATAATGTTGAAGCGACAAAGCACCAAAGGGTACAACGGAAGAAAGGTAACTTTGTCCTCTTGGACAGGTTTTGGCCAGCCATCGGTCATGGTCCAATAGAATACCAGCGCTGTAGGCATTCTTGTCTGCAGCAATACGCTGAGTTGAGGCCCTTTTCACAACAACAGCAGACCATCAGACATGATTTCAATATGTTTACCTTTGACTACATAATTATTTGATCATAATTATAACTGTTTCGGTCATTGTTGTGTGTGAAATAAACATATTACCTACTTACTTATAACCAAAGTTATTTAAAAAACTTTCTCAAGTGCGCTTAAGCGTATACCTACTGTAAAATTTTACCCTAATTCATGACATACATAACTGCAATTTTCTACAAGGTGATTAATGATCCAACACCGAGAAACCTTCTGAAATTGCAGCCAAGGGATGATATTAAAAATCGCTCACCGTCTTACTGTCAAGCGAAATTATACCTTTTGCCGAATATATAAGGCAACGTTACTGAAAAACTGTAAGCATTTATTGCAAATCGATTTTCAATAAGGGTTCCTTTCAATTCGCAGTGGGATACTTTTGACGTGCTGTTGAGTAGAAGGGACGAATTTTAAGGAAAACGTTTTGTGTATAGGACTTTCTTTGTGTATATCCTTTTTTACTGCTAATGCTTTAGACTTAGTAAAGTTAACACATCAGTTAACTTTACTAAGTCTAAAGCATTAATCGTACAGTGACCCATCTGTACGATTTTATAATAAGATACTTGATACTGTAATAAATATGACAGAGAAAAAATTAAGACCCATATAAGACGGACCTTATGTAACAAGGGTTATTATTAAATAAATGACTAGTTAAATGATATATGATATGATCTGGTGTCCAAGTTACTGAGCAGAAATACCAAGATCCGGATCTACAAAACTGTTATCAGACCGATCTTGATGTATGGATGCGAGATTTGGACACTAACCTTAAAGGAAGAAAACAGACTCTTGGTGACCGAGAGGAGGATATTGAGGAAGATTCTGGGACCAGCCAAGAAGGAAGATGGAGGGTGGAGGATGAGAAAGAATAGGGAGATAGAAGAGATGGTGAACGAGCCGAACATTATAGGAGAGACGAAAGCGGCTCGACTCCGATGGCTCGGACACATCACTAGGATGGGGGAGGATCGGGCAGTTAAACGAGCGTATGTGGGACGCCCTAACGAACGACGTCCGGTCGGACGTCCCAGATACCGCTGGCGCGATGAAGTGGAGAAGGATCTGCGGGAGCTCCGGGCGCCTGACTGGCTCGAGACTGCACAGGAGAGAGAGCGATGGCGCTCTTTGGTATCGGAGGCCAAGATCCACTTCGGGTCGCTGCGCCAGCGGAGTAAGTAAGTAAGTAAGTAAGTTAAATGATAAATATAAAGAGGTTTGGTCCTAAATTCAGCTCCAGTTCTGCACATTGTGTACATATATGATTGTATTCATAATTATTGTAAGATATATTTATTTCAAAATATGTGCTGCTGAAAGTTTCTTGCGCCGCTTCTTTCCTTTCAGCTATAGCACCTTACGAAGCGGTGGTGGAGTAAAAACGGATGACGTTGTAAAAATGTACTATAAGGTACTTACTTACAATAAAAAATAATTAGAATTTGCTTGTAAATTTAGTAATTATATTCTTTCCGTTAGGCGTTTTGTGCTAGGGGCTAAAGTAATTTTACTTCTTTTTAAATACTTTCACACTGATTACGTTGTCAATGTTTTAAGACTAAGAAAATTATAAACATACCATTTTGGGTAGAATTAGGAATTGTTTAAAATACTATACATTATAAAAAATATATAAAGCAAATTGAATATAAAAATCACTAATTAATATTAAAAAATATTTTAGAAATTATAAAATTGGTAAACTGTTTAATGTACATACTATGCTATATTTTCTGTATAAGATCTCCAACGCACACAGTTTCACAATAAATGGTTTCTGATTTTGATTCTAAATATGCCAGAGAAAACTATATCATTAAATAAGTATTTCATTTACTTTGATATTGACTTTGTTTTATTTTCTGGCAGTCGAAGTGAAAAGCAGAATGTTTAATTTAAACCAGTCTTTCTCAAAGTGGGCGATAACGCCACCTTGTCCTTGCTGTAGGCCTGCAGGGGGGCGGTAGAAGGCTTAAAGAAAATTGGGGGGCGTTAACGCGGTCGCGAAAGCTGATTTAAAAGAAAGGCGAAAAATTAAGCTTTCTTGATATTTCAAACTAAAACTAAATACCTAGTACAACTGCTTATGTTTTATTTGTCACGGCTCTCTAAGCCCATGTGCTGTGTTAGTAGCAATCAAGCTTTTGTTAAACAACGCGATTTGTTCATGAATTGACAGAATTATTGGTGGTTGTTTTAACATGCTCAGTATGAATTCGGAGAATATAAACAAACTCGTTAAAGTACATAAAATTCATTCTTCACATAAGATACGTTTTCAATCAATCAAACAATCATTTATTTGTCAAAGAATACACAATCTGACAGGTCTTTTAAATTAAAAACTTTGTTTTAATTTGGATAAAAATACCCTTAAATAAGATTAAGTGTGCATTTTAATTACTCAGAAATAGGATGCCATATGTTTGAAAATAATAATTGCAATAGCTGTTTAAGATGCGCAACAGATATATATCAAGTTTAAGTATTTAGGGGGGGTGTTTGAGAATTTTTTATTCTCAAAGTAGGTGGTGGACGGATTAAGCTTGAGAACCTGTGATTTAAACTATAGCCGCCCTCGCGGAGCTGATGTGGCTAAATATTTCGTGTCAAAATCGTTCGTTTTACACCCTCGTTGAACAATTTACTATTTATTTATGACTTGCATGTTATCTTTTGCAGATTATCGGTCTAACCCTGTACGAGTATCTAGCAATATTGTATATTGGCTAGCTTAGCGTCACGAAAGTTTTTTTTAAATCGATATTTTTGAGCTACTGTCGTTTTACAATGTAATTTTCCACTGCAAGTAACTGTAATTATTCTATTTACGACACTAACAAGTGTTATTACTCTAGATTGTGAGGTGATAAAGCAAACTTTAATAATAATGCTGGGATTTAAGTCAAGTCATTGCACGAAGTTCTGAAGTTTTGCAACTGACTCTGTTATTTCTTTGTTGTTTTCCATTTACTGCGCCATTTACTTCAAAAGGTTTTAGCTGGTAAATTATTCAAATATAAAGTTAAAACGGATCTTGGGTGTTACGTCCAATTCCCCGAAGTCCAGTCGGTGAAATCTATTCCCTGAATGTCCAATTACCTGTATGTATAATTCCTTGAACGTTGGGGGAAATGGACGTTCGGGGAAATGGAAAACTGGGCTTTCGGGGAATTGGACGTAATGTCCAATGGACCTTCGGGGAATTAGACGTAAAGTCCACTTCCGAAAAGGATTTTTCTTTGACGTTTTCTTTGTATTTGCATGTTTTGTAACAATTTTGAACAATTAACAAAATAATAATAATGTTTATTATTCAAATAACAGTAGAATTTTATTTTATTTTATTTATTTTTTATTAATCCGATACTTTACATAAGTAAGAAATTTGGAGAGTCCTCCTACTAGTTTCCGCCCCTTTAGAAGGCCTTGATCACGGAGAGTGCGAAGCGCAAGTCTGCGCGGCGGCGTTTTTTCGCGCCTACGCACTTTTAAAATGTCTCACTATAGTTTTAATTTTAAAATAGCACGAGTGCACTATAGAATATTTTTACCGAATGTGAATACTTTCTTTAAAATGCGACAAATAAAGACCTTTATTAGACATCATTACGACTAAATCCCGTGAGGTTATACGCCATGCCGATTGGTCTACAAGGGTCGTTGACATCATAAATAAATAATGGAACCACATTACAATTACTCAATAAACTATCGGAAAACACAGGTGACGAGTCGGACAGTAGACAGAGGACGATGACGTCATGAAGGTTATTATAGACGACTAAATCGATTTCCAACCTGAACCAGACACTTGACCATTTTTATCACTCGAAGAATAGAGCGACGCGTATTTTTGCTGTATGTATATCTACCTATTTGTCTGTGACATCCACTTTGGACGCAGAAAAAATCCCGCATTTTTCGATAAAAGTTGTTAAAAGTCAGTAATAAAACAAAGCAAGTTAAAGTTTGAATTATTAATTAGAACCAGTACAAAAAAATTAAAAAGTTACAGAAAATTCACTTTACATTTTGGAAGGGTTTTCGGAAAAAACAACATTCCCAACGTCGTCGTCAGGTAAGCTTCTTCGTATCTTGTTGGTAAGATAACCCGCAGAAGAAAACGCCCGCTCAGCTTCTACGCTTGTAGATACAACAGACTTTAGGGCATTGTGTGCTAACGTTAAATATTTACCCATCGACCCTCCTGTTTCATACAGAGTCATCTTATCTTTATGATGGTTTCGATTGGAGGATTATCAATCCCGCTTCTTATCCGCTTCCGCACTTCTGATCCCGCAGTGAGCGGGACTGAAAAATAATGCGGAATCTCGGAATTGTGGGATCTCGGTATACCGAGATTGGAAGCTCTAAGTACAATGCTATACTTTGTCCGTCGTTTGCTCGAAAGTAAATAGTTTGTTTAGGCCATTTCATGTGGCGTTTTATTAATTAATATTCATCTATATTAAAGAGACTTAAATGACGATGAAAGCGGACGTCATAAAGAACTTCATAGTTCAGTGAATACCTTTTTAATCCTCTTACTGGAACGAGTCGCCGGAAATCCGATTTGCCGGGGGCGGATTCAGAAAATAATTTTCGGAGACCATGGTTACTTACTAGCTGACCTAATACGCAACGAAGAATGGCTGGTCTGAATGAATACACCATAAATAAGATGAAAAAAAGCATGCTCCGTTGGTTCGGTCATATGGAAAGAATGAGTGACGAACGAAAGACGAAACAGGTATATTAAGCAGAAGTGAGGGGAAGGTAAAGCGGTGGTCGTCTTAGACTGAAGATCAGATAGATAAAGTGTCCATAGATAATATATAGAATATATAGAGCAGACAACCCCAATGGTGAGCATGCATGAAACGACGAATGACTGTTAGAGGAAGCAAGAGAGACATGCCAAGACAGAGATTCCTGGCGCTCCATTCTCTCTACCTACTCCGCAAGAAATATGTTTATTCGTGTGTTCTGGTATTTACAGTGCTAAATAAAAGTTTTCAATTTCAACCCTAAAAACGGTCAAGGGCGAGTTGAGCCTCTGGTCCTATCCAGTGTGTAACAAAACCCCCTATAGAGCCGAAAGGGGGAGTTCAGTATCCATAACTGAACAACTTTCACTATGGGGACAACTCTGGAATCACGTAGAGAAATTAAAGGTTTTGCGGAGCCAAAGCCCCCCCAAAACCGGATCTGCCACTGATTTGCCGGCCATTCCTTCACGGAAGGCTCAAAAAAGGTTCGGCCATTAACGCATTTAGTAGCCGCTGTCAACCAACAAGGGATCACAGTTTGAAATTATAGCTTCTGGGATTTATTGTGTGAATTGTTTATAAACGGGCAGTTTGGTTGTAAGGTTTATAGTTACAGTTTCATATAACGCGAGTTTAGTTATAAGCTATTTATTTATTTTACTTTTGGGTAAAATATCCAAAAGGTCTCACCAAGAGTAGTCAAACGAACCCAAATACGATGGGTTTGCTATTAACCGTTAAGGAGTTCCGTTAACCACCTTCCAAGTCTATCATCAAACCCTGACCTTCATCTATCACCAAAGGACTCACAAAGACAAGTCAAACGAGTACAATACGGTCGCTTTACAGTTTACGGTTGAGGAGTTCCTATGGGTACTGACACTCCTGGCTCTATCATCAGGTCAAACACGATAACACTGCGGTTTGAAGTGGTTAATAAAGATAATTGCTAAAAAAATTTTTAACAATTACTGTACCTAAGTCTATTTACTAGAATAATTATACTTTAATTACTTTCGTAGTATTTATAGTTGCTAAATGTTGATTTGAAGAGATTTATGTAGTGTTTGCATGCCTTATTATACCTTTTTCCGTCGTGCTACGCTTTGTTTTATGCGTAGCAAGGCGTAGAGCTAACTACGGGTGCTACGCAAGCATAGCAAATTTTTGTGGTGTTCTTGTAATATACCGATTACCGGTTATATGACGATATATGAACATGGCGATTATACCGTATTTATCACCATGTTCAAAGATTTGGTAATTTTATTTTTATTACGTCCAATATCGTCTTTTGTGTGCCATAAGATTTTAGAATGCGGGAAACTCCATATTAAGACAGTAGTTAGGGGTAAGAGCTATCTTGTTCTACCCTGGGGACAAGACCAAACTAGATCTATAGTGAATTTAATGAGAATATTTATTCTTAATACATCCATTTTGCAATATTTCTCTGAAACTGAATCCAATGGCTTTTTATTATACAAATATAAAAATCAGGACTATCTTTAGTTCAGCCCAATGTTATACCTATTTAACCTAACCTATATTATACATAGTTTAGTTGCAAGTAAATTTAATTATAGTTCAGTAGTAGATCTATTGATCTATAATTAAATTTTGCGAGTTGTCTATAATAATAGAACTCGCAATCAATTCTTTTATCCAGGTCACACAACTTAAAATACATTCGTACGGTATCGAAATAGATTCTAACTCTTTGGTCTACAAAGGGGCATACCCTAAGTTGCACAAAACGTCCTTAAAGTTAAGTCCTCATTAAAATACATGGTATCCCTTTCTACGACATATAGCTCTAGATAGAGATGATACAGAAACCTTAACGTTTCATGCAACCCATGGTTAGTAACTTAAGGGGTGTTATATTTTATAAGGGTTTCTAGCGTAGTGGATAGGGTGCTAGAATCCCATGCGGGAGATCCGGGTTACGAGATCTGTGTGCGTAAGTACAGTGGAAGACGCATCAAGTTATACACTGTGGAACCCTGTCGCAAATAATTTTTGTTATGATTTTTTTGACATTCGTATGAATGTGTCAAATAAGCGACAAAATACTAAAGGGTATTAATTATCCTGACGTGTTGTCCACTGTACATTTACCGAAGGCTCTAATGGCGAAGGAAAACATTCTGAAGACACCTGCATACGGAGTTGAGTTGTCATATGGGCCAAAGCAATGGCAAACTGTTGTGATGTGTGTGTGTGACGCGTACTCTGAATCAGAAATTACCCGTGCACTTATGAATCTCATTTTTATTTCTGCGATGTGCAATTATATTATGTAAGTAAGTATAATGATTATTTATAATAAGGGAGCAACATGTCCGCAGATAAACTGCTAAGCAGTTTGGTGGTATATATTTAAGACACTATTGTATATTATACTGTATAAGAAATTGTTTTTTTAAATCCTAGAAATCTTTCCAAAAAGTTTTAGATTGTTTATTTTATTGGCGAATACGAGTCAGTAACACTTATACTTGTAAAACTAAATGGTAGCTTTAGCTGAGATTAAATTTAATTATTTAGACCAATATTCACTTGAGATTCGGATTCGAGACATGACCTGACTAGACCTCGATATGCGGCGGAATAGACAACCTGTCAAGGGCTTAGGGATACACTTAGGTAGGGAAATTAAATTTGAGTCTGGTTACTACCTACTTGTAATCTATCGAATCAAGTCTCTTAGTTCTTGGTTCATTGTAAATAAAATTAGCGATTAAAATGATTGATGTTTTATTCAAAATGAAAGCGATAAGTTCTCAGAATGCGGGATGAAACTCCATATTAAGACTGTAGTTAGGGGTAGGAGCAGAGCGTTGGTGGCACAATGGCTATGACACCGGACTCCCATGCGGGTGGTCCGGGTTCGAAACCGTGCAGTGCCATGCACCAAATGTAATCGTGTTATGTATATGTGTGCAAATAAATTTTAATTCATTCATTCATTCATTCATTCACCAATGAGTTTTTCGTATTTTTCGAAGACTTACGTACATTTACCGACTGCTCTAACGGGGAAGGAAAACATCGTGAGGAAACCTGGGCACTGAGATAACCAGTGTGTAAAATGGGGTAGGCACAAAAGGTCCTCAAGGGTCGAAGTGCTGTTGAGTTATTCCCGGCCCCCTATCATAAGATAAGATAGGGGTAGGAGCTGTCTTGTTCTGCCCTGGGGGAAGATCAAACTAGATCTATCGAGGATTTAATGAGAATATTTATTCTTAATCCATCCATTTTGCAGTATTTCTCTGAAAAATGGATGGATTAAGAATAAATATTTATTGGATTATTCTTGGAATATTATTATCCACAAGCAGCACATCGCTAGTTTATATAAATTCATTTTTCCACCTTATTCAAAATGGTAAGAAGTTTCCATGAGAATTATGAGCAGCAAATCGAAAGGTACAAAACTGGCCAAGAGTATGTTGGGCACGCACTTGATAGCAGTCGTTCTATTACGAAATATTTTTTGTGCTCGATTACTATCACGAATTCGGTCAGCATATTTTCGTACTGTATTTCACTCGATTGATATTGTCCCGTAGCATATTTTTTATTCCTAAACAATCACAAATTGTGTTTGAATATTTACATGTCAAAAATAATAATTAAAATCTTTCAGTGTCTACCTTAGCTAAAAAAATAATTAAAATCCATACAAATCCAATTAAATTAGCTCTGAGCGATAAGGCCGTCTTTGTACAATTAATCTATGTTTCCTTTCCTATGTAAATTTCTTCTATCTATCTATCCATGTCATAAAAAAACTAAATCCAAGAGTTATTGTCAAAACAAACAAATTTATTTAAACTAAATGTTAGTTTATCAGTTGCGGGTTGTCCGAAATAATCGTGCGCGCACGCAATCAGTTGTGGCCTTACCGGCGCTTAGTCACAAAATATATGCCTAACCGGCAATTTGCAATACTGTAGCTCGCTGTGTAGAATTATTGCCAATATACGTGCGTGGTGTACCTCTAGGTAGGTAGGTAGGATACTTACTACTTACTCCGCTGGCTCAGCGACCCAAAGTGGATCTTGCCCCCCGAAACCAAGAGACTCCATTTCTCCTTGTCCAGCGCGATCTCTTGCCAGTTGCTGACTTGGAGTTCGCGCAAGTGCTTCTCCACCGCACCACATTCATACAACACAACACGCACATACTGTTGCTTTCTTTGTCCGTGCAGTCACTTAGGGACCAGCTGAAAATTAGCGCTGTGGCTTGCCTCAGCATTATGCTGAGCTGGTGTACCCTTTTTGGCACTTTACCACACCAGATGTTTTGTGTTGCATGTATTAATCTTTGTATACTTCTGTATTGTGTTCTATATTCTGGTGTTTACAGTGCTAAATACACACTTTCAAATTCAGATATACACCGGTAAGAGTTTATTATATTCAGCTATAAAAGCCGTCTCTAAATGTACAAACAAGTTGTTTAGTGCAGTGGAAAATCCCCTAATTAGGTAAGTGACGAACTCGCTCAACCTATCTGTTTTTATGTAGTAACATTAATCAAGCTAAGCTTACTTTTTATTTAGGTAGTTATTTTGTTCATGATTTAAATCAGTTACAAATTCAATTTGAGGAAAATATTTTTACTGATTGTTTTAAAAACAGTTTTTTTCACTTATCTGCATCGAATATTTTATGTTTTATTTATTGAAAATGTACATAATTATATTAAAAATTTACATGAACAGTGTAACAAAAACCAATCTAGGTTTGTTCAGTACACTGGCAGACCGTCGACGGTCGCAGCTTTACAATTTTCCGGTAAACATAATAACTTATTGTAATCAATTAGCTCGCGGATTATTGTGATTCGAACGTTTTTAAATACAAACAACCGATTCTA
The DNA here is from genome assembly GCA_947369225.1 of Hofmannophila pseudospretella. Taxonomy (NCBI): domain Eukaryota; kingdom Metazoa; phylum Arthropoda; class Insecta; order Lepidoptera; family Oecophoridae; genus Hofmannophila; species Hofmannophila pseudospretella. The sequence continues at coordinate 13,059,696 of OX376318.1, read as the reverse complement.
TTAATTTCTTACATGTAAACTCCGTTCTGATTATGACTCCATGGCAACATCTTGTACACGTAAATCTAACCCACATTTATGAACCTGGCCTAAACCCTGGCTGGACGGAAATCCATTTTTTCGCTATTCGCTCGCCCCCATTGAACAGATGTTCGATGTTCCTGCAGATGCAGGAAAACCTGCGGCTCAACGCCCAACTTTTTTATTCTCAATAGAAGTAGGTAAGTATTTATTATTGTGAAGTTATGTCTTTTATTTTATTACTTTAAAGTAAAACCTTAGCAATATTTCTGGTTCGATTCTCGGTGTATTACAGCCTACATATTCCAGGCAACCGCATTGCGCTGCGGTATAAATCTCTAGATTTTGGTCTAGCTTTTATGAGTCTGACTTGAGCTTTTACGTTGTGATTTATGACGTCAATGAGGCTTTTATTTTTGTGAACTATCACAGGTAGGTCTTTACACTTTTCCGTCATAAAGACTACTTTATGTCGGAAAAGTGTAAATACCTACATAATTTAAAAAGTATAAAGTTCTCACAGTTTTATATTTTATAAATCAGCAGCCTACTCTAGTCCACTGCTGGACATAGGCCTCTTCCAGGGCGCGCCATTACGCCCGATCTTCGGCTCTTCTCATCCAGTCGCTGCCAGCCACCTTGCGCAGATCGTCGCTCCATCTAGCATATTTATATTTTATATATTTGTATAATTGAAATTGGAACATATTTATTTAGCACTGCAACACAAGAATCCCACACTACACTTGCCCTATCGCGGTTTCCACTCCAGAACTCCTTTATCCCAATTTCTTCTTTCCAGGTGGTTTCCTGGCATGTGACGCGGGCGCAGCAGCGGTATGCGGCGCGAGCGCACCAAGCGGGCCGTGGCGCTCGCCGCGCTCGCGGCCCTCGTGGCGATAGGCCCTCCACCGCTCTGCGCGGCCGAACCCGATGACGTCACCGCTACACCGTTCGGTGAGTTCCAGTTGAGAATTGAGTAGTATATCTGTCTGATCACTGATGAGCGAACCGAGCGGGCCGTGGGTTTCGTAACGATCGGCCCCCACCCGCCAGCCCGATGATGTCACCGCTACACCGTTCGGTGAGTTCCAGTAGAATAAGAGATGTGCGGTAGTCCTGATGAGCGGTCTGATCGGGTCATGGGCCTCGTGGCGATCGGCCCCTGATTGCTCTACGTGACCGCTGCACTGATCGGTGAATTTAACTCTAATTTAAAAATATCCCGACGTACTATTGTGGAGATCCTCTTACTTTTTCCAGGTCATCATCAGGTTTTTAAGATTCCAGGTGTGGGAAGGTCACCATGGTCATAAACATTTGAGCTCAAATTCGAACCACTAACTATTACCGTTCCAGAGATCCCATCATACTCCGACATCCCAAGATACTCCAAGAACTTCTTACACTGATCCATTTTTCATCTGGCGTTTTGTTTCTCCTGTAATGTTCGAGAAAACCCCATCCAACTATTATAGTTTTGGCGGGCTGATAATCATACAATTCTTCCAGTTTCATATTGTGAAATTGAAGTTCACTAACTTTTCCTGGTCATCATCAGATCCTCAAGGTTTCAGATGTCGGAAACGCATCATGAACCTGAACATTTGAGCTCAAATTCGAACCATCTAGCGAACCGTTCCAGAGAACCCATCTGACATCAAAGATACTCAAAAATTTTGGAAATCACTGGTCAAATTTTTATCAGACCTAGCTAAGGACACTCTCGACAAAATTCTCTAAGACATTTTAAAAAAAAACGGATCCTCCGTTGTCAAGTTGATGGCCTCCACGCCGTAACCGTCGACGGCGACCCCTGCTCAGCTCCTGGCGTGCGCTCGTGTGTGGCTAGCGAAGCCAAACTCCGTCCTGAAGACTCGGTCACAAACAGAGCAGTAGAGTTGTCCGTTAGGGTTGAAGGTGTAGTATGATAAAAACAAAAAAACAGACAGACAGACAGATAAACAAACAAACGTGTCAAGCAGATTAGACAGCCACTTACGAAATGTGAAGAAACAGGCTAACCAGCATTAGCTGCCTGCCTGCTAATCCAATAATAATAATAATAATAATAAGCTTATAACACACCTCGATCGGTCGGGGGTAATATAGAGATCTATTACTAGTACAGAGACACGGGATGCATGTTTGATGAGTGTTCTGAACGTGTTCAGGAATATAAATAGTCCGTAGTCCGTACGTCACTGGAGCGGTACCATTGCAAATCGGTTCTTTTGGAAAACTAAAGTAACCATACCAATATGCTGACTTGGAGATCTGTTTGGCATCTTTTTTTGTTTTTGTATCCCCGTGTGTTTACAGTTAATGTTTACACCTATGTTGTAAAGTACTGATCAAATAAATATTTTTTACTCTATTCTAATCAAAGTATACAACCACTCGCTCTTATATACTTTGGATACTTTCTGCTGTTCCTTGGTATCATCTAGTGCGAGATAGTTTAGAATATCAATGGCGTCACATCTTCGATGATCTAATAAGACACGAGAATCTAAAAGAGACAAATCCATTCACAATTTAGTTTAAGAATAACACTACAAAACTATACACTTCTACTCACTAGTCACTTCACTAAGTCTATTATTATAGTGAAAACTTACAATTGCCTGTTTAATTCTTCCTAACTACTTAATTATTTTCCCAGACCCATCAACACGCGGCAGCAAGAAGTATGGCGACACCTGCTCCACGGTCATGGACTGCAGCTACGAGCACTCCGTGTGCCACGACGTGCTGAAGACCTGCCAGTGCGACGAGAACTTTGTCAGCAACCACGTCGACAAGTGCGGCAGACGTAAGTGTTACAACTTTGTCAGTAACTGTCGACAAGTGCGGCAGACCTTTGTCAATGACCACGTCGGTAATTGCGGCAGACGTGAGTCTACCACCTTTGTCAGTAATTACGTCAACAAGTGCGGCAGACGTGGGTCTACCACCTTTGTCAGAAATCACGTCGATAAGTGCTGCAGACGTGATTTTAACACCTTTGTCAGTTATCACGTCGACAAGTGTGGCAGACGTGAGTCTAAAGGCGCAGTTATATAGTCGTTGACCGCTTCGGCGACCGACCTGCGGTGGACGACCTACGGTCACTGACCTCCGTTGTTTACACTTGGTTGTTGGCCGCCCAGACGGTCGGTTGACGACCAAGTGTAACCGCACCTTGACACCAAATGCGGCAGTCGGTGAGTCCGTCATGTTTATTAGAATTGTGGAAAAATCGGTTGGGCTGACCGTTGTACATTATACGTTACCCTTTTCGCACAGTCATTCAATTTCCAAGGACATAAGAAGCAATAAAACTTCTTTAAAGACAGCAGTATTTCTAATCAAGTAAAAATGTTGTTTGAACTTTAATAGACGACGAGGTATGTAGACCAAAGATATTGTCTCTTCTGAAAATGCTTGATTGGATTACCTCAAGATTGCTTTATGAACGAAATTGGAATTGTAAATTAATTTCAGTGATATAACAAAAGGGTATGAGCTAGGGATTTATCTAGATTTACTGAATTTCGTAGCTTAGTATACTTACAGGCTATTCAAGGACCAATCTGAGGCTAAGACTGAAAGTACCAAAAAACGTGGTATCACCTCCAGTTGTACAGCTTGCTGTAATTATGCGTCTGTCGCCTATATTAATATGAATAAATTACGCAAATAAAGATTACGTTTTCTCTTTGAAAAGATTTTTCATTCAAATTTTTTTACGATAGGTAAAGTTATATAAAGATACTTTTACCGATTAAACAAATTGTGTGTTTTCTCTCTTATGTAAGTACGTGCTCATACCTATACACACGTTTTTGACGAGACGGACCTTTGACAAAAAGGCTTTTTTGACGAAACGCACCCTTGACTAAAAACTTTTTGATGAACCGCACCTTTGACGAAAAGGCTCTTTTGTCCAAACGCACCTTTGACCATAGGAATCCAAGCCATGTAGGTATGTATACTTTCCCTGTAGCAAAAGGTCAGAGTTATTTTCATGGTACTAAATAAATCTGGAAAACCTTTTACCACTTGCTCTAAATTTCGATTAAACATTTTTTCCAATTAGGGCATAAATTTATTTTTTTATATTCTGAATTTAATTCAAATTCGAAAGAAGATGTTGCACACCACCGCACCGGTGGTACTGGAAACCACACCTCTTACTGTACTGGATGCCAATACGAGAGCTGTGGCAGTTCGTGAAATATTCAAACATGAACGATTAGGTATTATTTGCTTTGCAACCGCTTAAAATTAAAAGAAATAAATTAATGCTAATGATAAGACAATATCCAAAAGATGTAGGTACCTAGGACATTTCTACTCGTGGCATGTAATACAATTTTATGTTTACTCAGATTCAGATCTTTATTCATAATATTCAATTATACGTCATTTATCATTTATTACATTACAAACCATTATTATTTAAATTGAATTTCTAATTAACCATAATAAACCATACAATATACAATAAACTATCTCTCTCCAATTTAAGAGCTATGCTCTTGTCGGTGTAGTAAACGCCACTGTGTCCTGTCTAGGGCCCTTTCCTTGACCTCCTTATACGACGCAACGCCAGCCTTCTCTTTGATTTGATCGAAGTAGCTTATCCTCGGTCTTCCTCTTCCCCGCTTGCCTTCAACTTTTCCTTCTATAAGGTTTCTTATGTATTCGTCGTGTCGTATAAGGTGGCCCACCATATTTCCCCTTCTATTTTCAATAGCCTTTAAGATGTTTCTCTTTTCTTTTACTCTCGTCAGTACCTCTTCATTTGTCACTCTCTCTGTCCAGCTTATCCTTTCCATCCTCCTCCAACACCACATCTCAAACGCCTAACTAACGCCTAACAACGCCTAACAAACAATAAACTATAACAAAATATAATAAAATAAATTTCAATTTTAATTAAAACTAGTGTTATTTTTTATTTATTTTTAAATCATAAAATGGGGGTTGGCGAGTACCTACCAGATCTTACTGACAATGGCATATAATACAATTTTATGTTTACTCAATGGCATGTAATACAATTTTATGATTACTCAATTGCATGTAATACAATTTTATGGATGAGCTATTTCGGTGCGGAATTCTCACCTCGGGCTTCATACACGAGTCGCATTTCTTCCAATTGCTTGACTCCAAGCTTTTGCTAGATTTATAATGTTCCACTGGGAGTGTAAATCAACGTTTGTTCTTATCTTTGGTCACGAAAATTGGTTTTGAAACATTGTGGAATTACTACACGTGTTTCTCATAAACCTCTCATCTAAAGAAGTAAAGTTCAGAATCGTGGAATAAAAATATTTATATTAAAATCTGTGCTATGTGGAATTTAGTGTGGTTTTAATAAATCATAATTCAAGGAGTTGAGCGTCGTAGTTGCTCTAAAGCGAGAAAAATGAACTGAGATTATTACCTGCAAATAATGTAGAGCGGAAATTATTATTTATTATTATTGGATTAGCAGGCAGGCAGCTAATGCTGGTTAGCCTGTTTCTTCAACTTTCGTAAGTGGCTGTCTAATCTGTTCTTAAATTGGTTTATAGTTTCAGCGTTCACAACTTGCTCAGGTAAGCCGTTCCACGGGATGACTACCCGGTTGAATAGGAGATGATGTTTTGGCAGTGTGTTGGCCGTGTTCCGCACTAGTTGTGTGCAGTGTCTTCTTGAGTGCTGCTTCAAGTTCAATATAAAGAAATTCTTCAGTTCATCTGTGTTATAATAATTGTTTAGAATTTTGTAAGTCTCTATAAGGTCGCCTCTATCTCGTCGTTGTTTCAGTGTCGACATTTCAGTCATTCCAACCTCTCCTCATACTCTAGGTTCTTGAAACCCATTGGTAGCTATGTGGCTCTTCTTTGGACTCTATCTAGGGTCCCAATATCTTTCACAAAGTATGGGTTCCATATCTGAAAACCGAACTCGAAAATTGGTCTTACATAAGTCTTATAAAGTAAAGTAAAATACACCTTAATGCACAAATATAACATAACAAACATGAGATAGAAAAGGAAATAGTGAAATACTATTTAGACGGCCTTATCGCTAAGAGCGATCTCTTCCAGGCAACCTTATATTATATATTGCTAGGAATAACTGGGGGGCCATGTAATGGAATGATTTCCGCACTATGAATAGAACAGAGTTCGCCGTATTAACTATGTTTATAATATGCTCTTCCCATTTTAGGTATTTTTTAAATAGTTATTCCAAGGTCGCTCTCTTACTCACAGCTTGCAACTTTGTAGAATTCAGGTAGTATGCCGTATTTGGATTACAAAAAAATACAATAATATTTATTAACCCAAACAATATTCAAATTATAATCACTACACTATTGTTAAGTGTAGTTACAATGTATAAGTAAATATCGGTCTCTACTCTCAGATTGTATCTGTCAATATGAAGAACGGATAATTTTTCAGCATTCAAAGTTAGAAGCCAGTCCTTAGTCCAGTCTGAGATCTTTGTGGGCTTCTTATACTTCTTTGCACATTTTTCGGAATCTCGGCCGTATCTATAAAATATGTACTTACTCGTACATCATTGAATTATAATATGTCGCTGACTTAAATACTTTACTCAAGTTTTGAAGGCAAGGTGTTGCCGTTATGGAGTCGATTATTACGTTGCCCAATGAAATTCCACATAAACAAATCGGAACAACTCGAGTTAAAGCCATGCTGATACGATGCCTCGACGATAAATAACGTTTTAACCTTTAGGGGTATGTGGGTATGACTTTCTTTGTAAACATTTAACGAACTATGAACAAAGGAAATTTTAATTAGTTCCAAAGAACTGTCTAATCAAGATGGTGGAACACGCGACAAAATTTATACGGAAATGAATCACTCAATAATTCTTTTTGTTTGTGTCTGTGTATGTGTTAACACACACATAATATATTACAAACTTAAACAAAAAATATGTGAAGCACAAAGGGCGTGACTTATCTCTAAGAGAGATCTCTTCCAGCAAACCGCATAAAGTGTCAATTTTATATGAAAAGAAGGCGAAGTGTGCATCTATATGCTAAATAAATATACCTACTTAATAATACAAAATAGAAAATACGTACATAAATATAATGCAATATATAAATATACTAACATAATTACTTATAATTAAACAAAAATTATAATATATTTTTAATATTTTTTTTATAAATCTCTATATACTAACATACAAATATTATTGCTATACTACCGATTACTTTTAATCAAGGCTCTTAGAGAAATACATATTATTATCATATAATAGATAATACAGGGATGATAAAATAAAATACTATAGGAGAGAAGTCTTTTATGGGACATATTATAAACGTCATTCCAATATTCTTTATGAATAAGAAGCGACTTTCTTCAGACTTCAAATATTTAACAGTTCACCGTAATTGATATTCCGAAGCAAATATTCCTAACAAGAAATCGGAACAACTTTAGGAGACCGAGACGATAAATTACCAATACAAACTCTGATCATCATCATCAGCCCATGTCGTCCCACTGCAGGTTATAAGCCTCCTCTCTTTTGTGCCACCCTATTCGATCCTGTGCTAGTCACATCCAAGTCTTCGATGCGACTTTGGTGATGTCATCCGCCCATCTAGCTGCTGGACGACCTACTCCTCTTTTCCCCGACCTTGGCCACCACTCAGTGAGGGCTCTGGTCCACCGGCCATCACCATGTCTAACCAAGTGACCCGCCCATCGCCACTTTAGCGTCGCAACCCGCTTTCCCACGTCTAGGACATTAGTTCGTTGTCGGATCGCTGTGTTGTGGATCTTGTCCGTTAGGGTAATGCCTAACAAACTCTGATACATAATCATAATTGATTCTGTCTTAATTGGGTTTTTCTTTACTGCAAAACTTTTGGATAACAATTTTTATCGATTCTTAAGACCCTGGCGGTACAAGTTTTATTCTCGCTGTTGAATTTATCCTTGGTGTATCCCACATCAAGCGGAAAACCTTTGTCTTACCATAACTTTCAGGTATCGTTTGAGTGTTTGCTACATTTATTTCAGAGTCCTTTTGTTTTAGCCTTATCTATACGTTTCGCTGAAGCAGAAATGTTTAGAGACAATAGCTATGTGTTGCTATGTATTTCTCGTGTTTAATTGAGATGCGATTGAAATCGTTTTGTTTTAATAAATTTTAATACTAGGTATCTATTAGGTAATTTATTACATAGAGAATCGGTGGCTAGGATGCCGGGCGCCTATGCGGGAGATCTGGGTTCGAAACAATGCAATGCCATGTACTGATTTTTTCGAAGACCTATACGTACATTTACCGACTGCTCTAACGGCGAAGGAAAATATCGTGAGGAAACCTGCATGTTTGAGGAAACAGTTCCAAGTTTCCAAAGGCGTGTAAAGCAGCAGCACCGCTTGATGTATCCGCGTATCCCCATTGTGTAGTTGTACCAGGGGAGGCCTGTGCCCTAATAGTGGGGACGTTAAGGCTGATGTGTGTGTAAAAGTGTATATTTTACTTGTAACTAAAATTACTGTAATAAACTGATTCTCTTAATGTGTTTTCCCTTTGCAGTTCATGATTTGAACATAGATTACAGTTATTCCCAATTTATGTTTTGTTTAATATAAACAAAAAAAAACTCGTATCAAGGATCAAACTGTGAACCGCAGAGGGAAAACCCAGCGGTTAACCCGGTGGGTTACCATCGATCGGGTGCACAAAGATAGTGTTGCTAGAATACCGACAATGTAATTTATCGAAAAGTTTGTTCGATATTTTACTGTTTCTGTTAAACATTGTAGTTGAAGGGTTAAAATATTCAAGGAACCACAACAAATTAGCCTTTCTTCATGTGTCACGTATTATCTTATAACCCTGAGGTCACTTATTGACAAAAGACTTATAGATGGTCCATCTGAAAGCAATGTATGCTGGAGTTTTCTCTAAATAGAGAGTCTACAGTTAAATTATGAAAACAATTATTTTTTTCATAGTTTACCCTCTGTTTAAGAAAAATACATTAAGTTAAATTACATTTTTACATTAAGTACTTTTCTCTTGAAATACACAGAATAGAGGTTCAACTGTTGTAAATTATTTAAAAAAAAATGTTTTATTATTATTTTTATTTTCATAATTTATAATAATTTGACCCTCTATTTAGAAAACTTTTTTTTCATAATATTTAATTAATACATTTAATTATTTATACCATTTATCCTTTGTTAAAAAAAAACATTATCGCCATTTACCGTCGGTCGTCGTCGTTAGGTCAGAAGTCATTTATCAACATTTATTGATTCAATACAATAATACAATACAATAATTCAGGTAAAAAGAAAGGTCTTTAGAAATTCCATAAGCAACAAACATTGATAACTCCAGGAATGATAAATTGGTTTCAGATGGACCATCTATCAGTGTTTTTGCTGCTGCGTATATTTGTTATAATTTTTTTTAAAGCTTAGTTTAGAGGCTTTGGTACACGACAAGGTGACCATGTCAGCCTCGTTAGGGTGACCCTAACGGAAGGGAAGGGAAGCTCAAGTATTATTAGAGTCAGCCCTCACTTTGAGAGCCAACTTAGCAAACAATAGTAAGTGTTTCGTAGAATCAGATAATGACTGACTCAAAATAATATTGAGTCTTCCATTTTGGAGCCTTTTGAGGTCAAATTTCTTCCTCTCAATTTTCACCAGGTCACACTCCATTAGGAGGTGAGTGAGGTGTTCTATTTTGTTGCAGTTACAAAACGGTGATGCAACTCTTCCCACCAAATGCAAAAACTTATTTAACGGAATGTGACCGTGATGGAGCCCAGGCTGGCATGTGTTATAATTGTAATTGTTATCAATATTTTTTGAACTCTACATAAATAATTTAATTAGAGCGCAATATTGCGGAATTTATGTGAACTATTTTGTTCCTAGCTACCACCAGTACCAGTGGCGCCTTCTTGAAAGCTCTAATTATATTACTAAAGTTCATTTTTTTATTAGCTACAGATACCCGTCACAAATAACTGTCAAATTTGAAGATGATTTCGAGGCAACACACATTTTTATGATGAAAAATTATCAAAATAATGTATAGTTAATGGAAAATAAGGTTTTAAGCAATGTCATTTTCAAGCGTACCATTTCAAGTGACGTACTGTCAAAACCGGTCGCGGTGAATTTATTTGAAAATAAATAAAAATTTGTAGAACTTAGTGCTGAAAACCTCATGGACACAGAGTGTGAATAATAAAATAATGTATAGGTTTGCATTTTAATACCGAAATTTGGTAAACTTTTTATTATAAGTTATTATTCATAAAATTAATTTACGAGTACATGTCAAAAACCATGTCAAAGTCATTTTTTTTTAAATTATATAATTTAATTTCAGTCAAATAGCCCCCCGCGAAGTACCCCCTGGCCGAAAATACTCAAGATACTTACGGCGTTCCCTCGCTGAATGGCGAGGGAAATGCGCTTTTTTTCACTTTTTATTGTACAAAGATATGTATTTCATATACATAAATCATATTCTAGGTGCTGTCAGTGTAACGGGAATCTGCAGCTAATGAATTTTGATTTTTTTTGTCATGTTTTAACCATCGATAAAACAGTTATCGATGTTTCAACAGCACTACACATCGAGTCAAAGCTCTGTGTCGCGTGTCTTTAACGGTTTAACGTACTCGTATACTGCAATCGTTCTGTCACCATTAATTTGATGCAGTTGTTACCTTAATGTTATATTGTGTTCAAAGTTGTAGCTCATAGGGTTCGATTCTCAATGACTTCTACTCACGGACATCAAAAAGACATCAAATAAATACATAAATAAACCAGTTTATCAAATCATCGTTGTTATTTCCTGTACCAAAAGAGAGTTATCTCTGAGAGTATTGTAAAGTAACATAATTAATTATAATATAAAACACGTTATAAGGAAAATAGTACGAGAGTAGCTTAGTGGTCTTGATTACGAGGTCACGGGGAAACTTCACTCACACACCCCTTCTTACACGCCCACTCATCCTCTCTCTCTTCACACACACACACACACACACACACACACACACACACACACACACACACACACACACACACACACACACACACACACATACACACACACACACACTACAATACAGTACAATACAATGCATTTCCACCACTCCTTATATTAACCTTTATTATGTTTCTTTTTTCTTTCTTTCAAATTTTGACAGTTTTATATTTTCCCATGGCGTTGCTCACTAATTTTATTTAGTTTAATACAGACAGACATAATATTTTTTTCTTTTACTGAGACATTATACTTTACTTACATTATATTCATGATCATGAGTAGAGTACTCATGATGATCAACTGATGAGTGAGAGAGATGATGAGTATCACAGCTTGAATGGTAAAGTTTTTTTGAATTGTGAGCAATTGGTGCTACTCACAGCATTGTAGGCACAATATCTAAGCAAATCAAAAAGAAATGGAAGCCCTCTAGTTATGTATTTATTGTTTGAACTTCTCAATGAACATGTCAATGACCTGCTTGGCAGCTGCCGGCTGATCAGCTGGCACCATGTGACCAGCGTTACGAACCATCACCTCCATGAAGTTACCAGCTTCTTTTATATACCTGCGAGGAAAACATATTTTAAAATTCTTTAATCAATTTAATTAGAGTTAAAAATGCTAAATTTCGTAAATAAAAAAAGACTTCGATTATGAAAGGCCTTAGTCAAAAATTCCGCCCCGTGTCGACCCCGGCGCAAAGGGTCTAAAGACCATGACGCTCGCGGCATTGCCACGCTGAATCGCCACGGCCAACCTCTGCACCAAGAACGATCCGGAGCGGGGGTCACAGCCCCTCTCTCACGCGACGGCCGACCTCCCTGACATAATATTGAATTAAATTAAAGGCTCCATAGGTCATTAGTAGTCATTACTGACAGGACGCACTGGTTAAAGACTCTTGTCTTTAGACATTGAGATATGGGCGACGAGATGATGTGTCTAGGTATAATCGATGTTGATCAATACCACTATCTATGTCGATCGTGCAGGTGTAATAACACCCTAGTAACACTTTGTTATTATTCAGTTTTATAAAGAGCGTCGGTGGTACAGTGGCTAGGCCACCGAACTCCCATGTTCCCAGGTCCTGGTACGAAACCACGCAGTGCCATATACCAATGAGATTTTCGTATTTTTCAAAGACTTACGTACATTTACCGACTGCTCTAACGGTGAAGGATAACATCGTGAGGAAACCTGCGCACTGAGATGACCAGTGTGTAAAATGGGGTAGGCACAAAAGATCATCAAGTGTCGAAGTGCCGCTGGGTTATTCCCGGCCCCTTATCATAAGATAAGATAAGAAACCAGTTTTATATTTGCAAAGCTTCTACAAAGCTTCTATTTTATCATACCCAATATTTTTATTATCCGAGTTCCTGATGACGGTTCTCTCAGCCTCCAAGTACTTCTGAGCTCCCGACCATTTCAGACTTCGGTACGTGTGCACTGACAACGGGTATGCTACTATCACATCAAGTTGTCCGCTGTAATAATTAGGGTAATATTATTGTCACACTATTATACCTTAATAGGTGTATAAGGAAGGATATGAGAAGGAAACAGATAAGCGCAATATTCAAAATGTTGACAGAAAACATTGCAGTCATGCATGATAAGATAAAGTATGTATCGCCTGCATGGCAATACGGGTGCGGGGCGGGACGACAGACGGCTAGTGGGCGGCGAGCGGGCAACAGGCTCCACCTCCCGCGCGCCGCACGCTCACTTTCTGTCGTCCCGTACTGCGCAGACGATACTAATACTCATTACACATGACAATTGGTCTTAAAAAATATATTAATACCACAGTTAAGCGGTTTACCTATGACCAATATTGAACTCAATAGCTCAGCTGACGATGACGTTGATGACCAGTAAGTAGGTGATACTTACTTACTTACTTACTAATACTTTAGAACAATCTTTGTACTTCGTACACTTCTCCCGTTTTATAGTAACTCTGCATCGTGAATGAAAACTTCGTTCTTTTGTCAGTAGGCTGTTCTACTTTCTATAGTTAGTTACATTTAATTATATATTTTTTAAGATAAGATAAGAAAAGATAAGATTTGTTGTGTAAAAGTAAGGTAAGAATTACAAATATTGCATAAACCTGTCACACTAAACTTTACCTTTACTGGCATATACACCGAATTCACAAGTTAACAATGTTTATAGAATGTTAAAATTTATACAATGTCAATAATATTAAATTTCAATTTCAATACCTGTAGCCCATAACTCCGTAGTATTCTAGTAGTTCCTCTAACCACGGTTTGACAGTCAAATAAAATTCTTTTGATAGCGCATTGTAAACTGTATCACTACTGTCGTTGTACACTACATTCCCAACGTGAATTGCGCTTCGTACATCATTGCGACTCAAAAAATCAATATAAGTGTCCGTGTCATTACTTGTTCCCAAATAATTATACACATCGACTTCTGCAAATGATGTTAGCAGCTCAAACGCCTTTGAAGATTCCTACAAAATATTATAAATAATATGAAGCTTTCAATAATGCTAGCCTTACTTAAATAAATTAGTAAAACAAATTCGATGATCGACTGCAAAATATATTTTTTGTTGTATGTTCATATCTTTTTGTGATAGAATGGCAAAGGAAACCTATCTGTGCGTGGGCGACACACCCTATAGAGTTAGTAGCGACGCGAACAAAACAAAAAATCAATCAAAATGTTTCTATTGTAAGTACTTTTTTTTAAATCTCTGTTTAATGGCTTTGGTGATCATGTCAGCCTCGTTAGGGTCACTAAGAAAAGAGAAGGGAAGCTCAAGTATTATTAGAGTCAGCCCTCACTTTGAGAGCCAACTTATAGTACATTTTTACTCTACCACCGCTTCGTAAGGTGCTATAGCTGAAAAGAAAGAAGCGGCGCACGAAACTTTCAGCAGCACATCTTTTGAAATAAATATATCTTACAATAATTATGAATACAATCATATATGTACACAATGTGCAGAGCTGGAGCTGAATTTAGGACCAAGCTTCTTTATCATTTAAGTAGTCATTTATTTTATAATAACCCTTTTTACATAAGGTCCCCGTCTTATATGGGTTTTATTGAGGAGCTCGTAGCCTAGGTGCTAACTAGTCCTCCTACTCCTCACGGTCCGAAAGTGATCGAGCAGGTTAAGCCACGTTGGCGCGGTCGGTACCTGGATGGGTGACCGCTAGTGGCATATTTCATCTGAGCTCCTCTGTGCTTCGGAGAGCACGTTAAACAGTCGGTCCCGGTTGTTGTCGTTCGACAGCAGTCGTTAAGCCATGTCAGACGCCTACGGGCGGCCTGAACTACTTTGACAAATAGGTTGGCCACTAACCATACGATAAGCAGGCAAGCATATGGGTCTTACATTTTTTCTCTGTCATATTTATTACAGTATCAGGTATTCGACACCTGCGGTGCTTGCTTACTTGTTCAGGTCGTAATTGCAAAGATATAAGTATTTTCTAAAAAAAAATAGATGCGTAATTCTTCCAAAACTAAACTCACATAGTTATAATTCTCTATATCACCTTCATCCCAACTTTTCCTGGCGTTGTCTTCCGCCTCCTTAATTATTTGAGTTTGTTCAGGGTCGGTGAGACCAACTTGGAGCGAAAACTCGGAATAATGTAACAATGTTGGCGGGTCAGTAAATCCATCGCCAATAGCAAGCCCCTAAATGCAAAATAAAAAATGAGTTTAGCGAGTATCAAAATAGAAAAAAAACGAGTTTTACAATGGCTAATACAATACTTTTTCTGTGGCCGTGAAATACCTAAATAATTGAAAATACTAACTATTGTGAAGCGTCCAATGATCCATGATCGCTGTGCCCTGACTGACTATCAGTATTGTTCTTTAAAATTATTCGTATTACTCGGTTAATTTTCTTTTCTCTGTTTTGTTGGATTTACGTTATTGCGTTTATACTCGTACAGATGTCCCCAAAACTCATTTCACAAACTATTGTAACAATAATATGGGAAATATTAAAAACCTTGTAAACGTATTCAAAGATTATTCCATTACGGTTACGGTTTTCTCATAAAAAATAATAATTGCATTGATCTGTTTTCTCAAATTATCATAGCCCAACTTGGAAATTAATATGATGCTTAATGAATTACACCGGGTTTGTTGTTGTATCGATTTTATGAAGTGTGTAGATATGATCGTTATTCGGTAACGATTTTACCGAATGATTTTATGGCACATTACTAATTTGTTGTTATGACTTATCTTATCTTATATGGGTGGGGGCCGGGGATCCCAGCGACACTTCGACCCATGGGGATCTTTTGTGTTCAACCTCATGTACCTATCCCATGACCACATCACCGAATATGTCGTGCATGAGCAAGACTATGCGTCTTAGTGGGAGGGATTTAAATTCCCTTGGGTCCGGATAGGCAGAGCCTAGCAGACCCATCCTTTTTGCCGCGAAAGCGTCACATTCACATAGGAGATGTGAAACGGTCTCCAGTTGTTCACCACAGGCTCTGCAAGATGTGCTATGACTATGACTTACAAGTGACATACTTCAGCCGTGACTTCCTATGTGAAAAAGGTTATAACACAGAAGTCGGTGTCCAAGACGCTTTTCCAAGATGACAAACATGAATATAAAATAAATCAGACCTACCCGTAAATTGATCGGCAACGAATCAGTTTTATGATGTATGTAATGTCCAAATGTTGGGATGTATTTGCCAGCATAAGATTCTCCTGTTATGAACAATGGTGCTTTTCTTAATTCAGGAAAAACTTGTAAGAACTGCTGGATGAAATTTAGAAGAGCAGCACCCACCTATAAATCAATATTATTAATGTTGATCCCATGTCCCCATGCAAGCATTTCAAAAGACCGAGCATTAGGCTGCCTGTCCACCAAAGCTGTGCGAGGAAGCGAGGAAAAAATCCGCCAATAGGATCGCTGCATTTTAATCGTCACGTGATATGACGTGATAATGGCATGATTCTATTAGTGGAATTTTTTCCTCGCTCACCGCATCGCTTCCTCGCACAGCTTTGGTGGAAAGGCACCCTTAAAAGGGCCTTAAAGTGCATCCATGAATGTTTTTATGATATCCTAAAAGTATCCTAGTAAGTATCCTATCCTGCAGGCGTCTTTATTTCCCGAAACCTACAACCTTGGGATCTTCAAGGCCAGAGTGAATAAGTATTTACTGAACCCTCATGCTCCATCGTCGACCTCATCGTCACTTACCATCAGGCGAGATCGAGGTATACTATACCTAGTCTATTCTATTAGGTATATTGCTTTTCCTAGTCGTCAGTTTTCAAAATAATCGGCACATCTATACAATATCATCAATAAAGAATTGGACATTTATTTAATCAAATACTACGACTGTAAAAAACGTCTTTCTGATTGGCTAAAAACACTAAACTATGAGGAGATCGAGAATCTCCTTAAATACACAGATTGACACAGTTCATTATAGTATTTCTCCCCTTTTTACCTTCAATGAAACGTGGTTTACACCGAGCCCAAGATATTTTTATCGCAGTTTTCATTTGACATAGAACACCATACATCTCTCTTGCACACACACACACATACACCCTCACACACACCCTCTCACTCTCACTCTCTCTCTC
The DNA here is from genome assembly GCA_947369225.1 of Hofmannophila pseudospretella. NCBI lineage: Eukaryota > Metazoa > Arthropoda > Insecta > Lepidoptera > Oecophoridae > Hofmannophila > Hofmannophila pseudospretella. The sequence goes on along the minus strand of OX376318.1, from coordinate 13,042,962 downwards.
TCTCTCACACACACACACGTTATTATTATAATATTATTAGTAAATAGGTACACAAATAAAGAGGTAGAGAAGAGCGTGGCCCTCTGACATAGGTGTTGTCACACTTAAAAGAGGGCCTCCACAATTGGAATAAAAATTTGTTTGTACCTTTTTGTTGCTGAATAAATCTTTTTATTTTTATTTATTTATATATTGATATAGATAGATATATTAACATTATTGCTGGTACTGCTAAAACTAATAAGTAAACAGGAATATTATTATGCATCTCATCTCAATATTACTCACTTGATCCTCATCCTCAGCGTATATATCATTTGTGGTATAACTGAATCCTGTACCGACAGGATTATCAATAAACAACAACGAATAATTGCTACCCCAAGTTATTGATCTAGTTTCAGCTGAAAAATATTTGTGCTCATTAATTTCCTATGTGTAAAGTGTATGTAGTGTTTTAAGCTACGGTAAACCCATTTACCTATTCATTTTAAGGTATTTAAGTACGAGGGTCGGCTGATAAGTCCCGGGCCCAACACAGAGACGGCGCCACTAGGGCAGTTATACGCTAACATTGCATAGTATTATCCCTGACTAGCTTATGCCTAAAGTTTCAGGTCAGTAGCTTGGTTAGTGTTTGATTGACAGCATTTTAATCAAGACGATTTTAGAGTTTAAAAAAATATGGAAGATTTGGAAAAACGAGCAGTAATCAAATACGTCCATGACAATGCTCCGGTACATCGCTCAGTCATTGCAATGGGATAAATCTACGAATTAAAGTTCGAATTGCTTGAACATCCACCTTATTCGCCAGATTTAGGACCCAGTGACTACCACCTATTCCCTAACCTCAAAAAATTCCTTGGAGGACAAAGATTTCAAAGCAACGAGGAATCACATTATAGAGAAGGTTTAATTAAATTAGAACACCGTTACAATAAATGTATTAGCCTTTCTGGAGATTATGTAGTTTTTTAAAATGTTTTTTATTGTGAGGCCCGGGACTTATCAGCCGACCCGCGTATATAAAAACCGATCGCGAAAGTTGAAACAGCAACATAATTGTAGTTTATCAGTTTCGTTACTTACCTGTTACGTTATTTGTAATTTGTATTGGTCCTATTTCATCAAAAAGACCGAATAGGGAGGACGCTCCTGGACCTCCTTGCAGCCAAATTATCCAAGGAGTTGTCTCTAAATTGGCATCCTTGAGGGGAAAAAACCAAAAGAACATGTTCCAGTCGTTAGTCTTGTTCACGTTGAAATACGCCGCATGACTCTGAACTCCAGCGAACAATGTGGGATCTACTGCGGAGAGCTTCCTAGCTTTTTCCGTTTGGCCCGATTCAACTATAGGCGTGAGGTTAAGTGGTTCATCGTCTAAATTTTCTGCGGGATAGATAGTCTTCCCAAAAACACCTAGGCTGTGGGATAATTATTAGGCACTGTAATAAATTATTTTTCCTTTTATTCTAGGTGGGTACTTAACTAAACTTTATAACTTACCAAAATAAAAAAAAGAATTGTATAGTAAATAACATAATGAAATCTCAAAAATCTAACACTAAATACATAATTTATTTCAAGTGTTCTTTTTTATATGTATTTCGGAATTTACGATTATCGTAAATAAACGTAAGTGTCTAGTTATGCACTAAACAAAAGTATTTTATGACTTTTCACCAACACTAGTAAAATATTAAATTAGTAACATTCATAGTTATCAAGATTCCATACATTTTATACTAAGTATGTAGGTAGCAGTGGCGACCTCTGTGAAGTTGACCGGCCCCAAAGCCGTTGCCCGCAATTCACCTATGCAGGTCGAAAGTACTCGGTAAGTACTTTTAAGTCCTGTGTAACTTTTCGTTAGTACCCTTACGCTATTCGATAATTTTTAAAAAACTTTTTGGGGCCGGCCAACTTCACACTCCCGGCCCCAAACGACTTTTTCGACTTTTTTTTTCGCCAATCGACAGACAATCGTTAGTACTCGATTGTTCCAAAATATTATCGTTGGTACTCTAAAACAGATATTTTTTTTAAATAATTGTAATGGGGTGGCTAACTTCACACCTGCCGCCCTATATGCAATTCACAATCAACAAAATACACAGGCGAGGTGTTATCGTTAGTACTCGATAGTTCTGCAAAACTTGTCGTTAGAACTCTCACCGTAACGAGAGAAAAAAATAAAACAATTAAATTACTCAAAATTTCAATAGGTAATATAACTTTACTCAACTTCATACTTCAGGAAAGCTATTTCTACGGCAGCGGAACCAAGTAGTGACTGACACTAATAATCATCAACGTATACAAAAAATTTAGCTAATTAATTAAGTATCACCGAATATTTTTTTTTAGTACACGCATAAAATAGTCCATTTGGAAAAAACTGATACATGAAATACCTATCTCATGTGTTGGAAAAAATCTTTAAACGTGCATTTGATGAAATTCATTCGAGTCAAGCCCGATAATTCAGTAGTGGTAATAGCCACCCCGGATCTTTTCAGCATACGTAGACAACAGCCGATGTGGAACACTCCTAGTCGACTAACAACGTTAGTACTTTCATCAACTCGTGGAAAAAAACATATTCTTAAAAAGATTTAGACCCTCATAACTCGGTAGTGGAAATAGCCACCCCGGATCTTTTCAGCATACGTAGACAACAGCCCATGTGGAACACTCATAGTCGACTAACAACGTTAGTACTTTCATCAACTCGTGGAAAATAAACACATTCCTAAAAAAATTAGACCCTCATGACTCGGTAGCGGAGATAGCCACCCTGGATGCACGTTTAAAGATCCAACACATGAGATAGGTATTTCATGTATCAGTTTTTTTCCAAATGGACTGTTTTATGCGTGTGCTAAAAAAATTTATTCGGTGTTACTTAATTAATTAGCAATTTTTTTGTATACGTTGATGATTTAAGCATTATTAGTGTCAGTCACTACTTGGTTCCGCTGCCGTAGAAATAGCTTTCCTGAAGTATGAAGTTGAGTAAAGTTATATTACCTATTGAAATTTTGAGTAATTTAATTGTTTTTTTTTCTCGTTACGGTGAGAGTTCTAACGAACAGTTTTGCAGAACTATCGAGTACTAACGATAACACCTCACCTGTGTATTTTGTTGATTGTGAATTGCATATGGGGCGGCAGGTGTGAAGTTAGCCACCCCATTTCAATTATTTAAAAAAATATCTGTTTTAGAGTACCAACGATAATATTTTGGAACAAACGAGTACTAACGATTGTCTGTCGATTGGCGAAAAAAAAAAGTCGAAAAAGTCGTTTGGGGCCGGGAGTGTGAAGTTGGCCGGCCCCAAAAAGTTTAAAAAAAATAATCGTATAGCGTAAGGGTACTAACGAAAAGTTACACAGAACTTAAAAGTACTTACCGAGTACTTTCGACCTGCATAGGTGAATTGCGGGCAACGGCTTTGGGGCCGGTCAACTTCACACAAGTGCAGTGGCGAAGGGTGAATATTTTCGCAAGGGAAGCCGACCAAAAATAACTAAATAAATAGGGTGAAGTTAAGTGGTTCATTGGAACTGTGTTCTGCTGGTAAATAGAAACAGTCTTATGTATTAAATAGGTACATTTTATTATTTGGAGAGTGTTACTGCGAGATGCGAGGTTAAAAAAAATTGAATTTAAAAAATTAATTTTTTTTTGGAACTGCTATATCAAGCAGGGGCTAGTTCGAAATTAAAATGAAGAAAGAGGGGACCAAGGGTAATAAAACTTTGAATTTTGGAACAGTGCACGGGGACTCACGTGATCCAGGTCCCGTTCAGCTCGATGGGCTCTGCAGCTTCTGGGGCCTTAAAATCAGTCCAGATCACAGTCACGTAGTGCCGGCACTGTATCACCAATCCCAGGCGGTAGTTCAGTTCATCAGTCAGTGGAATCAAAATGGCGGTGACCATGTGGTGATCAAACGGCGGAAAGTTGAGCGGAACCATATATTTGTCAATGCGCGTCGGCGGATGCTTTTCGACTGCATTGCTATGCATTTCTTGACCGTTTTAATAGGACAGAGCGACAAAAGGCGTATATGCCCCGTGCGTGGGATGGAAAGGGACAAGGATAATTTTCCTTACTGTCTACTAAAATTAGTTGCTTGATAGCTATTCTTTACTTATTAAAGATGGCGTTAACAGAGAGATATCTTAAAAAATCTTACTTAACATGAAAAAATATAATACATTTTAGTGCTAAATTCATTTTTGCGCTAATAGATAATGATTAAGTTCAAAAAGAGATTTTGAAATTATGTCTATCCTTATTTATAACTTCAGTCACAAAAGTTATTTCTAACGATTACAGAAATACATGTCGATGGAATTTTTTATCAATAAAACTTCACTTTTTATGCTTTCCTTATCCTTCAAATAGGTAAATAATTATATACCTACTAGTGGCATTGCTTCAAAGATTTTACAAAATAATCAGAAATTCTATGTTTCTTTCTTCTATTCTCGCCTATTATAGAGTCCGTTATTAATCCGACTTATGTGCAATTTTAAAATTAAGCCATACGCATCGAAATATTTTCCAACTGTTTTTTAATCCCCGACCGAAAGAGTTAATGAGTAACCACGTTACCTTTTAACCACGTTTTGTCAATACATACTCGTAATGTCTGTCTGTTTATCTGCGGCATCGTTCTCAACAACGGCTGATCAGATTTGGATGCGGTTAACAGATAATTGTGTCAATCACTCTGTCTTCTGTATAAATGCAGGCAGTATCAAGTATCTGGCAACTAAATGCTGGAACAACATGCTCCCGCCTGTGAGGGATTCCAAAACTAAGGGTACATTTAAAAAAACCTTAAACTTTATCTGCTTGATATACGAAAGACAAAGGAGGCTGTCCCCTTTTTCCGCTGTTGTGCAGCACGCACACCACCTTCATCAAACTTAATTTACTTTTATTTATTTATTTTTGTAATATATTTGTTTAATATTATTATCTGTAACTAATTGTTTGTATGTGTGCTCTATTGGAAATAAATTCCTTCTTTCTTAAATGTAACTCTTTCTCATTTCCAGCGGCGGGAATAAACGAATCGTGCACTTTCAACCAGCAATGCGAGGACGCCGTATTTCAGACAGAGTGCAAGAACGAGCGGTGCGCCTGCATGTTCGAGATGATTCCCGAGGTGTCGGTCGATGGGGCTACTGTGTGCAAACGTGAGTTGAACCATAACGGAAAAATTGAAAATTGAAAAATTGAAAAATGAAAAATTGAAAATTGAAAAATTGAAAATTGAAAATTGAAAAATTGTAATAAATAATTTCTTTACCACATATTAATTAACATTTCACATTAAACTATAACCTCCACACTAGGCGTTGCCTGTGTCGTGAAACCAGGCAATGCCATATACCAATGAATTTTTTCGGAGACTTACGAACATTTACCGACTGCTCTAACGGTGAAGGAAAACATCGTGAGGAAACCTGCATGTCTGAGGAAATTAAAAAGTTTTCGAAGGCGTGTGAAATCGACCAATCAGCACTGGGCCCGCTCGGTGGATCATGGCCCGTAACCCCTTGTTTAAGGGGAGGCCTGTGCCCCAACAGTGGGGACAATTAATAGGCTGATGATGAAAATTACACAATGCACAATGTCCATAAAACAAAAACAAACTAAATAACATTTAAGACAATTTAAAACATAGGTTAGATTATATAAAAAAAGACTTAAAACTATAGCTGCTGAAAAGGGGCATTGTCAAATAATTATTATAATAAATACAATTTGGATTAAATTTGAATAAAATTAGAAAGCTGCTGTATAGGGGCATTTAATTACTCTAAGGGGCATTGTCATAAAATAATAATACCTATTAAGGTTATTGAAATGTCAACTAAGAAATAAAAATAAAATCTTTTGACATATTCTTTTGAGCTAGAAGAAATTTCGTATGTGTCTAATTACAGGGTTAGGTTCTCCTAATTTCTTTAATTCCTTCTTTTAATCTACTGTTTTGTCTTCCACTCATGACTTCTGTGTCTGATTTTCAGCGGAGAAGCAAAAGGAGGAGTCGTTGAAGACGCTGGACCCTGCCATGATCGGAATATTGGTGGCAATGGCGCTTATGTTTGTCATCATCTGTGTTGTACTCCGTCTGTTTAGCAGGTACGTTACCCATTACTTTTTCAAGGTCAGAATGTCTACAACACAAAACGTTTAGGTAGGTACATTGTCTATTTAACAAAACGAAATATCTTCGAACAGCAACAATAAGCCATCGATAGACTTATTTGATCCTAGACCATTAGTGTTTTTAAAAGACGGGTTGAGGATGTCCTCAAGTGAGCTATCCACGCACCTACTTTATAGTCTTTACTTTATTATTTTTATTTTTCAAATAGGTGTAGGTATTTTAGTCATTACATTCAATAGTATTTTTTCCCAACTCAATTTTGTACAACAATCAAGTTTTTACTTCCTAACCATGCTGTGTTTACACGTTAAGGGTTACGGCCTAGCTCATAACTTTATATTGATTTTTCTGTAATTTCTATGGTTGTAATCTGTTGTGTTTACCTAATAAATAAATTAAATTAAATTGTCAAATCTAAACCGGTATATAATATACCTAGGCTTAGAATGAGTTCTTCTTCTTTCTAAGTATTTAGGCATTCATTACAATAGGCATTTTCATTTTAGACTTTTACTCCAGTACCTAGATGTTTTGCATTTTAGATATTTTGATTATTAAGCAACGTTTCAAAAGAAGAAGTACTCATTCTAAGCCTAGGTATATTATATACTGGTTTAGATTAGACGATTTGTTAAATAATGTTAGTATTAAGCGGGTAGATAATAAAAACCTCTGACACGGCTGCGTCCGTGTCACCGTCATTCTATGGAAGTCAGTCAAATTATAGCTCTTCGTTATCACAGACGTAATAGTTTTATTCCCAATAACCTAGACCCTAGTGTTAGCTATACACACCCTAAATAACAAGTAGATAACGTACCTACCTGATACACATTTGCCTAAAAGTAGCACTAATTTTTCTAAAACATTGTATAAAGAAATTTAAAGAACATTTAAAGAAAGCATGTAAGTGGTCGTCGTCACCCATGTTACTAGAGAAGGGTTTATAGTATTAGCTTCTGACGTTCATCATCATCATCATCAGACTATTAATGTCCCCACTTTTGGGGCACAGGCTTCTGACCCTGGTTAGGTTGAATTCCGGTAAATTGGAATATGAGTGGTCTCAACCCAAAATCAGTTCCTAGTTCCTGGTGTTTCGTAAAAACTAAATTGTAAATACGCCAAATTTTACATTTCAGGGCGAGATGGAGGGAGAATCGTACCATCTTCAACACGCCAAACCCACGACTGATGAACGTTTCGTTGCTGAGAGATTCCAAGTTGCTACATTCGCAGGTAAGTTTGCATTGAGACTTTGAGAATGTTCATTGAATTATTCCTTCTTTAGTCATCACTAGAAAGAAAATGTCTTTTTTCTCTCTCTTACTTAGTCTCCTCTAGCAAGAAATTGTCTTTTTTCTCTCTCTTACTTAGTCTCCTCTAGCAAGAAATTGTCTTTTTTCTCTCTCTTACTTAGTCTCCTCTAGCAAGAAATTGTCTTATTTCTCTCTCTTACTTAGTCTCCTCTAGCAAGAAATTGTCTTTTTTCTCTCTCTTACTTAGTCTCCTCTAGCAAGAAATTGTCTTTTTTCTCTCTCTTACTTAGTCTCCTCTAGCAAGAAATTGTCTTATTTCTCTCTCTTACTTAGTCTCCTCTAGCAAGAAATTGTCTTATTTCTCTCTCTTACTTAGTCTCCTCTAGCAAGAAATTGTCTTTTTTCTCTCTCTTACTTAGTCTCCTCTAGCAAGAAATTGTCTTATTTCTCTCTCTTACTTAGTCTCCTCTAGCAAGAAATTGTCTTATTTCTCTCTCTTACTTAGTCTCCTCTAGCAAGAAATTGTCTTTTTTCTCTCTCTTACTTAGTCTCCTCAAGCAAGAAATTGTCTTATTTCTCTCTCTTACTTAGTTTCCTCTAGCAAGAAATTGTCTTATTTCTCTCTCTTACTTAGTCTCCTCTAGCAAGAAATTGTCTTTTTTCTCTCTCTTACTTAGTCTCCTCTAGCAAGAAATTGTCTTATTTCTCTCTCTTACTTAGTCTCCTCTAGCAAGAAATTGTCTTATTTCTCTCTCTTACTTAGTCTCCTCTAGCAAGAAATTGTCTTATTTCTCTCTCTTACTTAGTCTCCTCTAGCAAGAAATTGTCTTTTTTCTCTCTCTTACTTAGTCTCCTCTAGCAAGAAATTGTCTTATTTCTCTCTCTTACTTAGTCTCCTCTAGCAAGAAATTGTCTTTTTTCTCTCTCTTACTTAGTCTCCTCAAGCAAGAAATTGTCTTTTTTCTCTCTCTTACTTAGTCTCCTCTAGCAAGAAATTGTCTTATTTCTCTCTCTTACTTAGTTTCCTCTAGCAAGAAATTGTCTTATTTCTCTCTCTTACTTAGTCTCCTCTAGCAAGAAATTGTCTTTTTTCTCTCTCTTACTTAGTCTCCTCTAGCAAGAAATTGTCTTTTTTGTCTCTCTTACTTAGTCTCCTCTAGCAAGAAATTCTCTTTTTTGTCCTTATAGTCACCACATTTTTGAGAATACGGATTTGTTTTCTATAAAATTGCGATGATTTGATTTTATGGATCACCTTATCTTATCTTTGGATGAGGGCTGGGAATCCCAGCGGTCACTTCGACCCATTGGGATCTTTTGTGTTCAACCCCTTGTACCAATCCCTTGACCACTTGATCGAATATGTCATACATGAGCCAGACATACAAATGTACACACCCCTTTCACACTCTTCTACACAAACACGCTCACACACATTTCCAATAAACACATCCATATACACACACCAAAACTTATTTCTCCCTATAGGCGTTGTTTTAAAATAGGAAATCTTTAATTGGCAGTATGTTTTTTTTAATGGACTTTTTTGTTTTTAAATTTAAGTGCTCTAGATTTTGTAATAAATAAATATAAAAAAATAAAAAAAAGACTATGCGTATTAGTGGGAGGGATTTGAATTCCTTTGGGTCTGGATAGGCAGTGCCTAGCAGACCCATATGGATCATCTTACTATCGCTCTTATTTTAAATCTATTAAAAAAATTTTTTTATAACAATGTCTATTTTCCTTTATTTTCGAAACAAAGTAACTAATAAAATTGTAAAATATTCACAATTTCCAGGATCGTCGCGGATCACGAGTCAGCATGCGTCCACCATCAAGGCAAGCCAGCCAGCAGGAGCTCAGACCACATTCTCCTAGTCCAGGTATAAAATAAACCCTATTTGACACGGTAATATGGTACAATAATTATTTGTCTAGTTTATTGTGTTTTCTATTATCTTTGCCGTAGTGTCTGACTAATTGTTATAAAGAAACGGGAACAAAGGGGATGATACATGCCTTCACGCTTTGTCTCTTGCGAGGTAGACAGAGTGAACGGAGCGCCACGAATCTCTGTCTTGGCACGCTTCTCTTGCTTCCTCTAGTCATTCGACGTGTCGTAAAGAATGGCGATTTCTGGAAATTTCAATTTTTCAACTAGCTCAAGCGTTTAGGTTCAACTTAGCTCGGATTTATTACTTTGTCTTTTATGTATGTAATATACATGTAATATCTAAATTAATTGTTGCTTATGATAATTCGAGCCGAAGATTAGTCAGACACTATTTCCCTAAATCGCAGTATTTTGCGCTAATATTTTATTAAGAACTCAGTTTAATTTACACAAATTTCAACCCTTACCTTAATACTATACTTCATTATTTAATTTAACATTGCGACTACGCTGTCTTCTTACAGCTACAGTGTTTTGAATTTTTGGCTTCACTTTCTTGTCCTGTCTCATTTTTTTGTTAACTACTCATCTTTTATTAACACAATCATAACAAGCTTTCAAAAAAGATCGAGTGAAGAGCATGGCGCCGTCGGCCCGCCGCTCCGATTAAATTATTCATTAAAAACCCAAAATCTCGTGCCACATGTAAATAAACTTCTCCAAAATCAACAAAAAACACTCAAGCGCCAATCTGGATAAGATTCACAAAGAAACCAGCTCTTGGAAGACCATCTGAGGGCCCTCAAGGATTCTTGGCTGCGGCTGCGCTGGTGAGTCAAAAATTTCACTGCTGTCTGATCTATCGACTCTATTTTATAACATATTTTTTTTAATTAACCAAATTTTGTTATAAAATAGAGTCGATAGATCAGGCAGCAGTGAAATGTTTGACTCACCAGCGCAGCCGCAGCCAAGAAACCTTGAGGGCCCTCATATGGTCTTCCAAGAGCTGGTTTCTTTTTGAATTTTGTCCAGATCGGCGCTGGAGTGTTTTTTGTTGATTTTGGAGAAGTTTATTTACGTGTGGCACGAGATTTTGGGTTTTTAATGAATAATTTTATCAGAGCGGCGGGCCGACGGCGCCATGCTCTTCTCTCGATCTTTTTTATCAACTTTCAGGAAACTGTTCTTTCTATCTCGCTATTTCTATCTATCGCAATTTTGTTTCGATCCTGTTATGTTTCATCATTCTTAGATTTAATGTGATTAATTTTAACAACCATTTCATCTATCAACAGCACGTCATCACCAAAGCCATCAGCTACACCGAAAACCCTCAGGTTACTTTGAAAATTTAATTTTGCTTTGTATGCGAGTTAACTCGATTCACATAGACTATGGGAATGAGGTAGATGCGCATGAACTTTTTAGTTTCTCTTCTCTGTCGAATTTAAAAATAGACTTTATAAATTAAAAGGGCCAAGTTGTTGTAAAAATAATAAAAATGCTTATTTGCTCAATGTAAATAAAATAAAAGTTATACCATGAAGTGATCCGTGTAACTATATCTTACGCCGGTGGCCTGGTGGCTATGACGCCGGGCTCCCATGCGGAAGATCCGGGTTCGATACCATGCAATGCTGAATGCCATGTACACGCCATGTTTTTCGGGTTTTTTCGAAGACGCGTACATTTACCGACTGCTCTAACGGTGAAGGAAAACATCGTGAGAAAACCTGCATGTCTGAGGAAATGAAAAGCTTCCGAAGGTATGTGAAATCCACCAATCAGCTTTGGGCCCGCTCAGTGGATTATGGCCCCGTACCCCTTTGTGCAAGGGGAGACCTGTGCCCCAACAGTGGGAACATTAATAGGCTGATGATGATGACGCCTTCCCGCCCCTTGGGGAGGGATTCTAATTTTTCTTTCATCCATGATCCTTATGTACAGTCGCGAACCTAAATTTAGGACCCACTTTGACACTATGTCTGCACTATTTTAATTTTGGCTTTGGTATACTACCGTATCGTCCTAACATCTGATATTATATTTTCGAGATAAACATTAATGATAATATCCAATTCTCTTCGTCTTCTAAGTCGTTTTTCTTATTGCTGGAGGTCGTGATTTTTCCAAGGAATTAATCACATAGAACGACTCTCGTGGCAGATTTAATGGGGTGGTTTGCCATTGCCTTCTCCCATCCTCTTCGCCAGTTTGATATATATCCTGGGATATCCCACAGGACTCCTAAGGGAAGTCTCTTCAATGAAACACGTGTGTAGCTTATCAACGTCTATTGAGGAATGAATGAATGGAACTTATATTTATCTACCCTACATATATCACACATTTCACACACTGGTTATCTCAGTGTGCAGGTTTCCTCACGATGTTTTCCTTCACCGTCAGAGCAGTCGGTAAATGTACGTAAATCTTTCGAAAAAACCGAAAAACTCATTGGTACATGGCATTGCCTGGTTTCGAACTCAGACCTCCCGCATGGAAGTCCGACCTCCTAGCCACGACGACACCGACGCTCTAGTAGTTACTATCCAATTATTGCTAATTAATTTGACTTAGCCCTTTTATAAAATTGCTTACTCATAAAATGGTTGATAACGGTATTATAAGACTAGTCTTATCTAAAATTCTATCTCAGGAAATTGTTTCAATTCAATAGATCCATTATGCAGCATCTACTTCATTTTAACGTACATTAGACACATTAAATTCTTCCTCTCAATATTTGTCTATACATTGTTTCAAACACTATAGGTACAAGAAGTTGTTTGTTTTAATTCTTCGCAAGAGAACAATTACCCTTAAAACTTACTCTTTACTCGGCCCTTTTACTCTACTCCGTAATTTTAAATATAGAAGTCTAAAACTAAAACTTTTTAGAACTTGAATTCACTAAGTTAAATTAAACTGCTGATGCATGAAAACTTTTCATAAAACCACTTGTTTAAAAGTAGAGTGCAAAATTAAATATAATATGTTCAGAAGTCTATTCGCTGACTGAGTTTTAAAGTCTACAATTCAGTGACTGATAAGTAGTCCACAGCAGCTGTAACACTTTAAAAAAATGCTATAGACGTAAATGCCGCCGCACAGACGCTACTTAAATAATCTTACGAAGATATAAAGGCCAAGGACCATGATGAAACAAAAGTGTTAGGTATTAAGGATGTTGCTCTGGGCTGCTTTGGTTATTGTTTGTGCAAGAGATATTTAGAGAACTGAAATAGAAACTAGGTATTTTACAGCGGCATGGTAAATTTTCCCAATCATTTAGAACAATCATGCGACGAGCTTAGCTCTACGCTTTGCCTCTATGCGATCGTAATGTAACCAAGAATAAACGTAATAAGTAATATGAAATTGATTTTTTTAGGGTCTCGTCGAGGATCCAGAGCAAGCAGTGGGCATTCAGCTACATCACTCAGATCTGCAACTCTTCGGTCACCGACTACTCCTGGACCGACTTCAGTTACTGTTGAGATACGTCCACCAGATTCGTAAAGTAATCTTGATAAATACACTGTCAGCCGTAATGTTAAAGCTGTTATTCAGATGACACTTCAGCTAGAACCAACTGATTGAGGCAAAGTTGTAGTTAGACATGAGGATGAGAGAGACATAATCGTAGGAAACACCACGGAAAACCAATCGAGATGCTTTCAAAGTATTTTTAAACGATGCAAGTTTGTATCACATGCCCAATAAAAATGATAACGTATTGTAAAAATATTCAGTCCAAATGTTTACAATATTTGTGATAAAATTTACCAATCGTTTAATATTAAATCTAAGATAAAATTAAGCTTTCAAATGAAATCTAAGACTATTTATATTATAGCAATAATATCGTGCACTGTGTATCTGTCATGACATTTAACAGCCACTTAAAAGTGCCTCTAAATCAAAACGCATAAAAGTTATTGTTTGTCTCTCATAAATACATTTATCAAATTAAGCTAAATATTAATATAATAAAGAAATTTAAAGACACTAAATTAGTATAAAATAAAAGCAGTTCACTTTAAACTATTTATATATTACCCATATTCACTATGAAACTTTACTTAAGTCACAATTTTAATATCGTAAGTGTAGAGCACAATCCAACGATACTTGTAGCTTTTAAGAATAGAGATAGTAAAATAATTTAGCTTTTTTAGCATTAGACCGAAAGCTTTTTGGCATTTTTTGTAGTCAAATAGTTTGATGACAATTATAAAATTAGATAGTTAAGACTTAGGCGTAATTTCAGATTTTATTGTCTTGTTTTCCTGAGGGTATAATTGCTAGATTTCGTGACTTCTGCCTTAGATCTTGAACAATAGCTTACACGAAGTAAGTAATGTAGATCTAGAGAATTTATTTACGGGGACCACCTCCTATAGATGGAGTGATCTGAGATAGGAAGGATATTTTGACGGATAACTTCGACGTCGTCATCTCTAATGTAAGACAATCTATACCTAGCTTTAATTTGAGTGTGTATGTCCTTGCTTTTCTTTTAAGACTTACGAGTGAGAGTTGTGAATCGAAGTTAAGAATTTTCGCGTCATAGCGTTTTCGTGTAGTTCTTTTAGATATTTCCTTGTTATTATTATTATTCGGTGATGTGTAAAAAGGGGAAATTTACACATGTTTACTAGTAAGTATTCAATTGCACTTTTGGAAGCTTCGACCAAACTTTATGCAAAACGCACAAGCAGTGTCGATACCAAAGTAAGGGTTATATTGTAAATTATCACGGATGCGTGTTTAACTATACAAAAAGAAATAATATCACTGTCATCAAAATGTGTGGAATGTACTTCAATTAAAGGGGAAGAATTGGAGTATGGTCCATGCAAGATTTCACCCTTCATCAATCGGATAAAGCAAATTATATTATACTGAAGTAAGCTATATTGTATCAAATGAAAACAAAAAAAATAATGCTCACATCATATTACCTATAATATTTCTTACACTATGCTAGTATAACTACTGACAATTTATGCTATGATTTAAATATATTAACTTTTATTATATCTTATACTTCCGAAAACCGGTGTTTCATTTGTTGTTAGAAATCATACTTACTTACTTACTTACTCCGCTGGCGCAGCGACCCGAAGTGGATCTTGGCCTCCGATACCAAAGAGCGCCATCGCTCTCTCTCTCTTAGAAATCATAATATAATTATTTACCTACTATAGTAATTCAAGACCAAAGTATTGGAGAGGTTACAAGTTTTATAAAACCACTGACTTTCAATACATACGAGTCCCTACTCGTACTCTATGTTACGGAGGTGGTTTTACCGGAACCGAAGGTTTTTAAATTTGATTTATCGGAGTCGGAGGCGGAGGAGATGTTCAGAAGAAGTTCAAATTTAAACCCGTTTTTTAATTTTTATAGCTGAACTAAAATATTGGCCAATATTTATTATGATGACGTTTGCAATAAAACATATTCCTTTATGTAGTGTAATGTTTATTCAAAATAAAATAATACTAAAATAACACTAAAATAAATGCTTAAGCTAAAATTACAAAATACCTCACTATTTTACAAGTAAAAGAACCGACCCAGGTCGCTCCCTGCAGTGTCCCGAGGAGGCTGGCGCCGTTGCCCCGCTGTATAGCGAGGCTTATACGCTGAGCAAAGTAGAGGCCAGCCTCCTGGTCCCGGGATGTCTCTACGAGGCGCTTGGCTATGTAGTTCTACACTATTTAATTAAATATTGATATTTGAATATGTTTGCTCACAAATCTTCGGTATAACCTCCGATTCAAAATTATCGGAGACGAAGTCGGAGTCGGAGGTGTTGATTTTACAGCTCCGACTCCGACTTCGGCTCGGAAGTCCGAGATCGGAAGTTCCGACCTTTCGGAGTCGGAGTCGAAGCTCCGTAACATCCCTACCTAGTACCTACACAAACAGCGTCGTTTCACGAATCACTCTGGGTATTTAACCGAACAATTCTTATAATTAGCAAAGCTGTCCAAAAGCTTTTATGCTTGGTTTCTTGGGTTCCAACCGTGCCTGTCTTAGCTTTATAAAAACTCCCTAATTATTTTCACATTAGAATTAACATCTTACATTATTTAATTTTCGTTTGAGCACTTCTATGTACATTTTGTCCCAAAACTTTACCTCGATGTTATACATAATATAACTTTCCAAAGATTTTGAAATTCACCCCTATGTAGTATGCTCGTTAGAGAAGTTTTATAGGGAAATCCCGTGTGCCAGTACGCGCATGCGTATGAAAGTAAGTGACCTATGGGTCAATTCCGTGCCTCGCTGTCAATGCTCACGTCAGGAGAGGGCGCTAGTAGTCCGATTTCTGTGTAGCATTTCTAGTTTCTGTCTTTTGATTTGCTTGTCTAGCATTCTGCCACACACGCTGTGATTTTTGTAAGTCCTCGGCCACTTCAGGAAGTTCCTGAAGTGATGGTACCTACTCTGTGCTTATACGAAATCTCTCATCGTGCAGTACCTAACTGTAGGTACTGAGTACTGACTCAGGTTCAAAGTTATTTGTCTCATTTGCTTGTAAAAAAATAACTTAATAGTGTCGAGCTCAGATTACAGTCCGTGACCACTTCAACTGCCTATCTTCTACCAATCAATTTCTTGAAGAATTGTCAAATCCTGACAACGACTTCCAATCTTTCTATGGTATAGAGCGACATCTATACTCATTTATTGGAACTAATTCTTAATATAATTCAACCCGCACTCCCTGAAACTAGAATTTCAGATTACTAGTGAATATTTTTGTTCTAACGTTCAACCACAGATGTCGTCATTATAATTTTTTGTTTTTGTTTGTGAAACATCGTAATGTTTCAATGGGACCAGAACTAGTATTGAATTCTGGCTATCAGACTAACTAGGCCACCTACGATTTTGACAAATTTTTAATTTTCAGTAACAAATTATTTTTCTTACTTAAAAATACTTAGGAAAATATTTAGGACAAGAACAGTAAAAATCTTTCATATTAAAAAAAATATCGTAGATATTTAAGTTTCCTCTGTACCTATCATGATGATTGATTGATTGATTGATCATTATCTCCTAACTTATTATTTCATTTTTATTTCTATAAACTTTTTCTTAAAAGCATATATGGACACACTTGGCAGAAAACTTAATTGTAAACGTTAACTAATTTGTTAAGACATGTAACTTACCTAAGTATTTCATGACAAGTTTACCCACATCTGTCCAACGGTAAATAATAATATTAATTCTTTATTAAAAAGGCAAAAAAACCCAATATAAAAACATTACAATACAAAAATAAAAATAGCAACACAAATAAAAATAAAATCAAACTGTTTTTTTATTGTAAGTACCTTAGGGATCAAAAATTGAAAATAAATTATTTATCATATTAAATTAATTTTTTTATTATTTTTAGAATTTTTTTTATTAATTTTATTTTTTAATTTAATAGAAAAATATAATGATTTTTAATATTAAAAAGAATAAAAATTATAATAAAAAAATAATGAAATGTCATTCTTTTTTACTCTACCATCGCTTCGTAAGGTGCTGTAGCTGAAAGGAAAGAAGCGGCGCACGAAACTTTCAACAGCACATCTTTTGAAATAAATATATCTTATAATAATTATGAATACAATCATATATGTGCAGAGCTGGAGCTGACACAAACAGTCATTAGTTATGTTTCTATACTACAAAAAGTAAGATAGCCTACTTTTGGTTGGCGCTCCGGTGTACAGTCAGTCAATGCTTAAAAATGGAACTGTCCCAGTCGTCACTTACTGCTTGGAGTATATAGTATAGTATATAGCTATGGGTAAAGAAATATACCAACGCAAGTGAACCAAAAATGTCCCCGCTACGTCTCTAACAAAAGTGAGGGAGCAAACACCGCAGAGCAAACAAGCCTCGAGTCTTGAATGCGACCCGCTGCAAAGAAGCTTATTCTCCGTACTGGGACACTGGGGAACTTTAGTGTATTCCACTTCTGGTGCATTTATACTAGGTGTAACCTCTCCATCAAAGAAACGCAAAGATCCTAATAAGAATAAAATAGAAAATCACACCACCTTCATCAAACTTAATTACTTTTGTTTATTTATTTTTATAATATATTTGTTTAATATTGTTTTTATATTCGGTACCTAATTGTTTGAATGAGTGCTATTTTATTGTTTTTAAACCCGCATTTGACATCGATCTCGCCTGAAGGTAAGCGACGATGAGGTCGACGATGGAGCATGCGGGTCCAGTAAATGTATATTCACTCTGGCCTATTGGAAATAAATTCTATTTTCTTTACAATATTTATTGAATAGTAATAAGTACACAAAACATGACAATACAAGAATCTGTGCTGCAATGTGATGCCAAACAGGTCTCCAACTCACGCTAAAGACACATGAAATATACATGGACTTGTTCTGCACCAGCACCACTACAGTTAGACGAATCATCATCAATCATCAATCAAAGACACTGAACTACTTTAAGGATGACTCCAACAATCTTCCCACAATCTCTGTCACTTAAAGTTTAAACCATTTCTCTTTTATATTCTTAATATTCTTATCTTTATTTATTTTACAACGGGACTGTTTCTGTAATCTTTTTTATATAAGTGAGTAATAATTCTTTTAATGTGGAAATTTATTACTAGCATATTTTTATTTATCTTAGATACTTAGATAGAAACACTTTATTGTACACAAAATCAGGAAAAGTAAAAACTACAGGAATAATAACACGATATGTACAAAGGCGGCCTTATCGCTTAAAGCGATCTCTTCCAGGCAACCTCTATATAACTATAACTCTATACCTCTCTCCTCTTATATATTATAAGTCTGTTGTAGTTATGTATATGTCTGTAAATTTCCCTAAGAGAAAATAAATAAATAATAAAATTAAAATACCGATTTTCAGTGGAGCCGCTTCAGTTCCAATAACTATGAATATAATTTTTTAAAATATCCCCGACTCACCATTGTAGAGATTCCCTTACTATTTCCTAGATATAATCAGGTCCTCAAGATTTCAGACATGGGAATGTCCCCATGGTCCTGAACATTTGAACTCAAACTCGAACCATCTAACTGTTAGCTTTCCAGATACATCAAGTATACTCCAAGATTTTGAAAACCCCTGTTCCAATTTATATTAGACTTGGCTAAGAACTCTCGACAAAATTCTTGACCCAAATAAAGTAACCCGTGCCCAAATCGGATCACTGGTTATTGCTACTGATGCCACAGAGAAATAGCCAAACGCGTCAAAGTTATAACACCCTTTCCTCGAACGGTCGGGAGTTAAAACTGAATAATCTGAAATAAAGGAAACAAAAGGGAGGTAATTTCGTAGAATAAACAATAATGGAACCTCCGCGATAATTATAAAGTGAGTCATCATCATCATCATCGTCAGCCTATTAATGTCCCCACTGTTGGGGCACAGGCCTCCCCTTGACTGAAAAACTCTTTGGTACATGACATGGTTTAGAACCCGGACCTCCCGCATGGGAGTCCGGCGTACTAACCATTAGGCCATCGACGCTCTAGTGAGTGAGTGTATAAAGTGAATAATATTCTAAAATCTACTCTGATAATAATAATAATGGAACTTGGACATTAAGGAAACACACTTAAAAATAAAAATCTCATAAATCTGTATAATAGTTACTACAATTATCACAAAAATATCTTTAAATCATCCTGCGCTATTGCAGTGCGTCGGACATGTGTGCCGAGGCGCGAGTGCCCGATTTCTTTGCTGTTGTGAGGGCTCGCATAGCGTCCTTCAGGGACAGAATGCGAAACACTCACAACAACATCCTCAGAGCCATAAGCGAGGACTTAACGTGTCCGATATTTAAATATTGGTTGTCCGTGCACCAGCGCGCGAACCAGAAATGACATTGTGCAGTTTTATTTTTTTAGTTTTATTGTTTATTTATTTTATTATTGTATATATTGTTTTATGGGTTTTTTGCCTGAATAAAGGAATTATATTATTATTATTATAGAGCAGCCTTCAGAAACGACTTAATGTACGAAGAATATGTATAAGAATCGTACGATATAAATGGTACTTTCGGAGAATATACCTTACTAAGTCGGTGTTATGTTATGACCTATGTTAGAATTCAACATTTATAGTGACCTGAAGAAGAGTTAAGAACTAGGACTCCCAGTTAACCATAGCATATATACTCTAGTAGTTATATCCAATATCAGATGTGCCATATTTCTGAAAATAAAAGACAAGGTACATGGAAAATATCGAAGAAAGTACCGTTTACTCGGCTAGCTTCAGCAACCGAAGTGGATCTTGGCATCTGCAACCGGTAGACACCATAGTGTCTGTTCTGCGCGAAGTCAGCAACTGGAAAGAGGCCAGTTACTGACTACGCGTTCATCTCGCGCAGGTCTCTACACTGACACTGAATAACCACTGAGTTTCTCCCGAGCAAAAATAACGCAGTGGCTTTGCTGAATAATGAAAAAGCCACTTATATTTTCCAATTATTAACCATTTTAAATGTCCAATGTTCAAATGTTTGAACATTAAAAATTCCTCCGAAACCTTTATTGCAAACAAAAGAACTAGGTAATTTAAATAAATAGTAATGGAACTAACTAAAATAAAAATAAAAGACATGGTACAAGGAAAATGTCGAAGAAAGTACTATTTACTTGGCTAGCTTCAGCAACCGAAGTGAATATTGGCCTCTGCAACCAGTAGACACCGTGGTATCTATTCTGCGCGAAGTCAGCAACTAGCAGGAGGTCAGTTGCTGACTTCGCGTTCAGCTCCCGCAGGTCTCGAAAAGAACGAAGTGGTTTTGCTGAAAAATGAAAAAGCCATTTATATTTTCCAATTATTAACCATTTTAAATGTCCAATGTTCAAATGTTTGAACATTAAAAATTCCTCCGAAACCTTTATTGCAAACAATAGAACTAATTTAAATAAATAGTAATGGAACTAACTAAAATTAAAATAAAAGACATGGTACAAGGAAAATGTCGAAGAAAGTACTATTTACTCGGCTAGTTTCAGTGGATCTTGACCTCTGCAACCAGTAGACTCCATGGTCTCTGTTCTGCGCGAAGTCAGCAACTGGCAGGAGGCCAGTTGCTGACTTCGCGCAGAACAGAGACCATGCGTCTTGCGACCATGCGACTTCGCGTTCAGCTCGCGCAGGTCTCTCCACTGACATAGAATAATCACTGAGTTTCTTCCGAGAGAAAAGAACGCAGTGGCTTTGCTAAAAAATGAAAAACCATTTACGAGTATATTTTCCAATTATTAACCATTTCAAATTTCCAATGTTCAAATGTATAGATCATTAAAAATTCCTCCGAAACCTTGCAAACATTAAACAGAATTTAAAATGTATGTACTGTTAGCGAAATCATTAGTTAAAAACTGATTACGGATCGGATACTAGTCAGACCCATTGTGCCGTTGAAGATGATTGTATTACGGTGTATAATGACAATATTATTCATGCATTATACAATGCGGCTAGTTTCAATATCCATGCTAATTTGGTTATTATCTTGCTTGCGGATATTATAGGTTTGACCACTTCGTTGATAAAATTACGTCCTTATCTACAG
Source organism: Hofmannophila pseudospretella (assembly GCA_947369225.1). Lineage (NCBI taxonomy): Eukaryota > Metazoa > Arthropoda > Insecta > Lepidoptera > Oecophoridae > Hofmannophila > Hofmannophila pseudospretella. The sequence continues at coordinate 13,021,971 of OX376318.1, read as the reverse complement.
ACAGCCTAACGAGCAAACGGGCCATTATAAGTGGTCACCGTCGCCCCTAGACATGTCACCTCACTATAAGTTATTAGAGGGTTTTCGATGCGCTGCTAACCTTTAGGACTTGGATGAAGTGTCTCATGTGCCGGTAATTATATACGCTGGCTCTCTTACCTTTCAAACCGAAATACAGCAAAACTAGAATCTGCAGAAATAGCAGAAGGCTGGTGCCCCCCAGATTGACTCTGCATAGAATGATACCACCTAATTATTGGAGTAAAAAAAACACCATCGGGGTTTGTAGGTATGGAAACTCAAAATTGTGTGAATGGTAATTCAGAAAACGGAGTCACAATATATGTATATTTTTTTACTTATTAATACTACCTATCTACAATTAAATTTATTTGTATTGTGAGTATCTTTGTCCTCTCGGACAGGTTTTGGCCAGCATCGATCATGGTCCAACAGAATACCAGCGCTGCAGGCATTCTTTGTCTGCAGAAATAAGCTGAGTGAGGTCCTTTTCACAACAACAGCAGACCATCATACATGATTTCTATATGTTTACCTTTGACTACATAATTATTTTATTATAATTATAACTGTTTCGGTCATTGCTGTGTGTGAAATAAACATATTACTTACTTACTTAATTATCACGAATATAATAGCATCCTGAATCCTGACATTCTGACACAATCTCAAACAAGACCTATTCTTCTAATACCATCGTCAATCCTCCATTGGAGTTGGAAACGAGTGTTTCATTATATTGATAAAGAAACATGTAAAAAATATAATGTCGAATTCCATATTTTATCTGTATCACATTCGCTTATACACACAAGAAGATACTGTGAACTAACAAACATGTAGATCGTACCAGAATCGACGAATGAAACCAACTATATTAGGTTTCATTCGTCGATTGAAACTTCCTTTTATGCTCATTTTAGATTGTATTTTTTGCTCCTTGTTTGCATTATTGCTGCTACGCTTTCCAGTTTTTCAATTGCCTGTTTGGTTAAATGCTGATAAGTACCTATATTTTTTCTTTGTTTTAGGTAAGTAAGTACTTACAGTTTGATTTTAAAGACTAGAATTTAAATAATTGCAACTTTGGGTAAAGATAATAATTCTAGCGTGGCGACGCACGACGCCACTACCTTTAGTACCTACGCACATCGATGTAGAACGCGCTATCGAAATTTTCCCGGGACTTCGTATATATACGAGTTCCAAACATCCATAGTTGGACCAGGACATCTGGTCACCAGGCACAATACCCCGCCTGGCGGAAGATCTTCCCTTTTCCCATATTCTCACATAGCGCGTTCCTACACTAGAAAGGCAGATACATTCTTGAAACTGAGAACACACTGATAAAGTAGTTTTCTACCCTTCCCGAAATAATGTCATGCAAACCCGTGGTAAGTATTCAGGCCACCGCCCGGGTTTATTCGATCCGGGGTCATTTAATTCGATAAAAGAAAGGTTTTGTTGACGTCTGCATTACCTACATTTGGAAAATTAAATTTGTGTGCCCGCATTGAAAACGTTTATGTAACGGGTTTCTTATATATGGGAGATTTGACAGTTTCACATTGAATTTATCTAAAGGTTCTACAATTGAGTTGGGTAACGTATTTTTTATTAAGGCTAAAGACAGGGACCTGCATATGGTTAACTTAAAATACTCTAAGAGGTTCATTGGAAATGGTGGCAAGGCTGGGTGCAGGAAAATTTACAACTATATCAGGAGTCTTACCCGCCTCATTGTAGGCGTTCACAGGCAATTTTGGCACTAAGAGCCTCCTACACAAGATGAGACTGGCAGACAATCCCACCTGTAGAGCCTGTGGTGACACCGTTGAGTCAATGGAACACTTGCTGAGCGAATGTGACTCGCTGGAAAGCGTATGAGTCTTCTGGGGGTAGCCAACCCGAAACCAGAAGACTATAGGCTCCTTCTTGTAAGCTGTATAGCGTCCTTGATGCAAATCATCTTTAAGGAACAGGAAGGAGACTAAGGTAAGGGGTGAGCACAAAAGATCCCTGAGGGTCGAAGTGCCGCTGGGGTTGTCCCTGTAAGATAAGATAAGATAACGTATTTTTTTAGCCGAAAGCCATATTTTATTACTACCATACTAACGTAACAGTAACAATATCCCAGTAAAATATTCCACATCTAGGTACGATATGTGTAAAAAGTACCTAATTTGTATGGAAACCGAGTAGTAAACCTGCATCTTAACACGTTCACAGTCGCCATGCAAATTTATTTTAAAACTTCTGAAGTACAACTTTAAATCTATTGCTATGTGACCCAACAAAAGAGGCATGGACTCCCTGGATAGGCACTTGGCGTGCCCAACGTGGAGGCACTGGACTGTGAATGTGTTAAAATACTTACAAATCTCTATAAATCCTATCTATAAATTAAAATTTTATACATACGTACTTTAAATACCTCAAGTGCTACATTTGAACAATTTGTTAAATTATTGTTGTTTACGTAAAAGCTCAATTTTACAAATATCGCGTGTTTGTGTTTCAACTGAATAAAAGCTTTGTAATTGATTCCTTAATGCATAAAATTAAATTAAATTAATTGTATTAAATTAATTTCTTGCTTGCTTATCGTATGGTTAGTGGCCAACCTATTTGTCAGAGTTGTTCAGGCCGCCGTAGGCATCTGACATGGCTTAACGATTGCTTTCGAACGACAGCAACCGGGACCGACTGCTTAACGTGCTCTCCGAGGCACGGAGGAGTTGAGATGAAATATGCCACTAGCGGTCAACCATCCAGGTACCGACCGCGCCAACGTCGCTTAACCTGCACGATCACTTTCGGACCGTGCTCGCAACTAGGCTACGAGGTTTAATTAAGGACATAGTTAATGTCGAATCTGCGTTGAACAGTGAAATATTATTGACGCTGGCATTATGGTTTCAGACTAGAAAGATTCAAAGATCCATATTGTTTAAAACTAATTTAAAGACAAAATAAATAGGCAATAGTTGCTACGTCAATTCTACCCATTTCATTTCTACAAACTGCCAACACTTTTACCCGAAATAGAAAACTAACATAAAATAAAACTGAAATACCCGAGACATCGCAGAACGTCGGTGCGAATAAAAAAGGAGAGTTCGACATCAATTCGAGAGCATTCTAACGGAAATTATATCCGTGTAGGTATGTGTGTCTTGGTATAACATGTACTAGTTTATGTAGATGCTGGTAGAAATAGAGTTGCTTTTCTATGTTTGCCTTTGTTATCGACGAGGATTCATTCTTCAGCCCATTCTAGTCTTCACTAATAAAATCGTCCGTACTAAAAACTATTAGTAAACTATTAGTTCGATTGATCTAAGGACGTGAAAGCTGTACATTGCTGGTTATCGTGTTCTTTCGGTGACGTTTTAATTTCATAACGAGTAATGGATATGCACACGCCGCGTTGCGTGCGTCTGCGTCACGCAGCGTAGCCACTCTGTGGCGGAGGTCCTTAATTCCTTATAATCTAGAAAAAAAAGGTGTGTGCTTATGACCACACGATACAAGTGAAAACTTACAAAAAAACACGCAAAGCACGACTTAGATAATAATAATAAAAACGTAATTCTTGAAACGATGCACTCCTTGTTAGACAGTAAACGTGGCTGATTACAGCTGATGACGACTAGAGCCGAGTATACGCGATTCAGCGTCACCAACCCGATCGCGCTTGACGTCGAATGGAGCCGAGTACCCCCGATTCAGCGTCACCGACCCGAGCGTGCTTGATGTCGAATGGAGCCGAGTATACGCGATTCAGCGTCACCGACCCGAGCGCGCTTGATGTCGAATGGAGCCGAGTATATCCGATTCAGCGTCACCGAATCGAGTGGGGCGGTTCAGTTTGGTTCACTGTTAAGAAAGAGCTTGCTTCGTCTAATCTAACAATGGAATGGATTGTAAGACTGCAATTCCGTTCTGTTAGATCGATTATTCTAATGTAACAGAGTGAAATAAAGCTGTTAGACTGCCAGTAACTACAGTGGTACTGCTACTGCATTACCTTAATGAGAAAAATCCGGAAAAGTGTGAAAAATTTACGAGGATGGACCCCGAGCCGGAATACTTTTGCCTGGTTGTAGTTGTTCAATACTATCTGTCAGGTAATGAGGATTAGATCTTTTATGAACACGGATATAATCAGATAGATATCTGTTTTAGTAATTCGAGTATGTTATCCTCAATTATTGTACTGTTTTCTTTCATGAATATAACATTCTAGAGATGTAAGGTGTGTACAAACACGTGTAAAGAATAATAGGGGACAATGTAGTTACTATTATTACAAGGCTGTCTTAACCACTGGCTGTCTACTAAGCTAGTAGTGTTTTGTTTGACCTATTCAAGAACATACCGTTTCAAAATAAAGCTTACATTCTGGCCTATCCGCAGGCTGTTTTCATCCCTACTGTTGGACTATTCCTTTCTAAACCTTCCCTTACCACAAGGGATGTGTGTAACCACGGGACCTAATAATTTCCCCCCTTCCGAAATCTCGGAATCTTACAGATAATGATGACACTCACCTCTTCTTGCCTATAATAAAATCATCATCATCATTAGTTGTTCCACTATCCCTCAGAGGAGGTCGTAGCCTAGTTGCGAGCACGGTCCGAAAGTGATCGTGCAGGTTAAGCGACGTTGGCGCGGTCGATACCTGGATGAGTGACCGCTAGTGGCATATTTCATCTGAGCTCATCCGTGCCTCGGAAAGCACGTTAAGCAGTCGGTCCCGGTTGTTGTCGTTCGACAACAGTCGTTAAGCCATGTCAGAGGCCTACGGGCGGCCTTAACTTACTTACGAGTACATCCTTTACACTAATAAAAAAGTTCCAAAATTCAACAAACACCTCGTAAATTCTATATACCCACGCCACCACACTAATAACTAAGATTATTTACCCCAGATTTATGTCTGCCAACGGGTTATCTATGTTACGTGGGGGAGAATTTATATATCCGTACCCTGTGGAGGGTTGAATTCGATATCCTGCCCCTGATGGGTTTAATGTACCCAGGGTGCCTATTGTTTTGCCGCCAATAATGATAGTGTCCCTATTTTGTTCTGAACAAATAGTGGACCGTAATGTTATTAAAATGTACAGGTACGATTAAATTGTCGTAGTGGAGAACGATCGGTGAACGAATGGAAGAATGACAAGAGAGAGAGAGAGGTCTTACCACAAAGCAAGGGGGAATTTTTTAACCACGATTTGGATTTGCAATATTTCAGTACGTGTGAGATAGTATAGATAAATCAGAATGAAAAAGGTATGCTAATGTGTGCGTATTGAAAATATACATACGAGTACCTATAGAAAATTAACAAAACCTGGCTCTCTTACAAACAAACAATATATTTAAATAAACATCAAAAAAATTACATTTAAAATAATGTAATTTCAGCACAATGTATATATCTTATCTTATGAAAGGGGGCCGGGAATAACCCCAGCCGCACTTCGACCCTTAAGGATCATTTTACCGACCCCATTTTACACACTGGTCATCTCAGTGTGCAGGTTTCCTTACGATGTTTTCCTTCACCGTTAGAGCAGTCGGTAAATGTACGTAAGTCTTCGAAAAATACTAAATTTCAACTCTTAAACTAACCTTAACCTAAACAGTAAAAAGTTCACTTCTGCAACAACCTTATATAACTATATATGTTTCAAATGCTTATGTACCTACTCGTATATTTCAAGTTTATTAGCACAACTCCATCTTATCTGCGTACGTTGGGCGGGCCAAATTTGTTAGTCAACGGCTTGTTATCAACCTCATTGTTTTACTTTTATTATCCCTTGGAGGCAAATTTTATTACAAACTCCTTGGACAAATATCACTGGCTGGCGAACTTTAATAATTTTTTAAATTAATTGTTAAAAAAACATGTCTATCACTTTTCAATCGCTACGATTGAGGTAACGCGGGAAGCATTTCGTATGATCTTTTATGATTTTAAACATGTAAGGAATCACATGAAATATAATCAGTGCTTTTGGAGAATTGGCTCCATCACTTGCCACCATCATCACCATTGGTTTCGTGAGTTTAACCGTGGTCGGAGCGACCTAAAAGGTGACCACCAACGGCAGTCACTCAAGAAAACGTATCCAGGGTGGAGTGGCTAATAAAGGAATGTCGCAACAATACCAAGCGCGAGATTCAGGGTGAACTGAAGATTGGATCACAGGCAGTTTCCACCATCATAAAGTTAGGAAGGTTGCATCGCGATGGACACCTCACTCTCTCACAGAAGAGCAGTAAGTCCGACGTGTAGACTGGTGCCAGTTTATGCTAAATAAATTCGACGGAGGTTGCTCACAACAGGTGACCTACATCTTGACTTTGATGAATCTATTATATACAGTTACGCCTCGCTTACGAAACAGCAATCGACAGAATGGGTCTTTGAAGATGACGATTTACCCACTAAGGTTGTTCGCGGTCGAAGTGTCAACGTAAAAATGGTTGCCGTTTTTTTCCGTCATAGTGGGCCTGTAGTCGTAATTCCACTAGAAGTTCGAAGAACAGTTAATAGCCAATGGTATAGCGAGGTTTGCCTGCCGCAAGCCTTCCAGGAGCTGAGTGACGATCGTCCGAGGAGCGGAATGCGTGGTATAATTTTTCACCAAGTCAACGGTCCCGCTCACACGGCCGCCAGAACTAAGGACTTTTTAACCCATTCGGGCATGCAATTGCTACCACATCCCCCCTAAAGTCCTGATTTGGCTCCTTGTGATTTCTTTTTGTACCCCACGTTGAAGAAATCTCTGCGGGTAAGGAAATTTACAACTGCGGACGAAGCAGTAGACCAATTTAGGCGGCTTTTTTTCGACCTTCCGCAAAAACAGTTTTTCACATGTTTTGAAAGCTGATTCAGTCGAATGAGTGCATTAATGCCGCAGGGGAATACTTTGAAAAGTTGTAAATAAACATTTAGGTAGTGGTTGATCCTAAAGTGAAGGTTCGCCTGTGGTGGTACCACCCTCTTATCTATTTCTGCCGTGAAGCAGAAATGCTTGCATTTCTGTGTTTCGGTTTGAAGGGTAAGAGAGCCAGCGTAATTTCCGGCACATGAGGCATTCCATCTTAGTCATCAAAAACCCTCTAATATTAATACAGTGAGGTGAGATGTCTATGGGCGATGGTGACCACTTACCATCAGGTGGCCCGTTTGCTCGTCTGCTCCCCTTATTTAATAAAAACAAAAAAATAATTGTAATATTTCTTTTATTTTTTATTTGACTAAAAGATTGGATCGCCCTAGGTACTCGTATGTACGTGATCCGGGTTCTATTTAAAACAGACAATCAAATCAAGACAATACGATTCTGATAATTCTCTAATGGAAATCTGTCTTTGTTTGACAACGACTCCTTCTATTTATCACGCTGTCGTGTTCCGGAAATCCGACAGTAGCCTATACAATTTCATGAATCGTATCTATTTATACAACTTCAAAACATTAATATTGTACCTATGTTGTTTGGGCTTCAAACTTTTTAGAAATGCCTATTATGAGACCACTTTTGATAGAACTGAATTTGATTTGATTTTGCATCGGTTATTTCGATGATATACTTATGAATAGTTGTCTACTAGAATAGGTCATTTAAAATAATGAATTTGCTAAACTGATAAATGATAAAACTGATAAAAACTGATAGTAATCTCCGGCAAATGTCATAAGTTTTTTTTTACTACTACACCCGCTACTACTAAACCCGCATTTGACCTCGATCTCGCCTGATGTTACCATCGACGATGAGGTCGACGATGGAGCATGCGGGTCCAGTAAATGCCTATTCACTCTGGCCTTGAAGATCCCAAGGTTGTAGGTTTCGGGAAATACAGACGCCGGCAGGCTGTTCCATTCCTTAGCCGTTCGCATAATGAACGAAGAAGCAAATCGCTTCGTACGAGCAGATGGGATATCAACAACATAAGAATGGAACCCCTCCCCGCGCCTGGTAGTCCGAAGGCGGAATGGAGATGCTGGAATTAGGTCGTGCAATACCGATGCGCACTCTCCGAAATGTATCCTATAAAATACCGATAGACAGGCAACCTTGCGCCGATGTTCCAGACTTTGCAGTCTAGCTAAAGGGGAAATAGGGGTTTCAATCCCGCAGGCCCTTGCGGGATCTCGGTATAGGCGGATTCAAGTTTTTCAACGGGATCCCGCATTTTTCGACGCACGCTTAAAGTTTGAAATATTAATTAGAACCAGTACAAAAAAAACAGTTACAGATAATTCACTTTACATTTTGGAAGTGTTTTCGGAGAAAACAACATTCCCAACGTGTCGTCAGTTAAAAAATAAAGAGTCATCTCTTTCTTTATGAGGGTTTGGATTAGAGGATTTTCAATCCCGCGGATTCTGCACTTCTAATCCCGCAGTGAGCTGGACTGAAAAATCATGCGGGATCTCGGAATTTCGGGATGCCGGTATACCGAGATTGGAAGCCTTAGTCATAAGTTTATATCAAAGGCCCACGTAGCCAAGTTGCGAGCACTGTCCGAAAGTGATCGTGCAGGTTAAGCAACGATGGGCTCGGGCAAAACTAGGAAGGGCTACAGCTAGTGGCACATTTTCATCTGAGACCCTCCCAGCCTCGGACTGGTCCCGGCCTCAGTCGTCAGACAACAGAAGAAGAAGAAAATCAGTTTATTGCCATAAAAAATACATATTTAGTTTAGTTTACTCGATAATAATATGGGCATGCAATGGAAGCTAATGCTTGAGTGAATACACTTGCGTGTAAATAATAAATAAATAATAAGTCGTGGATGCATCTTCAGTCAACGGTTTCAAAAATAGACTAGATAGGTTTTTAAACAGTGCATACGAAGTGGTGAACTTAATTGACTGTGAACTCAATGACTAAGTGCTATGAATAAGTGAATGAACAATACACCAGCTTAGATATGGACGCATCAGCTTAATGCTGTCTGCTCATTAAACAATAATAATAATAAATAAAATGTCTTCATTATCAGGTAATACACCTAAAGTATACACCTATAGTACCCACAAGTTTAGTAAAAAATACAGGTAATAGTAGAACATAAAATTAAATACACAGCGCTGATTTTCAGCCAGTCCTTATTCCTTTTTTTCCTTTTTGGTTAACTTTATAGTCAACCAACTAACAACTGCGACAATCCAAGTAATTATTTATGGTATGTGCTCATTAAATTAATTAATAAACTACAGGTAGGTAGCTACAGGTAACTACAGGTACAACAGTAGTAAGGCCATGTCAGAGGCCATCTGTGCCACGAAAAACTCGGAACAACTAGCCGTGTCGTGACGGCACCATCTCAACTCTTCCCGTAGATGTCGTACAATGTGACTAAGGGTCTTTATGGATACTATTTGACACCTAGTAGACGGCATAGGCTCGCCATCTATCACGTTTGTCCACCAAATCTTACGGCGGAAAGTGGGAACTACCTATGAAGAAGTTTGTTCCTCTGTCTGTTGCTATGATGCTATTTTATCATACAGGAACCAAACAAATATACCGGCAAAAAACTAAGCATACGAAAAGAACCTTCACAATTGAAGATTTAATTACCTCTCTCAGAGATCAAAGCCAACTTGGAAAAAAGAAGTTACTTTACACGGGCGTACAAAAGGAAAACACATCGAGGTATCGCTGGAGATGTAGCACCTACTCATGTTTCGTTTCAACATATTTTGAGGTATGGGGGAAAGAGAACGATATTTAGGAAACCGTACCCCTAAGGGGAAGGAAACCCCATTGCTATCGCTCCTTCGTTCGTCTGTCTTGCACTTCTAGCTCGTATACAGGACAAGATTCAGACTTCAAAATTTCACATATTACGTACGAGTATTCCCTTGACCCACATCTGAGTATCAAGTTCAAAATAGGGTCTTACGAGTAATGATGGGGGATGAGGATGAATGAAATGAAGAGGAAATGAAATGAGGATATCCGGCAAAGAACAGAAGTTATCGACAAAGCTCATAAGATTAGCAAGCTGAAGTGGCAGTGGGCAGGTCACATCTGTCGCAGAACCGACAACCGCTGGGGTAGACGAGTTCTGGAGTGGAGACTGCGTTTGGGCAAACGTAGTGTGGGACGCCGCCCTGCTAGATGGAGCGACGATCTGCGTAAGGTGGCTGGCAGCGACTTAATGAGAAGGACCGAAGATCGGGCTCAATGGCGCGCCCTGGGAGCAGCCTATGTCCAGCAGTGGACTAGAGTAGGCTGCTGATGAGTAAAGGGGATCGATAAGAAAAAAAAATCTGAACTAGTTCAGATTCGAGAACTATTAGTAGCAACCCTTGTAGACACAAAGTCACTTCCTTTTGTAACACTACTATAAATAGCGTTATTCAGTTTGTTAAAACTTCATTCTGTTGTCTTTTTGAGTTGCTCTCTTTTGAGAGTTGTCCTTTGTAAAGTCCACAGAGTACACATACAATGATAAAGTTATTTAACAGGTAGTGTATCATGTTATTTAGTTTAATTTACTTGTTTGTTTTAATTATTTAGTTTATACTTATACTTTATTTGCACACATAAATCACAAATTAAAAAACAACAACAAGAAATTTGACGTACACAGGTAGAGCTTATCTCTAAAATAGAGATTTCTTCCAGCTAGATCTTTAACATAGATATATTTATAATTATAAGTAGACATACATACGTGTACATATTATGTAAAACAAGAATAAAATTGTACATAAGCTAAACAAAATTACTTGAATACGAATGTATTCATATGAACATATATAATACTTATATTTACTATAATAATACTATTATATGTATTACTATGTAGTGCTATTATATTATATGTATATAACATTAGTGTGATATCGTTTTTAAACTGAATCTTGTTTTATTATTTACGACTTAACCCGCGTTAAAAGTATGTATTGCCAGACGAGATTAACAAAAACTAAGAAGTCATTCAAGAAAATTTTATATTCCTGTCCCTGAAGAAATCAAAATGTTAAATGAAAGAAAATTTAAATAGACGATTAAAAAATTCGTCATAAAAAATCTTATTATAGTATTCAAGAATATTCAAACGATAAAAAATTCTTGACGAGGTCATGACGTAATCAAAGAATAGGTATAATAAATTAATATTCTTTTTTGTTTGTTTCATTTTCAATTTCATTATTTTAAGGTTTTTGCTGGTGGAAGCTAGACTGCAAAGCCTGGAACATCGGCGCAAGGTTGCCTGTCTATCGGTATTTTATAGGATACATTTCGGAGAGTGCGCATCGGAATTGCACGACCTAATTCCAGCATCTCCATTCCGCCTTCGGACTACCAGGCGCGGGGAGGGGTTCCATCCTTATGTTGTTGATATCCCATCTGCTCGTGTGAAGCGATTTGCTTCTTCTTTCATTATGCGAACGGCTAAAGAATGGAACAGCCTGCCGGCGTCTGTATTTCCCGAAACCTACAACCTTGGGACCTTCAAGGCCAGAGTGAATAGGCATTTACTGGACCCGCATGCTCCATCGTCGACCTCATCGTCGCTTACCATCAGGCGAGATCGAGGTCAAATGCGGGTGTAGTAGTAAATTTTTTTTTTACCAAGTTCTTCTATTACTTCATCTGCACACTATCCTAGAACCCTGATAGCCGGCATCTAGAGGACAGACTGTAGCAAACATGTTCATATAGCGGGCTATTTCTAAGTCTAGTTCAACAAACAGCGAGCTCGGCGTGCAAACGGCTAGAGGTCAGAACACCCGTAAACAATGGTGAACAACTGTTCAACTCTCGCTCACTCATGGCACAATGTTTCAAAACCACACAAACCTCTCTCTATGCACTATGGAACACAGGCGTACTCGCTGTGATGTCATCGGGTTTAGTTAACTCAACTGTACGCAATTCTTTTTTTTTCTTTTTTTTCTCAGTTTAGAGGCTTTGGTACACGACAAGGTGACCATGGCAGCCTCGTTAGGGTCACTAAGAAAAGGGAAGGGAAGCTCAAGTATTACAAGTCAGTTACATTTTACAGTTTACATTATTATAAGTTAGCCCTCACTTTGAGTCTTTTTAACTTTTTGCATGATTTTGACATTTTGGTTGTTAATCTTTATCATCAATTATTTTTATTGCAAATTAAGTAAGTAAGTAAGTAATACGTTTATTTCACACACACAGCAATGACTGAAACAGTTATAATTATAATAAAATAATTATGTAGTCAAAGGTAAACACATTGAAATCATGTCTGATGGTCTGCTGTTGTTGTGAAAAGGGGTCTCAACTCAGCTTATTGCTGCAGACAAGAATGCTTACAGCGCTGGTATTGTGTTGAACCATGACCGATGGCTGGCGAAAACCTGTCCAAGAGGACAAAGATACGACACAAAGAAATTTAATTGAAGATAGGTAGTATTAAAAAGTGAAAAAAATATATATACCTAAGTAAGCAAGTACCTATCTTAAAAGTACATTTTTACAAGTCATGTCCAGATCGGATCATCGGTTGTTGAGTCATGTTACTGCAGACAAACAGACATACAGACAAGCAGACAAACGCGTTAATCTTACAACACACCCTTCCTTGATCGATCGCGGGTAAAAATCTCCATTTTGACACTGAAAAAATAACTTGTTTGATTTAGGTAGAGCATATAAAATATGAAGCAACTTTAGGACTAACAAGGAAATTACCCCAAGTGTCCGGCTCCGTTTTGATTCATTTTAAGATATGTTATATTGCAGAGCATTGACAAATAACATACCCGTATTTTTTATATCGGCCCAAATACAGATTTTGTGGGGGAAATCACTGATTTCACTATGTCCATACCAAAATTACGTAACTTTGATAGGCGATTTCCCCACTAAATGCGAATTTGAGCCGATAAAAAACTTTCTTGCGCCGCTTCTTTCCTTTCAGCTATAGCACCTTACGAAGCTGTGGTAGAGTAAAAAAGAATGACATTGTAAAAATGTACTATAAGGTACTTACAATAAAAACATTTTGATTTTGATTTTTTTTGACGGGACATGTTTTTTTTCATAGCTCTGCAATAGGTATATCTTAATTTGAATCTAATCGGAGCCGGACACTTCGGGTACTGTGTGCTAAGTAAGATCTAGGGTAAACTGAACAATTTCTTGGTTAAAGTGAAACAAGTACTTGAAGTAAACATTTTTTTCTTTCAGTGATAGGTAACCAATTTAAGCCCAAGCTATCCTTTTTAGAATTCCCACAAAACCCTTTCATCATCTTCAGCCCACGTCATCCGGCTTAGGCCACCTGTCTTTACATTCTTCAAAATATGAACTGGACTGAATACAGCGCCCATAGCAGTCCTGCCCGCAGCCCAAGTTTGAGAGCGTCAACAGCGAGTGCCAGCAAGAGTCCATTTGTAAAGGACCCCTGACACCGTAAAAGGAACTTAGCAACTATGTAACAACATGAGGGGTGCCATGACAAAGAGAACATTGTGTGGAAAGGCCAGGGTATTTTACAGCACATTTGCCTTAAAGCTTCAGGTGAAGTCGTGGATGCATCTTCGGTCAACAGTTTCAAAAATAGACTAGATAGGTTTTTAAACAGTGCATAAATAGTGGTGGACTTAATTAACTAACATTAACTATGAACAATGACTAAGTGCTATTAAGGGAATGAACTATACACCAGCTTAGATATGGGCGCATCAGCTTAATGCTGCCTGCTCATTAATCAATAATAATAATAATAATAAACCACGATAGGAGAACATTGCGTCTTCGCTCTTGATCTGTTTCATCAAAAGCTTTCACACTTGAGCTTTTGACTGACACACACTGACATCCACAACACACACAAAATGTGTCACAGGTCAATTTATTTATATATAGTGCAATTAATTTATTTTTAGCAAATTCTTACTATAAATTTATCTAAATTCTTCACATATTTAATCTTTTTGATTTCTAGTTTTTAATTTTAATTTTTTACCCACAACGCTATCGCTCAGATTAACAGCTTGGGATAAGGGGTAAAATGAAAAACAGCGCTGCATAATTGGTACACGATTATGTCAGTTCCAAAAAAAACATTAAAATTTAATGTAGATGCATCTGCATCACATAAGTATCTACTTATCACGCAATCTATGCACATTTGCCAAAAGGGAGGGAAATCAGCAAATGCTGACATAATCGTGTACCAATTATGCAGCGCTGTTTTCTTTTTGCTGATTTCCCTCCTTTTGCCAAATGTGCATAGATTGCGTGATAAGTATCTGCATCTACATTAAATTTTAATGTTTTTTTGTAAAATACTTTATAATGTATTTGGCAATAAATGTGATTCTGTTCTATTCAATTCTATTATATTCTTTAGTCCTGAATTGACTGTAATGTTATGCTGACCCAACAGCTGGTTCTAAGTGTGTCACATGGTACTTATCATAATAGTCTTTTTTAACACTCTCTTCATGTTGTGTGAAATAAATCATTTGCTTACTTATTTACTAACGGTGTGCTATAAAGTCGGAAAAATCTGCGGATCTAAGCGAGGCGTTCTTGACATGCAAAGTCGATAGAATAGAATAGAATAGAAATATATTTATTGCCAAATCATAATAATATAAATTTAAAATTATAGTACAAAGAATTATATAATATGTAATGTATATTTGGCAAAACATACACTACGGAATGTGTTGTTACACATAAACATGTCCTTGTCTATGTGAGTGAAAGAGATGGAAAAAAATAATTTAATTTTAATGTTTAGTTAATTACAGGATTAGAGATGGTGAATGCTGAAAACCAGTGCAGGCTTGAGTCTTCGTGGGTTTTTTTATAACACCGGAGTCCATGCCGGCAAGAACTGAGTCTTCACCTATTGCCACCGCCGAACTATATTTTTAATATAGTTTGCATCCATTTTTAATGTAAGCTAGTTTGGCAATAAATTTATCTAAAATGTCGTTAATTTTTTTTTGCATGTCGATACGTCGTTAATCACTACCGTATAAACCGTCGTAAATTTTGGTGGTCTTGGCCACAAATATTTACGACGGTTTATACTATAGTAAATCGAAGAGACGACCAAAGACTATATACCAGCAGATATCAGAGAGTTGCCCTCAAAAGGTCTAAATACAAAACTTAAAGCATGGCTGATTGAAAAATGTTTTTATTCAATAAAAGAATTTTTTGATAATAATTAATAAATTTGACATTAACCTTATGGCTAGTTGATAGACTTAATTTTATTGTATTATTGTGATTTATAACCTATTATTATTTTTCATGACGTACAAAGTTTTGCATGCCAAAATAATGGCGAAACATGTATGATCTATTCCAACAATACCACTATCTTATATGTACCGTGGTTCGTGCGAATAAAATAAATTTCATTTCAAAGAACCTAATTTTTGACGTCTGGTATTCGGTTTTTTTAGTAATCTAAGTTATAGATTTTCTTTCTCTCTTTGTATCAATGTGGTTTCACATTAATACAACTTATAACTTTGAGTTGATTTCAGAGTCATTTTTGTTTATGGTAGATTTTTTTTTATTACAGATTACTTTTAATTTCATCATGTCCGTAGCACTCTCGAATTTGGAGCTATCGTTTGGGACCCATACGAAAGTAAATATCTATCATGATAGAGAAAGTCCAACGTAAATTTGCGCGATGGTTGTATAAAAGGATCCACGGGTACTACCCATACTTATATCCTTCCCTGTTTGTGTCGGGTATGGTCGGCTTGGACACGCTAGAGTTACGACGGAAACTTCAGCTGGTGGTGCACTATTACTCGGTAATTCACAATAAGATAGACAACCAGTCTGCATTGGAGCAAATGATGCTGAGGGTGCCGAAAGCAGGCAACAGTGCAATAGCGCCGCGCCGTGCGCCTCGTGTGTTTGAGCGTCCGCTCACGCGCACGCGACGCGCACGCAACGCGCCCACGTCACGCGCGCGCCGCCTGCTCGGTGACATGCTCGCTCAGAACTTCGAAATAGATATATTTGTTGATAACATGAGAACATTTATAAGAAATAGCTTTATATACTTAAATAGTAAATAAGTACCTATATTAGTTCAATTGTAAATATTATGTATAATGTAAGTATTGTATGACATGATGGTGTTTTGGAGGTATCTCTGTAAACCAAATGAGATTAAATAAAATGAAATTGAAATTGAAAATGAGTCTTTTATTTGTGTATTTTGGAAGATACTGCATCCAACAAAATGTTTATGTTTAACAAAGCCTAAACAGAGGGTTTCCTACGTCATTTCGATTTTTTTTTGTCGATACCCATTTCCTAGAGTATATTCCTAGTGATTGTAATAAAGATATATTATTTTTAAACGTAAGTCTTTATTTCGCAGTATTGCATGCTAGATAAGTTGAAAATAAAAAGTAAACTGCAACTAAATGCGGTTTTTATTCAAAGTAGAAAACATTTTGCGGTGAAGTGAAGACATATCGTTAACCAAAAAATACTGACGTGTTGGTTTTGCAGCGCCCGTTGGAAAAAGGGTGCGGTTACGTTATGTTAGCGGAAGCTACAACAATTGTACCCATAGGATCTCGTAGCTTATTGCGAGCACGGTCCGAAAGTAAAATGAAACGTAATGAAAATGAAATGTAATGAAAATGAAATGAAGGTGATATAACAAAGGCATAGGTAATATATATTCCAGCGACAACGGTATGCAAATCTTGTCTGCTATTTGTTAGTATCATTGAGATACTCTTTTATGGAGTAATAACATTTGTCTAGAAGCCACTTGGAAACATTAGTTTTAAATTGGCTGGCAGAACCATTTTTAAGGCGGCTAGGCAGATTATTATACACTAAAATTGCCATACAGAAGGAATTCTTTTTATACAAATCTACTCTGGAAATTGACAAAAAGAGACGGTTTCTGTGCCTTGTAGACCTTGGGAAGACATCAGCGTGTGTTTTGAAATATTGTCGAACGAACATACATATTTGCTTAATGTAGATACATTGGACGGGAAAATTTTTGTAGATTTAAAGAGAGGTCCACAGGGGTCCGTGTAATGAGCTCTGCACAAAGCACGCACACACTTTTTTTGGACAATGAGAGCCCTATTTGCTTCGACCGATTACACAAAAGGAGGCTGTAATTCAGTACGGATGACACATGGTCATAATAGGCCGTAAGGGTTACTTCCTTTGAGGTTGTTCGTCTTAGTTTTCTAAGGGCAAAAACAAGACGATCCTTTGACATACACTCTCATTATGAGCTTTCCAGTTACAGAACTTGTCTAAAGGGAGTCCTAAAAATGTAGTAATTTCTACTACGTCAATGCTTATATTATATTATTAGGTATGTTTTATTTGCAAGGATGTCATTTGATCTAAAGGTTTAGATCTAACATTTGATCTAAATCTTTATATGTCTTAATTTGCATGAAGTTAGTTTTAAATTCAAATTATTATTATTCAACCATTGAATGATATTATTTAAGGAATTGTTAATGACGTCATTGAAAGTGTCCGGATTATGACATTTAACTAATACTAGTTAAATGTCATAATACTTCAATCCATCATGACACTACTATACAGTATATAATGTTTACAGATGACACTACTATACAGTAGTGTCATCTGCAAACATTATATTATGATTTACTGCATTTGGTAGGTCATTTGTGATCGTGCAGGTTAAGCAAAGTTGGGCACTCCGTGTCTCGGAGAGCACGTTCATCAGTTGGTACTGCTTGTTGTCGTTCGACAGCAGTCGTTAAGCCATGTCAGAGGCATATGGGCGGCCTGAACAACTCAGGCAAAAGGTTGGCGACTAACTATACGATAAGCAAGCAAGCATTGTACCCATTATGTCTGGAATAATGATGAAACGTCTGGTTTTCCGTTTGAATATGAAATGCCATTATTTACGTCAGGAGGAATATTAAATCTTGATTTTGTTTATCTCAGTGTGGGAAATAAATCCGGATTCCAAAAATCTTATAAACTATTAGCTAAACCTTTGATGATTCCACTCACGTGGCTTCCAAATTTTATTTGTGTTCTCTATTTGCCTATTGCCATCCATATATATATAGACTCTTCACCTTTGATTCACTGATTTTTACTCTCATCCGCTGGGCTTACCACCATGCCCTCAGGCCAGAGCGTAGTGCAAGCGTTTCAACTTTCCTCGTTAGGGCTGCTCGTCTGTGGAAATCCTGCGTCACGCCGCCGCATGGCGATCATTCCACTCGTGTGGTTCACTAATTTTCCACTCGTGTTTCGCCTTTTGGAAAACATTGGAAATTCATAGTAGTGCGGCAGCTCTGGGGAAATTAACACTTGGACACGAAGGTCACCGCTAATCTGCCATTCGAGGTTTGTCTGTCTGATGGTTGCTGTTTTTACCACGCTTTTACTTAACTTCGGTGTGTATCAGTTTGTCAGGGTCAAATCAAGTAATCGCATCCACTTCCAGAAGTTAGATTGACTTCAAATTTTGCACATGCAATTACTCCTGGTAACAATTACAATATTATGATGATGAAGCGAGGAGTGGCAGTACCCATATTCCTCGACCGTGCAGGCTAGAGTTTGAAGATGGAAATGGAAGGTGATCAAAGGAACTTCTTAACGGTTAATCATACCATCGTATTTAGGCTCGTTTGAAGGAAAGATAAAGAAAAACTTTTAATTAGTACAAAAAAAACATGACTTGTTGTGATTTCTCTTGGTGTGACCTTTTTAAGATTATTGTCTATTTATATATGGACAATGGCAAAGTTGCGCTGGTGCTACTGCTACGCCAATGTGTATGTAATCGCACCGAAACAAGTGTGAAATAAGGGACTAGGTTTGGTATTAGGAACTACTGGGAATGTTCGTATTTATACACCAAGGTAAACAAATTACTCAAAATTGTTAATCATATACGGTGCAAACAATCTCTAACCACCTGGCTTGCAACCTTGGACTATGACAGCACTGAGAAAGTATTGAAAATTGTCCAATGAATAAACACACATATACATGTCATGCAGTCACACACCCACACACTCTCACACACCCTAACACGAACCCTCACTCTCAGCCTCAACAAACACACACGCTCACCTTCCCACACCCCCACACCAATACGCACACATGCACACACACTTTCACTCCATGCTTACGTCTTAGTATCTAATGTTAATTTAAAATTGTATACGTATATTTATTTATTTTTCCTTCATAAATCAAAATTGTTCCTAAATGGAAGAGCCTAAATCTCGTGACACAGGGTATCCTGGTGCGGGATTTAGAGCATCAACCACTCTTGTATTAATGTAAGTTGCAAAATAAATTTATTTGTATTTGTATTTGTCCGCTTTGTCCATAAAATAATTGAGATGTAAAGGGGTGCCAGTTCAATTAACTGTGGAGACGCACGACACGCGCCACTACGATACAGTACCTACTCATATCGGCGTAGAACGCGCTATCGAAATTTTCCTAGGACTTCGTATATATACGAGTTCCGACCATAGTTGGACCAGCACATCTGGTCACCAGGCACAACACCCCGCCTGGTGGAAGATCTTCCCTTTTCCCTTTCATAAAACTGACGTTACGTCATTCCATCTCCTCATATAGCGCGTTCCTACAATTGGTGACCCCGACGTGATACCAATTGTAGGAACGCGCTATGTGAGGAGATGGAATGACGTAACGTCAGTTGTATGAAAGGGAAAAGGGAAGATCTTCGACATAACCATCAAACTAATCATCAATCATAGAAATAGCGGTAATAGTCAATGCTTTGCTGATTATTTTCCATTCCAACCCTGTCTCCCGTCTACAATTAACAACGTCGTAGACACGTCTGACTGTCGCGGGACAATCTCCGGTCTAGATTGATATCGGGCGGTCTGAATGGCCATTGACCTCAATAGGTACGTCGCAGGCTTTGAATAATTGAAAGCTTATCTCCCATTCACTCTGTGCTTGATTACTTGGTACGCCAATTAATGTCTAATATAGTGGGACGTGTTCATATCCCCAATTTTCTGCTTCAATTTTGGGGCGAAATTAGATTTTTGATAGAGTTCGACTCTTTTGGAATTCGTGACATTATTTGAATAAAGCTTTGTTATTTGAACAAAGAGGATTTTGAAGCAGGGCGTCTCTATGCTGACTGTGATAGTATCCTCATACTGAATTTTTTTTTTCAAATTCACGCATAAGTGTGTAAGTGGTATTGGTGGTTGGTGTTGGTTTGAAGGAGAGAGCCAGCGTAATTACCGGCACACCAAGGTTAGGGCCGCATCGGAAACCCTCAATGATAATAGTGAGGTGAGATGTATAGTGATCACTTACCATCAGGTAGCCCATTTGCTCGTCTGTACTCCTTATAAGTACAATTAAAAAAACTGAGTGCTTTTTATGGAAACAGCGAAACTGTTGCTCTGAAATAATGGGAATATAACGATGTCTGTCACGTTTATAGGTTATTCAAACTAAACTACTTTTGAATAAATATATAATTAACTACGGATTACTCACTGATGAAAATATATTTAAAATTATATATTATATTATAAATTTTAAATTATATACATATTATATTATTTCAGCCCTTCATTTTATTATTATCACTGGGCAAATTAGATTTTACATTATTATCAAAAAGACATGTTTTTGATAAAAAAGTGATTTTTTTTTAGTAACAAATTTATATTGCCTTTATATTATTTTATACCAATTTTATTACCTAACTTTACCCTATTAAAATATATTTTTATAAAATATTTATTAATTACCTATTAAACTTTTATTTCTTATTTATATATTTTTGAAAATGTACATAATTATATTAATATTTTATATGCACAGTGTAAAAAAACCAATCTTAAAATTATTTGTAACTAATTAATTATAATTTAAAAAAAAAATTAATTTGTTTACAAATACATAAACTTTATAATAATAATTTAATTAAAACATAAAAAGTAAATTAAAATTTTTTTTTTCTAAATTATAAATTATTATTATGGAATAGCTTATAGGTTATTCAAACACCTGACATTGTTGCAGAGTTCCATTATTTACATCCAATAGAGTGCTACCCTTAAAAAATAAAGTTTTTTATTAGGTATTTATTACGAGTGTTTAATTATTATCTGAGTAATAGGTTATCTAGAAATTCTAATCAAATCACTATACCATCACCAACTTCCATAATCCACTCAAACTTTATAGACTTAGGCACTGTTTCTTCTCACGTATTTCATTATAATTTTCTCTTAGGACTTCCATAACTTGCCACTGGCATAACAATAAAGTTAGGCACGCTGACACAGCGTGACGTCACTGGAGTCTTAGAAAAACTTACATTCCCTAAGGCAACGTACTCATGAATCAACGTCTTGGTGTAGAACCATAAATTCACACTTCATTATTTCTTACTGCCTTACACTAAACTCGTTTCTACACGGTCTTTGGCAATAATGATGCTTTTTTATAACAGATGTCAAAAAGGACAGGTCTTCAAATCAGAAAATAAAGCACAGGGACGCTGTGCCGCAAAAACATCTTCGCTTCAAAATATCGCGGGCGCATGCCGGGGCATAGCGAAAAAAATGCTATCTTATCTTATCTTATCTTATGACAGGGATAACCCCAGCGGCACTTCGACCCTCAGGGATCTTTTGTGCTCACCCCTTACCTTAGTCTCCTTCCTGTTCATTAAATATGCTTTGCATCAAGGACGCTGTACAGCTTACAGGAAGGAGCCTATAGTCTTCTGGTTTCAGGTAGGCTACCCCCAGAAGACTCATATGCCCTCCAGCCAGCGAGTCACATTCGCACAGCAAGTGTTCCATTGACTCAATGGTGTCACCACAGGCTCTACAGAAAAAAATTCTAACTTTGACCTCCTGAGGAAGGAGTCGGAGGAGGATTTCTCCTGTTTATTTTAGCCAAATACATTTGACTTCAAAATTAGCTTTGTTTATCAATGTTTTCAACGACACTATTTGTTTTTGTCACGAGTATTAGCTTTAGAAAGAAGACATAAAGGTGTAACATTCGATGCCCGAACCGACTCCTATACTTCACGAGTTTTGAGATGTTTTCACATCAAAACACTAGATTAGAACATTAAAACATGATTATCTTATCTCTGGGTTCAACTTGAACAGGATAAGTAGTATTTTTAGCTGTCAACTACTTATAACTACTTACCTACATGAACTGCTTACAGTTTTACACATAACTTCACGCTATGTCCCTTGCGGAGTAGACAGAGAGAATGGAACGCCACGCATCAAATCAATCAAACATTGTTTATTATTTTCTCTGTCAGTCAATCAAATCTATCTCAATCAAAGGTTGGCTGGAAGAGATCCCTATGGGACAAGCCCACCTTTGTACATGTTTTAATGTTTCTTATTTCGGTGTACTTTATATTAGTACAATAAAGAGACTACAATCAAATAAACTCTGTCTTGTTTTAATTATTATTTTATTATTTTCATCTTAGGTGTAAAAAAATATATCGGGAGAACCACTTGCCGCATTCGTCTGTCCAAAATATATCGGGAGAACCACTTGCCGCATTCGTCTGTCCAAAATATATCGGGAGAACCACTTGCCGCATTCGTCTGCCCAAAACAATCGCATACGAATTACTCTTGTTGCGATATAACTCTTACTGCGACAATTTCTATTTTCTATTTCTATACTATTTTTTATTTAATTGATAGTTAAATTTTTGACAAATAAAATATTTTAATACACTTCTGTAAACAAATTGCGTTTAGATAATGGCTGAATTGTACGAGTCTTGGAGGAGGGGCACTGTATGCTGAAATACAGGTTACACCTAGTTCGGCAACAGGGGCTTAAAATAGTTTTAGTGACATAGTTTATTTAACAAAACTGTAAAACTTTTAAGTAATAAAAACAATTTGGTCGTTCCCGCACTAGTTACACAATCTACACACCACACACACACACACACACACACACACACACACACACACACACACACACACACACACACACACACACACACACACACACACACACACACACACACACACACACACACCTTATAGTTATTATTTTACAAATTTTGCACTTTTATATTATCCCATGTTTTTTTTTTTATTTACTTCTAAACCCGCATTTGACCTCGATCTCGCCTGATGGTAAGCGACGATGAGGTCGACGATGGAGCATGCGGGTCCAGTAAATGCCTATTCACTCTGGCCTTGAAGATCCCAAGGTTGTAGGTTTCGGGAAATACAGACGCCGGCAGGCTGTTCCATTCCTTAGCCGTTCGCATAATGAATGAAGAAGCAAATCGCTTCGTACGAGCAGATGGTATATCAACAACATAAGGATGGAACCCCTCCCCGCGCCTGGTAGTCCGAAGGCGGAATGGAGATGCTGGAATTAGGTCGTGCAATTCCGATGCGCACTCTCCGAAATGTATCCTATAAAATACCGATAGACAGACAACCTTGCGCCGATGTTCTGTTACATGTTCATTTGCACTGGTCAAAGAAGAGATCTGTCCTCCGAGATACAGGAACTTCCTAGTTCGGAGGTCAGCGCCTATAGTAGGATAACTGGTTGCTCACTAATTTTATTTATTTTAATGTAACATATGCTTAAGTTCCTACTCCATTGTAATCTTACCGCACAAATAAACTATTCTTATTCTGACTATTATTATTATTTATTATCGATTCGACGGCCCAATGTAAGCGCGGCCTAACCCATAACGCAGCAATTCGGCGTGCGTGCGTCCGTCACCCTGTGTAGTCGTTTGTCAAAGTTGCCGATCCATCTTCTAGTTCATTCGTCAAAGCGTGTCGCTGCCAAGGAAATCGTACACAGAACTATTATTTGTATTAGTTTAATCATGCATTTCGATAGTCGAATACAGAGTGTAACAAAACACTTGTGAGTAATTATATTACCACTAGTTCTATTTCAGTCGAATGTTTAAAAATATGATGCACTTATTTTTGTTAATCCCGGATTTGTTTCCCTTGCTACAGTCTGTCCTCTAGGTGCCGGCTAGCAGGGTTCTAGGACAGTGTGCAGATGAAGTAATAGAATAACTTGGTAATAGATATTATATTTTTAAGAAACATAACACAGAAAATAGGTAGTAGTAGGAGACAAAATAAACGGAGGAACGTCCGTTCAAGACAAAATACAGAAAGTGCAAAATACAAAGAAAACAAGGTAATTAATGGAATAATGGAATTTAGAAATGGAATGGGAATATGATTTGAATTTTGAAAATATAGATGAAGAAATGAAGATGCCAACACGAAATGAGGTGAGATAAACGCTAACAATGAGGTTGAAATTGATGGCAAGGAGGTTGATGTGGACGATGAAGTCGACATCGTTACACCCTAAATATTACACAACCCATGTGCGACAAACGTAGCAGTCAACAGATATCTAATTAGAACTGCCTAAATTACAACGTTTGTAGTTCTATTTCTATCCAATTTCAATTTAGTTTTCGCTCCAATTCTATTTGGACAACAAATCGCATTCTGCTGACGCAAAACTCTACCACTGCCACCTTTCGATTTACTATCGATCGGGCAAAAGTACCTTGGAAGGAACTTATGTTCGATCGTTATATTTGACAGTTGAAGCGTTTTGTTACCGTTCAACTGCGATTCAGTATGAACCAAACGTTTTATTAGAATGCACAAATACGTTACTGTTCGATCGATCGTTGACTCGTTCGGAACTTAACTGAAATTGGATGGTCACTGGATAGTAGCATACGTAACACGTCATAACGATGCAGTTTAGATTCTATTTAGTTACGTTGCAATTAGTGGAATCGATCTCCGGAACAGTTTACGTGTGTAAGCTCAAGATGATTCTCCAATTCATTATATTATAATACTTAGTTACATTTTTCTTTTTTTGGTACGGAAAAATACTTCATAAAATATTACCTACTGAAGATCTTAGATCTTTAAGATCTATTAGTCACTATACATTATCAAATAAAATCGACATCACGCTTTGGCCTTAAAAATAAAGAGTAAGTAGTAATAATGTGGTAAGTACCTATATAACACGAAGCAGGAGTGGATGGGTTTGCTGCCATCTTAAAGGAAAACAGCATCTCTGTTACTCAGAGTGCGGGGCAGCACCAACGGCGTCCTGATGGTGATCGCCCAATTATGTGGCACTTCTTTAATGTTACAAAGTCCAACAACAGTAAACGGTTTCAAAAATAGACTAGATAGGTTTTTAAACAGTGCATAAGTAGTTGTGGACTTAATTGGCGATAAACTCAATGACTAAGTGCTATGAATAAGTGAGTAAACAATACACCAGCTTAGATATGGACGCATCAGCTTAATGCTGTCTGCTCATTAATCCATAATAATAATATATATACCTAATACCAATTTAGTTATTAATACCTTGGGAGAAAGGCAGATCCCTGCTATGGGACGCTACGTGCGTAAGCACGTTCGTGGCTTCCCATCCAGGCCGCACCGTCTGGACAGCAGGGTCGGCTGCCGAGTGGGTGGCCAAACAAAAACATGATAAATACGCGGGGCTCGAAAGGGCCTATATTTCCGTGTCACTCGTTGTAGAGACCACCGGCGTATGGTGCACGGAGGCCAAGGTTTTTGTCCGCGGTTTGTCCCGACGACTGAGAGAGCGCTCAGGTGACCCCGCGCCGAGTCGTACCTGGTGCAGCGCATCTCGCTGGCTATTCAGCGTGGAAATGCTGCCAGCGTGATGGGCACCTTCCCGACTCGGGGTGTTTTATTAGACTAAAGATGTCGACATTCATGTAACCTTTTTACATGAAATAAGATTACGTGTTATTAACTTATTAATACTAACATAGGATAAGTCAAATTTTACTAACATAGTGGACCGTTGTTGTCTTAAATAAAGATTTATCGCACACACTGTTGCTTTCTTCGTCCGTGCAGTCACTGAGGGGCCAGCTGAAAGTCAGCGCTGTGGCTTGCCGCAGCATTATGCTGAGCTGGTGTACCCTTTTTGGCACTGTACCGCACCGGATGTTTTGTGCTGCATGTATTAATCTTTGTATACTTCTGTATTGTGTTCTATATTCTGGTGTTAGCTGGTACAGTGCTAAATAAACGTTTTCAATTTCAATTTTTCAATTTATTTAATTCATAAACCATGGTTCAAAATTAGTTTCAGTATACTCTGCCCCCTTTGAAACATGTAAGTTTCGAATCGTCAGTATTGGCGTTATAACGTATTGAAGGGGCACGCTCTGAATACAAGATGCGGGAATGTTGCCGGAATGACGCGCCTTGTACATTTTTTATGCGCCCGTGTGTCATTTACGCCCAATTTTGACACGTCGGGGAAATCAAGAATTGTCCGTTAGGGAATTTTACTAGCAGGGTGGAGTAATACTTTGTATTGAAAGTTGTAGAAGTGGATTTTAGTTTTCTCCTGGAGGAAAGAAGCCGCCTGCTCCAGTGCGGCAGACACTATTTAACTTCTGATTTCGAGGACTTCATCGCTCACAATATATTCTATGCTCTATGTAAAATATTAAAAAATACACTTGATTACACAAATAGGACAAAACAAACAATACGTAGGCGGTGTTATCTTTAAGAACGATCTCTTCCAGAAAAGAGAGGCATGCCAAGACAGAGATTCGTCGCACCCCAATCTCTCTGCCTACCCCGCAAGTTACATAGCTAGAAGTTATGTATGTTAGTACGAGACGTATTTCCTTAAAGGTACTTATCTTATGATAGGGGGCTGGGAAAAACCCCAGCGGCACTTCGACCCTTGAGGATCTTTTGTACCTACCCCATTTTACACACTGGTCATCACAGTGCGCAGGTTTCCTCAAGATGTTTTCCTTTACCGTTAGAGCAGTCGATAAATGTACGTAAGTCTTCGAAAAAATACGAAAAACTCATTGGTCATGGCACTGCACGGTTTCGAACCCTGACATCCCGCATGGAAGTCCGGAGTCCTAGCCACTGTGCCACCCACGCTTTTATACTTACCCTTTATATAAGTATAAAGCGTCTTATTTGTGTAATTCTATATTTATACGCACTTAAATGCAGTTATTTAACGGTATAATGTAACAAGAATCGCGTTAAAAGGCTAAAGTAACGTTACTGTAACAGTTATTACCTAATAAATAACAGGCGTACTTTGCAGTGTCGTGAAGGAAGGGGAAGATTACAGCCCTGCTTACGGGCCTGCTCTAGTTCAGATTTACAACACTTTTTGTAGATTCGCGAGCTGATGGAGACATGTTTATGTGTTACGTTAAGTCTACCTTAGCGTCCGGTTTCAGACCCGGTTCGGTTCGCTGCAACCAATCACATGCGTTCCGTCCTCCCCCAATTTGAAGTAGGGGTGTTACGGAGCTTCGACTCCGACTCCGAAAGGTCGGAACTTCCGATTGATTTTATACCTCCGACTCCGACTTCGGCTCCGATAATTTTAAATCGGAGGCTATACTGAAAATTTGTTAGCAAACATATTCAAATATCAATATTTTATTAAATAGTGTAGGACTACATAAAGGAATATGTTTTATTGCCGCAAACGTCATCATAAAAAATATTGGCCAGTTCAGCTATAAAAATTAAAAAACGGTTTAAAATTTGAACTTCTGCTGAACATCTATCTTCTTCCTCCGCCTCCGACTCCGGTTCTGACTCCAGTTCCGACTGCGATAAATCAAATTTAAAACCTTCGGTTTCGACTCCGGTTCCGGTAAAACCACCTCCGTAACATTCCTAATTTGATGTCAGTGCTTCGTCACAGAATAATGAATAGTACTACGTACAGAAGCGACACTCCCCACCCCCCACCTGATTCAAGTTTCCCGCAGATTGTGAATACGATCAGTAGTACGCTGTCTTTGAGTATCACCACGTGTATTCCGTTTTGTTTTCAATTTATTTACGCAATTATTATTATAATGGGTCACTGTTGGCAGTAGTTCATATTTTGTATCCTCAATACACCCTGCCTACACCCACATAAATTCTAAAAGGTGTTGTAATTTGTTTTTTCAACACAAGCAACCTACCATAAATACCATAATGGGAGGTTTTATAAGTACGTTTTTGTTTTCATAGATGGCTCTAGCACGTAGGGGCGATCTGTCACTGTCAGTCAATAACAATTCACGCGTCACGCGTTCAAATTGTATCTAAAATGAAATAAATGATAGATAAAAAGGGATAAAAGAAATTTGCTATAGCGCGATCTCGCTCATACATCTAAAAGCTTTCGTGGAACTTCGTAAAACAAACTGCAACACTAAAGGTTGGCAGTTTTACGGCTCTGGCTACCAGCTTTTTCGACATCAAAAAAATGCCAACGCCATCTAGCGATTTTCTTGGAACCAATCGGAAAACCTCTCATTGTAAAATAAAAAGATATCAGAATTTTATTTGAATTTTTGTGGTAAAAAATACCAAGACTAAAGTCTAAACAAGACTTTTAAGTTTCGTCAGCCCTACCGCGCGGCGGGTAGGGTTACACCATAAGGTACTGTGCTATTTCTACTTTGCCCATCAGATCATCTGGAGCCTACTCTAGTCTACTGCTGGACATAGGCTTCTCCCAGGACGTGTCATTGAGCACGATCTTCGGCTCTTCTCATCCAGTCGCTGCCAGACACCTTGCGCAGATCCACTCCAGAACTCATCTACCCCAGCGGTTGTCGGTTCTGCGACAGATGTGACCGGCCCACTGCCATTTCAGCTTGCTAATCCTATGAGCTATGTCGATAACTTTTGTTCTATGCCGGATCTTCTCATTTCTGATTCGATCCAGCAGAGATACTCCGAGCATAGCTCTTTCGATAACACGCTGAGCGACTACTACTTAGCCCGTCATACAATAATACGATAAAAAGAGGCAAGCGTTATTTCCATCGGTTATTTCCCATAATTTCGCTGGACGCGTCAGCGTGGCGTGATCAAGCGATCAAATCGCGTGATCGCGTGCAGATCGCGTTGCGTGCTGTGTTTTCACTTCAACTCAGTCGGAGCTTTCTTGAGTGCTCAATAACGATCTACACGTTGAATTAAGGGTACCCACATACTATCGATTTAAACAGCAGTCACCAGAAATTGCTTAATTTACACATTATTCTGTCTGATATTTTACAGCAGTCTATCACTTGTTATTTTATAAACGCATACTAAGTTTATTATTATTATTAAATCTTTATTGTACATAAACATTATAATACAAACTTATACAAAAATATGTGAAACACAAAGGGCGTGCAACCCCCATAAAATGACAATTTGATTCATATCAAGGCAGGCGAGTAGTACACCTATATGCTAAATAAATATACCTACTTAATAATACAAAATAGAAAATAGTTAATAGTTCAGATCGCGAAAAAAATCTGGACAACAGTGTGCCGTGCCGATTTTTCGTATTTTTCGAAGACTTACGTACATTTACCGACTGCTCTAACGGTGAAGGAAAACATCGCGAGGAAACCTGCACACTGAGATGACCAGTGTGTAAAATGGGGTAGGCACAAAAGATCCTCAAGGGTCGAAATGCCGCTGGGTTATTCCCGGCCCCCTATCATAAGATAAGTTTAGGTGCCGTGTCGATCATCAGAGTCAACTCGACGATAGATGTCGCTGTTCGTCCAAAGCACGCTCTGCATACATCGGGTCAATTCTGGTCCATATTTCCATACAAACATAGAACGCGCTATCGATATTTCGATAGCAATTCGATAATATCAATCATACCAGCACAACTGGTCACCAGATACACAAAGGTGTAAGATCTTCCCTTTTTACCCACGACGGAACGGAGAAGGTTTATACATTTCACCTAAGAGGAAGTTTGTTTGTTTGTGCGTGCATATGTCTGTTCCCAACTAGCTCCGAAACGGCTGAATTCGATGCGGTTTTTCGCTATATCTTTGGAAATTGACAGAGCAGGTTCTTAGCGGGATTTATTGTGCTAACTCACCAGGGGGCGCCGCTGTAGATAGGGCAACGCTTAATATTTTTTCCCTCTTCATCACATCTGACATTACGTCCACATTAGTACATCTACGTCATAGTTTAGCGTGTTCAATAATCTAATGCCGAAGATTCACTCAATGTGTGGGTGCACCCTAACAGAATCACAAAGCAACTAGAAGGGACGTGGAGAGCGATTATTCCCTGAGCCTGTCTAAATGCATTATACGTCACTCACTCAGCGGCCATTACAATCTAGATTGTGAAAACACATTTTGATGTCAGCTCGATGTAAAGCAATAAAAATATATTTTTGTTAAACTTGCTTTTGAGCAGGTTTAACAAAAATATATTTATATGGGTCTAATCACAATGACAATGTGGCCCTTTCCACACTTTTTTTTTCTTTAATGTATGGCCCATGCTAGTGATTTACACTGCAATTTAGCCAATGACCGTGTTAGAATCTTGAAAATAACTCTAACGTTTTGGCGTCTATTTGCCAACGTCGAGATTAAGGGAGAGTCGTGTGCACTAGGAATGCCTAGTGTCTTGCATTCCAAGTGCAATTGGAGGTTAGGTTGTCGGATCCACACCATCTGTAGTATTTCACTCCCATTTCACTGTCTTATATAACGTTCACTTAACACGGACGATTTTTAGGTAAAATGCACTAGTTTTACGAAAAAATAACCACTGTAAACCGTTTTTAAACGATAAAATAGGACGAACACGCCATGACAGCATTAACACAACAACATAACCCTCCCCACTATTTATTTATAATTACACGAACAATGTACGAGTACTATTTCCATATTGCAATCCTAACACAGATTGACAAAAAAGTATATTCATGCAGACAGTATCAGAAAAATCTCAGATTTCCCTGGCTCCCACACTAGGATACCCTGTGTTGTGGGGGCCAGTCTATTGAGTGACGTATTATATTATACGTCACTTGACGATTGCATTTGACGATTAAAGTCTGTATTATACGAGTACCTATATCCACTCTGGTTTCCTTATTTAATAGTATAGGCAGCGAGTGAGTACACAACTTACCATAACGTAACATAACATAATACTGTTGCAATATAATAAACAAACGTCGTCTCCAAGCGGAACTATTCAAATCACGACCAGACACGGCTATTAATATCGGAAGCTCCTGTTTAAACAAATAAACTATATCAGCGGTTCTCAATGTGGTAACCGCAAGGGGGTCCAGTTGTTTGTCTTCGATTGACCGACTGTACAGTGGAGAACATTACAAGCTCTTTGGAACTCTGTCACAATAAGTTTTTGTTTTGTCTAATAATTTAAAGCAACAAAGAACTAAAGAATAAAAAAAGTTTATTTGTGCGGTAAGATGACAAAGTATTCATAGTCCATACACAAGTAAGAACTTAAGCATAGGTTTAAAATTAGTGAGCAAAAAGTAACAATAAACGCTGATCTCCGAACCAGGA
Organism: Hofmannophila pseudospretella; assembly: GCA_947369225.1. Taxonomy (NCBI): domain Eukaryota; kingdom Metazoa; phylum Arthropoda; class Insecta; order Lepidoptera; family Oecophoridae; genus Hofmannophila; species Hofmannophila pseudospretella. The sequence continues at coordinate 12,990,453 of OX376318.1, read as the reverse complement.
AGTTCCTGTATCTCGAAGGACAGATCTCTTCTGTGACCAGTGGAAATGAACATGTAACAGACTAAAGGGCCTGAGTGTTGTCCATTGTACTATACAGCAACTTCAAGGAGTCACTCCCTGCCTCCCGCTTCTTCAGGCATCAACCTCACTGATTGTCGGCGGTAATATTGCCGAAAAAATGTTTCGAATGTCGATCTAAAAACAACAATGTAAATCAGAAAACACTAAAGTCTGCTATAATAACTAAAATAAGCTATTTTTTTAGTGCACTCACTTTTAATATGACACTCACTTGCAATAGAATAGAAAAACATGTATTAATAGACCATATATAAAAAATATCTGTAAAAAATATGTACAAAATATCACAAAATGAGTCGGATTATAAATTGACCATATTTTACATTCTGACAAGTGATAACATAAAAGATGATCTATTAAAAGGGCCAATTTCAGCTGAGTGTCGCCAGATGCATAGATACTCGTACCTATACATCTAGCGACGCAATGTAACACACGTTTAGAAATGGCTGTTAGTTAGTGTTGTCATGAAATATGTAAATAAATAATTAAACTTATCACGAACCTTTAATTGACACACCACATTTATCAAGTGAGAGTTTTGTACATTTTATTTCGCAGGGGTCTTTAGACTCAAAGTTTGAAAACCGTCAACTTAGACAGACTTATAGTATTACCTAGGACGAGGACAGTTTGAATATTCAATTAGTAATTCCTACATAGATCGATGTGCCGGTTCAGAGTGAGCAACTATTTGAACTTAGGTTAGCAAACATGGTGCAACTGCATTAGGGGGTTCTAATTCTATCGATAATTCTACCTACATGTTGGTAATGTAGAGCTTATAGAGTTTACATCTCTGTATGTAGCTACAGTGGTGTTCAAGATAATACATAAGCACATAAATACATAGAGCGTCTGTGGCGTCGTGGCTAGGACGTCGAACTCCCATGCGGGAGGTCCATGCAGTGTCATGTACCAATGAGTTTTCGGTTTTTTCGAAAGACTCACGTACATTTACCGACTGCTCTAACGGTGAAGGAAAACATCGTGAGGAAATCTGCATGTCTGAGGAAATTAAAAGTTTTCGAAGTGTGAAATCCACCAATCAGCATTAGGCCGATTTGGGCCCGCTCGGTGGATCATGGCCCATACCCCCTGCCCCTAGTGCAGGTGAGGCCTGTGCTCCAACAGTGGGGACATTAATAGGCTGATGATGATGAATATAATACAACAATTATAGGTCCTTAATAAATAATAATGTTTAAAATACATAAATAGGTAAATATACTTAGATATTTATAATATAAAGGATATAAAGAAAAAAACTAAGACGAAATTTAGAAAAAAAATTGAAGTAAATATGTCAAGAATTTAGGCCAAAAATTGTTAATTTCCCTTGAAAACTTACCAAGAAACCTCGGTTCGTAGTAAAATATTTTTGAAAAATGCGATTTTTTTAAGTTTCAGTTGGCGGAGCACGACCAGCGATACATCGGCGGATGCGCGTTCGCGAGGGCTACTCGACAGTACAAAAATGGGGTATGACTCCCTTACAAACTTTTTGAATAAGGTATAAAAAAACTGAATTGTTTCTACTAAATCGACGGAAATTGTATGAAGATTAAATATTTTTTTTCCAAAAAAGCGACCAAAAAGCATTGTAGACTAGAAGGGGCTAACGATATAAATAATTTAGAAAAAAAATTGTAATAAATATGTCAAGAATTTTGGATAATAATCGTTAATTTCCCTTGAAAATGCAAGAAAACCAAGAAACCTCGGTTGGTACTAAAATATTTTTGAAAAATGCGGTTTTTTTAAGATTCAGTTGGCGGAGCACGACCAGCGATACATCGGCGGATGCGCGTTCGCGAGGGCTACTCGACAGTACAAAAATGGGGTATGACTCCCTTACAAACTTTTTGAATAAGGTATAAAAAAACTGAATTTTTCTACTAAATCGACGGAAATTGTATGAAGATTAAATATTTTTTTCCAAAAAAGCGACCAAAAAGCATTGTAGACTAGAAGGGGCTAACGATATAAGTAATTTAGAAGAAAAAAATTGAAGTAAATATGTCAAGAATTTAGGTCAAAAATCGTTAGGGGTCTTGGCAATATACAAATTGCATTTGGATAAAAATGTATTTTATTTGACATGTGCAGTTGCTTGCTATTGTTCCATATTTTCGCGTCCCTTTCAAACTGCGTTAAGCCGAGAGTGCGCATCGGAATTGCACGACCTAATTCCAGCACCTCCATTCCGCCTTCGGACTACCAGGCGCGGGGAGGGGTTCCATCCTTATGTTTTTGATATCCCATCTGCTCGTACGAAGCGATTTGCTTCTTCGTTCATTATGCGAACGGCTAAGGAATGGAACAGCCTGCCGGCGTCTGTATTTCCCGAAACCTACAACCTTGGGATCTTCAAGGCCAGAGTGAATAGGCATTGACTGGACCCGCATGCTCCATCGTCGACCTCATCGTCGCTTACCATCAGGCGAGATCGAGGTCAAATGCGGGTTTAGCAATACATAAAAAAAAGCCATAAAGAACTACAATTGCCAGCAGCTATATCCGTTTACAATATAACTTTGCGATTCTGACTAGTTCTAGGGAGGAGGCAATAAAATTACCAGAATCGCAACTGACCCGTATACGTGTAGTTATGTCTCCCTCCGGGACAAATAACAGGAGTTCACAAACTTGGATGAAAATAAATTTGGCGTAGACTGTGTATTCGGCGCAACATTATATAGGTACAGGTTGTCTCAAAAAGTATGGATCGAATGAAATAGGGTGATACCTGAGGTCAATATCAGTCCATACGAGAATAATACCACATACTATACACATACAGTACACTTCTGTATTGTGTTCTGTATTCTGGTGTTTACAGTGCTAAATAAACGTTTTAAATTTAATTTTTTTTTAAATTTAGTTTCATCAAATTACGACTTTCAAGGAAAGTCTGTAATATCATTTATTTGTAAATATGGGTAATGCAGATGCTACATTGTGTTTCAGTATCACCATATTCTGCCCGAAAGCGTACAAATTTTTGTTCAATTAATAAATCAATCATAAATCATCATCAATAAATAAATCAATCATAATAAATTAGCAAAATAATAATAAAGGTAACAAAACAAAAACATCATTTTATTACTGAAATAACAATTGCATACAATACCTAAAGATAGGGTTTTAATTAATTATAATATAAATGTTAACTCTATTTAATTTTGATGTTGTCACAGCTTATCACTAAGCTGATTCCTGAAGAATATAATACAAAAAGAAAACCTGTCATATCTCTCCTAGTTTTTTTTAAAATAATTTCTTTTGAGAGTTCACTCGGACATTTTTGATAAAATTCCAAAAATTTAAATAACTTTTGAACCGAAGTGGGTAACCACATGTGGCAATTGACCGGCAATGACCTCAGCCATCATCTTGTTTCGTTTCACCCTTACTTTCTGGGACAGCCTGTATAGAGCTCAAAACACACGTAAAACGATGTGACCTTCCCGAACGTGGGATAATCCTAGTTTATGAGAACGAACCGAATATTGCTGACCACTGGGCTGTAAGCCGAAAAACTTGCAGCTTATGCCACTTCATATTCGGAATCTACATTGATAGCTTGGCTACTGAAAAGCAGCAAAAAGCTTTCTTTCTTTGACTTTTGTTCAAATATAACTCACCTTTTTACACATTTTCTTACCTTGTAAAGTGTAAGGGCAAAAGTTGAAAGTATTTGTGAAAGTTAAAAAAAGTGAAAAGTAAACAAGTGGTACCTCCCCACCCGATCATCCTTCACCTTTAGCTACGTCTAATGCCGACTTTAAACTCGCGCGCGAGCTTCCAGGACGAGCACGAGTGTGTAAACGGTGCGCTCGCGTAAGCTCGCCTCTCGTGGCCACTCGTGAGTGCCGCTCGTGTCGGCGGCGGTTTTTTCAAGTCAAAGGGACTCACGGCGAACACGAGTGTGCTGTTTACACTCTAGCGTCGATTCAGTCGCTTACTAGCCGTTGAAGGAGCGTGACATAATTTTTCGCTATCATCCACCATCTTCTTCTACAACGTCTTTTTTTATTTTTTTCCTTCTTAATGACCAAATAGCTTTGCAGACTTAGCAAAAACAATGCTGATGCCACAACGATTTCCATGTCATCCATGTTGTTAGTTTGAACACTGACTGATTGCTCGCGAGAGCGTAAACAGAAGCGCTCGTGCACAAACATTTCGTCGAACGTCTCGACGAGGCGCGAGGCGAGGCGAGATGCGAGGCGCGAGGCTAGACGCGAGGCGAGGGTGTTACTGCGGCATAAGAAGTCAACAATTTGTGATCGGTCTTGGTCATGTCATCAAATATTTGCCATTGTAGAAAGAAATAACCTTACGAGTATCTAGTAAATACAATTTTATATTAATAATTTCTTTGTTTGTTTGTGAACACTTTATTGTACCAGAAATACAAAATGTATTTTTTATTTTAATTTTATTTTAGTTACAAATATATACATATTGTAACAAATATGTATAAATATTGTTACAAATACCAATACAATATATTTAATTTATGAGAAAAAAATTTACACGGCTATGTAATATGGATCAGTACCTAACTTTAAGTGTTATATGTTTTACAATCTATTACCTTTCTCTATCCCGATGGTTAGCAGGGAGAAAACTCGAAACGAGTTATGCTACACCTTTTATACATATTGTATTTTTTCGTTAATTAAGTTTTTTTTTTATTTTGTCTGTGTGTATAATAAAGATTAAAGATTAATTTATACAGTCAAAATAAACTAAAAAGTCTAAAATGTACACTTAAGCGATTATCTCAAACTTGAAGTTTTCAAGAGAACGTTCCATAACCACTTGAAATAATTCACGTTGACAACTGTCACTTATCCATTATCGCGTTAACAGCTGAAAATGTATCAAACTTTTATTTGACACAAGCAATGGAACGTGTACAGCTGTCAACGTGAATAATTTCAACTGGTTTTGGAACGTACTCCAAGTTTATTGGATTAACTCGGCAGTTCATGTCACTTTTCCAGCTTAGCTTCCTGCCATTTTGAACCTGAACCATTCTAATCACTGTACATAAAGCAATTTATTTTTAAAAATAAAATAGGTACATCTTATCTTATCTTATGATAGGGGGCCGGGAATAACCCCAGCGGCACTTCGACCCTTGAGGATCTTTTGTGCCTACCCCATTTAATACACTGGTCATCTCAGTGTGCAGGTTTCCTCACGATGTTTTCCTTCACCGTTAGAGCACTCGGTAAATGTACGAAAGTCTCCGAGAAGAGTCATGGGAATCCGATATCCTAGCCACTGTGCCACCGACGCTCACAAAAATAGGTACTTACTTGTAACTATTCTTTCATTTCATACTGTTAATTTATGTTATCTTATAGTGTTATTTGCAAACTTCGCCTTAAATTCGCCTAATCTTCAAAGTCATGATTCCTTTCAATTCGAATTATCATCAGCAGCCTATTAATGTCCCCACTGTTGGAGCACAGGCCTCCTCTTACACAAGGGGATATGGGCCATTATCCACCGAGCGGGCCCAGTGCCCAGTGGATTTCACATACCTTCGGAAACTTTTAATTTCCTCAGACATGCAGGTTTCCTCACGATGTTTTCATTCACCGTTAGAGCAGTCGGTAAATGTACGTAAGTATGTAAGTCCGAAAAATTCATTGGTACGTGGCATTCAACATTGCATGGTTTCGAACCCGGACCTCCCGCATGGGAGCCCGGCGTCCTAGCCACTAGGCCACCACTCTTTCAATTAGAATTATGTGTACCCAAACTGTCCAATAACCAGAATGTAAAAAACGCAGGGAAAGGGTGTATGAAGTCCAATTGAAAGTGTTACTGACTGTGCCAACTTTGTTGTATGATCTGTACTTTTTATAACTTCATTGTCTGTCTTTCAGATTTTTGTTTTTGTCTTTTTTCTCATTCCTTTTGTCAGTCCTCTTGTAAGCATCTACCACTTCTATCATTTAAAATAAGTCCACTAAATCTACCAGCCTTTTATTCAGTTCATTGTCTCCCTCGTCTATAGAAAGTTTTTTTTTCCATTTTGTCTCAATCTTTAAGCAACACACCATTGCCCCGCCACATTGCTACTGTCGTCACGTCACCGCCACGTTACCGTCGGGATGCCATCGCGTCGTCGTGTCGTCCCGCCCGTCATCAAAGCGCCACACGGCGGATATTGGCGGGTACGCCGTGTGACGACTTCCGCCACTTCCGGCAACGTTTGAGTCGCTAGGTAATGGGTTGTCTTGTCTATCAATGTTTTTGTATTACCTACTTTTAGTTGAACAAACTTTTGAAATATAACTGACTCCATACCTACAACCCGTACAACCTCCATACAACTCATAAAATCCCATACAATTTGTCACTTTGACATTTGAATTTTGACATATGTCACTTTGACATTGGACGTATTGGAAATGGGCTCAGGGAAAAGAAAACTATCTGCACGATTCGATTGTCGTATATTGAATGAGAAACAAATATGGAGGTACATCGCTTTTATAGAAGTGAACAAGGAACAAAGAAATGTTTTATTTTATCTACCTTCATTATAACCGACTTGGATATTTGTAAATACCAATAGGACGTATTGACTTAAAAATCTGAGTGACCAGGGAAATTGACGTTCGGGGAAATTGACGTTTGGGGAACTGGACGTTCGAGGAATTGGACATTTAGGTAATTGGACATTAAGTCAATATATTTCACTGACTGGACATTTGGGGAATTGGACGTAACGCCCATGATTCTATTAATAGCACAAAGAAACTAAGCCGAAACGAACTAACGTTCATATTTGCGACGCGACGAGCTGTAATGGGTAAAAAGACGAACCGAACAAAAGAGCAGATAAAAAAGAGGGCGTGTGCTTATAACCACACGATAGAAGTGAAAACTTACAACAACAAAAAAACAAGCAAAGCACGACTTAGATCTCCACATAGAAATAACGATAAACGATTCCTTATTAGACAGTAAACGTGGCTGATGACAGCTAATGACGACTAGAGCCGAGTATACGCGATTCAGCGTCACTGACCCGAGCGCGCTTGATGTCGAATGGAGCCGAGTATACCCGATTCAGCGTCACCGACCCGAGCGCGCTTGATGTCGAATGGAACCGAGTATACCCGATTCAGCGTCACCGACCCGAGCGCGCTTGATGTCGAATGGAGCCGACTATACCTGATTCAGTGTCACCGACTCAAGCGTGACGGTTCAGTTTGATTCACTGTTCAGAAAGAGCGCAAGGTGCGCCAAAAGAAGTTTTCACTTCAAAAAGTGACATTAATAATGCTCCGATTTCCCTTCATGTACGGATTCCTAAAACATTCTTACCAATTTAAATCCACTTACTCATGGCCTCATAAATTGTAAATTACCGATACAACACAAAACTGGCCAGGCTGCGAGTCGGACTCGCGCTATAGGGTTCCGTCCGTAGTTCGTACTTAGCATAAAAAAGTTTGCTAATTTTTTTATCACGACTTAGAAACTGTTAAAGATGTACCTAAGTAACAAGTTTTAGTATTTGTTGTTTAAATAGAGTTTCAAAATGACAACTTAGCCAACTTTTAAGTTGTTAGATACGAGTAATATCGTTCAGGAGCCCGATTACACTGTTTTACAACGTTGAATGAATGAATGAAGGAATACTCTGTACTCTTTTTCTTTTTTCTTTCTACGTTCGTCGTTCTTTTCCAATTAAGTAGCGATTACGTTTTCTTATCAATTCAACTTTAACTGCAAATCGTATTCTGTTAACACCACACTAATACATAAGAGCGGACCGATCGATCGTTGGTTAGACCGAAACGTAACGTTAAACGAATGGTTCGTAAAACTACAACGATTACGTTATTATTAAAAAAAAACTATTATAAAATATTATAATCTCTTATTTAATATTGCGGTACCCTACTCACGGTTTCATGTATGACCAGATAATAAACATTTTTAAGACCAATTGTAACACATGAAAAGCAATAAATGGTATGAGTATGAGTATGAAAAATATATAATAATATCTTCGTACATCTTCAAATAACTACTCGTATCTCTTACCTGTACCTAGTTATGTAAGTTTAAATAAAAAATAATAAATTGAAATTGAAATATCTTCGTACTTTATTTGATGAGCTCTAAACAACGATTGCATACGATGGTGTACAAAACTATTTTATATTATCGACCCCTCTTTACTTGTATGTGACCCCCTCTAAAACGTAAGAACTTCTACGTAAATTTTAATTTGTTAAGCTGTTTTATATTTAGTTTGTGTTTTAACAGAGTGGAATGTGCAACGCCTAGACAAACCAGATTTTTGGTTTAAGGGCGCGAAGATTTATAAATACTGTAACTATGAATGTACAAAAAAAAAAATTAGAGTAGAAAGATATTGGGATTTGGATGAAAGGAATACATAATGTGAAGTTATGAAGTCTGTATCTTATTCCCTTTACGAACTAAAAGACGAACGACGCGACGGAGCGACAGCTATTGACCTTATTAGGTTCCGTTTTCCCCTTCGGGTTACGGTACGGATCCCTAAAAATCAATAGGTAATACTGAAACGGAACGCACAACCCATTGGAGTAATGGAACGATGCCGCCGCGTGTAGATTAGACCTCGATATTAATCACTCGAGGTTTGAAACGCCCCACTTTTAATACGGGGATTGACTATAAGTTATGCGACATACGGGCCTTTAGAACTGTGAGTAAATTCATTGGTGACCCTACTGGACTACCTTCGATTGATATATAATATTTATATTGAATCAAGGAACATGAAAATGTTCATTATATCAATCAATGAACATGTTCATGTTCCTGGACTCCGGCAAGCATAAGTAATTACAAAAGCTAATAAAGCTAATTTCAAAAGGCTAATTTTTTTCTACGCAAGCTGCACACAGCATATATTCGCATATAAGAGTACTTTTAATCGAACTACGTTTTATTTCATCATTATCATCATCAGCAGCCTATTAATGTCCCTACAGGCCTCCCCTTGCACAAGGGGGTACGGGCCATGATCCACCGAGCGGGCCCAATGCTGATTGGTGGATTTCACATAACTTCGGAAACTTTTCGTTTCCTCAGACATGCATGTTTCCTCACGATGTTTTCACCGTTAGAGCAGTCGGAAAATGTACGTAAGTCTTCGAAAAAATCCGAGAAGCTCATTTGTACATGGCATTTAGCATTGCATGGTTTCGAACCCGGATCTCCCGCATAGGAGCCCGGCATCCTAGCCACCACCAAGCCACCGACGCTCTTCGTTTTGTTTTATATTTGTGAACTAAAAACACAGCTCCTTTGTCGCAAAAAAAGACAAACTTCGATTGATATAATGAACATCTTCATGTTCAAGCATGAGTACTTATGCTTGCCGGAGTCAAGGAACATGAAAATCATCATTGTATTCCTACTTGATGTAATTGATGGCGATGTCTTTCAGCCTTTTTCCAGTCTTTTTTTCCAGTCGTCTTTTCCTCCAGCCTAAAATAGAGAGGTAAATACATAGATGCTGCAGCCTGCAACGTTATAAACGAGAATGCTTGGTATATTTGCCATTCATTTAGTACCTAGGTACGTGTGTCTGTTTAACATTGAGTAATTGCTCCCTTATCAGTAAATAAAATAAACGCTTTAATGTTCGCATAATTGGCTGATCAAATTGTTATTTTAAGAAATCAATTAAGATATATTTATCAAACACTATCAATTAATATATTGTAATAGTAATACAATGCTGAGTGGTTCCGGCAAAGAATAGACCACCCCATCTCTTCCCGTGGGTGTCGTAAAAGGCGACTAAGGGATTATTATCCGGGCGGAAGATCAAAACCCGAAGTGGCGGCCCACACGTCTGGAGTACTCGAAAAGAGTGGATTCACCAACGAGCACTGGCCAGCACGGTGTCTTAAGGCTATCAACCTTCATGGAAGCACAAAACATAAGAAGGCCCTTAGTCCCCAGCGGTCCTGCGAGGACTGATCACGGCAGCGGTCAGAGCACCAGCAGGACAGAGGGTGCTAAGAATCACTGGGTAAGATCCGGCTGCTTCAAAACAATGTACTTGTCTACGTTCAACGTTAGAACTCTACGCACTGACGACAAATTATACGATCTGGAAAACAGTGTCCTGAACAAAATAAAATGGACAGTAATGGGACTTTGCGAGACTCGACGGCGGGGGGAAGACCTTACAAAGTTACCGTCGGGACATTATTCTTCCACAAGGGGTACGACACGAAATCGGAAGGTGGGGTAGGGCTACTTATCAATAAAACCTTTAGCGGAAACCTGGACACTAACTGAACAGGCGATTGGAAGGCTCCAAGTGACACAAAGAGCGATGGAGCGTGCCATGATAGGCATTTCCCTCGTGGACAGAGTGCCGAATATCGAGATCCGGAAAAAGACGAGGGTGCCGGATATAGCCAGTCTAGTGTCCAGGTCTAAGTGGAGATGGACAGGGCACGTGTGTAGAATGCAGGACGATAGGTGGCCCCGAAGACTGCTCGAGTGGCGACCCCGAGTGGGGCGCAGAAGTGTCGGTAGGCAGCCCGCGAGGTGGACCGACGACATTGTGAAGACGGCGGGGAGGATAGAGATCGAGGAGAATGGCGTCCACATGGAGAGGCCTATACCCAACGATGGGTAACGTTAGGCTGAAAAGAAGAAGAAGAACAGTAATACGGAAAGTAACGAGTTAACGAGGTGACGGGTTTGAATTCCGAACTGACAGATTCTGTGTCGAGTTTACAATTACTAAACTACTGTTAGTTTAGGTGGGTTTTTTTTCAAACTTTTTGTCAATAAAGTCTTTTGTTAGAATTGAAGTCGGAAAATATTATAAAATGAAAAAAAAAACCAGTTTTTTCAAATCACGCTGGGGAGTTTCTAAAATGAAAAACTGGGCTTTTTCAGCGTGATTTGAAAAATCCTCGATGTTTTTCATCCCAATATTGGAAGTCAAACATCGAGCATTGGCGTTTTCAAATAATTTCCTTTTTTATTACGGAAAACACTCAACCCGGATGTGTGTTTCTTTTTAGGGATCCGTACCCTGAGGGCTGATGGATAGAGCCCTGTTTGCTGTCGCTCCTCTATCTGATAGGGATTATCTATATTTTTTGTTTAGAAAAGACTGCATTATACTCGTAATTGGCTATTCTACTGGCTCTAAAAGTTTATTTTTTATTTTTTTAAGTTTCATCAGGGGCATCTATTTTCGTAATTGTATTTACCTTCTATAATAATACAGTGTTTTAGATGGCATGTTATACTTATTAGGAAATGTATAACGGAACCTTTATTTAGGGTTCCGTTATGTTGTACGGGTTGCATTTTGCGGGTTGAACATTTTGCGTTTGTATTAAGCTTTTTGAGTAATGTGTGTAATTGAATATTATGACGATTGACGTCAGGGTTATTTTATTTCATCATCATCATCACCTTATTAATGTCCCCAATGTTGGGGCACAGGCCTTCCGCTTGCACAAGCCATACGGGCCATGATCCACCTAGCGGGCACATTGCTGATTGATGGATTTCACACACCTTCGGAAATTTTTCATTTCCTCAGACACGCAGGTTTCCTCACGATGTTTTCCTTCACCATTAGAGCAGTCGCTAAATGTACGTAAGTCTTCAAAATTTTTCGAAAAACTTATTGGTACATGGCATAGTTTCGAACCCGGACCTCCCGCATGGGAGTCCGGCGTCCTAGCCACTAGGCCACCGACGCTCTGTTTTATTTATGTACACATAAAATATCTCCAATTTACAGTTATTAAATATTAATTCTTCTTCTTCTTCAATTTAAGAGCTATGCTCTTGTCGATGTAGTAAACGCCGCTGTGTCCTGTCTAGGGCCCTTCTACATATTAATTATATAAGTATTAATAAATATAATTTGAAAACAAAAAACGACATTGCATTTCACATGCTAGGCTTAAATTAGAAAAAAAAATATTTTGTAACTTGAATGAATAGAAAAATAATATACCTCCCCTTTGCAACTTGTAAGAAAAATAATATTTTTCTAACATAATCACCAGCAGTCTATTAATGTGTCCCCACTGTTGGGGCACAGGTCACCCCTTGCACAAGGGGGTTATGGGCCATGATCCACCTAGCGGGCCCAGTGCTGACTGGTGGATTTCACACGCCATTAAATTTTTAAAATTTTTATTTCCTCAGACATGCAGGATTCCTCACGATGTTTTCCTTCACCGTTAGAGCAGTCGCTAAATATACGTAAGTCTTCGAAAAAATCCGAAAAACTCATTGGTACATGGCATGGTTTAGAACCCGGATCTCTCCCGCACGGGAGTCCGGCGTCCTAGCCAGTAGGCCATTGACCGATTTTTGTATAGGTTCTATGCTATTGTGAGAGTGTGAGATGAATGTTTTTTTATGTAATTATAAGTTGTAAATATGATATTGATAATTAGCTAATTAATTAATGTAAGTGGTCTAACTATGTAACCGTTTTAATTAATAATAAATAAATGAAATCATAGAACCTGTTTATGATAGAACTTTAGCGCCGAGTCTCAGCTCGCACTTGACCAGTTTTCTTATTTCACGTTATATTTTACGTATTCTATATCAATTCAGTAGATAAGCTGTAACGTTAAGAATACATCAAAAGTAATATCCGGAGGGGTGTTATTTTTGAATCAATAGCTAGGAAGAGCGTGCGTGCGTAAATCGGCTTAGCCGTCGCTCCGGGCGTTTTGTGGTTTTCAGTGGTATTAGGGATTCGCTACTTTAAAGCGAATTTACGTAATAAATGACAAGGTACTCGTATAAGGGAGAACTTGGAAGGTTTGTTTTGTGTCTGACCGGCTTAAGTATCAAATCAAATCAAAATCATCGCACACCTACTACCTATTCTCGATATCATTTCCGCTTCCCAAAGGTTGCTTGGAAGAGGTCGCTCTTAGCGATAAGGCCGCCTAAATTGTACTTTACTATTTCCTTTTCTACCTCATGTTTGTTACTTTACATGTCAGAATACTGTATAGAATAATGTAAAAGATCTTAAAAATAGATTTAATTTGTTTATTAGGTAAACACAACAGATAACAACCAGAGAAATTACAGAAAATTCAACATAAAGTTATGAGCTAGGTCGTAACCCTTAACGTGTAAACACAGCACGGTTAGGAAGTAGAAAATTGATTGTTGTACAAATTTGAGTTGGCAAAAATACTATTGAATGTAATGATTTAAAAAAAAACTATTGAAAAATAAAAATAATAAAGTAAAGACTATAAAGTACGTGCGTGGATCGCTCACTTGAGGACATCCTCAACTCGTCTTTTAAAAACTAATGGCCTTAAGATTAATTTCAAAGTATAAACTGTTAAAAGGCGTACAAAATATCAGGTAGGTACCTACATAGAATATAAATTAAAATAAAGTCAATTTTAATACTAATGTGAATGGTCATTATAATCCTTAACGCTATAGAAAGAATTTTCAAGCAGACATTTCAACAATTCAGATTTAAAGAGTCTACCTTCTAATACCCTTCTATCATGAGGTAATTTGTTGTACACTATTATGCACATGTTACACACTGTAATACACTTTATTGCACAAAAATAGTGTGATGGGAGCTCGTAGCCTAGTTGCGAGCACGGTCCGAAAGTGGTCGTGCAGGTTAAGCGACGTTAGCGCGGTCGGTACCTGGATGGGTGACCGCTAGTGCCATATTTCATCTGAGCTCCTCCGTGCCTCGGAGAACACGTCAAGCAGTTGGTACCGGTTGTTGTCGCTCGACAGCAGTCGTTAAGCCATGTCGAAACGATTAATACAATCTAGGCGGTCTTATCTTATCTTTATGTTGTAGTAGCAGTCCGTTGGCGCAGCGGCCCGAAGTGGATCTTGGACTCCGATAGCAAAGATACCGATGGGTTTTTTTTTGGATTATTCAACAAAAAAAAAGAAAAGTAATAAATTATATATTTCTTTTGAATGAATGAATGAATTATTTTATCTTAAATATTAGGTCTTACATATTTCGCCAGCTTTGGCAAGCAAATATTTTAGAGTTAACTTCATTAAATTCAAGTAAGAATTTGGAATACAATCATTACATCATACATAAATTACCTAGGTATATAAATTAGCATACATATACTAGTCCACTGCTGGACATAGGCCTCTCCCAAGGCGCGACATTGAGCCCGATCTTCGTCTCTTCTCATCCAGTCGCTGCCAGCCACCTTGCGCAGATCGTCGCTCCATCTAGCAGGGGGGCCACACTACGTTTGCCCAAACGCGGTCTCCCCTCCAGAACTCGTCTCCCCCAGCGGTTGTCGGTTCTGCGACAGACGTGACCGGCCCACTGCCACTTCAGCTTGCTAATCTTATGAGCTATGTCGATAACTTTTGTTCTATGCCTGATCTCCTCATTTCGGATTCGATCCAGCAGAGATACTCCGAGCATAGCTCTTTCCATAGCACGCTGAGCGACTTTCAATTTGTGAACCAGTCGCACCGTCAGTGTCCACGTTTCGGCTCCGTAGGTCATTACTGGTAGGACGCACTGGTGACTCTTGTCTTTAGACATTGAGGTATGGGCGACGAGAAGATGTGACGAAAGAGAAGATGTGAGAAATTAATAATTAGAAACCATGTTAATTCAAAAAAATGTCAGCAGCAAATCAGTCAACCCCAAAAGATACAATAGTCAAAGTTTAGGGTGCTTTACATTCCATAAATTATTGTACAATTTAAAAACATTTGTCGATAAGTCATTTAAACTGTGTTTTAAACATTTTTTTATAGAAAGGATACTAAAATTAATACTAAAAGATTTCGATTATTTATATTTTGGCGTTGCAGCCTTCTTTTCAAGCTGCTCTTTGGGCATGCAGAGTTCATGTTATGGAGAAAGCTCTCAACTTCAGTAGGTAATAAATACAATATTTTTTTTTTAAATATTTCACTCTAAACTGATGTAAGTACATAAACTTGAAATAATAGGGAAATTAACTAGACATACAGCAGTGTAGCCGCCAAGTTCGAAAACAAAGGGCAACGCACTGACTGTGTGTTAAATTTTTCTATGGACTTACAAAATATACCCCAAATAAGAGTGCATAAAAAAAACTGACGCAATGGTCAATAGATGGCGCACTTTTACGATTCAAGTGAAAATTACGTTCGACTTTATGATATGATTGGAATTGCAATAACGCTTGGCTATAATAATATGGGATGACACCAATTTGTGAAATTGATACTGAGTAACAACGAGCTCTTAGTGTATGGAGAGATAACAGTATGCGCTAAAAGGGTAGTGCAGAGGGCGGTGTTTCAAAGCACACTATACATTTGCGACTTGTCATTGGTGCGTAAGTAAACGTCTTCGTAGATTAACGAACGAAGCTGTGAAACGCACCGCTCGTGACCAATCAGCGACGTGATGTTTATTACGCGATTATTACATTTGACTGTATTCTGTTCGAATGAATGAAGATCAGTCAAGTGTAAATAAAGTATAAAAGCCATTTAATCTGATTGAGTCTAGTGTGTATTCAGTAAGTACGGCAAAGTAATGATTTACAGCCTGTAAACAAATCTGTCTAACTAATTTGTCGTATCGTTGACTAATGAGTCGACTTCACTCGAGTGTACCCGGGTCGGCTGATAAGTCCCGGGCCCAACACAGAGATGGCGCCACTAGGGAAGTTATACTCTAGCATTGCATAGTACTATCCCTGACTAGCTTATGCCTAAAGATTCAGGTCAGTAGCTTGGTTAGTGTTTGATTGACAGCATTTTATTCAAGAATTTATTTTAATCAAAATCGTATTAAGCGCTTATCAATTCAAATGTATCAATTGAAATGTTTGTCGTTTGTTTGTTGTATGATTTGATTACGACTCCTTACCTTAAGAACTCGTTGATAAGTAATAACATAATTTAATAGGCAGTTTATGTTAGCTTTATTGGAATTATTGCTTCAAAGGAACAGTTATTCTGAGCGACATTCATTCACTGATGTTTTATCATGAAAGTATTTTTTATTTAATGCAAATAGATGGATCAAAACTGCGGCCCATATCTGGAAAAAATATATTTTTGTGTATAGAAATATTACGAATTTACAGGTTTTTTTATTGTGAAAGGAAAGCGGACAAGCAGACATACCACTTACTGGTAAGTGATCACCGTCGCCATAGCCTCGAAATTCACTGGACCGGGTTCAGCCACGGTTCGGTTGGCTGTAACCATTCACAGAGAATACATGTGATTGGTTGCAGCGAACTAAACCGTGGCTGAAACCAGACCCGCGAAGTCCGCACTGAAAAAACAATTTGTTTTATTTAGAGCAGTGTTTTTCAACCTTTTGAATACGCGACCCCTTTACACGTCAAACATTCTGGCGACCCCTCCAGGACCATAATGAAACTATGTCAGTGATTTCAAAGACGACGTATTAGATTTTATTTCTATTGAGAAATCAAGTGCACTGTGTAAGGTAGTCGCGGCCATCTGCGGGCAGTGATATATTCTTTGCCGCGGGGGAGGCGTTTTATTCGCAAAAGACTGACGTCTTCTGAATGAAGAGAAAAGAAGAATATCCAGAGCTGGCAAGAGAAACTTTGAAATTATTAGTGCCATTTGCCACTTCCTACCTACGTGAACTAACGTTCTCGTTATTGGTGAACATAAGAACTAAGAAGAGATATAGGCTCCAATTTGAAAACGATTTGGTTATTTGCGTCTCAAAAATAGAACCACGATTAAAATAATTAAAATATAAACAGACACAGTCTTCTCACTGAAACTGTAGTATTTTTATTGTAGTGTAGGACGTATAACCCTTTCTTTTTACATTTACGTGACTTTCGACTGCGACTCCCCGAGCAAGACTTCACGATCCCGTGGGGGCCGCTACCCACAGGTTGAAAAACACTGACTTAGAGCATATAAAGGAACTTAATTCAGTAGAACACACTACTTGATAGATTCGACTAAGATTAGAAGTGAACAATTCCTTTGTTGAATGTGAACAAGCCGACTTTATATGGTCATATTGAAACAAGTACTTGTTCAAAGTAAACAATCTTTTCTTTCAGTGCGAGGGAAGACATCTCATCTCACTATAATGTTGTTAGACGGTTTTCGATACGCTGCTAACCTTAAGGACTTAAGTGGAGTGCTTTAAGTGCCGGTAATAACATACAGACGAATTTAGACGTAATTAAAAAACAGAAAGTTTTGTTACGTAGAAAAAAAGTCAATAACGGTAATTGTCAACTTTTATACCTGCCATATTTCACGGAACAAAATTTGACGGAACAAATAAAAAACACGAGACACTAAAATATTCTAAGAACGTCAAAAGACTCTTTCCTGAATAAGTCACCAGTTTCGAGGGCAAAAGGGAAGTCAACAAATTGTAATTTGTATGATAATGAAGTAAAAACAGCTATGTCGTGACCTCCTCATATTTAGTACCACTGTCGCGTCTTTAAACCGCCTTTAGTCATGTAACCGAGGAATGACTTCATTTAAAAAAATTCAAGACGGATAAAGTGCTTCCAGGATAACTCTGTAGTCTGCCTTCCTTTCAGCAAACTATTATATTACAATACAAAAGTAAGTAAGTAATTGTTATGGCCCTTAAAAGTAATGTCGTCACATCAGGTCTTATTTACGAGTGTCACCAAATACTGAATGAGGTAGGTGGTCACATCAAGGTCACCCTTCAGTGGATCAAGGGACACAGTAATTCTCGTGGCAATGATGCGATGGAGGAACTGGCGAGAAAGTCATCGGAGATGGTTTCAGAGGTCCCAGAGCCCCTCATACCACTGCCCTTCCGCTGATAAAACTAAAGAATTCTAGCTGGGCCAAAGTCCTGGACTGCAGGCAGTCTCGGAAAGCCCCACCAGGTAAGTGCTTAATAATTGGCGTGTATACTAATCTGTGTTTTTCAGGTTATTCGCAAAAAGGTTGGCAAAAGGTGTCATTCCTCGAGCTCCACCTTGGATTCATAAATTAAAGGAATTCGAAGATGTTGTCTTACAGTAAAAGTAAAGTACACTTTGTTGCATCATCATCATCAGCCTATTAATGTCCCCACTGTTAGGGCGCAAGCCTCCCCTTGACTAAGGGGTACGGGGCCATGATCCACCGAGAGCGGGCCCAGTGCTGATTGATGAATCACCGCTAGAGCAGTCGGTAAATGTTCACTTTATTGCAAATACAGGACAAAAACAATAGGTACGAGTAAGTTCATATAAAAACAACGATTATTATCAAAAAGCTCGCTAAAAGACAGCCTTTGAACAGAGGATAATAATATGATATGATTCCGAGAAAGAGGTAGTGAAAGTTACTTCAAAAGCTACGTTTGTTCTATGTTACATTTTAGTTTATTATCTGTTACGAGCGTATGTGGGACGCCCTAACGGACGACGTCCGGTCGGACGTCCCAGATACCGCTGGCGCGATGAAGTGGAGAAGGATCTGCGGGAGCTCCGGGCGCCTGACTGGCTCGAGACTGCGCAGGAGAGAGAGCGATGGCGCTCTTTGGTATCGGAGGCCAAGATCCACTTCGGGTCGCTGCGCCAGCGGAGTAAGTAAGTAAGTAAGTATCTGTTATGTATATGTGTGTATGTGCTGCAGTATTAAATAATATAGTAGTAATATCTACCTGTAATTTATTAATTTATTTAACGAGCACATACAATGGGGCAGTACTTAGATTGTCACAGTTGTTAGTTGGTTAACTTTGTATAAGGACTGGCTGAAAATCAGCGCTGTGTGTTTACACGCCAGTGTATTCACTCAAGCATTAGCTGAGCCAGGTGCCTATTGCCAATATTATTATGGAGTGAACTAATTTTTTCTTCTTCTTTCTTCCTTTCTATAAAATTCTTTCTATTCTAATTCTAGAGAGGTATATTCTTCATCTTTGAAACTAAAAAACCTATTGGATACAATTTCAAAAAACGCAATTTTTCTTTCCATAGCAGAATATGAAAGCGATGTCATTTTAACACAGGCTTATAGATTTTTTTGATAGCTATTGTTACCTGAAACCCCGGTAGTGGTTATGGGAAACAATAAATAGATAATTAAAATAGTTAAGGTAAAACTTTTTGGGCAAGAGTTTATTGCCATAAAAGCTACAACGTGAAAATTTCCTGACAAAAATAAATAGCAACAAAACAGCAAACAGACAGAAAACTGCATTTTATTTTCTGTACGAAGTTAATGTCCTGTAAAAATGCTGTACGTAGAGGGTAATCAGTAAAAACGAGTGGCATCCCACATAATAGTCGGGGTAGAGGACCGCGAGTGTATTTAATGACGGCTGGGGTTGCCAGATTGGAAATCTAAATTTTGAGGACAAAAGTTTGGTAAATACTACTGGATTTTATTAGAAATTCCAACCAAATTATATCGGGTATCGACTTGGATTCACTGGCTGATTATGCATAGTGTTATACCATATTCAAACACAGAGTAAACTTAAACTTTCTCTGTGACTTTTTTCCAAAGATGTGTCTTCTTCAAAACTTTATTCGTTTCTCATTATAAAAGATTAGGTTTGTGTTGTCTCCAAATATAATGTAGTGTAGCGTAGAACGGTGGTGGTAAATAGATGTGGTTTGGAATCTTATCTTATCTAATGATAGGGGGCCGGGAATAACCCAGCGGCACTTCGACCCTAGAGGATCTTTTGTGCCTACCCTATTTACACACTGGTCAGCCCAGTGTGCAAGTTTCCTTACGATGTTTTCTTTCACCGTTGAGCAGTTGGTAAATGTACGTAAGTCTTCCATAAATACGAAAAGCTCATTGGTACATGGCACTGCACGGTTTCGAACCCGGACTTCCCGCATGGGAGTCTGATGTCCTAGTCACTGTGCCACAGACGCTCTAAATGTGGTACGTGGTTTGGAACGGTATTACGTACTAAATGAACAGTATACACATTTCTTGATCGTTACGCTCACGCCCCAAGACAGCGTATAATTTTTCCGGGTAATTAAGTTCGTGGGGAGAATCTGGCAACCCTCACTAGAGTTGACAGCAACCAAGCACCGGAAATACCCTTCAGTGCAGATTGCGCTACAGCCAGTTCATCTCGAATATGGGGTGAGGTAATTATTATAATACTGTTACGAGGAGTGGTACCGAGTTTTCACTAAATACAAATACAGTAAGAGCGCTAGACTGTAATGTAATAGTAAAAGTTGTAATAGTTTTCTTTTGTGTGTTCACTGGGTGTAAATTATTGTTTCAGCGTTAATAGAAGAGTGACAATGGATCAAATGGTTGTTGTGGATCACTGGTTAATAATTACATTTGCCGCGACCTTTTCCATTACACTGATCAGTGATATAACCGATTTTACCACCAAAATCCCATTCTAAGCTCTCAGACTGTACTAAGTGTAGTGCTACGCAAGATTACACTCGATCTTCTTAAGACCTAGGCAATACGTGATCGCGTTCATTAAGATTACCTTGCCTTGTATTCTGTTCACGCTCTACGGTTATTGGGTCTTAATATTTTTCTTTCATTTTGTTATTTTGGTTTTCGTTATTGGCTTTTTCTACTTATCGAGATATAGTTTAGCTACGTGACGTCACATCAGCAGTATCAGTATAAGATTTAGCATCATTGTCTACATTTGCAGCATCATGATTTTCAGTAATTTGAATAGTTATGTCTTCCCCTTTCTTCTTCTATTTACTTTCCTCTAACTCAAGTTGTTTATTGTTCCCACTTTTCGCGGTTAGATTTGGTGGACAAACGTGATCCAATAAGAACCTTAGTCGCCTCGTACGATACCTACGGAAAGAGTTGGTGTGATCTCTCAGCTAAAGAATATACAACGTTTTCACCTTTTTACATAGGAAACATGTCCCCAATAGTCCAAAACAAATAATCTATTAATCAAGCTAGAAGCGGCATTAGAGGCGCACAATAAACTGGGGAGCGGGGCGTGAAATTAATAAATCCATTATTACACAATGTTCCTTCAAGCGGGGTTTTTCTGTCTGCGACAACCCTGGCGATTTATTGCAAGTGGTTGGGTGGGGCGCGTTGCTTCGTGGTAAGTAGTTGGGGCGATATTTTATGGTGTGCGATCATCATGGTCTAGTTTCATCCCTACTGTTGGGGCATGCCTCCAGATTTTGCAAGGGTAGTAGGACATGGGATCGATCGTGTGGGTACAGTGCTGATTGGAGGATTTCCCATGGAAAGAACCTCCTTAGACATGCACAGTTTCGTCACGATGGTTTTTGATAGTGATTATCGTATTTATCCCTTTAGAACCTGTCTAGAACTATAAAGATGAGCTTTATGGAAGAAATATGCCCGTTATCGGATTTGTATCATAAACTTATTTTCGAAATATTAGAAATAAATCATTCGACATAAGCTATGTTCTTAAAAGGGCAATTAAGATTCTAAAATTATAATATTTATTAGAAACAAAAGTTTTCTGCTGCTCTGGACTCCGCATACTAAACTAAGCTAATAGAACTTCTAATAAGGACAAATCTGAGCAAACTTACTAACGAATACAAGTAACTGCTCCTAACTTAGTTAATTAAGACAACTGCAGGTACCGCAGTTGCAAGTTTTCGAGATCAAACACTGTAACTATGTACTAACTGCAGTTTTACAAAGTCACAGGCAAGTGAATTTACACAAAGAAAAATGTAAACTGAGGGAAATACAACATCTCTAATTTAAGGTACCAAATTCAAAGACGTAATTAAGATAATGTAAATAGGGCAGCCAGTAAAAATACAATGAGTTGGTTTGACGCGTCTCTTACAGAATGAAGAACCACAGTCGATTCTTGAGAAGAACATAAAATGATGTTTGAAAATCTTAACTTTAAATTAACACCAATGGCTTTTACGAGTACATATTTAGTTTATTACCAATTGCGTAATAAGGAAAAAAATATTTTAATTTTTATTTACATCTTAACCCTATTTGACCTCAATCTCACCTGGCCTGCTGGTAAGTGACGATGAAGAAGCTTAGAACTTTGCTGATGGTGATGAATTTTCACCAACAACCTGCTCTAGAAGTAGAAATAGTAACAGAGTTTTATAAAACATTGATATGAAATGAATAGAATGGACAGGAATAGAATATACGGGTGATAGTAGTATATCAAATCAAATCATTTTTTTACAACGTCATTTTTACTCTACCACCGCTTCGTAAGGTGCTGTAGCTGAAAGGAAAGAAGTGGCGCAAGAAACTTTCAGCTGCACATCCTTTGAAATAAATATATCTTACAATAATTATGAATACAATCATACACACAATGTGCAGAGCTGGAGCTGAATTTAGGACCAAGCCTATTTATCATTTAAGTAGTAATTTATTTTATAATAACCTTTTTTACATAAGATCCGTCTTATGGTCTTAAATTTTTTCTCTGTCATATTTATTACAGTATTAGGTAACTTTATTATAAAATAGTACACAGTGACCCATAAATTATGTGTTTACGTTACTAAGTCTAAAGCGTGGGAAGTAAAGTAAAGTAAAATACACTTTATTGCACAAATAGAAAACAACAAACATGAGATAGAAAAGGAAATAGTGAAGTACAATTTAGGCGGCCTTATCGCTGAGAGTGATCTCTTCCCTCTTCTTCTTCTCTTCTTCAGTGGGACTGCAATTGTATAGTGGTGATAGACTATCACCATTTCAATACCAAAAACAAATGATAGTAGTATATCCATGGAGGCTATATTTTCATTTCTATTGTGATGTGTTTAAGGTTATCTCATTCTTAAAGTCTCACACTACCCCTGAACTTCTATCGTGTCAATTGTAGCATATAGAATCGAGCTATATTCAGCCTTGCTAGTAACCAGTGACGGCTTCAGCTACAAAATGATACCTATATAAAGCTAAAAAAATATCTTAATTGAAAACATCACAAAACTTGTAAATCGAACAATACCCTGACTCCCAAACTAGGCGAACCTGTATCTTGGGAGCCAGTGCTTTCCCAAAAAGAAGGTATTCAATTAAGGTCAGCATTCATGCCATAGATACCTAGGTAGTTATCTTTTTTATTTTGTTTAATAAATTTCAAAAACAATGGGAACTATGGTTGGGGGCGGTATAATCTATGGGATAAATACCGCCCTCTTATCTTATCTTATCTTTGGATGGGGGCCGGGGATCCCAGCGACACTTCGACTCATGGGGATCTTTTGTGTTCAATACCGCCCCCTACTGAATACCAAACAATAACAGTCACAAATTATAATTTATTATTGTGATTGATTTGTCTTGGATATTTGATATATATATTTTTATAATTATTATTTTATACCCGAATACGAAACTTATAATTACTTAAACTTAACAGACTGCCTCGTATTTACTTAAACTTAACTTACTTATAAAGATAACTTAATTATTTTTTTCCATATTGTTATGATGCAAGTGGGTTATGTTGTAGAACGATGTTTCCGGAGACATATACTTTGGCATGACGCCAGCTAATCGATACTTAGCGTCATGCCTCCGCGTATGTTCCTACTACGATATTTTAATAGATAACATAATTGTCATCCATCACATTATCTCTATCTTCTTGCCAAAATCTTGAACAAATGACAGTAACATACAACGGGCAACCGCGAAAGGGATAATGTGGCAAAGTTGACGGCCCCGCAATATGGGAGAGGCCGTATAAGTAATAGCTGTTAGAGACGCCGCTGGCTTTGTTTGAATTAATGTGGCATCACAGCTTGGCCTTGACCTGAGCAATTTTGCTTTTAGCTAGTCATATGGTGTGAAAGAATACGTTCAACAAAGAACTGACGTGAAAACCACCTCTAATTGATGAAAGGTTTGTACTCAATGGCGACCTGATAGACATGCGGGTGCTGATTCCAATGTACAGGTTTAATCGAACGTAGTCGAGGATGAAACATATACGCATCCAACGATTCTGTTCATAGAATTTATTGTAATAGATTCTTTGTAGTTGTGTTCAATTTTTTCGCTCCGTCCACTTGGATCCACAGCTCGGATCCACATGTGGATCCACGGACACCTTTTTTTCCTCTTCGATCCACACGTGGATCTATGGATACTTCTTATTCCTCTTCGATCCACCGGGATGATAAAAAGGCAAAACAGCAATTCGTACGAAACCCTCTGAATTTGAAAAATTCAATTTTAATACAATAGGTAACATGAGTTAAGTTGGATTTTCAATCTGGATGAGGAATCTAAAATGACCCCTGAAATAAGGGTTAATAAGGAGCATTGTAATCATGCCCCTTTTGTGAGATCTATACTTTTTCGAGTAGACTCTATAATCGAACAAAAACCTCCAAAAGACTAAATTTAGGACGAGATGAAGCTTGAGTAAAGGAGCAACCCTAAATACCCGATCCGAAGGTAAGTCAGAGGTCAGACACAGACCAACCACATTAACAAGAATTCCACCAACTTTGTGGTAAACATAAACCTCTATTAAGGGACATTGTTCCACTGTCCAGTAGCCCTTTTCCCCATAGGGTTAAAACTCCAAATCATTCCAAACTAGTCAATTCCGACCTAACTCCATAAGACGCCGTCATCTAATTGACGTTTCGATTAATTTCCCAATCTATTTCGACGTGGCGCCACCCTGCCGATTGCCGAACGAGAAACAAAATTGGATCCGATCTGCAATCTGGTATTCTGTATATGAACCTTTTATTAGAAATGATATTGTATCATTGTGCATTGTGTTTTTTGAGGAAGCACAGATTTTTATACTAAAAAAAAACGAATTACTTTGCGTAGACGTGTCCTAGATATTGGAGATGATTTGTAGTTGTCCATAAAAGTGATCAATCCTTTTTTGACCGGATTACATTTGAATGGTGTTACGATTTTACTTTTAAATACGGATAGAGTCTCAGAATATAGTTCAAAAGTAGTCAGATTTTTGGAATATCGATGGAATATATAAGTCCTTTATTTCAGAAAACTAAATAACAAACATAATTATAAGAATGCTTTAATTATTTCTTCAGATCCAATCAAAAGAATCGTATAAGTCATCCAATGTACCTACGCATAAACATTATCTTTTGGTGAATTTAATTTTTTTAGCTATTAATTTTATTTATTTATTAGGTAAACACAACAGATTACAACCATAGAAATTACAGAAAAATCAATATAAAGTTATGAGCTAGGTCGTAACCCTTAACGTGTAAACACAGCATGGTTAGGAAGTAGAAAATTGATTGTTGTACAATATTGAGTTATGAAAAAATACTATTGAATGTAATGACTAAAAAACTTATGCCTATTTGAAAAATAAAAATAATAAAGTAAAGACTATAAAGTAGGTGCGTGGAGCTCACTTGAGGACATCCTCAACCCGTCTTTTAAAAACTAATGGCCTAGGATCAAATAAGTCTAACGATCGCTTATTGTTGCTGTTCGAAGAGATTTCGTTAAACAATCTACACATTCGCACAATAGGGTTATAGAACGATGTGTTGTTCTTAAAAACATTTAATACAAATGTTTTAGGATTACGAAGTTTAAAGTTTGTGTTGAAGTTTAGACAGGACAGCAAGGAAGGATTTTGCACACATGATTATTATTTTCTTATTTTTTTAAGTTTGCTCGTTTCTTTTTAGTTCTTATATTTTTATATTCTATATTTATATAATTAATATACTTTCAAAACACAATATGTATATTTTTATTGAAATATATGCACTTGAACTTGAATGATCTTCAAAACCCTCATCGAGAGCTTCAATTGACTCAATTATTTCAAGATCTTCTATCACACCAACAAAGCAATTCCTTCCCCTATCCATTACCACTGAAAGAGACCGCATTTCCTATATAACTCAAAACCGAAATCGTTATCTACTGCACAATATATTGCTGAAACAGTCGGCCGGCGTTGTCGTAATGAATTATTGAAATTAATACACGAACACGTAGGTCGACCCGACGTCACGGTGGTGTATGGTGCACCCCGCAATCAGACGCAGCTTGAATATCAATGTGCGTTTTGCCGCCCTATATAACCGTACTACTCGTATATGTGGTTCTAGCTTACATGCTACTGCGTTTGTTTTTAGACTGCAAGATTGTGAAATAACAACACCAGATGTCTTCGACCAATTTATGAAACTTTCTGTTGGTGGGTGTGCTGCATTCCAGGATATGGACGCTAGTTCTACTAACAAAATATGTTGTAGGAACTCGCTATGTGAGGACATGGATGACGTAGCGTCTATTGTATTAAAGGGAAAAGGGAAGATCTTCCACCAGGCGGGGTGTTGTGCCTGGTGACCAGGTGTTCTGGTCCAACTATGGATGTTTGGAACTCGTATATATGCGAAGTCCCAGGAAAATTTCGATAGCGCGTTCTACACCGATATGTTTAGGTACTAATCGTAGTGGCGCGTCGTGCGTCGCCACAATGTAAACTTAAACGCCACTCAGAGCACGTTATATTGGATTTTTTTTTCTAGTTAATGAAGTTTGACTTCCTTCTTTTGTGTAATGGACGGATTAGGATGTTCTTACCGCCAGTAGCTGCTATTGGATACGAGACGAATAACCCGAGGAACCTTGCTGGTGAAGACTGTTTCAGAGTCCGTCTGTCACTACCCTTTTGTTAAACCTCGTGAGACCCAATGGGCATACATGTAGAACTAAATAATTATAGTTATTATAACATACATATGAATGAATGAATCATCATCATCATCATCAGCCTATTAATGACCCCACTTTTGGGAACCAACCTCCGCTTGCAGAAGGGGGTACAGGCCATGATCCTGGATTGGTGGATTTCATACGGCTTCGGAAACGTTTACTTCACGATGTTTTCCCACACCGTTAAAGCAGTCGATAAATGTAAGTAAATCTTCGAAAAAATCGGAAAAACTCATTGGTACATGGCATTGCATGGTTTCGAACCCGGACCTCCCACATGGGAGTCCAACGTCCTAGCCACTAGGCCACCGACAGAATGAATGAATAACATTTAACAACCATCGCCGTTGGGGTCGTCTGATCTGTGAAATAAATAAATAAAATAAAAATTAAATTAAATATTCTGTAGGTATATTAAATTCTAAGAGCATTCTGTCATAGCAAAAATACAACCTTATTAAGGCCAAAAAATTCACCTTATCCATTAAAACCCATGGTACGTTTTACAGAACTAATTCGATGACTTTGTCAAATACGATCTTAGCCTGAAATAAAAACGCTTTTATCAATCTACTACTATTATTGTTATTTTAATCTCAGTTTAGAGGCTTTGGTACACGACAAGGTAACCATGTCAGCCTCGTTAGGGTCACTAAGAAAAGGGAAGGGAAGCTCAAGTATTATTAGAGTCAGCCCTCACTTTGAGAGGCAACTTAGCAAACAACAGTAAGTGTTTCATATTATCAGATAAGGGCTGACTCAAAATAATATTGAGCCTCCCATTTTGGAGCCTATTGAGGCCAAATTTCTTCCTCTCAATTTTCAATCTACTATTCATAATTATTTTTTGCAATTAAAGATAACATCTTCAGCTGTTTACAGAACTTTGTCATAATAACCGTGGTATTAACGATCTCTTGACAAGCAGAAAAATTGTACGCTTTTGGTTTTTTTTTTATTTTGCAAGGGTCATAATAACGATCGTAATAAAAAACGAATTAGCGACCCGTAGCGTCAGGTTTTCGAGGGGTTAACGCTAATGGTATTATTTTATTAATGCTTCAGGGTAATGACCGACATTTGAGAAAAAGTTGGCGAATATTGGTAAATAATCTAACGTATTTCTACCATAAGGTTGCAAATAAATGGAAATAATTATACAAAAATACTGGACAAAATGATTTTCAGAAGTCCGACTATTATATTTTATTTTTGTTTTAGTCCCTGACTGCTGTTTCGCCCGCGATGCCTTCGTCCGGGCACAGCTGAAAACCAGCGCTGTTGTTCTGCCGTACCGGTCGGACCGCAGCACATGCTGAGCATGTGTCCTTTTAATGTTGCATTGTTTTTTTTTATTTCAAATATTTTTTAAGTTTAATAATGTATGCAATGTTAAATAAATGCTTATCTTTCTTTCTTTCTTTTACTTATCGATATTAGTCATTTAGATCTAACGTTGAGGGAAACTACTAATTACTACTATTTTATACTATTACTCTTCTTCTAAGTCGAGCAAATGAGGAATACCTCATTGCTGACGGTCGTGATCATTCTAAAGAATTAATCACATCGAACAGATGTGATCTCTCTCTCTCTCGTGGCAGATTTAATAGGGTTGTTTACCATTGCCTTCACCATTTCACACACTGGTTATCTCAGTGTGCAGATTTCCTCACGATGTTTCCCTTCACCGTTAGAGCAGTCGGTAAATGTACGTAAGTCCAACGAAAAAACCGAGAAACTCATTTGTACATGGCACTGCACGGTTTCGAACCCGGACCTCCCGCATGGGAGCCCGGTGCCCTAGCCACTGTGCCACCGACGCTCTTAATATTATTATGTAGTGGTAGATCCTAATGTGAAGGATCGCCTGGGGTGGTACCACCCTCTTATCTATTTCTGCCGTGAATCAGAAATGCTTGCATTTCTGTGTTTCGGTTTGAAGGGTAAGAGAGCCAGCGTACTTTCCGGCACATGAGGCAATCTATCTCAGTCCTCAAGGTTAGCAGCGCATCAAAACCCTCTAATATTAATACAGTGAGGTGAGATGTCTATGGGCGACGGTGACCACTTCACATCAGGTGGTCAGTTTTCTCGTCTGCTCTTCTTATTTAATATTAAAATAATAAAGAAACTTCCTCATACAAATTTACCATTCCCTCTTTTATTATCTTTTTGATATTTTTTTTCAAATAATCATCATCAGCACCGTTTGTGTCCCATTGCAGATAAGCCTCTATTTTGGGTCACCCTTCCCGGTTTTGTACAAATTGCATCCATGTCTTCGGTACACTTTGTTGATATTATTTATCCATCTGGCTTCTGGATGGCCAAAGGTTCTCTTTCAAACTTATTTCACCCCCCACCAACCACTTTGAGGCGAAATATCAGGAAAACATATTTTTTTGCCGCCTCCCTTGACCACCTAAACGCCCCCAATTTCCTTTGGGCTTTCTAGCTGGAAGCCTGAAAGTCTCCAGCGCCTACAAGGACGAAAGAGAAACCGAGGGGATGGAGCCGAGAGAAACTTTTTGTGCTACGCGTGTAGCCGTTGATGCCTGTCCCGAATCGGCCTACAATCCCATATGAAAATTCATCAAAGATGAGAGATGCAAGGGCATCTTCGTTCGCGAAGGTCGGCAAGAAGAAGAAGATCTCTCACTTTGAGAAAGATCGACCTAATCCTCTTACCCCCGACCTTAGTCACTAAGGGCTCTGGTCCACCAGCCATCACCGTGCTTAACTAAGTTTCCTGCCCATCGCCAATTTAGCGTCGCAACCCGGTTTCCCTGGTGTTGGTATCTAATCACTGTGTTGCGGATCTTGTCCATTAAAGTTATGCTTATTATAATATGGTCCCCTCCATGTCCCTTTGTGGGGCTCTTATCTTATGTACAGCTTCCTTTGTGAGCGAGCAACCATGTTTCGGTAACGTAAGTAATGGTGGGCAGAACACATTTCAAATATTTACAAATACAAATACACTTTATTGCACACTCGGGACAAAAACAAAACATACAACATAAAGAGAGGTACAATGTGCAGAAGACGCCCTTATCGCTTTAAGCGATATCTTCCAGACAACCTTTAGGTGATGGAAAAATCATATGATACATAATGTACGGGTGCAAATGGCGTATGAAATAGATTCTACCCTCAAATAAATAAATAACAATAATAAAGAATGCAAACCTTTGCACAAGGGGGTACGGGCCATGATCCACCGAACGGGCCCAGTGCTGATTGGTGGATTTCACACGCCTTCGGAAACTTTTAATTTACTCAGACATGCAGGTTTCCTCACGATGTTTTCAGTCATTAAATGTACGTAAGTCTTCGAAAAAATCCAAAAAAATCATTGGTACATGGCATTGCATGGTTTCGAACTCGCATGGGAGTCCGGCGTCCTAGCCACTAGGCCACCGATGCTTTTTGAAAAAACAGTTTTCTCTCCAAATCAAATCAAATCATGATTTCGCTAAATATACCACTTTTAATCAAGCCGAAACTTCGAAATCGTCGTGCCACGTCCCAGAGTGATCTAAAGCTGTAGCTAATAAATATAACGAGCAAGTGATATTTATTAGGGTCATATTACACGAACGCGTGACTCGCTCGCCTAGGGTTGCCAGCGACATTTTGTTTCGGGACTCGGTAATTCAGACTTACGGGACATTGGTGGTGAAAAGAGGTTACGACTCGTGATCCCACTAATTTGACCCACTAGTTGTACAGTATCTCGATATAATAAAAATAAACATAAATAAATAGATATAAATAAATACCTACCTACTTGTATTATACCTACTTGTATTAATTATTAAATATTATGAAATTAAATAAGACTATATAGCACGAAATACTATAGATAGAGTGTTGCAATAGACAATAGACCATTTGTTAATGAAAGAAATGCTCACCTGTATACAAAAGTAGAATAAATAATAATAAAAAAATTAGCGGTTTTCAATACGCTGTTAATCGTTCATTAATGGATACTGAACATCCACATTTTGAAATATTTCTTTCATTTACTAATGCAGGGCATGGGTATCCATTGAAACACTCCACAAGGTCATTTCGTGCTAGTCTTATCTAACTTCACCCAGGGTATTAGACGTGGATCCGGCAACCTAACCTCCAATTGCACTCAGAATGCAAGACACTAGGCATTCCTAGTGCACACGACTCTCCCTTAATCACGACGTTAGTAAACTGTTTTTTTTTCAAAACAGACGCCAATACGTTCAA
Source organism: Hofmannophila pseudospretella (assembly GCA_947369225.1). Taxonomy (NCBI): domain Eukaryota; kingdom Metazoa; phylum Arthropoda; class Insecta; order Lepidoptera; family Oecophoridae; genus Hofmannophila; species Hofmannophila pseudospretella. Next base: position 12,959,364 of record OX376318.1, on the reverse strand, counting down.
GTTATTTTCAAGAATCTAACACGGTTATTGGCCAAATTGCAGTGTAAATCACTAGCACATTAAAGGTAAAAAAAGGTAGTAACTTAACGACTTCCAGACGCCAAAACGATCGAGTTATTTTAAAGGGTCATACAGGGATCTTTCAGGGGTCATACATTAAAGAACAAAAAACCATCCATTAAAACGGCCATTTTATGTTTCTCTATGACCGGGACACATCTAACTGAACTAAAAAGAGATGTCCCGTTGTCACGGGAGTATTGGCATCTCTAGTAGACGGATATTTGTATTCCCAGAACGGCCGCGTACGGGCCGGCCCAAATAGGACGTTGGCATTACCTTAACTTGTGTATTTCTTTATCGCTGTGTGTGAAAATATGTGGAATATGGTTATGAGTGGCCGTTTCTATCAAATAATCCATTCTATTTCTTTATTGTACGAGGATGTGGAGGTATTTTGATATAGGTATTTTCGGAGAGTTATTGACAGGAATAGTAGATTGTGTCTAATGGGGAAAGGGTCGCATTGTCGCAGCGAATCTAATTTCGCTATACGAGCCACATCATAGATATACTTAAGTAAGTAGTATAGAAAAAAAGCACGATTCTCATGGCGCCTATACACTTTTGGGCAGGGAGCAATAATTTTTTGCACTTTTCTGATACAATTTTACTACTTACTTAATACTGGATAGTATGTAGATTGCAATTGTTTTTTGGTGTCGGTCGGCATGTCGTTCGACCTGTTGGCGTACCGCCCATTTTGAAAAGTAAAGACAGGGTTCCCTGTCACTTTGGCCGTTCATTGGCGGGCGACCCTGGGGAAGGCAGCAACGTGCTATGGCCGCACGCTGCTGTGACGGGAGGAACCGGGAGGTGGAATGTACACCTCCCAGGAGGAGCCCAAGGCAAATGCTAGGAGGGCACCGGTGCGTTTGTAACTAATTCCCTCCGCGCAAAAGAAGACCTAAAGATGCTTTGCACTGTTTTGGCCACATGATCGTCTATCGCTACGTTGTGATCCGCAAGAATAACCCTGGTACTTTTAGAGACGTGAGATTAAAATTCGAAGACACATAAAATAATTAAATGCTTGAAGGAAGAGATAACACTAAATTGTAGTGTTGATGTCATTGCTGAAAGAGTAAAACATTATTCATATGTACAGTACACAAAATTATATTAGGAATAAAATTAGGGAAACACTGGGAAATATACTAGGATAAAATCAAGAAGATATGGGAAAATATGAAGGAATTTTTTTTTTTTGGAAGGAAAAGATTAGAGATGACGGAAACATTAGGACTGGTAAGGATGGACATTTTTCCCCTTTTAGGGGGCTGTAGAGCTCCAGCCAGCGCCCAACAACAATGAGAGTCAACCACTTGATGCTCTCCCTTAGGAGCGGATATGGATGGAAATGGAACTTTGACATCAACGTCAGCTAATTAGCAAAGCAAAGTAACCATTCAATCCAACATATTTGAAATAATTATTCAACTGCATTCGATGATAAACATTCATGAAATCTGGACGAACCAGCATGTATAGTTTTGTGAAGAGCTTTGCTCTCGACTGGTTGTTACCAGTAATAATTATTAGGTCAAAGACCTTAGCAGGCTGGGCGAACCAGTATTTTGTAGTTGTAAGAGCGATGCTCATAATAGACTGGGAGAACCAGTAAGTTGTATTGATTAGGGTCGTGCCCTTATTAGCCTGGACGAGCCAGTATTTGTGTACTAATATTGAGCTTTGCTCAGGACTGGTTGCTACCAGTAAGTTGTATGCATTAGGGCCGTGCCCTTATTAGACTGGACGAACCAGTATTTGTAGTCGTAAGAGCGATGCTCTCAATAGGCTGGAAGAACCAGTAAGTTGTAAGGATTAGGGTCGTGCCCTTATTAGTCTGGACGAACCATTATTTGTAGTTGTAAGAGCGATGCTCTCAATAGGCTGGAAGAACCAGTAAGTTGTATGCATTAGGGCCGTGCCCATATTAGACAGGACGAACCAGTATTTGTGTACTAATATTGAGCTTTGCTCAGGACTGGTTGCTACCAGTAAGTAGTTAAGATAATAAATAAACCAAGACCTTAGTCATGGAATTTAGTCAGTAACCAAACATGCTAGGATTGAAATAGTTTTTAATCAATAAATGTACTCTACATTTATCTAACCATGGGAAAGAGGAAGGAGGCGAGAGGATATGAAATTTTGGAAGGGATCTGGTAGGATAACTTAATTCTAAAACAACTTATAATATAAGAAATTAAGAAGTTCCGAAGTCGAAATTCAATGATTTTATATAAATATTAATAATACTTTTATAGTCGAAGGTTAAAGCAACAAAACCCTAATTTAGCTAAAATTCAACCATGCCATGAAGTAGGTTGAATTGAGTAAGCATTAACCCACTGGCCAAGCAGACCACTACTCATCAATTCCTTGTGAAGTGTGGGGAAAAATATAGTCGCCGCATGTGTAGTATTTTGCTTGCAGCAGTATTTTTCATGAACCAGTGAAATCATAAGAAAAGTGATGTATATTGCAAAGGGTTGTGAGGTCCCGCACAATCATCACTAAACCATAACATCACTCACTCACAAGAAACCTCCAGAACGTAGTTGCATTGTCTAATTAAAACCAAACTAGGTTCAGTGTACACAAGGACTTCAGGAACTTACATGTTATTTACGCCAATTGCTTAAGATCTACCCACCACCAGTTTTATTTGTAATAAAACTTCCCAGCCTTATTAGCACTAATACCACCACCAGCCTTATTTGCACTAAATATTGACAAATACCAATTTAGCCCAAGGTCAACCAATGTCATGTTACCATGGAGTAGGGTGAATTGAGTAAGCAGCAATTCACCGGCCAAGTAAACCACTACTCATCAATTCCTTGGATAGTGTGGGGAAATCATTGCTCCTAACGTGTATAGTCAAATGCTTGCTGTAGTGATTTTCATGAATCAAATAAAGCGTAAGAGGCAGTGTCGTATATTACAAAGGGTTGTGAGGTCCCTTGCAATCGCCACTAAACTCCGGCCATCATTCACTCACAAAAATACTTCAGAGAGTGAAAATGAAGTTAAACATGAGCCAAATTAGGCAAATATATTAAATACTTTAGATTTGAATAAAATCAAATCTAGAAATGTTCTTAAAACTATCAGTTACGCCAAATGAAATATTTTCTTATTAAACTAATTCTGGATAGATTTTATGAATCAGGCAACGGACAAGAGAGACTAAAACCCTTTCGAACTTCCCCTTTTTTTTTCTTACGGAGTGTCGATCAGATCATTCGCCGACAGTCACCGCACTAACTCACAAAATGTGGTCTATCAGAATTCCACCACCATCTTATTTGCAATAAAACATATTTATTCAAAAGATACTTCTCGTAGAAAATAAATCTAAAAGGAAATAAATCATATTAAAATCATTATAGATTACTGCATACAACTCCAAGGTTCAGGAACAACCTAGGATAATGATGATCTAAAAATTATCATTTAAATCAATTGTATAAAACTAGTATTTTCATATTTAACTAATTCTGGATAGACTTTATGAATCAGGCAACTATCGTGAATAACCGTAATCCTTTCGAACTTTCCTTTTTTTTTCTTACGGAAAGTCGATCAAATCACGCGCCGACACGTGCCGCTCTAACTCACAAAATGTAGTCTATCAAAATTCCACCACCATCTTATTTGCAATAAAATCCACCACCAACTTAAATTATTCTACAGATATTTCTCGTAGAATATAAAACTAAAAAGGAAATAAAATATTAAAATTAATATATTTACTGCAACAATCCCTATAAGAAAATATCACAAGTTAGATTGCAGTACAGGTATCCTAGAATATAATAAAGTAATTAAAACACACAAACAACAACAATAGGTTAATAAAATTATCGGAGTAAATAGCCGGAACTATATCTGAAATTGTTATAAAAATTAAGTGGATTCATTCAGACTCCTTAAGGAAACCTAATAGGAAATAAAAATATATATTAAAATCATTATAGATTGTTGCATACAATCCCTGTTGAAAATATCACTAGTTAATAAAACTAGTTAGTAAATATCATTAGAGTGCAGTGCAGGTACCCTAGAATATAATAAAACAAATAAAACACACAAACAACAACAAAAAGTTAATAAAATTATTGAAGTAAATAACCGGGACTATATCTGAAATTGTTATAAAAGTTAAGGATATTAAATAACAATAAAATTTCCAAAAGAAGTTGAATACATCTGAAAATATAATAAAACAATAAAAAGATCACAACAAACATTATCCGAAATTACGAACTGGAACAAACCCTAAAATATTATTACCTGTTATTCAATAAATAACTAGAGACTACCAACAATTTAAAACTATTCAAATCAATCACACGTTATAATAAATATTATTAACACTCTATTTAGGACTTTCTTGGTTCTTGTATAACACGATTTTGAATAATTAACTATACTATTATAAAAGAAATTTTAGTTAAATATTACATATTTAGGATGATTTTAGATATTTATTTAGAACCAAGAAAATCAAATAAGAAAGATACATTATTTTAGACATACCATACTATTCGTCTGGAATAAATCTATTTCAATAACATTACCAAATGTACCTACCTAACTTATGGGATATCTGTTACATACACGTAGTTTAAGCCCTTTTTCTTTTTGTGATAAACGATATCTGCTATTCATTATTTATTATAGTTATTATTATTATAGTTTCATTCATTCATTCGGCATTAGAAGGATGCCGTCTATTAATAAATTACAACATTTCTCTCAAGCTATATTACATCTAATTGTCGCACGTGAACTACCTATTTATTACCAGTGTTGTAGTCTTACGAACGTACCGATTTCTCTTAAACTCGAACGCTTGAGTTGTTTATAAAGATAAACAAAACACCTACGAAACATGTTTTAGACTTTATTGAGTTTATTTATACCTATTTAATTGTTTACGATTGTATCACTACTATATTATATTTAACGTTATTTTTCGTTCTGTAATAAGTCTAATATCATTTATTAAATTTTGCTATAATTTAGTGTGTCAAAATTCAGAATCTAACAAATAGTTTCAAAGGATATTTAATAAAATGATATACATATCGATACGTCAATTAAATCGATTATACATCACTAAAAACGCGCGCTCTTACTTAGCGAATGTTCGGCTTTGCATCGCGAGCGCGCGGATCGCAACGAAAGTCAGGTAAACAAACGATATACCATTGTAAATAAATGTGTGTTCTTTCCTTTACTGCGAAGAATTACACTGTAGATGTTTATCGTACCTATATCTAATTATTACGCGGATCTACGAAAGCCTAACTAAATAAAGAAATCTCTAGTTTAATTTATTATCTATTTATGCACAACCCTACTTTAAAGACATTTAGGTCAATATACTCACGCCTACGACATTAGTTTCTATCTAAAAACTAAGTGTCTATTTGATTTCTTACATACTCTTTATTGCACAAATAGAATTAGGCTAAAGTAAATATAAGACATTTGAAGAGTATGGTACATCTTGAATTATGTGCATAAAAGACTAAAACATAAAATATACTTACGATAAAATAACAATAATACCCCATAAAATGCAAATATAAATAAGTTATGTATTAAAATAAAAGCCCATCAAAATCACTATTTTATAATAAAACTATGTAGTGATTCCGATAAACATCCCTTCTCACGAAGTAAACAAATATAGTGGAAAATCCTCTTCCACAATCTAAAACCTATGAGTCCCATAATACAACCAGACCATTAACTACTACTCACGTACTCTGCCGTAGAAATCGGTACAGTGGAGGTCATCAAGCGACCAGACTCACTGTCCACAACTCATCTGGATTTATAGACAATCATTTTATTTACGCGTCGAGATTACAGAAAATTATTTACACGGTTATGGTTTTATTCCCTAAGCTACGAGTAACAAGACTACACTCCACACTGTCTTTCTTATTTTCATGATAATAGCTAGCACTTCACAGAAATAATAATAACACATTCACTTAATTTCCTCCCGGCTCTTATAAAACCCCTTTCTAAATCTCGAAACTTCCATTCTCTCCCTCAATCGACTCGACATCTCCCTCAGCTCCGCGACTGCGCGTGCTATCCGAAAAGCCGTAGGTATGTCCCGCGTCCTGGCTGGTGTCCCTGCGCTAAAAGCTGCGCACGAACGTGCGCACACATTTTTCCGGCCCTAGGCTGACTCCCTACTTCAATCTTCAACTGGTCCCGAGCTTATCACAACACGTCACTCCTCCATCTCTCTAACATTTTACTTTTCGACCGCCGGACACGTACGCACTCTCGGCCACCGCGCTCCCACCAAACGGCGTGCGGGTGAGGTCTCCTAGCGTCCCGGCGCGACTGTCTCACGCTGCCGCCTGCATTGGCGCTCCCCTCTCTTTTCCACAGTTCTGTTGCTATTTAGGTACGGTCGCTCGGGCGTTCACGTTCGAATGCAAGCAGGTATCACCCTTTATTGTTTTGACTTAAGATAACTAATAGCATAAATAAACACCTGGCGTACGTGACTGTAAATGAAATTTGTTTGTACACGAAATAACAGATTCAACATTAAAGTCTGCTAAGTAAACCTTAAGTTTTATTTTCTTGAAGGATGATTTCTATATATATTTATTAATCCATGCTGACCTGGGTTCAGTATAAATTCAATAAATGAGCAAAATAAGACATCCTTGGATGTAAATACCAACATATCGTTTTTCTCTTTTCTTTTTTATAAAATATTTACTTATTTCATTTTGAATTCGAAGATGAGTCGGTACATTCACCCCCCAAAATTTTAAAAGGTTTATCCGATTAAAATTTTCGAGCTGAAACTAATACAAATTCAAAATGATCTAACTAACATTCATACTGAACATTTACTTATAATTCCCCAGTACATTAACTCAGAACGCCTCCTATTCATTACATTTTAAAACATTACTAATACCCTAGTATTCTTCAAATCCATACCTATTCTCATTCCTCAATAATTCCTGATTTCTATAACACCCCCCATTCCTTTAGACTGTATAACACTCTCCAATCGTTGAAACTCTCAAACACCCCCCAATCCCTTAGACCTCTACAACATTCTGCCATTCCTTAAAACATTTGCACACCCCCCGTTTTATTAAACTTCAAACACCCCCCAATCCTAAAGACCAAACCCTCTCCTTTAAACATAATAAACAAAGCTGTCTTCAAAAATAATCTCAACTAACTCTTTCCATTTTCACGAACACCAAATTGTAGGCCAAGGCCTACTTTAGTTTTAGTCATAAGAACAATGCAAAAAATCCTGGTCACGGCACCAAATTGTAACTAATTCCCTCCGCGCAAAAGAAGACCTAAAGATGCTTTGCACTGTTTTGGCCACATGATCGTCTATCGCTACGTTGTGATCCGCAAGAATAACCCTGGTACTTTTAGAGACGTGAGATTAAAATTCGAAGACACATAAAATAATTAAATGCTTGAAGGAAGAGATAACACTAAATTGTAGTGTTGATGTCATTGCTGAAAGAGTAAAACATTATTCATATGTACAGTACACAAAATTATATTAGGAATAAAATTAGGGAAACACTGGGAAATATACTAGGATAAAATCAAGAAGATATGGGAAAATATGAAGGAATTTTTTTTTTTTGGAAGGAAAAGATTAGAGATGACGGAAACATTAGGACTGGTAAGGATGGACATTTTTCCCCTTTTAGGGGGCTGTAGAGCTCCAGCCAGCGCCCAACAACAATGAGAGTCAACCACTTGATGCTCTCCCTTAGGAGCGGATATGGATGGAAATGGAACTTTGACATCAACGTCAGCTAATTAGCAAAGCAAAGTAACCATTCAATCCAACATATTTGAAATAATTATTCAACTGCATTCGATGATAAACATTCATGAAATCTGGACGAACCAGCATGTATAGTTTTGTGAAGAGCTTTGCTCTCGACTGGTTGTTACCAGTAATAATTATTAGGTCAAAGACCTTAGCAGGCTGGGCGAACCAGTATTTTGTAGTTGTAAGAGCGATGCTCATAATAGACTGGGAGAACCAGTAAGTTGTATTGATTAGGGTCGTGCCCTTATTAGCCTGGACGAGCCAGTATTTGTGTACTAATATTGAGCTTTGCTCAGGACTGGTTGCTACCAGTAAGTTGTATGCATTAGGGCCGTGCCCTTATTAGACTGGACGAACCAGTATTTGTAGTCGTAAGAGCGATGCTCTCAATAGGCTGGAAGAACCAGTAAGTTGTAAGGATTAGGGTCGTGCCCTTATTAGTCTGGACGAACCATTATTTGTAGTTGTAAGAGCGATGCTCTCAATAGGCTGGAAGAACCAGTAAGTTGTATGCATTAGGGCCGTGCCCATATTAGACAGGACGAACCAGTATTTGTGTACTAATATTGAGCTTTGCTCAGGACTGGTTGCTACCAGTAAGTAGTTAAGATAATAAATAAACCAAGACCTTAGTCATGGAATTTAGTCAGTAACCAAACATGCTAGGATTGAAATAGTTTTTAATCAATAAATGTACTCTACATTTATCTAACCATGGGAAAGAGGAAGGAGGCGAGAGGATATGAAATTTTGGAAGGGATCTGGTAGGATAACTTAATTCTAAAACAACTTATAATATAAGAAATTAAGAAGTTCCGAAGTCGAAATTCAATGATTTTATATAAATATTAATAATACTTTTATAGTCGAAGGTTAAAGCAACAAAACCCTAATTTAGCTAAAATTCAACCATGCCATGAAGTAGGTTGAATTGAGTAAGCATTAACCCACTGGCCAAGCAGACCACTACTCATCAATTCCTTGTGAAGTGTGGGGAAAAATATAGTCGCCGCATGTGTAGTATTTTGCTTGCAGCAGTATTTTTCATGAACCAGTGAAATCATAAGAAAAGTGATGTATATTGCAAAGGGTTGTGAGGTCCCGCACAATCATCACTAAACCATAACATCACTCACTCACAAGAAACCTCCAGAACGTAGTTGCATTGTCTAATTAAAACCAAACTAGGTTCAGTGTACACAAGGACTTCAGGAACTTACATGTTATTTACGCCAATTGCTTAAGATCTACCCACCACCAGTTTTATTTGTAATAAAACTTCCCAGCCTTATTAGCACTAATACCACCACCAGCCTTATTTGCACTAAATATTGACAAATACCAATTTAGCCCAAGGTCAACCAATGTCATGTTACCATGGAGTAGGGTGAATTGAGTAAGCAGCAATTCACCGGCCAAGTAAACCACTACTCATCAATTCCTTGGATAGTGTGGGGAAATCATTGCTCCTAACGTGTATAGTCAAATGCTTGCTGTAGTGATTTTCATGAATCAAATAAAGCGTAAGAGGCAGTGTCGTATATTACAAAGGGTTGTGAGGTCCCTTGCAATCGCCACTAAACTCCGGCCATCATTCACTCACAAAAATACTTCAGAGAGTGAAAATGAAGTTAAACATGAGCCAAATTAGGCAAATATATTAAATACTTTAGATTTGAATAAAATCAAATCTAGAAATGTTCTTAAAACTATCAGTTACGCCAAATGAAATATTTTCTTATTAAACTAATTCTGGATAGATTTTATGAATCAGGCAACGGACAAGAGAGACTAAAACCCTTTCGAACTTCCCCTTTTTTTTTTCTTACGGAGTGTCGATCAGATCATTCGCCGACAGTCACCGCACTAACTCACAAAATGTGGTCTATCAGAATTCCACCACCATCTTATTTGCAATAAAACATATTTATTCAAAAGATACTTCTCGTAGAAAATAAATCTAAAAGGAAATAAATCATATTAAAATCATTATAGATTACTGCATACAACTCCAAGGTTCAGGAACAACCTAGGATAATGATGATCTAAAAATTATCATTTAAATCAATTGTATAAAACTAGTATTTTCATATTTAACTAATTCTGGATAGACTTTATGAATCAGGCAACTATCGTGAATAACCGTAATCCTTTCGAACTTTCCTTTTTTTTTCTTACGGAAAGTCGATCAAATCACGCGCCGACACGTGCCGCTCTAACTCACAAAATGTAGTCTATCAAAATTCCACCACCATCTTATTTGCAATAAAATCCACCACCAACTTAAATTATTCTACAGATATTTCTCGTAGAATATAAAACTAAAAAGGAAATAAAATATTAAAATTAATATATTTACTGCAACAATCCCTATAAGAAAATATCACAAGTTAGATTGCAGTACAGGTATCCTAGAATATAATAAAGTAATTAAAACACACAAACAACAACAATAGGTTAATAAAATTATCGGAGTAAATAGCCGGAACTATATCTGAAATTGTTATAAAAATTAAGTGGATTCATTCAGACTCCTTAAGGAAACCTAATAGGAAATAAAAATATATATTAAAATCATTATAGATTGTTGCATACAATCCCTGTTGAAAATATCACTAGTTAATAAAACTAGTTAGTAAATATCATTAGAGTGCAGTGCAGGTACCCTAGAATATAATAAAACAAATAAAACACACAAACAACAACAAAAAGTTAATAAAATTATTGAAGTAAATAACCGGGACTATATCTGAAATTGTTATAAAAGTTAAGGATATTAAATAACAATAAAATTTCCAAAAGAAGTTGAATACATCTGAAAATATAATAAAACAATAAAAAGATCACAACAAACATTATCCGAAATTACGAACTGGAACAAACCCTAAAATATTATTACCTGTTATTCAATAAATAACTAGAGACTACCAACAATTTAAAACTATTCAAATCAATCACACGTTATAATAAATATTATTAACACTCTATTTAGGACTTTCTTGGTTCTTGTATAACACGATTTTGAATAATTAACTATACTATTATAAAAGAAATTTTAGTTAAATATTACATATTTAGGATGATTTTAGATATTTATTTAGAACCAAGAAAATCAAATAAGAAAGATACATTATTTTAGACATACCATACTATTCGTCTGGAATAAATCTATTTCAATAACATTACCAAATGTACCTACCTAACTTATGGGATATCTGTTACATACACGTAGTTTAAGCCCTTTTTCTTTTTGTGATAAACGATATCTGCTATTCATTATTTATTATAGTTATTATTATTATAGTTTCATTCATTCATTCGGCATTAGAAGGATGCCGTCTATTAATAAATTACAACATTTCTCTCAAGCTATATTACATCTAATTGTCGCACGTGAACTACCTATTTATTACCAGTGTTGTAGTCTTACGAACGTACCGATTTCTCTTAAACTCGAACGCTTGAGTTGTTTATAAAGATAAACAAAACACCTACGAAACATGTTTTAGACTTTATTGAGTTTATTTATACCTATTTAATTGTTTACGATTGTATCACTACTATATTATATTTAACGTTATTTTTCGTTCTGTAATAAGTCTAATATCATTTATTAAATTTTGCTATAATTTAGTGTGTCAAAATTCAGAATCTAACAAATAGTTTCAAAGGATATTTAATAAAATGATATACATATCGATACGTCAATTAAATCGATTATACATCACTAAAAACGCGCGCTCTTACTTAGCGAATGTTCGGCTTTGCATCGCGAGCGCGCGGATCGCAACGAAAGTCAGGTAAACAAACGATATACCATTGTAAATAAATGTGTGTTCTTTCCTTTACTGCGAAGAATTACACTGTAGATGTTTATCGTACCTATATCTAATTATTACGCGGATCTACGAAAGCCTAACTAAATAAAGAAATCTCTAGTTTAATTTATTATCTATTTATGCACAACCCTACTTTAAAGACATTTAGGTCAATATACTCACGCCTACGACATTAGTTTCTATCTAAAAACTAAGTGTCTATTTGATTTCTTACATACTCTTTATTGCACAAATAGAATTAGGCTAAAGTAAATATAAGACATTTGAAGAGTATGGTACATCTTGAATTATGTGCATAAAAGACTAAAACATAAAATATACTTACGATAAAATAACAATAATACCCCATAAAATGCAAATATAAATAAGTTATGTATTAAAATAAAAGCCCATCAAAATCACTATTTTATAATAAAACTATGTAGTGATTCCGATAAACATCCCTTCTCACGAAGTAAACAAATATAGTGGAAAATCCTCTTCCACAATCTAAAACCTATGAGTCCCATAATACAACCAGACCATTAACTACTACTCACGTACTCTGCCGTAGAAATCGGTACAGTGGAGGTCATCAAGCGACCAGACTCACTGTCCACAACTCATCTGGATTTATAGACAATCATTTTATTTACGCGTCGAGATTACAGAAAATTATTTACACGGTTATGGTTTTATTCCCTAAGCTACGAGTAACAAGACTACACTCCACACTGTCTTTCTTATTTTCATGATAATAGCTAGCACTTCACAGAAATAATAATAACACATTCACTTAATTTCCTCCCGGCTCTTATAAAACCCCTTTCTAAATCTCGAAACTTCCATTCTCTCCCTCAATCGACTCGACATCTCCCTCAGCTCCGCGACTGCGCGTGCTATCCGAAAAGCCGTAGGTATGTCCCGCGTCCTGGCTGGTGTCCCTGCGCTAAAAGCTGCGCACGAACGTGCGCACACATTTTTCCGGCCCTAGGCTGACTCCCTACTTCAATCTTCAACTGGTCCCGAGCTTATCACAACACGTCACTCCTCCATCTCTCTAACATTTTACTTTTCGACCGCCGGACACGTACGCACTCTCGGCCACCGCGCTCCCACCAAACGGCGTGCGGGTGAGGTCTCCTAGCGTCCCGGCGCGACTGTCTCACGCTGCCGCCTGCATTGGCGCTCCCCTCTCTTTTCCACAGTTCTGTTGCTATTTAGGTACGGTCGCTCGGGCGTTCACGTTCGAATGCAAGCAGGTATCACCCTTTATTGTTTTGACTTAAGATAACTAATAGCATAAATAAACACCTGGCGTACGTGACTGTAAATGAAATTTGTTTGTACACGAAATAACAGATTCAACATTAAAGTCTGCTAAGTAAACCTTAAGTTTTATTTTCTTGAAGGATGATTTCTATATATATTTATTAATCCATGCTGACCTGGGTTCAGTATAAATTCAATAAATGAGCAAAATAAGACATCCTTGGATGTAAATACCAACATATCGTTTTTCTCTTTTCTTTTTTATAAAATATTTACTTATTTCATTTTGAATTCGAAGATGAGTCGGTACACGTTCCACTGGAGATCTCGGAGCCCTCCGATAAGCACGAGGCCGGCCATCGAGGGGGTTTTAGTGAGTAAACATCTCACATAACCTCCCCCCCCCCTCCCCCCCTCCCCCCACAGGAGGCTGGCTATCTTACGAAGATTTCCCTCCCGTGCAAAAAAATATATGGTTCCCTGTCAATAGAAAATTTATGCTTTATGGCACGAATACAAGATAAAATAATAAAACAAAAGTAGGTGGGTGAAACTAGTTCAACTACTATGGTAGGCACAGTTTTGGGTCTTATATAGATTTTGAACATTTTTCGTATTAAAAGTTATGACAAAAATAATTGCGTAAAAAAAGTCTGAAAAAAAGACTGTGTCCTCTGTAGTGAGCCTCTATCACCTTTCACTGTCATCGGCAGTAGAATCTACAACTCGTATTCAATAGGTATAGTAGGTTATGTTCTTGCGTTCTTGCTGTCATGGCGTGTTCGTTTAAAAACTAGTGTATTTTACCTAAATATCGTCCGTGTTAAGTGAACGTTATATAAGACAGTTAAATGGGAGTGAAATACTACAGACGGTGTGGATCCGGCAACCTAACCTCCAATTGCACTTGGAATGCAAGACATTAGGCATTCCTAGTGCACACGACTCTCCCTTAATCTCGACGTTGGTAAACAGACGCCAAAACGTTCGAGTTATTTTCAAAATTCTAACACGGTCATTGGCCAAATTGCAGTGTGTACACTAGCAGGGGCCATTCGTTAAAGAAAAAAAGAAAAAAATAATTAATTAACTACTTCCATTTCAAAGTGACAGCAAGTTAATGCAAGTATTAGCCACTGACGTAAGCACAAACGCTGATTATGATAATTTCAAATGGCAGACGAAAATCGACAAGTCCCAAAACTCATTCCCGTTTCGGTCCCAGACCATTTGGGAATTTAATCCGCTTGCCAGAATAATGCTTTGATTAATATCTGGTTATTAATCATCCGTAGAGCTCAACTATTCAGCGGCCGTTGGGAATTACCAGTGTTAGTTCCGAATTTGAAATTCCGAATTAGAACCGCATTAACAATACGGCAGATGCGTGGATGTGAATTCAAATATTACTTTGACGTTCTCTGAGGACTTCGCTATTTGTTAGCTATGCTAAAGTAGCGCAACGGGAGCATACCGCAGTGAATTCATTGACCTAATTATTTTTAATTGAGAATTTAAAATTTCATTAAAATAGGTCCTATCCAAGTAAAAAAAACCAAACCTGATAGTGGTTTTATTTTTTTTATTGAATAGGACCCTTGGTACAAAATGCTCAATCTCCTTTTAAAGACCTGAGTATGTGCGACTTACACATTTCTAGAGCAATCTTTAAATCAATAAAGGAGGTATATTTTCTTAATAATGTGAATGTAAATCGTGAAAATGAATGTTCCAATACTAAGATAAAGAACAACAATAAAACAAATAGAACAAGAATAAAACGAGAGAGTGCCCCTAGCATGAAAGCATCGATGGAAATGCATTTGTCCTTTTTCAGACTTTGTCTGCAACAATGAGTGAACTATTCGCAGTCCAATTATACGGCGTAGGTACTCGACTACACGTACTCTATGGAAACGACACGTCGAGTTTGTAATTTAAATTGAAACCCATTGAAGCGAAGCGAAATGGGAAGAGACCGGATGCGAAATAATATTGAGTTTTTAATTAAATTCTAAATATTTGTCTACTTCGTACCTTATCTCGTTGTTACAAAGTTTGTTTTCGAGAAATAACTGAGTTTTCTTTCATGATTTGTTTCACAAAGAAATTAACATTGAGTTGTATTTTATACTTTATTATGATCGTTGGACGATCGTTCATCATCAGCAGCCTACTCCAGTCCACTGCTGGACATAGGCCTCTCCCACGGCGCGCCGTTGAGCCCGATCTTCGGCTCTTCTCATCCAGTCGCTGCCAGCCATTTTTTTTTTCGTACTGATAATTGCTGTTGGTCCTAATGACCTTTACAACTTCACCGGGTTTTTTGGGGCGAGCGCTAAGTGCGCTCCAGTCTGGAGGAGGACTTAAAAACTACTATAAGAAGCGACTGCCTAAGGGCACCCAGGTGGGTACGGACCTCGGCTTAGGACGTCGCTGGGGAGGGAGGGGTCGGGGAGAAGCGGCCTGGAATACGCCGATAGCGCGTGTAAGCGCCAGAAGCGGGTCGCCGCCCGCGCCGGCGCGGGCGGTATGTAGGTGCTGTGTGTGAACTACTATCGGGTGGGGTCGCTGCCAGCCACCTTGCCCGGATCGCTCCAACTAGAAGGGACGCCCGTACCACACTACGTTTGCCCAAACGCGGTCTCCACTCCAGAACTCGTCTACCCCAGCGGTTGTCGGTTCTGCGACAGATGTGACCGGCCCACTGCCACTTCAGCTTGCTAATCTTATGAGCTATGTCGATAACTTTTGTTCTTTGGACGATCGTTACGGTGCTACGTTTATAAGTGTTTGTTTACAATTTAATATGTTTTCTTTTTTATTGTAATAACTTCTTTTTTAAAGTAAGAAGTAAGTAGTAAAAAACTACTTACTGACCGACATTTGAGAAAAAGTTGGCGAATATTGGTAAAAAATCTAACGTAATGCTGCCATAAGGTTGCAAATAAATGAAAATAATTATTCAGAAGTCCGACTATTATATTTTATTTTTGTTTTAGTCCCTGACTGCTGTTTCTCCCGCGATGCCTTCGTCCTGACACAGCTGTAAACCAGCGCTGCGGTTCTGCCGTACCGGTCGGACCGCAGCACATGCTGAGCATGTATCCTTTTAATGTTGCATTGTTTTTTTTAATTTCACATATTTTTAAGTTTAATTTTTATTTATTTTATTTATACTTTTACACTTTTGTGTACAGGTGAGCTTAATGCCTTGCGGCATTCTCTGCCAGCTGACCTTTGGGCATGCAGATATGTTATGGCGGTGCAGTGGCAATAATAAAAATGACAAAGAAACTTACTTAATAATATGTGAAATTTATATATTAAAATAACAATATACTTACATAGTATACTAATATACAATACTAATACAAATATACAATATAATTTACTTATATATATATAAATACAATATAATTAAATACATACGAAAAATAATAAAATATTATGCACAAATATATTGATATGTAAAATATATAGATTTAGGGATTATGAGGAACACAAAAGGTGGATACGAACTTTATTTTTAAACACAAAGTGATTCGGGGCACTCCTTATATCTACTGGAAGATTGTTCCAAAGGCGGGCTGCGTGAACAGTGAACGAGTACGAGTAGAAATCAGTATGATGAGAGGAGAGGCCAAGGCGAAGAATTAATTATGTGTCCAATGTTAAATACATGTTTTTCATTCTTTCTTTCTTTAAGTATAGCCATCAAAATCGACAAAGTAATAACTTTAAATTTTTCAAAGCGGTACAATATTTATTTTATACCCGTTAATTTTTCCAGCAATGTAAATGAAATATTTTATTACAGGTAGAATTTTTTTCTGATAAAGAATTTAGTATTTAAAATTCCATGTTTACATTATTCGGAATTTTCTCTCGTAATAATTTCAATTAGCAGGAAATTTAAAATTCATCTATTATACAAGTAGGTATAATAATGAGATCGACCTGTTTTATTACCTCTATTTTTTTCAAATACAACAGAAATTCTTCAAATTTTGCAGAATCCTTATTCCTTATAGGGTCAAAAACAGGTCAAGTTTGTATTGCAGACAGATCGGTAAAAAAATCTAGACCCGTGATCATACAAAACGTTCACAGATAAACTGCTAGTTATTGATAATGGAATCGATTACGAACCTGGAGCCCAATTCCACTGTTATACAACGTTTGTCGTTTTTTTCCCAATATTTTTCGATTTTCGATTAACGTTACGTTTCGGTCAAGTCAACGATCGGTCATCCCGCCCATTTGTGTTACCAAAATGTCGTTTGTTCTTGTTGAATCTATACGAAAACGAAACGTAACGTTAATCGAACTGTAGTGGCATACGAAAATGTGAAGTCGCCTCTATTTAGTTCCTATTGAGATTAAGTTATTGCCCAGATATGTATTACGATTGTAAATAGGTAATACGTTTTTTCATACACAGAAAAGACCGAAACACTTATAATTCGGTAGTTTATAAGTAATAAATATTAAATGTATTTCTTCAAAATTAAGAAATAGACATAAATTGATGGTGAAATGTGAAAACAGAAATAAAATTCGTTGAAAAATAAAATAGCTACATGCAATCCAAAATCATAGAAAGAAACAGCAATATTACATCGTGACGTCACTGTGTAATAGCGCCATACAAGCAGATCCTGGCTACATATAAATAACTGTATTGCTAAAAGGGACAGAGCATCTCTTCAGTACTAACTTAAATCATTAATATCTCTGATAATAGTTGAGATATCGAAAAACGAATTTTAGATCCTTCTTCAGGATATCCATGTAAGTTGATTGGTAGAATACAATTTTTTTAGTCAAATACAGAATTATATAATAATATAATATTAACAGAGATAAAATACCGGCAATATATAAGTACTATCTAATCTGTTGTGAAAAGGGCCTTAACTAAGCTTATTGCTGCAGATAATATCCGATCGAAAGCTCTTCAATCCCACACTATATTCTGTTGAAGTACTGTCTAAAGCTCTAGCGTTACGTTATCATTACAAATAAAGCTACATCCCACGTCTATGGCAACAATTAAAGCACCTTTCGCTTGGGACCGTAGGTGCAACTTTTCTCATCTCATCCCACTTGTGGGCGCTCTATTATAGAGTTTAAAACTGTTTGTTTTTAGTAGAGTTTACGGGAACATTCGACTTGGGCTTCGGCTAGCTTTGACCAAAATATTTTTGAACTGAACATTCTGACAATTTTTTTAAATTGTCAGTTTGGATTCCTGGGCCACCCAGGAATCCAAACTGACAATTTAAAAAAAATTAACAATATCCAATAAAACAAATATCCCGTTCACTCGTACACAATTTACTGTATGAGTGAGCGTGACCGTTTATTTAGGTTTAGGTCGTGACTAGTGGCATACGAAAAACGTCAAGTCGCTGCAATTTAGTTTATATCACGTTGTTTTAGTAGAATCGGCCACCGAATCGCATTACCTATTGAAAGATATTTCCTTTACCCTTTCCATTACTCAATGGCGCTTCGAACGCATTTAACAAACTGCAACGATTTTGAAACGGAAACGCACCGAACCCATTATACGCTCCGATTATATGAGGAGCTCATAGCCTAGTTACGAGTACGGTCCGAAAGTGATCGTGCAGGTTAAGCAACGTTAGGCGCGGTCGGTACCAGGATGGGTGACCGATAGCATATTTCATCTGACCTCTTCCGTGAGTCGTTCGACAGCAGTCGATAAGCCATCTCAGAGGTCTACGGGCGGCCTGAACAACTCTGACAAATAGGTTGGACAACTAACCATACGCTCCGATTCCGTTTCAAAATCGCTGCATTGTGTTAAAATCGTAAAATACCAAAGGCTTCCGTTCCGCCTCTCCCTGACCCACCACTAAGCAGTAACGGCCAGCCTCTACAAACAAACAGTTAACGTCACGGCAGTTAAACTTTTTATGGGAAAGCGGTTTAAATTCCAACCGTAATCTCTGGCGGAATAAAAACGTTAATTTTCAGTTTTATTAAAGTATGCGGTTTACTCATTATGGCTGGTTGGTCTTTTATGACTTTTAGGCCATTATAAAAAGGCACCAGAATGGCTGTTGCTTCGACATGACACATCCGACCTGAAAAACCTTAATTGCGATTGTAAAAGAAAACAAACAAACGGTGCAAAAGCTGTCTGTTGGAAATCATAATCAATCTGTTGACGTCTCTATATTTTGTGTAGTGCTGTCCCTCTCGCTGTCTCATACTGTAAACTTTGTCTTAGATTGTTACAATTAAATCTCGTTAAATAAATAAATAAAATAATCTTTATTGAAAACATCACAATGCTTGTAAATCGAACAATACCCTGACTCTCAAACTAGGCGAACCTATATCTTGGGAGCCAGTGCTATCCCAAAAAGAAGGTATTCAATAAATATATTTTATTAATAACTACCTACTAAGCATTAACCATCTCTCCCCGTGGGTATCGTAAAAGGTGACTAAGGGAAACGGGGCAGTACCGAACACCGTTGCCTCCGTTTGGAGTCCTGAGCCTCAACCAGAAAGTGGCAATAGCCTGCAGCCGATCCGGCTCCGCACGTATCGACTTGTCGTTCCTGCGGATTAAGTCGGTGAGGTCGAGAGGGTGGCGCGGGTACTGGGCAAGCCCGCGTTTTTCCTTAATTGCGTCCCAGGCGATGCAGCGTCTGTGGAGAGGTTTGCCTTCGCGACGCTACTTAAATCGTCTGCAATAGACGTTACAGGCCTATGATGATGATGACTAAGCATTAATAGTAACAAATTACAAAATACCATAACCCAGCAGTAACTTGCAGTGTTTACTTGGAGATCAGACGAGCAAACAGGCCTCGGGGAAAGTGGTCAACATCGCACATTGACATCTCACCTCACTATATTCTATTAGAGGGTTTTCGATGCACTGTTAAACTTAGATGGAGTGCCTCATGTGCCGGTGATTACGCTGGCAATCTTACTTCTTAGCGCAACACAGCATTGCCACTTTGCGACAGAAATAGGTAAAAGGTTAACATTATAATGATTCAATTTTCTTATTTTTATGAAATGTATTTAATATTTGATACTTGTCAAATACCCTATTGCTACACTGCTGCCCTGAGACTGCCCCCTGTATCTAGCCGAAAAGTTCAATCGCTGTTTAATTTGTCTAAAATAATAATATAACAAGTACCTATCATTAGGTATATTACATTACAAACAAAAACAACAACAATGCTAGAATGAACTTTTCTCATTTCGTTTTCGTATCAACGCTCAGACTCGCAGAAAGATTGTATAACTTCGTAGAAACAAGAAAAATGGGTGAAACTCAATGTCATTTTGTCGCCTTATCATTCATATGTCGTACGAGTACTATCGCTATGGGCAGACGACCTCTGAGGTCATGTTTGAAACTAAAATACAAAAAATACTACAGTGGAAATAGAAATAATAATATATTTATTGGCATAAAATGTTACAATTTATATTAAACATTATAGAACTATTTAAATAGAGTTCTGACCCACACTCTAGGTTGCCCTGCATTGTGAGAAGACAGTGTCCTCACAGTTTACAATTTATACATTAATAAACGGAAAAAGTTTAAGATAATACCAATAATTTTTAAACTCGAAAATAAGTATTCAAAATATTTTAATTTAATCTAATCCGAGGATGTGTGAGGATAAATAAGGGTGTGTATATGTGTGTGTTTTAATGTAAAGTGTAAATGTCGTGTCGATGTTGGCATGCGTATGTGTGTGGTTAGCCCTACGACTGCAACAGGAGTCTTGGGTTCGGACGATTTTGTTCAGCCACTAACCACAAACGTGAAATAAAAAAGCTGCCATGTCGAAGGGATCTGCCGAAACATGGAATCTATTCTGCAACTCCACCATTAGACCAACACGCGAAGAGGCGCCAGTTTTCTCGTAGTTGTCCGATTGTTACGATTTTTATCGCAAATGATAGATGCGCTATCGCTCTGCGTTAGACATGGGTGTTTGTCGAATTCGGCTGCGCTTCTTTTTTATATCACAGCATGTTATGCCAAGCATCACGTCTCAACTGAAGAAACTTGTCAATAATTTTCAACTGTTGAAACCAGATACGAAGTGAGACTTGATTTTAAGTAGAGTAGTTCAACCACATCACAACGCAGTTTCAAGTGTTTCGATATCTATAATAGTTTCAAAGTTATAGAGAATTTAATATTAGTCGGTAAATTTTTTTGGCCAAAAAACCCACTTCGGTAAGCTGTAGCGGTAGCGGGGAATCAATGATCTAGTTATTGTTAAGTATCGTTAGAATGGCGCCACTTGACTCTTTCCAATGGTATAACTTTAATTTTGATAGGTGTGATAGTTCAAGAGTTAGTGGTAGCTAAAAGTACACATTTTCGTTACGGTGTCTTGATACAAGTTCACTCACGTTCAAAGCGAGTGTGTAAGATATGAAATAGATTCCATGTCAAAATATAAATATAAAATAAAAAATAAATAAACAAAATATAAGTACTGGTAACACCGGCTCAATAAGGTAATTTATACGTTTATTTTGAGGAACATGAAACTGAATTTATTTTCTGAATAATATTTTTAATTCAACTTCTCTCACAGTATCTTTTGTATCACGTGCGGAATGATACATGTCTCACTCGTGTTTATCACAACTCGCATTTTGCTCGTGTTGCAATCTAAGCCTTTGACCCTTCCAGCATTTACGAGTATTACACAATGTATTATTTGTTGATAAATTACAACATTGATTCCAGGAAACAAGGGTAAGCAGAACCACAGAAATCATGAGGTCAGAACTCAAAAGTTAGTTCCCTACCCCGACCGACCAAATAATGTTTTCTCTAATAAAGGGTGAATCCGACTGCAATTCTGAAGGCAAATAAATTAGGTGGTACAGGATGATTGCGCAAGTTTCGCGGACGTCCGCGGTTCGGGTCGGGTAAGTCACAACGAAATGAGAAAAGTTGCTTTACACAACCTTGGGTCCGATTCCTTTTCCGTGTTTGGGACGGATTAGAATATCCCTACCGTTAAAAAAAACGGTAGTGATATTCTAATCCTTGCTTTACACGACCTTGGGCCCCGATTCCTTTTCCGTGTATGGGACGGATTAGAATATACCTATCGCCTCTGTCGTACAAGCATACGTAGTGACTTGCTGGTGGTAGAACGCCTGGGTGATCCCCTTCTATGTAAATTCTGTTGTCAAATATCTTTGTTTCGGCATTCATGTGTTTTGGCAGGGTTTATAGAAGATCCAGTACTTACTAGGCCCGTGTGCTCCATCCTCGACCTCACCGTCACTTACCACCAGGTGAGATTGAGGTCAAACACGGGTTTAGTCGTAAATAATGTCCAGCTCTGCACATTGTTTGTTTGTAGTCTCTTTATTGTAATATTATAAAAATACACAGTCAATAAAAAATCATTAAAATATGTACAAAGGAGGGCTAATCCCATCATCATACAGGGTCATACAGAGTCATACAGATATTGCAAGGTAGGTGCATATAAATTAAATAGAAGATAATCCCTATTTATTCCAGCCAACCTTTGATTAAGGAGAGTTTAGACTACTATCTATTGTGTACAGATGTGATTGTATTCATAATTATTGTAAGATATATTTATTTCAAAAGTTGTGCTGCTGAAAGTTTCTTGCGCCGCTTCTTTCCTTTCAACTACAGCACCTTACGAAGCGGTGGTAGAGTAAAAAAAATGACGTTGTACAAATGTACTATAAGGTACTTACAATAAAAACATTTTGATTTTGATTTTTTTTGGATTTTGAATAAAAAAAACCTACTAATACAAAGTAATCTCAATACAAACTAAACTGCACCGACTTGACGCTTTTCGTATGCCACTAATCACGAATCGATCGATTAACGTTACGTTTCAGTCAAGCCAACGATCGATCGGTCCGCTCATGTGTTAAAGTGCAAAAAAAATTGTACAAAAATGCAAGATCATGGAGTCAGAGTAGGGTCTGCCACCCCCGTCTTAGAATTAGATTTAGAGTGTGTTAGCGTGATGTTAGCAGAATACGATTTGTAGTTAATGTTGGATCGATACGAAAACGTTGGAAAATAACTACAATCTCAATTCTCTTATATACACACACCTACTACCTCTTTCTCGAAATCATTTCCTCTGCCCGAAGGATGCCTGGAAGAGATCGCTCTTAGCGATAAGGCCGCCTAAATTGCACTTCACTATTTCCTTTTCTATCTTATGTTTGTTGTTTTATATTTGTACAATAAAAATTACTTTACTTTACAATAGTTTTAAAACAGTGGAATTGAGCTCCACGAGTACTTATCTTCATATTGCATCTAATTTCTTGTGTGAAATAAAAATCTATCTTTTCAAATGATATAAGTTCGAGAATTATGTTATAATTATATTATGTTTATTGGTAAATATTGCAGAAAAAATAGCGTAAGTAGAAAGCCAGTTACGAAAAGGTTTTACGATAACCACATAAAAACACTGCCTGGGCAGATTTTAATGCGGTTGTTGGCCATTACCTTCCCCATTTTACACACTGGTAATCTCAGTACGGAAGTATCTTCACGATACACAAATCCCTTCACTGTAGAGTCTACAGTGAAGGGAATTGTGTTTGTGTGTTTGTCTGTGGCATCATAACTTGATAACGGAAGATCCGATTAGGATCCGGTTTTTATTATTTCATAGAGAATTATGTCAGGAGTGTTCTTAGCTAGGTCTGATAAAAATTGCATCAGTGGTTTCCAAGATCTGGGAGTATCTTTGATGTCAGAAGGGATATCTGGAACGGTAATAGCTAGATGGATCGAATTTGAGCTCAAATGTTCAGGTTCATGGCGCGTTTCCGATATCTGAAACCTTGAGGATCTGATGATGACTAGGAAAAAGTTAGTGAACTTCAATTTTATTTTATTTATTTTTATTTTATTTATAAGGGAAATCTACAGCATTAACAATTATATAATTACATATGTATTAAGCTTAAAGAAGGCCAATTACAGATTTCCTCGTTTATATATGACTTGTATACCTACAGAACGCGGTTAACTTAAAGATTAATATGTGGTGGCGTGAGAGTTTGAGGGTGTGTTGTGTATGTGAGTATGTGTATGTGTGTGTGAAAGGGTGTGTAAATACCGACTGTTTAAATACCAATGCAGCATTATGGATTAAACACATATATAATATTATTATTGTTTTGTGACCAAAACGATAACAATCCTCACTCTCAGCTCCATTCATGCATGACAGGGTGAAAAACAGTTCCCATGTAATTTAGCTAGTCTGTCTAGTCTTTAGACAGCAAACACCGTGTTATAGTAAATCTAAATGTGTCTTTGCTACTCCAAAATATATCCACGTCCCTAAAGTGTCTATTGTAGTTACTAGCTAGACGTGAAAATATTGAGTT
The DNA here is from genome assembly GCA_947369225.1 of Hofmannophila pseudospretella. NCBI lineage: Eukaryota > Metazoa > Arthropoda > Insecta > Lepidoptera > Oecophoridae > Hofmannophila > Hofmannophila pseudospretella. Next base: position 12,934,899 of record OX376318.1, on the reverse strand, counting down.
ACTCGCATAGTTAGTACGATGGTATGGAACTTTAAGTAGGGGCGTGTGTCTCGTTCGTCTACTCGGAGCACAGAAACCAAAGGAATGTAGCATATCAGGACAGTCGAGCCGAGTGTTCAGAATGTCATGCAATAATAAAGTGTCAAGAATTAGACGTCTTTGATCCAGCGTCAAAAGGTTATGATATTTACAAGCCTCCTCGTATGAAGAAAAATGTAGTTTTAAGCGATAGTTTAGGTACCGTACAAAACGACTTTGCAGACGCTCAATTCGCTCCTTATAGGTAATATATTGCGGACACCAGATACTGCTCGCAAACTCTAGCACACTACGTACATAAGCAAAATATACATTTTTTATACACGCTGCAGTAACAAAGGGACTACAGACCCGCTGTACGAAGCCAAGATTTCTGTAAGCCCTATTCACAATAGTATCAATATGCTGATCGAATAATCAATTTCACAATATGAAACTGGAAGAATTGTAAGATTATCAGCCCGCCGAAACTATAATGGTTATAAGGGGTATTCTCGAACTAAAGTTGTAGGGAATACTAAGACATTACAAGAGAAAAAAAAATTAAAGATGGCAGCCAAAAAGTTTTTTTTTTTTTATGTATAACTAAACCCGCATTTGACCTCGATCTCGCCTGATGGTAAGCGACGATGAGGTCGACGATGGAGCACGCGGGTCCAGTAAATGCCTATTCACTCTGGCCTTGAAGATCCCAAGGTTGTAGGTTTCGGGAAATACAGACGCCGGCAGGCTGTTCCATTCCTTAGCCGTTCGCAAATGAAAATGATATGGAGCTAGGAATTTTAAGATAGCCATGGCGAGGCCGAAGGCCGACGCCCGGAGCGTCTCCCCGTCTTCAGGCGCCGCCGGTTTAACCTGCTGTTCTTAGCCATGTTAGGTGGAAAATGGATCAGTGGTTCTAAGATCTTGGAGTATCTTGGGATGTTGGAGAATGATGGGATTTTACATGAACCTTTTGAATCTGATGAACCTTTTGTTTTTACATATCTTTAAAATTGACAAATAAATTAACTTTAAATCTTTTAAATTCTGATTATGATTACGATCTTAATGACATTTATATTTTATAATATATCATCCTGGACAAATAAATTGATCTGAATCTGAATCTGACAAAGTTATTAGCTTTTGAAAGAAAATATAAAATGACACGGTTCCCATACTTCACGAGTTATAAGATGTCGTTTTTACAAAAAAAAATCAGCCACGGTTGTAACGATGTCGAATTCATCGTCCATATCAACCTCCTTGCCATCAACTTCAACCTCATCGTTAGCGTTTATCTCACCTCATTTCGTGGTGGCATCTTCACTTCTTCATTTAAATTCAAAATTATGTGCCCATTCCATTTCTAAATTTCATTATTCCATTAATTTCATGTTCGGCTCGTTCATTCGGCATGGAAGAGATGGTGAACGAGCCGAACATCATAGGAGAGACGAAAGCGGCTCGACTCAGATGGCTCGGACACATCACTAGGATGGGGGAGGATCGGGCAGTTAAACGAGCGTATGTAGGACGCCCTAACGGACGACGTCCGGTCGGACGTCCCAGATACCGCTAGCGCGATGAAGTGGCGAAGGATCTGCGGGAGCTCCGGGCGCCTGACTGGCTCGAGACTGCGCAGGAGAGAGAGCGATGGCGTTCTTTGGTATCGGAGGCCAAGATCCACTTCGGGTCGCTGCGCCAGCGGAGTAAGTAAGTAAGTAAGTATTAATTTCATTGTCTTATTTGTATTTTCACTTTTTCTCTGTATTTTGTCTCGATCGGACGTCTCTCCGTTCACTTTTATTTCCTACTACTAACTATTTTCTGTGTTACTGTTTCTGTGTTCTTTTCCTTAAAATATATTATTTATCACCAAATTCTTCTATTACTTCATCTGCGCACTGTCCTAGAACCCTGCTGGCCGGCACCTAGAGGACAGACTGTAGCACGGTGACGTTCTAATGACGTGCAGGTATATCGTTAAAGAAACCCTGTATTGTGTACATATTTAGGCGCACGTCACTGCCGGCACTCGTTACGTAACTGGTAATTATTGTAAGTACCTCCAGCAAAAACAAGGAACACACAGGCAGTTAGAATAAGCTTCTTTGTCTCGTCTCGACGTTGATTAATGAGGGCTGTAGGTAACACCAATTTTACGTCAGTTCAAAGCTTGATTATCGATTTATTAACCTACTTCAAAACTAGGAGGTCCGTTCTCGATGCGTACTAGCTCTATGTAAAAGTAAAATACACTTTATTGCACAAATAATAAAACAACAAACATGAGATAGAACAGAAAATAGTAAAGTACAATTTAGACGGCCTTATCGCTAAGAGCGATCTCTTCCAGGCAACCTTCACCTCTATGGTCATGGGTCTAGTTTTTTTACGCTGAAACTTGACCACAGCTGGTCAAAAAACTAGACCCGTGACCATAGAGCTAGTACGAAAGAAAAGACAGCAAATCCTTAGGATCTTTTATAGTTAAAAGATCATAAGGATTTGCTGTTTTTATATTAAATAAGAGAGCAAACTAAAAATTAAAATTATTTGTGTCGTATCTTTGTCCTCTTGGACAGGTTTTGGCCAGCCATCGGTCATGGTCCAACAGGATACCAGCGCTGTAGGCATTCTTGTCTGCAGCAATAAACTGAGTTGAGGCCCTTTTCACAACAACAGCAGACCATCAGACATGATTTCAATATGTTTACCTTTGACCACATAATTATTTTATTATAATTATAACTGTTTGGTCATTGCTGTGAGTGAAATAAACATATTACGTACTTACTTTTTTTTACTTACTAACGAGCAAACGCTCCACTGATAAGTGGTCACCATCGCCCATAGACATCTCACCTCACTGTAATATTATTAGAGGATTTTCGATGCGCTGCTAACCTTGATGTCTTAGATACAGTGCCTCATGTGTCGGTAATTACGCTGGCTCTCTTACCTGTCAAACAGAAACACAGAAATGCGAGCATTTCTGCTTTTCGACAGAAATAGTTAAGATCGATCTTGCACATCAGTATCTACCTTTTGCTCTGCAAAATCTGAAGTGTTTCTGTTAGTTAGTGAGATCCATAGTTACCAAGGTTTACCAAATACATGAAATACCACCATGATCCTAAACATTATGCTCAAACCTGGATCCAATTTAGATAGGTTCAGGTTTAGGTTAGTTAGGTTACTATTTTAAAAGTATTAACTTTTTTAATATAATTTTTATTAACTTCTTATTCAACAAATCACCATCTTTTATCTGCTTACCCATAAGCTTATATTCCATTTTTTTTAGTAGCCATAAATTACATGTCTTATTATAATACAATTAGTGTTACAATGTAATTTTACCCATTAGGGTGTAGCTACACGAAATACAACATATAAACTAACATCACAAAAAATGAATAAATTATTATTTCTAATTAATAAACGCAATTGAAAAACATTCCATGTCAAATTTATAGTTTCTTATCAAACTTATACAATATAACTTAAACTTACTAAGTGAATAGGCATTTACTGGACCCGCATGCTCCATCGTCGACCTCATCGTCGCTTACCATCAAGCGAGATCGAGGTCAAATGCGGGTTTAGAAGTTAATAAAAAAAAAGAAAAAACTCTAAATATTTTAATCATATACGCGTACTTACAATTTGCTTTAACGAAAAGCTCTATTAGGTACTGTATCACGTATTAATCAATTTTCTGAAATAAAATTCGAAATTTTAAGCATTGAAAAATCTTCAAATGAAAAATACGTCCCATCGTTCGTTCTGTTCTATTTCAATATCAGAAATCTTACTGAAATCCGAAAGAAAACTTTACCAGAAATGCCATAAGTTTACTACGCAACCAACCACTTTAAAATAGATGTTCTTCCTCCGCAAATTGGTAGAATTAGCCATGGATTGCTCAGAGCCGCCGTTCCAGCCAGTTTAACGTCTCTAATTGAAAAGTTTAGAGATGAAAGGTTTAAACCTAATCAGGATTTGCTTTGAACCAATTAAGTTATGCGTTAAAGGACAGGCCTTGTCTTGTATAAAAGGGTATATGCGATTATCTACGAGTATGTTCGGGCTAAGTGCGGGTGGGTGGATCAAACTATTTTTTTATTGTATAAGGACGTAGCATAGCATAGCATAACTCTTACGTCCATAATATCCGAGAGGGTAGACAGAGAAACCACCTTTATCATAGGTAGTTCCCCCTAAGGATGTATGTATTGTATCGCCCCACGTTGGGCGTCACTGCTACAGTATGTCCCCTAGTTGTACAGATGAAGTAATAGAAGTACTTGGTAATAGATATTATATTTTTAAGGAACTGAACAACACAGAAAATAGTAAATGTGGAAACTAGGTAGTCAGTAGTAGGAGACAAAATAAAAAAACGTCCGTTCAAGACAAAATACAGAGAGAAAGTGCAGAATACAATGAAATTAATGTAATTTAGAAATGGAATGGGAATATGATTTGAATTTTGAAAATATAGATGAAGAAATGAAGATGCCAACCCGATATGAGGTGAGATAAACGCTAACAATGAGGTTGAAATTGATGGCAAGGAGGTTGATATGGGCGATGAAGTCGATATCGTTACAATCGTTCGGGGCATTGTCAATACTATAATTAGACATGGGATTCTTACCCATGGGTTGATCTCTCAATATTCTATATACAAGCGACCATGGTGTATGCAACTGTGCAGAAATATCGGGAGCTCAAAACAACCCAAAACCGTTGTAAGAATCCGAATTACAGTATTGTATAAGGAGAGCAGAAGAAAATGGTCAACTAACGGTAAGTGGTCACCGTTGATCATAGACATTTCACCTTACTATGAAGTTATTTGAGGGTTTTAGATGCTCTGCTATTCTCGAGGACTTGACTTGACTTGACTCGAGGGATGGAGTGGTTTATATGTGGCGGTAATTACGCTGGCTCTCTTACCCTTCAAACCGAAGCACAGAAATGCAAGCGGTGCTGCTTTACGGCAGAAATAGGTACCACCCCAGGCTGACTCTGCACCGAGTCTACCACCTTACCTAATACATATTCTTTATTTTTTTTTATTAATGTTTATAATCATTATTATTAATCTATAAACTGTGATAAGTATACCTAATATACTTATAATGTAAGCAGCTTAGATAGGTACAAAAAGCTGACCCAAGATACAAGGAATACTAACAAGTGTTTTCTGTCTCAAGTATAGAGCTTTCTATCCAAGGTTTTCTAATATTCCTTGACTAATTAGTCTTTGATTTCAATTGAAATCAGTCACAAAATTTATTATATTACAAAAGTATTACAGAAGAACCACCGAAAGTGCGAGCGGAACTGGTTTTTATTTCGATGGAGTTAAATCTACTTCAGCAAAGTGAATTCTGTCAAATTCCTTTGTACTTGAACTCCAAATACTTTTACCTACTACACCACAACTGAACACGTTGCTTGTATAGAAGGTGAAAGAAGTTAATTCATGGAAAACCAGCAAGTAAGTATATTTATTTCGTAATAAGCACAATCATTAATAAAACAAAAGCCTTTTATTATCCTTATCTAAATTAGAATTAAAATAAAGGTATAATATGTCACATTTTTAAACATTCAAATCATAATAAAATCTATAATACTACCGTCCACACACATACTACCATGTAAATACACCCGCACCATGCCATCACCCTCCCACACACTCAGTACCTCACATACACACTAATATCCTCATTCATACAAACAAATACATTCATACATCACAACACGCACACACTGTTGGTTTCTTCGTCCGTGTAGTCACTGAGGGGCCAGCTGAAAATCAGCGCTGTGGCTTGCCTCAGCATTATCCTGAGCTGGTGTACCCTTTTTGGCACTGTACCACACCAGATGTTCTGTGCTGCATGTATTAAACTTTGTATACTTCTGTATTCTGTATTCTGGTGTTTACAGCGCTAAATAAACGATTTCAATTCCAATTTCAATATAAATACAATTATATACATTTAAATTTGAGTAGATAAGGACCCCGTCTGGGTGAAGGCCTCCTCCAGTTTTCGCCAATCGTCTCTGTTTTGTGCTGTTTTTATCCAGTCATGTCCTGCTATTTGTACGATGTCATCTGTCCATCTCTTTCTTGGTCTGCCTACTTTCAGTTTACCCTGAGGACCTAGTGACCTCCAAAGTCCATCTCTAATCTTCGAGTCGCGCGATGTGTCCTTCCCATTGCCATTTGAGCTTCAGAGCATGTTACAACATGCTCTGAAGCAAAACCAAAAATACAGACGCTCTACAGAGCGTCTGTAATTTTGGTTTTTCCTCTTATAGTGTTGCTTCTAATTTTACAGTCATTAAATATACAGAATAGCGTGTCCAGTGATAGACGTTGTAAGCTTTCAACACAATATAAAATTTTAACAGTAAAGAGTTTTAGTACTAGCGTTTGCCGCCTGAAGCACCTATAATAACTTCGCCTGCGTAAACTCACAACGACAACGGCCCACGACTTCCAAAGGAGTTTGGGCGGTCACCTTTGGCCTACTTTTTCACCTCTATAAGCATTTGATAGATCACATCTAGAACTACATCTTTTATTTTAGAACAAACGTCCTAAGTTGTGTAATACGACATGATACGACTCTAAATAAACTGTCCCCGAGAGCTTTGTGTGGTTGCTGGGGCAACAAAATTATTAGAATCAGAGCAATTTAATACGGATACGGTTTTTGGTCTCTATCTTCTGTCCCACACGATTTATGATATCTTCCTTGCCTTACCAGGAGCACCCTTTTAGTGGTAGATCCCAATGTGAAGAATCGCCTGGGGTGGTACAACCGTCTTATTTATTTCTGCCGTGAGCCATAAATGCTTGCATTTCTGTGTTTCGGTTTAAAAGGTAAGAGAGCCAGCGTAATTTCCGGCACATGAGGCAATCCATTTTAGTACTCAAGGTTAGCAGCGCATCAAAAACCTTCTAATATTAATACAGTGAAGTGAGATGTCTATGGGCGATGGTGACCACTTAACATCAGGTGGCCCGTTTGCTCGTCTGCTCACCTTATTCAATAAAAAAAACCAATGTTCTTTTTGTACCCTCGCGGGGCTGGTAGTCCTAACATTCTTTACTGTTCCTATTTCTTCGCCAGTAAACCTTTAAAATCGATTGCCCATCACCTACTTGCCAGTAGTTAAGTTAACTACCAATATAATTTTATTGGATTTTTGTGGTATTTTACCAAACGATACCAGCTGATAACATGTTTGGTAAAATACCACATTTTTTCTTTTTAAAGGCTTTTACGACGTAGGGATCCAGTCGTCTTTATCGTCAACTTATATCCGCTCCATTGTTGGGGTCCAAGCTTGCCCATTGAGGCATTGCGGGCTCAGTGCTGATTTAAAAAAAATAATTATTGATTACTAAACCCGCATTTGACCTCGATTTCGCCTGATGGTAAGCGACGATGAGGTCGACGATGGAGCATGCGGGTCCAGTAAATGCCTATTCACTCTGGCCTTGAAGATCCCAAGGTTGTAGGTTTCGGGAAATACAGACGCCGGCAGGCTGTTACATTCCTTAGGATTGGTTGATTTCATATGCCATCGGGATTTTTTTTCTTCATTCGCTGTTAGAGAATTAGTAAAATATACGTAAGACTTGGAAAAATACAAATGGTGGCCTAGAATGGAACCTGTGCTTGGAAAGGAAATAGTGTTTCTTGTATTGTTTAAGCAGCCTGGTGGTAGGTGGTCACCGTCTCACCTCACTAGTCGGTTTGCGTAGCTGACCTTAGGATTAGATTTACTTTCCTTACCCTTAAAACCGAAATACAGCAATGTAAGCATCCCCGCTTTGCAGCAGAAATGGGTAAAAGGGTGGTACCACCCCAGGTCATACCACCTTCAATCTTCCCGTATTCCAGTTTCAGGAAATAAATGAACAAAGAAAGAGACGCTGTGTTTTATAAAATTGAAAGCTTATCGTTGATCGTATTTGGATGCGAAACTCATCAATCTCTTTTCTATAAAGACCAACTAATCTTGTTTCATTGTCCTTATAGACTTTAGAAACAGGAAAATACTGTAATGAATAATGTACTGTAATGAAATCTCGACGGATTTCAAAAAAGTGTTTCACAAAAATAAAAATTTGAGCCCAAGTTCTTAGGTATAAATGAATCTATGAATACTTTGTCATCTTACCGCACAAATAAACTTATTCTTATTCTTATAAGGTGTTGTTAAATAAATTGACGAATATACCTGAATAATTTCCGAGGTGAGTTCAAAAGAGATAAACGAACTTTAAACGTAGTTTCCAGAGTTTTGTTCGGTATCATCGTCATTTATTATTTATGTCTGTTTGCCGCTATAGGTCTTAGGATATTAAATGTTTGTTTATGTGAAAAGTACCTAACCTTTATGGTATTAAGGACCCTTGCGCGACTCGTTAACTCTCGGGTTAACTCTATATCGTTGTCAATTTTGTGTGAAAAGCATAGACTTCGCGAGTTAACCCGGGGTTAAACTTTCTCGCAAGCAGGCTTAATAACAACAATTCTATACGTAACAAGCTAACACACAATTTGAAAAAAAAAACCTATGGATTCGTTTCAGAATAATTATGAAAGTAGACTAAAAAGAATGAAAGGAGACCAAATCGTGTATTTATTTCGATGTGTAGTAAGTACTTATAATACTAAAATTGTTTTCCGTTTTTCGCCTGCACATGTACATGAGATATCTCAGTTATAAGTGGAACTAAAGTATTCAATATGATGCCCACTATCCACACAAAAAAGTAAGTAAAGTAAAATACACTTTATTACACAAATAGAAAACAACAAACAAAAGATAAAAATGGAAATAGTGAAGTACAATTAGGCGGCCTTATCGCTAAGAGCAAGAGAGTAAGTTAATACATACAAATGTACACACCCTTTCACTCTCTTCTACACAAACACGCGCACACACATTTCCAATAACCACATCCATATACACACACACTAAAACTTATTTCTCCCTATAAGCTTTATTTTAAAATAGGGAATCTGTAATTGGCAGTATGTTTTATTAATTGACTTTTTTGTTTTTAAATTTGATTCTGTAATAAATAAACAAAATAAAAATAAATAAATAACTAAGGGAACATCATGAAAATAAGAAAAACCTCCCGAGAAGCTTTACAACAACATACACGAGCTAGACCACAATTTTCCCCATAAATCTCCAACAAAACCATAGTCTCCAATAAAACTATAGTGTTCTTAAAATGTATAGAAGTGTCACGCTCTATTGATAGATGGAAGAATGAATTGGATTTTTCATCGAGTTCTAAAAGTCCCATTATCAGGGGAACGACGACAATTCCCAATAAAATATATCGTCATTATACAGGATGTTCACAATAACACAAAGTACTATTATATACTGACGTAACCAATGTTGCCAATGTTATGTTATGAACGGAGTTTAGTTCCGCCAAACCTAACCTTACCACCTTAGAAGTTCTAGATTATTTACATAACGGTGAAATCAAGAAATTTGGTAAATCTATCAGATGACTTAAAAAAATTATAGTAAGGTGTACACCAAAAGATATCAAAAGATGACATTTATTTCGATGTATACTATATTTTAAAACGCTATCAAGAGGACGCCATTGGTAGTTTTATAATCAGTGTTAGAGCCTATTCGAACCGCGCGAATACGCGCTTCGAGATTCAGACGCAGCCAGCAAACCTTTGCACACGTTCACAAATTTAGATCCGCGTTAGTATCGATACAAACGCGCTGTTTTATCGATCCGCAACCAATCCCATTTGTTTAATTTCAAACAACGCACTACAAACGCGCGTCATCTATACAACCGCGCTTCTTGCGCGCATTTGTATCGCGTTTTCATCTATACAAACGCAAACAATCTGCTTTTTTGAGTTCTACGGCGCCGCAAACGCGCGCGTCTGCGCGTATATAATACTCGGTGTGCATAGGCCCTTATGGAGTTCGCTGTGAAAAAATAGTACCATTTAATTACAGCAATATGGCGAGGGTATTTATATTCGTGGTCAAGGTTCAAGTAAAAGATGTCAAAAGATGATTTATATCGACTTATTATCACTTAAAATAGTTTCCCGTTTTCCTCTCCACCCTGTATAACACAAGCCATCTCAGTTAGAAGTGGAACTAAAGGAAATTGTGGTTCAATCACAGAGCTTCCTCCGCCGCGCAAATCCGATTACTTACTACTTCTTCGGAGATTAGAAAAAGTTTGTTCGGAAAGTGTGAATCGGGAACCTCACTGTAGGGTTCTGATACTCATATACTTGCTACAATCTGCCGTCTAGGTGCCGGCTAGCAGGGTTCTAAGACAGTGTGCAGATGAAGTAATAGAAGAAACTTGGTAATAGTAGATATTATATCTATCAGGAACAGAACAACACAATAGTAGAAAATAGGTAGTAGTAGGAGACAATTTTAGGTTTTTATTTGTAGGGACATACGTCCGTTCAGGACAAAAATACAGAGAGAATAAGTAAAAACAATGAAATTAATGGAATAATGGAATTTTGAAATGGAATGGGAATATGATTTGAATTTTGAAAATATAGATGAAGAAATGAAGATGCCAACACGAAATGAGGTGAGATAAACACTAACAATGAGGTTGAAATTGATGGCAAGGAGGTTGATATGGACGATGAAGTCGACATCGTTACATACTTAGTTCTTATTACGAAATTTATATTGGGTGTAACAAGAACCCTATGTTCAGTATCCATAACTGAACAACTGCGGAGACTGTCTGTGAACTCAATGACAACACAATAATTTTGATATCCATGGCCTGATGATGGAACTAGGAGTGTAAGTATCCATTATTTTGCAATAATGTTTTTCAGCCAAACGTATTTTCGCTGTTTCGTGTTTAAGCTGGTGTACCCTTTTTGGCACTGTACCGCACCGGATGTTTTGTGCTGCATGTATTAATCTTTGTATACTTCTGTATTGTGTTCTATATTCTGGTGTTTACAGTGTTAAATACACGATTTCAATTTCAAACGTTTTTCACTCAAACGTGCATCGGCCAAACAAACATTAGCTGATATTATTGCCAAAAAAAATTAAAAAAAAGAAAAAAAATTCGTTATAATACGTATAACATTTCATATTAAACTATAACCTCCACACTAGGCGTTGCCTGTGTCGTGGAGATTACATAGATACTCACATTGACCACTTTACACACGTGTCAATCAAATATTCAGATTCCAGAGTTACAATTTAAAATTAAAATTAATAATAAATCGGCTTTTTGTGTTTCGCCCTCATGATATCCACACGGTGGAGCACCAAAGCAGATATTATATTTTATACAAGTATTACGTTTATATTTTACTTTCGATTGTCAGTGCTTGCTTGCTTATCGTATGGTTAGTGGCCGTGTAGTTGCGGAGATAATCTTCATAATTGGGGGTTTTCCAGCGATCAAGTAAATTGTGAGTGTGGTGTCTCCCCTCAAACCATGGAGCACTTGCTCTGCTGTCCCGCGTGTCCGACCACCTGCACGCGGGAGGACCTTTTCGAGGCCAACCAGAGGGCTATCGATGTGGCTGCCTTCTGGTCGGGAAAAAATTAATTCGGATCATCAACACGAAAGAAGAAGTGGCCAACCTATTTGTCAGAGCTGTTCCGGCCGCCCGTAGGCATCTGACATGGCTTAACGACTGCTGTCGAACGACAACAACCGGGTCCGACTGCTTAACGTGCTCTCCGAGGCACGGACGAGTTCAAATGAAATATGCCACTAGCGGTCACCCATCCAGGTACCGACCGCGCCAACGTCGTTAAACCTGCACGATCACTTTCGGACCGTGCTCGCAACTAGGCTACGAGCTCCTCAGAAATAAATTAGGCAAGTGTTTTTATTAAAACTGTAGAAATATTTTTGTAGACATACCTAGTGAATGTAATAAACTTTTCATAGACGTTTATCAATCTTTATTACCGACTGTAACCGACGGTTTTATTATACTCCCAAAGTAACCCTAATAAGCAGGGTTCGGATCAAATATAAGTGAAAAGGCACTTAGCTGATTAAAAAATGTAGTATGGTCGTAAAGTCGGTTACGCACTTAAAAGGAATAAAGGATCGTAAGTATTATGGTCTTTTATTTTTTATAAGAATTGGATCAATACTTTTAGTAGACTTCAAAAATAAGTATAATACACAGACTCAGGTAAATATATACTGTAGTAAAACATCAGCGATAATCATAATTTCAATTGGTATTGGTATTTCTGGTGAAGCAAAAACAAACTTGCAGTCCCATACTTTAGACTTAGTAAAGATAACACGTCATTTATGGGTCACTGTGTACGATTTCATAATAAGATACCAGACACTGTAATAAACATGACAGAGAAAAAATTGGTTATTATAAAATAAATGACTACTTAAATGAGAAAGAGGCTTGGTCCTAAATTCAGTTCCAGCTCTGCACATTGTGTACATATATGATTGTATTCATAATTATTGTAAGATACATTTATTTCAAAAGATGTGCTGCTTTCTTGCGCCGCTTCTTTCCTTTCAGCTATAGCACCTTACGAAGCGGTGGCAGAGTAAATAAGAATAACGTTGTAATAATGTACTATAAGGTACTTACTTACAATAAAAAATAATTTGATTTTGATTTGATTTGACACTAAGAAGTTTCTACTTCTAGAAGTTTCTTGTTAGCGAATGTTTCAAAAGTGGCCATTTTTGACACTTTAATTTTTTCTTAATTACTTCAGGAGAAATGTGTTTTTTTTGGAGTGGCGCTGGTTTTGCTAGGGGTTGAGCAAACCTGTACTTATTTGTATTTTAATCCTTAAAAGGCGCGCAATAATTACAAGTATAAAATATATACCTAGTAAAATAATCTCGTCGATATAACAAGAAGACTTTACAACGATTACACGAAAATGGTTTGTCCCAGCGTTATTATTTCTACCTTAATCAAACAGGGTGCTCTCCTGGAGTAATTTTGCATAAGCGGATTATACAGGGGATTTTGTCCGGTGGTGATATACGTACCCGACTGAAGGTTTTGGTAAGAATGGAATAGGGTATTAACCTAATTTTTTATTGCATCAATAACAAAATTAATTATCATCATCAGCCTATAAATGTCCCCACTGTTAGGGCACAGGCCTACACTTAACCAAGGAGGTACGGGCCATGATCCACCGAGAGCGGGCCCAGAGCTGATTGGTGGATTTCACACATCTTCGGAAACTTTTCATTTCCTCAGACATGCAGGTTTCCTCACGATGTTTCCTTCACCGTTAGAGCAGTCAGTAAATGTACGTCATCAGCAGCCTATTCTAGTCCACTGCTGGACATAGGCCTCTCCCAGGGTGCGCCATTGAGCCCGATCTTCGGCTCTTCTCATCCAGTCGCTGCCAGCCACTTTACGCAGATCGTCGCTACTATGGCCGACACCGTGACCAGGAATAGTGGGGCGGCCGGGAACTGGGGGCCGTTTTCTTTTTGCGTTGTCCATAGGAGGTGATGCCATAATCGCCACGCTAGGCCTGCGGGTTGGCGATCGCAGTAGCCGGGTCGCTTGCCCCGATGACGCTGCTGCCCGTCATCGTGCTTCTGGTATTTTGACCCAGCCATAATTTGAGTGGTTATACCGCCACTAGTCGGTCGCCAGGGACTCGTTCGTTAATCGGCAGGATGCACCACGTGCAGATGAGTTTGACATTTGGAGGTCTAGATGTTGGTGACCCCCCTTACATCCCATGTACGTAATTCTACGTAACGTACGTAAATGTACGTAAGTCTTCGAAAAAATCGGAAAAAATCATTGGTACATGGCATTGCATGGTTTGGAACCCGGACTTCCCGCATGGGAGGGGAGTCCAGCGTCCTAGCCACTAGGCCACCGACGCTCGCTCACGTTTTTGATTTTCTTGCTTTTTATAGAATCTGCTCGTCTATTCAATTATTCGATTATATCAAGCCAAATAATTAAATTTAATGTCACTATTTATTATTCTCATTCAATTTAATGTAACATTAACAATTTTAATTTAATGTATTTAATTTGTATTGTATTACAAGATATTACTGATAATTTATTGTATCTATAATGCTTCCGGAAAATAAAAATAATTCATTTTATTTTCATTTAATAAACTTATATCGACAACCTGAAGAAGGATCTAAAAATAGTTTTTCGATGTGTTACAAAATATTAATGTCGATATTCAGATTCGAGTCAATCGAATACATGATATGTGAAATTTTGAAGTCTGATCTCGTGTCTTGTCCCGTTTACGTAGATGACAAATCTATAATATTTTATAGGATACATTTCGGAGAGTGCGCATCGGAATTGCACGACCTAATTCCAGCATCTCCATTCCGCCTTCGGACTACTAGGCGCGGGGAGGGGTTCCATCCTTATGTTGTTGATATCCCATCTGCTCGCACGAAGCGATTTGCTTCTTCGTTCATTATGCGAACGGCTAAGGAATGGAACAGCCTGCCGGCGTCTGTATTTCCCGAAACCTACAACCTTGGGATCTTCAAGGCCAGAGTGAATAGGCATTTACTGGACCCGCATGCACCATCGTCGACCTCATCGTCGCTTACCATCAGGCGAGATCGAGGTCAAATGCGGGTTTAGAAGTACATAAAAAATATATATATATAATTAAGTTGACATATGTAAAATTGAATTTATATATTATATGAAATTAATTACTATTTTGTTAAAATGAAAAATATTTGTATGCTACACAATGTGGTAGAAAGTAGTGACACTTTATTATAATTTAAGAGCTCTGTAATCTACATACTTTCAACAAATAAACTATTTGATTTGATTTGATTTACGGCACTTGAAGCACTTGGTAGACGGACTGACGGACTAACGAAAGGACGGACAAACCGACAGACAAAAGGCGGAGCCGTTTTCCGTTAAGAGGGATGGTGGAACCCTAACCCGATATGAAATAAATCTTATTTAAAATATATATATAAATCTACTCTATATCGAATGCACTAAAACTATTTTTTGGAACGCAATCAGCGTAGAGATCGGAATCGGACACACTGGTGGCCACGCAAACGGGTGAATTTTTGCCAGTTCACCCGTTTTGGACATTTGGCCATTCTCGCTAGCGAAATGGCCAAATGGAACGCACATTCAAATAACATTCAGTTCGAAACTGTGAGCTACGAAAATGTAGAGCTATCTTAACTTTATCTTATCATATCATAGGGGGCCGGGAATAACCCCAGCGACACTTCGACCCTTGAGGATATTTTGTGCCTACCCCATTTCACACATTGAAATTGAAATCGTTTATTTAGCGCTGTAAACACCAGAATACAGATTACAGAAGTATACAAAGTTTAATTACATGCAGCACAGAACATCTGGTGTGGTACAGTGCCAAAAAGGGTACACCAGCTCAGCATAATGCTGAGGCAAGCCACAGCGCTGATTTTCAGCTGGCCCCTCAGTGACTGCACGGACGAAGAAAGCAACAGTGTGTGCGTGTTGTGATGTATGAATGTGTTTGTTTGTATGAATGAGGATATTAGTGTGTATGTGAGGTACTGAGTGTGTGGGAGGGTGATGGCATGATGCGGGTGTATTTACATGGTATTATGTGTGTGGATGGTAGTTTCATTGGTCATCTCAGTGTGCAGGTTTCCCTCACAATGTTTTCCTTTACTATTAGAGCAGTCGGTAAATGTACGTAAGTCTTCGAAAAATACTAAAAACTCACTGGTACATGGCACTGCATGGTTTCGAACCGAGGACCTCCCGCATGGGAGTCCGGTGCCCTAGCCACTGTGCCATAGACGGCACTAAATGTAGAGCTAAGATTTAGATATTCTTATTTTTTCTTTGAAATTAATGCGGTGGAGAAGTAAAAACAAAAATTTGATGGTAAGCGGCAACTTACTACGTGCTACGCTGCTACGGCGTAGCATTACTATGCCATAGGGGAGTTTTAAAACTAAAATTATGATTGAAAATGTATAGTTATGATTGGTTGAATTGGCAGTGACGAAATTCATTGTAACCCCGTAACAGTGGTGTTTTAAGTTAGAGGCATAATGTCAGTTTGACTCTCTGTCTATACAAAAAAATATATTGAACCAGAACGTTACAAAATACAGGTCTTTTACTTGTAAAAGCTTGTTTAGCTTAAGTATTATATGTATCTTAGTGTTATTTTAGTATTACTTTATTTTGAATATCATAAATGAATGTCTGTGTTGTAATCTACTGACATTATTATAATTTTAATTTAATTTGACTTAACAATTTTAATTTTAATTAATGTATTTCATTTGTAATTTGTATTGTATTGTATTAGAAGACTGTAATGCTTCTGGAAATTAATATTTCATTTTTTTCATAAATTACAATCCAGTATCAATGTCTGTTTGTTTATTTGATGGCATTATAATATTTCATCTTAGTTTTCTCTAAGTGTACCACATAGCAACCAGTTCCTTTAACTTGTCCTGCACGTTGTATGTTGAAATAAATAATTTACTTACTCACTTTTTTTACTTACTCCATATAAATCGTAGGCTAAAGGGTGATCGAACGGAGCGTGAAACGAGTGAATGACTGCGGCCTGTGTCCCGCGGATAACAATGTAACAAAAAAGTCCACATCCGGCTATCAGTAAATTGCGACACAAAAGTTGCTCGGTAAAAACTAGCTCGTGTGGAATGAGCCGAATGTGGACGGAAGTACTACTATAGGTAAAAAATTTAGAGAGGAATAAAAAAAATCAGGGTGGATAGAAATCGTGGCTTTTACTGATGGTTTTCGTGAATTCAAATTTCGTCCTCAGTGGTCACCACCTGGGTCAGCCGGTTCGAGCCGGTGTCATTTTAATGGGCCTCTTTTTTGCTTAAACGATGAAGACGTATCCTCTCCGTTCCCGAAAGTGGTTTTGGTCGGTCGGACACGAGATTTAATCTGTTAATTTTAGCCTTTCGACCTTGCCATTTTCACTTGCAATCAACGTCAGAATTGTATTAATATACTCTAGTGTACTCTATTCTTTAAAATGCAGTTTATTTGGTCCAAATACGTCGATTAGTTTCAATGCTAGCTCACTTAAAACTAAGCGCTAACCGCGTAACACCTCATTTTTAGTGTTCACTTCCGCGGCCTATGACACAACCAGAGGGAGTCGAGGCGGGGAGGGGGCATATACTTTTTGTTGTCGTCAGACCGATCTTAACGATGGTATAACTATTACTTTTCTAACTCTTAAGCTTTCGTTACACGAAGCTCTTGAAAGTACATATTTTTCCTTACGTTACTTTTCTTTACCTAGCGTTCATTCATGCCAAAATCCACCGCACTATGAAGTAGGCACATTTGTTTTTAGGCTTACCTAAACGGTAAAAAATGAACCCTTATGGTGAGACTTCGGTGTCCATCCATCTGTCTGTCACCGCTGTTTTTATCACGAACTACTAAGGCGACTTGAAAGTACACCGCAGAGCAATGGAATAAAAATTCCGGTGAATTTAAATATTTACTTAACAAAATACTTACTATTTATTTTTGTAGTATTTTGTTATATGCATCAAAACACGTAACATATATATTTTTAAATTTTCTCACCGGCATTTTTATTCCATACTTGCTCTGCTGTGTACTTTAGCACATTTATAGAACTTGCTTGTTAACTATCTGGTAAAATAAATTGGAAATATTTTTATTATTATTTATAATTTGAAAGGAGGCAACTGAAGAAGTTCTAATTGTTGAGGAAAAAAAATAAAAAATGTATTTTTTTTTGAGAACGGAACCCTCATTGAACTAGTCCGACTCACACTTTTTTTGTAATAGAAATAATATTTTGTCGAAATGTTTCTTAGGCATAAAATGGTCTTTTTAGTTTCCAGGACCGCAATCATTTCCCATGTTAGTTCACTTAGATCGATTTACATTTTACTAAACAGATTTCGTGACAATCATTAATAAATACAAAGAAGAGTACTTACTTATAATTTCTGTGCCTACGAATAATTAAATGAGCTGTCATTTAATTATTCGTAGGCATAGAAATTATAAGTAAGTACTCTTGTTTGTATTTATTAATGATTGTCACGTTATATGTTTACTAGGAAATGGTTTATATAATGATGGCTTTTCGTGACAGTCACACAAAATTACCTTGAACTAGTTAGTTAATTCATCATAGGACAGACGAAAGCGGCTCGACTCCGATGGCTCGGACACATCACTAGGATGGGGGAGGATCGGGCAGTTAAACGAGCGTATGTAGGACGCCCTAACGGACGACGTCCGGTCGGACGTCCCAGATACCGCTGGCGCGATGAAGTGTAGAAGGATCGGCGGGAGCTCCGGGCGCCTGACTGGCTCGAGACTGCGCAGGAGAGAGAGCGATGGCGCTCTTTGGTATCGGGGGCCAAGATCCACTTCGGGTCGCTGCGCCATCGGAGTAAGTAAGTAAGTAAGTTAATTAATTATCTTGAACTATGAAATTTTTAATTATATAATAATGTATAAGTAATCACTAATCATGTATTATATGTATAGGTATATTTAATTATGTATATGTATAATAAATTGCGAGTTAAAGCCAAGTTTAATATTGGTGCAAGTCCACCTTAGAGGCTTAAAACACAGAGGTACTAATTCCGGTCTGGATCTGGTTCTAAAAAATACGATTACGCTTTAAATAATTTTAGTCTATAAAAAGCACAAGTCTATGCTCGAACCGAAAACTGACATCAAACGAAATAAGTTATAAGAGGCTTAATTTTACATCCACCATAAATACTCGTATATCTATAATTGACGCGTTTTGACGTTAACCAAATTGCGTTAACGAAGCCCGAATTAGATAGTACGTCGACAACCCTGGACGCTAATGATCTGGCTAACGAGTTTATGTGACACCCTGATGCTGACAGCAGTAATTGATAATTTCAGTTCTATTTTGGGTACAAAAGTCGAAATTCACGTTAAAGAGATCCTTGTTTTAGGGATTATAAGCTGTGAGCATCGATCTATTGTATTGTATTGTAATTATTTATCTTAAAGTAACTAAAACCGTTACAAGACACGTCATTAACAGCAGTATTAAATATACTCTAAGGCTCAATTTACATTGCCGCGGAATGCAATGGAAACGAATTTTCGCAACGTAATTGTACATAGCGTAATGAAAAATATGCCAATTGTGTAACATACAAACTAAATACGCCTGGTCGACGCGTCAAAAGACCCAAGATCTGGCTCCTATTTGGCCCAGCGGATTAGCTTAGCTATCCAACGGGGCAACGCAGCCAGTCTCTTGGGTACACTGCCGGATGTGGGGGATTTAACACAAACTTTTATCTTTAGCTTTCTTAGCCTTAGTTTAGTTTTAGTATTATTATTATTTTAGTGTTATATTATATTATATTTTCTGTTTAATTAGTACAAGATGGTGCTACCGGTTAAATCGAGTAATATTTCAACTGTCATAATACGAGCCAAAAAAGAGATCGCGCGTCTTCCGTGGAATCCTCGCGCATTCTCGAGAATTCCCCTAGTGATAAAGCGAATTTAGTGTGTATGTTACACAATTGACATAAAGTTCATTATGCTATGTACAATTACATTGCGAAAATTCGCTTCCATTCCTTTCCACGGTAATGTAAATTGAGCCTAACAATAATATAAGTTTAAACTATATAAAATCACAAGTTTTAGTTATCACCATCATCATCAGCCTATTAATGTCCCCACTGTTGGGGGGCAGGATCCACCGAGCGGGCCCAGTGCTAATTGGTGGATTTCACACGCCACACGCATTTAACAGTACGTCTTTGGTTATGAGCACAATAATTTTATTAAAACTTTTATACTGTTATATAAAGGTACGTTGGCGACGTTTTCTACCAGTTGACCTTTGGGCATACAGGAATTATATGGTGGTGCAGAAGAGATGTTTGTTTTCCTTATAACTTACAAAGTAGGTATCATAGATATATACACAGTTTTAGTTTTAATTGTTGAAAGACCAATATTGGAGCCAATTTTCAAGTTCTAAATATTAGAGATTTTCAGATAGATCGGTATGGTAGAATGGTGGTTTAAAATTGCATCTTTGATTTAATCCCAGAATACATTTATAGTTAAGATAAGATAAGATTTGTTGTGTAAAAGTTTAGGTAAGAATTACAAATATTGCAGATATAGTTGCATAAACATGTCACACTAAAGTTTACCTTTACAGGCATATACACCGAATTCACAAATTAATAAAAACATACATTTATACAGATTTTGAGAAGAAAACATGAATTGAAGATCTACCTATCTGAATATTGATTTTTATACCCTAAAATTTAGTTCGATGTGATCGTTTTTGTGGGAAACAAAGTTAGAGAAACTTCAAATGTAAGCGTCTTTAAATTCGACAGGAAAATGTAAAAGTTTTATCGAATTTCATAAGGTTGTCAAAAAGTTTTTCAGTTACATCTAATATTGACTTTACCAAAATAAAATACTTATTTGTGAGACATCGTTTTTCTCATATCTTCTTCTACAATTTAAGAGCTATGCTCTTGTCGGTGTAGTAAACGCCACTGTGTCCTGTCTAGGGCCCTTTCCTTGACCTCCTTATACGACGCAACGCCAGCCTTCTCTTTGATTTGATCGAAGTACATATCCTCGGTCTTCCTCTTCCCCGCTTGCCTTCAACTTTTCCTTCTATAAGGTTTCTTATGTATTCGTCGTGTCGTATAAGGTGGCCCACCATATTTCCCCTTCTATTTTCAATAGCCTTTAAGATGTTTCTCTTTTCTTTTACTCTCGTCAGTACCTCTTCATTTGTCACTCTCTCTGTCCAGCTTATCCTTTCCATCCTCCTCCAACACCACATCTCAAACGCCTCTAAATATTGTCTATCTCTCTGAGTCATGGTCCATGGTCTTTCTCATATAAGTTACAAATATTTATTCGCAAAAATTGGGTCTTGTTCCATTTCAAGTCAATAGGTAATAAAACCATAGGTTTAGCTAAGTCTAGCGGTGAAGCGGTGGTAGAGTAAAAAAGAATGACCTTGTAAAAATGTACTATAATGTACTTACAATAAAAAACATTTAGATTTTTGATCTATGATAGATAGATAGAAACACTTTATTGTACACAAAATCAGGAAAAGTAAAAACTACAGGAATAATAACACGATACCTATGTACAAAGGTGGCCTTATCGTTTAAAGCGATATCTTCCAGGCAACCTCTGAAGTTAATTGGACATTAAAGAGATTCGCGACACTGTGGTGTAAGGATATGAAAATGGTTATTATTACTTAATATACAGTAAATATAGTAAAATAAAAGTAATATGATATACATAAATAAATATGTAGGTATACTAAAATAGTTAAATGCATAGATATACATAATATAAATAAATAAACATATAAAATAGATAGTAAACAATACATACGTAAATATACATAATAATGAAAATAAAATGCACAACTACAACGACAAATAATGATGAGTGAGACCCGCTTTAAACGAAGCCAGGGATTCCGAATGCCGAATTAGACGAGGAAGTGAGTTCCATAGGTGTGCTGCCTTGACAGCAAAGGAGTCAGTGTAGTATCTGGTACGACACAGTGGAGCCTTTAGGATATTATCATGGCTGGATCTGAGAGCGACATCATGATCAGAGCCTAGGAGTGAGAACATGGATTTCAGGTACGCAGGAGTGATAGGACTGTACAGGACATTATAAAGGAGGGAGAGGATATGAAAGTTGCGACGGAGCCGAAGGTATAGGTACACAGTTACTACATTGCTAGATATGGAAGCATGGCATCAATCAATCAATTAAAAACCGTATATTATCAGACAATAGTAGTCCATACATAATTTGTTAGTAAATTCTTATAAGCTATGGGACTTTATGTGGACTTTATAGGAAGTGAACTTTTTGGTAAAGTCGACCAAATGAACCTAAACGTTAAAAACTGACAGTCAGTCATACAAATGCAACTTACTAAGATCAGATATTATGTTTGTTTTAGGTGGAGTTTCCAAACAATCTTGTCAAAAGATCAAAATTCTAAATTACGAAAAACCAAGTCTTAACTGGTCCCTTTCACGATGAATTGGTGGAATTATTGTGGCATTAAATACAATACCATTAATTATAAAAAAGAAGATCAGATGAGTATTAAGTACTTTCTCCATACTATTTCCTTGACCTATCTTGCGTCGTTGAAGTCTACTCAAATTAAATGTCTGTGGTAGAGATATCCCGTTACCATACTTATCACTAGTATTATGTCACTGCAGAATAACAGGTATAAAATAACAGTTTCTTATTTATGTATGGCCATAATCACGCTATTACATCGTAAAGCTGAGCAGTAAAGTAAAAATCCCTACGCGTCTCGAGACAGGCTGTGCAGTCTACACTTTTGTTATCAGATAATTGTGGTGGATTCTTCTGTCTGTTTTCATTATACAATAAAAAGGAGAAAACAAGGGCAGAGGGACTTATTTCCTTCACATAATTATTTATAATATCGAATAGTTTTAATATTTTTTCCAATATCAGAAGGAAAAAGTTGGCACTGGAATGGAAACCTGAGAATGTCTCTAAAAGGCCAGGCCGCCCCAAACGTAGCGAAGAAGCTCGAAACGTTCTGTACCTATTGTTGGAGGCCAAGATTTTAGGACAGATATGGGACGAACTTTGCAACCTAGTGCTAGACCGGGAAGCATGGATATATCTTTTACTAGCCCTAAATTCCTCGGCAGAGTAACGGGAAGAAGAAAGAGAGAGAGTAGGAAGAAACCTATAGAAAGCTACATATTCACCTTATTATTGATTTTTTCATTTTCAATTTATTGCTATATCAAAGGAAACTGTATAGTAATCCTAACCAAAGCAGCTTAAAAGCATAAAAAACTTTTTGAAAAATGAAAAAGAATCCGAACATTGTGTAAGCAGGTCTCAAGATTCAAATCGCTTATAATACGAAGATAGACTACTCTTTTCAAGGCTCAAATAGCTCCTGATGGCCTTTTCAAGAACTCCTTTTCTTATCCCGCTCTCAAACCTTAGGAATAAAAGCAAGCGAAGCCACGGAGCAACGGACTAGTATTTAATAAAGTACGCTATTGAGCTGTAAAAGAGTTTACGGTGGCAGCAAGTCGGCAAAGCCAATTAGGAGCTGAAATTTATGACGGCCGCCCACCCATAAATTGTAACATTTTAATTTCAATCCTCCGCGAAGTCCAGCTTCGAAGTTCGAAGTCGAAGTCGCAGCTCGAAACTTCTCTCCGGATAAGAACTTGAAACTGTAACAAATTAGTGTTAACTGGAATGTGAATATATTTTTTACAACGTCGAAATATGGAGTGTAAATGTGGAGGCAAGTTAATAGAGGCAACAAGTGAGTATTTATGGTATTATAGAGTAATGAGGAGGAATCGAATCCGAAATGAGGAGATCCGTCATAGAACAAAAGTTATCGACATACTCGTACTATAGCTTTTAAGATTAGCAAGCTGAAGTTGCAGTGGGCCGGTCACATCTGTCGCAGAACCGACAACCGTTGGGGGAGACGAGTTCTGGAGTGGAAACCGCGTTTGGGCAAACGTAGTGTGGGACGCCCTGCTAGATGAGCGACGATCTGCGCAAGGCTGGCAGCGACTGGGTGAGAAGAGCCGAAGATCAGGCTCAATGACGCACCCTGAGAGAGGCCTATGTCCAGCAGAGGACTAGAGTGGGCTGCTGATGTACTGGTTACACCATCTACTATACTCGACTCTGAATAAAAATATTTTTTTTATCTAATCGTGAACTCACACAAACTCCTCACCAATCGAAAGCATAGATTTGAATATGAAATTCACATTAGATATGCGAAAAAAAGATTTCCTTCGAATGATAAACTTTGCTCGGAACCGTTAGAAACTTTGTCGATGACTCGATAACTTTTGATTTTTATCGTGCTACGTGAAATATGATTTTCTCGTATTTAAGATGACATTTCACGAATTTTATTCAGGTTATTGGTTTTCCTTTTCATAGTCTATTTGAAGCGACAAAGGCTGAGAGGCTAGGGCATGAGACAGCGGCGCAAGCGTCGTCGGTTCGAATCCACATTTGGACCATTGATGACCATCCTTAGTAGGGATTTTACGGAGCTTCGACTCCGACTCCGAAAGGTCGGAACTTCCGATCCCGGACTTCCGAGCCGAAGTCGGAGTCGGAGGTGTAAAATCAACACACCCGACTCCGACTTCGGCTCCGATAATTTTGAATCGGAGGTCATACCGATGATTTGTGAGCAAACATATTCAAATATCAATATTTAATTAAATAGTGTAGGACTACATAAAGGAATATGTTGTATTGCCGCAAACGTCATCATACAAAATATTGGCCAATATTTTAGTTCAGCTATTAAAAAAACGGTTTAAAATTTGAACTTCTTCTGAACATCTCCTCCGCCTCCGACTTCGGTTAAATTTAATTTAATTTAAAACTTTCGGAACCGAAGGTTTTAAACCGGTTCCGGTAAAACCACCTCCGTAACATCCCTGATTCTTAGCATACGCATTTCAGCTTAGTTGGAATGTTTAACAAAAAATATCGGTATAATGACTTTTTTTTAAAACTACATGATTACTTGGTTATTTTATTTCTAGAGTCATCTGCCGATTTACAGTTTTGTTCTAGTGGACAGAGCTTTCTTAGTTTTATGTTAGATAAAGCAATTTCTGAAAATGCGTGATTTTATACCATAGTATACCAAATTTATAAAAGTTGTGGTTGTCTTTTCTGTGACCTTACTTACTTACTCCGCTGGCGCAGCGACCCGAAGTGGATCTTAAAATAAAATAATTAATAAAAAAAATATTTTTTTATTATTAATTGGTTTATTATTAACGCTTTATTGTACACAAACATTATAATACAAACTTATACAAAAAAATATGTGAAACACAAAGGGCGTGACTTATCTCTAAGAGAGATCTCTTCCAGCAAACCCCAATGTTGGTAAGTATATTCGAAACCATGCCATGTACCAATGAGTTTTTGGATTTTTTCGAAGTCTTACGTACAATTACCGACTACTCTAGCTGAAGGAAAACATCGTGAGGAAACCTGCATGTCTGAGGAAATGAAAAGTTTCCGAAGGTGTGTGAAATCCACCAATCAGCACTGGACCCGCTCGGTGGATCATGGCGCGTACCCACTTGGTCAAGGGGAGGCCTGCGCCCCAACAGTGGGGACATTAATAGACTGATGATGATGATGATATTCTTTAGATGATACTATGAGATTTTACAAATACGGGATATTAATTACATCTACAAAGTACGTCTTACAAAACAACCCTTCTTCTTCTAAGTCGTTTTTCCTCATTGCTGAGAGTCGTGATCATTCTAAGGAATTAATCACATAGAACGACTCTCGTGGCAGATTTAATGGGGTGGTTTGCCATTGCCTTCCCCATTTCACACACTGGTAATCTCAGTGTGCAGGTTTCCTTACGATGTTTTCCTTCACCGTCAGAGCAGTCGGTAAATGTACATAAGTCTTTCGAAAAAACCGAAAAACTCATTGGTACATGGCATTGCCTGGTTTCGAACTCGGACCTCCCGCATGGGAGTCCGACGTCCTAGCCACGACGCCACCGACGCTCTCAAAACAACCCTAACCTGACTAAAATGTCCACCAACCTAGATAAATCCTCTAAACGAATGTCTAAAACGCTACTAACTGAGCCATAGGTAGCAATTTGAACTCATCTACAAGTAGTTAAGTCTGCGCAGACCTTAAGAAATATAGCCAGTTGTTAAGGCTTAATTTCAAAGCTTATAGGCGGGCCTTTCAGATATTTGACGTTTATGCTGGGTATTAGGAGATACGGTCAACAAATTAAGAGGATACCTTGGGATACGTCTTACGGAAGAACAACATGGATAAGACTTTGTTATTATTTTTTAATGAAAAAAAGTGATAAGTAAACCATCACATCACTAACCAGTGTTATACAATTCTAAAACATTGGAGGTTTAGGTAAACAGAAATAACATCAATAAGTTTTTTTTTTCACCAGAAGTTACATCGATTCATCTTATATCCTTGTTAATCAAATACAAATTATGTACTTCAATGAAATGATTCAACTTGATTTATTTATACAATTACATAATGATTTATTAATGATTATGTATTTATGAGCGTCGGTGGTCTAGTGGCTAGGACGCCGGACTCCCATGCGGGAGGTTCGGGTTCGAAACTATGCAATACCATGTACCAATGAGTTTTTCGGATTTTTTCGAAGACTTACGTACATTTACCGACTGCTCTAACGGTGAAGGAAACCATCGTAAGGAAGGTTTCCTTCCACTGAGATGACCAGTGTGTAAAATGGGGTAGGCACAAAAGATCCTCAAGGGTCGAAGTGACGCTGGTGTTAACTCGGCCCCCTATCATAATTTGTATCTAGTAGATACGTATAATAATCGGATAATGAATGAATTCAGAGTTAGGAAAATAATTATTAAATAACTTATTTTTAATTTTTTTTAATTCATATACCGCCAAACTGCTTAGCAGTTTATCGGCGGACTTATTGCTCCTTTTTATAAATAATAGTAGTACACGTAGTGAGTACGCGTCAGCGTCACACACACACATCAACACATTATAGATCCCTAATATTAACTAACCTAATATATAATTCCCTACCTACTATTAACTAAGACGCACCGACTTCTACATAAAAATAAAAACCGGTCAGGTGCAGGTGCACTATATTATCTAAGATCACACAATACAAAGAATATGCTGAATATGAAGCGATTTGCTTCTTCGTTCATTATGCGAACGGCTAAGGAATGGAACAGCCTGCCGGCGTCTGTATTTCCCGAAACCTACAACCTTGGGATCTTCAAGGCCAGAGTGAATAGGCATTTACTGGACCCGCATGCTCCATCGTCGTCCTCATCGTCGCTTACCATCAGGCGAGATCGAGGTCAAATGCGGGTTTAGTTGTACATAAAAAAAATATATATTTAAAGAATGTTTCCCAGTATAAGTTAGAGAGTTTTCAAATTTCCGTTCGTTCGCAATGGTTTAAAAGTTGTCTAATTTACGTATTTGGCGCTCCAAAGAAGCACTTTATAGAATTTCATTCCTAACGTGCGTGTAATATAGTAACCAGTTAGTTTTTGGGCTATGAATGATCGTAATTTTAATTTCATTGTGACAATAATTATACGTCATCTAGTTTATTTCTTAAAAGTGACCTAGGAAACCGTGTACCTCCCACGTTCGCTGCCGTAAAGTGCACCCATAACGTGAATTAAGCGCTATTAAGCGAAAGTTATTATTACAGTTACATGTCCACATTAAACTAACGGCTATTACCCAAAACAGTGGAGTTTAACACTCTATCCAGTTATTGTTCGGGCATCCTGCCCTGACGCCTCGGATTAATTTATACAGACTATGAGACAGGGTCGGATTTGGGTGGTGTGGGTCTGAAAATGACCTCATGAACTTACAGTAGAAACATGAATCAAATGCCACAATTATTCACAGAGCATTAATTAGTGGACAATTTGTAAATTTAATATTATTGACATTGTATAAATTTTAATGACATTCTATTTTTCTTTTTTTTTTCTTCTCAATATCTGTATAAACATTATTAATTTGTGAATTTGGTGTATATGCCTGTAAAGGTAAAGTTTAGTGTGACATGTTTATGCAACTATATCTGTAATTCTTACCTAAACTTTTACACAATAAATCTTAAGTTATCTTATAAAATGCCAACAGTACATTGACCAAAATAAAAATGTCATGCAAAATGTTTGCTTTCTGTTCAGCAGCAACTTCATAGGTAAATTAGTTTCAAATTTGATTTTAGTAGATCTGAATAACATTGACAAGTAATAAATGTAAGTATATATTGTTATTTTTACACTAAAATACACGCTACCTATTTATTTAGGCAACTATATACCCATTTACTGGGTAGCGATACAGCGCGGTAACGCCGCGAGCGTTATGGGCACCTTTGCACCGGGGACGACAAGGGGCGGGCTATTTGATTGACATTATTTTTTTTATTGGAAAATTATTATTATTATTTATTATATGACATGTAAATTAATTTTATGAATAAATTTATATTACACTATTAAAATAACTAGAAAAAAAATATTTTCTGGGTTATGTTTCTTATTTTGCCTTTTGAACCATTATACGACGCGAAAATTATTTCAGTTCACTTTAATGATATAATAATTGAAATATGTGGGTACCAGGGAAATCTGAGAAAATGTAAAAGACACTGTCTACATGATTTTTTTTTAATTAAAAAAAATTTTAATTGTTCTACGCGACGATTAATTATAACTTGCCAAAGACTTACGTAGCCCCCCTAATTGTGTGCCAGAAAACGGACCTGTACCTAGATAATATTAATACCGGAGCCCTCCTATTATTTCCTCCTTTATTTATTTCTTGAGAGCTAATAAAGATAGCTATCGCTCTGGGAATTACTCTGTTGATTGCTTATTAAGGGGTGACGTTTAAAGTGTTAAGAAGAATTTCTTCGACACCTTGTTCCCGCTTCTTAAGTAAAATGATATCGCAATTTAGTACTAATGTTTTATTTATCATTTTATGGATAAGAATTATAGATGCCTATTTATGTATTATTTTCTCCGGGCGCCTGACTGGCTCGAGACTGCGCAGGAGAGAGAGCGATGGCGCTCTTTGGTATCGGAGGCCAAGATCCACTTCGGGTCGCTGCGCCGGCGGAGTAAGTAAGTATTTATGTAGTTAAGTATCTTTTTTTATCTCGATACCTGATTTTTTTATGGTCTAGCTGGAAGAAATCTCTATTCTATCTGTGTACGTCAAACCGTAATAAGTACATACTGCCTTTTGTAATTTATTTGTGTGCAAATAAATATAATATTTGATTCTCTTCACAAAAAAGATAAAAAAAATTAAATAACTTTGTTTCGTAACATTTTTCGAAGATTTTTAAGATACTTTCATTTACCATAGTGAAGTTCTAATGGTTTTTAGTAAGCGACATTTTACTTTTACTATCAGTAATATGAAATACTAATAACGTCAACAAAACAAAAGTTATCGACATAGCTCATAAGATTAGCAAGCTGAAGTGGCAGTGGGCCGGTCACATCTGTCGCAGAACCGACAACCGTTGGGGTAGAGGAGTTCTGGAGTGGAGACCGCGTTTGGGCAAACGTAGTGTGGGACGGGCGTCACTGCTAGATGGAGCGACGATCTGCGCAAGGTGGCTGGCAGCGACTGGATAAGAAGAGCCGAAGATCGGGCTCAATGGCGCGCCCTGGGAGAGGCCTATGTCCAGCAGTGGACTAGAGTAGGCTGCTGATGATGATGAAATAAAGTCAGTATTAAATACTAATAGGGTCAAATTTTGACCTTTCTGATTAGCGATACTTTCCGTCCGTTATTTACGCAGATAAATAAAAATTTCCACCGTTGTTAAGTGCTTATGATCATTGATCACAGTAAAACTTTTTGCTGTTTTTTTACTAAAATTCGTTTTAATGAGAATAGCACCAGACATTGGAGAGGAGAGTCGGTGGCGTCGTGGCTAGGACGTCGGACTCCCATGCGGGAGGTCCAGGTTTGAAACCATGCAATGTCATATACCTACAATGAGTTTTCGGTTTTTTCGGAAGACTTACGTAAACCTACTGCTCTGACGGTAAAGGAAAACATCGTAAGGAAACCTGTACACTGAGATAACCAGGAAACCCCCTATGTGATTAATTCCTTAGGATGATCACGACCCTCAGCCATGAGGAATACGACTAAGAAGCACCAGACATACAAACTCATAACACACTTAAGTAGGAAGCCCCTACTAACTTTTTCTCTTACCTTAAGTCATAAAAAACTCGTCAAACTCAGGCAGGGTGGGTAGTATTTCCGCTAAGCCACTGGCACTTAGTCTTCAAAATATTCCCTTTTCCATTAGTGTAAGTCCCACCTTGAGCCCTTAAGTGTCATTATCTGGGTCGACGGCTGCATAATATCCCTATCTGCGCAATATATTCTCGAAACTAAGTACGGGTGGAGCCTTAAATTAAAAAGATAATTTTAAATTTTAAATGAACATTACAGAGTGGCTTTTCAATGACCATTGAATAAAAAGGTGTATATCAAAATCACGTCTGATATTCATTCGTGCTTATATGGACTTGATCGTCGGTGGCCTAGTGGTCAGGTCGCCGCCATGTCAGGGGCCTACGGCGGCCTGAACAACTCTGACGATAGGTTGGCCATTAACCATACGAATAGAACGTCGGTGGCCTAGTGGCTAGGACGCCGGATTTCCATGCGGGAGATCCGGGTTTGAAACCATGCCATGTACCAATGAGTTTTTCGGATTTTTCGGATTGCTCTAACGATAAAGGAAAACATCGTGAGGAAACCTGCATGTCTAAGGAAATGAAAATTTTCCGAAGGCGTGTGAAATCCACCAATCAGTATTGGGCCCGTTCGGTGGATCATGGCCCGTTCCCCCTTGTGCAAGGGGAGGCCTGTGCCCCAACAGTGGGGACATTAATAGGGTGATGATGATGATGATGATGGACTTGTGATAATTTCTTCCTAATTAAATTTATCTCCCCCTCATAATATAAAGGTTTTATCTAATGCGAATAAAATAAAGTATTACATAACATGATACTTCAGTGGTAAAAATTACGTTTTCTTTCACGATGATATTCAAGTGTCATGCTCGCAGCAAACATAATCCATCAATTTGTCGCAGAAAATAAATAAAATAAGTAATGCAATAACAACAAAAGCCTGAACCATGTTAAATCTGAAAAGCGAGTTTGGGGCCATTACATTCGCGTTGAAATTAAACATTGTATCATATCATATCATATAATTTATTCATAAACAATCAAAACGCGAATGTAATGGACATTCGCGTTGAAATTAAACATTGTATCATATCATATCATTTATTCATAAACAATCAAAACTCGAATGTAATGCACATTCGCGTTGAAATTAAACATTGTATCATATCATATCATATAATTTATTCATAAACAATCAAAACGCGAATGTAATGGACATTCGCGTTGAAATTAAACATTGTATCATATCATATCATATAATTTATTCATAAACAATCAAAAATGCGAATGTAATGGAGATTCGCGTTGAAATTAAACATTGTATCATATCATATCATATCATATAATTTATTCATAAACAATCAAAAACTCGAATGTAATGCACATTCGCGTAGAAATTATACATTGTATCATATCATATCATATAATTTATTCATAAACAATCAAAAACGCGAATAAAGTTATTAGGATGGACTTTTTCCTTTTTGTGCCACAGCCAAGGTTGATATAGGTATTCAGTTCTAAAGTACTTATTCTAACTGTAACTAGAATGCTCCTATTATTCGTTCTAAATCTTATTACACTCTCCCTAATTCAGAGACTATTAGAGGGTCTTATTTCACCATCATTAATATCATGGATGAAAGAAAAATTAGTCTCCCTCCCCAAGGGGGCGGGAGTTCCTACCTTCGAGATTAATAGTGTAATAAGCCCTTTTATTGCAACGTGTTATGCAGTGTGAGGTGCAACTTCAAAATCAACTGTAAGTGCACTCGTAATCTCATGGTTCAGACGTTGATCGGCAAATGAAGACCTGCCACAATATTTTTAGTAATTACTCGTAAGTAAGTAACTTATTTTACCTTACACATGGTACAGATATAAAAGTTTAAAAAATCAAGCTTACATAAGACATTCATCATCATCAGCAGCCCACTCTAGTCCACTGCTGGACAAAGGCCTCTCCCAGGGCGCGCCATTGAGCCCGATCTTCGGCTCTTCTCATCCAGTCGCCGCCAGCCACCTTGCGCAGATACACATACCACAGGCCACCTGGGCTGCGACGCTGATTTTCAGTTGGAGCTTGTGTTTAATTGCTCTGTTTTTCATAAACTTCAAAATTATGGTAAGTAATGTGAAATTAATTAATGTGAATGACAGAGCGCGGTGGAAGAATATTGTCTCAGCCCTATGCACCACTAGGTGTTCTACGACCTGAAGAAGAGAAGAATGTGAAATTAGTTTATATTATCTGTACTTAATTTATAACACTAAACGCTGCAATATGAAATCTCATTTAACCACTCACTCCATGGCTCAGCACTAACAGATGAGGCAGCTCCAGAAGCCTTTTTGAAAACAAATCCATTTGCTAAAAACCCGGTCCATTAAGGTGATTTATTCAATTATTCAACAACAAATGAATTACCCACCTTTTGCGTAATGAAAACCTTCAGCGGAAATATAAAAAAAAAGATTCGTGTCGCGTCAACATGAGTTAATGTAGACAAAATGCTTACGGGAAGCTACATTAAAAAGCTTTTGGAAAAAGGGCAAGGTTTAAATTGGAATGTTGACCGACCACGCGGTTTCGTGTCACTTAGTCGGGTCTACCTGAAGCTTCCGATCTCTGTTTCATGATTAATTTTTATTACCTCTGAGTGACATATTGCTGCCTTCCCAACTATGATTATTACCGTAACTGCAGGTAGTGTCGTTTCTAGAAAAACATTTATTTTCGTTCTCTTTTCAACACACTGCTGGATGTAAGTCTCCTCCAATGCACGCCATTTTCTACGGTCTTGAGCCTTACCAATCCAGTTTCCTCCAGCAGACCTTCTTATGTCATCTGCCCATCTTGCTTTATTTTCGTTATAGACATGAAACCAATAAAGTTTTTTTTATTTTTTTTATTGGCTACTAAACTCGCATTTGACCTCGATCTCGTGTCGTAAGCGACGATGAGGTCGACGTTGGAGCATTCACTCTGGCCTTGAAGAGCCTAAGGTTGTAAGTTACGGGAAATACAGACGCCGGCAGGCTGTTCCATTCCTTAGCCGTTCGCATAATGAATGAAGAAGCAAATCGCTTCGTACGAACAGATGAGATATCAACAACATAAGGATGGAACCCCTCCCCGCGCCTGGTAGTCCGAAGGCGGAATGGAGATGCTGGAATTAGGTCGTGCAATTCCGATGCGCACAGTCCGAAATGTATTCTTGCGCACTCTCCGAAATGTATTCTTGCGCACTCTCCGAAATGTATTCTATAAAATAAAATAAGTAAGTAATAAGTTTTAGATAAGTTTTTCTATTAGAGAAAAGTTTCGCATTTCAACAGTAAAGTGCCAAACTTACTACCTTATATTTAGTAAAAATCATTCGTCCTTTAAGAAATACGACATCCTATAAAAGATAATTTTGTTTCAAAAGTTATTTTTATCGAAAATCAGAAAGTCATTGAACAAAACCGTTCAGCTTGTCTTCCAAAAATATTACAAGTGATTAAATTGACACCCCGTATAAAATGGGAGTTAAGGAAACTTGTGTAAAGAACTTTAGACTTAAGTGCACCAATTAAGTTTAAGGGCACTTTCGATTTTCAGCGTTATCAATACATTTTAGGTTAATAACCCGTGAAATTACTCATTATGGTATTTTTAAACTATGCCGCTTTTGAAGTTAGTTTGAAAAAAATATTAGGCATTTAGTCATGGTGATTACCCTTACGGGGTAATTCTTCAAGGTGATCTATGAAGTCGATAGGGAAATAGATTTTTTCGTGTTTTTCTGTATGATTTCAAATACATAGTTAAGCTGGTATAATGTCGCTATATGACGCTGTATACATATACAAACGGTATACAGATAAGGGTTGATTGATTGACGCCAGAAGGAGGAGCCGCGATAGCTCAGTTGGTTAGAGCACTTCCATGGAACGACAAGGTTGCAGGTTCAAGTTCTGCTCGCTTTTTATTCAAGTGTAGCCAAATTCATGATGTTACAAGTAGGTACACAGAACACTTACAGGAGAAGCTGTACTGGACCAATATTGTATGTTTGATATATTTTCAAAAACTAATGGACCAATTCTAAAAAATCCTTCACTAGTATGTAGGCATTAAATTTCAAATAAATTGACGTGATTAATGTAATATAATCAGTTCTTACCACAAGCACATGTTTCTAAATAACATGGACCTAACAATACCGATAACATGATAGACATAACAATAATAAAAATCCCTTGTTGCGTAATTGACAAGTCACAGAATGTTCTAAAACTTAAGATGTAGCAATAGAGGTAATAGTAAAAGCAATGGACTTGTCTCTACATTGGATCTCATTAATTACATGAAAAGGTTTTTGGGGATAACATAGACAGAATTGGTTTAGTAGTTTTTGAAAAAATCATAAATATATTTTTGCTCCTGTATATATAATGTTTTTTTTTAATTTACGACTAATTCCACATTTAATCTTCTTATCTTATCTTATGACAGGGGGTCAGGGACAACCCCAGCGGCACTTTGACCCTCAGGGATCTTTTGTGCTCACCCCTTATCTTAGTCTCCAATAAAGTGTTTCTATCTATCTATCTCCTTCCTGTTCCTTAAAGATGCTTTGCATCAAGGATGCTGTACAGTGTACAGGAAGGAGCCTATAGTCTTCTGGTTTCGGGTAGGCTACCCCCAGAAGACTCATACGCCCTCCAGCTAGCGAGTCACATTAGCACAGTAAGTGTTCCATTGACTCAACGGTGTCACCACAGGCTCTACAGGTGGGACTGTCTGCCAGTCTCATCTTGTGTAGAAGGCTCTTAGTGCCAAAATGGACTGTGAACGGAACGTGAACGGACAATGAGACGGATGAGACTCCTGCTATAGTTGTAAATTTTCCTGCACCCAGCTGTGCCACATTTAACCTTAATCTCACGCGGTCGTAAGTGGTGATGAGGTCGAAGATTTTAGCTACATATACAATAAAGTGGATAAGTCACAGCCAACCCTTGGCTCCACGGTTCACAGTGCAGTCACTTTAAATAAATTATTGTTTAGTATAAGGGGCGAATGGAAATAATGAGTCCATAAGTCATCCTAATAAGACGTTCTAGTATAAAATTACTAAGACCTTGGCTTCATGCGCCGCTTCCAGCGCCGGTTCAGTTCGTTGCAGCCAATCAAAAGCGTTCCGCCTTCGCCCCACTTAAAGACAGCGCCTCGTGATTAGCTGCAGCGAGCCGAACCGGCACTGGAACCGGCACATGTAGTCCCAGTCTAAGCCTCGAGTATATTTTCAGAACGTTAATTTTAATTAACACATTTAATTTAATTTATGTGTTTACGTTCATTAGTACTAAGTTATGGCTCTCGCGTAATGAACAGACGAAATTGTCTATTTATTTTACGATTTTGTAAACTCGTAAATTGTCATTTTCTGTAAATGAGACTTGATAATTAATTTCGAAAATAATAAAAAAAAACAGTTTATTGTAGTCGCGCGTACGCGTAGTCTAAGTCTAGTTGAGTATTTGATAAAAAGAGATAAATATGGATAGAATAGATTCTATACAAAATGTTGTGCCGGTGGCCTCATTGCAAATGTGTTTAATTGGTAAATGACAACGCGCGTTGTTTCGTCGACTTCTAAGGTTAAAAGCCATATGACTCTGTGCAGAATCATCCTGGTGTGGTACCATCCTTTCACCTAATTCTGTCGCAAAGCAGCATTTTTGGTTGAAAGGTAAGAGAGCCAGCGTAATTACCGGCATACGAGACACTCCATCAAATCCTCAAGATTAGCAGCGCGTTAAAGAGGCGAGATGTCAATGAGCGACGGTGACCACTTACCATCAGGTAGCCAGTTTGATCGTCTGCTCTCCTCATACAATTAAAACAGGTTCTATTAAGGTGTTGTGTAAGGTGTTGTATAAGGTGTTGCCACAGCATTATACAATGTGCTTGCTTATCGTGTGGTTAGTGGCCAACCTATTTGTCAGAGTTGTTCAGGCCGCCCGTAGGCCTCTGACATGGCTTAACGACTGCTATCGAACGACACCAACCGGTATCGACTGCTTAACGTGCTCACCGAGGCACAATGTGCTCAGGATGAGCGTGATTAAAGAATATTTAACTAAAAGAACTGAATAATATAACTAGGGTTTTTTGGGAGTAATAAGAAAAAAACATTTGGTAGTTTCTTAAAAATCCATGAGCCTAAGATATCAGATTGACCATCACCTATATAATTTGACACCACTCCAATCCCATCAGGAGTACCACACCGTTAAAATCCAAAGTTAAAATAAGCGAATTCCCAATTTTAAATTGTTAAATTTCTCTTTAAAGTGATACCATTGCGAATCCTGTTGTGCACCAATATAATAAAAAGCTTTTTTTATTCGAGCTCTGTTTTTATTTTACTGTTACAGGACACACAAAGGGAAATAAAATAGTCCGACCAAACATTTATTTATATATGAAAACTAGCTAGACAATCTATTTTTCAGACTGGATTGATAAATAAACTAAGGTAACTAAGCTTCCCTGGACAAATTTTCAACCCGTACATATTTTCTTGCATGTTATTTCAGCGCTTGGTTGTAAAGTTTTTCGAAAATTACGATTAACCTCTACTCGTCTAACATATTATATTAATCAGAAATCGTTGAATTAAAATATTTTCTCGTGGTGTTTTTTTCTTTCTTTCTTTACTCCGTAAAAAGTACAATGGGGGGTAGAACCCTCAGTGGCTCACTGTTGTACAATCTATGGTAGGAAAGGTTTTCTCCCGCGTTTTTGTGGCATCCACGTCAGCTTTGTTTCGTTTTGTCTTGCAAAGTGTTTTACAGTAATGCTTTTCTAGTAAGAATGGTGTTTCTTGCTCGAAGAACTTCGACAAGATGTGAATAATGTGTGGGACAGTGAAGTAAAGTCAAATAAACGCTGCAGCCCGATCCGTACTTGGCTGGATCTTGAAAAGCCATACTGCGTCCGGGACGCCTTCTTCTTTGGTTCGGATGGTGCAGAAGCGTGGAAGATTCTCCCAGGTAGCATTGAAATGTGTCACACCAGCATTTTAATGATGACTTGAAAGAGTTGTTTACATCAGACATGGCTGTATGGGCTCAGTTCCCTTTACCTTAAAAAAAAGCAATATTGGTGAAAGTGACATAACCTCAAAACCCGTGCTTTCCAAGGTGCTCCTGAACGAACCGCCGGTAAGTTTACAGACACAACTCCCTTATCCCTTTGTAGCCCCCTTTATTATTATATCATTTATTTTTAATCAACATCTAAAATCTAATTGGGCCCGGCACATCTTCTCGTAAAATATGTGTTATGAATAACATAACACATATGTTACGAAGAGCGTAACAGTTTCATTCCGGTTTAACTTTAGTCTAACGTAAGTAACGAGCTCTTGCATAAATTTGGTTTATTTTCTATAAGTAACTACTTATTACTGAAAATGTCTCGTTCCGGTCCTTTTAGCACATTTTAGCAATTATCTATTTACAATAAAATAATGTTATTTTGATACCCGATTACCGAAAAAAGATACAGCCGAGAAACATTGCCATGAACTTCACTAATACAACTGCAAACATCAAAAAACTTCACCAAATAATAAACTTCACCAAAAAATATAGCTAATGAAACAACCAAAACAATCAGCGAAACTTTGCAAAGTGCTTTGAAAATAGAATTTTGACAACTTGTTTTATTATAGAACCGACGCTCCGTTTCAAGTATTGTTCGTGACGTAAACAGGGAATTGGTGTGGCGGGACCATTGTCCCGGAAATGTGTGAATGTACCTACTCGTACATTCCGTATGGCCGCGGACGTGTCAGGAAAAAGTTCGGGACATTCAAGTCTGCGTGAAAGAGTAAATTAAATAAATTAAGTCTTTATTTTCAGGAACTAGTCCCATAGAATAAAAAACAAATAATAAATGATCCATTAACATTTAATTAAGATAATTATAAAAAAAACATTATTAATTAAAATTAAAAATATCAACACTTTTGTGCAATTTTGACTTTCGTATAAATACCACACACACACACATACACATACACACTCACGCACTCTCTCTCTCTCTCTCTCTCTCTCTCACACACACACACACACACACACACACACACACACACACACACACACACACACACACACACACACACACACACACACACACACAAACACAGTGACTACTAAAGTAGGATATAGGATTTATAATTCGACGGTCCAAATGACGTTTCTTTTCATATAATTGTATGTAATGAATGAATGAATTATAATTTATTTGCACATACATAACACGATAATTACATTTCACTACTTAAAAGTAACTATGAACTAAGTTTACATACATATGTGGCAAAATATGTACGTAAACTTAGTTATTTACGTACGTAGGTAACGTAGGTATTTTACTTCAAAATCAAATTAAAAAAAAATCATTTTTTTATTCATAATATGAATTACACGTCATGAAAAAATAAAAATGATTACATTACATTGCAATAACACAAAAAAAAACATTTGAATTAATAATTACATAAATCATAATAATAAAATAAAATTTTAAAAAAAACTGAACAATGTTAATTAATACATGTAATGTACTAATGTAGTTAAAGTCATTTGGATTTTAAATTCATGAATTCGTCATAATTATAAAAAGTCTTCTCGAATAGCCATGCTTTTAATCGGTACTTAAACGACTTTATAGTGAGCGCCTCTTTAACGTTTAAGGGAATGCGATTATCGAACAGTATCTAAAATTTGAGTCGCAAATATTTCATTTAGCTGAGTAAGACTAAGTTTAAAGAGGTAAAAGTACATTCTGTCTATATTTTCTTTCACTTTCAAAAAGGTCTCGAATCGAAAGGTCCAATATTTGGAAAATAGTAATCTATTGGTAAAGTACCTATTCACTTTCTTATTTTGTTCTTTTCTAATAAATGAACTCCTCCTACGTAAAAGGAATCATTTAATAGAAATATTCGAAATTGCCTCAGACGCGTCTCAAATAAGAAGCTCCGTTGAAAATTAATATAAATTGGAGAGCTATAACTCGAGTGAAATTCGCCGATATCTTATAAGACGATTTATCTAAGCCTACCTTTGCAAAGTAACGTATGGGAGAGAAAAATAATTCCCCACGAACACAATTTACGAGGCAAAATTGAGGTCTAATAAAAGCGAAAACATGTCGTCTCAAAGAGCAATATAAAAGGGAGCTTTCAAATCGAGAGTTGACAAATAGACGTTTTCTAAGGCGAAATGCGGGGCATATTTGAAATGCGGGGCATATTTGAAATCATTAAGAAAAGGTCACCTGAAACCTGAAACCGATGTATTTTATAAGTACACACTCAACATTAAATAACCTACTTAATTGATCCAATGAAGGAACGAACGATTGCTCCTCAGGAGAATATTTTTTCTTTCTTCCAAGCCTATCTTGACCAATAGGTACGATAAAAAATCTAAAATTGTTCCCTCAGGATTTTTTTTTGGCTCAGTGTTAAGTCTGACCAGTAAATTTAAAGATGTCGTGAGTTATTTAAGAGTGTCACACTCAATCTTTTGTTATATAGAACCAGGAAAAGAACCCGGGAAAATCTTGAGTTCTCGCGATAAACCCATGCAAAATTTGAAGAGAACTGAAAATTTCAAAACTTTGTTCACAGGTCTTTTAAATTCAAAACTTTGTTTTAATTTGGATAAAAATATCAAATCAAATCAAAATACTTTACTTGTCAGAATACTGTATAATACCTTTAAATAAGATTAAGTATGCATTTTAATTACTCAGAAATATGATATGTTTAAAATATGTTTAAAAATAATCATTGCAATAGCTGTTTTCCCTACCTAATAAGTTCTTTATTTATAAAATTAATTTACATGTCATATAATAACAATAATTTTCCAATAAAGAAATAATGTCAATCAAATAGCCCGCCCCTTGTCGTCCCCGGTGCAAAGGTGCCCATAACGCTCGCGGCGTTACCGCGCTGTATCGCTACGGCCAACCTTTGCACCAGGTACGACCCGGAGCGAGAGTCACAGCCCCTCTCCCTGAGGCGACGGCCTGCTGTATAGCTTTTTTTAAGATGCGCAACAGATAGTAAGTTTAAATATTTGATATTAATATTTATTTGAAAATTTTTGATTCTCAAAGTAGGCGGTGGGCGAAATAATTTTGAGAACCTGTGATCTAACCAATTTGGTCGATGAACCTAAACAAAATTATTTTTCCTATTTTATTTTCAAACCTAAACGTTTAGTTGTTAACTTTGAGGAGCTCGTAGCCTAGTAGCTAGCACGGTCCGAAAGTGATCGTGCAGGTTAAGCGACGTTGGCGCGGTCGGTACCGCTAGTGGCATATTTCATCTGAGCTCGTCCGTGCCTCGGAAATCACGTTAAGCAGTCGGTCCCGGTTGTTGTCGTTCGACAGCAGTCGTTAAGCCATGTCAGATGCCTACGGGCGGCCTGAACAACTCTAACAAATAGGTTGGCCACGATAAGCAAGCAAGCAAGTTGAACACTTTGATACATACAGGTAGGTTGGATTATAGCGTGACCTCGCCTAGCTAGGAAACCAAATATAAACTTATAAACGATGAAATATAGTCCAGAGGTGTCAAAACTCTCGTTTTGACACGTGCCGGTATAAAAACCGTCCAATATTTTCCCTTCACCCTAAACTTTTGACAGGTAATTACTTGGCTTACCTTCAACTCGTTCGTGTACCATTATATTGCAAAGGATTTTCTTATTTATGTACTTATAATAGAGACTGCCAAGAACAGTGTTTTAAAATAATATAGTTCCCAAAAATGTTTGAGTGGTGGATGATTATTGCTTTGTCGTTGAAAGGACTCCGGACTCCCTTGGAGGCCCGTGTTCGAAACCATGCAAAGCCATGTACCAATGAGTTTTTCGGATTTTTTCGAAGTCTTAAGTACATTTACCGACTGCTCTAACAGTGAAGGAAAACATCACGAGGAAACCTGCTTGTCTGAGGAAATGAAAAGTTTCCGAAGGCGTGTGAAATCCACCAATCAGTACTGGGCCCGCTCCGTGGATCATGGCCCGTACCTAGTGCAAGGGGAGGCCTGGGCCCTAACAGTGGGGACATTAATAGGCTGATGATGATGATGATTACGATCAAGAATTTTATTCAACCCTTGCGCCTGACTGCTAATAATGAGGGATCTTAATCATTAATTAAATGCCGAGTTTCTCCCAAAACTCTATTAACGCCATACATAAAGTTCCGCAGTTTCGACAGTGTTTTTGAAGGTGTATTATCCATGTTAAGCTAACCCGGCGAAGTTCAGGTTAGGGATTGACACAATACTTACTTACTCCGCTGCCCCAGCGACCCAAAGTCAACCATAGCCTTAATACAGCCTTTATTTTTCCAATTATGTTGGGCTCCGACACTAAGGTCTTCTATTTCTTTGTTTTTTCTTATTCTCCAGCTGCCATTACGCTTTCATTTTGTTGTTTACAAGTAGTTGCAATACCAATTACTCCTAGATAACATTAATTCGTGAACATCACGTACTCGTACGAAAAGCGGCGAAGTTTTTGTGTTCAAACAAAACACCTTACCGGGTCTCGAATTTTAATGAAGGTGAGGCGGGAGAGACAATTAAAACTTTTACATAATTCAGTTGTGTGTCTGGTACAGGGGGTATGGAACCCCCTATCCTTCCCCTCTCCTATCACATCTGGGTGCGGCCGAAGGTTTCGTAGATATTTAATTTGAATGAATAATCCTGTGACCCGATTTTGGCTTATCTTATTGATCGCTCGAATTTTTTTCTTGAGGGTCTGAAAATTGTTGACTAAAATTGACATGGATCAATCAAATTACGTTATGAGCAATATTCGGATGATCCATTAAATTGAGGGCGTATGAGTCTTCTGGGGGTAGCCTACCCGAAACCAGAGGACTATAGGCTCCTACCTGTAAGCTGTACAGCGTCCTTGATGCAAAGCATCTTTAACGAACAGGAAGGAGACTAGGTAAGGGGTTATTCCTGGCTGGTAATTAGCTTATCTTATGACAGGGGCATAAGATAAGATAATTACTGTAATTATCACGAACAATTCTTGTTAATAAATACATGTTTATTTAAGTTTTACATTGGTAAGACTCTGTTTAGTTATAAAATTACAAAGTTGTAATTTATAGAATATACCTATATACCAAATACAGTTTTAGGTCAGCCACTTTCCGTAACTGCGACCATCTGCTATATCTGGCGCTGTCCACTGTCTCAGTGCGCAATGGATTGAGGATCCTGTGTTTCCCTATGAGGCTGGCATGGACCATACGAGCCTCAATCCAAGCCCACAATCCAAGTCTTGAGACTTGGACAAACAGCTTAAAAAAACCTATAGATTTACAAAAACTACAGTTAAAAAACCTACCTAGGTAATCCTGTAATATTAACATGTTGTTATAGGAAAATTGATATCATACAGTAGTGGAAGTGGGAACTACCTGTGGTTGAAAGATCCTCTGTTTACCCCTTCGGGGATTATGGACGTGAGAGTTTATGTATGTATGTAGATATACATACAACACTCACGTATGATAATACAGTACATGAAATAAACAACGGTAATAATAAGTATTTACAGATGAAATAAACATTAGTAGCTATACGTATTCCATTACTAACATGAAAGTAAAACTGACAAGAAATCGAACTGTTACAGTAACAACTTTCTAAATTGTTACAATAACAATACCTGAATACTGGTCTGGCAATTTGTACCGAATTAGCAAAGTGCGCCGTGGATTCAAAGAAATAATTGAGATTTGCGAATGAACTCAAGAAAATAATTGAATAATATTGAGAAATCATTTTTCAATTTTGAATAAGTAGTTTTTTTTGTTATTTTTCAACATAATACTACGCGTAAGCAAGCCTAGAACCTTTATTCGTCCATCAAATAATGTTTTTTTTTCCGAGAAATGGTATTTTACATACTGTTGAATTATTATTTGAATGAAGAAAGAAAAAAGAAAGAAACCTCTTTTCATAAGGGGCTGTATTCTATATTGGATTCAAATATCGGCGTTAATTTTTTGCTTTTTTCACTAAGTTAATAATGTTGATCAGTAGGTGGGTACTAATAACGAAAGTTCAACATTGTAATTAATTAACGAAATGCTTGTCATTACACAACGTCCATTTCTGTGTGTAGTGTAAGTGTACCTTATTATATCATGTTACAGGCTGTAGGGAAAGTTGCACCATTCCACTTTGGGGGTTGAAAATCTTCTTCTTCTAAGTCGTGTTCCTCATTGCTAAGGGTCGTGATAATTCTAAGGAATTAATCACATTGAACGACTCTCGTGGCAGATTTAATGGGGTGGGGTTTTGCCATTGCTTTCCCCATTTCACACACTGGTTATCTCAGTGTGCAGGTTTCTTCACGATGTTTTTCCTTCACCGTCAGAACAGACGGTAAATGTACGTAAGTCTTTCGCAAAAACCGAAAATCTCATTGATACATGGCTTTATCTGGTTTCGAACTCGGACCTCCCGCACGGGAGTCCGACGGCCTAGCCACGACGCCATCGACGCTCTCGACGATGGGGTTGAAAATACCCATGACTAAATATATATAATTTTTACTGCTGATTTTGTGCAGTCAGCCTGCGAGATATGTTTACCCATATTTGCTGCAAAGCAAAAATTTTTGCATTGCTATGTTTCGGTTTGAAGGGTAACAGAACAAGCATAATAACCGGCACTAGAGGCATTCCCGTAAGTTCTCAAGGCTGTAGCCAACATCCTCTTAGGTGTCGACCGTGGGATCCGTTGGTTGAATGAATGTGGACTGTATGCTTGTAATTACTTATTTAATGACGATGAAATTGTTGAGGTCTTAAACGTAGTACAATAAACGTATAATTAGCAACTCGGTTATAGAGAAAACGTTGCACACTCTTCCCGTGTCGGTTGAGAGGTGACAGCTTCGTTGTCATATTTAAATTTCTCGACCTACCGGCCCCTGCCACCGCCTCAGGCCTCTCGCGAGATGTTCGTTTCACGGACAGTGGCCTAGTGGCTAGGACACAGGACTCCCATACGGGTGGTCCGGGTTCGAAACCGAGCAGTGCTATGTACTAATGCCGTACATTTACCGAC
Organism: Hofmannophila pseudospretella; assembly: GCA_947369225.1. Lineage (NCBI taxonomy): Eukaryota > Metazoa > Arthropoda > Insecta > Lepidoptera > Oecophoridae > Hofmannophila > Hofmannophila pseudospretella. The sequence goes on along the minus strand of OX376318.1, from coordinate 12,890,685 downwards.
AGCTCTGACGGCGAAGGAAAACATCGTGAGGAAACCTGCATACTACGATGACCAGTGTGTAAAATGGGGTAGGCACAAAAGATCCTCAAGTGTCGAAGTGCCGCTGGGGTTATTCCCGGCCCCATATCATAAGATCTACGCATTTAAGCATCAGATAACCCGTTTGCTCTTCAATCATAAAAAATGGCTGCCTGTAAAAAAACGAAACTCAAAAAAAAAACATCGTTCAAGGTTTATTTCATTACTTTGTATGCAAAGTCGAAACAAATATCGTGATTTTCATTGTAAATATACCTATTCGAGTAAGTTATTTATATTCATTAGAACACTTGCATCACTTAATCCCCGTGACTGACGTGTGATGTTGCTGAAACCCCATGGAAAGTTCAACACGCGACCATGTAGTGGCCAGCTCTACGGTTCAATTATTCACCGTATAGGGTTATTGACTGACTAAAATCGATAGAACACGTACGAGCTGAAAAATCATTTACGGTTTCAAGTAGTTTTGAAAGGTCACGATAATTATAGTGTTCATATCATATAGATACGATGGTATCACTGCATAGTAAGTATACCGATAAACAATAGATTCTTAGGCGTACACAGACACATATATTCGGTGATAAACACCGCCATACTGAGGGCCAATCCGAACGAATTGTGAGCAATTGGTGTGATTTCTCATTTTGTTCCAATGCTCAGTTTTTTAAATTTAATTATGGCCCCTGCTAGTTGGCCAATGACGTGTTAGAATCTTGAAAATCACTCGAACGTTTTGGCGTCTGTTTTGAAAAAAAACAGTTTACCAACGTCGAAATTATGGGAGAGTCGTTTGCATCAGGAATGCCTAGTGCCTTGCATTCTAAGTGCAATTGGAGATTAAGTTCTGTTCACTCCTATTTCACTGTCTTATTTTACTTATCATGGACGATTTTAAGGTAAAATACACTAGTTTTACGAAAAACCGAAACCACTGCAAACCGTTTTTAAACAATAAAATAGGCCGAACACGCCATGACAGCTTGAATGTTCAACATAACCTCCAATGCTCAGTTATACCTGATGCTAATGAAGATTAGTTGACAAGCTGTTTACGTCTTAATCTTTTAGAAAATGTCAACAAAGGTATTTGAGTAATTTTGAGCAAACTGTAGGTTGTATAAATCTGTGCAGCGTCAGTTTGGTATCCCACTTTTACCTATTTCAATAACACTATTTTGTTTGATTAAGATTTGATTTTTAAAATAATTTTGTGTTAGGTTACTTGCATTATATTAATCTTATAATTATATACTTACTTAGGTGGCGTCGTGGTTAAGACGTCGAACTCCCACGCGGGAGGGAGGTCCGAGTTCAAAACCGGGTAATGCCATGTACCAATGAGTTTTTTTACCAACTGCTTCCAGTTGTCACAACGTGAGATTTATGACACTAGCCGAAGCGCGGGCGGAAGGCGTATGCAGGGCGGGTGCAGCGCGTGTGCGAGGTGAGCGCAGGGTTGGCGCGAGGCGGGCGCGAGACGGGCGCGTGGCGTGTGCGAGGCGTGTGCGGTTGGACTTCAATAAATGCAATTTGAGATTTATTGATGTGTCATAAGACTCAAGTTATATACAACAAATTTCAAAGCGAGTTAGACGCGGGTGCTGACGCGCGTGACGTGCGCTTAGCGGGCGCGTGTCGTCTGGACACGGCCTAAGACGGAGGCCAAAAAACCAGTGTCAACAGTAGTCTTCCTTCTTGGAGTCCCTGTTGACGAAGACTGAGCCACATTTATTGTTTTGTCAGATTTTATATTTTATGTGTATATTATTATGTTTCACATTACGTTTTATGTAATAGCAGATTTGATTATGTGTTACAATAAAGCTTCTTTATCTTTATCTAACAACATCATATTTAGGTAACATGTATATTGGCGACGGTGACCACCTACCACCAGGTGACCCGTTTGCTCGTTAGGTCTCCTTAGAGAGATTCAAATGAAAATTTACCTCTAGCGGTTACCCATCGTATTTCTGACACATCACACCACACATCACACACATCACACCACATCCAATGTTGCATGATTGCTTCTGAGCAAGCTTGTAACTGGGCTAAGAGTCCCTCACTAAAATCTACTGCAAACGATCACTACAGATATTTTATTCCAAACTGTGCCAGTAGGCTGTTCCGTCTGCGCGAAGTACTGCCTTATTTACGTTAATTTGCATTCTACTGTCTGCGGAGTGCAAAGTAGATTGCACAAAGGGAAGCGGTTCGCTAATGCTTTGCATTTTTCTGAACTTACTCGTAGATACAATACAACTGTGGTGGAAAACTAGTTGAACTGTCCGAGGTAGTAAAATGCGAGTGGAGAACGGATGAGCGGTAGAGGTAGGGAGGGGTAAAAGTGGGTAAAAAGTTAGTGGTGGCGATGTCAAAGCTTATAGAATTGTATGTGGGTTGGATGAGACTGTTGAAATGCGATTGTTGAAAGAAAAGGGCAGCGGTAGCGGTGGATAGGCCAACCACTAAAACTGACATAAACTCGTATGTTGCTACGTTTATATAACTGATGGATATACTCGTAGGCGATAGTGAAGTCAAAACTAGAATATAGGGCACAGAAAAGCGGAGAGCGGTACATATGGGGAACTACACGATTATTAACACTTAACTTCCCACACTCACACACCCACTCACCCTACACTACATATGCACACTTATCATTACACACTCCCATACAACCTAACACACCCCCACCCATACTCACTCTTACCATTATCTTTACAAAATCCTTTATGAATAAATTTTCCAAATTCATTTTAGGTTAAGTATATAATTTGTAATTTGCTTGCAGAGAAAGAGCGACGGAATCCCGACTTCCTAGATACAGGTTTTAGACCTAGTTTGTAAGTCGGAGGTACTTTTTTTGTGTGCCCTGTATAAAGTAAATAAACTTTTTCATTATTATTTTTTCACTACCTGAACTAACACTGAGCTATAAGCGAAGCGACGAGCGGGAATAGCGTAGGGTAGGCAAACGCTTTATCGTTTACAGAGCGAGAGCGTGTTACCGAGAGGAACGTAAAGCGGAGGTGGAGATCGTTGAAATTTAAATTGAAAACGTTTATTGATCACTGTAAACACCAGAATATAGAACACAATACAGAAGTATACAAGATTAATATATGCAGCACAAAACATCCCGTGCGGTACAGTGCCAAAAAGGGTACACCAGCTCAGCATAATGCTGCGGCAAGCCACAGCGCTGATTTTCAGCTGGCCATTGATTGTCCATTCGATCAAATCGACTTGCTCTTTGAAAATGCCGCCCGCGCTTGCACCACTAGTAGTCAAATGATGCCATCACGACACCAAAGGATGTCTTCTGCCACGTACACTTTCCTATTTTATAATATTTAAACACCCGCAGTCTCGTATTTCGTTTGGAAGTACTGAGTCTATTTGAGGGAATGGACTATACTTACGATGCCTACAGTTTTCTCTGTGTAAAGTCATTGAATATATACTTAGATGATCTGTTCTGATGTATGTTGTAAATCTTCGGTAGGTAGACCGCCGTAGGCCGAAAACAGTTTCCAAAGGGAACTTTTTGTTTACCCACGTCTCCGGGTAATTTAGTGTGTGTACACGTCTTTGGACGAAGTTTTGAACACGCTCGATTTACCTTGGAATTTGTCGCTGATATTCCAATATTTTTGGGAAAGAAATTGAATGGAATATTTAGGTGCCGTAAAATGTTGTAACTTTGCCTTGTGTGCCCAACTTTGCATAAAATCTAAGATTTGCCGTGGCCCATAAAAATGCAAAACAACGTCAAATTTCAAATATTTCATGCGTGCGGTAGGAATTGTCAATTTTTTTGTCACTATTTTGTTTCTTCGCTAATAACACTTCATTTATACGTGAGTTTTAGGTAAAATATCAGTTGCTTGCCTGCTTATCGTATTGGTTTTTGGTTCGGATATGAAAATTTGATTTGAATTTAAATTAAAACATGTTTAATTCTGTGAGTAATCCAATGTAAATTCAATATTGAAATTATTAATGATTTTTACTGTATTTTACTGTATTTTATGACCGGTTTCGTTTACACATCTCCAGGTATTTGTTTATAATTATTTTCTTAACTACGTGTAGGTAGATAAATACAGATTTGCGTTTTTTTTTTGCAATTACTAAAAAATGACAACTTACGTTCCAAAACACATCAATTAATGGAACGTAACTTGACATTTTTTAAACTTTAAGTAAAAACCTGTGAAACAGTATATTATTTAAGTCTAATCATGTACTACGAGTTTCACCAAGTACCAACAACCGCAAGTATTAACCATATAATTATTAATGTTTATAAGAGGTACGAAAGTATCCGTATTAATTCAAAATTACACATTTGCAATGTTGAAGCACATTTTTGTCTATTTTCACCCAACATTGCTTGTGATTATGATTGACCTCTTTTCATCATCATCATCAGCAGCCTACTCTAGTCCACTGCTGGACATAGGCCTCTCCCAGGGCGCGCTATTGAGCCCGATCTTCGGCTCTTCTCATCCAGTCGTTGCTAGCAACCTTGTGCAGATCGTCGCTCCATCTCACACTACGTTTGCCCCAAACGCGGTCTCCAATCCACAACGGTTTAGTGTTAATTTATCAGAAGTCAACAACACATCTTAAAATTTTGCAGAGGGAATCATAGGGTCAAATAAAGGTCAAGGCTGTATTTCAGACAAATCTGGTAAAGTGTGAAAATAAAAATCACCTAGATCTATCTTTCTATCCATATAAAACACGATCACGAGCTAACAGCAGTACGTAGGTAAATAATAAATTCATTCACTATTCCAGATACTGGAGGATTGTCATAAAAAATGCAATTAAGTTCGGAACTTTTGCAATCAAGTGCAAAGGGAAGTTATTAATCGAAATATACATTTTTAACTGCCACATGCTGTTTACAAAAACATCCAATTTCGAAAGTTAATCATTTTATTTTTAATTTTATTTTGGCGTTATTTTGAATATTTCAGCATTAAATGTACTATACCTATACGGTACGTACGAGTATGTATAGGTACAGTCCTCTCCAATATCATTACTTATATAGAGAGAGGTGAGATGTCTATGGATCATGGTGACCACTTAGGTACTAATAAATATCATAGGGTTTGCTCTTCTGCTCACCTTTTACAGTTAAAAAATACTATGGATCTTTATAGAGTTCTACATTCTATAGTTCTACCGTATTCAGAATAAGTTTGTAAAATAAACGCTGTTTTTATTTTCAACATTTTTAGGGATCCGTACCAAAATGGTAAAAAAGGAACCCTTATGGTGAGACTTCGGTGTCCGTCTGTCCGTCTGAATGTCACAGCTATTTCAGGAACTAAAGAAACATCGACTCTAAATTTGTGCTTTTTTTTAATGCGATTGAAAGTTGTTCAATTATGGATACTGACACCCCCCCCCCCCCCCCCCCCCGGGCACTATAAGGGGTTGTAGTTATACCTAGTATTTTCTATCGGAATAGTCATGAACAGCTGTAAAAGTTGTTACAGAAGTGAAGTAGTGGCAACGCAGATAGCTGAAATAAATAATCGTGTTCGATGACTCGGAAAAATTCAATTATTCGGCCTTCGGGCTGCATTCTTTTCTAATTGACCGACAGACATACGCACGGAAATGTAATCAAAGTTTAGCGCCGGTACGGTATATTATGTATTCAGTGATTAGTGGTACCTATACTTCTATAAACGGCAGTCTAGTTCGAATACAGTGAAATCTGAAATCCACATAACTCTGAAAAAGCTCTTAACGCAGTTCTTGTCTCTAAAATGCCTAAAAAAAGAATTATGATCATGTCTTCCGAGAGGAATCCCGCTGATTCCTTGAGGAAGGATCTCGTAAGGTTAATGTTCCGCGTCTACCGTCATCTTCGCATTTATCTCTCGGCGGCGGCGATGACGATAATGACCGCCGGTTTTGGGCGCCATTATGTTCTTTTTTTAAATTTATTTTTGGAAAACAACCGCTTGTCCTATAACTTGGAAACAATCGTTGAAGTAGAAGCTACGGCGAAGAGACCTACGCCGCTGTAGCTTGACCAACGTAGCACGCAAACGATCATAATTATCTTTTAACTATACCAGCATATATATAAATTATTTATGTGAATTCGATTTCTTTCAACTTTCTAATTGTCGAGATCCAGAGCAACTAACTAACTCATTAATAACTATCGAAAAAATTGCGAGAATTCGAATAATTTTATTACAATACTTGAGGAGCTCGTAGCCTAGTTGCGAGCACGGTCCGAAAGTGATCGTGCAGGTTAAGCGACGTTGGCGCGGTCGGTACCTGGATGGGTGACCGCTACTGGCAAATTTCATCTAAGCTCCTCCGTGTCTCGGAAAGCACGTTAAGCAGTCGGTCCCTGTTGCTGTCGTTCGACAGCAGTCGTTAAGCCATATCAGAGGCCTACGACTAGGCTTGAACAACTCTGACAAATAGGTTGGCCACTAACCATACGATAAGCAACAATAACTTTATATTTTGTGAATTTATAGTACCTACAGCGAATTGTTTACCAGTCATATACATATACCATCCATTAACCACGTTAATAATACCGATAAACACCGATGTACAAATGTCAAATAACTTTTAGCATGTGCCTTTTTAACATTGTTTTTTTTTTAATTGCAAGATATTTAAGTTTAATCATGTATGAATAATGCAATGTTGAATAAATGCGTTTTTTTTTCTTTTTTAAGTTGAGAAATGCATGTTGACCATAGACATCTGACCTATCACTCGGTAAGAAACTGATATAATGAGAATATGACATTACTAAGCTAAATAATTTGGTTAAGCAACGTTGAGCGCGGTCAGAACCAGGATGGACAACCGCTCGTGGCACAATATGCGATTCAAAGAGCACATTGAAATGTATGATAAACCGGTTCTAGGTCCTGCTGACAGCAATTTAGGTCAAGTCAGAGGCTTACAAGCGGCCTGAAAAACTCTGAAAATATACCACTAGCCACATTACAAAAAGAAGAAAGATCTATATAGGATCTACTAAGAATCTGACATAGCCTAACCGACAACATCAAAATACACTTAATTACATGTCCGCCTGGACTCCATGGTTTGGCTGTGTCAGCCTCGGTAGGGACTAGGCTTGGCTTTTAAGTTACACTCGGATCACATTCCGTTAAATAAGTTTTTGCATTTGGTGGGAAGAGCTGCATCACCGTTTTGCACCAACTGCAACAAAATAGAAGACCTCACTCACCTCCTAATGGAGTATGACCTGGTGAAAATTGAAAGGATGTAATTTGGCCTCAATAGGCTGCAAAATGGGAGGCTCAATATTATTTTGAGTCAGCCCTTATCTGATAATATGAAACACTTACTATTGTTTGCTAAGTTGGCTCTCGTGAGGGCTGATTCTAATAATACTTGAGCTTCCTTTCCCTTTTCTTAGTGTCCCTAACGAGGCTGACATGGTCACCTTGTCGTGTACCAAAGCCGCTAAAATAAGATTTTAAAAAAGATCACATTGAAATGTATGATAAACTGTCGGTTCCAGGTCCTGTTGACAGCAATTTAGGCCATGCCAGAGGCTTACAAGCGGCCTGAAATGATGCCTAATATATGACCTCTAGCCACATCACAAAAAGAAGAAAGATCTGCAAATTACTTAGTAAGAATCTGACGTAGCCTAATCGACAACATCTAAAAAGTAGAGGACTTGTACCGAACATACGAGTAAGTACTAAACTAAGTGAAACCCTGTAATCCTTCTCGACCTGTTTTCGTTCGTCTAGTAATAACCAAAACAAACTCCACTTGAGTAGAATTTAATCAAGCTCGACACGCGAGCGCACTCGACGCCCCTCCATCATTGTTAGGCAATTATCACGTCGATTGCGCTACGTTGTGCTTTTCTTTCGCCCCGTTAAAAAACAGAGGTTCCCAAACATTTGTTCATTTATTAGTTAGGAAAATTTCTTGGTCCATTAAAGATTTCTTTGACAAGGCAGGTTCTCTTTAGGCTCCCCCTTTATCTTTGTTAGCGAATTATCACGTCGATTGCGTTTTCTTCGCCTTGTTAAAAAAACAGAGGTTTCCAAACGATTAACGATTACTTTAGTTAATTTTATTTTCTGACTATACCAATTTGAAGCAGGTATAAGTTATAATTATGTTAATATTAAGTTTTTTTTCTAATTATAATGTTTTTAGTTCAAAGCATTTAAATTTTTCTGAAATGAAATGTAACCTATTCTTCGCTACTTGTGTGAAGTTGACCGGCCCCAAAGCCGTTGCCCGCAATTCACCTATGCAGGTCGAAAGTACTCGGTAAGTACTTTTAAGTTCTGTGTAACTTTTCGTTAGTACTCTTACGCAATTCGATTATTTTTAAAAAACTTTTTGGGGCCGGCCAACTTCACACTCCCGGCCCAAAACGACTTTTTCGACTTTTTTTTTCGCCAATCGACAGACAATCGTTAGTACTCGATTGTTCCAAAATATTATCGTTAGTACTCTAAAACAGAATTTTTAAAAAAATAATTGAAATGGGGTGGCTAACTTCACACCTGCCGCCCCATATGCAATTCACAATCAACAAAATACACAGGCGAGGTGTTATCGTTAGTACTCGATAGTTCTGCAAAACTTTTCGTTAGAACTCTCACCGTAACGAGAGAAAAAAATAAAACAATTAAATTACTCAAAATTTCAATAGGTAATATAACTTTACTCAACTTCATACTTCAGGAAAGCTATTTCTACGGCAGCAGAACCAAGTAGTGACTGACACTGATAATATTAAATCATCAACGTATACCAAAAATTAGCTCATTAATTAAGTAACACCGAATATTATTATATTTAGCACACGCATAAAACAGTCCATTTGGAAAAAAACTGATACATGAAATACCTATCTCATGTCTTGGAAAAAATCTTTAAACGTGCATTTGATGAAATTCATTAGAGTCAAGCCCGATAATTCAGTAGTGGTAATAGCCACCCCGGATATTTTCAGTATACGTAGACAACAGCCCATGTGGAACACTCCTAGTCGACTAACAACGTTAGTACTTTCATCAACTAGTGGAAAATAAACATATTCTAAAAAAAATTAGACCCTTATTACTCGGTAGCGGAGATAGCCACCCCGGATCTTTTCAGCAAACGTAGACAACAGCCCATGTGGAACACTCCTAGTCGACTAACAACGTGAGTACTTTCATCAACTCGTGGAAAATAAACATAATCTCAAAAAAATTAGACCCACATTACTCGGTAGTGGAACTAGCCACCCCGGATCTTTTCAGTATACGTAGACAACAGCCCATGTGGAACACTCCTAGCTAACTAACAACGTTAGTACTTTCATCAACTCGTGGAAAATAAACATATTCTAAAAAAAATTAGACCCTCATGACTCGGTAGCGGAGATAGCCACCCCGGATCTTTTCAGCAAACGTAGACAACAGCCCATGTGGAACACTTCTAGTCGACTAACAACGTTAGTACTTTCATCAACTCGTGGAAAATAAACATAATCTCAAAAAAATTAGACCCTTATTACTCGGTGGCGGAGATAGCCACCCCGGATCTTTTCAGCATACGTAGACAACATCCCATGTGGAACACTCCTAGTCGACTAACAACGTGAGTACTTTCATCAACTCGTGGAAAATAAACATAATCTCAAAAAAATTAGACCCACATTACTCGGTAGTGGAACTAGCCACCCCGGATTTTTTCAGTATACGTAGACAACAGCTCATGTGGAACACTCCTAGTCGACTAACAACGTTAGTACTTTCATCAACTAGTGGAAAATAAACATATTCTAAAAAAAATTAGACCCTCATGACTCGGTAGCGGATATAGCCACCCCGGATCTTTTCAGCAAACGTAGACAACAGCCCATGTGGAACACTCCTAGTCGACTAACAACGTGAGTACTTTCATCAACTCGTGGATAATAAACATATTCTAAAAAAAATTAGACCCTCATGACTCGGTAGCGGAGATAGCCACCCCGGATCTTTTCAGCATACGTAGACAACAGCCCATGTGGAACACTCCTAGTCGACTAACAACGTTAGTACTTTCATCAACTCGTGGAAAATAAACATAATCTCAAAAAAATTAGACCCACATTACTCGGTAGTGGAACTAGCCACCCCGGATATTTTTAGTATACGTAGACAACAGCCCATGTGGAACACTCCTAGCTAACTAACAACGTTAGTACTTTCATCAACTCGTGGAAAATAAACATATTCTAAAAAAAATTAGACCCTCATGACTCGGTAGCGGAGATAGCCACCCCGGATCTTTTCAGCAAACGTAGACAACAGCCCATGTGGAACACTTCTAGTCGACTAACAACGTTAGTACTTTCATCAACTCGTGGAAAATAAACATAATCTCAAAAAAATTAGACCCTTATTACTCGGTGGCGGAGATAGCCACCCCGGATCTTTTCAGCAAACGTAGACAACAGCCCATGTGGAACACTTCTAGTCGACTAACAACTTTAGTACTTTCATCAACTCGTGGAAAATAAACATAATCTCAAAAAAATTAGACCCTTATTACTCGGTGGCGGAGATAGCCACCCCGGATCTTTTCAGTATACGTAGACAACAGCCCATGTGGAACACTCCTAGCTAACTAACAACGTTAGTACTTTCATCAACTCGTGGAAAATAAACATATTCTAAAAAAAATTAGACCCTCATGACTCGGTAGCAGAGATAGCCACCCCGGATCTTTTCAGCAAACGTAGACAACAGCCCATGTGGAACACTCCTAGTCGACTAACAACGTTAGAACTTTCATCAACTCGTGGAAAATAAACATAATCTCAAAAAAATTAGACCCTTATTACTCGGTGGCGGAGATAGCCACCCCGGATCTTTTCAGCATACGTAGACAACATCCCACGTGGAACACTCCTAGTCGACTAACAACGTGAGTACTTTCATCAACTCGTGGAAAATAAACATAATCTCAAAAAAATTAGACCCACATTACTCGGTAGTGGAACTAGCCACCCCGGATCTTTTCAGTATACGTAGACAACAGCCCATGTGGAACACTCCTAGCTAACTAACAACGTTAGTACTTTCATCAACTCGTGGAAAATAAACATAATCTCAAAAAAATTAGACCCTTATTACTCGGTGGCGGAGATAGCCACCCCGGATCTTTTAGGCATACGTAGACAACAGCCCATGTGGAACACTCCTAGTCGACTAACAACGTGAGTACTTTCATCAACTCGTGGAAAATAATCATAATCTAAAAAAAAATAGACCCTCATGACTCGGTAGCGGAGATAGCCACCCCGGATTTTTTCGGCATACGTAGACAGCAGCCCATGTGGAACACTCCTAGTCGACTAACAACGTGAGTACTTTCATCAACTCGTGGAAAATAAACATAATCTCAAAAAAATTAGACCCACATTACTCGGTAGTGGAACTAGCCACCCCGGATCTTTTCAGTATACGTAGACAACAGCCCATGTGGAACACTCCTAGCTAACTAACAACGTTAGTACTTTCATCAACTCGTGGAAAATAAACATATTCTAAAAAAAATTAGACCCTTATTACTCGGTGGCGGAGATAGCCACCCCGGATCTTTTAGGCATACGTAGACAACAGCCCATGTGGAACACTCCTAGTCGACTAACAACGTGAGTACTTTCATCAACTCGTGGAAAATAATCATATTCTAAAAAAATAGACCCTCATGACCACCTCATAGCCACCCCGGATTTTTTCGGCATACGTAGACAGCAGCCCATGTGGAACACTCCTAGTCGACTAACAACGTGAGTACTTTCATCAACTCGTGGAAAATAATCATAATCTAAAAAAAAATAGACCCTCATGACTCGGTAGCGGAGATAGCCACCCCGGATTTTTTCGGCATACGTAGACAGCAGCCCATGTGGAACACTCCTAGTCGACTAACAACGTGAGTACTTTCATCAACTCGTGGAAAATAAACATAATCTCAAAAAAATTAGACCCACATTACTCGGTAGTGGAACTAGCCACCCCGGATCTTTTCAGTATACGTAGACAACAGCCCATGTGGAACACTCCTAGCTAACTAACAACGTGAGTACTATCATCAACTCGTGGAAAATAAACATAATCTCAAAAAAATTAGACCCTTATTACTCGGTGGCGGAGATAGCCACCCCGGATCTTTTCAACATACGTAGACAACAGCCCATGTGGAACACTTCTAGTCGACTAACAACGTTAGTACTTTCATAAACTCGTGGAAAATAAACATATTCTTAAAATAAATACACCCACATTACTCGGTAGTTGAAATAGCCACCCCGGATCTTTTCAGCAAACGTAGACAACAGCCCATGTGGAACACTTCTAGTCGACTAACAACGTTAGTACTTTCATCAACTCGTGGAAAATAAACATATTCTTAAAAAAAATACACCCACATTACTCGGTAGTTGAAATAGCCACCCCGGATCTTTTCAGTATACGTAGACAACAGCCCATGTGGAACACTCCTAGTCTACTAACAACGTGAGTACTTTCATCAACTCGTGGAAAATAAACATAATCTCAAAAAAATTAGACCCTCATGACTCGGTAGCGGATATAGCCACCCCGGATCTTTTCAGCATACGTAGACAACAGCCCATGTGGAACACTCCTAGTCGACTAACAACGTGAGTACTTTCATCAACTCGTGGAAAATAAACATAATCTCAACAAAATTAGACCCACATTACTCGGTAGTGGAACTAGCCACCCCGGATCTTTTCAGTATACGTAGACAACAGCCCATGTGGAACACTCCTAGCTTACTAACAACGTTAGTACTTTCATCAACTCGTGGAAAATAAACATATTCTAAAAAAAATTAGACCCTCATGACTCGGTAGCGGAGATAGCCACCCCGGATCTTTTAGGCATACGTAGACAACAGCCCATGTGGAACACTCCTAGTCGACTAACAACGTGAGTACTTTCATCAACTCGTGGAAAATAAACATAATCTCAAAAAAATTAGACCCACATTACTCGGTAGTGGAACTAGCCACCCCGGATCTTTACAGTATACGTAGACAACAGCCAATGTGGAACACTCCTAGCTTACTAACAACGTTAGTACTTTCATCAACTCGTGGAAAATAAACATATCCTAAAAAAAATTAGACCCTTATTACTCGGTGGCGGAGATAGCCACCCCGGATCTTTTAGGCATACGTAGACAACAGCCCATGTGGAACACTCCTAGTCGACTAACAACGTGAGTACTTTCATCAACTTGTGGAAAATAATCATATTCTAAAAAAAATAGACCCTCATGACTCGGTAGCGGAGATAGCCACCCCGGATTTTTTCGGCATACGTAGACAGCAGCCCATGTGGAACACTCCTAGTCGACTAACAACGTGAGTACTTTCATCAACTCGTGGAAAATAAACATAATCTCAAAAAAATTAGACCCACATTACTCGGTAGTGGAACTAGCCACCCCGGATCTTTTCAGTATACGTAGACAACAGCCCATGTGGAACACTCCTAGCTTACTAACAACGTTAGTACTTTCATCAACTCGTGGAAAATAAACATATTCTAAAAAAAATTAGACCCTCATGACTCGGTAGCGGAGATAGCCACCCCGGATCTTTTAGGCATACGTAGACAACAGCCCATGTGGAACACTCCTAGTCGACTAACAACGTGAGTACTTTCATCAACTCGTGGAAAATAAACATAATCTCAAAAAAATTAGACCCACATTACTCGGTAGTGGAACTAGCCACCCCGGATCTTTTCAGTATACGTAGACAACAGCCCATGTGGAACACTTCTAGTCGACTAACAACGTGAGTACTTTCATCAACTCGTGGAAAATAAACATAATCTCAAAAAAATTAGACCCACATTACTCGGTAGTGGAACTAGCCACCCCGGATCTTTACAGTATACGTAGACAACAGCCAATGTGGAACACTCCTAGCTTACTAACAACGTTAGTACTTTCATCAACTCGTGGAAAATAAACATATTCTAAAAAAAATAGACCCTCATGACTCGGTAGCGGAGATAGCCACCCCGGATCTTTTCAGCAAACGTAGACAACAGCCCATGTGGAACACTCCTAGTCGACTAACAACGTTAGTACTTTCATCAACTCGTGGAAAATAAACATAATCTCAAAAAAATTAGACCCACATTACTCGGTAGTGGAACTAGCCACCCCGGATCTTTTCAGTATACGTAGACAACAGCCCATGTGGAACACTCCTAGCTAACTAACAACGTTAGTACTTTCATCAACTCGTGGAAAATAATCATATTCTAAAAAAAAATAGACCCTCATGACTCGGTAGCGGAGATAGCCACCCCGGATCTTTTCAGTATACGTAGACAACAGCCCATGTGGAACACTCCTAGTCGACTAACATCGTTAGTACTTTCATCAACTCGTGGAAAATAAACATATTCCAACAAAAATTAGACCCTCATGACTCGGTAGCGGAGATAGCCACCCCGGATCTTTTCAGTATACGTAGACAACAGCCCATGTGGAACACTCCTAGTCGACTAACATCGTTAGTACTTTCATCAACTCGTGGAAAATAAACATAATCTCAAAAAAATTGGACCCTTATTACTCGGTGGCGGAGATAGCCACCCCGGATCTTTTAGGCATACGTAGACAACAGCCCATGTGGAACACTCCTAGTCGACTAACAACGTGAGTACTTTCATCAACTCGTGGAAAATAATCATATTCTAAAAAAAAATAGACCCTCATGACTCGGTAGCGGAGATAGCCACCCCTGATTTTTTCGGCATACGTAGATAGCAGCCCATGTGGAACACTCCTGGATAACTATCAACGTTAGTACTTTCATCAACTCGTGGAAAATAAACATAATCTAAGAAAAATTAGACCCTCATTACTCGGTAGTGGAAATAGCCACCCCGGATCTTTTAAGCATACGTAGACAACAGCCCATGTGGAACACTCCTAGTCGACTAAAAACGTGAGTACTTTCATCAACTCGTGGAAAATAAACATAATCTCAAAAAAATTAGACCCACATTACTCGGTAGTTGAAATAGCCACCCCGGAGCTTTTCAGTATACGTAGACAACAGCCCATGTGGAACACTCCTAGTCGACTAACAACGTGAGTACTTTCATCAACTCGTGGAAAATAAACATAATCTCAAAAAAATTAGACCCACATTACTCGGTAGTGGAACTAGCCACCCCGGATCTTTTCAGTATACGTAGACAACAGCCCATGTGGAACACTCCTAGCTTACTAACAACGTTAGTACTTTCATCAACTCGTGGAAAATAAACATATTCTTAAAAAAAATTAGACCCTCATGACTCGGTAGCGGAGATAGCCACCCCGGATCTTTTCAGCAAACGTAGACAACAGCCCATGTGGAACACTCCTAGTCGACTAACAACGTGAGTACTTTCATCAACTCGTGGAAAATAAACATAATCTCAAAAAAATTAGACCCACATTACTCGGTAGTGGAACTAGCCACCCCGGATCTTTTCAGTATACGTAGACAACAGCCCATGTGGAACACTCCTAGCTTACTAACAACGTTAGTACTTTCATCAACTCGTGGAAAATAAACATATTCTAAAAAAAATTAGACCTTCATGACTCGGTAGCGGAGATAGCCACCCCGGATCTTTTCAGCAAACGTAGACAACAGCCCATGTGGAACACTCCTAGTCGACTAACAACGTGAGTACTTTCATCAACTCGTGGAAAATAAACATAATCTCAAAAAAATTAGACCCACATTACTCGGTAGTTGAAATAGCCACCCCGGATCTTTTAAGCATACGTAGACAACAGCCCATGTGGAACACTCCTAGTCGACTAACAACGTGAGTACTTTCATCAACTCGTGGAAAATAAACATAATCTCAAAAAAATTAGACCCACATTACTCGGTAGTGGAACTAGCCACCCCGGATCTTTTCAGTGTACGTAGACAACAGCCCATGTGGAACACTCCTAGCTTACTAACAACGTTAGTACTTTCATCAACTCGTGGAAAATAAACATATTCTAAAAAAAATTAGACCCTCATGACTCGGTAGCGGAGATAGCCACCCCGGATCTTTTCAGCAAACGTAAACAACAGCCCATGTGGAACACGCCTAGTCGACTAACAACGTGAGTACTTTCATCAACTCGTGGAAAATAAACATAATCTCAAAAAAATTGGACCCTTATTACTCGGTGGCGGAGATAGGCACCCCGGATCTTTTAGATATACGTAGACAACAGCCCATGTGGAACACTCCTAGTCGACTAACAACGAGAGTACTTTCATCAACTCGTGGAAAATAATCATATTCTAAAAAAAATAGACCCTTATTACTCGGTGGCGGAGATAGCCACCCCGGATCTTTTTAGTATACGTAGACAACAGCCCATGTGGAACACTCCTAGTCGACTAACAACGTTAGTACTTTCATCAACTAGTGGAAAATAAACATATTCTAAAAAAATTAGACCCTTATTACTCGGTGGCGGAGATAGCCACCCCGGATCTTTTCAGCATACGTAGACAACAACCCTTGTGGAAAACTACTAGTCGACTAACAACGTGAGTATTCATCAACTCGTGGAAATTAATATATAGAAATTTATTTTCTAAAAAAAAATTGATGAAAGTACTCACGTTGATAGTCGACTATGAGTGTTCCACATGGGCTGTTGTCTACGTATACTGAAAAGATCCGGGGTGGCTATTTCCACTACCGAGTAATGAGGGTCTAATTTTTTTTAGAATATGTTTATTTTCGACGAGTTGATGAAAGTACTAACGTTGTTAGTCGACTAGGAGTGTTCCACATGGGCTGTTGTCTAAATATGCTGAAAAGATCCGGGGTGGCTATCTCCGCCACCGCGTAATAAGGGTCTAATTTTTTTGAGATTATGTTTATTTTCGACGAGTTGATGAAAGTACTAACGTTGTTAGTCGACTAGGAGTGTTCCACATGGGCTGTTGTCTACGTTTTCTGAAAAGACCCGGGGTTGCTATCACCGCTACCGAGTAATAAGGGTAATTTTTTTTTGAGATTATGTTTATTTTCCACGAGTTGATGAAAGTACTAACGTTGTTAGTCGACTAGGAGTGTTCCACATGGGCTGTTGTCTACATATGCTGAAATATCCGGGGTGGCTATCTCCGCTACCGAGTAATAAGGGTCTATTTTTTTTTAGAATATGTTTATTTTCCACGAGTTGATGAAAGTACTAACGTTGTTAGTTATCTAGGAGTGTTCCACATGGGCTGCTGTCTACGTATGCCGAAAAAATCCGGGGTTGCTATCTCCGCTACCGAGTCATGAGGGTCTATTTTTTTTTAGAATATGATTATTTTCCACGAGTTGATGAAAGTACTCGCGTTGTTAGTCGACTAGGAGTGTTCCACATGGGCTGTTGTCTACGTATGCCTAAAAGGTCCGGGGTGGCTATCTCCGCCACCGAGTAATAACGGTCCAACTTTTTTAAGATTATGTTTATTTTCCACGAGTTGATGAAAGTACTCACGTTGTTAGTCGACTAGGAGTGTTCCACATGGGCTGTTGTCTACATATGCTGAAAAGATCCGGGGTGGCTATCTCCGCCACCGCGTAATAAGGGTCTAATTTTTTTGAGATTATGTTTATTTTCCACGAGTTGATGAAAGTACTAACGTTGTTAGTCGACTAGGAGTGTTCCACATGGGCTGTTGTCTACGTATACTGAAAAGATCCAGGGTGGCTATTTCCACTACCGAGTAATGAGGGTCTAATTTTTTTTAGATTATGTTTATTTTCCTCGAGTTGATGAAAGTACTAACGTTGATAGTTATCCAGGAGTGTTCCACATGGGCTGCTGTCTACGTATGCCGAAAAAATCCGGGGTGGCTATCTCCGCCACCGAGTAATAAGGGTCCAATTTTTTTGAGATTATGTTTATTTTCCACGAGTTGATGAAAGTACTCACGTTGTTAGTCGACGAGGAGTGTTCCACATGGGCTGTTGTCTACGTATGCTTAAAAGATCCGGGGTGGCTATTTCAACTACCGAGTAATGTGGGTCTAATTTTTTTGAGATTATGTTTATTTTCCACGAGTTGATGAAAGTACTCACGTTGTTAGTCGACTAGGAGTGTTCCACATGGGCTGTTGTCTACGTATGCGTAAAAGATCCGGGGTGGCTATCTCCGCCACCGAGTAATAAGGGTCCAATTTTTTTGAGATTATGTTTATTTTCCACGAGTTGATGAAAGTACTAACGATGTTAGTCGACTAGGAGTGTTCCACATGGGCTGTTGTCTACGTATACTGAAAAGATCCGGGGTGGCTAGTTCCACTACCGAGTAATGTGGGTCTAATTTTGTTGAGATTATGTTTATTTTCCACGAGTTGATGAAAGTACTAACGTTGTTAGTCGACTAGAAGTGTTCCACATGGGCTGTTGTCTACGTATGCTGAAAAGATCCGGGGTGGCTATCTCCGCTACCGAGTCATGAGGGTCTAATTTTTTTTTAGATTATGTTTATTTTCCACGAGTTGATGAAAGTACTAACGTTGTTAGTCGACTAGGAGTGTTCCACATGGGCTGTAGTCTAAGTATGGTTAAAAGATCCGGGGTGGCTTTTTCCACTACCGAGTAATGAGGGTCTAATTTTTTTAAACAATATGTTTATTTTCTACAAGTTGATTAAAGTACTCACGTTGTTAGTCGACTAGGAGTGTTCCACATGGGCTGTTGTCTACGTTTGCTGAAAAGATCCGGGGTGGCTATCTCCGCTACCGAGTAATAAGGGTAAATTTTTTTTTAGAATATGTTTATTTTCCACGAGTTGATGAAAGTACTAACGTTGTTAGTCGACTAGGAGTGTTCCACATGGGCTGTTGTCTACGTTTGCTGAAAAGATCCGGGGTGGCTATCTCCGCTACCGAGTAATAAGGGTCTAATTTTTTTTAGAATATGTTTATTTTCCACTAGTTGATGAAAGTACTAACGTTGTTAGTCGACTAGGAGTGTTCCACATGGGCTGTTGTCTACGTATACTGAAAATATCCGGGGTGGCTATTACCACTACTGAATTATCGGGCTTGACTCTATTAAATTTCATCAAATGCACTTTTAAAGATTTTTTCCAAGACATGAGATAGGTATTTCATGTATCAGTTTTTTCCAAATGGACTGTTTTATGCGTGTGCTAAATATAATAATATTCGGTGTTACTTAATTAATTAGCTAATTTTTGGTATATGTTGATGATTTAATATTATCAGTGTCAGTCACTACTTGGTTCCGCTACCGTAGAAATAGCTTTCCTGAAGTATGAAGTTGAGTAAAGTTATATTACCTATTGAAATTTTGAGTAATTTAATTGTTTTATTTTTTTCTCTCGTTACGGTGAGAGTTCTAACGAAAAGTTTTGCAGAACTATCGAGTACTAACGATAACACCTCGCCTGTGTATTTTGTTGATTGTGAATTGCATATGGGGCGGCAGGTGTGAAGTTAGCCACCCCATTTCAATTATTTTTTTAAAAATTCTGTTTTAGAGTACTAACGATAATATTTTGGAACAATCGAGTACTAACGATTGTCTGTCGATTGGCGAAAAAAAAAGTCGAAAAAGTCGTTTTGGGCCGGGAGTGTGAAGTTGGCCGGCCCCAAAAAGTTTTTTAAAAATAATCGAATTGCGTAAGAGTACTAACGAAAAGTTACACAGAACTTAAAAGTACTTACCGAGTACTTTCGACCTGCATAGGTGAATTGCGGGCAACGGCTTTGGGGCCGGTCAACTTCACAGAGGTTTCTTCGCTTAACAGTTCTAGCTAAGCCAAGTAAAATTCAATTTAACGCTTTTTGTGTAATGCGTTTCATATTATGTTGACGTAACCGCGGTGCTCTAAATGTTTCAAATGGTTAAAAATGATTAAATATACAATATACAATATGTCTGTAGACTCCCTTCATCATTATCTGGGAATAGTCACGTCGATAGCGCTATATTTTGTTTTTCTTATACAGTTAGGAAAATTTCTAGGCGAATTTAATTTCTTTGACGAGTTAGGCAAACTTTTTGATATCTTTGGACTACTCTCCATCATACGTGGTGATTTCCTTGACCCTACTAAAAAGCACGGGTTCCCAAAGATTTATTCTAGCAATTACTAATAATAAGGACAATTTCTTTGCCACTTTAGAGATTACTTTGACAAGTTAGGTAATTCCTTGATTGTGTAGATAGCCATCCTATTA
The DNA here is from genome assembly GCA_947369225.1 of Hofmannophila pseudospretella. Classification (NCBI taxonomy): domain Eukaryota; kingdom Metazoa; phylum Arthropoda; class Insecta; order Lepidoptera; family Oecophoridae; genus Hofmannophila; species Hofmannophila pseudospretella. Next base: position 12,870,320 of record OX376318.1, on the reverse strand, counting down.
GGCAATTATCATGTCGCCTGCGCTACATTGTTTTTCTTTCACCCTGTTGGAATGCAGAGGTTTCCAAACATTTAACGCGAGTCTCTTATCGAGTTCTACAAATATCCATAGATGATCACCATTTTGAATTAGTGATCCGCGATCGGGGGGTCGCGATGCATAGTTTGAGAGCTATGTACTATGTGTATCGATTTCTGCGTGGGTCATAAATTGTACTGTTAGCCATAAAAATAGGTTCGTCAATCGTCTTCGATCTAAAGCTTGAGCTATAATTTATTTGTATCTCCTTACTCGTATTGTACGATGAGAGTGGTCATCAATCCAGTTTCTTTTTAGATTAAGTAGTATCTTCAGACGTTAATTTTAGAGACTACATAGTCTTAACATTATTTGTACTAGATTTACTTTTATACTTTGTTATAAGATTTCGTAACTATTTTTTTCTTAGCTTTCAATAAAAATCGCGTTGTTTGCTTACTTTATAATTAACACCTTTATGCTGAAGTTTAGATAATTTTACGAATAATAGTTAGGGGCCTTCCATACATTACGTCACACGTTTAGGGGGTGGGAGCGGGTCAACAAAGTGTGTCAACGGGGAGGGGGAGAGGGGTGTGACGAGAGTGATAAGCTTCGTGACGTCACTTGCGTAAATTTAAAAGAAGAAGTAGAAATATATAATTTAGGGAGTGCTGTTTTAATTTATTAATTTTAAAAATGAATTATAAAATTTCAAAATTTGTGACGGCAAATTTTTTTCCACATTTATGTATTTCCGTGACTCCCTGTCACATAAATATACATAATATTCACGGAAATACATAAATGTGACCACCTGTGACAAGGGGGGGTCGAAGAATCATGAAATTCGTGTGACTTAATTTATGGATGGCCCCTTAGTATGTTGGAACCTATTTTTTAAAAATTGAATTCCATTTGAAGAATATAAGAAACCGAATTAATTCATATTTCTAAACTATACATCGGGAAATGTCAGTCAGAAAATGTCAAGATTTCAAATTACGTCAAATTCAAGAAATGTTCCAGTAGCGAAATCAGGTACTTCAACAACCTCTTATTACTACCTAGACCTACTTATTCTGTAGTTTTTTTTAAATAGTTTTGCAAAGAAACAAGTATTTTCTCAAGTACTGTTTTGTTTCGTAACAGAGGCTTTAATTAAATTACGCGTCTACTTTGAGCGTGCTCCTACAAATTAGGCCACTTTTGGGCTTCTGTCGCATTGCTGGGATGCTCAAAACTAAAAATAGATTCTATGTCTGTTGCCATTTCATTTTGAAAGGGATGGGATAAATCTTTTGCGTATAAAAGTAGCTATAGAAAATTATCTAGTTTTTACATATAGGTAACTAAATTCAATCATAATTTTCAACACGTTGTATAGGGAATTTCAGAATCTTAATTTTTAGCGATCGCTATATTATGGTTAATAAAATTGTTAAGAATTTAGTATCTGTTACTTTTTTAAATACCTATTATTTAATTATTTTGTGGAACTACTTAGCTACTTGCTTACTTACTTACTTATGGTTAGCTGGTAGAAAATGCCTGCCTCGGAAAGCACGTTAAGCAGTCGGTCCCGGTTGTCGACAGCAGTCGTTAAAGCCATGTCAGAGGCCTACGGGCGGCCTGAACAACTCTTGACAAATAGGTTGGCCACTCACCATACGATAAGCAAGCAAGTTGTATGAAAGGGAAAAGGGAAGATCTTCCACCAGAGTGTTGTGTCTGGTGGCCGGATGTCCTGGTCCAACTATGGATGTTTGGAACTCTTATATATTCGAAGTCCCAGGAAAATTTCGATAGCGCGTTCTACACCGATGTGAGTAGGTACTAATTGTAGTGGCGCGTCGTGGGTTGCCACAATTTTTAACCCCGACAGATCAAGGGAGGGCGTGTTATAAGTTTGACACGATTGTCTGTATGTCTGTTTGTGTGTTTGTCTATGGCATCATAACTTAACAACGGATGATTCTATTTGGACGCGGTTTTTTAATTTATTAGAGAATTTTGTCGAGTGTTCTTAGCTAGGTCTGATAAAAATTGTACCAGTGGTTTCCAAGGTCCTGGAGTATCTTTGATGTCAGATGGGATCTCTGAAACGGTAATAGCTTGGTCGAATTTGAGCTCAAATATTCAGGTTCATGGTGCGTTTCCGACATCCGAAAACTTGAGGATCTGATTATGACAAGGAAAAATTAAGTGGACTTCAATTTCGCAATATGAAACTTGAAAAATTGGAAGATTATCAGCCCGCCGAAACTATAATAGCTGGATGGTGTCTTCTCGAACTAAATTCGTAGGGAATCCTGAGACATTTCAATAAAATAAAAATATTTTTGTAATGTACAAATAAAGCCCTTTCATATGATACCCTACATGCTCCAGTTGTCCCACTTTCAGATTTCAACTCCCCCATTTTCAATAAAAATATAATTATTTCCTAATTATTTTTATCTAGAATAGATGCGGGCAAGCTTTTCTACAAGTTTGCTGAGTTTCAAGTCTATAACCTCAGTAGTTCCTGAGAAAAATGGGTGTGACATACATACGGACGAACACCGAAGTCTCACCATAAGGGTTCCTTTTTTACCATTTTGGTACGGAATCTTAAAAAAGAGGAAAAAGATAATAAGTATATGAAAAACCACAAAGGAGAACGGAGCCTTTTGGGTTTGGTCATATTCATTATCCAGTCACCAAAACCTACTACAGTTAAAATTCAAAGTGTTTCTTGTTAAGAATAAGTTACAATCAATGAACCAATCTCAAAATGTATACTCGTAGCCTGAAAGACATTTATTTCAATTGTAAGAGACACCAGTAGAATCACTAATACCTACTTCTGTATTGTACCCCATTTCCTACGAGGCCATAAATTTGAAAATTCCTTTTAGAGGAAGTCTCTACACAATGGTGGACTTCAATTCATATTACCTACCTCATTAGGTATTCGTAATACACTTGAACAATAAAATAATTCACAAGGAACGTACATGCTATTAGAGAATGGGTATGACGATGCACGATTTACTGGAATAATATATATAATAGGTAATAAGGAAAGTTACTATAACTAAGTACTACACTACTACTACTAACTAAGAGCGTCGGTGGCACAGTGGGCTAGGACACCGGACTCCCATGCGGGAGGTCCGGGTTCGAAACCGTGCAGTGCCATGTACCAATGAGTTTCTCGTATTTTTCGAAGACTTACGTACATTTACCGATTGCTCTAACGGTAAAGAAAACATCGTGAGGAAACCTGCACACTGAGATGACCAGTGTGTAAAATGGGGTAGGCACAAAAGATCCTCAAGGGTCGAAGTGCCGCTGGGTTATTCCCGGCCCCCTATCATAAGATAAGATAAAAGTACTATGGGTAATTAAAAGAAGCACTATTTTCAGTTTCAAAGTACGGTAAGCACCTAGCACATGAGACACTCCACCTAACTCCTTAAAGTTAATTAACAGCGCATCGAAAACCCTTTTGCAATATTTTAGTGAGGTGAGATGTCTTTGTGACGGTGACCATAGCTCTTCTAAATTCCATGTAGGTTATAAAACCTACATTCTAAATTCCATGTAGGTTGTAAAACCTACATTCTAAATTCCATGTAGGTTGTAAAACCTACATTCTAAATTCCATGTAGGTTGTAAAACCTACATTCTAAATTCCATGTAGGTTGTAAAACCTACATGGAATTTAGAAGAGCTATGGTCACCGTCACAAAGACATCTCACCTCACTAAAATATTGCAAAAGGGTTTTCGATGCGCTGTTAATTAAATTTAAGGAGTTAAGTGGAGTGCCTCATGTGCTAGGTGCTTACCATACTTTGAAACTGAAAATAGTGCCTTTTTAATTACCCATAGTTACTTTCCTTAATACCCATTCCAGTACATGTTATTACTAACATGTTGTTTTCCTATAAATAAATAAAAAGACCATAAATAAAGGCATGTCATTGAAATTCAAGCGCTAAAGTGCTAAGACGTCAGAGTATAAACAGAGAGACAAAGGATCCAGAACATAGAGAAAGATGCTTAAATTTAATTCACAGCAGTATTATTTTATCTTCACCTATAAACTATAAACTTAATTAAACTAAAGTGCCGATGTTCCGGTTTAGAACCCATTTTGCTTTATGGGCCGTAGTTTTAAACGGCTGACCGTTTCGGGACCATTTCTGGACCATTACACGCCAATATTCTTAGGGTCTTTTCGGTCAGAGCCAACTAGGTATCCTCGAGGTGGGTGATCTTTTATAACAACGTTACTGAGGCGATCGAAGGTTGCTGGTCATTTAACCGCTTCAATTGATTGGATTGGAAAAAATAACCTCTTTTCATTTTCAAATGACCTCGAATGAACGTACCTAGTGGGTAGTAGATCGCGCAAAATGGATATGACACGAATACGCGTACTCTTAAAGCGAGATGATGAGGTTCGATTATGTTATTATTTCGCTTCTGGAAAACATTTTGTATTTTACAACAATCCAGAAAATGCTTGTTTAGCGCTGGGAATTTACGATTTACGGTTTAAGACATGTATTTCTCTAAAAATGGATACAATCCACTTAGTTTAGGGAAATACAAGTTAACTTATTGTAATTAACAATGTGTACGGTAGACGTGATTTTAAGGTTATTTATTACTTATGAATTTCTAGTATATAATACTCAGTTATTAAGGTTAATCTATCTAATTGAAGAGCTGTAATTTTTCTGAGCTGCAGGTAGCCAGAAGACGAATATAATAACACACAAAATATATCGTGCTGTCCACAGTGGCACAAAATTTAAACAAACCGATCTTTTTTTTATGTACTACTAAACCCGCATTTGACCTCGATCTCGCCTGATGGTAAGCGACGATGAGGTCGACGATGGAGCATGCGGGTCCAGTAAATGCCTATTCACTCTGGCCTTGAAGATCCCAAGGTTGTAGGTTTCGGGAAATACAGACGCCGGCAGGCTGTTCCATTCCTTAGCCGTTCGCATAATGAACGAAGAAGCTCCCTTCGTACGAGCAGATGGGATATCAACAACATAAGGATGGAACCCCTCCCCGCGCCTGGTAGTCCGAAGGCGGAATGGAGATGCTGGAATTAGGTCGTGCAATTCCGATGCGATGCGCACTCTCCGAAATGTAACCTATAAATACCGATAGACAGGCAACCTTGCGCCGATGTTCCAGACTTTGCAGTCTAGCCTCCACCAGCGATTCGTCACCTATAAGGCGCTTAGCGCGTTTCTCCACTGAGTCAAGGGCAGCCAGTTGGTACTTAGCTGAGCCGTCCCACAGGTGGCAGCAGTACTTCATGCACGACCGGACTTGAAATCTGAAAATGAATCTTCAGGAGAAAAGGCAACTATCTCTGTAGAAGTCCCTCTTACAAAGACATTATTGTACTGTAAGCGTAAGGAAATGACAAATAGTACCTCAGTTCTTCACAACTGTCAAAATTCACGCATTGAACTTCAGTCGCGATTCAATTTTTTGTTTCAGTCGATTCGTTTTGAACGAGTTTCTTGACTAAAACTGTATGGCCTGGCATATTCTTTTGTTGAAACCGATGGCTTCATCCAGCATCTCTAATTCTTCGTCTTGTTTAACTATGAACCACATACAAGAGCAACAAAACGAATGTTTGTTGGACTCGTCCCGCTGCAAACTTTTTATACAACGGACAGATGACAAACTGCACCGACCACCTGATTTGCATTGCACACGAATGTGGATTGCACAAATAAACTGCAGCGCTATTGGGAAATTCAAGTATCGTTACAAAGAGTTTATTTTGACTATCTCGGGGCACGGCAGTGACTCTGACAAGTCGAGACAAAAGAGAGGGCACACTGCCGTACCGCCTTTTCCCGAAGCAATTCAGAGCACTTTTATACCTCCCTCTATCTTTGTTCTGGCCATTTCCAGAAAGCTGAAATTTTTTTCAAACTGAAATCTCTGCGAACATAGCTAAATCTCCAATTTTCAAGCTTCAATCTTTTATAGTTCACGAGATAAAAAAATAGAAAGTTTCGTTATTTTGTCATCATAAATCTGAGGTACTTTCAGCTGACCTAGAAACTTGAAATTTGGTTTGGGGATAGTGTTTAGTACATAAATAAAGAAAAAATTAAAATATCTTAAAAAGTAGTTAAATTCGCAAATTATGACAGAAATTTTAGTAGTATTATTAGTAGTATAATTAAATAAGTGCTCGTTGATAAACGCTTGTGTGAAGGTAAACATCGTGAGGAAACCTACACACTGAGTTAACCAGTGTGTGAAATAGGGAAGGCAATGGCAAACCACCCCATTAAATCTGCCAAAAGAGTCGTTCTGTGTGATTAATTCCTTAGAATGATCACGACCCTCAGCAATGAAGATTACGACTTTAGAAGACGTTAGTTATACAGTAGGCCACCTACATTGCGGTGTCGGCATACTTAAAATAGACTATTTTTATTTAGTGCCCCTAGTGACAACTAGATGGCGCTGTGCAGTTATAATACGCGGCATAATTTCGTGTCGACGAAAGGTCTTTTACCCTTCAAACCGAAACACAGTAATGCAATAAGTATTGTTGCTTTGTGGCAGAAATATATAGAAGCATGGTAAAAGGACGATGGTACCATCCCAGGCTGAGTAAAGCTGGTTAAGCTGGTTGGCCTATCCTAAGAATATTTACCTATAACAGTAGTTCATTATTAATATAGTAGACCTTTGTTTACCTACCTACTGACAATAATTTCCAGAAAATTATTACGCCCCAAAACGGCAGTGGCCCGTCAAAAAGGTCATTGTAATCCCATCGTGTTTATATTATGAAATTATCTTTTAGTCCCACAATAACTCCCGTGTTTATAGTAGACACCTATTTTCACACGAAATAATATATTCGGTAAGCTATTCGATTCCGTATGAACGTGATATGGAAATAATCCATTAATAAAAATAACAAAGGCATAATTATATTAAACTTCAAATTCTAACATAACCTAACCATAACCTTCTAATATAACCTATGCTTAAGTTCCTACTGGTTTATGAACTATGAATACTCTGTCATATTACCGCACAAATAAACTTATTCTTATTCTTATTTTTATAATTTTGATTTTGTTAATCAAACCAAAAACATAAATGTGAAAAAGGTGCCAAGTTCGGTGCAAGGAACCAGCAGGCCTGTCGGCTTCGCCGTTAAAAGAAAGGAGATCTAACTGGATGTCAAGTTCAATTAACGTTCCTTCAAACTTACCTGCAGAAATTGTTTAAACATAAAAATTATCGCTTACTTAATTCTAAATCCCTAACTTGGCAAGTTTTCACTCAAGAATCAATCAAGAAAAGAAAAGACTCCATGAGTTTTGTGTGTAAACTTGCCAAGTTAGTTCTTGAGAAAAAGATGGACAATAAAGTGATACCTATAGGTTTCGTTTTTAGGGATCCGTACCCCGAAGCTGAAAACGGAGCCGTATTGCTGTATTGCCGTAATATACTGACTAATGATTTCGTTAACCACTATATTATTATATTATATAATAACTGTTAGACCGTAAAAGTTTGATATGATCACTGAACAATTTGTTTTTCGGTCTGACTGAAAATACGAACTTGTATTAGAATCTAAAAATTCGTTTTGCAATATTTGTAGAAATTCTTTTGAATTTAAAGATTAGATAGTAAAATCATAAGCACTCTTATACATCGGGAATGTTTGTTTATTAGGTACTTATTTCAAAATTTGTTTCCACTTTTAATAAAAATACGACACGGTAAACATACAAATTGTTTTGCACATACCTGTCCTGTCCTACGGTAACCACACATTATACAGATATAGGTAGGTTAAAAAGCTGTCCTTTTTTGTACCTTTTTTGCTTAAGTTTAAGACGTGCTTGAGTTACGTTATGGGTCCAGATTTCCCCTAATCGGTCTAGTTCGAGATTACTAACTGGACTACCGGCTGGGAACTCCTGAGATTACAAACAAACAAACTAACTTTACTAGTGTTATACGAACCCCGCTCCATTCTATCACGGATTATGATAAAAGTTTAATCCCTTTCGACCTTGGAGGTAACAAGCCCATCCGCCCCGGATGGAGTGACTTCTTCTTCTTTCTTTCTTTGTTGTGCCGTTTTGCGTCCTCCTCGTACAGGTGCGCCAAGACGTCCTGAGTTGTCGTCTTTGGGATGTATCTTGTCTTATGTTCTTTCACAATATTATATGGAGCGTCTATTATACCTTCATTTTAATTTACTAGGGAATAATGAGAGGAAAATTGAAAGACGAGATGTAGTTGTTCCCAAATTAGTACCTATAATCAGGTGCAGAAAACCATAGAAAATTAAAATTATGAGGGGAAGAAGAACCAACGAGATTACCAAACCTACAACGATGTACAATAACAAAGCGTCGCCTTCTTACGACATTATTTTAATAATATTTACAATCTAAAGATAAATTATGAGTTAATCGTTAAATAGTAATTTATGAGTTAAGATCGTTAAATTGTAAATAATATTAAAATAATCTCGTAAGATCTCTCTCGCTTTGTGATTGTAAATCCTTGTACAGTGCGTGAACTTTTAGTAAAACATTCGGGCCCTGAAAATTTAGGTGAGCTTCGGTTATTGTTAATGATACGCGAATGTACTACGACTGCAGAAAGCTCACGCACTGTAAGATTGGTAATCTCCAGAGATAACGAATCCGAATTTGATTGGCATTAGTCCTTCTTCCCATCATTATTTTAAACTTTGATAATGGTTTTCTGCTACACCTGATTATACTAATTTGGGAATTAGGTCATTACACCTCGCCTTTCAAATTTTCTCTCAAAATTCCCTTGTAAACTAAAATGTAGGTTCATAAAAATGTCTACAGCAATAAGAATAAGAACAAGTTTAAAAAAAGGTTTAAAGGTTTTTAGGTTTAGGTTTGAAGGTTTTTGATATGTTTCAATGGGTTTAAAATTTAATTAAAATTGGATTCTTCATCCTGGCAGCGGCGGATGCTGTTTACCTCCATGTTTTCGGACGAATTCGGCAACTCCGTAATAGGAAAGTGTCGGGGCCCAGTCGATCGTAGCAGTTTTGCGAACAATGGACACGGATCCCAGATTTTCATAATGGGGCTTTGATCACCATGGAGGTAAATTGAGGTTTCTCAGACTTTGGTAGTTATGCGTAATATATTGAAGTAATTACTCGTATAATAACTAAACTAACATACGTTACGGTCTTAGGACCTAGAGAAATGTTAAAGAAGCGCTTACTAGAAACTCGTTCAAGTGCTTACTAAAAGCATTTTTTCAATTTTGATGAACTTATGAATTACAAATGCAAATAACATGCTATTATTACGTACATTACATGTAGTTACATGACATTGTTCAGGTTTTTTTTTAATTATGATTATTTGAATTTATTGAATTATTGATGTATAAATTTTTTTTTGTTATTGTTATTCAAATGTAATCAATTTGTTTATTTCTACTTTGACGTGTAATTAATATTATAAATCAAATAAAATTTAAATTTGAATCTAGCGTGACTCCCGAAAAAAAATCATTTCTCCTTTCATTTGATTTTGAAGGGTAGAATTAATTTCAGTAACCTAACTTGTAGTTTACAAATTTGCTCAATATATGTTTTGAATGTGCGTCCATAACTGCTGAGTCCGCATGATATTACGCTCTCCACCAGTGCTTTATACATTTGTAACAAAATGCGGTATGGAATTCTTCTTTTAATTAGATAGAACTTAGCCATAATTGCCCTTAATTTTGTACATACGACTTCAATCTGTGGTCTCCAAATAAATCTATTATCAATAACCAGCCACGCACGCAACGCAACGCACGTCGCGTCCCAGAGGAGACAGCGCCCTCTCGCCCATGGAATCAATGTAAGACCATCCGGGCTCTTGCCGTCTGCACGGGACAAACCGGGGGATTCCAAGACGCACGGTACCTCAGTCGAAACCATGGCCCGTCTGGAATTTCACTGAATTAAGGCATTTAAAAAAAGTGGACGGTAGAATTATTGTTCCACGGATATAGAAGAATGTACAAAGCGAATGTGTTAAAAGTGGCCACATTTAGCACATAACCGGAACAATTCTACTGTACACTTTTTTGAAAAACGCCTTACCTCAGGATACATGATTTTTACTGTAATTTATTTATTTTACTGTAGTAATAGACAAACAAACTATTTTATGTATCACTAAGCGTTGCGATTCCGGTAATTTTATTTTATGTATCACTAAGCGTTGCGATTCCGGTAATTTTATGTATCACTAAGCGTTGCGATTCCGGTAATTTTATGTATCACTAAGCGTTGCGATTCCGGTAATTTTATTGCCTCCACCCTAGTACCTGCTGTAGTGGTAGATCCTAACGTGAAGGATCGCCTGGGGTGGTACCACCCTCTTATCTATTTCTGCCGTGAAGCAGAAATGCTTGCATTTTTGTGTTTCGGTTTGAAGGGTAAGAGAGCCAGCGTAATTTCCGGCACATGAGGCAATCCATCTTAGTCCTCAGGGTTAGCAGCGCATCGAAAACCCTCTAATATTAATACAGTGAGGTGAGATGTCTATGGGCGACGGTGACCACTTACCATCAGGTGGCCCGTGTGCTCGTCTGCTCACCTTAAAAAAAAAACCGGCGGCTGCTATCCTTGCTACAATCTGCCCTCTAGGTGCCGGCTAGCAGGGTTCTAGGACAGTGTGCAGATGAAGTAATAGAAGAACTTGGTAATAGTTATTTTTTTTAAAGGAACAGAACAACACAGAAAATAGTAAATGTAGAGAATAGGTAGTAGTAGGAGACAAAAATAAAACCGAGAAACGTACAAAATACAGAGAGAAAGTACCAAATACAAAGAAAACAGTGAAATTAATGGAATTTAGAAATGGAATGGGAATATATTTTGAATTTTGAAAATATAGATGAAGAAATGAAGATGCCAACACAAAAAGAGGTGAGATAAACGCTAACGATGAGATTGAAATTGATGGCAAGGAGGTTGATATGGACGATGAAGTCGACATCGTTACATCCTCAAGCAAATAATCACTATAAATATGTCTACCTCCAGACCCCCTAGTCCTAGTAATATTATAATCTAAATAGAAGAGTTCACTACTGTTTTCAATTTGCAATAAATTGTAAACTCTCCGAAATAAAGCGGTGCGGCTGCAAAGACGTCTTCTTGGTAAAATCGTAGCCCAAATCACGTACAGAAAGAGTAAATGGCCTACTTTTCTGTTACTGCTCGTACATCAAATTGCAGGTGAAAGAAATTGCACGCGTAGGCAATAACTGGTAGGAATATTTATTTATATTTCCCCTGTTATAAAGAAATAATGTGGATTACGCGTTTCCGGCTGAGAGTCGTGATCATTTTATAGAAAGACTTTCTTGGAAATTCAGTGGTGGGGTTTGCCATGCCTTCCCATTTCACACACTGGTGTTCAGTGTTCAAGTTTCCTCAAGATGTTTACTTTCACAAATACAATAGTCTATTTACTTTAATTTTATCTTTTAATCGTAATTTCCTTAGTTTTAATCTGTTTCGTAAATAAATAAATAATAATTAAGTAAGTAAAATACTTTTTTTGAAATCTCAGTTTAGAGGCTTTGGTACACGACAAGGTGACCGTGTCAGCCTCGTTAGGGTCACTAAGGAAAGGGAAGGGAAGCTCAAGTATTATTAGAGTCAGCCCTCACTTTGAGAGCCAACTTAGCAAACAACAGTAAGTGTTTCATATTATCAGATAAGGGCTGACTCAAAATAATATTGAGCCTCCCATTTTGCAGCCTATTGAGGCCAAATTTCTTCCTCTCAATTTTCCCCATTTCACACTCCATTAGGAGGTGAGTGAGGTCTTTTATTTTGTCGCAGTTGGTATGACGTGGATTATTTAGTTACATTGTATAATTACCAAACAACTTTTCATTATTTTGTTAATACTTACCATATACAATTTTCCACTTGGTACCAGCAATCGGCAACTAAGTATACTTATAATACTTTTTAATTAAAATGAATATAACTGCTTCAATTTTCTGGGTCTTTTAATCTTCAGATTTTTTATGCTATGATTTATCTTGAATTTTTCCTCGAACGGTGAACTCCTTAGAAACTAGACAGTAGCTCTTGTGAAGTCATATTCAGACTTTGGTTTAAATACATTCATACATAACTTCAAGCTATGTCCCTTGCGTGGTAGGCAGAGAAGAAGAAAGAAGAGAAGGCAGATAAGAAGAAAAGAAGAGAAGGCAGAGAAGAAGAAAGAAGAAGAACACTTTATTACCACAAAAAATACATATTTAGTTCACGATAATACTATTGGCAATAGGCACCTGGCTCAGCTAATGCTTGAGTGAATACACTTGCGTGTAAACACACAGCGCTGATTTTCAGCCAGTCTTTATATAAAGTTAACTAACTAACAGAGAAAATGGAGCGCCACGAATCTCTGTCTTTACATGCCCCTCTTGCTTCCTCTACAAGTCATTCGTTGTGTCACGCATGCTTGTGGTTAAAATCATCATCATCATCAGCCCATGTCGTCCCACTGCAGGGTATAAGCCTCCTCTCTTTTGTGTCACCCTTATCTTACCTTATCTTATGATACTTACTTATGCCGGGAATAACACCAGCGGCACTTCGACCCTTGAGGATCTTGTACACACTGGTGATCTCAGTGTGCAGGTCTAGGAAAAACTCATTGGTACATGGCACTGCATGGTTACGAATCCGCACCTCCCTCATGGGAGTCTGACGGTCCACCGACACTCCTTTTGTGCCACCCTATACGATCCTTGTGCTAGTCGCCTCCAGGTCTTCGATGCGACTTTGGTGATGTCATCCGCCCATCTAGCTGCTGGACGACCTACTCCTCTTTTCCCCGACCTTGGCCACCACTCAGTGAGGGCTGGTAAAAATACTTCAGAAAAGTAAAGGTGGGAATACATTTTGAATAATAAGGATATTTATTATACTTACCTCTTGTCCCATTATTTGTCCCATAGGGAAGGTGGGTAGTATTCTCCGAAACACGAGCCCTATTTTCCTTACGAAAGTCATGCGTGTGACACCCTGCTATGTTATTTACGACAAAACAACTACTTTTACGATAAACTTTCATATTTCACCATTTTTACGGTAACTTCGTATTTTACTATCGGAAGGCTTTTAGGGAAAATGTGTGAAGGAACTGTGCGCTCGTATCGTGATTTCCTTGAAATATTTTTGATGTGAATACGTTTTGAAATTCTCTGCAGTACTAGGTGACGTTTCAGAAATCTAAATGTAACGTTACTTGAGGAATTGAGGATACAACCCATTCTTCTTTTTTTTCATTCTACTTCTTGTCATGTGGTTATTGGCCACCCTATTGTAAGAGGCGTTCAGGCCGCCCGTAAGCCTCTGAAATAGCCTAACAACTGCTGTCGGACGACAGTAATCGGGACCGACAGTCTAACGTGCTCTCCGAGCACGGAGGGGCTCAGATGAAAATGTGCCGGTAATGGTCATCCATCCTGTTTGTGCCACTGTGCTACCGACGCTCACTGACCTCTTCACTAAACTGAACTTGTCGGATGTCTGCTATCTGGATGCCACTGAGCTTCTACTGAATAAACTTCAGAGCTTGGGTATCCGATTCATTTTCGGATTACGCAATTCGACCATGTCACCGAATTTCGCAATAAGTTAAAGTGGCTCTCTATTCTCTTCGCCGAAATACGCATATCCTTATTCATCTCTATAACACACTCCATAATTCTTTCTCTCCTTCATATCTTCGAGAACGTTTCGAATTTCTTTCTTCCTCTTGGAGCTGACCGCTGCGCTGCTTATGCCCTTTACCTCAAACCACTCAACTTACCCTCAGCTCCCAAGGATATGGAGACTCGTTTACGGCAGGCAGAGAGACTGTGCAACTCACTCCCGTACAACGGTACCTACGTGACAGTGCTTCTGAAGCGTTTGAGAGAGAACTATATAACATTGGTTCCTAAATAGTATGCAAATATAATATAAATTTATAAGTATGTTATTTATATTTTTTTATACAATTTTTTTATAATTTTTTTTTTATTAAATAAGGAGAACAGACGAGCAAACGGGCCACCTGTTGTTAAGTGGTCACCGTCGCTCATGGACATCTCACCTCACTGTATTAATATTAGAGGGTTTTTGATGCGCTGCTAACCTTGAGGACTAAGATGGATTGCCTCATGTGCCGGAAATTACACTGGCTCTCTTACCCTTCAAACCGAAACACAGAAATGCAAGCATCTCGGCTTCACGGCAGAAATAGATAAGAGGGTGGTACCACCCCAGGCGATCCTTCACATTAGAATCTACCACTACTATTATTTTATTCGTAATAAAAATAATCTTCTTTTATATTGTACACGTATGAATGTCTATCTATACTATCATATCTCCCCATGTCTTAGATTTGGCTGGAAGAGATCTATTCTTAAAGATAAGATCTACCTGATGTAGCCTACAATTAATAACATTTTGTAAATTTAATATTATTGACATTGTATAAATTTTAATTACATTCTGTTTTACTTTTTAGTTTCATCTCAAAATCTGTATAAACATTATTACCTTGTGAATTTGGTGTATATGCCTGTAAAGGTAAAGTTTAGTGTGACATGTTTATGCAACTATATCTGCAATATTTGTAATTCTTACATAAACTTTAACACAATAACTCTTATCTTATCTTATTTCTTGTAATGTGTTCTTATTTTTTTCGTGTACCTACAAATAAAGTATAAAAGTATAAAGAACATCAGCTTTAAAAGCGAAACGAAACATCTTGTACATTTTAAGTTGGACAATAGAATGTAATTCAGTGGTATATTGGGGCAGGTGATTTAGCATAAAGTCTAAGGTGGCTGACACATTACTGGAATTTAGCGGGTAATATCGCAATGTTTTTAACGCTGGAGGAGTTGAAGCTATATCTTCAAAAATAAAAAATAAACCATAAAAATATTACATTTTTTAAGGTTTGTGTTGAATATTGACTACTGACTAAAACAACTGTACTGCTGAGACTACAGGCTGCTTTTATTATGTTCGTATTCGTACTACAATATATATTGGCATAATGATTAGTTTATCTCGTGTTTTTATTGGTAAAACTGAAATAAATCACTATCACTACATAGTATAATACGAAGTTTCTCAGAACAATTCATGTCTGTATGTGAAGGATAAACGCGAAATCGGCTGAAGGGATTTTGAAATGTAGATACATTTCAGTAAAACCGGATAAAAAAAAGATTCCCGAGGATGGTCTTTTTGGCCCAAGCATCATGATATGATACCAGGGTGCTGAGCAAATACCCTTTTCCTGGAGTGTGCAGAGGTTTTTGTTTTAATGCAGAGATAAACAAAAGACTAGTGTCATAGTCATAGGTGTCAGAAATGTAATTGCGAGGAGACCTGTTAGACCTCCTCTAATTGGAGGCAGTTCTATTTCCATTCGAGACTTTAAATAAGCAAATATAATGTGGGGAAAGTGTGGGACTAAAGAAAATAACTATCCTATAAAATACAGTTGTGTTTCTGGTGGGTGGGTGGTGGAGAGGGAGGTGGGTGGGCAAGTTAATGGCCGATTTTTTATTTTATTCGAACATTTGTAGATTGGAGTTGAATTGGCCCTACCATAGCTTGCTTTTGGCTTTCAACTTGTTACCTAATAACTTGTGAAACTTACTGTCCTGACGACGATTTATTTATTTTGTTAGACACGGAATATCTCAGCGATTGCAGACGCTTTTTTCTCTGTACCCGCTCCCGCTACGTCCTCCGCCTGCGCCTCACCCACCTCACCCCCGACCTTATCCAAGGTAAAGCAGCAACAACCGCAAGGGCAACCATAAACTTTGATTAGATTTTGTAACACGCAGCGTGGCCTACATTAGAATGCGTGAATTGTGTGCGTGGGGTAATTGAATTTTCTAGGTCATTGCCTCAGATTTGGTTACTCTTAACTCTTAAGATATGCATTACAGCGGGGCTCGGGATTTCTTTTGTCTCAGCTGAATGGGTAATTCGTTTTTTCGCGGTTCTTCCGTAGGGTTACCTTCCTGCGGAGTTTAAAGGGATTTTTATGGGTGTCTTATGGGTGTAGGTGTCGTGATTCTTTTTGTGAGACTTGTTTTAGTAACATTTTATTTTCTACTGGCATTGTGTTGCCATAGTCTAAATCTAAGGTTGAAAGGACAATGATTTTATTAGCCTACGATCCAATAGACAATATAGACTTAAAAGTGGTATTATAACGATGCGAGCACTTGTATATTAAAGGCTCGCTTGCGCGAAGGTCAAACTCAGAGATAACCCGAGAGTTAGTGCTTAACAGATTAACAGATTGCCCAGCGATGTCACTGTCGCCCCGAGCTCATTTGTTTTCAAAAAGAAATTACGTGATTGGCTTGTCAAGCAATCGTTTTACTCATATGACGAATTTCTAAAATTAAAATTAAAATAATCATTGTAATAGGTACATATCTTTACAATAGGTACCTGCTATTATATTATATTCTTTATTTTATTTTTTATTTTATTTCATTATTGACAAGAAAGTGATTGTATCGTTTATTGTTTTTTTTTTAATTGGACATTATAATCATTTTTATTATTTTTTATACATATTTATGTATGTTGTATTGAAAAACCTGTAATGACCTGTAACTTATTGTTATCAATAAAGGATTGGATTGGATTGGATAACCCGAGTTAAATCACAAAAACGTCTTCCACCAACGCAAACCCTGAAACATTTTGTATGAAAACCATAGATGTTAAGAACATTTAACCCGCACTTTCGCGCAAGCCGCCCTTAGTGACTGATCTTTAGGGTTTTTATAAATAATATAGACTTCCGGATGTGATTGTTATAAACGAGATTTTGGGGTTATCCTTGACAATTTTATTTGTTTATTTACACTTTATTGTACAACAATAGACTTAATAAAAACAATTAAAATGAGACATTGTACAATAATAAATAATAAAAAATAAAAAGATTTATTCAGTAACAAAAAGGTACAACATTTTTTTCCAATTGTGGAGGCCCTCTTAAGTGTGACAACACCTGTGTCAGAGGGCCACGCACTTCCATAACTCTTTATTTATGTACCTATTTACTAATATGTAATTAAATTTATTAATAGTACGAGAAAAGAGTGTTTGTGTGTATTCCGTAACCCTGCGACGAAGTGTAGTCTTGGGATATGGGAATGGGTGAACTTATCTCTAAAATATATTTCTTCCAGCAAACCCGCGAAAGTGAAATATGCATGTGACATTTTGGAGTTGTGGTCGAAAAGTTAGGCATCATATACTTACACACATTCGGGCCGGCACGTTCTGATCGATTAACTAACAAACGTCATACGGATTTAATAAATAATGCCCTAACGTATCAACCCAAATGTGTGTATAACAAAACATAACCACAAAATCTGAATGATACATAATATTGATAAGTCTCAGAAGGATCAGTAATTTGTGTATGTAATCCTCACGACACAGGCAACGCCTAGTGTGGAGGTTGTAGTTAACTGTTGATTTTTAAAGAATTAAATTTTATCACTTTTTTACATTTAAATTAAATTTCACAAAAATGTATGCATTTATTGGAGCAATATAATTATTTTTCGGTAACTGCATATATAAGTGTATTAAGTATAAAAAACCATTGTGCTTTAGTGGTAGCCCTAATGAAATACGCATAAATCACTGCCGAATAAGATATGTAAAGAACCCGCAACAGGCAGGCAAAAAATATTTCAATCCTTCAATTACACTTCTTGAGTGAATGAAAATATAGCATCCCTCGGCGGGCGTTCCTTCCTTCATGATAATTACTAATAAAAAAATAGTATTAGGTACATAACTGGATGTATTAGGATTGTAGGAACGCGCTATATGAGGACATGGATGACGTAACGTCAGTTGTATGAAAGGGAAAAGGGAAGATCTTCCACCAGGCGGAGTGTTGAGCCTGGTGACCAGATGTCCTGGTCCAACTATGGATGTTTGGAACTCGTATATATACGAAGTCCCAGGAAAATTTCGATAGCGCGTTCTACACCGATGTGAGTAGGTACTAATCGTAATTGCGCGTCGTGCGTCGCCACAAGGGTTTTAAATATTATTATGTTTAATGGGTGTTACTCACTTTATAATTATCGCGGAGGTTGCTCCGAGGTTTCAGTCTACTTAGGAGATATTTATCAAGGAGAATGAATTCAGCCAACCACCACTCGGACCACTCGGCGCAGTGTCACACTTTAAACTCGGAAAACAAAACGAAACTCCGGAGCAACCTCCGCGATAATTATGAAGTGAGTAACACCCGTTAAACCTAACAACAATTAAAAATGGCTCAACATTATCATCAGCTTATTAACGTCCCCCGGGCACAGGTCTCCCCTAGCACAATGGGGGTACAGGCCAAGATCCACCGGGCGGGCCCAGTGCTGTGCGGTGGATTTCACACTCCTTCGGAAACTATTAATTTCCTCAGACATGCAGGTTTATTCACGATGTTTTCCTTCACCGTTAGAGCAGTCGTTAAATATACGTAAGTCTTAGACTTCATTGTATTCAAGGTTACCTTGTTATACTTAGAAAAATGTATTATTACAATGAATAATACCTAACAGGAAACTCGTCTGAAAGAAAATATTACGAAGGTAGGTAAATACTTATTTTCCTTCCTGCTCTTATGTAGATTTACTTCCTGTTTAGTCACTCTGTAAGTAAGTATTTTTCTTCAAATAAAAGGTAATAAAATAAAGCAATCATTTACTTAACAAGAACTTATTAGAAATAGTAAAAGAATGAACAAAACTTACATATAATACATAAATCAGACAACGGATTTAGGAAAAAAAATGTTATCTAATCCTAATGTATCGTATATGAATAATCTTTTATTTATGGGCATTACTGGCTGTAACAAAACGCCCCTATAGTCCCGAATACTCCCCGTATTCGGAGCATCGGTGGTCTAGTGGCTAGGACACCGGACTCCCATGCGGGAGGTCCAGGTTCGAAACCGTGCAGTGCCATGTACCAATGAGTTTTTCGTATTTTTCGAAGGACTTACGTACATTTACCGACTGCTCTAACGGTGAAGGAAAACATCGTAAGGAAACCTGCACACTGAGATGACCAGTGTGTAAAATGGGGTAGGTACTAAAGATCCTCAAGGGTCGAAGTGTCGCTGGGGTTATTATAATATCATAAGATAGGAAGATAAGATAAGGGGAGTGTTCAGTATAACTGAAACACTTTCATTATGGAGCTAACCCTGAAAACGCGACTAAAGCTGTTCCATATAAAAGCTCAATACACGATCGAAATGTGTGAAAAAGCTAAAAAAAACGCGATTTTAGAGTTGGCCCAAAGTGAAAGTTGTTCTGTTTTCCCCCTTTTTGTGACTATAGGGGGGTTTTGTTACACTTGTATACGTCACAAAAAAAATACCTAATCGTAAACAATAAAAAAAAATGTCTGAAAATGTAGATTTGAATTTTTTTACCAACACGGGTTTCGAATCTTTTTTTTTTATTTACTTCTAAACCCGCATTTGACCTCGATCTCGCCTGATGGTAAGCGACGATGAGGTCGACGATGGAGCATGCGGGTCCCAGTAAATGCCTATTCACTCTGGCCTTGAAGATCCCAAGGTTGTAGGTTTCGGGAAATACAGACGCCGGCAGGCTGTTCCATTCCTTAGCCGTTCGCATAATGAATGAAGAAGCAAATCGCTTCGTACGAGCAGATGGGATATTAACAACATAAGGATGGAACCCCTCCCCGCGCCTGGTAGTCCGAAGGCGGAATGGAGATGCTGGAATTAGGTCGTGCAATTCCGATGCGCACTCTCCGAAATGTATCCTATAAAATACCGATAGACAGGCAACCTTGCGCCGATGTTCCAGACTTTGCAGTCTAGCTTCCACCAGCGATTCGTCACCTATAAGGCGCTTAGCGCGTTTCTCCACTGAGTCAAGGGCAGCCAGATCTGATATTTGGATACAACCATCCTAAAGTAGAATGAATATAAAGGAAACAATCTTTGTAAAAATAGAAAATACACAAGAAAATGAAAGCCTCTCGGACTGCTACGCTCAACAAATTAAACTTCGTTTCTTTATTTAATTTACAAAATCACCATTTTGAATCTTTCCAAGTAAGTATTCATTGAATATTTGTAACTTTTACAAAATATTTGAAACTTTTACAAAATATTTCTTTATTTGTTACTCAACCTTCCTTAACCTAGACTGTTTATAAGAAAATAACGAATCAGAATTAAAACTTTTTGCTTTGACTTTTAAAAATACGTGAAAAATCTTTTGTAAAACTAGGGGTGTATCAAATTTTTTTTTATTATACAAGGAGAGCAGACGAGCAAACGGGCCACCTGATGGTAAGTGGTCACCGTCGCCCATAGACATCTCACCTCACTGTATTAATACGGAAGGACTAAGATGGATCGCCTCATGTGCCGGAAATTACGCTGGCTCTCTTACCCTTCAAACCGAAACACAGAAATGCAAGCATTTCTGCTTCACGGCAGAAAAAGATAAGAGGGTGGTACCCCAGGCGATCCTTCACATTAGGATCTACCATTACCAAATCAAATAAGTCAAGGCACCCTATTTTCGTAATGTAAAATAAAAATCGACAGTAAGCAACACTAAAGTAATCTAGGGGCATGGAAGTGCCATCGCCAAGTTGAGCAGAAAGCTACACTTGACTAGACATTAGAACCCTGTCTTCAAATTCAAGACTTGCGGAACGGCGACACCTAAATGAAACACTTTTCGCGTGTCTATAGCGAGAGCAAGTTTGTTCGCTCATTCTGACATAAAATACATATAGAGTTCCCTGCCCAAAAGTAGATAGATAGATAGATAGAAACACTTTATTGTACACAAAAACAGGAAAAGTAAAAACTACAGGAATAATAACACGATATGTACAAAGGCGGCCTTATCGCTTAAAGCGATCTCTTCCAGGCAACCTCAAAAGTATGTATTTTAGTAATGATTAAATAAGTATAAACGAAACGTAATGAATAATGTAGGTAGGTAATTAGTGATTTTGTAAATGTTTGCTACCTGATCCATGCTCTGATTATATTAATAAGTATCTAGTATAAGTATTAGTGTATATGCATGTAAAATACAACTTCATCAGCAGCCTATTCTAGTCCACTGCTGGACATAGGCCTCTCCCAGGGCGCGCCATTGAGCCCGATCTTCGGCTCTTCTCATCCAGTCGCTGTCAGCCACCTTACGCAGATCGTCGCTCCATCTAGCAGGGGGGCGTCCCACACTACGTTTGCCTAAACGCGGTCTCCACTCCAGAACTCGTCTACCCCAGCGGCTGTCGGTTCTGCGACAGATGTGACCATACTCCGAGCATAGCTCTTTCCATAGCACGCTGAGCGACTTTCAATTTGTGTACCAGTCGCACCGTCAGTGTCCACGTTTCGGCTCCGTAGGTCATTCGGTAGTCACATCGTGATATCATTTATTTACGCGAGTGATATCACGATGTGACTACCGAATGACCTACGGAGCCGATTTTAGCAGCTGTAAAGGGGCTTTGTCATTTATCTAAATTAATAAATAATAAAATTAATATATCTGCTGTAAAGGGGCATTGTCGTACAAATATTAATTATAATAAATTATAGCTGCTGTAAAAGGGCATTGTCAATTATCACATGTCATAAAGTCTATAAAAATATAGCCAGAAAATAAAGTTATAATACAATAATCAATTATGAAAAATAAAATACAATATCAGTATACAATTTAGTAATAATTATATAATTAACTGCTTCAAAGAGTCGTTGTCAATTTATTAATACCTACCTACGTAGTTGCAAAACTATCTATGTAATATCTTCATTGTCGTACAAATAATATATTGGCCATTAATTAAAAAAAAAAACTATTTAGTGCCTGTACTGGTCGTTACTACAGCTCCGGCGCCACGTAACTCACTTCCGGTCCCTTCTTGCCAGGTATGTGCGGTCACATTGTTGGAGTGCCCGTACTATTATCGTTCATATACTGAGCCTACTGTTTATCTCAATCCCAAAAAATAGGCACGTCCTTTTTTTGAAATTCTGAGGATATTATAATTCATATTGATCGCTTACTGGGCGACTCACTCGAGGGAAAGCTTTTGGTGATCAGAAGAAACTGGTACAGAGTCTGTCAAGTCAGTTTTGCCAGCAAATGGGTGGTAAAATGTATGTATGGCACCCAAAAAAACCCGAAACACGATTCTGATCGTGCTTAGATAAGATAATGTGGCGACGCACGAGGCGCGCCACTACGATACAGTACCTACTCACATCGGCGTAGAACGCGCTATCGAAATTTTTCTAGGACTTCGTATATATACGAGTTCCAAACATCCACAGTTGGACCAGCACATCTGGTCACCAGGCACAACACCCCGCCTGTTGGAAGATCTTCCCTTTTCCCTTTCATACAACTGACGTTACGTCATTCCATCTCCTCACATAGCGCGTTCCTACAATTGGGTGACCCCGACGTGATACCAATTGTAGGAACGCGCTATGTGAGGAGATGGAATGACGTAACGTCAGTTGTATGAAAGGGAAAAGGAAAGATCTTCGACATAACCATCAAACTAATCATCAATCATAGAAATAGCGGTAATAGTCAATGCTTCGTATATATACGAGTTCCAAACATCCACAGTTGGACCAGCACATCTGGTCACCAGGCACAACACCCCGCCTGGTGGAAGATCTTCCCTTTTCCCTTTCATACAATTGACGTTACGTCATCCATGTCCTCACATACCGCGTTTTTACAATAAGATAATTTTTTATTGTGTATCTAAATTCAGGACATTTTGCAGGTAAAGTCATTCTTAGTTTGTTCCACTACATTTTTCCTATTTCTTTATTGTTTTTATTAAGGAAAATAAACAGCTAAAGTAGTACATAATAATAGACAATATAGATAACACAAAAGCCAGTGTAGTTTTCACTGAAAGTACTAAATAGCTAATATCGTGATATCATCATCATCATCAGCAGCCTACTCTAGTCCACTGCTGGACATAGGCCTCTCCCAGGGCGCGCCATTGAGCCCGATCTTCGGCTCTTCTCATCCAGTCGCTCCCAGCCACCTTGCGCAGATCGTCGTTCCATCTAGCAGGGCGGCGTCCCACACTACGTTTGCCCAAACGCGGTCTCCACTCCAGAACTCGTCTCCCCCAGCGATTGTCTGTTCTGCGACAGATGTGACCGGTCCACTGCCACTTCAGCTTGCTAATCTTATGAGCTATGTCGATGACTTTTGTTCTATGCCGGATGTCCTCATTTAGGATTCGATCCAGCAGAGATACTCCGAGCATAGCTCTTTCCATAGCACGCTGAGCGACTTTCAATTTGTGTACCAGTCGCACCGTCAGTGTCCACGTTTCGGCTCCGTAGGTCATTCGGTAGTCACATCGTGATATCATTTATTTACGCGAGTGATATCACGATGTGACTACCGAATGACCTACGGAGCCGAAACGTGGACACTGACGGTGCGACTGGTACACAAATTGAAAGTCGCTCAGCGTGCTATGGAAAGAGCTATGCTCGGAGTATCTCTGCTGGATCGAATCCTAAATGAGGACATCCGGCATAGAACAAAAGTCATCGACATAGCTCATAAGATTAGCAAGCTGAAGTGGCAGTGGACCGGTCACATCTGTCGCAGAACAGACAATCGCTGGGGGAGACGAGTTCTGGAGTGGAGACCGCGTTTGGGCAAACGTAGTGTGGGACGCCGCCCTGCTAGATGGAACGACGATCTGCGCAAGGTGGCTGGGAGCGACTGGATGAGAAGAGCCGAAGATCGGGCTCAATGGCGCGCCCTGGGAGAGGCCTATGTCCAGCAGTGGACTAGAGTAGGCTGCTGATGATGATGATGATATCACGATATTAGCTATTTAGTACTTTCAGTGAAAACTACACTGGCTTTTGTGTTATCTATATTGTCTATTATTATGTACTACTTTAGCTGTTTATTTTCCTTAATAAAAACAATAAAGAAATAGGAAAAATGTAGTGGAACAAACTAAGAATGACTTTACCTGCAAAATGTCCTGAATTTAGATACACAATAAAAAATTATCTTATTGTAAAAACGCGGTATGTGAGGACATGGATGACGTAACGTCAATTGTATGAAAGGGAAAAGGGAAGATCTTCCACCAGGCGGGGTGTTGTGCCTGGTGACCAGATGTGCTGGTCCAACTGTGGATGTTTGGAACTCGTATATATACGAAGCATTGACTATTACCGCTATTTCTATGATTGATGATTAGTTTGATGGTTATGTCGAAGATCTTTCCTTTTCCCTTTCATACAACTGACGTTACGTCATTCCATCTCCTCACATAGCGCGTTCCTACAATTGGTATCACGTCGGGGTCACCCAATTGTAGGAACGCGCTATGTGAGGAGATGGAATGACGTAACGTCAGTTGTATGAAAGGGAAAAGGGAAGATCTTCCAACAGGCGGGGTGTTGTGCCTGGTGACCAGATGTGCTGGTCCAACTGTGGATGTTTGGAACTCGTATATATACGAAGTCCTAGAAAAATTTCGATAGCGCGTTCTACGCCGATGTGAGTAGGTACTGTATCGTAGTGGCGCGCCTCGTGCGTCGCCACATTATCTTATCTAAGCACGATCAGAATCGTGTTTCGGGTTTTTTTGGGTGCCATACATACATTTTACCACCCATTTGCTGGCAAAACTGACTTGACAGACTCTGTACCAGTTTCTTCTGATCACCAAAAGCTTTCCCTCGAGTGAGTCGCCCAGTAAGCGATCAATATGAATTATAATATCCTCAGAATTTCAAAAAAAGGACGTGCCTATTTTTTGGGATTGAGATAAACAGTAGGCTCAGTATATGAACGATAATAGTACGGGCACTCCAACAATGTGACCGCACATACCTGGCAAGAAGGGACCGGAAGTGAGTTACGTGGCGCCGGAGCTGTAGTAACGACCAGTACAGGCACTAAATAGTTTTTTTTTTTAATTAATGGCCAATATATTATTTGTACGACAATGAAGATATTACATAGATAGTTTTGCAACTACGTAGGTAGGTATTAATAAATTGACAACGACTCTTTGAAGCAGTTAATTATATAATTATTACTAAATTGTATACTGATATTGTATTTTATTTTTCATAATTGATTATTGTATTATAACTTTATTTTCTGGCTATATTTTTATAGACTTTATGACATGTGATAATTGACAATGCCCTTTTACAGCAGCTATAATTTATTATAATTAATATTTGTACGACAATGCCCCTTTACAGCAGATATATTAATTTTATTATTTATTAATTTAGATAAATGACAAAGCCCCTTTACAGCTGCTAAAATCTTAATTTTTAGCCAAATTTTTATATGTAAATCGGCTGGTCTGTTCGCTCCTGTCCAGTTATGTTTATGGTTAACATGAATGTGTTTGAATTTTAAATTTATTGTAAAAGCATGACGTAACCAAGAGTTTCTGGTGTCCCAATGGTTTTAATAAATAAGTATGAGTATGAATAGAAAAAAAATGGTTTTGAGTTGTGAATCCGTCTGATAAAACTATGCAACCCCGGAAATTGTGTTTAGTGAGAATTTTGCACGGAATTTTTACTTTAAAATTAAATAATTTTAAAGTAAAAATCACTTATTTTCAGTTCAAAGGTTTTTTTATCAAATCCTATTATACAAAGTACAAGTGTGATTCTGGTAGGAGGGCGAGCATGTAGATGGGTGGGCTTTGTTTATAAATGTTAGCGGCTCTTAATACCTAACCATACAGTAAATTAGGTTTTTATTTAATTAAAAGAAGAAAATACATTATGTAATTTAAGGGAACTGGCATAAGTCTCACGGCTTGTGCGTTACCTATATTAAATAATACTTCTGTGTCAGCATAATATTCAACATAATATTGTTATTGATCCGCAGAATCAAAAAAAGTCCAATTTGATTTCCTTTCATTAATTGGATTAAAGGAAATTGTTAGCTCAATTATTATTTCTCTAATACAATTACATCTTAAAGGCTATTGAAAATAGAAGGGGAAATATGGTGGGCCACCTTATACGACACGACGAATACATAAGAAACCTTATAGAAGGAAAAGTTGAAGGCAAGCGGGGAAGAGGAAGACCGAGGATAAGCTACTTCGATCAAATCAAAGAGAAGGCTGGCGTTGCGTCGTATAAGGAGGTCAAGGAAAGGGCCCTAGACAGGACACAGTGGCGTTTACTACACCGACAAGAGCATAGCTCTTAAATTGAAGAAGAAGAATACAATTTCACTACCATACCACACCTGTACTGTACCGGAAGTGCTGAATGTACGGCGGCACATTGTTAATAAGGGGGAGGGGTAGTTCCGGGCCGGTTTGAAAAGAGAATTATGGAATAAAGGCGCCGACTTGGAAGTAAAAGATGTAATGTTTCCCTTTTCCCGGGCTGACCTTTTATACGTGCTTGTTTATTGTATGGTAGAATGAGGTGCTAAAAAGTTATGAATGCCAAAGAAATTTTTTCTACTCCCATTTCGTAATTTGTTCAATGAGAAACCACATAAAGCGGTTCATTCGTCATGGTCGGAGAAAATAGTGTTTTAATAAAATATTAAATAACAGTTTTCGGTTGTATTATGTAATTTTTTCTGTGTTGTATGGCACTGCATATAATAACTCCTTCGTATTAATTGCACTACATTTCACTGGCCAACTACTTGGCACTATAGCCATAAAAACACGACACCTACGCACCGCACCTACGCGATGTCGACAATACGTCAAACATGTATACGGTTTCCATAGTTACCAATAACATGTCAAGCTGTCATGGCGACTGTTGAAGTCCCCGTAGGTAATGGTTTATTTTCTGTTTAAACATATATTTCATGGTCGTAGAAAAAGTATTGTATGCAACGCACGTAATGGCGATTTTAACACTCGAACGATAAAAAAAAACTCAGCTTCACTTCGTTTCATAAACAGTTATCATGTTAAAATCGCTATAATTACGTGGCCGTGCACAAAGTACTATTATATATTACTATAATACCTATTTAATCTTTTTTCGAAGTTTTCTGTAATTTCTTTTCTCTACTCCCATTTGGGGAAGGCAATGGCAAACCACCCCATTAATTCTGCCACGAGAGTCGTTCTATGTAATTAATTACTTAGAATGATCACGACCTTCAGCGAAGCGAGGCGAGGAACACGACTTAGAAGAAGAAGACTCCCATTTGAGCGGTCGGTGGCCTAGTGGCTAGGACGCCGGGATTCCTGCGGGAGGTCGAAACCATGCAATGCCATGTACCAATTATCTGAAATCTACTATTTCAATGTCCAATATACAGTGCGTGAGTTTTTAGAAAGGGCTTCGTGTCTTGAGACTTATACTGATTTTACCCGATACTCGAATCCATGTCAAATTTAGTGAATCCACGGTTTGTTTACCTCCAGGTTTTTTAATTTATTTATATCTAAATTTGTCCTCAAATTCACCTGGTGGTAAGTGATGATGAGGTCGAAGATGGGGCACGTGTACTTAGTAAGTGTTATAACGTATAGATGACACCCTAGAAATGTTTGCCGCTAATAAAATATGACCCTATATAAACACTGCCGAAACACATCAAATCTGAAGCGAAGATATTTGACGACAGACTTTACATAGAAGTGTGATCGCGGGCCAGGCGGACTCTGAAGAGATCCTTCCACCAGCAACCCACGCCTAGCCAGCATCACCACCAGTTACTCGCTTTAGTCGCCTCGTACGACACGCTTTCCAGTGGCGATACCGACCCATACACAGAAAAATTGGTACTGTAGTGTACCTACCGTATACCTACGAATATCTCTACATATTATCTATACCAATTTCATCTAAGGAAACGGAGTAATGCTTAACTAAAGTATTGAAGTAACTTTCAGTCAGTAGTTGAATATTAAACAGGCTCTTAAGTTTTAATTGCCTCTCGAGTGTTCTAGAACTTTGTTTTGCTCTGTTCTAGTGACTCCTCTGTACTTACTAGTCTATAGTTCTGGAGTTTATGAGAGCGTGGTTTAATTGGAAATTCTCTTGGTTACTCCATTCGTCTATAAACTCTTGGAAATTCGCAAATATTTTTATAAATGAAGTCTTTTTTTGCGACAGTCTGTATATTTTATGTACAGAAGGGTGCAACAATATAATTTAGGTAAGTACATTGTTAGCTTACAAGGAAGCCTGGAAGGTTCGTTACTTGTTAATTCGGATAATCCGGGAAATACGTGAAAATATTTCAGTCTCTATTAAAAAGTAGACTTTTCGAGGTTCATGCAAAGTAAATTGTAGAGAGAAAGTGGTAGATAAAAAAGTAAGAACGCTAGCTGTTGAAGGAAACGATCTCGTATACATGTAAATTGAAAAACTGTGAAATGTATTGCTGTGAAAGTATAATAATAATAAATCTTAATTTCAGGGAAAAAAAGCCCATATAACAAAGAATAATAATGCAACATACAAAAAATAATACTAACACAAATACTAATAAAAACCTCCCCAGCGACGTCCTAAGCCTAAAGTCCGTACCCACCTGGGTAGGTAGTCTTCTTATAGTAGTTTTTAAGTCCTCCTCCAGGCTGGAGCGCATTTAGCGCTCGCCCCCAAAACCCCGGTGAAGCTGTAAAGGTCATTAGGACCAACAGCAAAAGTCAGTTCGAAAAAAGAAACTAATAAAAACAAACGAAGCAAAAAAAATTGTCTACAATTTATTTGTTTACGGTTCTCGTCCCGGTGGACAGCCAACCAATGTTTGAATATGGGACTGCTGTGTAAATGTAGATGTAATACTGTGAAATGTATTGCTGTGAAGTTTACTAATGAAATAAATAAATAATTATTTAGTTATATGTGTTTATCTGGATATCACAGAAAGTTTTCTTTAATTCTTTGCAATTTAAAAGCTATGAAAACTCATCACAATTTATCCGATAGAGGTTGGGTAAAGAGGGAAAGAACCGGGAATTCAAATCCCGGCGAAAAGTAGCTAGAGAGGGGGGAGAGTATACAGGTGTAACAATAACCCCTAATAGAGCTGAAACCACCTTACTTTCAGTATCCATAACTGAACAACTTACACTATGGGGCCAAATCTGAAATCGCGAAAAAAACCAGTTGTTTCTTACATGTTCATCCCCTTGAGCGTCGGTGGCCTAGTGGCTAGGACGCCGGACCCCCAAGCGGGAAGCCCGGGTTCAATCAGTTTTTCGGATTTTATCGAAGACTTAGGTACTTACATTTACCGACTGCTCTAACGGCGAAAGAAAACATCGAGAGGAAACCTGCATGTCTGAGGTAATTAAAAGTTTCCCAAGGCGTGTGAAATCCATCACCAATCAGCACTGGGCCCGTTCGGTGGACCTTATGCAAGGGAAGGCCTGTGCCCCAACAGTGGGGACGTTAATAAGCTGATGGTGATGATCTCCCTTATGGACCAAACCAGCCTCTGAAAATAAATTAATCCAGCATTATTCTATTTTAATCCGCGTGACAGAACAACCGCTCAAATGTCTGAACCGGTTCACGGATACGTTGAAGGGGTTTTATGTAAATAAATATCACCGAAACCAACACGTCTCATTTTAATTACGACCGTGCACACTATACTTTATTGGTGCGAGCAGCCATTATCGCCGTAGGTTCGCCGTTGCTGTTATAAAAATTCACTGTTAACCCTTACCATGGAATTTATGGGGTAATAATAATGTTTATGATATTTTTTAAAGAAGATTGTGTAAAGCATCACCAAAGTTGAAATTGAAAACGTTTATTTAGCACTGTAAACACCAGAATATAGAACACAATACAGAAAGATTAATACATGCAGCACAAAACATCCGGTGTGGTACAGTGCCAAAAAGGGTACACCAGCTCAGCATAATGCTAAGGCAAGCCACAGCGCTGATTTTCAGCCGACCCCTCAGTGACTGCACGGACGAAGAAAGCAACAGTGTGTGCGGTTGTGTTGAATGAATGTGTTTGTTTTTATGAATGAGGATGTCAGTGCGTATGTGAGGTGCTGAGTGTGTGGGAGGGTGATGGCATGGTGCGAGTGTATTTACATGGTATTATGTTCTTTAATAACTACTTCAATAAGACTAAAAAAATGAAATTGAAAAACGTTTATTTAGCACTGTAAAAACTAGAATACAGAACACAATACAGAAGTATACAAAGATTAATACATTCAGCACAAAAGATCCGGTGCGGTACAGTACCAAAGAGGGTTACACCAGCTAAAAAATAATAAAATGCCGGTTCTCCACCATAACTATAGAACGTAACAGTCTCGTTTTCTGGTTTTTGGGTCATTGTCGCTATAATAGAAATACTAACTAATATAATATAATATGATACGGGTATTTATGGTAAAATATAGCCTGAATTTAGTTAGATTAATGAAGGGAGCTAGGTCCTTTACAAGGATTAGTATTCGGAAAGGTACAAATAGAGACAGGCCTAAAGATTGACTAAACCATTGAGGAAGGTATTAAGGCTGTTACTGGCTGTGCCAACTTGGTTTATGTTCTGTTCTTTTTATAACTTCATTGTCTATCTTTTCATATTTTGCCTTTGTCTTTTTTCTCATTCTTTTTGGTGTCTTAAACCTAAGCATCTATGATTTAAAAATATTACTATTTCCACTAAATCTACCAGTCTTTTAATCAGTTCATTCTCTCCCTCGTCTATATTGACGAGGGAGAGAAATAGGGACATAAGCAGAACACGCTCCCTGTTGCCACAAATTAAATTTTTATATTTGGTCCTTCGCCTCTTATTATTTATTTTATCAAGCGACTAAACCAATTCTGATTAATATAAACACTGGTCACAAATTTATTTATAGATGCATAAAAACGTACCATTCATTTAATGTTCCCTAGAATATTATTATTATTATTATTATATTTATTTATTTGTCAGTTTCACAGCATATCACATTTACTCCATATATAAAATTAAATAAAAATCTGTATTTGCAGAAAAAAATTTGACTTTTCATACAATCCACAAACGATCGGTTTAAAGTCTCAATTTAGAAAGAAAACTAGATATTTTTTTGTAGTGTATTTTACTTTACTTTACTTTTATTTTACGTGTGATACATATCACACGTAAAATAAAAGTAAAGTAAAGTAAAATACACTACAAAAAATATCTAGTTTTCTTTCTAAATTGAGACTTTAAACCGATCGTTTGTGGATTGTATGAAAAGTCAACATTTTTTCTGCAAATACAGATTTTTATTTGAAATATTTCGTAATTTTAATGAAGTGTGTTTTCTTAAATTATTTATTACGTAAGCTAGTTGTGGAAAATGAAATGAAATGAAAAAACGTTTATCTGCTTTCAATACAATAATAATACTGAAATAAATAAATGTTTAATAATACATGTTTCACTGTGATAGTTGCGAGTACGGTCCGAAAGTGATCGTGTAGGTTAAGCGACGTTGGCGCGGTCGGTACCTGGATGGGTGACCGCTAGTGGCAAATTTCATCTTAGCTCTTCCGTGTCTCGGAAAGCACGTTAAGCAGTCGGTCCCTGTTGTTGTCGTTCGACAGCAGTCGTTAAGCCATGTCAGTGACCTACGGGCGGCCTGAACAACTCTGACAAATAGGTTGGCCACTAACCATACGACAAGCAATCAACTGTGATTAGTTATTTACTCGTACGTCACATGTTTTCACTTATACAAGTAAATACGAGTAATTTTCAATATCGTAAACAAATAGTAAACCATTCCATCGCGTGACTGATTCGGTTATCACACCATAAACACAGGGTTAACGAGTAACGACTGGCCACTTTTTAGTCTGTGCTTTTAAAAATTTCTTGTCCAAACTTGTTTCGACTTGCTTGCAATTTAATTTGTGTACATACGCTAGGAGTTGTTATGTGATTAGATTAGATAGGGCTGATATGGAGACGACTTGGGGCTGATTCGGGGTTGTCTCGGGGTCGACTCGGGACCGAGTCAGGGTTGACTCGGGGTCAATTCGGTTTGGACTTGGGATCGCCTCAGGGTCGGTTTGGACTCGACTCGCGGTTGTCTCGGGACTTGTTGTTGTCCTACAGTACTAAAGGCTTTCACATCTCGGGATTTACTAGGGGTCAACTTGGGATCGATTCGGGGACGACACGGGGTCGTCATGAGATCGAATCGGGATCGGTTTGAGATCGATCTGGCATCTCCACGGGGTCGATTTGTGCTCGACTCGCGGCTGACTCAGGTCTGACAAGGGACGAAGACGACGGATCAGTGGTCGACACGAGGTCACAGAATATACACAAAAGATCCGCTCAATACAAACGCACACACCGACTCTGCGTACAGGCGATCTCAGGGCAAGTCAAAGGAACTCCTGCGCGAAATACACGCGCTGTGGCGCGATCGTAGGTATATTTTTTTGTTCGTTCAAGAAACGAAAAAAATTGACAGATTTTTATTATTTACAGCAATTATTATAATAAATTAAAAACATTACCTACTACTTCACAAGGCTATTTCTTTTAAATTGGGAATTATAACTGCCCTAGCGCTACGGTCGAGTGACGTAATCAAAATCGCGGACGCCCGGGGCGGACCTTCGTGTGTATTCAGGCATTTTAATTTACCTATAAGTGGGTATACTACAATATCCGCGACATGCGGGCGTGCGAGTGGTGGGAGACTCTCGGTCGGCTGCCATCTTGCCTCGACCACACGAAATCTACGGCGGACAATTAAAAATTCAGTTTATGTGGTTTTCGCAATATTTCTGGACAATTTCCTTTGATTTATGTGTTATTATATGTGAACTATGTTTGTGTAATAAATTCGCTAGCCAAAACTTTGTGATTAGTGAGAAAACTGATGTGCACTGTTGGACACCACGTGACCTGGCTCCTTTGCATGAGACGCAGCTCAGATCCAGTCAAGGTGAGTGGTATACTCCTTACAGGTCTATTGTAATGCCTGGGAACGCCTAACAGAAGAACCAGACCAGCTCCATCCACTGTCTATCGAAGTCTATTAAACAGTGTGTATTCTGCATCGACTCGGGGTCAACTCAGAGCTGACTCGGAGCTGACTTATACATAGGTATTGAATTTTAAGTTTTTCTGCGCTTAATCCGAGGAATTGTATTTCGGATTGGATTGAAATCAATGCAAGAAGAAACCCGCTTTACTCTGAAAACGATCCTAAATACTTACTTAAATATATTTTTTTACAAAATCGTTTGAAAACGATGTTGGCCAACAAAATTACATACACTAAGTTTTAAAATAAAAAACAAAGTAACAGAAAAACTTTACCTTTAGTATCTAATACCAGTTTTACATCTTAAATATAAGTTTGCGGTTAAAAATGAGAACAAAGCAAAAGAACTGGCTCGGAGAGAACTAGTGAGGCTGAACTATACCTTCCTTGTTGCCTCTGAACTCTATTCCATAATAGTCTGCGGTGAAGTTAGTCGTAGTTTACTTGTAGCTGTGTTAGCTCATACGGAAAATTATATTTATTAATAAAATGGGAAATTTATTATTTACGAATAGAACATTTTTAGGGATCCGTACCCCGAAAGAAAAACATAGCCCATCAATTACTGTCGCTACTCCGTTCGTCCATCTGCCTGTCACGCTGGTCTATCGCCGAAACGGAATAAGATACAAACTTCAAAATTTCACTCAATAAGTATTATATTCTCTCTCAGCTCTCAAAGTGAGGGCTGACTCTAATAATAATTGAGCTTCCCTTCCCTTTTCTTAGTGACCCTAACGAGGCTGACATGGTCACCTTGTCGTGTACCAAAGCCTCTAAACTGAATATCGACATTTGTAGTGGTGGGTACTATAATAATAAATCAGTTTGTCAGACATCACACGAGATGGTGTCATTATGACATAACATGGTGTCAGGTGTGAATTTTCACAAGTTCAAATGTAAATTAATGTAGATACAATAAAATAAAATCTACCAACTAGCCATAAGGTTAATGTCAAATTTATTAATTATTATCAAAAAAATCTTTTAATAATTAAAATATTTTTCAATCAGCCATGCTTTAAGTTTTGTATTTAGAACTTTTGAAGGCAACTGTCTGATATCTGCTGGTATATGGTTATAAATCCTTACAGACATAATGCAGATTTTTCATACGGTGTCGTCCGACATTTTGGCATTAATAAACGTGTCAGGTCTCTCTCACGTAATCGCGAATCTTGAACCGGTTTTTAAAAAAAGCTCGGGCTGTGATTTTACAAAGTTACATATTTCTAGCATATATAATCCTGTTAGTATTAGTACTTTCAATTTCCTGAACAGAGGGCGGCACGTTTCTAATGGCCTCTTTCCACAGATAGCTCTAACACACTTTTTTGTGTAACGAATACTTTATGGATGTCTGTGCAATTTCCCCAGATTATCACCTAAACCCGCGTGTGACCTCAATCTTACCTGGTGGTAAGTGACGGCGAGGCCAAAGATGGAGCAGACGGGTTTAGTAAGCACTGGCTCTTCTATAAACACTGCCGAAACACATAAACGCAGAAGCGAAGACATTAGACGACAGACCTTACATAGAAGGCTGGTGACTAGTCAGGCGCACCCTGAAGTGGTCCTTCCACCAGCAAGTTACTCTATTAGTCTTTTAATTGAGAGTAAATACCACACCACTGTACCACACCGGATGTTTTGTGCTGCATGTATTAATATGTATACTTCTGTATTGTGTACTTGCTAAATTCTGGTGTTTACAGTGCTAAATAAACGTGTTCAAATTCAATTTTAAATAATGCATCAACGGTGTTATTTGTTGTATTATCTATGTTTAAAATTAAAGTGAGAAATTCATAATACGAACGAATACCGTAGACTTGGCTACACATGAGATCTCACAACTTTTTACGTGAATGTTTTTGATGGGATCTAATATAACATGTATAATAAAAATAAAATAAAGCAACATAACGACTACGTATTACATATAAGCAATATCGCAAAGCCCTGGATTTAACGTTCAAAACGTTTTCTGATACTTATCCGTTTCTTTATCAACATTACCTACTTGTATAAAATAGAATTTCTTATATTCCCTTTATAGATATCAGTACTCCGAAGCGGATAACAGACCGTCTGCCACGCTGGTTTAGCGCCTAACTAAAGGGAATGCTCTACTCCACTGCACCGTTGTTGTTGGTTTTTTTAAGGCAAACGGAACTGAGCCCATACAGCCATGTCTGATGTAAACAACTCTTTCAAGTCTTCACTAAAATGCTGGTCTGACACATTTCAATGCTCTCTGGGAGAATCTTTCACGCTTCTGCACCATTCGAACCAAAGAAGAAGGCGTCCCGGACGCAGTATGACTCTTAAAAATCCAGCCAAGTACGGATCGGGCTGCAGCGTATTATTTGACTTTCCTTCACTGTCCCACACATTATTCACATCTTGTCGAAGTTTTTCGAGCAAGAAACACCATTCTTACTAGAAAAGCACTACTGTAAAACAATTTGCAAGACAAAACGAAACAAAGCTGACGTGGATGCCACAAAAGCGCGGGTGAAACTCTCCACAGACTTCAAAATTTCCCGCCCATCAAAATTGACAATGTTTCCAGCTCTATCTCATTATTGGTATTATCTAGGAATTTAAGACGAGGCATTCTGCACACTGTCGCCGCCATTCGAAAAAAAAAACATATCATTTTTTTTTTCTTTAATTATGGCTGCTAGTGTACACACTGCAATTTGGACCATGACCGTGTTAGAATCTTGAAGATCACTCGAACGTTTTGGCGTCTGTTTTGAAAAAAAAAACAGTTTACCAACGTCGAGATTAAGGGATAGTCGTGGACACTAGGAATGTCTAGTGTCTTGCATTCCAAGTGCAATTGGAGGTTAAGTTGCCGAATTCACACCATCTGTAGTTTTTCACTCCCATTTCACTGTCTTATATAACGTTTACTTATCACGGACGATTTTTAGGTGAAATACACTAGTTTCACGAAAAAATTACCACTGTAACCGTAAAAAATAGGCCGAACACGCCATGACATCATGAACGTTCAATTTAGCTACCATCATATCAAATAATTAAGGCATTTAAAAACAAAAAGCGAAACGCAAAAGTGACCACTTTTGACAGTTTCGCCTTTTCTTTCTTATTGTAAGAGAAAGAGAATACAAAACTATTTAGAAAAAAAATGAAACCTTACTTATACTATACTTATTAGAGACGCGCAGACTCTTGACACCTTCAGGAGAAAACTTAAAATCTATACAATTGATCTACAAAAATCGGACACTGCTCCGTACATTCTTTAGGTGCCCTGTAACTACTGTCCATCACAATCTGGAAGTGCTCGGTAATATAATGCCTCTACTGTGAAATACCATCCACACACATAATACCATGTAAATACACCCGCACCATGCCATCACCCTCCCACACACTCAGTACCTCACATACACACTAATATCCTCATTCATACAACACAACACGCACACACTGTTGCTTTCTTCGTCCGTGCAGTCACTGAGGGGCCAGCTGAAAATCAGCGCTGTGGCTTGCCTCAGCATTATGCTGAGCTGGTGTACCCTTTTTGGCACTGTACCACACCAGATGTTCTGTGCTGCATGTATTAAAATTTGTATACTTCTGTATTCTATATTCTGGTGTTTACAGCGCTAAATAAACGATTTCAATTTCAATTTCAATTTACTACCAGACACTTTTTTTTAATGCCTTAATCAAATGATAATATTTTTTTTTCGATTGGCGGCGCTAATGTGCACAATGCCTCGTCTTAAAAATGGCCTGATTATATCCTCAAATTGAACAATAAATACAAAACCTTGATACAACTGTAAAAGTTTGTAAGTTGTAAGAAAAATAGTAAAAGCTTTTTTACTTACAAATATTCCTTATAGTACGGACCCCTATAGATATGGCATTATGAGCGTCGATGGCGTCGTGGATAGGACGTCGGACTTCCATCTCTCATGGATGGATGGGAGGTCCGAGTTCGAAACCAGGCAATGCCATGTACCAATGAGTTTTCGGTTTTTTCGAAAGACTTACATACATTTACCGACTACTCTGACGGTGAAGGAAAACATCGTGAGGAAACCTGCACACTGAGATAACCAGTGTGTGAAATTGGGAAGGCAATGGCAAACCACCGCATAAAATCTGCCACGAGAGTCGTTCTATGTGATTAATTCTAGGGATGTTACGGAGCTTCGACTCCGACTCCGAAAGGTCGGAACTTCCGATTGATTTTACGTCTTCGACTCCGACTTCGGCTCCGATAATTTTGAATCAGAGGTTATACCGAAGATTTGTGAGCAAACATATTCAAATATCAATATTTTATTAAATAGTGTAGGACTACTTAAAGGCATATGTTTCATTACCGCAAACGTCATCATAAAAATATTGGCCAGATCAGCTATAAAAAACAAAAAAAAATGGTTTAATATTTGAACTTCTTCTGAACATCTCTCTTCTACCTCTGCCTCCGACTCCGGTTCCGATTCCGGTTCCGACTCCGGTTCCGACTCCGATAAATCAAATTTAAAACCTTCGGTTTCGACTCCGGTTCCGGTAAAACCACCTCCTCGTTTCGGCAGTGCCTCCGGCATGTTTACGCACGCACATACCGATGGTTTTCACGCCATTATGCGCAAAAGAACTGCGTCTCTGCTTTGCAGGCTTCGGAGCAGCTCCAACAGCATCCTGAACGTGATAGCGGAAAAGTACGATTCCCCTATCCTTAAACACTTCGTTCGGGTGCTGATCGAATGATGTTATCTTTGATCAGCATCTGATCGAAGTGTAAAAACTCGTAATTTTTGCTGAATATATTTTCTAACATAGTTTTTAAGTACACTAACACAATGGATCTAGTTATCTGAAAAATAAAAATATTGAATTGAATTGATAACATCCCTAATTAATTCCTTAGAATGTTCACGACCCTCAGCAATGAGGAACACGTCTTAGAAGATAGATATGGCAAAGCCCGATTCGCACTTGGTCGGTATTTTGTAAAAAAGGGTAATGTAGCTGCATAATTTTAATTGAAAAAGTTTTTAATTCCTGAAGTAATTCATTATTGGCACTGGGTAGTTGGATACTTATCGGCATACTTACTAGGTCGAGATCCCACATCATTCTCTGACTGCTCAACTTTTCAATAGTCAATGGACGCAATCAGTTCACACGATTACCCCTATATCTAGTAATTGATCTCTAGATTAATCCCTTGATTAATCGCTGCGCACATACATCAATTTTCACCAACTGCTTTTGCTTCTAAATCTTTCGATTATAGCTGTTATGATACTAGAATTAAGGGATATAAAGAAGGCATGGGTAAACTGGTCGGTTTTCACGCACTTATTACACGCGTCATGTGGAAGTGTGCGTGTGTTTAGATGTGTGTCTATTTAGATTTTTAGAGGACGTTCGGTGAATGTGGGTGAGTAACTTTTATGGGGATTTTTTATATTTACAAATATTTTAAGTTTAAAATTCTTCATTAAGTACGTAATTTAAAACTTCATTCTAGATTTTATATGATATAATTTACTCGGAATTATATCGAGTTCATTTCAATTTTATTTCAAGTTGGTTCAAATTGTTCACTTTTGTTTCGTCATTCCATACATTACTACAATTACCTAACTATTCTAATATACCTACATAATTATTTATGTATATCATATTACTTTTATTTTACTAAATTTACTGTATATTAAGTAATTGTAACCTTTTTCATATCTTCACACTACACTATCGCTAATATCTTTAATGTCCAATTCACTTCAGAGGTTGCCTGGAAGAGATCGCTTTAAGCGATAAGGCCGCCTTTGTACATATCGTGCTATTATTCCTGTAGTTTTTACTTTTCCTGTTTTTGTGTACAATAAAGTGTTTCAAACAATAAATCTTAATTATATTTAGAATAATACTAAACACAATAAGATATTATTATATGTACTTGCACAAAATACAAAAAATATTTCAGTAAAGTTGTTAATTTTTGGGCGAAAATTGTTATTTTTAGGCCATTGTTATTATATAACTGTTTAATTGGAATTTATTCGAGCTTCATCATTTTAATCATACTCAGCAGAACACAATAACTTTCAATTATTTTCAAGATTCCAAAACAAAACCGGTAATTCAAAAGAAAATTCTTGTTACATAAAAACCGCTGTGACTCGACTTGTACGTTCTTTATCAAGAAATAGAGTCAGGGTAACTCAACATGCAAACAAAGCGTGATAGGTCCTGAATAATTCAAAAACATAATAAAGATACAGACACTTTTAATTAAACTTGTTGCCTAACTGAAATAATAAATTAAAATGAGAAATCCGGACACCATAAATAATTTATGTAATTCTAATTTTGTTAGACTTCGTCTCTATACACGAAAAATATTATCTCTTTTGTACGCATTTTTTCTAGAATAGCACCACTTGAAAATTAATGTCATCCTAAAACTAAACTCAATTTTAGCTTATGTTTAATTCCCCATACTAATATACTATATCTATGCCTCGTTAGGGTAATTAAAGGAATGAATGGGAAGTCCACCTTGCCTCTAACAGACTAATAAAATCTCCATGGCTCTAGTTTAAGACGATGTACAATGCCCTACTACTCTACTTATTTGCTCTCATTCCACATTTCCCCAATTGAAATTGAACTCTATGCTCTTCACACAGATCGTTCGTTTTAGCTACCAATTATTAGATATATAGATAGATAGATTAATACTTTGTTGCACACAAAAAATTAAATAGGAAAGGAAACATAGAATAAGTGTACAAAGGCGGCCTTATCGCTCATAGCGATCTCTTCCAGGCAACCTAGGCTATAGAAGAATTATTAATAGGTTACCGGTAGAAATATAAAATATTTATTAGTTTATATACTACAATTATTAGATGTTAATATAGCTTGAGCTAAAAAAATCATTGCATTAATATTTAGGTACACTTTTCAAGTTTTAATTATAATTTCTATTGTTAATCCCGTGTACTCCCAATAACGCACACACTTATGTTTCTCCCTCTAAACAGTCGAACACAGTGTACCAACAGCGACATCCATCGTCTACTGTCGTTTCCCAGTTCCCAGTTCCCACCTGCCAGCATTCGGCGCCGAACCACCGTGCGGAACGGTCCTGTGCTCTCGACCAACCCGGTCTCCCCCGATCGTAACCGAGTCGCGTTCGCGAGTGAATTCAAATTTCGAACGTATATTCGTGTTGATGTTCTAATTCCGTGATTTATGTTTGGACGCTTTTTTTCGGAAAGATTCCACTTCGAGGACATGACGCCGATGGAATACGTAATATGTGAGGACCTTTTTTCCTATTATGTTAATAGCATTTTGTTTTTTTTCGGCCCAAATCGGGTTTGGTTCGTTAATGCTATTTTCGCGGAATACAAATGCAACACAATTTTATTAACGTTCAGCCGGAGTCAGGCTGGTGGCCAATCACGGGCTGATTTAATATTTATGTAAATTGGAACGTTTTATGTTACGTACCACTTTGTCAGTTTAGAACAATTTTAATTTAAGAATTTTCTCCGCGATTCCTGCGAGAAAACTTTTTTGTGGCGCTTACGCTACGTGCCGTAGAGTTGGCTACGTGTCGTAGAGGATTAGCTACGAAATTGTTGTTTCGCTAGTTTCCTAGTTCAGTGAAAATTTTAGCTTGAAATAAACAGTTACGAGTAGTTTTGGTAGAATAGAGTGATTCGGTAGTTTTCTCGTTCCTCGAATTTTTGTGAATATTTTTGTTTCGTCTGTGCAATTTTACAGCTCTATTGTTCCCTTTGGTTTTTTTTAAATATTTTAGATTGCGTTAGGAATATAATGTCATCAGAGTCAACCAATTCCAGTTTCAATGTTGGATTTCTGGTCAAATAAAAATTATAGGGATAGCTACGTTAAGTACGGTAAGTTTATTTAATTCTTGCCTTGGTAGAAAATTTGATCAAATGATTTGCCGTTCTTATATTGTAACACAGCTTTGCTAAAAACTGCTTTCTTTTTAGAGCTTGTGAAAACTATACCAAAAAATGTTTTTTTTTTGTTATGTAATAAAGATAAGGGATATTAAAATACCACTAAAATTCTATTAAAAAAAAAATAATATTGGTATATATTCTGCTACAATAATCAATGAACTGTGTACCTTATATGCAATAATAGTTTAATATTACATCATTTATAACTGTAGTGTTTAGTTTTAACAATCTGAGATTTTTCTTTTATTTTTTGAAATATTTTAAAGCATAGCATAACTCTCACGTCAATGATCCCCGAGGGGATCATCATTGGTTGTTCCCACTTTTCGCCGTAAGATTTGGTGGACTAACGTGGCTGGTGGCGAGCCTATCGCCGTATATAACAGTATCCACAAAGACCCACAGTCGCCTCTTACGACACCCATTGCATTATTTTATCTGTATATTTTCCTTATTTATAGCAATTAGAAAGACTAGATTTTAAAACTATAAATTATAGGTTTTCTAATTCCAGCCCACACCTTTGCCTTGTCGTCCAAAGTAATTGTATGAAACGAGTATCAATTATTTTTCTAGCAAGTAATTATACTTTACAGGAAATAATTCGATCGAATACAATACGCTATGATTCTTTTGAAATTCTTAATTAAGGTTTTCGATAATTATTCCGTAACTTTAGAAATTACCTAAATTTTTGTTTAATTACTTTATTAAGAACAATTTGACGGCTTATTAAAAATTGTAGGAATACGTATTTTAAGTACCAAAGTAGCATTATTATATTTATTAGGTAGGTATCTAGTACCTATCTACCTATCTAGTATCAATTCAAACTCTTGGGTACACTGCCGGATGCGGGGGACTTAACCGATTATTTTTTTCTTTAGTTTTTTCTTCTACTTAGTCTAAGTTTAGTTTTAGCTTTAATATTATTGTAGATTTATCAATGTAACATGTGTTTTAATAAATAAATAATTATGAAAGATTAAAAAAAATCTAGTATCTAGATTTCCTATTTTGACATTTTGCGATCTTGACATTCTCTGATTTGGACAACTGGACATTTAACGACTTCGACATTTTCCGACGAATCAAATAAATCAACATTAGAACTATTTGCTTCTAATTTAAGAAACTTTCTGTTATAACAATATATTTTCCATACGCATTCGTAACACGTAGCGAACATAAGTTTTCGAAGCTTTTTTACAATTCGATTCTAATTTAAGTTCTGGATCTCTTCGCTTATTTACATACTTAAGTTGTTTATTTTATAACGTAACTTTGGAACTAGGTCCATTATACCTAATTATTTTCATTGAAAGTACGAACCAGGTTGGGTGACCCTAGTGGCACATTCCGTTCTACAGCATACGTTAAGCCATGTCAGAGGCCTACGAGCGGCCTGAACAACTCTGACAATAGGTTGGCCACTAACCATACGAAAATCAAGCAATTAAACATTTGTAATATTTTACACATAAGTACTAATAGAGCGTCGGTGGCCTAGTGGCTAAGACGTCGGACTCCCTTGCGGGAGGTCCGGGTTCGAAACTTTTATTTTTCGGATTTTTTCGAAGTCTTATGTACATTTACCGACTGACGGTGAAGGAAAACATCGTGAGGAAACCTGCATGTCTGAGGAAATAAAAATATTCCAAAGGCGTGTATATCGGCACTGGGCCCGCTCGGTGGACTCGGTGTGCCCCAACAGTGGGGACATTAATAGGCTGCTGATGAAGTACCAATATTCTACACTAAAATGTGTATGCTAGGAGCGTTCCCACAATGGTCCAGCATTAATTAGTGGACATTTTGTAAATTTAATATTATTGACATTGTATAAATTTTAATGACATTCTCTTTTGGTTTTCTTCTCAAAATCTGTATAAACATTATTAATTTGTGAATTTGGTGTATATGCCTGTAAAGGTAAAGTTTAGTGTGACATGTTTATGCAACTATATCTGCAATATCTGTAATTCTTACCTAAACTTTTACACAATAAATCTTATCTTACCTTGTTGTTGTCAAAGGTTGATTCGATCCGACGACGTTCGCGCTGCAGTCTCGTGCCATAACCTTTGAGCCATTGTCGCTTCTGTGGGATAGGGACCATATGACAATAGACTTACAATTCATACCTTTACACGTGGTAAAGAAACCCTACAGAAATCTTAAATTACCTCACACGTTGCCAGCGAAATTGTGCTAATAAATTCGTCTAGAATTCTGTAGAGGGCAGAATACCTCTATCATATTTGATCACGTATGGAATTTCCCTTTTAATGGCTGAAACATGTTGAATTACTGTTATTTGGCACGTTACTGCGATAAACTAGTACAGATAAATGTTACTCTGGTAATTTAATACCTTCATACAAATTGTAGATAATCCGCAACTGGTTAAAATATGAACATGGTTCGCATGAACCAGTTGCGAATAGTTTTAGTTTGAAATATACTTATTGGACATGTTGCCACTGAAAAATTAAATAAAAAAATGTTCTCTGTAACCTTTCATAAATCGGTAAGTAAACTGTACAAAAGTAGACGATCAATGGTAACATACATTTTCGCTGAATAGGTTTTTAACCGGATAATTCATGTGTTTTATTTTGGACGAGTTAATAACCTTTCTCCGTCAACTGGATATGACATGATCTAAGCTTTTTCCATAAAAAATAAAAAATAATGTTCATATTATCTTTTAGTTTTCCAAAAGTTTACAAAATACATATAGAACATAATTAATGACGTGTAGAAGTGGGTTACACGCGGGGACAAAGTCGCTCACCTATGAGATGGGTGGATGACACTCGGGGAATAGCGAGCCACAGCTGGATTCGCACCGCCTGCGACCGTTGGAAGTGGAAGAAGTTGGAGGAGGCCTATGTCCGATGGCGGATCACGAGTGGCTGAGAGAGATAGATAGATAGATAGAAGTTGGTCAAAATATTCGAAGTTTTTCCAATTAAGTCATATATATACCTACTTATCCTCAAAAATTTAAGAATTTCTCCTTTAGTTTTCCAAAAGTTTACAACATACATATAGAACATAGTTAACGACCTGTAGTAGTGGGTCAAAATATTTTATCGAAGTGTTTCCAATTCATATTTTTTCAAACTGAAACTATACAATTATTTGTCGTAAAATTACGCATCTATAAGAGGTGAGATTAAGTTCTGGAATCGACTTCGAAAGTTTTGTACCTGGAGTTCGACTTCCAGTTTCCATTTTATTTCAGCTCAACAAAATTTTATAAAAAATTAGGACTGATATCACACAAAATAAATAAACTCGCATTTGAACACAATCTCACCTGGTTGTAAGTTAAAATGAGACCGAAGATGGAGCACACTGGTTCATCCATATATAAGCACTCGTATATAATATAATATACAGGTTGATTGTTAGAAACGGTTCACTACCTCGCCTAAGGCCGCTGATCCTTGAGGAAGACTACCAGGAAATACGTGCTGTCTTCAAATCAAATCAAACTTCCTTATTACATTTGTAGTTCGTGTTTAGGTATTGATGGTCAATTTATACAGCTTTATAGACTGTTGTGAACTACTTAGGTATAGTC
This sequence comes from Hofmannophila pseudospretella, assembly GCA_947369225.1. Lineage (NCBI taxonomy): Eukaryota > Metazoa > Arthropoda > Insecta > Lepidoptera > Oecophoridae > Hofmannophila > Hofmannophila pseudospretella. The sequence goes on along the minus strand of OX376318.1, from coordinate 12,825,456 downwards.
TATCTCTCATCGTCTCGCTCAACTTCAAACAAATCCTCCTCCTATCCTTGATTTATCAACATTTTCAAAGAACGAGGCAATTAGAGCGAATGAACTTTAGTTGATGATGCGAACTTTCTAACTAGAGTGGTGATTACCAAAAATTATGTCGTAGAATGAATACAATAGCCGATATAATAGGTAATATTAAATTATGTCAATTAATGACGTCTTTCTGTTAAACTTGAACCATAGAAATTCTATACTTTATACAATAGGTATAAGTATAGAATTTCTATGGTCAGTAAGGAATATGTGTCAAAGAAAATGAGTGTGCCTTAATTTTGTGGACATGAATTCGTTCAAGCCTAAATATGCGTTTCCCTGAAAGTACTTTTTTAAAACAACCTTAAATTCTTTAGTGGAGTGTTTAGTGATCTCTATTGGAAGTTTATTATAAATTTTCATTTTTATTTGCAAACCTTGCTTTAGGGTTTTGGTTAGACGCACTTTAGGAATTTTCAGTCTTTCTCTATTTCGTGTGTAATACGCATGACTATCTTGATATTTAGCTAGATGAGCAGCTTTCCCGTGAATTGGATAAATCCCCCTCAATAAGATTTAAACTAAATCTGCCAAGAGAATCGTTCTATGTGATTAGTTCCTTAGAATGATCACGACCCTCGGCAATGAGGAACACGACTTAGAAGAAGAAGCAACATTTATAATGTAAAGGTAAGTACCTTCTTCTTCTTCTAAGTTGTATTCCTCATTGCTGAGGGTCGTGATCATTCTGAGGAATTAACGACTTTCGTGGCAGATTTAATGGAGTGGTTTGCCATTGCCTTCCCCATTTCACACACTGGTTATCTGAGTGTGCAGGTTTCCTCACGATGTTTTACTTCACCGTCAGAGCAGTCGGTAAATGTACGTAAGTCTTTCGAAAAAACCGAAAAACTCTTGGTACATGACATTGCATAGTTTCGAACTCGGACCTCCCGCATGGTAGTCCGACGTCCTAGCCACGGCGCCACCGACGCTCTTAGGTAAGTACCTAGTTAGTGACAAACCAAAGATGGAACTAGCCAGATCGAAAACTACCACCAAGCGGCTTTTCGAAATACGTACTGTTAGAATATACTCGTAAAACAACACCTAAACGATATATTGAAATAAAGTAAGAAATAAGATAAGGCAACTAAGTACTTAATCATTTCCTCTCGAAGGTTGCCTGGAAGATATCACACTTAGCGATAAGGCCGCCTAATTTGTACTTCACTATTTCCTTTTCTATCTTTTGTTTGTTGTTTTCTATTTGTACAATAAAGTGTATTTTACTTTTACTTTACTTTACGTACTTTCTTTTATAGAAATAAGTCAATTTTCCACTAAAATGATTTCCATTTTGAGGCAAAGCTGTGCATTTACAAATTCTTCAGTAATTTTATCGTGTTTATTCGTCGATACAGACTTGACCTTTTTGCCTTCTTAATTATTCCGTTTCGTTGGATTCGATAGCCACAGTAAAGTGAATCGACAGTGAACCAAAGCTTAGAGACCTTTTAACATGGATATGACCTATGGCTTTTAACCTGGATATGACAGTCCATACATTTTCCACCAAAAATTCATACAAATCTAATCGAGAGAAAATTCAAATCATTGCAGAAGGCTGAATGCTTCTTTTTTGACAGTTTTTCGAACAAATTGTGTCACAGACTTGAGGTACTAATGTGATATAGTAAATTGTCATTTACAACATTCAAATGTCCTGCGTAACGGCCAAGTTACATAGAATTTTAATTGAGATATGAATACCTAATGAAATTGTACATCAACGGTATTTAGTTTTCTATGTTTAAAATTAAAGTGGAAAAGTGGGGATTAGTGGGGGACAACTCCCTCACTTCCCCTCTCTCTCCCACCTTTCCCCTCTTACCGTCACTTTTCCCCACTTCCCCCATTTTACCCCACTTTCCTCCACTTATGGAGTGTTTCCCGTTGACCTAGAATCTTGAAATTTGGCACGACTTGGCACGAGTTTCCCTTATTTGTGTGCGCAACCCTATGTCTATGCCAAATATCAGCTTTTTAGGACTAACGGAAGTACATTTGATTTTTGATGATCATTGAGCCAGTGAGTGAGTCAGTGAGTGTCAAAATACCTTAACTTTGCATTTGATTTACTAAGAAACTAGAAGAGATAGGAACATTAAACTTAGGAGATTACTTGTGAATTATCTTGTGAACCTCTTCTGATGTCGAAAGTTTCAGCCTTCTAGTGATATCTGATACAAAATTATAGGCAGATTAAAAAAGGCCGAAATGCTTCCAGAAAAGGGTGGTAGTGCCCCTTTTTTCTGCTCGACTTGGCGGGGGGCCCACCAGTCTTTGATAGTAAGGAATATCTGTAATCGCCTCGTGATTCATAATACCTTATTTGGCTCAGAAGCGTAATATAAGACTGATGTGTGCGTGCGACTCTACGTGAGCAATAATCATTTTGAATTTCAAATAAGTACTATTTGTTTGAAATATTTTCATTTGATCAGAAGTGATTTACTGTATCAGGTTCCACTGTGGCAGTGCCCACTCACGTGTTATCCAAACACACGTCATTAATGGAAAAATATTACTAATTTCCATTTCAGTTATCTTAAGCCAGGATCTATTTGTTTACTATTCCTAAGTTACCATTACAGTTTGATATTAATGGTAACCATAAGTAAATGCTGTTTAAATATTTACATTTTAAGTAAGCTAAGTCATTAAATATTCTAGACAAACTTTAAATTACTCACTAATTCGACATTCACTTTGACAAGTTTTGAATATCCAATACATTAATTGGATAATCATTCTGTTATCGATTTGTCCCGAGCTTAAAGTTTTACACGGTTTCATAAGTTAATAACGGTTATGTATCTACTCACCTTCAATTTATAACAAGATTAAAAATGCAAATGGCATCAGTTATTTCATGGCAGTAAAAGTCTACAACCACCTTCCTGAAAATTTGAAAAAAGTCCAAAATATAAAGCAATTTCAAAAGTATCTAAGAGACTTATTAACCTCCAAAGGCTACTATTCAGTTCGGGAATATTTTGAAGATAAACAATTAGAAATTATTTTACGAAAAGACCTACTCTTACAAACTTGCTATACCGACAAGGTTCATCATGTTAGGACTAAATAATTGTACATAGTAAATAACATCTGTATGTAACTCATGATTATGCATGAATAAATGAATTATAATAGTTCCAGTTCAAGTTGCATTTTTTATATTTTAAAAAAAATTCTTTATTAATCAAACTTATAAACTATTGCATAACTAACTTAAGTTATACAATTACATATGATGTTGTTACTTCAACAGGCTAAATAGACACATTCTAAAGTAATTAATAATTGCTCATTACATCTTTAGATGTGTCAAAGTTAAGTTGGTACTAATTTTACGTTTTCTTATAAATATGTAAGCTATTGTATAGTCTTTACTTTTTACATGTTACAATAAATAAATAATTAATATCCAGTTCAAGTAAGATTAAGTTGGTCAGATCTTATTGTGGTTTTATAAAAGCTAGTTCCTTGCATCCTCATTCTAGATGAAACTACAATCTGTGCGAAGTGGCTGGCAGTGATTGGACGCGAAGGGCCGAAGATCGAGGTTAAAGGTGCTATTTGTGAGAGGTCTATGTGCATAGAATAGAATATAATTATTTATTTCATACTACACAATTTTAAATATACATGTCAAAATATATGTCTTATTTGTAGAATGATCGTCAAATTATTAATAGGTAAATTCGATATAAATATTGTCATAAAGCATTTGCTTAATAAAATAATGCAATAAAATAAAATAAATAAATGAAATAAATCCGGACACTTCCTCGCCCAACACATCTCCATCGCAATCCAGCGGGGCAATGCGGCAAGCGTTATCGGGACTTTTGGGAGGGACACGGTGAGAGGGGCTTGTTTGACTGAACTGTCGATTAGATGTTTATACTTATTTATTGACTTGTATTGTATACCAAACAATTGAATTTAATTCATTTTAAATAATCTAATTTAATTGTTTATATTTATTTGTAAAACTCTATTATAAGTATTCTTAAGTATAAAATATACAATAAATCATTAAAATAAATCGCTAGGTAACTACGTAACTACCTATCTATCTATCAGCCCGTGTCTGTCCACTGCTGGACACGGGCCTCTCCCAGGACACGCCACGTTACTCGGTCCTCCGCCTTCCTCATCCAACCATCGCCAGCAACCTTTTTCAGGTCGTCGGTCCACCGGGCAGGGGGGCGTCCCACACTGCGCTTTCTTGTACGCGGTCTCCCTCTAGAACTCGTCTACCCCAACATGGCCAGCCCATTACCTAATCATTAGCTAATCATATGAGCTATGTCTCGAGCTATCACTCGCGTTTTGTGACGGAGGACCTCATTTCTAACTCTATCCATCAAATAGATACCAAGCATAGCCCTCTCCATAGCTCGTTGAGCGACTTTGAACTTTCGGACCAGCCCTGCCGTGAGTGTCCACTACCTTGTGTAACTACCTATACATAATGTCAATAATCGTGTAAACCATTTAAATGTCAAGTAAATAATTGACCATTACATAATTAAACAACATTAATTAAAGATATTAAATTCAAAATTTCATATTCATAAAATGCAATGAACTAGCCTTTACAATAAGGCAATGTCTACACGTTACATGTTCCATATTCCGTTACGTAACGCATTGTTTATAGGTTCTGCGGTAATGTGACTAAATCCCAGCCCACTGCCACTTGAGCTTCCAGATTTTAATTCTTCGAGCTTCGGCAACTTTATTTCTTTGACAAAACTCCTTATTTCGGCACGAAGAAGTTGCAGCTTACAAAGCCAAAAGCTACGTATTTTGTTTGTAACAAACACATTTATAATAATAAGCCAAACGCACGAAGTTAGCTGCGTAATTAAGGCACACAACTGAAGTTAAATAACAAATAATTGTCTAACAACACAAGAAAACCTGACACGAACAAGCTCGCCGAAATTCAATATCGAACTTTGTTTAGAAATCAAATTATTCCGACAATGAAGGCGGAGTTGCCTTCGAAGAAACTTTTTATATTGCCTGCCTATTTGGGTGGGATAATGTTTGATAATATTATAATAGATCGGCGATGTTCGACTGCTGCGTTATTATGGATCAGGCTTTTTAATTTGGTAGGTTTTTATTATGATCACCTCTTTTTCAGCTTCGCCGTGACCATTGTTAGGCTTTCCCAAACCTCTGCTTGCTTGACCACCATTCTGTATACCGGGGCTAGGCATCCAAATTATCATGAACATTTTTTTTTGCTTTAGCAATGAAATATGAATAAAAAATAAATATATATAAATATGCATTTTTATTTTTTTATTATTTTTGTTATTTATTTATTTGAGGGTAGTATCTATTTTATACGCCTTTTGCACCCGTATATTACGTACCTTATGATTTTTCCATTACCTGAAGGCCTGGAAGATATCGCTTAAAGCGATAAGCCCGCCTTCTGCACATTGTATTGTACCTCTCTTTATATTGTATGTTTGTTTTGTCCCGGGTGTGCAATAAAGTATATATGTATTTGTATGGTTTGAATTTCCGCACCTATTACTTGCGTAATTTAAACCTTTGTTACCCATTTTAAATAAGTCCTTTCAACATTTTAACTGTTACAATCACAATTTTTACAAAAAAAGCCTGAAAACTAAATTAGCAACCCATCATACTCACATAATCCAATTTATTTACTGACCGTACTGCTTTACCTATTGTTTCAAGCAAATACTTAAAAGTATATTTTTTTTAATGAATGAATACACTTTATTGCACAAAAATAGTGTGATACAGTGCGTACGAAACGATTAATACAATCTGGGCGGTCTTATCGCTAAGAGCGATCTCTTCCAGACATCCTTTTGGTGGAGTAATTTTGGTAGACAAAGGTAGGTTGTGCACCGTTTACAATAATACATATATAATATACATTTCGTCAAACGCTGATCAGCAACGACTCAGCGCGAACACCTTGTTTTTTTTCTTTTAGAGGCTTCGGTACACGATAAGGTGATCATGTCAGCTTCGTTAGGGTTACTAAGGGAAGAATTGGGAAGCTCAAATGACATTACTAGTTAGATTTTCAGACGCGGTAGCAGGGTGAGGTCACAGAGGTTCCCAAACCCAAAATCTTCGACTCCCATAGAAAAGAACCTAGACTTCAATGCGACTCCCTATATGACCCCCTCTTCGCAAATCGACAGTTGCCTTATGTCGAGCTGGAACGAACCCTCATTTAAAGAGCTAATATTTTATATAAACCGTTATTCACCAGTTGCAACCGTTATTTTTATCCGGCGATCTAACAGCACGGTTCCACTCCCGATAGTAAATACAGCAGCCGGTAACTAGCCTCAATAACCCTTATTAAAAGCAAAATGAAAAATAAAGTCCGACCGATGCAGTTTTCATGGCGGTTAACCCACTTTGAGTACATGCACAATCACGTGTTCGATATTGTTACAGCGTAATGTTAGGGCACAGTGTAAATTATTGGCCTAGTTCCTAGCAGTCGATCAGCGAACATCAGCGAACTCAATACACACGACATGGGCCAGGAAAAACCCAGCGGCACTTCGACCATTGAGTATCTTTTGTGCCTACCCCATTTACACACTGGTCATCTCAGTGTGCATGTTTGCTCATGATGTTTTCCTTCACCGTTAGAGCAGTCGGTAAATGTACGTAAGTCTTCGAAAAATACGAAAAACTTATTGGTACATGGCACTGCACTGTTTCGAACCCGGACCTCGCATGGGAGTCCGGCGTCCTATCCACTGTGCCACCGATGGCGCGGGGCGATATCTTATTTATTTGTATTTATTTGGAACATCAACAGAATTAATTAAGACTCATTCATCAAATAATTCAAGCTTATTATAAGGTAGCTTTCAGGCTCAGGCTTATTATCAGGGGAACATAGATATTGTTACCTGAATTAAACTTTCGTGTCGTCTTACTTTAAAGAGTATGACCCTATGCAGAAGTCAGCCTGGAGTGTTACCACACTTTTACCTTTTTTTTGCCGTAAATCAACAATGCTAGGCGTTGCAGTATTTCGGTTTTTGATTAAGAGAGCCAGTGTAATTACCGGTACTTGAGGCGCACCATCTAAGTTCTAGAAGTTAGCAACGCATCGAACTCTTGGTGAAATGTCTATGGACGACGTTAACCCCTTCCATCAGGTGGTCCGTTTCCTCGTCTGATCTCCTTAAAGTACGTACTCACCGGGAGCAATTATTTCGCGAACTAGCATTTGTTGCGCAAGCGTTTGCTCGCGTAGCAAACTCGAGCACATTCTTTCGCGAACCAAATATTTGGTGGGTACGTTGAAACGAATTTTGGTTGGAGGGTCGGGACCGGGATCGGTAAAGTGATCGGGAACGCAATTGGGACCGGAATCAGTAAGAGGCTCGGGACTGGTTGAAGTAAGTCGAAGTAAGTCAAAGAAAGTCGGAGTAAGTCGAAGTAAGTTGAGGTAAGTCGAAGTAAGTCGAATGAAGTCGTAGTAAGTCGAAGTAGCAAGTAAGACGACATGCGTTGGAACATGAAAGTTCGCATCCGGGAAGAATGCTAGAAGTTTTGCTCGCGAAAGAAAATTTGATTCGCAAAAGAATTTGTACGCGTAGTAAACGCTCACACACCAAGCTTCGCATAACGAGTCCTCCCGGTGAGTACCGACCTATAAAAAATGTTGACAACGCATTGTAATTTCCATTCTATTTCAGTTTAGGTTACATTATTTAAATTCTAGTCTTTAAAATCAAATTGTATGAATAAAGTTACGCATAAATTACTAACTTGTTAATAACTCCGTCTAAGCCAAAAGATTTATTACTGGCAATGGTCATTCATCATAATGATCCTAGAAAAGTGAACTTTTACAAACTTTTGAATTATTGTCGCTTCAATTAACGCAATTTTGTAGCGGCTGTAGCGGCGACAATTCCTAATAACTTTGAAAGCGTCGGCTCACTGTTTGATTTTTATATTGCGGCTAGGGTAAGATCAAGCGAGCGATTTTATAAACGACCTCGTCTACTCGTATACCTAGTAACTACGAGTAGTATTGGTGACTTATCGCACAATCCTCTTTACCGATTTAACATTATTCTAGGTCGAAATACTCGACGAAGAAAAACGTGATATAAAATTTCGTGGCATCACGCTCTGATTATATCGGTTTAGTTGCTACAGTCTGTCCTCTAGGTGCCGGCTAGCAGGGTTCTAGGACAGTGTGCAGATGAAGTAATAGAAGAACTTGGTAATAGATATTATATTTTTATATATAACATCACAGAAAATAGTATATGTAGAAAATAGATAGTAGTAGGAGACAAAATAAAACGGAGAAACGTCCGTTCAGGGCAAAATACAGAGAGAAGTGCAAAATACAAAGTAAATAATGAAATTAATGGAATAATGGAATTTAGAAATGGAATGGGAATATGATTTGAATTTTGAAAATATAGATGAAGAAATGAAGATGCCATACGAAATGAGGTGAGGTTGAAATTGATGACAAGGAGGTTGATATGGACGATGAAGTCGACATCGTTACATAGTAACCTAATTTTATTTTTTATATCTCTATATTAATTTTTTTTTTAAATCCGACTTACCATTGTGAAGATCCCCTGACATCTGATATACCTACTCCAAGATCTCGAAAACATTTAATCCAATTTCTATCACACATGTCTAAGAACACACGAACAACATTCTCTGTAAAACCCGCTTCTAAATCGGATTACTGGTTGTTCAGATAATACCACAGTTCTTATACGTTATATCAGTACGCGTATATGTATACGCGTCAATCTTATAAGAACTGTGGCGTTATCTGAACAACCAGTAATGCGATTGACGCGTATATGTATACGCGTCAATCTTATAAGAACTGTGGCATTATCTGAACAACCAGTAATCCGATTGACGCGTATATGTATACGCGTCAATCTTATAAGAACACGAATTCCTTTTGGTCGGGGGTTAAAAAAATCTAAAATTGCACAGTAGGAGTATATGGCACAAACTGTAACAAAAGTACAATTTTATTCAGCACAGCCCTTTAGCATGGAAGCATTGCGTGTGACATGCTGCCCTTTAATTATTGCTCATAAATACGATTCAGTTTACGGTTGATTAAACCAACTGATATTTTAAACGAAATTACGAATGCAAGCTTTTGGTTTTGCGATACAATGGTTTCACGTTTTGCTATAATTATTATTTAAAACTATGAAATGATCTCATAAATGTGATATGATATGATAACGTACATGCATAGTGGCTAACATATCAAAGAATTACCTTTTGGTAATTTGTAGTTTTACCTTTTGGTAATTTGTAGTTTTACCTTTTGGTAATTTGTAGTTTTACCTTTTGGTAATTTGTAGTTTTACCTTTTGGTAATTTGTAGTTTTACCTTTTGGTAATTTGTAGTTTTACCTTATTTGACACATTCGTAAGAATGTAAAAAAAAACAACAAAAAATTATTGCGACAGGGTTCTATAGAGTATAGCGTGATATTCTTTCATTGTACACATCTAATTGGTCTATAATATGTCTGTAAAGGTAAAGTTTAGTGTGACATGTTCATGCAACTATATCTGCAATATCTGTAATTCTTACCTAAACTTTTACACAGTAAATCATATCTTATCTTTATTGAGAAGGAACCTGTCCATTCTCTTAGTGTCCTGAAAGGTAACCAAGTCCTAAACATTTGAGCACGGACCCGAATCACCGTGTTCCAGAGATTCCATCTGACATCAAGGTAACTCCAAGATCCTGGAAACCTTTGATCCAATTTTTATCAACACTAAACAAAAACTAAGAGTGTTCTACACTCTCGACAAAATTCTTTGTTAGTAAATAAAGAAATTCGCTGCCAAATCGGATGATGGGTCGTTGGATTTATGTCACAGACAAACAAACATACACGTTAAACTCATAACTCTTACCAGAACCCCTCGATCAAAAGGGAGTATTCCCATTAGATGTTAAAAAATTAAGTTGCCGTGTCGTGCCGGCCATAAAGAATAGCACTACCCCAACTCTTCCCGTGGGTGTCGTACGAGGCGACTAAGGGATTTTTGTGGATACTATTCTCCACCTAGTAGACGGCGATAGGCTCGCCATCTATCACGTTTGTTCACCAAATCTTACGGCGAAAAGTGGGAACTACCTGTGCTTGAAAGTGGTTCCTCTGTCTCCATGTTGCCCCTCGGGGATTATGGACGTGAGAGTTATGCTTAGTATTTAATACTCCTATTTACTTATATTCGTTTCACCTATTTCATCAAGTGTGTAAATAAAACTAAATTTGTAAAGAAATGCGTTACAAAATTGTAATTGATATTTGTTCAGCAAGGAAGGTAAGAGTTTTCCACCGAATAATTTTACCGAGTTTTTTTTAATAAGCCCCAGGGCAAGCAAGAGCCGGGAAATTGTTTGAAAGTTTTGGGAAACAGTGTTTTACTCTTTATTCATATTTTGGTTAAATATTTTAGGGTTTCTTATCAGTTTCCAGGGTGTCCCATTCTCTTTTATACAGGTGTCAAATTAATGAGAGACAGAATGACTCTCCTGTCGAAAAACTGGTGTAATGGTTTAGTGATGGTTTCCGTTATAGATTGGCGAAATAGAAATAGGAATATCATTTATTTGTAAATATGGGTAATGCAGACGTTTGTTTCAGTATTACCATATCCTGCCCGAAAGCGTACAGCGTACAGCGTACGACATTGTGTTTCAGTATTACCATATTCTGCCCGAAAGCGTACAGCGTACAGCGTACGACATTGTGTTTCAGTATTACCATATTCTGCCCGAAAGCGTACAGCGTACGACATTGTGTTTCAGTATTACCATAATCTGCCCGAAAGCGTACAAATTTTTGTTCAATTAATAAAATAATCCATCATAATAAATTAGCAAAATAATAATAAAAGAAACAAAACAAAAACATCACAATTTGTACTGATATGTCTCAATTTAAAAAAATACATAAGAATTAACACTGTGTCTGTTTCTTTTTCTCATATTTTACACGTTAGTTATGAAGCGACAAGAAACCAAAGCCTTTAATAACCAAAGAATATATAATTTACTACTTGAAACAAGAACAATCCCATTCAAGATTTTGGCGACACTCTAATTCTGACCATTGGACTGACTCTTTTCTTTCTATCAAAAATCCGCTTAGATCACTAGTGGGTTAAAGATTGGTAATGGACATGAGTAAGAGATTGATTAAATAAATAATAGATGGCCCTATGTAATTCGACGCCAATTTTAGTGCTATTTTAAAATATATCTAAAATTATATACGAATTTTAGTGCTAAAATTGACACTCAGTGAAAGTGTAGCCACTCAAGGTAATTATACTCGTAACTAAACTAGCACTCAGTATTAGTACTAGTAGGTATATTATTAGTATAGTACAGTAATAGGCGACAACCTCGGAATGCCTCGGGATGCTAGACCAGACCATCTTATCTCATCTTACGATAGGGGGCCGGGAATAACCCAGCGGCACTTCGACCCTTAAGGATCTTTTGTGCCTACCCCATTTTACAAACTGATCATCTCAGTGTGCAGGTTTCCTCACGATGTTTTTCTTCACCGTTAGAGCAGCCGGTAAATGTACGTAAGTCTTCGATAAATACGAAAAACTCATTGGTACATGGCACTGAACGGTTTCGAACCCGGAGCTCCCGCATGGGAGTCCGGTGTCCTTGCCACTGTGCCACCGACGCTCTGATGCCGTTGCTAAGGAGTTGCTAGGCAAATTAGGTGCACAGCAAACGGACCTAAGCACGGGCATTGCATCGAATATCGGTAGATTACAATTACAAGGAACGAGGATCTTTGGCAACGTTCTGATTTCTTCTATTCTAAGTTCTATTTGATAAAATCCATGAAGTAGATGAATGTGAATAAACTTTCTATGCAATAAAATGCTCGTCACAATGGAAGCTCAACTTTGGCACTCTTTCTACTCTTTACAGAATCGAGCGGCAAATAGAACCCTGTGAACGGCAGTCACAGCGTAGATATAGAACAGACACTGATAACGCGATAATTCCTTTCTATCATAGATCTATGTGATATACGATTTCCTCTGCCTGGAGGTTGCCTGGAAGAGATCGCTTAGCGATAAGGCCGCCTAAATTGCACTTCACTATTTCCTTTTCTATCTTTTGTTTGTTGTTTTCTGTTTGTGCAATAAAGTGTAATTTACTTTAGTTTACTTTACTAGATCATAAAATATATATTTACTCGTGTAGATAATATACCCAACGTATTTGTCACATCACTAGACACCGATATTCCGAGGATGTCACGTACTATACCTACTATAAAAGTACAGACTTCTATAGGGTGTCTTACTTTTCAGAATCTTACTAATAACCTCAGTCAGCCATGTCCTAATTGTTGAGGCACCCTGGCTATCATTTGCACGTATTCGGTTCATGATTCCCTGAGATTTTGAGGCATGATCCATCATTAAGACCCAGTGTTTATTTTGTGGTTTTCCTTAATGTTATTTTCCTTCACGAGTCAATAAAATGTCTTCTAAAAAATCTGAAACACATTGATATCTAGCGTACATACCTGACTTCGAACCCGGACCTTCCATATGAGGGTATGTCTTCCTAACCACTGCACCACAGACGCCCTTACTCCCCTTACTCGTCTTCTTACTTCGTCCTCATTAAAAACTAAGTGATGCCCTAAAAGGGTACCCCCGGCACTCGGCAGATTGAAGACCCTTTGAAGTTTTACTTGCAATTAGAGGTAATAGGATTAATCTGCACGTCCTGTACGTGAAGGAAAAGACATTCTCGAATTTTCGATTTTAATACAAATCCATCTAGAGATAAAGGTGTTGGGATACTGTAACCTTACTGCATATAAACTCTCATGTCCATAATCCCCGAGGGGGGGCAGAAAGACAGAAGAACCACCTTCAATCACAAATAGTTCCCACTTGTCGCCATAAGATTTGGCGGATACACGTTATAGGTGGCGAAGAGTTGGGGTGCTGCTATTCTTTCAGGCCGGCACCACAGTAATTAAATGGGATACTGTGTGACTTTTTCAACGACCTCAACGTACGCTAGTACATAGATATCGTTGGACTTTTTATTATTTTTTATTGCAGGCATTATGACTGGTTTACATATTACATGGTTGGCATTATTACTGCGATCGCCAACCCGCAGGCCTAGCGTGGCGATTATGATATTTTTTCCCATGGATAGCGCAAACAGAAAACGGCCCCCAGTTCCCGGCCGCCCCACTATTCCTGGTCACGGTAGCGGCCATGGTACGATCTGCGCAAGGTGGCTGGCAGCGACTAGATGAGAAAGCCGAAGATCGGGCTCAATGGCGCGCCCAGGGAGTGGCCTATGTCCAGCAGTGGACTAGAGTATGCTGCTGCTGCTGATGATGATGATTATATCTGGTTTACAGCACTGTTCCAAAACACAAGGCTTTATTATCTATACGACTACAATTACAAATACAAATATACTTTATTGCACACCCGGGACATAAACAAAACATACAACATTGTATTAATGTGCAGAAGGCAGCCTTATCGCTTAAATACAATACAATACAATACAATTACCTACATGTACAAAGTAAAAAAGATCAAAAGGAGAACTTAGACATACTTTACTTCACTCTTGACATCTGAGATGTCCACTTGTCTGGATGATGCCCTATTTAGAGACGAAACTACGTTTCGAATTCTGCAATTTCTTGCGGAATATTGTAATTAATTTAGGTTTCATTCATCTTATACCTCCATCTGTACTTATATGTTTGTGTTTGTCGCAAATTTCATGTTTGTGTGCAATAAAGAACTCTTATCTTTCCTTATCACATCTTTATAAGGTCCAATTTGTTATCTTTTTCGATTGAATGTCCTTCGGCTTTGGAAGTTTTCAGTTTTCCAGCAACATTTTTTTAACGAGTTTTGGCTCTGTCATGCTCCTGATCCAATCAAAAATGTTCATATAAAAATCGGGAGTCATCTTATAATTAAAGGACAGGACAAGGCGTATTTGGACACAAGCCTTCCCCATAGTGCTCTATCGAATTATAGATCTCACCTATATAGATACGTTTTTTTTAAATCTCAGTTTAGAGGCTTTGGTACACGACAAGGTGACCATGTCAGCCTCGTTAGGGTCACTAAGGAAAGGGAAGGGAAGCTCAAGTATTATTAGAGTCAGCCCTCACTTTGAGAGTCAACTTAGCAAACAACAGTAAGTGTTTCATATTATCAGATAAGATGAATTATCTGAGAAGATGAATGAATGAGCTTTAAGTTGTAAAAATTGTTTTATCTTTGTGTATATTTTATTATTGTATTTAATATATTGTACGACACTATACTGTACATTGAGTATATATTATATTCAATGTCAAACATTTGAATTCACAGTGTTTTAGTGTAAACTGTTTTACTGTGCAATTTTTTGTAATAATAAATAAAATAAAAAAATAAGGGCTGACTCAAAATAATATTGAGCCTTCCATTTCGGAGCCTATTGAGGCCAAATATTTTTCTCTAAATTTTTACCAGGTCACACTCCATTAGGAGGTGAGTGAGGTCTTCTATTTTGTTGCAGTTGGTACAAAACGGTGATACAGATTCATCATCAAAAACCTTCTAAAAAAATTGTACCAAATTTATAAGATACTAATTAGACTTTAATTATAGAAGAAATATTATGAGTCGTGTGGAACAGGAGCTAAATACCAAAAACCGTCTTCATATCAACTTGCTCTGATTCAGTTTATTTTTATTTCGCGAGCAATCAAACAAAGAACAGACAGGAAACTTATTTAGACATAAATATCCCAAGTCTAGACTATATTTTTCTAGCTACTTTACTTTGTTTAACAGCAGTTTAATTATTTAAACGTCGCTACAGTCAGATGTCTTTAAGAACATTTAAGAGACATAGTTAGACCCTAGAAAGTCTTAGAAGCTCACAAACGAGAATGGCTCTCAGAACGTTAATTATAATGAGAGTTTAAAAGACGGTTTCGTTTTATAGGTAATGGACGAGTCCTGTAATATTGCCTTTAATGTTTTAATACGTCTTGGAAATGAGTATAGTTTGTTAGAGGTTTTCTAGTATTGAAACCCACTTCAGAGTGGATAGACAGAGATTCGTGGCATTCTCTCTGCCTACCCAGCAAGGGATATAGCGTGATGGTATATATGTATGTAAACCCACTCCATGAGTTATGAACAATGACATGAGGAAGGAAAAGCCGGGGTCGTCCTAGACTGACCTTTTAAAATCGGATTGACTCTTAGATTAAACGACGAATGACTGTAGAGGAAGAAAGAGAAGTGTGCCAAGACAGAGATTCGTGGCGCTCCGTTCTCTCTGCCTACCCCACCAGGCACATAGAGTGTAGGTATGTATGTAAAGCCATTACATTAAGAATATAGATACCTAGATGGAGCGACGATCTGCGCAAGATGACTAGCAGCGACTGGATGGGAAGAGCCGAAGACACTGGACTCAATTGAGGAGCTCGTAGCCTAGTTGCAAGCACGGTCTGAAAGTGATCGTGCAGGTTAGGCGACGTTGGCGCGGTCGGTACCTGAATGGGTGACCGCTAGTGGCATATTTCATCTGAGCTCCTCCGTGCCTCAGAAAGCACGTTAAGCAGTCGGTCCCGGTTGTTGTCGTTCGACAGCAGTCGTTAAGCCATGTCAGAGGCCTGCGGGTGGCCTGAACAACTCTGACAAATAGGTTGGCCACTAACCATATGATAAGCAAGCAAGCAACTGGACTCAATGGCGTGCCCTGGTACAGCAGTGGAAATTCTTGTTACTATATGATGCGACAGACAAACAGACATACGCGTCAGACTTATAACACCCCTTCATTTTGGTCGGTGCTCTGAAGAAGATTTTTTTAAATGAATTTCACAATACATGTTGTTTTATAGTTCAAGCTACTTTAAAAGATTACTTTTAAATACATAATATACATTTGAATTGATTAGTACTGAATGTACAAAATCCCTCAACGAGTTTCCTCGTAACATATCTTAAATATTATATTACATTTCATGTCTTAGTATCCTTTTGTAGGGCAGGAATTCCTCGCCGACTCTTGAGGAATGTCTTTGAAAAGTTTTATTATGGTTATTCTGTTCCTTTCATTTATAGGAAGGAGGAAGCTAAAATAAAAAGTTGTATAATCGGCCAAGGTCAACTATTTCAATGGAATGTTGAGTTTGTTTGCTTTTTAGACCGAGTGCTTAATTACCGAGATTAAGGTTGTTTTTTACTTACTACTAAACCCGCATTTGACCTCGATCTCGCCTGATGGTAAGCGACGATGAGGTCGACGATGGAGCATGCGGGTCCAGTAAATGCCTATTCACTCTGGCCTTGAAGATCCCAAGGTTGAAATTGGTTTTACGCATTTTTGTTTCGTAGGTACTTTTTCTCTTTAAGGCTTTTTTCCTGTACCCTAGTTGGTCCAAAAGTGATCGTGCAGGTTAAGAAACGTTGGGCGTGGTCGGTACCTGGATGGGTGACCGCCAGTTGCATATTTCATCTGAACTCCTCCGTGCCTCGGATAGCACGTTAAACTGTCGATCCCGGTTGTTGTCGTTCGACAGCAGTCGCTAAGCCATGTCAGAGGCCTACGGCTGGCCTGAACAACTCTGAGAATAAGTTGGCTACTAACTATACGATAAACAAACATGCGTATTTTGTTGCGGATGCAGATTTGCTCACCCTGAGGTTGGTTCTACATGCGTGCTATCATCAAATGTATGAGTCGTTTTTTTTAAACGTGCACCACACCACAATTAGGTACTTATTTAAAAAAATAATTAAAGTATATAATTTTTCACAGGAATTTTTTTTACACTTGCTACTTGCTCTGTGTTACATGTGTTACAGACATGTAACACTAAAAATAATAAGTCTGCAACATGTGTGTATAATTATAATTTTTTTTAATGAAATAAACAGATTTTTTTTTTATGTAACACACGATTGGTGATAACTGTTAGTGTTGTTATGAAATATGTAAATAAACAAACAAATAAGTTTGTTCAAACAAAAATGTTTGTTCTCACTACAATTTATAATAGTGCGTTAATATGTTTGTTTTAACAAGCACTACATACGTACTACGTTGTTTTCATATTGATGATTACTTTATAAAGATTACATTTTTATGTGGATTTTCCTAAAACCAACAATAGTACAGTTATTGATTAAAACGAAACATTCATCAACCAATTATTGATACTCGTATTACTGTAGAAACTTCAATACAAGCTGACTGAACATGCTTGATATTTCCATACAAAGAATGACACAATTTGACCTCCAGCTACACTAGCGCCGCAGCGGGAGAAATTGGCGTATATTACCTGCAATGGTAAAGGCGTGAAATGAGCATGAGGCATCCGGTCGCTTTTACACATTTAACAACCTTGTCATAATCAGCGTCACAGTGCTAAAAGCGCTACGGCAACAGGCTGAGGCAGTCCCCTTTGTCCGGTGCTGCACACCGCCTTCAGCAAACTTAATTACTTTTGCTTATTTTTTTTAATATATTTGTTTAATATTATTTTTATCTTCTGTACCTAATTGTTTGTATGTGTATATTGGAAATAAATTTTTCTTTCTACTAGATTAATGCTAGTATTAGATCTCTTTTGATTGCAGTCTGTGACAAAGACGTTCAATGTGTAAAAGTTGGTCCCAAATTAATGTTCGTGACTGTACTTACAATACCTACAAACAAATATCACCAATTTCAACGAACTTTTAGATAATTTTCCTTAGTTACTAGACTAACAAGACTGCTACGGGCTACGCTCTACGGCGTAGCGGTCTAAGTGAGCGGCTACGACTTTAATACGACTCCAGTTTTTACTTTCATTTGAATTTTCAGAAGTTTCTTGCTAACTAATTTCACAACTTCTGTTCTCGTGCAGTAGTTCCATTGTGTTTGTAACAATCAACACGGGAATTAATTAAAAATTTGTTGCTCTTTGGATACAATTAAGATTTTATCAGTTTCGTTATTTTTTCTATAAAAGCCAAATTACAAAGTAAACTACATTTATTAAGGACAATGTTCATCCTTCGGACAAGATTCTCAAATAAAGGAGATCGCTAGACGAACTCAGTTGGGGTGGGCCGTATTCAATAAGTTGGAACATGTTTTTAAATCCAACCTTCCACAATGCCTGAAAACCAAGGTGTTTACTACCCTCACTTTTGGAGCCGAGACTTGGACCAAGTCCAATATGCATAAAATTAAAGTAACGCAGAGAGCTGTGGCGACGCACGACGCGCGCCACTACCATGAGTATATACTCATATCAGGTGTAGAACGCGCTATCGAAATTTTCCTAGGATTTCGCATATATACGAGTTCCATACATCCATAGTTGGACCAGAACATCTGGTCACCAGGCACAACAACCCGCCTGGTGGAAGATCTTTCCCTTTCATACAACTGACGTTACGTCATCCATGTCCTCACATAGCGCGTTCCTACAATTGGTGACCCCAACGTATAGAGCCATGTTAGGTATCTCATTGTGAGATCGAATCCCGAACACTGAAATCCGTCTCAGGACAAAGGTGGAGGTTGGTATACCCTTAATAACAACATTAGCTCGACTCGTAAACTAAAACGCGAAGCATGACGTCACCGCGAAGATGACAAAGTTACGCGCTCTAAATGAAGGTAACAAACCCGCCCCGAATGGAGCAAGTACTTAACATACGTTTTATACTCGGAAACCTATATCTAGCTTTGTTGATTGAGCGACCAAACGACAGACGAATTTGTTAACACTTTCACATATATAGATATATAACATATATATAGATAGATAGACATCCCATCGATGAGGTTATCTATGTCCAATTCAGAATAAGAAACTCCTACCTAATAAGAAGAACCTACTAATGCCATGCTTATACTCGTATAATGAAAATATGATTAGACTTAATATACTGTTTCACAGGTTTTAAATGTATTTTATTAATTACGACCGGTTTCGTAATTAATAAAATACATTTTAAACCTGTGAAACAGTGTATTATTGAAGTCTAATCATGTACTACAAGTTTCATCAAGAACCAACAACCGCAAGTATTAACCATTTAATAAAAATACTTTTAAATTATTTGTCAGGATATTAGGCATCCAAAAAGTGTAATGCTCAGAAAGGTTATCAAACCATCCAGCATTCCAAAAAGTATGAAGACAATAATTATGAAGGGCTACGGAGTATCCTGAACTTAATACTTACGCCATACTGGCTGTATCCTGTACCTCTGCTTGTTACCTCCATGGCGCACAACTTTGTCCGCGAAGCCATTTCTTTGGCGAATTCGGCACACTATAAAAAGTTTATGCGATGCTGCCGGTAGATTTTATTGAAGTGACGCTACAACCATCTTAGTTGCTAAGCAAATTCTTAGACACATTTTAGTTAAAAATAAAGACTACCTTCTTTTATTATTTTTCTATACCTTTGACCTCAATGTCACTTATTGGCAGTTATTTCTTTTAGAGACTCGGCGCCGGCGTGCCGTTTCGATATCGACCTACATTGCTGATTATCGTGATCAATCGCTAATGTTTTAACGTCATAAACAGCAACGGATGTTAACCCGTCACGTGCACACGACTAACAGCAGAATCCCTGAGGCTCGAATTAGAAAACGTCGCAGGTTCAAATCCTGCTCGCGGAATTTTTTTCTACCACTTTTTCACATCTATTTAAGTATGCTCAGCAATATATAGTTACGTAGGTAAGTTAGTTTTGGCCATGTTATTGAATTTTATGTAAAATATTTTTTATAGCGATTAGTTTATAAAAGTATCAGTGGCATCATTTGACAAATTCTCTATTATAAGCCTGGTCAAGATCAGGATATTTGTGATAAATTGTATTTGGACAGAAGCTGTAAAAATCTTCAAATAGCATGTACATTGGAGTACTTACACTCCAATGTACTCATTTGTTGTAAGTGCTCATTGGAGTGAAACCTACAATTTCACGAATTCGACATTTTGTGTCAATGCTGGCACGTCGAACCCTAACGTTATAGGTACCTAAGTAGATTGTACATCTACACAACTGAACATTACACTGCTTAGAGTTCCACATTTGAGCATTGGCTTCGGTTTTGGCCAGAAAAATCAAAAGATTTATCGAATCCAGTAAATCACTTTCTTAGAGCGTCGGTGGCACTGTGGCTAGGACACTGGACTCCCATGCTGGAGGTCCGGGTTCGAAACCGTGCAGTGCCATGTACCAATGAGTTTTTCGTATTTTTCAAAGAGTTACGTACATTTACCGACTGCCTAACGGTGAAGGACAACATCGTGAAGAAACCTGCGCACTGAGAGACCAGTGTGTAAAATAGGGTAAACAGAAAAGCTCCCCTCAAGGGTGGAAGTGCCGCTGGGGTTATTTCCGGCCCCTTATCATAAGATAAGATAAGATAAAATCACTTTCTTAATAATTATAATGTCTACACCAAGATATAAATTGGTAAATAAATTCAGAAACTTTGGTCTATCGAATTGTCCTGCAATAGTTCTTTAGAGAGAAAGGAGAGAAAAGTTAGTGCAAGCTGCTATTAAACGACCCAGAAAGTGACAATAATGTCATTAATTTTAGACATCTCCTCTCGTAGTGGAGCTGGAGCAATTAAAGCTGATGATGACACTAAAATACCATCGACTAATGATAATATGGCCGGGCGCTCTATTATTGGTCTATTAATGCTTATTGTCATCGGTGAAAAC
This sequence comes from Hofmannophila pseudospretella, assembly GCA_947369225.1. Classification (NCBI taxonomy): domain Eukaryota; kingdom Metazoa; phylum Arthropoda; class Insecta; order Lepidoptera; family Oecophoridae; genus Hofmannophila; species Hofmannophila pseudospretella. Next base: position 12,804,512 of record OX376318.1, on the reverse strand, counting down.
GAACCAATTGGTTAATTCGATTTCAGATTCAAATAGAAAATTACTCCCAAGCGATCTCTACAGAATCACAGTTTTAGCTTCGATGACGCACTACAATTGCTTTATACGACTACATATAATAAAGTTACCTTCGCTTTTGAAGTTCTGAATTATATATAGAGCGTAGGTGGCGTCGTGGCTAGGACGTCGGACTCCCATGCGGGAGGTCCGAGTTCGAAACCATGCAACGTCATGTACCAATGAGTTTTCGGTTTTTTTCGAAGGACTTACGTACATTTATCGTCTGCTCTGACGGTGAAGGAAAATATCGTGAGGAAACCTGCACACTGAGATAACCAGTGTGTGAAAGGGGAATGCAATGGCCATTAAATGTGCCACGAGAGTCGTTCTATGTAATTAATGCCTTAGAATGATCACGACCCTCAGCAATGAGGAACACGACTTAGAAGAAGAAATCAGTATACATATAAGCCTATTTTGATATCTTTTTTTGGGCACAAAGGCTCCATGGCTGTTCCAAGTATGGATTATACCTAACTTGTGATACGTCGGGAAATGTCAAAAGTCGTAAAATGTCCAAGGCGCAAAATATCCAGATCGGAATATGTCAAGATCGCAAAACGCCCCGTCCAGTCACAATGTGTGCAATAATATATCCAATGTCACGAACGAGAGCGACACGGGGACGACACAGAGACGGCACGGGGACGACACGGGGATACACGGGAGCGACACGGGGACGAAAGGTGGACGGCATGGAGACGAAACGGGAATGACATTGGGACTCATTGCATAGCACATATTGACACATTGGACACAATGGACACATTGACACAATTTCATCCCCGTGTCGTCCTTATATCGCTCCCGTGTCGTCCCCGTAACATTGGACACATTGCACGTATTGTGACTGGACGTTTTTCTTGACATTTTACGATCTGGACTTTTGCGATTTTGACACCCCGAGTTGGACGTCATGACATTTTACGACTTTGACATTTCGCGATGTATCGCTAACTTGCATTCGTAACCAAACAGTAATTTACATAATGGGTGCTAACGAAAATATTGCCTCCCTATGAATCTGAATTAATTCCGTGTAGGTAACTAAGAGCTATTTGATGAATACCTATCCTTTGCTAGTATTAAAATGTCAGCGAAGAAAATGATAACCGGAAAAGTACATCGTTACAGCGTACAGCGTTGGTGTAAACGAGGCCGAAAACTCGGCTTCGGTTTCAAACAGACAATTAATTACCCACAAGGGACCCCTACTCACAGGCCTGCAATTCCAACGTCCCGTGCCTTGTCATTATCGAGCAAGACCAAGGCACTTTAATTGCCCCTATAAAGCTTAACTTTATGTAAATAGTGGAAAGTGAAATAAACTTTAGTAAAATTGGGTTACTTAATTAATGCGGAGGGCCCTTTCAATTAGATAATAATTGTGTTTAAGGCAATTTAGAGGAAATACTAATTAGTTAGTTAACAAAGGAATAATAAGAAACACCTTTTCGTAAATTACATTTGCAAAAAGTGCTAATGTAAAGTAAAAGTAAAATACACTTTGTTGCACAAATAGAAAACAACAAACAAAAGATAGAAAAGGAAATAGTGAAGTACAATTTAGGCGGCCTTATCGCTAAGAGCGGTCTCTTCCAAGCCGGAAAAGAGGTAGTAGGTGTGCAATCAATATGGAAAACGTTATTTAAGAGAATTTTATTAAATGTATTACAAAAAGTGGGTACCAGTAATTAGTTGCCGTTTGTTTTCTGAAGTTTGAACTAGAATAGATGCTGCGTCTTTTGCGATGAATAGGTTAATACCTAATTCGCTAGTGGTGATTTGAGTTTTTAAAAGGAATCTCATATTTTTCTAAAGTAAAACAAAAGAATGAAGTTGAAAAAAATTATTAGATGCAGTATAACGTTTCTGAACTATTTACTTTGCCTTTGACTTATTCGAGAAAAAATTGTGCCTTATAAAAGCTATAAGTTCCACAAACATTACCTATTCTAGGGTATGTACATAAGCTAAAAGTATTTGCTTAACGATGGGGTTATGGGTTGCAGCCTTTAAAAGGGCGTTGCGGCACTATGCCATGCTAGCAACATAAGGATCGAGGGCGTGAATGCTGACAATAGATTTATTTTTTCGAGATGGTTACTAGAAATTTTACTCGCTTTTTTTACGACAAGAGTACCTATTTCAGTCTATTGCGATCCTTGTAACTGACCCTTTATTTTTGCTCGTCAGTGTATGTAACTTTGTTTTGTTCGTATGTTCAGATAATTACGCCCTCAGACAGAGATATTAACCTATTTCGGCATGTGATGTAGGTTAATTTTGATTTATCTTTGTACTTAAGGTGATTATAGAGTAAATAACATAAAATCATAGCAATCGTCAAAGTATTAGTACAGTTCAACTAAAATGACGAAAGTAAGTATAGGCTAATCCTGAGTTATCGACGGTTCCCCCTATCTGATGTATCGGTATAAAAAGGGGTCGAATAATTCAGGGCAAAGACTGTAGATGCTCAGAATTATGAGAAAAAAGAAATTCATGATCCTACTCGTAAAAGCAAATTAATGACGAAACGAAAGCTGCCAAACTTTGCGAACGATGAGAGAATGGGAGAGGATATTGCGGCACTGAAAGCATTTAGTGGGGAAAGATCTAGGCTGGAGAGGGTAGCCTAGATCTATTCCCAGATACATGTCTCCAGATAAAATTTTGTTTTATTTTTGGTCGTCAACCCATCCTAACCAGCCAAAATGCTAATAGTATCCCTATTCAATCAATCTTTCGTTGAACAATTTCGAACCAAAGGAGCAAGTCTGTTAGCCTTTGATAACAACATGAAACATGCCAACAACAGACTGACAAGAGGACAAACCGCGCACATAAGGCCGGATAATGATAAGGAAGAAGGAAGGTTTAATTTAATCTCAGAGAATAAAGCGGAAGCGAAAATTAAATTTAAAGTCCAATTAGCTGAGGATTTTTGGACGACAATTCTCCGACAGAATATTATTGAAATTTTCGTTAATGGGTCTGTTGCTAAGTCCAACGTTGATCCAAGACCCTAGCATAAAGGTGATGTTCCAACTACATTGCGTCAGAACAATGGCTATGAACACTAAATGATGGTAATGTACCAACTAGTTGGATTCAGGAATTAGACCACGACGTAATTTTTATATTACACTTCAAACTCCAGCAGCTCTTCTGTACCAGTGATATCAACATTCGAAGGGTAATATTATAACATCCAACTTATTCGCCAGATTCACCACCCAGTGACTACCACCTATTCCCTAACCTCACAAAATTCCTTGGAGGACAAAGATTTTAAAGCAACGAGGAGGTTATTGACACCGTAAACAAATATTTTAAGGAGCTCAAGGAATCACATTCATCATCAGCCTATTTAATGTCCCTACTGTAGGGGTACAGGCCTCCCCTACACAAGGGGGTACGGGCATGATACACCGAGCGGACCCAGTGCTGATTGGTGGATTTCACACGCCTTCGGAAACTTTAATTAATTTCCTCAGACATGCAGGTTTCCTCCGATGTTTTCCTTCACCGTTAGAGCAGTCGGTAAATATACGTAAGTCTTCGAAAAAATCGGAAAAACTAATTGGTACATGACACTGCATGGTTTCGAACCCGGACCTCCCGCATGGGCGTCCGGCGTCCTAGCCACTAGGCCACCGACGCTCTACGAACGAATCACATTATAGAGATGGTTTAATTAAATTAGAACACCATTATGATAAATGTATTAGCCTTTCTGGAGATTATGTATTCTGAGAGAGCCAGGGGTGGTATGCGGATTTAGTAAATTCCTATGTACTCTGCCCTTCAATACATTATTGTAATACATTACACCAAACTTACATATATTTGTGAGTAGGTATTTATATTTATTTATTTACGATATTTATATATCTTTTATCATTTATGTGTCATGGTAAATGTAGGTATATATATTTTTCACTTATTAATACTACCTATCTTTAATAAAATTTATTTGTGTCGTATCTTTGTCCTCTTGGACAGGTTTTGGCCAGCCATCGGTCATGGTCCAACAGAATAACAGCGCTGGAGGCATTCTTGTCTGCAGCAATAAGCTGAGTTGAGGCCCTTTTCACAATAACAGCAGACCATCAGACATGATTTCAATATGTTTACCTTTGACTACATAATTATTTTATCATAATTATAACTGTTTCGGCCATTGCTGTGTGTGAAATAAACGTATTACTTACTTACTTACTTACATTTTCAAGAAACATATACGTTCCATGTCTTAACCATTTGCATAATGAACGAAGAAGCAAATCGCTTAAATCTTCTATGAATATAAAATTGTTTCCCTGGGTAAGCGTTCCATCATGGCCTTAATACACTTTTTACTTGTTTTCTCTGTCTTAAACATATTCAATAAATCCATTACAAATTATGAATACTTTATTACATAAATGCTCGTATTATTCATCAAAGGCAATTTGTCCTTATGTGTCTGGGGAAAATATACCTACATTTTTATTACGTGTTTTTTAGACTTTGAAGTAATGCATGTAAATAGTTAATTTCGTGTCTGAATTTAGTTATGTATCTACAAAGAACATATTTTTTTAGGAATGTAGGTATACAGACAGTAGGTAATCACTACGTTTTTAGGGTTCCGTACCAAAATGGTAAAAAAGGTACCCTTATGGTGAGACTTTGGTGTCAGTGACATACAGACATACAGACGGACGCTGTCTGTCTGTATGTCACAGCTGTTTTTCTTAGGAATAACTGAAGTTATCGATTTGAAATTTGGCACAGTTATAGGACTTGTTTGCCCGCTTCTATTTTCCAAATTTATTTTTCTTGAGAAAATGGAAAATGGGGTCCGAAATGGGTTGAAATCTGAAAGTGGGGCAATTGGGGCAAGTGGGGTATCATATGAAAGGGCTTTATTGACACATCCCGCGAGGTGTTAGGCCTGCGGGCGACTGAAGGAGAAACGGTCGCTGGTGGTTACATATTTGGTGTTGTGCGGCCTCACTGACAAGCTCTAAAAATTCTACTCGATAATTATCTGCTCTAAAAAATTTTAGTATCGACCCCCTTTACTTTACCTCCTCTAAAAACAATTACACAAAATTTTAAAGTTGATATTCAGAATTGGATCTGGGATTATTTGAACCGCAGACTTCATAATATTATGTTACGATTATCCTTGGCCAAAAGGTCTGATGTAATACTTTTCCACATGACTGAAACCAGGGGAGTCCATTAGTTTATATAAAGAGGTTTATATTAAAGGCAATATTACCAAGTGTTTTCCTTTTTCACAAAAGGCGACATTTCGCACTGATCCGGCGTATAACGACATTTTTATAGTGATCGTAAAAAGCGAGCATCCGCCTAAAATCGCCATTATTATGGTGTTTAAGGCTCATGAATTATACAACAGCCTTAATACACAAGCAAACAAGGTTGAAAATTGCAAAGAAGATTGAGTTTTTTTGTGTTTTCTAAAGTTGATTGACATTGATTGATCGTAGATAGAGCTAAATTCTTCAGATCGAATCATAATATTAAAAGTTTGAATTACACGTCGGAAATATTTTTGTGGACCTGGGGTAGCAATTTCGTCATGCAGAAGTCGAATCGATGTTTTAATACATCTCGTTCACTCACATAGACACGAACATTATGTATGAGCTTCCCTACACATTCCGTAACCGCTCGATGTACGTGGAACGTGCCAGAACGTCCCGCTCAGGTCCACAGACAGTATATCCGACAAGACTTAAGTATTATTAGATATAACTTACGTGGTACTTACGATAATACTTACGTGGATACTTACAAGCAGCAGAAGTGTGGGACGTCCGGCAGCGAGTGGTCTGACGACATCAAGGCTAGAGCTGGAGTGAGTTGGCTCAGAAGCACTATAAATCGGGCTACATGGAAATATATAGGAGAGGGCTATATCCAGTAGCGGATGAATAAAGCCAGAAGAAGAAGATTAGATATAACGGGTGTTACTTCGTAATTTATTGCGGAGGTGCTCCGACGTTTAGGTCTACTCAGGAGACCTTTTTAACGGTTCGCCTTGAATGAAGACGAGATCGTCGACGAATCGTTAATTAATCAACAAGAAATGTAGTAAGAATTTTTTTAAAAAAAAAATATAGTTTTCTAACCAGCAGATGCTATTCTTGAAATATTTTAATCAGATTTCACTCATAGGCCTGATACGTCTATTGCAGACGATTTAAGCAGCGTCGCGAAGGCATCGCTTTTCGTGGCTAAATAACCCTATTCGGGAGCTAATCAGATTTAAAGGTATCTTAATTATATTCCTTAAAATAATTTCAACTTTACGACGAATTCATCTGCACCTTTTACTTTTACAGCATCATAAGTTTTGTGGTTAAAACTTACAGGAGTAAGGCCCGGACCACACGACGACGACGGTTCCTAGGCCGGTTCCAGTATCGGTCGGTTCCATGGAACCGGTGCTTTATATAACATCAAACAAAAATGCGCTGTCGACTTCACGTACAACGGTTCCATTTGGAACGGGCCTGGCCGGTTCCTGAACCGAGTGGGCGGGACTTGAGCGCAACGCATGAGTTTGAATGCAGTCGAAAACACGGCCGGTACCGGTACCTGAACCGAACCGTCGCTGGAACCGTCGTCGTGTAGTCCGAGCCGAAAGGAAAGGATGCGGATGAATTTGTCGCATCAAAGAGAAACAGCAAAGTAGACGCCACACTCCTTTCCATTAGGCATCCTTGTCGAGTTCTTATTTTTACGATTATTCCAAAGTGCCTGGCTGGAGTCCGTTCCGCGATAATACACCGGTACAAGATACAAGTTCGCAGCGGAAAACTGTTAAAAAGAAAAAGGTTAATTAAGAACTTAAGTCAAACACTTTTATATTGATATCTCTCTTAAACTCATTCCCCTCAATTTCATTTCATTTATTCATCTTCTGGTACTTACAGCACACTTAAACATGTCAGTGTACAGTACTTTAAAATTAATACAGATTTATTACTTATTGTTTAGAGTGTAGGTATACACACTAATATCTGGCTCGTTAGCACAATTCCGCCTTTAACATTACAAAATGAACCTAATTTTGTTATAGACGAAACAAGTGGCGTACAGTAAACATCGCATCGAAAACTCTTTCAAAACTTACTCATTTATTTGTTATACACTAAAAAAATAAGTGTAGTTACCTTGCTAAGAATTGAAGAAATTGCTAACTCAATTAACAGTTTCCCTAGTTATTACCTATTATTAGTAGGTTTAGTTAGGTACAGTTTAATTTAGTTCTAAAATTTAGGTAGTTTTAAAGCCCCAGGTGGTTTTAATTGACTAAATTATCTAGACCAGACTTTTAGATCTAATAGTCTAGAACGTACGGTCGGTCAAATAAAAGTCATTGCTTAGAAGAAATTGGTAGGTCAATGGGTCACTGTGTACGATTTTATAATAAGATACCTGATACTGTAATAAATATGACAGAGAATAAATTTAAGACCCATGTAATACGGGCCTCATGTAGAAGGGGTTATTATAAAATAAATGACTACTTAAATGATAACGAGGCTTGGTCTTAATTTTTTTTTTAAATCTCATTTCAAACACTTTGGTACACGACAAGGTGACCATGTCAGCCTCGTTAGAGTCACTAAGGAAAGGGAAGGGAAGCTCAAGTATTATTAGAGTCAGCCCTCACTTTGAGAGCCAACTTAGCAAACAACTGTAAGTGTTTCATATTATCAGATAAGTGTATATGATTGTATTCATAATTATTATCAGATATATATTTGTTTCAAAAGATGTTCTGCTGAAAGTTTCTCGCGCCGCTTCTTTCCTTTCAGCACGTTACGAAGCGGTGGTAGAGTGAAACATGACGTTGTAAAAATGTACTTTAAGGTACTTCTTCTCTTCCAAGTCGTGTTCCTCATTGCTGAGGGTCGTGATCATTCTAAGGAATTAATCACATAGAACGACTCTCGTGGCAGATTTAATGGGGTGGTTTGCCATTGCCTTCCCCATTTCACACACTGGTTATCTCAGTGTGCAGGTTTCCTCACGATGTTTTCCTTCACCGTCAGAGCAGTCGGTAAATGTACGTAAGTCTTTCGAAAAAACCGAAAAACTCATTGGTACATGACATTGTATGGTTTCGAACTCGGGACCTCCCGCATGGAAGTCCGGCGTCCTAGCCACTATGCCACCGACGCTCCTTTAAGGTACTTACTCACAATAAAAAAGTTTGATTAGATTTGGTTTGCCTTACACTCTGTAATCGCAAACGCTCCCGCTTTCCAACCGCTTGTGGGCCGGCCCTAACTTGCACCGCTAGGAAGGTAGGACTGAAGGGAGGACTTGAATTATAAATCGAGAGGACAGCATTACACCTGCGTCACCGGACGTCCTCCTGTAATAATGCTTATGTTTATTTTACATCAACAATGTCAACAGAAACTTGGTTGTAAAACATGGAAGAGAAGTTGTTATTTTACGGATTAATTTTCCTTTGAAAATAAAAGGGTTTACAGGGCCTGATTCATCTTTAGCTGATTATTTTATCCATAGCTGTTGGAGTTTGAAATTAAAAACATATTTTTAATGTTTGGACTAGATCCGCGTTTGGCCACAATCTTACCTGATAGTACGTGATGATGAGATCGAGGGTGGAGCATGCGGACCCAGTAAATTCCTATTCACTCTCGCCTTGAAGATCACAAGGTTAAGTCAGGATTTTTGCGGCCATATTATATTCCGTGACGTCACCCTATTTATTTTCAGTAACAAAATGACTCCTCCAAAATGATACCTCATTTATCAAATCGGTACGGTTGTTTACACTCTACAAACATTGGAACGAAATACCTACTTACATTGATAAACATAAATTTCAGAGGCCAGGCCCATAACCAGTTTCAACGGTGGGGAGGTGAGTTTCAGAGAGTAGACAATCGTATGCGCTCACTTATCGCAGCCCAAAGGTGCCTGATTTGCTGTGGAAGGTCGCGCTGGATCCTGATTAAGCAATTTGGGGGGGGGGGGGGGGGGGGGGGGGTTTCAACCCCCAAAATCACGTTACCTGCCTACGGGCCTGTCAAAGGCAAAGAAACATTACTCTTCGTTTTGTCGGGTAGAAAATAAGAACTTATAATAACAGTATCCTAAAATTATGACAGGTTTATATAATTTTTCATTTTCCTTATCAATGGAAAATATCACTAACGTCACCTATCTGTTACATCTTATATGATAAACAACCATTTCTATATAATAAAGAAATGTTTTTCTTTATTATAACTTGCGATTATTATCTTAAACTTTATTATTGTGAACACCGACGTCAAAGGCAGCGCATTCTCCAACTTTTGAATAGCTACTCGAATGCTTATGAAATAACTAGAGGTCGCAGGTAATTCGATTCTGGGTTTGGTCACTTTTCAAAGTCGAATGTTCGAAAATCTTCAACACCAAAGGCACACTGTAGCGAGTTTGAAACCGAATCAAACCGATTCTTTTTATCGGCTACCTAGATTTCTATGGTTTCGGTCTGCTGACGTTTCAAAATTGCTGCAGTATTGAAGTGGTTTAAGACTACTTTCAATTACCAGAAAACTTTAACACTTAAGAGATTTTATGAGACCTTGTGTCGTGACTGATGTCATGAAAATAATTTGACATAATCTTAATAATAAATAAATGTTTTTTAACTAACGTCTTAAGATACACAATGAAAAATCTATAATAATACTAAAGCTAAAACTAAAATCAAAGAAGAAGAAAAAAAGATTTTTTTTTAATTATAATAACAAGTGATTGTAAAGAAAATAAATAAATAGGTAGGCAGGAAACTATTTACATTTATTTCTACGTATGTACGTGATGTTCGCCTCAACTCTCGGTGCGCTATCATCCGTATAAAAAAAGGTATTTTTTATTATTATTTTATCCTTTTCAGAGCATGTTTTTTTATATTAAAGCATAACGTTTTTATATCATTACTTATTTACAGCTTAATATTATTCCGCCTTTTCAAAAATTTTTTTTTTTTACATTTTGCATTATTATTACAGTAGTAGTATTAACTAATATTTTACATAATTACATACGCAAATAATGTAATGTTACTTCCGTGAATTTCGTCAACAATAATATAATAACTATTCCAGATTTTCTACAAACTCTTTTCGGTTTCAGCTTCATCTGGTTTCGGTTTCAGCTTCATCAGCACTTAGACAAGACTCTATGGTAGAACTAGAATAAACGAAGGAGTTACTCCAAGACTACACTGGGACAAAGCCCATAGCCTTTGTTACAAAGGAGCTAGGTCTATTTTTGCTGGAGCACGTCGATGAATAATTGAACAGTTCGATCTTTATTGTGTATATTGTAATGCCTAGGAGCTATTTGTTCCTGTATAATTGCACTTTGAAACGGACTATTCTATGGAACTATTCTATTGTAGTTTCTATTCTGCTTCTGAATTAAATATTTAAACCTGTTATACATCGATGACATTATATTATTAATTCACACAGACAACTATAGTTTTATACAATCACCGCTTTATCTATAACGAATGAATGCATTAAAATGTATTTGCACACTTATACATAACACGATTACATTTCATTAGGTACTTAAAAGAGTTACTTTTTCTAGAGTAAGTTTACAATTGTGAACTTGCATATGTGACAAAAGGGTCCCTGCAGCATTATGCTGTGACGGTATGGCTAGATGCTAGCCACCGCCGCAGCGCTGGTTTTCAGTCAGGGCCCGGTGACACGACGCCACGGTACGTAATGGTGAGACAGCTGTCAGCATTGCACAACTATATATACTTATCTCAATACACAATAGTTGTAAAAGAACTACTTCCATTACAATATTAGATTTCATTTATTGTTTAATTATTTACGAAAGCTCTATTATGGCTTTTCGGAAAATTCAGTCATACAGCGCTAACCCTAAAATAGTTTTTTTTCCGTTTATGGAACGGATTTCACTAATCAAGCCTGTCGTACGAGGCGACTAAACCGAGTACCTTGCTGGTGGTAAGACTCCTTCAGGGTCCGCCTGGCCAGCGACCATCCTTCTATGTAAAGTCTGTAACCAAAATATATTTGCTTCGGCGTTGATGTGTTTGCAGTGTTAATAAAAGAGTCAGTACTTACTAAGCCCGTATGCTCCATCTTCGACCTCGTCGTCATTTACCACCAGGTGAGATTGAGGCACGAGTAAATCGCGGATTTAGTCGTAGAAGATAGTTCAGTTTATACGTAATAAATCTAGTAGTAGCGTAGGCTTTCCACCAAAGTTGTGGGAGGAAGCGAGGCGGTGATCGAGGAATAAATTCCACCAATAGGATCGCTTCATTTTCACGTCACGATTAAAATAGAGCGATCTTATTGGCGGATTTTTTCCTCGCTCACCGCTCCGCTTCCTTGCACAGTTTGGTGGAAAGCCACACACGCTTGTTACTGAAAGAAAGTGGGCGCGGCGATAGCTTCCCAATCAAAATATATTTTTTATTTATGGTTACAAAGAAGGGTCTGTAATTCAATGGCATTCTCACTGACTGCAGTGACAGGTAGCGTGATAGTTCAGTTTGTACGTAATCAATCTAGTAGTAGCGTAGGCTGGAAAGCGGAAAGTGGAAACCAAAGCTGTGCGAGGAAGCGAAGCGGTGATCGAGGAAAAAATGCACCAATAGGATCGCTTCATTATCACGTTACGGTTAAAATAGAGCGATCTTATTGGCGGATTTTTTCCTCGCTCACCGCTCCGCTTCCTTGCACAGTTTGGTGGAAAGCCACACACGCTTATTACTGAAAGAGAGTGGGCGCGGCGATAGCTTCCCAATCAAAATATATTTTTTATTTATGGTTACAAAGAAGGGTCTGTAATTCAATGGCATTCTCATTGACTGCAGTGATAGGTAGCGTGATAGTTCAGTTTGTACGTAATCAATCTAGTAGTAGCGTAGGCTGGAAAGCGGAAAGTGGAAACTAAAGCTGTGCGAGGAAACGAAGCGGTGATCGAGGAAAAAATCCACCAATATGATCGCTTCATTATCACGTTACGGTTAAAATAGAGCGATCTTATTGGCGGATTTTTTCCTCGCTCACCGCTCCGCTCCCTTGCACAGCTTTGCTGGAAAGACACCCACGCTTGTTACTGAAAGAGAGTGCGCGGCGATAGCTTCCCAATTAAAATATATTTTTTTATTTATGGTTACAAAGAAAGGTCTGAAATTCAGTGGCATTCTCACTGACTGCAGTGACAGCTAGCGTGATAGTTCAGTTTATACGTAATCAATCGATCTTACCACAAATAAATGAAATACAGAAAGAAAACTGAGTACCAAAGTCACTTAGTCGTAGTAGAGTGTACTACGACTAAGTGACTTTTGTACTGAGTTTCCTCCGCGCTCCTTTCCGCGCCCACTCTCTTTCAGTACCAAGCGTGGGTGGCTTTCCACCAAAGCTGAGCGTGGAAGCGAGGCTGTGATCGCTTCATTATCATCATCATCATCAGCAGCCTACTCTAGTCCACTCCCAGGGCGCGCCATTGAGCCCGATCTTCGGATTTTCTCATTCAGGCTTCATTATCATGTCACGATTAAAATAGAGGGATCTTATTGGCGGATTTTTTCCTCGCTCACCACTCCGGTTCGTTGCACATCTTTGGTGGAAAGCACCGCCCGCCCGCAGCCTCTGCGTTTTACATACACAGCGGCGGCGTTGCGCAGCGTACCTATGATTGTGTGAGTGATGAGTTTCCCTTCTGGAATTATTTATTTTGTGCCTATAGCCATTATATAGATTATGTTTCTATGTACATACCTTGTACGTACGTACGTATAGATTCATAGTAACAGATAATTATTAACACGTAAATATATTACCTACTTTCTTATCTTTCTGTGCGTGAAAACTTGGGATTCAGTTTTAAGCAAGCAATATTTTGTTCCATTTATACCATGTTATATATTTCTTTATGTAAGATTGAATTTGGCACTCACTTACATCTCAAATATTTTATTAACAAAGCCGAAAGGTCCACTTGTTCCTTGTATCGATTTACTTAGCTCCACTTAGCTCCACTTAGCTCCATTTTAGCTTTTATTCGCACACTGCTCCGCGGTCCGCCGCGGTGGGCGGAGGCGGTGAAGCGGATTTTGACGCGGTTCTCCGCGCGGTTAAGCGGGTGTGCTTCGCGCGGTTTACGTACAGTCCAGTACTACTAGCTCGACCGCATCACCGCGCACTGCGGCAGAGCGCGGTGCATTGTGCAAATGGCCTTTGATGGGATAATATAATATTTCATTTTTATACAAATATTTTTTGTCTTATTACTGTAATTTTTAATAGATGTTATTTAATAACGCTCGATCAGTGTTTTGAGACTGTCAAATGTTTTAAAACGAATGGGCAACAAAGTTTTAATTCGTTTAGCAAGAAAACTTTTAGAAAATTACCTATATAAAAACTAAGAAAATTACAAGATCATTTTTATATTTGCCTTATCGGCCATGGAAGAAACACAAATTCGTCGAACGAATTTCAAGGGCACAATAAGAAAGAAAAAGACTTAACATTAAAAAAAAACACAATGTTAAAAAGACATGCTCAGCATGTAATACTTAAAATACTTGATATACACTCAGGATGCGGAGAATCGAAGAAGAAAAAGGAGAAAATTATATCCTCAAGAAAACGAACATCTCTACACTTAAAATTAAGGTAACCCTGGACACTTGGAGGAGGGGGTTTCATGCTTCACGTTCACGCTAAGCTTTGGACTGTAACTTACCATAAAGCATACAGTCAAAAGCTTCCAAGAACATCGATCACTGTAGCCCAAGGTGCTCCATAAAACCCATCGATTCTGTCAAATTGACGTCATTTGGATAAAAGCTTGATCGCTGCTGATCGTCGATTTACTAAAATGGCTATTACGTGCTTTATGAAAAATGACTGGAAATAAGTGAGTGAATGTAACCGTCCTCTCCATTAAGTATGCACTTATGATTACTTAGAATGTTTTATGTAATCATTGTAATTGGTAGAGGTTCGGACTTAGAAACATACACAAACATACACAGTAATAGGTAATAGTGTTAAGAAAAATATAAAATAAAAGATAAAAGAAGACTAAAAGTTTATTTACTTATTACACAAGGCACAATAGAAGAATTATAATGTAAGTAGGCACCTGTGACGGAAATATGACAAATTAGCAAATTATAATTTATTGTGTTGTATTTGTTTTGCCATTGATTTTTTATTTTTTACTATTTTTTGTGACATGGATTTTAATATTATTTTTTTATGTAATTTTAATTTCTTTTTTTCATAACGCTTATACTGTAGCTAATATTGACACTGAAAGATTTTAATTCTTTTTTTTGATTATTATTTTTGGCATGTTTATTTTTTTGTATTCAAACACAATTTATGAATATAATATGATATGATATGACAATCTTACAAACGAGGTCGAAACCTGTATCTTGTAAGTCGGGACTCCGTCGTACTTTCCGTGCAAGCATATTACAATTTATAACATTACATTATTAACTATATACTATACCTAAAGGAATTTGGAACAAGATAAGATAAGATTTTGTTTATTATTATCACTCAAGTAGATACTCATAGATTTTAATATAAAGAGCAGACAACCCCAACGCCGAGCATGCGTGGGAACGACCAATGACTAGGTAGAGGAAGCACGAGATGCCAAAACAGAGATTCGTGGCGCTCCATTCTCTCTGCATACCCCGCAAAGGATATAGCGTGAAGTTATGTATGTATGTATATTTATTTATTTATTTTATATTAATCCGACATTACATAAGTAAGAAAACTGACTTCAAAATAGCAAACCTAAAAAATATGTTAAGACAACGTGGCGGGAGTCTGAAGGATAAAAAAAGATTTGGTGGAAAGGAACGTATCTACATGTTGATTGGCTACGTACCATTGTGCTAGTGGCGCCTCTAGTGGTATAACATTGCAGGATTATCTCCTATTGGCGGATTAGAGTTTTAGCTTGCGTGGACTTTAACAACAATTTTACTGGTGTTGAAGGGTTCAGTTGAGTGGGTAGTTTAGTATTTTATAAACAATAAATTAAGTAGGGTATTAGTAATTGAAAGGTTGTAGGTCAGTCAGACTAACAAAGATCCATCAAACCGTACTTAAGAAAATCATCCAACAAGGTGAACTATTTACACTACTAAAAGCTGTAAAAGTAAATTGTTCAGTTGCTCAAATTGGTTTAGTACATTTTCGAAATTCTAAAAATGAAGGTCGACCATCTGCGAGATGGGTAAATGACATAAGAAAGTATGCTGGAGGAAATTGGATTGGAAAAACTCAAGACCGTAGAAAATGGCGTGCATTAGAGGAGACTTACATCCAGCAGTGGGTGGACACCGGTTGAAGAGAGACAAAGTTTCCTGTACAAAATGTACGTCCAATTATTTATTGGTACATCATCTGATCATTATATTTTCCGATATTCAAAAGTTGTAGAACTGTAGTAGAAGTTCTATCTTTTCTTCTTACTGGTAACCTAAACCCTAAACACAGCTCATCACCATCATCATCGTCACCATTTAAAGGTTATATCTATCCCACTGCAGGGCAAAAGCCTTCTGTCTAAATACAGCTACTCAATTCCAATCCCTTTTCGGAACAACACAAATTACACCCTTTAGTGCTCCAAAATTAGAACATCGTCTTCTACCGAAAGTTATAAAATAGCTCTTTATGAAAGAAAAACAACACCGGCTTATTTTCTACTTAACTAAATTGGGCTTACAAACAACATAAGTACAAACAACAACCAACAAAAAGCTTATTTGCACTTGCCCGCACAGAACAACTGTTGTGCCGTCAATCTCCCGGAACAACGATTGCTAGTGGAGTGGAGTCATTGTTTGCCGCAAAATAAGAGCGGTAGCGGTAGCGGAAGAAAAGTAAGAGTTGTGGCGGGTTCAAGGGATTATAAATTTCATTTGCACTTGACCGCACAGGACAAGAGACTTAATAAAATATAAAATAATAAAAGAGTATTTATTCATTGACACACATCACAGTAATAAGGTACAACACAGTTATTTTATTCTAATTATTAACCTATACACAAAATATACGATACGATATCTATAACATGTATTGCCCTATGTGTCTAATGAAATGGTCGAGACCTCAGCACGCTGGTTTTCAGGTCTCGCCTAATATGCTAGATTATTATTATTATATGTTTACCTGTTAGGTTTTCTCCCATTTCTGGGGTCAGTTTAGAGCGAAGCTCACGGGTCCAGGACCAAGTGAGCTTCACCTCCTAAAGTTGTTTCACCTGACGGTTCATCCTGTAAAAATTTTCGTACGATCCGACAAGTGTTCAGGACTGCGGCCTTCTGCATTGTGATATATGTATTTTTGGGGAGATCTATTAGTTGCAAACTGTGATGTAAATGTTTGGGTATTACGCCTGTACTAGAAAGCACTATTTTATTATTATTATTATTATTTATTTATTTATTGAAAATCTACATAATTTCATTAAAACATTTACATACACAGTGTAGCGCTGTATGGAGCGCTGTTGGCCTAAGGCCATAAAATAATAAGGCCTTAAGCCACCATGAGTGACTTAAGCCGTCAATCGTTATGAAGAAAGATTGCCAGTGGACTGGAGCCACTGTTTGCCGCAAAATAAGAGTGGTAGCGGAAGCGGTGGCGGGTTCAAGGGATTACAAAGTTCATTTGCACTTGACCGCACAGGACAAGAGACTTAAGCCGTCAATCGCCATGAACAAAGATTGCTAGTGGACTGGAGTCACTGTTTGCCACAAAATAAGAGCGGTAGCGGAAGCGGTGGCGGGTTTACGTGATTACAAAGTTCATTTTCACTTGACCGCACAGGACAAAACTTAATGATTGTTAGTGGAGTGGAGTCATTGTTTGCCGTAAAATAAGAGCGGTAGCGGAAACGATGGTGGATTCAAATGACTACGAAGTTCATTTGCAATAGCTAGTGGAGTTAATCGTTGCCGTAAAATAAAACGGTTGCTGAAGAGTTACTAGTAAGTGGAAATTTATTATTAGCATATTTTTATCTATGTATTCTAAGTCTATTGTTGTTATGTATTTGTCTGTTAATTTCCCTAATAGAAAATAAAAAAAAATAAAAAATAAAAAAAAAAAGTGGTTGTAAAGATCTTTTGCACTTGAACTGGAACATTCAATCTGGAACATTGATTTAATAAGGCAATCACTTCACTTCACCGTTTCTATACAAAACAGTGACGTAACTAAAAGTCAAAAATTGTAAAGTCGAATTGAAAACTTCCTTTCTGAATCCGGTTAATAAAAAGTAGAATGTACGATGGTGAAAACTTTGTCAGAGTCCAATCACTGAAGTTCAGAAAACTATAGGGATTTTGTAAATCATCCTGAACGTAGAGTAAAAAGTGTCATTATTGTTTTAATACATTAATAACAGTGAGGCTGGTAATTGGACAAGTTACAAGATATTCACTGAGACCCAAAACCCTTTATAATAACAAGCTATAATGTGCGCGCGTGACTTCTTCATCGAAGGTCAGAGGATCCTGAGTGTTACCAAAATTTTCTCGATTATACCGCGGAGGTCCCTAAAGGATTCTCGACTGCAAAACTCTTGATCCTAATAAGATCCAGACGTCTACTTAGGGGTCACGGTACCAATTTTTTCGAGTGACCTATCAAATTAAATCTCTCGACGAGTACCTACTTCACATTCAAGTAGGTTTTAAGGTGTCTGCTTTCTGTAAGCCCTTAGAGGTCAAAGAACCAGTTGGATCCTTTCGTCGCCAACTTATATAAATCAAGGTAGCGGACTTTACAGCTAGTTAACAATAATTAGTATTTGAATATTGCAGATCGTTTCTAGAATCGCTTCATTTCAATACTTGAACCACGTAGTTAGTCCAGTGGTTCGAGTAACTCAGTTCGAGTGCCCATTTGTCCATAGCACTGACCGTTTCGAGAGCGGTCAAGCCTTCCGTCGCTTGCTTAGTTTACTTGAGAGGAAACAGCCTGTGAAGAGTATAAATGGTGTTACGCTAAGACTCTAAGAGTAAGGGTTGGGATGACACTTCATCTCGACTCTTAATAATTTAAGGGGACAGATTACGCATACTGGTGCCGTTAAGTTACCTGAAGTTAAAAATGGCCGGTTTTGGTTGAAATGCGTACCGTAATTTCAGGCCATGAGTACTTCAGAATAAAAGGTTTTAGCATAATTAAATACTTTGTGCCAAAAATATTGGTTTATTGGTACCGAATCTTCTTCTTCTTTCGTGTTGATGATCCGAATTAAATTTTTCCCGACCAGAAGGCAGCCACATCGATAGCCCTCTGGTTGGCCTCGAAAAGGTCCTCCCGCGTGCAGGTGGTCGGACACGCGGGACAGCAGAGCAAGTGCTCCATGGTTTGAGGGGAGACACCACACTCACACTTTACTTGATCGCTGGAAAACCCCCAATTGTGAAGATTATCTCCGCAACAGCCAACCTGTGTTCGCAGGCGATTAAGCGTTTTCCAGGTTGGCCACGGGAGTTTGAAACCCGGTGGTAGGTCTTCTTTTGGCGGTATGAAACCTTTGGGTGGGTATTTCTCCCGCCACAGCTTGCATCTTACTTCTGGTGGGTTCTTTCCAGTACCGAATTTAATTATTAATTTAATCATTTTCTTTGTTATCTATTTCATCTTTAGATATTTATTTATTTATTTGTACTTTCATTATTTGTACTTTTAATATATTCCCCCCCCCCCCCCCCCCTCCTGCTGTTTCTCCCGCGATGCCTTCGCCCTGGCACAGCTGAAAACCAGCGCTGTGGCTCTGCCGTACCGGTCGGACCGCAGCACATGCTGAGCATGTCTTTTTAACATGGTGTTGTTTTTTTTTTTTAATTTTAAGTCTTTTTAAGTTTATTTATTTATTTATTTTATTTATTTGGATTACCAACAAATGATACACTCAGCAATTATATATACATATCTTACACTAATACATGTCATAGTGCACATTCCATTACAGGTAACCACAGCAAACTTAAATGACAAGCAAGACAATGCAATAAAAATCTCTACAAATTAAAATACTTAGATTTTAAAACAAAAAAAAAGCCTACAAAAAATTAAAAATGAACAAAAAAAAAATTTTTTTTTTTTAGAATTGCAATACTTACCACTAATCCATCGACGTAGTCAGGTATTCGCGTACCTTTTTCTTAAAAACGGACAAACTGTCAAAGAATATGTCTACGTCGATGGACTTGGGCAAGTGATTAAATAATTTTAACATTCTAGAAATAGGGGAATTCAGTCCTAGATTTGTTTTCTGAACATGTTGTTTAAACAGTCTAAAAGTATTAACTCGTACCAATCTACTAGGAGCAGAAATATTTATCCTATTAAGCAAATCGGGACTGTCAATATGATTGTTAACAATTTTGTAAATAAAGATCAGATCAAGCAATTTTCTTCTATTGTTGAGCGACATAATTTGGAAATGTTTCAACCTTTTACTATACGAACTGAGGAGACGACGTTTTTTAGTAGCATAGGTGAGATGAACTAGAAATTTCTTTTGTATCCTTTCAATACGATTCCTATGCACTTCATAGAAGGGAGACCATACTTGAGAGCAGTACTCAAGGCCACTTCTAACCAGCGAGTTAAAAAGATGGACCTTTGTGTATGGATTACGAAAATCTTTTGTATTTCTTATTAGAAACCCCAACATTCTAGCCGCCCTATTTAGAACATTATCCATATGTTCCCTAAAATTTAGCTCACTATCGATCAAAACACTCAGGTCACGCATACAGCTCACTTTTTGAAGCTTGCGGTTTTCAATACAATAAGAAGTATGTAGAGGTGCTTTATTACGCGTAAAGGTTAAGTGTTTACATTTAGTAGCATTAAGCAGCATCTTATTATCGATACACCAGGCAGTCAGTCTATCAATGTCACTTTGTAGCAAGTTTAAATCGCTACTATTTTTGATTGGCCTAAAAATCTTAAGGTCGTCGGCGAACAAATGTGCCTCAGAGTTGTGGAAGCAATTGACGACATCATTAATGAAAATTATAAACAGGAGAGGACCCAGATGCGATCCTTGTGGTACTCCTGATAGAGCTATAAAGGGTTCCGAACAGGCTCCATTGACCACCACAGCTAATTTTCGATCAGATAAATATGTATGAAACCAATTCAAAAGAGATCCTCCCACTCCTAAAGCAGATAGTTTTTTAAGCAATCTGTCATGATTTACTTTGTCGAAGGCTTTACTAAAGTCTGTATAGATTGCGTCGACTTGAATACGATCATCCATATACTCTATCAAACGTTCGACATACAAGGCTAAATTTGAACTGGTTGACCTGCCCTTTAAAAACCCGTGTTGTCTATAAGTCAAATAAGGCTTCACGTGATTATTAAGATAGGGATAAACGAGAGTTTCAAACACCTTTGCAAAAATAGACAAAATAGAAATGGGACGATAGTTCTTGACATCGTTCTTGGAACCGTCTTTAAATACTGGCACTACTTTAGACTCCTTCCAAGCTTTGGGGAAAAGTCCAGACTGAAGCGACTTATTATAAATAACTGCCAATGGTAAGGACAAATGCTTAGTACAAGTACGTATGAACACTGGAGGCACACTATCAGGCCCCGGGCCCTTAAACAGATCCAAATTTTCGAGCTTTTTTGAAACTTGAGTCTCAGTAACATTGATCGACATTAAAGAATTAGGATATACCGAGGAATCTACTTCATAAGAATCACGGCAAATAGTATTAGAAGCACCACTGCTGCTATAAACTGATGCAAAATTCCTCGCGAACAGATCACATACTTTTGAGGCGCTAGTAGCTGTCTCCTGATCGAAATGCATAGAAGCAGGAATATTAGATTTATTTTTGCGCTTTTGTTTTACATACGTCCAAAAATATTTTGGATTTTGCGCAATGCTAAGTTTAATCATGTATAACGTAAAGTTGAATAAATTTGTTTTCTTTCTTTCTTTCTTTCTAATTAACTTCATTCTCAAACATCATACATACATACATAAACTCACGCCTGTTTCCCGCAGGGATAGGCAAACTAAAGATTTCCACCTGCAACGATTATGACAAACCGTTCTCTCTTCTTCCACACCCATTAATCGCTTCGTACACGCTCTTCGGTTAGTGGTTGACCTAACCTGACCTTTCTTTAGAACGTCCGCAATCTGGACAACGTAGATACTTCTAGGTCTCTCCTTCCCTAGCCTTTCCATTCACCTTTTCCTTATACACCTACTCTCGGTTCATTCATTCTTTCTTCGTGTCCAAACCATCTCAATCTTACTTACTACATTTATTTTACTTTTATTGACTACTAAACCCGCATTTGACCTCGATCTCGCCTGATGGTAAGCGACGATGAGGTCGACTATGGAGCATGCGGGTCAAGTAAATGCCTATTCACTGTGGCCTTGAAGATCCCAAGGTTGTAGGTTTCGGGAAATACAAACGCCGGCAGGCTGATCTATTCCTTAGCCGTTCGCATAATAAACGAAGAAGCAAATCGCTTCGTACGAACAGATCGGATATCAACAACATAAGGATGGAACCCCTCCCCGCGCCTGGTGTGATGTGCGTCGTCTTGCACGCCACACCTCTCCCTTATTACACTATTCCTTATCTATCACACACTGTTACACCACGTACACTACGCAAGAAACGTATTTCCAAACAAACATTTGTCTCAAACATCAGATATACGAGCTAAATACTTGTAAATTTCTAGATCACACTATGTAAGCTAAATTCACTAATCGACGTACTTCAAAATGTACTCTTAATTATTCCTAACACTGCTTGTCATCACGCGTAAATCCCTTAACAGGATAAACCACTAAGCTCCAGCCCCACACTATATGTACCTTGGAGGAAACATGCCCGCCCGTCCCGGTTGGATCTAATTTCTTAAAAGAGCTTTCACAAGGTAATCACTTCCGGTATTTATTGCGGGTGATTGAGTAGTAAAGCGTGATGCATCTTTGTGTGTTTATTAACATTTTCCTGTCGATCATAACTTCCTACGTTTGAAAGAGACTTCCGTTATTTCGAAGAATCGTAGTGCCGCTGGGGTTATCTGCAGTTATTGCCTTAAGATATGAGGACATAGGGTGATCGATGTCAGTAACAGTTTCAGAATATTAGTACTAATGCATATAAAAAGAAAATTGTTCAAACTAATGTAACTGATAAGGTTGTTATTCCTGTGTCAAAAATGAGAGAGACAACATTGTAAGAGAGCTACTGTACCTCGGTCTTTAATTCGTTACATTTTATATACTGGTGTATGAAGTTTTTTTTACCAATGCACCCTCTGTTTCTTCTTGACATGCGAATAAACCTTTTATCAAAGACAGATGCTTGCATAAGTAATTGAACTAGTTTCTTTACACTGCTTCCATCACGGCGGGGGAAACCCTTCACCTCCATGATAAGAGTACGTACACACTAGTACAGTAGATTGAATTCACACTTTCCCAAGTGTTTCGAGTCGTCTTAAGCGAACCGCATCTACAAAGCCTTGCTCTAAGAACGGATAGAGCGGATTTGTTCAACGAACGAACCGGGGCACGGTTTGTGTTTGTCGACGGCAAATTACTTTGTATTGCGATTGCGACGTCTTTGTCCCGTGCTGTGTATAAAGAGAATTCGTAATTTATTTTGTTATCGTGGGTACATCTAGGTTGATATGTTAGTAGATTGATGAGATATATTAGTCCGTGTGACAGTATATCCCATGGGATTACCCATTTTAAAAGCTTCAGGAATAATATAACCCAACCCAACCCCACACACCTGACACCATGTTATGTTATAATGAAACCATCGTATGATGTCTGACAAGCAACTGTTTTATTATTATAGTACCCACCACTACAGCACAACAGCATAACAGCACAGGAACGGTCCAAACTTTTCAACTCATATTGCTACTAGATTAAATAATCGCCTATAAACAGCTGTTCCACCCTGTAGAGATGGATAAGCAGAGTAAATTGTAACTAAAAGAACATCGGTGGCACAGTGGCTAGGGCACCGGACTCCCATGCGGGGTGGTCAGAGTTCGAAACCATGCAATGTCATGAGTTTATCGTGTTTTTCGAAGACTTACGTACATTTACCGACTGTTCTAACGGTGAAGGAAAACATCGTGAGGAAACTTGCACACTGAGATGCTTAGTGTGTAAATGGGGTACGCACAAAACATTACAATACAAATATTCTTTATTGCACACAGGACAGAGGAAAAGATACAAAATACAAATACATTTTTTTCCAGGCAAACTTTGGGTGATGGGTTTTTGTAAAATACAATGTAAGCGGGTGCAAGAATGATTTCAAAAATACCAAGTAATAAAAATACAACAATTATAGGCACAAAAGATCCTCAAGGGTCGAAGTGCTGCTGGGATTATTCCCGGCCCCTATCATAAGATAAGATAAGATAAACTGTAACTAATTCCTTGCAACATTAAACGAAATAGAAAGAAACCCCGTGTAAGTTAACTCATTCCCGCTTGACCATTATTTTTCTTACTGTTTCTAACACTGTTGTCTCTGTTTCTAACAAAGTCCAACAAAGTCGCAGTGCGGGCTCGGTAGCTTTAGTAAACAGTACGCTTTCAATTAAACTTCGCAGCGCTGTAAAAATAAGCCTCAGAGCTTTATCCAGCTTAACTCTTTTCTAAAGCGGATATATGCGTTGAAAGGTTTAACGGAGGGTTTTGAAAACAAATATGGGTACTTATATAACTCTCTACAGTTTCTAATTACCATATGGCTTGCATTAAAGCTGTAACCTTGCTTAAACTTGTTTTATATTTCACTTCATTTATTTAATACCATGTGGCTTACAATCAAAACCAAAACACCAACATGTCACAACAGATTTATAGAAATACAATCAATTCATTGGGTACAGTACAGTCCGTAAGTTCTTAGAAAACCATTCGGCTCTTAAAGAAGACTTCGGTTATTGACGGCGAGCGAATGTATGACAGAGACAGACCGATTTTACCTCACACTAGAGCGTCGGTGGCCTAGTGGCTAGGACACCGGAGTCCCATGCGGGAAGTCTAGGTTCGAAACGATGCAGTGCCATGTACCAATGAGTTTTTCGTATTTTTCGAACTTACGTAGGTACATTTTCTGACAGCTCTAACGGTGAAGGAAAACATCGTGAGGAAACCTGCACACTGAGATGACCAGTGTGTAAAATGGGGTAGGCACAAAAAATCCTCAAGTGTCGAAGTGCCGCTGGGGTTATTCCTTCCCCCTATCCTTAAGATAAGATACCTCACACCCATATTAAAAGAAATCAGAAAAGCTTACCACCATAAGTGACGCTACTAAATATTCACCGTCGCCTAAAGACATCTCGCTTCACTGTAATGCTTTTTTTTGGTTTTTCGATGTACTGTTAACCTTGAGAACTTAGATGGACTTTCACACCGGAACACCGCAAGAATTGCAGTATTGCGACATAAATACGTAAAATGGGGGTACTTCTCCAGGCGATCCTGCATTTCAAGGTCTACCACATTCTTTAACTATATACAATATAGCTTTTTAATTTTTTCTATTTCCTTCTTGCAATTGCTTTCTTGGATATAGAACCGTCGAGAATTACTGCCGTATTTAAGGACATGCTTGATAATAGTACCTCATACTCATACCATTTATTGCTTTTCATGAGTAACAATTGGTTTAAAATATATATATTATATGTTCATACATGAACCCTGAGTAAGGCACCGCAATATAAAATAAGAGATTATAATAAATTATAATAGTAATAAATGCTAACGGGATAAATCAAATTAAATGTCATTATAAGTTATAATTGATTTTATAGTTAGGTATTGTTTTTATCATCAAAAACTCCTGCAGTGAATAGAAACATTTGTTAAGGAGATACAACTTTAATCTTTTATTGAATATCGAGTCTTTTAATTCAATGTCGGTAATTTGTGAAATTTTGTTATATTTTTTGTATACCTCTCAGATTTGTTACACTTTTTGGTCGGTACAACCGTTAAAATTCACGCATTGGACTACAATCGCGATTCAATTTTTCGATTCGATTCGTATCTTCTGGAATATCTCATTGTCGATGGGTTCACTATTTCAATGGGCTGGTGCGTTTTGGCTCACAATAAAAATGAAACCATTTCAGTTGACCGAACTTATTCGGTGGAACAGTTTTCTACTTACCAATGAATAAGGTACATTGTTCGGGCGAGTTAAGAATTGCGCTCTCGGGCGAAATGTGCTGACAAATCAACCCGAAAGCTAAAACCTAGTTTTAATATTGTTTGTGTTGTCATACATTAAAGAACGAAATAATTTATTTCATTAATATTAAACAAATATATTATAAAATTAAATTAACAAAAGTAATCAAGTTCGATGAAGGTGGTGTGCAGCACCGGAAAAAGGGACTGCCTCAGATTAACATATTATAGGAAATTCTTTGGAATTCACCAACCCTACAAATTATTTCGGAAATGATATTTGAATTTAATATTCTTATTAAATTGCCCTATTTCGGAGAGGTTCTCAATTCGAGGGGTTCCTTACATAATATCGAAAGTCCTCGCATTAACTCGAAATTTCAAGGTAACTAGAGGGTCGATTTTGGTATTGTTTGAAATACTAAAATCGACGACGATCAGTTCAGTTTCTGAATTATAAATAAAACCTTTGGACAGGTACCTCGGGTGACACTTTCGCATTATCAACAAATATAAATAAGATACTTTTTCGCAACAGAACACTATTAGTTTAGTGATTGTATCCAAACTTCAATATGTGATTTTAAAAAAGGTAAAAAATTGCGACTTCCTGTTCCACCTTAACCACCTATAGTGGAACACGTTTCTCTATAATTAATTCTAAAATAATTAATTTTATCGGCTCTATAAGGTTATTTAAACGTGTGTGGTGTTCAGCATCTTGTGTTTCAATAAAGTGCTAGAAATCAAAATGTTCTGTTTTCTTACAAGCGAAATTACCAGCCGCTCCAAACATTGTGAGGAACAATACTTTTTCTTTTCTAACTCCAGTTTCCTTTGTCCGTAGATGTGAACTGGAGCCGATGATTACAAAGGGCGACACGAGCAGCACTGACATCATGTAACTCTGTAACATGAGGCTGGGTAATTTCCTCGTCTACATCACAGGCCTGCTCTGGCTCAACTTGACTGACGCTAAAATTGGTGAGGATACCTTCATTATTATTTGAGAGAAGAATTATATTTTTTAAGTATTTGTTTGTATTTTTGAGGCTTCAGATCATTATACTATAGGCTCATGCCATCCTCATACGGAGACACAAGCTACACTGCCCTTCTGCTATTCTTGTTAATTATTTTAATATTGTTTATAAATTAAGTACCTATGTTTACAATTTATATTTTACTTTGTTACCTAGACTCTAGATCTCTGTTATTTTCCCGAATTTTAATTCTTACTTATTAATTATTATACTGTACCAACTTTTACTGCTTGTTGTGACTACCTTAATAAGGCATACATTTATCTGTATTTCGGGGAATGTTTTGTCTAGATGTAATGAGTATGAGTGTAATAGATATGATTCCCTGAATAATATACCCTACCGTACCCTGAATAAATAAAAAAATAAATTCCCAATTGGATTTCAACTTCGACATTCAGAAGACTTTTAGAAGGAATGTAAAATAGTAATACGAGCATTATTAATTTTGGAACTTTGGTAATTTGGAACGAATACTAAATTAGAATTGTATTTGCAGGATATTTTTGGCACATTACCGATCTACATTATGATCCATTTCACAACTCTCCGGAACTTCACAGAGGTAAGGAATATTCCATGAAGAACTTTTTATATTCCGTAAATGACATTACGTAACTAAAATACTAATCAGTACTTAATAACTTTTAAACATATAAAAAGTAACATATAACTTTAATCTTAATAGTAATTATTTTTAAACCTATTACATGGTCTTATAAATCTGGTGTAAGATCCAAAGCGATTATGAATAATGATAAGGGTCGAAAAGTTTACACGACTTTTCAAAATACACACAAAAATTACTAATATTTGGAGCTCAAAATAACCCCAAATCGTGGTATTCTTCCCGTATCTAACTATAGTATTGACAAAAAATAGCTACCTATAAAATAAAAGGGTTTACTGGAGATCGCCTATTCAGTACCTTGAGTAAACCAAAATGTATCTGAGAACTTTTCCACATTTCTCCAGGATGCAGACACAATCGGGGCAACAATGAGCATAGCCATCGGAACGGCAGACATCGGGACCACACATGTGACAGCTCATATTCCCTGATACAGAGCGCCGCCGCATTCATGGCGGAGCGACACCCTGATACCCTGGAGTTCGTGCTTTGGACAGGGTATTTTACTTTTATATAATATCTAAATAATAGGCGGTCTTAGAGTAATAACAAGAGTGGCTGGCTACTAAAATTGAGATAATACTGATTTTTTAATAAGTATGTATTTTTTTTTACTTAATGATTTTGATAATGCGTTCGAGAGGTACGACCACGAGCTAATTAAAAAAAATTGCAGATAGATTATTAGATTTAAAGAAAATCGTTGACAAATGTAATGTTAATTTGCTACTTCGAATAAAGTGACACTTATAAATTTTAAAATACTTAATTCGATGTGTAAACTAGAAAGAATCTTTGGGTGTGCACCAGGGCTCCGCTCTAGGTCCATTACATTTTATTTATCTATTTATTAAAATAAATTGAAATGTAAATGAGATTACAATAATCATGTAACAAAACGAATTCTCATTGGAAAATGGCGTTGCGTTATCGCATTACTTCATACTTAATAGTTTATTGTAATATATTTCATCATGCAAAAACTAGCTTGAGTTCTGTATACAATAAATGTTTAGTTTAGGCAAGGCGAGGCTAGTCGTGTAATGGCAGCATTCACAAGACAGACCGGAAATTACACTCGGCGAGTCGACCGAGACTGGATTGAAAAATGTAAAGCCACAAAAGCCATAAATAGCGAGCGGTCGAAACCCTTTCAGAACGGTTATATGAAAATGCGACACACGACTATTGAAAAACAAAATGAGAATTTCTAGCAAGCAATAAAGTTTTTACTTTAAGTTGCTGTAAAGAAAGTAATCAAATTATACATCATCATCATCATCAGCAGCAGCCTATTAATGTCCCCACTGTTGGGGCACATGCCTCCCCTTGCAAAAGGGGTGGGAGGGTTATGGGCCATGATCCACCGAGCGGGCCCAGTACTGATTGGTGGATTTCACACGCCTTTGGATTTTTTTATTTCCTCAG
The DNA here is from genome assembly GCA_947369225.1 of Hofmannophila pseudospretella. Taxonomy (NCBI): domain Eukaryota; kingdom Metazoa; phylum Arthropoda; class Insecta; order Lepidoptera; family Oecophoridae; genus Hofmannophila; species Hofmannophila pseudospretella. Next base: position 12,775,991 of record OX376318.1, on the reverse strand, counting down.
ACATGCAGGTTTCCTCACGATGTTTTCCTTCACCGTTAGAGCAGTCGGTAAATGTACATAAGTCCTAGACGGACCTCCCGCACGGGAGTCCGGCGTCCTAGCCACTAGGCCACCGAAGCCCTTTATACATAGTAGATGAATATTTACAGACCAGTGAGTTAGCTTGGAGAGAAATTAAATTTATGGGAGATTAGGTTGTTATACTTATTTAAAGAAGAACTAGAAGAAGATGCGGTTATGTACAGAACGTGACAACTTGTAACCACATTCGAAATAAAATCAGCTCCAATGACCCAAAGAATTTCATTTTGTGACTTCTGGTTACAAGTACACAAATACAGGTGGTTCATTTAGTTCTAAAAAAAATCTGTTCTTTTATATTATATAAAATTATAATAATTTGATGGTTACTATCGAACCCAAAATATCTGGTGTGGAATTTATAGGAGCATCTCAGACCAATTAGTCACCTCAATACTAACAACTCTCTGTTGTGCTAACACTAGAGAATATTTTCCTGAACAGAGACATCCTGTCATCATCACTGGAGCACCACAGCGAGGAGTTCAAGTTAGAAGCGGTGAGGAACGTGACGGATGTCCTGAGCAGGACGTTCAGCAGTCAGTTCGTGTTCCCAGCGCTGGGCCACAACGACCCGCTGCCGTCGAGGAGGCTGGTCGATATGTGGATGCAGTGGATGCCCACTGAGGCTTTGCAGACCTTTGAAACAGGTGAGACCTTGCCATTTCCTGTGTCCTCATTTATTTTGGTTAATCGGAAATTACAAGCACAAATGTTTAAGAATGTACTTACTAGCAGTTATAGCAATGAAATACAAAATGAACAGCATACATCTTTTAATAATTAATTCACTCAGCTTCGGATTCGGATGTCTAGTATCTGTTTCGGATGATATTTCTATTTTGAGCTTAAATTATATATAAAAGAACATTGTTACTATCATGAAGTTTATAGAATACAAACACACAGTACCTTTGGATAATTGTTGGATTTATTGTATATACTCGTAATTTGAAGTTCTCCTTGCAATTTGAAACAAAGGTACTTACGTATTAATGTCACCATTTCCCTGTATGTTCTTGCTTCTCAGGTGGCTACTACACAATAGAACAATCCCACAGCAAGCTGAGGATCGTAGTATTGAACTCAGTACTATGGTCTGGCGGTGGTGTCAGAACTGATGTGACTCACAAGGACCGGGCCCAGTGGGAGTGGTTGGAACAGGTGCTCAGTAAAGCTAGGAGGAAAAATGAAATGGTGAGATTTTTCACAGTGCAAAGGATTGAATAGCTAAGCGCCATAATAAGTCCGTGAAAGGAATTATGTATAACCAGGCTCTGTTTAATTCAGTAATTCTGGAAGTTTTTTTTTTTTTTTTTTTTTATGTATAACTAAACCCGCATTTGACCTCGATCTCGCCTGATGGTAAGCGACGATGAGGTCGACGATGGAGCACGCGGGTCCAGTAAATGCCTATTCACTCTGGCCTTGAAGATCCCAAGGTTGTAGGTTTCGGGAAATACAGACGCCGGCAGGCTGTTCCATTCCTTAGCCGTTCGCATAATGAACGAAGAAGCAAACCGCTTCGTACGAGCAGATGGGATATCAACAACATAAGGATGGAACCCCTCCCCGCGCCTGGTAGTCCGAAGGCGGAATGGAGATGCTGGAATTAGGTCGTGCAATTCCGATGCGCACTCTCCGAAATGTATCCTATAAAATACCGATAGACAGGCAACCTTGCGCCGATGTTCCAGACCTTGCAGTCTAGCCTCCACCAGCGATTCGTCACCTATAAGGCGCTTAGCGCGTTTCTCCACTGAGTCAAGGGCAGCCAGTTGGTACTTAGCTGAGCCGTCCCACAGGTGGCAGCAGTACTCCATGCACGACCGGACTTGGGCTTGGTAAAGGTTCAAGAGCTGTCCCGGCGTGAAGTACCGCCTAACCTTACTCAGGATGCCCAATTTTTTGGCTGCGGTCTTAGCTTTTGACTCAATGGAGCGCCCAAAGTTAAGATTGGAAGTCAGATCCAACCCCAAAAGGCTAAGGTGGTCGGTAATCGGTACGGATACACCCCGGAAAGTCGGAGTCAGGTGGAAGGGACTCCGTTTAGCGGTGAATAGACACGCCTGCGTTTTAGTGGCGTTAAACTTGACCAAATTGGCATCGCCCCAATCGGCCACGGCCTTTAAGGTCAAGTCGATACGCTCAACCATGGCCTCTCTTTGAGTCTGGATCTCACCAGCACCAGCGCGCGCAACAGGAAGATATCTCTCCGCAACCGTGCTGTCGTCTGCGTACCCAAAAATACCCGATATGAGCAGATCATTTATGTGCAGCAGGAATAGGGTTGCAGAGAGGACAGATCCTTGTGGAACTCCGGCGTTGATAGCCAGTTGGTCAGACGCGCAGCCATCTAGGACCACTCGTATTGACCGTTCACTCAAGAAATCCGCGATCCATATGCGCAAACTGGCTGGGATTCCATATGAAGGAAGCTTGCTTAATAGGCTACCGTGCCAGACCCTGTCAAATGCCTTAGAAATATCTAGTGAAACTGCAAGAGCTTCACCAGTTCTCTCAATGGCTTCGCCCCAGAAGTGAGTGGCACGAACCAGAAGGTCCCCAGTAGACCGGTTTTGGCGAAAACCATACTGTCGGTCACTGAGGAGATCGTTACCTTCTAGGTATGCCAGGAGCTTGGTGTTCAATACACGTTCCATAACCTTGCAGAGAATGGAAGTGATTGCAATGGGTCTATAATTGGCGGGGTCAGCACGGCTACCTTTTTTGGGCACGGGCTGCACGTTAGCAAGCTTCCAGGAATTTGGAACTTGACCAGTCTTTAGGGAGAGGCGAAACAGGCGCGTCAAGACAGGAGACAACTCAGGTGCACAGCTCCTCAACACAATAGCTGGTATCCCGTCAGGACCACTGGCTTTATTCTCGTCTAGAGTGCGGAGCGTTTTAAGTACCTCCTTTTGGTGAATGCAGACCTCTGGCATTTCAGAGTCGCAGTGGGGTAAGGTGGGTGGAGTTTTGCTTCCAGCATCTAGACAAGAATTACTAGCAAATAGAGAGGAAAACAAGTTTGCCTTCTCTTTCGCGGTGTGAGCCAGCGATCCATCGGGTTTGACCAGAGGTGGCAGCGAAGGGCGACAGAAGTTAGCTTCGACTGATTTGGCGAGGGACCAGAAAGCCTTGCTACCCGCAGGGTATGAAGCAAGCTTGTTTCCGATCCGGCCAACATGTTCGTAGCGAGCCCGACGCTGAGCCTTCTTGCAGGACTTGGCGGCTTTGTTGAAGGCTCTCTTTTTATCCAGGACATCCGGAGCCTTGCGCGTCCGAGCATCAGCCCAGGCTACAAATGCTGACTGCTTCAGTGTTTCAGCACGAACGCAGTCCGCACTGTACCAAGGGCGTGCTGCGCCACCAAGAGGCACGTCAGAGAAGGGAATGAAATATTCCATGGCCTGACATACCACGTCGGTTATGGCCGAGGCGCAGCTCGACGGATCCTCAGTAGAGAAGCAGATTTGTCGCCATGGATAAGATGCAAAGAAGTGCCGCATCTCATCCCAATCTGCTGACTTGTATCGCCACACTCGCCTGGTGCCTCTAGGGCTTAAATCGGGCGGAGAGTAGCTAGATACAGATTTCACCAGACAGTGGTCAGAGGTTCCCAATGGGGCAGAAATCGACAAAGAGTACCTGTCCGGATCAGTTGTCAGCAGAAGGTCCAAGCAATTGGGCGTGTGACCATCAACATCCGGTATGCGCGTGGGGCCATCGACCAGCTGTGTGAGGTTTAGCGACAACGCGAGTTTGTACGCTTCCCTGCCAGCATGGTCAGTCTTCTGGTATGGGAACAACCACTCCTGGTGGTGAGCATTAAAGTCCCCCAGAAGAACCAATTGCGCAGATGGATACCGTTGTTGGGCCACTTCCGCCGCAAGGCTAAGGTGTTCAATTAACTTAGTTGTCTCCTGGTCACCGCTGTGCGAACGGTAAACACAAGCATAGAGCATTTGCTCCAGCCCAGTGTCCACCAGCATCCATATTACAGAAAATTTGGGATCTTCAAGGTTCCGGAGACGCCGACAGCAGATGTCATCGCGAGCATACACGCAGATCCCAGCGCGGGGTTTAAAATTGTGCTCCAGGTTATACCCTGGGTAGAGTAAGTATGACGCGTCTGACGGACATCCGATCTGCGTCTCCGTTAGGAATAGCAAGTGTGGATTTTCAGTTTCGAGGTGGTGGTGAACTGGGTCGATATTGGAGTGCAGACCTCGGATATTTGAGAGGTGCACTTTAAGTTGGAGGACGTGCTTCCGCTGTGCACACTTACTATTCTTTTTGGACTTTGACATGTTTTATATTGGAGAGTGAATAGGCGAGAGAACGGTAGTTGGGCAAGGGGCTGCACAGCACACCCAGCGGCGCATGCGGGGTCGCCACACGTATGGTAGCCTCATCTGGAGACTGCGGGGACGCCCGAACCCCCCACGGAAATGCCCACCGACTCCTCCAATCCGGTCGCCAACCGGCACGGTGGAGCATTCCGGGATTTTTCGCGAGGCGGCGGGGCAGCCTTTCGTAGGTGGCTGGCCTACTACTTGGGCCCCCTACAACCTGCGGTCGGCCAGCGGAGAACCGTGCTTCGGATCCCGCTACCCTCCAGGATGAGGCGCCCGGCGCGGCAACACATCGCAGCACCGAAACCGGTGCGCATGTGCAGTATAGCTGCCCAGACCCGTTCTCTTGGTGGCTACTCCGGACATCATGCCGAAACACGACTAGGTCGCTTGGCGGCATGTCTTTGTCCGGAGGGTGGTGACAAGCCGCGGTCAGCCTGGACCTACCACCAGTAGGCTGCTCGTTTATGGCTCCCAGGGTACTTGTGTGGGGCCTTGTGGTAGAATGTACGGATGCGAGCAGCGGAACCGTATTCCCACACATCCCTTAGTCGACTTTTACGACACCCACGGGAAGATATGGGGTAGTCCTATTCTGAACCGGGAACTACACGGTGAAGAAGTTACACAAATACCAATATGGGTGGTAACAAACACCACGACAAAGTATGATTGACGATAAAAATATTATTACATTATTTTTCATTTTAATAAAAAAGTCAAAAGTGTAATAATAATATCACTTTATAAATTGGAAGCGGAAGAGAAAAGAAGATAGATAAAATAATCAGAATAAGTGAACAAAGTAGATTTATCGATGCATAATATAATCCGACTAACACGTTGATGCCTCTCCCTTTTGGAGTTATTTAAGCTCTATGTGTTTTCTGATCCCATTTATTTCTCCAGGTATATTTAGTTGGCCACGCCGGTCCAGGAGTAGAAGAGCACCAAAACGCTGCCACTGCTTCAAGCACTGGAGCAGGAGAATTGTCGCCCGCAGCAAATGCACGACTGCTGCACGTCATCAGATCTTTCAGCGATGTTATTGCTGGACAGTTTTATGGACATCGGCATTCGGACACTTTCAGACTTATTTATAGTGAAGGTAATTTCGAAGCATTTCTCTAGATCCAGATCTTGAGATACAGACAACATACACATTCGTCACATATGGAAATGGAAACAGTCTCTAAACTATTTTACATAGGTAGGTAATTAAAGAGTTCTAGTATAATGTATATGCTTCCTTGACTTCAGAGTAACTAACCTTCAACGTCTATAAAGAGAACCCTGTCTTAACTAAAATACCTGCAAATTAATGCTGTAGCAAATTAATCATTTTTCTGACAAATCATATCGGAAAATTCAAGTAACAGTATCTAATCGTAATAGATTTGCAGTTAAAGAACTAATTTAATTAAAGAAATGTGAAGTTGTGACTGACAGCTACATAGATCCTGAACAGACTCGACATACGGAACACTAGTAACATGACCTACAAATTATTTTCTATATTCCACAGGGCGACCCGTATCTTGGGCGATGCTCGCACCATCACTAACGCCACGTAGTGCGGGAAGTATATCGAACCCAGGGTTGAGGCTTTATAAATTTGATTCCAATACCGGAAAGGTAAGGATATCATCGTAAATTCATAACAAACCGTCTATTGGATCATTGTCAAAATATAGAGATTGCGCTCGTTTACTTACGGATAAGACTTGCTTTCTCTCTTTTTTAAATTGCTTTCACTTATTGCCTTTCGTTTCTTCATACCATAAATTGAGAGTTAAAGCTGTCTATTTATTTATAAGATAAGTGATATGACCTGAGTTCCTGACCGATAATTGTCAATTTCCCAGGTTTTGGACTACACACAGTACTACTTAGATGTAACCAGTACAAGAGGGAAACTGCACTGGGCAGTGGAGTATAACCTGACACAATATTATGGGCTGAGAGAAGTCAGTGCGACATCTCTGGACGCCTTGGCTGAGAAAATCAGGAATCACCACGATCGGGGGTTCTTTGCAAAGTGAGTTGTTCTGGAATGTAATCGATATAATATGTCGGAATAGAGGTATATTATATCGGCTTGAAGTTGTCTTAAAACATAAATAAAACATCAAGTTAGTTGATCGGCGGTGTGACACGTAGGTATTACTGCGTATTTGGACAGTTTAAATTTGATAGTATGTACTTGTATGTGCTATATTACACACACACACACATTATATATATATATATATATATATATATATATATATATATATATATAAAGGTGGTAAAGAATGTGTATCTTCTCGTGACATTAGTTCAGTTTATTTGTTAGCGTTAGCTGTTGTTGATCTGGATAGCTCAGTATAGAAGACATTCTTACGATGCATGATGCAGAGGGAGTGCATGCAGGGAGTGATAATTAAAACTCGAGAACTATCCCAAAATATACTAACATACTCACTCACTTTAGTAGTAACTCTTTATCTATGTAAATAAATATGTATTGTTAATTATCATAAAATTTAAGATATGAACAACTCTCAAGAATAAATCATTGATACAATAAACTAGTCATCTTTTTTAAAGTCAAGTTTTTTTACAGGTACCTTACAGCACTTCGAGTTCGCCATACAACAGACATATCAGACTGTGACGCGGCGTGTGCGCACGTCCACTACTGTGCAATCACGCGCGCCGACTACCACGAGTTTCGCGCGTGCACCCGCAACCCCGCGTCGGCGCTAGCGTCGCGCGCGTCACACAACTCCGCCGCCGTCTTGCTTTACGCCATCTTGATTTTAATTTCCTCATAAAACTGGCGTTTTGTGTGTATTTATAGTAGATTCACTGGATTTGTGTGAATATTTTAGACCTTCACGATTCCAAGTTGAGTTTTTGTGCTATTTCTGGTTGCAGTGTTTTAATAATATTTTAGTCTGTGGGTAGACAGCAAGTCACGAATGGTTTTCCTTGGACTGAAAGCATGTTAAAATGAATGTCGTGTAAATTGTGCTCGGTTTCTAAAACAAAGATGTGGCAGAATTTCACGAAGCTCGACAAATTCTACGTGTACATAGCAAAAGTCAAATGTACGAGTTTCGTGAGTGTTTTGACTAACTAATGAACATTATCTATTATATCATTTTGTATGATAATATACGGAAACTTATTGTAAATCTCCGAGATTTCAGAAACATATTTTTCATTGATTTAAGATACACAGTCTACAGTTTTATATACTCGTAACTTAGCTTACAATAAGTACCTACATACTAATTCTTAGCTAAGTCCTAATTTTGTTTCTGAATTCGGCCGATTATAAACCGGTTAGTATGAGTAAAGTTGGTTATTTTCAAATTTTAAATGAATTGATAATTATTTCATTTGAATTTTGCATGAAAAATATTGTATAGTAGAGATTTTACAACATACCAATTTACTTTAAATTCCGCAGTATTGTAAAATAATGAGGATGCTTCAGTTTTGATAATAGGTACCTACTGTATTAAAGTGGATTACACCTAAATAGTACTCATTGATGTAATTAAAAATAGATATTATTTATGTAATTCTCGTCGCTAATTTGATTGTGATACAAGTAATTAAAATTTTGTATATAATTGTAAGAACTGAAAATCAGTGTAAAGTAAATAAATTGACATATTTAAGAGAATACTTTGTTTCGTTTATTATATATAACTCTAAATTACAAAATTAAGAATACCCCATTTTACGTATCCATTTATAGGACCTCAAAATAGGCAGGTAGGACTTACCGCGACTCCAAAGATCGCAACTTTGCTGATCTGACCTCACGGCAGGATGCTGGGGGACGTGAGAGCGCTCGTGGTCTTCAGTTGAAGCACTTTATGGCACAATTCACAGGGCTTAGATATTTTTCATCTCACTTGAGGAGTTCGTAGCCTAGTGAGGAGCTCGTAGTCTAGTTGCGAGCACGGTCCGAAAGTGATCGCGCAGGTTAAGCGACGTTGGCGCGGTCGGTATCTGGATGGGTGACCGCTAGTGGCATATTTCATCTGAGCTCCTCCGTGCCTCGGAAAGCACGTTAAGCAGTCGGTCCCGGTTGTTGTCGTTCGACAGCACTCGTTAAGCCATGTCAGATGCCTACAGGCGGCCTGAACAATTCTGACAAATAGGATGGCCACTAACCATACGATAAGCAAGCAAGCAAGGAGATCCCCTTACTTTTGGAAGATGTTGGAAGTGTACCGTGGTCCTAAATATTTGAGCTCAAACTCGAACCACCTAACTGTTACCGTTCCAGAGATCCCATCTGACATCAACATCAAACATATTCTAAGACCTTGGAAACCCCGGATCCAATTTTTATCAGACATACCTAGCTAAGAACATTCAAAATTATTTATCTGTTAAATAAAACAATCTGCGTTCAAATAGGATAATCGGTTGTTGAGTTATGATGACACAGACATACATAACAGACAAACAGGTATACCTATGAGTCATACTTAGAACACGCCTTCCTTTCGGTCGGGGGTTTAAAAGACGAAGAGGCAAGTATTGACTAAAGAAGGAACATAGAAACTGTCACGGACTCATACCGCAGTAGGACTACGCCTGCTGCACCTAGCATTAGACCTAGGCTGTTTGGACATAACACATTTGCCTCCTTCTAAACGCAATAAGAAAAAAAATACTTTTTCTCTGTGATTTTCCCGCGACCGGTCGTTAACTATTGGAAGTGAGATGCTTGCTTGCTTATCGTATGGTTAGTGGCCAACCTATTTGTCAGAGTTGTTCAGGCCGCCCGTAGGCCTCTGAATTAGCTTAACGACTGCGGTCGAACGACAACTACCGGGACCGACTGCTTAACGTGCTTTCCGAGGCAAGGAGGAGCTCAGATGAAATATGCCACTAGCTACCACCCATCCAGGTACCGACCGCGCCAACGTCGCTTAACCTGCACGATCACTTTCGGACCGTGCTCGCAACTAGGCTACGAGCTCCTCACTAGGCTACGTACTCCTCAAGTGAGATGAAAAATATCTAAGCCCTGTGAATTGTGCCATAAACTGCTTCAACTAAAGACCACGAGCACTCCCACGTCCACCAGCATCCTGCCGTGAGGTCAGATCAGCAAAGTTGCGATCTTTGGAGTCGCAGTAAGTCCTACCTGCCTATTTTGAGGTCTAGGCCATTATTCACCCAATTGCGAATCATGTAGCTACAGAAACATTTTCAAGTACCTACCGTACTATGAAAAAAGTCAAACAAAACGACTTAAAAGTTTGCAAAAACGAAAACATTGAACAAGACAAAGGTATTATAATGAGAATGGTGAAGGAAAACGTGACATAACTAGTACCGGACGCAAAACAACTAAAAAGAAAAAGAAAAACTGAAGTAGTTCCTGATCAAACAACAGATTTCCATTTTAATAAGTTCCGGGACAACCTTGTCGTCAACACAGCAGCACGCCAAGCATAAGTTAAACAAAAGATATCTTTTCTCTTCGTAAATGGCTTGCTTTCTGTCTTGCTGTTTTTATAAAGGGTCTTTCAACAAGGACGGGTCGATGTTAAAATTGAATAAAACAAGATGTGTGTGAGATATTAACGAAATATTTTTTTATTTGAAAGGCCCTTTTATGCCATTATGAATGGAATATAACATTGTTAATAATTGATCTGTAGCGCTCGCCGTTGACGGTGATGGCCTCGCCAACGTCGTTTTCGAAGAAGTACGGACCAATGACGAAGAAGTAATGACCAAAATCCGCACCAAACAGTAACTTTTTGTGGATGCATTGCCACCTGGTGAACCTCATGTGGGTTGTGGTCATCCCATATACGGCAATTTTGCTTATTAACAAAACCATTCATCCAAAAATGTGCCTCGTTGCTAAAGATTATTTTTCGGCCAAAATCGGGGTCCTCTTCCAAGCGTTCCGAAGCCCATTCAGCGAACATACGGCGTTGTCTATGGTCATTAACTTTGAGCTCTTGGGTCAGTTGGATCTTGTACGGATGCAGGCCCAAGTTCCGACGCAAAATTCTCCAAGTTGAAGTCTGCGAAAGGCCGAGTTCTTGTGCACGGCGAGAAATCGACTGCCTCGGAGTCTCCTGAACACTCTCACGTACAGCGGCGATGTTCTCGGCCGATCTGGCGTTCCTTTGACGTAAAGGTGTTGGTTGGTTGTTTACCGAGCCGGTCGTTTCAAATTTGGTCACCAATCGTTGGAGAGTAGACTTTGAAGGACCACCGCGTCTGCCGTAAAATGGGCGCAATGCGCGCAACGTTTGCACTAACGAACACTCATTTTGATAATAAAGTTTTATCATTTGCACATGCTGCTGAACCGTGTAACTTGCCATGGTGATTTGGCATCAGTGACTGAATAAGAAACAACAGATTTGACAGATATCGCCAAAACAAAATGGCCGCCACAAATTATTAACTTCGACCCGCTCTATTTGAAAGACCCTGTACGAGTTCCCTTTGGGAAAGGATTTAATTCTTGAAAAGAAATGTTAAGGGCGAATGTAGATTCTGAAAGTATAGATGTTGTTACTACACAGTTAGAACTAAAGGTAAGTCATTATATGCCTAATCTAAAAAATATGACATTTGGAGAGCCTTAATCATCAGCATCAAGTTCTTGCTACGACTTGAAAAATACCGGGAAACACGTAATTAAACACGGGTGGTACAATGTAAAGAAAAGGAGAGTCATACGAGTATATAAGTCAAAGTCAAAATTGTTTATTGCAAGTAAGTATTAAGGTAGGTACTAAATTAAGTATTAAGGTACATTAAAGTACATTTTTACAAAGTACCTATACTTACGAGTACTTAATTCCAGTAGGATGATATGAAAGTGAAATAGAATGATTTAATTTCAGTTTTGGAAAGACAGACACATAATCTTCTGAAGGTGGTATAGCTCTTTTCAAAGTGAACCTGCCGAGGTAACTCATTTTTACCTATTTCTGCTGCAAAGCAGCAATGCTTTCATTGCGGTTTGAAGGAAAAGAGAGCCAGCGTAATTGCGGCACATGAGGCTCTCTTAGTTGACAAGGTTAGCATCGAAAACCCTCTGATAACATTATAGTGAGGTAAGATTATATTTGTGGGTGACGGTGACCACTTACTGGTGGTCCGTTTGCTTGTCTGCTCTCCTTATAAAATAAAAAATAGGTAAGTATTGTTTGATGCGTGGGCCATAACCACAATACGTAATGACAATTATGAAAACTTTACCATCACAAATAGATGTTTTGTTTCACCGCCCATATTACAATCATTTCCAACTATGATGTCACTTAAAAGCATCGCCTTCACAATAAAATACCTCTATATTTAGCCTTATGCCATATTATTTATTCTGTACTTATGCCCTTTGTAACTGATAAAGGCTCAAAAGCCTTAGAAAACTCTACAAAACAAATATTTTATTCCATTGTTACGAACACCAACAATGCGTGAACGCAAACATTTTTCCTTTCACGCTGTTCATATTATAAATATATCCTTTATTGGACCACCGAATATATTCAGGCAATATCCAAACGAAACATTCATATCCGCATTTTCATAAGAATATTTTTCTAACCTACGCTAGTATTACTAATCTTCGGGGTGCGCCCAAAAACGTTCCGAAAAGTGGGCCATTGCGAACCTTTTTCACGAAAGCTGCAACTAAAACCAACCAACCGAGACCTCCGTCGCTGCCTATTTCACGTAGAGCTTTAGAGAAATCTACTACACTCCAGAGCGCAGGCTCTACTGGCTATACAATACGTACTTTATACCGTATGAATAAGTTTCGATATGCGGCCGAAAGGGTTGCGTTCGCTTAGAAAAAAGTGGTAAAACGCTAGTAAGCGTTTATGGGTTGAACTATGAAAGGAAACGTCACTTAAGGACGCTTTTGTCGCTCTCGGAGAGCAATGATCAATGGACGGGAATGCCGTATTGTCATCGGGATAACGCCCTGGATGTACCTAATGTGGAGTAAAGCCTCTTACTGGTATATAGGTACCTAGTATTTTACAATACAGGTGTAAATAGAGCGATATATGAGCATCGAAGTGATAAGTATGCTACAATCTGCCCTCTAGGTGCCGGCTAGCAGGGTTCTAGGTCAGTGTGCAGATGAAGTAATAAAAGAACTTGGTAATAGTAGATATTATATTTTTAAGGAACAGAACAACACAGACAATAGTAAATGTAGGAAATAGGTAGTAGTAGGAGACAATTTTATAAACCGGAGAAACGTTCGTTCAAGACAAAATACAGAGAGAAATAAAAACAATGAAATGAATGAAATAATGGAATTTAGAAATGGAATGGGAATATGATTTGAATTTTGAAAATATAGATGATGAAATGAAGATGCCAACACGAAATGAGGTGGGATAAAAGCTAACGATGAGGTTGAAATTGATGGCAAGGAGGTTGATATGGACGATGAAGTCGACATCGTTACAAGTATAGGACATTGTAATTTACAAAAGGAATTTCAGCGAAAAAGAGGAGAGACGCTTTTGTATTTCGACAAACATATAATATAGTGCACATTTTATTTCAGAATAACAATTAAGCAGGCAAAAGCAAAATGTGAATCAGACATTCTAAACGAAACATAAACCATTTCATGATATTTCCTCCCTAAAATGACTAGAGCTTTTTATTAAGGACGAAATTCATGTTTACACAATTTATTTCACCGTTTTCACGCAAGTTCCAGAAAAGACTAAGTCTTCTAAATAATACCGGGAACCCAATAACATACCAAAACCTAATATTTTGTAAAATAACTTAGTAATAGAATTGTGTAAGGGCATCACAATGAAACATGTTTACCATGAGTGTAATATGGTTTTATTCCGGCAATGAATGGAAACCCAAAACTAATTTAATATTTATTTACAACAGCTCCCAGAAGCGCGCCCATAGCAATTAGTACAAACAAGATGACATAGGAATAGAGTCCAATACACTCTACTGATTTATGACCGAAACCAAACCTCTACTAATTAAAGGAAAACTTTAAAAATCTGCACTAAACAAAATTTTGAAAACGAATGAATCTTGAATTTTTTTTAAAGGTTATTATGGAACCGAAGCGGCTATACATCTTTTTGTTGCGGATTTATATATTTTTGAAGAAATCGTAGAATTTAGAAATCGTAGTAGTAATCATAATCGTAGTAGTAGAATCGTAGAATTCGTAGTAGTATTCGTAATCGTAGTAGTAGAAGCGTAGAATTCTTAGAATCGAATAATTCGTAGAATTCCTCAAAAAGATAATTCGTATCGTAGAAAGCTGGCTGAATGTTTGTAAATAGCATCTGAATTTCTTCATAACACTAAATAAAAAAATTCATTACACCTCCGACTTTTTACTCTTATTAAGATCCACTTATTCTGGTCATCATCAGATCCTCAAGGTTCCAGAAGTATTGGTGTTTTAGGTAATTTTCACCCACGACAGAACGGAGAAGGTAGGTTTGACCTAAGATGACGTTTGTTTGTTTGTGCGTGCATGTGTCTGTTCCCATCTACGAGTAGCTCCTAAACGGCTGAACTAATTTCGATGCGGTTTTTTGCTATAGCTTTTTAACGTAATGTACCAACTGGGAACATGCGAGTTTCCTGAAACCATGTTTGTTCGGACTCTATCTGAGGTTACTAATACTCGTAGGTATTTACATTCGGACGGGCTCGTTTCATGTTTATTATATTACGTACATTTAGCCGAGTGACCCTCGAGTTAGTAATTTAATTCGTGGCCATAATGAGATTCTGCCCACGACGACTGTGGCCCCGTAGATTTCCGGACACAATTAAATTAGGTGCCTAATGATCTAAGAAAAGGTCTCGTTTGTCAACCACTCAGTTTCTGCTGTTTGCTAAATTACGGTTGGAAAATGTAAACGGCGTAAGACAAGGAGAGCGGTGAAGAAAATACTTACGAGACTTTTTAGAGACTATTTATTTACATTTCACTGCACAAAAAACAGCGTACATGAGGCAAGCCTAATGCTTTGCGGCATTTTCTACCAGCTAACCATGGGGTTATGCAGAAATATTAAGGTAGGTGCATATAAAATTGACAGTTGTTATTATATTAGGTTACATAAACTTATGTAAGTAAAGATATTCATTTGCACTGGTCACAGAAGAGATCTGTCCTCCGAGATGCAGGAACTTCCTAGTTCGGAGGTCAGCGTTTATTGTAAACTAACTTGTTGCTCACTAATTTTATTTAGTTTAATATAACCTATGCTTAAGTTCCTACTGGTGTATGGACTATGAATACTTTGTCATCTTACCGCACAAATAAACTATTCTTATTCTGTTATTATTCTTATATATAAATAGTTATTCATAATACATATTAAAAGTACATGTACAGAAATCTAAAAAATGCATACTAATATTAAGTTTATTATACATAATATATAAATACTAATATAAATATTTTATTTTTGCACATGCACCGCATGTTTTGTGCTGAATGTATTATATCTTTGTATACTTCTGTATTGTGTACTTGTAGCTTTTTTTTAAATCTCAGTTTAGAGGCTTTGGTACACGACAAGGTGACCGTGTCAGCCTCGTCGGGTCACTAAGAAAAGGGAAGGGAAGCTCAAGAATTATTAGAGTCAGCCCTCACTTTGAGACCAGGGCCCTCCTGATGTCCTCAGGCAGACTATTCCACAAACGGACAGCTTGAGCCGAAGAAGCTTGAAGAAGTCGGTGCGTTGTATTGGGACATCAAGCACGTATAACCATACGTACACCTACAACCTTGGGATCTTCAAGGCCAGAGTGAATAGGCATTTACTGGACCGGCGTGCTCCATCGTCGACCTCATCGTCGCTTACCATCAGGCGAGATCGAGGTCAAATGCGGGATCGAGGTCAAATACAAATATAAAGTAATTTTTATGCATTTGAACAATTTACTTGATAGATACTAAGATCTTGGTTGAAGTTAACAAGCCGACTTTATATGCTCGTATTGAAACAAGTTCTTGTTTGAAGTAAACAAGCTTTTCTTTTCATACTTTTAGGGTTCTGTAGTCTACAGGAACCCTAAAAATTTCGACACGCCTTTATACAAATCGAGTAATTTTCGACAACTTCTAAAATAAAACGTAACCTTATCATCATTATAACGAACATTTTCGTTTACGAGATAAAAAAAAAAAATCACGGAGAAACAAGCCCGTCCACCCTAACTGGAGCAAGTATCATACATAAAGGTTCCAGAATCCGGCTTTTTTGCGCGTGAAAAAGTGATGTATAACACATTGTGTATAGCTTTTACTTTCATATTAAAATTACGGTTACCTTTTTATAAACGTAAGTATACTTACTGTAATATAAGTACTAATAATATTACTCATGTTTCAGGTTCTCTCTAAATCTGCTGGACCAATAAACAAAATAGGTAAATAAATAATTTAATTAAACCGACATGTATACACAGGTAGTTATTTTAAACTATTTAAAATGCCCAGTGAAATTTTGTGGAATAAGTCCAGTAGTTTTCGCTTGCCTATCATACAAATTGTCACTTTATGGGGTTTGCTGGAAGAGATCTCTCTTAGAGATAAGTCACGCCCTTTGTACTTCACATGTGTGTGTACAATAAATTGAAATTGAAAACGTTTATTTAGCACTGTAAACACCAGAATATAGAACACCATACAGAAGTATACAAAGATTAATACATGCAGCACAAAACATCCGGTGTGGTACTGAACCAAAACTGGTGTACCCTACACCAGCTCAGCATAATGCTGAGGCAAGTCACAGCGCTGATTTACAGCTTGCCCTACAGTGACTGCACGGACGAAGAAAGCAACAGTGTGTGCGTGTTGTGTTGTATGAGTGTTTGTTTTAATGAATGAGGATATTAGTGTGGATGAGAGGTACTGAGTGTGTGCGAGGGTGATGGCATGGTGCGTAAATAAAGAGGTAATAATAGTTTTGAGGAAAACGGTATTAAAATAGGTATTTGTTGCACCCTGTATACATTTCTCTGCATAATTATGATTTCACAGTGTCTACATCCCGTCGGCGCGGCGGGGCGGCGGTGCGGCGAGCTTGTTACCTTCATGATAATAATACATTCACGGGAGGCTGTCAGAAGGGTACGTTATGAAATATTATAGCACACCTTATTTGATTCCCTCATAATCATAAGTCTCATATGATAACAATGATGTATATTGAGATGCCACGTCGTGTATTATGTAGCTGCTTTTGTTTGTCACGTCAAGTCGATAATAAACGTCAAATTTTATTATTAACGTCTATTTAGTAAGATCATAGACGTCAAAATGGATACTTATACCGGATGTAATAAAAACTCTCTATAGTCTCGAATAGGGGGTGTTCAGTATCCATTACTGAACAAATTTCACTATGAGGCCACTCTGAAATCGCGAAAGAAAAGCATACATTCCGGTCGACTTTTGTATGAAATAGCACTTTTTTGTGTCAGAGTTTATTTTTCTTTCAGAATATGTCCTATAGTGAAAGTCGTTCAGTTATGGATACAGAACACCCTCCTATCGACTCTTTCGGAGTTTTTGTTACACTCTGTATATAGGGTCTTATTTTATTAGCAAATATTTCTAGGGATAAGTTATAACAATTTTATTTTTTTACTTATTAAATTTTCGAGAAAAACGTTAAAATTGTTTGTTTGAAAATTCTACTAATGAATGAATTATTGCTATTCTAATACTGAAATAGGAAGTAAGAATGAAACTCGTTTCATTCATAATGACATGGATGAGTTTATGCTACCAAGGCGCAAAATGATGGGGTTTATTTTTCTTTAGTATGGAAAATTTTCATACAAGGGTTATTTTTTCGTGTAAAGTGGTACAAATGACTAGCACATACCCCGGTCCAAATATTTGCTACTAATAAAAAAGGACCTCATATAGCGAACCATAGAAACCTTCCGAATAAACTGTACGGTTCACACACGTACATTTTTATATTGCTTGGTCGACAACCTACTTTAGTAACGATAATATTTTGGAACAATCGAGTACTAACGATTGTCTGTCGATTGGCGAAAAAAAAGTCGAAAAAGTCGTTTGGGGCCGGGAGTGTGAAGTTGGCCGGCCCCAACAAGTTTTTAAAAAATAATCGAAATGCGTAAGAGTACTAACGAAAAGTTGCACAGTACTTACAAATACTTACCGAGTACTTTCGACCTGCATAGGTGAATTGCGGGCAACGACTTTGGGGCCGGTCAACTTCACAGAGGTCTACTTTAGCCGCGACTCGTGTAACTGATTTAAAACCTTTTATTTAGAGTGCAGTTAGAACTGACAGAAAGAAGTCGCCACCGAGAGCAATTATTATTATTTCATTATACGTTTTACATTATTTAAAAGTGATCTTTCCCTGCTGCGCTCTCAACAACTAACTTCAACTTTAACTACAAACACATGTTCTAATGTACGAAACCGTACATAAACTAACGGCTTTACCTCTATACGTCGAATATTTGTCAAAATCCTCCCAACACCTGCCATTGTATCCCAGCATAGCTGATAGAATACCGACGACCGAGATAGATAGTAAAACAGCACTCGCCGAAAAAGTGTCGTAAACCAGGAATAGCCCCCCACGGGATTGACCCGAAAGGTTTCGGGGTAATAACTCATACATGCGCGGTATTTCGCCGCGTTTGGCCATAATAAAAGAAGAAAAGTAGGGTGTTTTCATAGAGCGTCGGTGGCTTAGTGGCTAGGACACCGGACTCCCGTGCGGGAGGTCCGTGTTCGAAACCATGCAGTGCCATGTACCAATGAGTTTTTCGTATTTTTCACATTTACCGGCTGCTCTAACGGTGAAGGAAAACATCGTGATGAAACCTGCACACTGAGATGACCAGTGTGTAAAATGGGGTAGGCACAAAAGATCCTCAAGAGTCGAAGTGCCGCTGAGTTATTCCCGGCCCCCTATCATAAGATAAGATAATAAGATAGAGTCATACTCAGTGATCAAGGCTAGACTTTGTTGATGATATATGGGTTTGGTCTAGACCAAAGATTTTAAAATCACACCATGTATATTGCTCGCTAGAGAAGTGTTATATGAAGAAACTGCGACTGCCAATTAGCGCATGTGATGTGAGCATTTTTCAATACTTTACTCGGGTATTGAAATGTCAAATGGTAACAGACAGGTAAGAGATAGGTATATGAAGATGTAATCTGACCCAGGGCTCAAAAGATGCACTGCTTGCTTGCGCATGGTTTGCGCGTTACTTTTATTTTAAACTTAAAAAAAAATGTGACATCCCTTTAATTTGGCCGTAATAAAAAGAAAGAACTGTAGGTGCTGTGGAGACTTCTTCCTGATCTTATTTTACTATAGTTTCACCTTACATTGTTCTGCCATTTGACCTTCATAATGCGAATCGTGACGTGCCTGGCTTTAATTGAGACTTCCTTATTTGTTCAGGTCTATGGAATTGTATCCTGGAAATGCCTCCGGGTTATGTAATGAATTCTATTGACGTTTTGTTTATAATTGTGAGTATAAACTTTAACTTCTAACATTGTAATCTTTTCAGAACGTTTAAAAAATGTATCTATAATATTAAAAAAACTCAAAAAACGTAAATAAGTATTTAGATTCGTTTTATTTTTCCCAGAATACATTACATAATATAACACTATTAGTAACATTGTAATAGGAAATAAAAACTTAGTGACGCATTGTCACTAAGTTTGTACTACTGTACTTTTGTTAATTGCGTTATTTTGTGTTAGATTGCAGTAAAAAACAAAACGTAGTATCGTTTAATTTTGCAATGTGGCGAGGGTGCAAATTATTGGGTGTGATTACCACTAAAAGGTAAAAAAAGTGAAAAAAAGTAAAAGTAAAGTACACTTTATTGCACAAATAGAAAACAACAGATAACAACAAATAGAGAACAAACAGATCACAAAGCACTTTGTATATTTAGCAAAAGGGGGGAAAGTCTGCAAATGCTGACATACTCGAGTATCAAATATACAGCGCTGGTTTTCATTTCACCCCTTATCCCAAGATGTTAGTGGGAACAATAGTGATAGTGGGTAAAGAAATTGAAATTAAAAACTAAAAGTCAAAAACAAGGTTTTTACCCATGGTTAAAAATCTCTGGACCGATAGTACCTAGTATAAAAAAATCTCCCTTAGATGGTGATGATGCCCGCGTAGCACAGAAACTAAAATAGTTAGATTCAGGCATATTCAGGTTTGTTTTAATGCATAACAAATGAATGACACAACAGTGGGTATACATATTTAAAGTTGAATAGAATAGTATTTGTTAAGTAAATTAAAATTGTAAACGTTTATTTAGCGCTGTACACACCAGAATATAGAACACAATACAGAAGTATACAAAGTTTAATACATGCAGCACAGAACATCTGGTGTGGTACAGTGCCAAAAAGGGTACACCAGCTCAGCATAATGCTGAGGCAAGCCACAGGGCTAATTTTCAGCTGGTTCTTTTTCTGGCTGGCTAAGTAAGTTGATAGTAAGTATTACCCATAGGTAAAAATCTCTGGACCGATAGTACCTAGTTTAAAAAATTCTCCTGTGGATGGTGGTGATGCCCGCGTAGCACAGAAACTAAAATAGTTAGATTCAGGCATATTCAGGTTTATTTTAATACATAACAAATGAATGACAAAACAGTGGATATATATATTTAAAGTTAGATAGGATAGTATTTGCACAAACATTGAGGTTTTAGCTTGACATTTATGATATAATAAGGCAATTAGTACAAACCACAGAGCTACAGTTACAAATCGTCGTCATTGTACCATCGGCCGCAATTTATGGCTCGTTTCACTCCGAAAAGTTAAATTAACGCAATATGGCGGCCGGCCCTTTTTTATTTATACTTAGGCCTCATTTTATGAAACAAAAACAGTGGCCCTGGTTAACCGAATATCCGAGTTCCATTGTGGTATACGCATGGATTTGAGTAGGTACTTTATCATCATTATCATCTGTTGGAGTGGGGGTACGGGCCATGATCCACCGCGCGAGTCCAGTGCTGATCGGTGCCTTCAGAAAAGTTTTTCCCAGACATTCAGGTTTCCTTACAATTGTAGGAACGTGCTATGTGAGGACATGGATGACGTAACGTCTGTTGTATGAAAGGGAAAAGGGAAGATCTTCCACTAGGCGGGGTGTTGTGCCTGCTGACCAGATGTCCTGGTCCAACTATGGATGTTCTGAACTCGTATATATGCGAAGTCCCAGGAAAATTTTGATAGCGCGTTCTACACCGATGTGAGTAGGTACTAATCGAAGTGGGCACACAATGTTTTCTTCATCATTAGAGTAGTCAGTAAATGTACTTGCCTACGTAAATCTTCGAAAACCCAGAAAAAATCATCAGTACAATTTATAGCATATCAATCAATCTGCTGATCGATACAAAATATATGTACTTACTAATTATAGGGAGATGAATTATTTTGCGTAAGTATGCTGCAGTCTGTCCTCTATGGCCGGCTAGCAGGGTTCTAGGACAGTGCGCAGATGAAGTAATAGAAGAATTGGTTGTTAAATAATATATTTTAAGGAAAAGAACACATAGTAACACAGAAAATAGGTAGTAGGAAATAAAAGTGAACGGGAGACGTCCGTTCGAGAAAAAATATAGAGAAAAAGTGAAAATATAAATAAAACAATGAAATTAATGGAATAATGAAATTTGGAAATGGAATGGGAACATGATTTTGAATTTAAATGAAGAAATGAAAATGCCAACCCGAAATGAGATGAGATAAACGCTAACGATGAGGTTGAAGTTGATGGCAAGGAGGTTGATATGGACGATGAAGTCGACATCGTTACAAGTAAATTGAAAAGTCGATGATAAACGTCAAATTTTATTATTAACGTCTATTTAGTAAGATCATAGACGTCAAAAACTTATACCGGTTGTAACAAAAACTCTCTATAGACTCGAATAGGGGTGTTCAGTATCCATTACTAAAAGCTGTTTCATACATTCCGGTCGATTTTTGTATGAAACAGCACTTTTATAGTTGTCGCAATTTCAGTATAGTGAAAGTTGTTCAGTTATCGATACTGAACACCCCTCTTTCGGCTTACAAGGGGGGTTTTATAATAACCTGTATTTAATGGCTTTGCAATAGTTTTGAATCCGATTAGATCAAAATTAGTAATTAAAAAGTTAGTATCTTACTTTTTAATTTAAAACAAAATAGATAAGCAACCGATTTAAAAATGCGATAATTCACTTTCCAAAATAAAATATCAGTTTCCCACGGGAATTACGAAAACCGCTGTAAACGGAGCACAACGCTAGTCATACTACAGCTATGTAATCCATCGGAATCCGGGTCTCTACTGACGCAGGTAAAAGGGAATCCTTCCGGGAATCCGTGTTGGGAATTCGGGAATTAGGCCTGAAATAATAACGTTTACTCGAATTACTTTCTGGACGGTTTACCTTTCTATTTAGTTAACTATTCTGTGGTGAGTAACAACATACGGTAAGTATAAAGTGCTTTACTGATTCTAATTTTCTATGTGACGAAAGGTTCGCTTGATTTGGGTTAGGTTTAGTTACTTAAACTTTGGTTACTTACTCGCTTTGTGAAAACCAACGGGAAATTAGGTTTTGCGATGCGCTGCTAACTTTTAGGATTTAGATGAAGTGACTCAAGTGCCGGTAATTACGCTGGTTTAAATCGAAACACAGCAATGCAAGCGTTGCTGCTTTGCTAATGCTCATGGGCTGAAATATAACGTGGCAAAGACTGAGATGATGGTATTCCGATCGGGGAGAGGTCCTGAGAGGGTTCCGGAGGTTTACTTAGACAGTTCAGTGGTTCGGGTTGTGCAACAGTTTAAATATCTGGGGCATATACTCACTGAAGAACTTAAGGACGACAGTGATATCGAAAGAGAGAGAAGGGCGCTGTCTGTCAGATGCAACATGCTCGCGCGCAAATTTGGCAAGTGTAGCGACGAGGTCAAAATAACTTTATCTAAAGCGTTTTGCCATTGTCTCTATACTTGCCAACTTTGGGTTAAATGCCTACGGAAATCGCATAGCACCATAAGGGTGCAATACAATGATGCGTTTCGCACCCTTATGCGGTTGCCGCGATTTTGTAGTCGGGGGTGTTTGCATCGGGGGTGTTCGCTGACGCACGGGTGCCCGATTTCGTGCGAGGACCTACGCAGTCCCATATTCAAACAATAACAATACAAACAATAAATTGTAGCCAAATATTATTATTTTTCTTGGTTTCGTTTATTGTTCTTTTGTTATATGGGTTTTTTATGCCTGAAATAAAGATTTATTATTATTATTATTATTATTTGCGGCAGCAATAGATAAAACGGTGACATCACCCCAGGCTGACTCGGCACAGATCGGGTCATACCGATACCAATAACTAATAACCAAAATAAAACAAATAATATTATCTTATAAATAAAATACATGAATATTCACTAAAAAATTAAAGCAAATCCTCCTCTTCTATATTCAACATTAAACCCACTTTAGAAACCTCGATAATGAAGTACAAACCATTGAATTACTCATGCAGGATTTAAATGTCCATCTAGAATAATTTATAGCTACCTATCATTATAACACTGCTTCTTCACACACATTAGAATTTCAGTTTTCCCAAAATGGGTAGGTAATGCATAATTATTTACAACTATTCCTCAAGTCTGTATTCCGACATGATCTCAACAAAAAACTTTACTTCCATAAAAACATTATAATATGCAATATGTAACCACAATTTTGTCAAATTTAAAAATTTTGTGATCGCTTAATCTAGCAGGTATTACTGACATTTAAAAATATGTATTTACCCTTTGACAATGCGACAAGCAGCTTAATTACCATGTAATTATTATTAATTATATGTATTTGACAAAGCCCCTTTACAGCAGCTATTCACTATTTCTACAATTTTAATTATTTGACAATACCCCTTTACAGCAGCTGTTTTATACTGACTGTGGTGCCTTTGGTGCATTGTGGTAACGAGCCAGATATTAGTTTGTATACTAATACCTACACTATTAATTTTAAGTACTGTATACTGACATGTTTAAGTGTGCTGTAAGGACCAAAAAACTAAAAAAATGAAATGAAAATGAAATCTACTCAAAGTTGATAACTTTATAACCAAGAATAAAATGTTCTATTACATAATGTTGCATGACCTTTTTTAACGGAAAATCATGTTTGTTTTAAATAATATTAAAATTTCAAAAAGTCGATCACATCATGGTACCTAGTCGACAGTTAAATATACGCCTTGATCATAAC
Source organism: Hofmannophila pseudospretella (assembly GCA_947369225.1). Lineage (NCBI taxonomy): Eukaryota > Metazoa > Arthropoda > Insecta > Lepidoptera > Oecophoridae > Hofmannophila > Hofmannophila pseudospretella. Next base: position 12,752,184 of record OX376318.1, on the reverse strand, counting down.
CATAAATGCTTGAAATTGAAAGTGAAATGATAAGATAACTTACTTATTACAAGGCACAATAATAGGACCTCCGACTTACAAACTAGGTCGAAACCTGTATCTTGGAAGTCGTGATTCCGTCGCACTTTCTGTGCAAGCATATTACGATTTATAACATTACATTAGTAACTATATACTAAACCTAAAAGGAATTTGGAACAAGTTAAGTAAAAGGTATTTAGAATATACCTGATAATAGGAAAGATAATGTTTAAGAGTGTGTGAGGGTGGAGGTGTGTTAGGGTGTGTGGGAGTGTGTATCTGTAGTGTAGGGTGAGTGAGTGGGTGAGTGTGGGAAGTCAAGCGTTAATAACGAGTTTGTAGAGGGAGCTTATAATATAACTATTATTACCTGTACAATTTTGTATCTATGAACAAACGTAGGTATCCAAACCTGATCAAAAATCAATTGATCTCTCAAATCCGAGGGAAATCGTATTAAAAGTAACTAACGCCATCGATATTTCATTTTAACCCTACGCAGCAGTATTTGGAGCGACTTTTAAAAAACAGGCCATTTTATTTCCACGGAACAAAATGGTCGCGCCGGAGCGAAAAAAAAGAGATAACAGTCGGAAATATAGCACGTGACTGGTATCCTGCACGTAACTTGATTTTGTGTCTTTTTTTTCAGTGCAGGCTGTGGCTTGTTAGTGAAAGTCGGGTACAGGCATTGTCCAAGTTAAGTTTCGTAGAGTTAGTGTGTGAGCTTTTTCGGAATCCTTATTTCATTCGGTTTTTAATTTCCAACTGAAATGGTTTTCAAAAACATAGGCGTGTTATTTTGATTATTTTATTTATTTTATTACACTATCGACTATCGACTACTTACTTACTTATCGTATGGTTAGTGGCCAACCAATTGTCAGAGTTGTTCAGGCCGCCCGTAGGCCTCTGACATGGCTTAACGACTGCTGTCAAACGACAACAACCGGGACCGACTGCTTAACGTACTCTCCGCGGCATGGAGGAGCTCAGATGAAATATGCCACTAGCGGTCACCCATCCAGGTACCGACCGCGCCCAACGTTGCTTAACCTGCACGATCACTTTCGGACCGTGCTCGCAACTAGGCTATGAGTTCCTAAACTCGTACTTGACTATCGACTAAACAAAGGCTAATGATTTTTTTCGCCTATGATCCAACAGACATATTCCTGGTATTTTTCCAGGAATAATACCAGGAATATCCCCCAGCTGCACTTCGACCCTTGAGAATTTTTTGTGCCTACTCCATTTTACACACGGGTCATCTCAGTGTGCAGGTTTCCTTAAGATGTTTTCCTTCACCGTTAGAGCAATCGGTAAGTCTTCGAAAAATACGAAAAAACTCATTGGTACATGGCACTGCACGGTTTCGAACCCGGACCTCCTGCATGGGAGTCCGGTGTCCTAGCCACTGTGCCACCGACGCTCGACTTGTATGATAATTATTATCCTATTTAATGCTTCCAGTTTACTTTTAACCCCACTTCGTAATGTAGGACTATCGAATTTCTTCCAATTAATACAGTACAGTCAAAAAGATACAGTTCACTCTGTCCATTTTATCTAAAAACCAGCGGTCATTAAACCGACCGAGTAAAAGCGGATTGCCTCTGGTTTATTAGTGCACTAATTTGATTACACATCCGCTGCAGCCGGCTCCCGTGACTGGAAAGTAAACAAAGTGCTTCCATTTACTGCTCTCTGTACATCACGCGTCCATTGAAAAGTGCTTATAAAGCAACTAAACATTTCTAGGGGCCATAAGTAGAAAGTTAGATATGTACGTAACAAAGAACTATTATAATTACATATTACTTATGCTGACTGACATGTTTACACGTCTGCCCGCAGTCGGCTCCCGTGACTGGAAAGTAAACAAAGTGCTTCCATTTACTGCTCTCTGTACAGCAGTCATCATGATCGACGAGATCAGATCATGCATCCATTAAAAAGTGCTTACAAAGCAACTAAACCATTCTATAGGTCTTACATAGAAAGTTAGGTAGATAATTAACAAATATACCTAATGATCATCCATTGTTTGTTAATTTGATATTTTGATTACACATTCGCCGCAGTCGGCTTCTGTAACTGGATAGTAAACAAAGTGCTTCCATTTACTGCTCTCTGTACATCTTGCGTCCAAAGTACTCACAAAGCAACTAAACATTTTTAGGGACCACAAATAGGAAGTTAGATCAACAACTAATTTAATTATCATAGAGCTATGTTAATTACCTACGTGAATATATATTTATTACATAAATATTCACTAACATGATTACACATCCGCCGCCGCAGTCGGCTTCCGTGACTGTAAAGTAAATAAAGTGCTTCCATTTACTGCTCTCTGAATCTACATCAGCGCGTCAATTTAAAAGTGCTTACAAAGGAACTGAATATTTCTAAAAGACAATTATGTACACTATAATTTTAACTGTACTTTTTATTGCATGTCTGTAATGTAACAGCGACATTTCCGAAAAAGTTTAAGAGTTACGAGTAAGTACACTATATGTAGATTCGACTAAAATAGAATTTGATTATATTATGGTGTCCACTGACACTTGATGTTTACGTAGGTAATAAATAAACTGCTTTCATTTCCACTGCTGTTTAGGATACCTGGTAATATAATTGTTAAGGTCTTTTACAGAAGTAAGTACTTAAGTAATTACAAAAGACGAATTTTTTTGCAGAAAAATTGTTCAACTCAAGACTAAATTACAGAGGACTAATTTCATTACAAGTCCGCCCGCAATTTGCCTCCCGACACAGATTAAATGAAAGTGTCCCAAAAATAAAGTGTTTTCATTTACTGTTCTCTGATTACAAAGAACCAGATTGGTAAAAGGTAAACCACTCCACACACAAATAGTAGAACAACAAAAATGGGAAACAAATGAAGTGTACGGTGTAAGAATGGGAAACAAATGAAGTGTACGGTGTAAGAATGGGAAACAAATGAAGTGTACGGTGTAAGAATGGGAAACAAATGAAGTGTATGGTGTAAGAATGGGAAACAAATGAAGTGTACGGTGTAAGAATGGGAAACAAATGAAATATACGGTGTAAGGATGGGAAACAAATGAAGTGTACGGTGTAAGAATGGGAAACAAATGAAGTGTACGGTGTAAGGATGGGAAACAAATGAAGTGTACGGTGTAAGATTGGGAAACAAATGAAGTGTACGGTGTAACAATGGGGAGAGTCATTTAAAAAGTGAAAAAGTAAAATACACTTTATTGCACATATAGAAAACAACAGATAACAAATAGAGAACAAACAGATAACAAAGCACTATGTTTATTGTTGATATCCCATCTGCTCGTACGAAGCGATTTGCTTCTTCGTTCATTATGCGAACGGCTAAGGAATGGAACAGCCTGCCGGCGTCTGTATTTCCCGAAACCTACAACCTTGGGAACTTCAAGGCCAGAGTGAATAGGCATTTACTGGACCCGCATGCTCCATCGTCGACCTCATCGTCGCTTACCATCAGGCGAGATCGAGGTATATAAAAAAATAAAAAAATAAAAATTTGGCAAAAGGGCATTGCTTGCTTGCTTATCGCATGGTTAGTAGCCAACCTATCGTCAGACTTGTTCAGGCCACCCGTAGGCCCCTGACATGGCTTTCATTTTTATATTTAAAAAAGGGCTGGTCCAAAAGGTCTATTATTCTGTCAATGAGTTCCTTGACGAATGATGTACCTATGTATAATATATTTTAAATACTGTAGACGTATATTTTGCAATACTTTTTTTTTTATTTTTTGACATTTTACTTACTTTAAGTAAGGAATTTAATTAATATTAATAGAGTAATATGTAATATAATAACTATAATGATCATGACATGCTAATATTTATTTCTAAGAATTTTCTATCTTTTTGACAATGTATGATTATTACTGAAATAAATGAATATTATGAATAACGACTGATGTCGACCACAACCGGGACCGACTGTTTAACGTGCTCTCCAAGGCACGGAGAGCTCGGATGAAAAATGCCACTAGAGATCACCCATCCTGGTACCGACCGCGCCCAACGTTGCTTAACCTGCACGATCGCTTTCGGACCGTGCTCGCAACTAGGCTCGAGCTCCTCTGGTGAGATACTAAAACTGAAACCGTTTTTTATGCAAACTGTTAGTAAATAAGCGCCTTGAGATAGTCTCACACGATACATAAGGTCCTTTTTTATTAGTAGCAAATATTTGGAGGGGGGTATGTGCTGGTAATTTGTACCACTTAACACGAAAAAATAACCCATTTACTTGTATCAAAATTTTCCATAGGTATTAAATTAAAATAAACCAATGGGGTTTATTTTTGCGCCTTGGTGGCATAAACTCATCCATGTCATTATGAATAGAACTAATTTCATTCATACTTCTTATTTCAGTATTAGAATAGCAATAATTCATTCTTTTGTAGAATTTTCAAACAAAAAATTTTGACGGTTTTCTTGAAAATTGTTGTACATGCACATTGACACCTGCAAGGAGCGACCTGGGCCAGGTCTTTTACTTGTAAAATAGTTAGGTATTATGTAATTTTAGTATAAAGAAATTAGCTTAACGCTGAACATTTTACTCAAACTGACATCCCCCTTTTTCCCGAAAACAGAACGCAATTGTGTCAAACGAATGCGGTATTTCACTCGTAATTATTTTATTAATCTAAAATTAAAACCCATCAGTAATAAACAAGTAGGTATTGTGTTGTAAAATTAAAATGACCCCTCAAATATGAAATTTAAATATTTAAACTGGATTGTATGCCGTTCACATAATTCCATCCGTTAATGAAATGTTGGGTTGCTCATTAAATATTCCGGTTTATAATACATGGTGGGTGTTGCGGTGACATGGTAATGGAATCGGTTAATATCTTATCAAGGATCTGTTACACAGAACAGTTTGTGGGCAAAAATTAGAGTATTTTATTTGACAAACGGTATTTTAAAATGTGCGTGAAACTACGAATGACTGTAGAGGAAGCAAGAGAAGCGTGCCAAGGCAGAGATTCGAGGCGCTCCATTCTCTCTGCCTACCCCGCAAGGAGCATAGCAAGCATTAAGCAATCATATTAGGTATAATGGTAAACAATATCAAATGTGTCAACGATACCTCCATACTATGTGGTACAAGAATGGTTTTTTATTGATTGTTTTCTTACCTTATGGCTCCGTTTTCCCATAATTTTTGGGGATCCGTACTTCGGTACCCCCAAAAATTCACCAATACATAACTTCTCAATTTGTTATCCCGACTATTTTGTATATTGAAGCTCAACTCAACTCTCTGAATATTCATGTCATAAACATTCCTTTACTCGTACAAATTGAATGGCGAAAAATATTATTTTTCTGTGAACCCGCCGAGTTCGTGGCCTTTCATCGGGGTTTCCAAACCATGAAACCGATACGCTATCGCCGCGGCAAATTTAGCGTGAACCATGGGCGGGTTGGTCGTGTACAGCCGACCACAACCTATAGTATACTATCTGTCAAAAACCTTCGATTAAATTTCAACCTTATGCCTGCGCTGTAAGATACATTCCAGATTCTCAAATTTTGACGTTTTGGGTAGGTTGAACTGTGGTCGACTGTACTATTACTTGCAATGTATTTAACGCCCTTGTCAAAGAATAGTAGTTTATGCAACTATCACGTAATGATAGCCATTTTACGAGAGGTAGAGGCGTAGGCGAGTGTCACAATAGATAGCACGAGTGATAAAATGGTAATTACGTGTTGGTATATAAATAAACTAATTTTCACTGTTGATACACTGTTTTATGCAAGGAGTTCATTCAAAAACTCTTACTAGACGGCTCTAATATCCAATTTCTACTTGGATTCCGATAAGTCACGTGCTAATCTTTAAATCTTATTTCGCCTTTAAAAATTTACTTTTTTTTATTTTTTTATTTTTTTTATTTATTTATTTAATGCTCCACCGTGCCGGTTGGCGACCGGATTGGAGGAGTCGGTGGGCATTTCCGTTGCGGGTTCGGGCGTCCCCGCAGTCTCCAGATGAGGCTACCATACGTGTGGCGACCCCGCATGCGCCGCTGGGTGAGCTGTGCAGCCCCTCGCCCAACTACCGTTCTCTAGCCTATTCACTCTCCAAAAATTGTTACTTGAGTTTTCCGTAAAACACAATAATAGTTTAGTTTTACCTAGGTACTCCAGAACCTAGAACGACAATTAAAAGTTCCAAACAAAAATAAAACAAACATTTTCCCCTTTAAGAGATCAAATATTCCAAGAAAATGTTTAATTAGAAAATATTTTGTAGACAAACCTCTTTCATTATAATTACGACGAAAGGGAATTTAATTCATCAAAAGGAAGACTGGTAAAACGTTAAATAAAGGGAACAAGAAAAGGCGTCAAAAATAGCAAATCCTTGGCTTTCAAGTGAAGAGGCAGAGGTCTAAAGATACCTCCTGATAGTGATAACGACAATTAAAATCCTTCCGATCAACAGTTTGTTTTATAAATTATATATTTCACAATGAATACTAGTATTACACCAGGCCTTAAATCATATTAATTAGCAGATAATCCTTTATTGAATTAATTTAATTAATACAATAAATTAAAATAAAAAAAGACTTATGAAAAGCCTTAGTCAAAAATTCCGCCCCGTGTCGACCCTGGCGCAAAGGTCCCCATGACGCTCGCGGCATTGCCACGCTGAATCGCCACGGCCAACCTCTGCACCAAGAACGACCCGGAGCGGGGGTCACAGCCCCTCTCTCTCAGGCGACGGCCGACCTCCCTGATAATTCAGTATCCCTGAAACAGCACTATACTGAACTGGGTCTTTTTTGTTGTTGTTATAGATATAAGACGATGATAGAGCGTCGGTGGCGCCGTGGCTAGGACGTCGGACTCCCATGCGGGAGATCCGGGTTCGAAACAATGCAATGTCATGTACCAATGAGTTTTTCGGATTTTTTCGAAGACCCACTTACATTTACAGACTGATCTAACGATGAATGAAAACATCGTGAGGAAACCTGCATGTCTGAGGAAATTAAAAGTTTCCGAAAGCGTGTGAAATCCACCAATCAGCACTGGGCCCGCTCGGTGGATCATGGCCCGTACCCCCTTGTCCCAACAGTGGGGACATTAATAGGCTGATGATGATGATGATGATGAAGTGAATTTATCTGAGCTCTTAATTTCTTTGATCTAAGTATAACATCAAACGTTTGGTTTATAGACAGGTGCTCCGAATAGATCTTAGGGAAAATTGAAAGGAGGGTGAAAGTTTCCGTCTCCGCTGAGGTTTGATTGATGCTTTCTACTGTTCCATTTAAAATTAAATTAAATATAACTAACGATCTCCATAAATATAGCCCGTTTTAATCTTGTAACGACCAAAACTGAGAGGTTCTAAATTCGACTCGTAAGTCATCATCATCATCAGCAGCCTATTAATGTCCCTACTGTTGGGGCACAGGCCAGGCAAAGGGGTAATGGGCCATAATCCACCGAGCGGGCCAGGTGCTGATTGGTGGATTTCACACGCCTTTGGATTTTTTAAATTTCCTAACAAGGTTCCTAGCAAGGTTTCCTCACGATGTTTTCCTTCACCGTTAGAGCAGTCGGTAAATATACATAAGTCTTCGAAAATTAAATATATTTAACATTTAAGTGCCCTACTAATGTATGGGAAAAAGCTCACATCGCTTGCGCCAACTGGCAGACGCAGTTTCTATATAAAACTTCTCTTGCGAGAAATCGAATCTCAAAATCTTTCGTAGGCAACTATATTATAAATCCGAAAAACTCATTGGTACATGGCATGGTTTCGAACCCGAACCTCCCGCATGGGTGTCCGGCGTCCTAGCCACTAGGCCACCGACTCGTATGTATAATGTATGTATGTGGATTTATCTCGTAAATCTCTGTAACTAGAGGGTTGATTTTTCCGGAACATATTGAGGTTTGGTACTGTTTAAAGTACACAGGGAAAATTATGAATGAAAACATCTAAACCTGTTCAGTATCCGTATTTAAAAAAATACAGAGTACATCAGCCTACCTCTACCAACAATAAGGATGACATTTTTACATTATTAACTGAGTACCAAGAAAAATACGTTTAAAATTTCCTTGCAGAATACTGGATAAAGAGCGTTACTATGGTAACCAATTGACAGGGATTTCCCGCCCGATCGAGATTCCGAAATCTGATCGAGTAGAGTATTCACCACAGAAATCTAACTATAGTATAGCGCCCTGTCCTCTAGAATGATGATGGGACCACTGACAGTGAGTCAAAAGGTTTGGACCAAAGCACATATAGTTTATTTATTTATTTTTATTTACTACTAAACCCGCATTTGACCTCGATCTCGCCTGATGGTAAGCGACGATGAGGTCGACGATGGAGCATGCGGGTCCAGTAAATGCCTATTCACTCTGGCCTTGAAGAAACCAAGATTGTAGGTTTCGGGAAATACAGACGCCGGCAGGCACTTCCATACATTTAACATTTAAATGCCCTACTAATGTATGGGAAAATGCTCACATCGCTTGCGCCAACTGGCAGACGCAGTTTCTATATAAAACTTCTCTTGCGAGCAATTGAATCTCAAAATCTTTCGAGGCACTTTTCTATATTTCAGTGGATCTTGGAATCTTAGAATGTTTTCGTCCAATCGGCGATATATCTAGCCAATTTACCCTTTGGGTAAGTATATTTTATTGAATTATCGGCTCTGTTTTCAACTATCGGCGATGGAACATAACATTATGCTTGCAGGAGCAAACTTTGTTGGATTTTCTTTCATTTTGTTTAAAACAACACGTTATTAAAATATTGTAGTCTAAGAAAAGTTAGTGGTCTCATTGAGCTCGTTTAGTAAAAGGGGTGAAAAATATTACACTGCGTGAAGTTTGGTTTTGAACAATCATCATCATCATCAGTCTATTAATGACCCTACTGTTGGGGCACAAAGGGGTACGGGTATCCACCGAGCGGGGTCAGTGCTGTGGTGGATTTCACACGCCTTCGGAAACTTTTAATATCCTCAGACATGCAAGTTTCCTCACGATGTTTTCCTTCACCGTTAGAGCAGTCGGTAAATGTACGTAAGTCTTCGAAAAAAATCCGAAAAACTCATAAACATGGCATTGCATGGTTTCAAACAAGCACTGTCGTTTAAATAATGGATGCTGTTCGATTTTGTTACTCTCTGTTTAAAAGAAAATGCTTAATTTTGACACATGGAACACGACACATCTTCTGTCTTTATCTTATTAGTATGTGTATGTATATCCATCTCCCATTCGAATCAATTTGGGGTTAATGGAACGCGGCGTGCTCTGTGGATAAGCCAGACCACTAGTGAGCTGTCAAAACTAACAAAGAAGAAATCCGCCATCATCGAAAAACAAAAGACGATATTTTCTGTGCTAACGAGAATTATGTGAAAAACTATTTAAAATTGGTGAAAACGATATGTGCGCACAATCCAGACTGAAAAGCAGAGTTAGGTGAGTCTAGGGAAATAAGTTTTATCTATTTGTAATATATTTTATCTCTACAGACACCTTTATGGTGGCTTGAACTGAAACCGGCAACTTTTTAGGGCGAAATCCCATCCAAGGCTTTTCCATTGGAAGGTTTCCCCATCAGATGCCAATCAATCAAAATGTTTTTTCGTAGGAAGGCAAAACTGTGATCGAGTGAAACATGTCGCATTTTAATGTTTAAAACAGGTTTTACCTATTACAGACAATTAAATGTGAAAAATTTGTCTTGCGCGCTCAATCCGTCACATATAGCGCGATAAATACTCAGTCCAAAGAATATTGTACAAGTAACTCAGTACATGAAAATTGAAGGACCACTTAATTTGTGTATCTATTAGTTAATAATTCACAAGGGTTAATAATTGAGTTGAAAGCCTAGTGGCCTAGTTTGGAGCGTATTCTGAAAGTTATAGTGCAGGTTAAGCAACGTGAAATATTTCTATCTGTGCCTCTACGTGCCTCGGAGAGCACGTTAAGTAGTTGATCTCGGTCCTTAGGCAATGTCAGAGGCCTACGGATGACCTGAACAACACTGAAAATAGGTTGTAATAAGATCCCCGTTTCCAACCCGAAAAACATGTCAGAAAACTTGAACAACCTATAAAGTTTATACAGCACGTTGTAACACGGGATTCTCGTGTGTAATAAACACTTCAATCCGTCGGGTTGCCTTATGGGCTATTTGAGGCCGTGTACCGCCGTACAGGGAACATAACAGACCCCACATTGTTTATGTGTTTCGTAATCAGATTTAACTTTAATGGGGAGATACGCAATAATTGAGTGGGGACTAAAAAGATGAATTATAAGCTGGAAGTGAGAGAGACCTGATAATAAAAGTGGTCTAAAATTGACAAGTTTGACTGGCACTTACGTTGTTATTACTCTATTACAATAAAAAAACCTGCCAGGCAGAAGGGATCTGCCGAAACATGGAATCTACTGGACTGAGACTGGGCAGGTTTGGAGGCACAACTTGATATTTAAATCCATATGCTTTACATAGAGGTGGTATATTACCAGCTTTGAGAGAAGTCATACAAGTACCAAATGTGTTAAGCGACGTACTCTCATCAAACGTCAAAACCCGTAGACAAAATTCTCACTTGTGTAGCAGCACATTTGCGTACATCATTTTGAAACCAAAGTCTATCACAGACAACTGCACACGGCACCAAACGGATTACTTACAAATTGTTTAGTAAACTCTCGATCTACACCACGATAGCGCAAACTTGGCCCTTGAGACTGATTATTCAACATTGAAGGTCCATTGATAGAATTTTGATATGTAGTATCCTCTTGTCCGGCTTCAACACTCATCGTTCGACGCTTACGAGGCATTCCATACGGCCCAGCGACTGGCGAAAATGGACGCTTTGCATTTTCACTCTTTCACCCTGTTCACTGTGACATGATAATCCGTTACTTTGCTTGTAGTTGTCCGATTGTTGTGATTTTTATCTTAAACGGTAGATACGTTGCCGCTCTGCATGAGACATTGCCGTTTTTCGAATTCGGTTGCAGTTTCTTTTCAGGTTACGACATTTGCTGCGCGTCATGAAGTAACAACTGATGGACCTTGTCAGTTATTTGGAACTGTTGAAACCAGATGCGAAATAAGATCTTGTTTTAAGTAGTGTAGTTCAAGCACATCACAATACAGTTTCAAGTGTTTCGATATCTATAATAGTTCCAAAGTTAGAGAGAATTTAATATAAGTCAGTAAACTTTTTTGGCCAAAAAAGGGACCCACTTCGGAAAGCTGTAGCGAAGCGGGGAAACAATGTTTCAGATATTGTTAGGTATCGTTAGAACGGCGCCGAATGACTTTATCCAATGGTATACTGTCCATTTTGATAGGTTAAATATTTCAAGAGCTAGGGTATGCTGAAAGTACACATTTTCGTCACGGTGACTTCACACAAGTTCACTTACATACAAAGCGAATGTGTAAGATACGAAATAGATTCCATGACAAAAGTAAAATATGTTCGTTAAAAATACGATATTACATGAGTGAGGTGAGGAAACAATTTTTCAAAATTTTTATGTAAATTTTTTGTGAAAAGTTTAGGTCTGTGTCTAATTCCGTTTAGGCGCTAGACCTGCGGGACAGACGAAGAATGGAATAACTATAGCAACAGGGTTTTATTTTTTCCAGTCGGGGTACGGATCCCTAAAAACTATAGCCTTCGGCTACGGCTTCATTTTAAAAACGATAAGATTAAAAATAATTAGGAACAGCCTTATGTAAGTAAATCACAGCTTTAGAGCTTTCTAAAGCTTTCGAAAGCTGTACGCCTAGAGCTCCATAAAAGTCCGTTCGCCCTGTCAAAAGCTTTACCCACCATTATTTATTTTATGTAATGTTTTATGATTTTGTGTTAAATATTTCTATTCATTTGCTATTCATATAGGATGTCGATATAGGCACTTCACAGTAGGCAGGCTTTCAGATTCAGACTGTGCGCCTCAGTAACCCCCGTCTAACACACAATACCTTTGCCACACATACTCATACACATAGTAACACATACCAATATAGAACTGTGAGCCTAAATCCATACACGTTCACTCTAGTAGGTCAACATGTTTCATGTTCGGATACTGCGTAAATCTTCTATGGTGGGCTACGAAACTAGAGAATATATGAGCGAGTTTTCGGTGATCGAATTTCACTGGGCTTCGTTTAGTGATTGTCATTAGTGATTAAAAAGGTGACTCGCTCCATATGTCGCATTTTCAAAAAAAAAGCGTGATATAGAGTGAGTCACCCTTTACAGTAATCTCCCGTATTACGCGGATTAGATACAACGCGAATTTCGAATTTCGCGCTAAATTTCCTCGCTTTACGCGATTTCTGCAAACACTGACAGTGGTATTCCCAACAAACTGTCGTAAAACCAATGCTCAAAATGTATCACCTAGTATTTAAATTGGTTTAGAATGTTTATGTATTGTTTTTAAGCAAACCCCGATATACGCGAATTTCGTTTAACGCTATTTTCTTTGGAACGCATCCCTCGCGTAAAGCAGAGATTCAAAGCAAAAACTAACTTTAGTTCCATGACTCACAAATAAACAACGATATTTTTATGAGAATTTTACAATTTTAGATGGAGTTATATGGCAGTACCTGTGACTCCCGAAATAACATTCCTCCTGAATAAAGACACTTCATTAAAAATTGGACAGAAGAATTGTTTTTCGGAGGTGATAGAATTTTTAAATATTGAAATTTAAATTGAAAATCGTTTATTTAGCACTGTTAATACCAGTTAATACACAATACAAAAGTATACAAGGATATTCAGCACAAACGATCCGATGCGGTACAATGCCAAAAATGGTATATAAGCTCAGCAAGCCACAGCGCTGATGTTCAGCTGGCCCCTCAGGAACTGCACTGACGAAGAAATAAACAGTGTGTGCGTGTTCAATCGTACAATGTGTTTAATAATGGTAATAAAAGGTGTAATAATGTTTTGGTATCTTCAGAATGTGTCAAAAGTGGCCACTTACTTTTAGTACGTTAATTTAGGAGAAATTATACCTATTTTCGTGTCGTACGTACGCTAGTTTCACTCGGATTCGTAACCTGAATCAACAAACCAAATCTCCCTAAAAGCCAAATATTATCTATTGCTTCTGATATTTTTAGCATTCACAGGTTTTTGACGAAAAAAACAATCGGTCGGCTGTAAGCACTGGCACGGTGGCACGACGTAGGTTTGTTGTCCATCGCTCATTGACTCTGCTGATCTCGTGGGCCCAAGAACCCTCCGTCGACAATAAATACCAACGCAATCCGAACGGTGTCGTCGCGTGCCGTGGCAACCTAATGGACTTTTAACCGGATACAGCCTTATACGTGGCGACGGCAGTCTAGGCTCTAATGGGATTTAGGCCTAATCGTACACTTCGATGAAAAACACTGCAGTTTTTCTGCAACCTTCAGCACGTTTCCATTGCAATCCCGACTCAATTTGTGTATTAATGAAATGACCTGTAGATTTTTAACCGAATACAGTCTTATACGTGGCGACGGCAGTCTAGGATCTAATGGGATTTAGACCTAATTGTACATTTCAATGAAAAACACTACTGTTTTTCTACTACCTTCAGCACATTTCTATTGCAATCTTGAGTCAATTTTGTAATGACCTGTGGATTATTAACCGAATACAGTCTTATACGTGGTGCCGGCAGTTTAGGCTCCAATGGGATTTAGGCCTAGTACACATCGATATAAAACACTGCAATTTTTCTGCTACGTTCAGCACGTTTATATTGCAAACCTGACTCAGTTTATGTACTGGTAAGTAAAATAAATAAATTGTATCGTTTGTATAAATCCTAACACTCCTTTTTGTTCGCCATAATCTTCTATGAGAATATGTTTATATATAGTAACTGAATGTGAGCCGTATAAGGAGCTTATTTGAGCTTTTCGCAAGTTAAAGAGCAAGTATAACAAATCTCTTGTTATTCGCGTAAACTTATAAAAGCGTCATGAATAGTAGAGTCGTAGTTTGGAGAAAAATCTACAAATAACGATTTATATAGACTTATACAGCATACTTTATACTTTATTTTGCACACACATAAATTACAAAAGAAACAACAACAAGAAATTTGACGTACACAGGTAGAGCTTATCTCTAAAATAGAGATTTCTTCCAGCTAGACCTTTAACATAGAGATATTTAGAATGATAAGTAGACATACATACATACGTGTACAAATTATGTAAAACAAGAGGGACAAAAATGCAGATACAAATAAATTCTCAATACTTAACACAAGAACAAACTTGTACAACAGCATACGAGTACATACCAACATAAACGTGTGTAACAATAATATAACCTTAATGAAAATGTCATCATAGCAAAGGGTCGCGATCGGCATTTGACAGTTCGCGTTTGCATTAGATGATTGCTATTGGCCCATATTTCATTAAGTAATTGAAAAACACCGCTGCATATTTGGTACCCGAGTATGTCAGCATGTGCTGACTTTCCCCCCTTTTGCCAAATATACATTACATATTATATTATACACATAAATTTTAAATTGTGTTGTAATTTGGCAATAAATATATTTCTATATATTTCTAATTTTATTGAGCGAGATGGCAATATTAAATGAAACCTTTTGTTTTGTTTTTTATAGACTGTCCCACTGCTGGGCAAGGACCTTCCCTCCTCCTTTCCATTTTTCCCTATCCTCGGCGTCCTTATACCATCCTTTTTGGAAGTGGTCGATATCGTCCTTCCACCTACGCCTGGGCCTGCCTCGGCGCCGCTCTCCGTCTTGTGGCACCCAGTGCATGGCGATCTTTGCCCACCTTCCCGGATGCATGCGGCATACGTGGCCTGCCCCGTCCCACTACAATAGAGATGCTTTGGTGATTGCATCAGCAATGCGTGGTTTGGAGCGTAGGGTCCTTTGAGATTGAAATATATTTCTAATTCAGAGTTATTCCAATGTTTTATTATTCGTATATGAGAGTCCACGAGAAAAGGTACCTTATGGCCGTTTTTAGTTTCGGAGATATTAAGAGTGCGTTCCAAAACCAGTTGAAATTATTCACGTTGACAGTCTTACACGTTCCACTGCTTGAGTCAAATATAAGTTTTATTAATTTTCTGCTGTTAACGCGGTAATGGACCATGGATAGTTGTCAACGTGAATTATTTTCAACTAGTTATTGTACGCTCTCCTAGAGTTTTGTGAAATGGTGCAATTTTTTTTTTCTTTTTTGCTTAATATCGATAAAAGAAGGTTTAAACTTTGTTTTCTTAAATTGTAGCCAAATACGAGTATGTAACTTTCAAGGATAATATAGGTTTTTGTGTCATTAACTTAAATAAGCTGTTTCGTGAAAGTGAATAATTTCGATTAAAATTTTCAACCAAAAAAATCTCCGTATGTACACATCTTAGAAGGTTGATCCTTTTTTATAGCGATAGCTTATCAGTTGCAGATTATGTTATAGGAATATGCATAACTCCATACCGTCCATAAGTTACCTTTTCCCGTGGACTACTCTCACTTATATCTTCGACACCTTACCTTATATTTCGTAAACACTTACAGTGAAACTATAGCTATTCCTTACAGTGAAACTTGTGAGAGGTGGGCGAGTTAATACGTAAATAACCCGACTAGAAAATCAATACTGGTTAAATTTATAGGAGCCTAGAATAACACGAATATTAATTTAGTAAGTATATCGAACGAATGAAGCTCTCATAATCTCCTAACCTAATCTACAGGAGGACCTACACAGTACGTCATTTAACACTCGCTACAATAAAAGACTTGCTCTGCCAAAATCAAAATGAAGTCTACACAGATCTGGACCGTTCGTTATGTCTATAAAAATATATAACAAAATTTCACAAATCATCGACATTTAATTAAAAGTCTCAATATTCAATAAAAGATTAAAGTTATATCTTCTTAACAAATGTTTCTATTCACTGCAGGAGTTTTTTTGAAGATAAAAACAATACCTAACTATAAAATCAATAATAACTTATAATGACATTTAATTTAATTTATCCCGTTAGCATTTATTACTATTATAATTTATTATAATCTCTTATTTATCTATTGCGGTGCCCTACTCAGGGTTTCATGTATGATCACATAATATATATATTTTTAAGACCAATTGTTACACATGAAAAGCAATAAATGGTATGAGTATGAACCTTTCGCGCACATCTCTTACTTACCAAAGTTT
Source organism: Hofmannophila pseudospretella (assembly GCA_947369225.1). Classification (NCBI taxonomy): domain Eukaryota; kingdom Metazoa; phylum Arthropoda; class Insecta; order Lepidoptera; family Oecophoridae; genus Hofmannophila; species Hofmannophila pseudospretella. Next base: position 12,735,837 of record OX376318.1, on the reverse strand, counting down.
ATTTGTGTAAAACACGACGAAGTTTTAAATTCATCAATCAATTCAAATCCAGAAAATACATTCAAGATCTTACTTACATCTAAAGCACAGCTTCAGCTTTAGTCAATTATTATAAAAGGCTACAATTGAATCTATCACTAAATAAATTTTTAGGCCCTTAATCTAAGTGTCAAGTACACCGTGTCCCAAAAAAACGTTGACAAAATTAAAAAGTCGAAATTTCAAAAATGTAAAGCTTTGTATAATTTGTTTTCTATTATTGATTTCGCTTATGTTAGGGTCATTTTAACATTCTCAGTAACGTTACGTTAAGTCTGTTAATAATAATATATTTTTTGCCGTGTCTTTAAAGCGTGCAGCTATTATAATAGCGTTGTACGAGATTGGAAATGACAGTGTGAGATAGTTAGGAGTCTTGACGTTAGTCGCCAGTTAGTTTCTTCAACGATTTATGGAGCTTGGCATCATCACCAACCGTCCTGGGAGAGGAAGAAAAAGAACTGCTAGAACTTCTAGAACGCGGCATATCATCAAACAAAGGTTGCCTCGTAAACCACAGGTCAAGGTGAGAAAAATGGCTCGAGATCTCAGAATCAGTCGGTCTACAGTTCAGCGTAATGTTAAAGACGATCTCAATTTAAGGCAAGCACAGCTTCTCACAGATAAAGATTAAAAATTCGCCTTGAGAGGCGTCGTTTGCTTAAGAGTCGCAGCGCTACTGAGAACTGGAAAAACATCGTCTTATTAGTCGATATTTTTTTCTCGTTTGAATAAGCCCATAACCGTCAAAATGACAGGATCTACTCTTCTGAACGTCCCGAATCTGCTGCAGTTGTTCTTCATCGTCAAAACGCGGAAATCATCATAGTTCCACAGCCAAAACACCCTTAGTTTTGTGAAAAAGGGTATCAAACAACTACAGACGAGACATTCTTAAGGCTGTTCTTCTTCCTTGGAGCGAACAGCATTTTGGAGACCAGCCATGGATATTCTAACAAGATTCTGCTCCATCTCACTGGGCCAAATGTTCAACGGTGGGGCAAAGAGAAATGCCCAGGTTTCATTAGCTCGCAAGAATGGCAACCATGCTTGCCTGATCTGAATCCGATGGATTTCAGTACGACTAGAAGATAATAAAATATATACCGCCCCGAATTGCACCTGGTGGAACGGTGCCCATCACGCTGGCGGCGTTTTCGCGCGAAATGGCCAGCGAGATGCGCTGCACGAGGCACGACTCATCGCGAGCTTGACCGTAGTATTCAGTCGTAAACATCGCAAGGAAACCTGAATATATGAAGGTAAAAAATTTCAAAAGGCGTGTGTTCACCAATAAGCACTGGGCCCGCAAATAGATCATGTCCCGTAGCCCCTTGGGCAAGGGGAGGCCTGTGTCCCGAAAGTAGGGACGTTAAGAGGCCTCTCATATTTCTCTATCTGTCTTTCTCTCTCTCAGGTTTTAAAGTAAAACCCTACACGGGGTACATTTTCTAATTAAATGTTTAGTTAATCACGCGAGCTAATTCGCCCCACACACAAAGGGTGCCGCGAGGCGCCTGTACAGTAACAATTAAAACTTGTCTCATTAATAACTGGGGATTTAGGTCGTCTCCGAGAGAACGCCACGCTACTATAATACAGTATGTGGCTAGATCTGATCAGGCTTTATTAATTACAACAGGGTGACTCAGTTAGTATTGGCAAAGTGAATGACTCTGGTAAGGTCTTTGAAAAAGTGCCAGGATTTTTTGGAAACTGACTGAGAAAGTGAACTGAAAGTAAAGTTAGTGATTCCTAAAAATTGCCTACTTGAACTAAAAGTACTTACAATCTTTTGTTATTTATAAACGGAATATAATTATTTAGAATATTATTTTTAACTCTTTGAATGGAACGAAGGTCCGTTATAAAATCAGACAGTAAATTAAGAAAGTGGATGACGCGTTAAAGAAACACATAATTCCATATAAAGACGCAATCATTCCCATGGGATCACCGTGGAATAAGGTCGAGTTACGCACATTACGGAGCTCTGACACACTGTTGACTTGTTTTGAAAACTTTCTGGCTCAGGCTTCTGTGCCTTGCATTGCAGTTTACAGCCGCCGCTGTTTAAAAAAAAATTATTTACGGCTAAACCTGTGTTTGATCTCAATCTCACCTGATGGTAAGTGACGATGAGGCCCAAGATAGAGCACACTAGCTTACTAAGTACTGGCTCTTCTATAAATAAAATCTGCCGAAACACAACATCGCAAAGCAAAGATATTTGACGATTTTAAATAGAATAAAAAAATAATTAAATGTACTGTGCAACCATTTCTGTCCAAAAATACTAAACTAGAAACTCTGATACATAAGTTCCCGAGGTCTAGAGGAGGTTTTAATACTAAAACACACAGAATCAAGGAGATGATAAATCACAGAACTCAGTCGAAAAACGACCTGTACCTAATGTTTCCTAGATCTCGGCGTTACCCTGACTTTTCTGGCTTACCTTGACAATGCTGTTCATCCCACAGGCCCGTACACCCCCCATACAACAATCGTCACAGACGCCTCCTCCACGGATGTTAATGGCCGCTATTTGACGTCAGACATTGACAAATCCGTGTCTTTCAGAGCGCTAACTGGTTAACCCTCAACGGTATCCAGTGACGGGTGTATCAGATCCCTCACTCGTTACGTAACACCACAGTGGAATATGATAACAGTGGTGCTAGTCCATCGTGATTAGGATATAAATGGGTAATTTTCCGAAAATTTCAAACCACTATTTGGATGAAAATTTGTGTAGACGACTAGAAGATTCGTAAAAACTAGAAAGCAAGGGATCCCTTAGAATTAACAGAACTCCCATCCTGTGACTTTAAACGTATTATAAAAAGATTTTTTGAAAATAATGCTTTTTACAATATAAACGAATACATCAGTGTGCCGAAAAGAATATTCGACCCTTACATAATGACATATCCGATGATTTATTTATTTTAGGATCCTACCTATTTACATACTATTTATAATGAATTAATAGAATAATTTAGATAATACATCTAAGCTTAAGAGATTTTTGTAAAACTTGACGGTCTAAATGTAACATACTTTGTTACATAGAATAAACGATTTGAACTTTGAAGAATCCTTCAATCCAAAGTTATCCTAGAATCCGAAATTACTATAGAGATCGAAGTCAGGTGTTTTATAGGACAATTGGCATCATGGCACAAAAAGTACCCGACAAACGTGATGCAACAAACACATTATAAATATACCACATCAGATATCTTGCGCTATGGCTTTATACGCTTTGAGCAATTATGAATCAAAATATTATATATGCAATTTTTCGAACACTTACTGGTATATTAACAGTAGACGCTTCTATTAAGGCCCAAGTTGTTCCACTGGTACTAAAAAACCGAGAGACGTGGACCAATTTGATGGTAAATCCAGTCTGAAATAATTTGTATTTTACGGCCTGTATATTAAACTAGGACAGTAATATATACTTACTCCAAGTATTACATATTTACACAAAATTGAATTACTGTCTATAAGTTGGTACAGTCGGACTCAAAATTTGACACAATTCAAATTTGAAGTCGCTAACGCTTAAGTTTCACTTTAGGTTGCAGAAATTTAACAGATAGTATACATTAGCTAAGGCCGACTGTACTGTAACAAGTGGGAGTGTCGTATGACACAAAGAGGATTGAAATCTAAAACGATAAGATACGGTTACAAAGGACTCTTTCGGTAATAACTTGTTATTTACTTTGTGTTTGTTAAGAAAACTCAAATAGGACACTGAGAGAATTTCCAAATCGTAATTGGTCTGAGAGAAAATTCTATCAGGGATTTATAATGATGCCAACATAACTAGCGTATTGAAGTGACAGCTACACAACAACATACCAACAAAGAAGACATCTCAATCCGACACTATGTTAACTATTTTGCTCTACTCGTCAATAGATGGCACTGAACGATACCTACCTATGCATATATTAGATATCGCTTACAAAGCTAGAACACGCTGACAAATTTTCTCCGGATTTCGCATATATGTATTTTCGCACAAGTTCCGACCACGGTCGAACAGCCGTCTTCAGGCCTATCAGGCTAGGCAGCCTGGAGGAAGATCTTCCCTTTTCCATCGAGATGTCATCCTGCAGATCCTGCACATTAGAGTTATCTAGATAAAATTCGCCTGAACATTACACTTTCCTAAATTCAGAGATTATGCGCTTTTCCATCTAGCCTAGAAATTTCTGCTCTACGGGAGACAACTGACTATATAATATTTTTGTACATCTAAGAGAATGCTAGGACGTAGATGACTCGGCATCATCTAACAACTCATCTAGAAGAATCCTAGCTTTGATCCTGGCTACTGGTTTCAATCTAACGTTTTCAAGCTTATTTACCCACCTTTGATCTCTCTTCGTCTAATCTGCACAGATGTTTAACATTTAAATTACATTTTACACTGTGTCAACTCGGAGAGCGCTGTTTTTCATAATCGTTTCACTCGTTAAATATATATGTTTGGTCTGACTCTGGAATGTTTCATTAAGTATCTAAGTAGGACATAGGTATTCCCCGAAGAATTTTCTCTTTAATCTTGTTGAGGATCTACGTAGCCTACGCTGTCTGGATATCACCCACATCTGTCCAATTTTTAAATCCCAGATGAACATCAACATTATCTTTTTGAAAACGTTTATTAGTTTTTTTAGTTTATTACTGCGAGTATGGTCATACAGTATGGGCCAGGTCTAAACCAGGAGTGCTAGTGGCATATTTCATCTCAGCCTCTCCGTGCCTCTAGTCGGTTCTGGTTGTTGTCGTTTAATGCCAGAGGCCTACGGACGGCTTGAACAACTCTGACAATAGCCAACTTTTTGTCACTAACCATACCATAAACAAACAGTTTATTTCTAAAACAACAGTTAATTTTTTGGTCTGGCAGTAAAAGCACTAACTCATTCATAAAATACCAATCGTTTTGGAGCAATACAATAAAATATTTCACTCTTTCGGTTTCTCGTTGAAATAATAATTTAGAAATGGTTTGGCACATTTCATAGATTTACCATTTATCATTTTAGGATCCACAGGGGCTATCTATCTCACCAATATTGATAGAAATAAGGGATCGGGCACTATACCCTGGGGCATTTCATCCCTTATATAAATGTGCTGAAATTCAGCCTCAGTGTAGTGGGCTTTCATAAATTCTGATAAATATCGTTTTCCTAATCCCAAGTCAATCATTTTAATTGAAATGGATGAAATACTAGTAATTAATAGTTATATTATTACTTTTTAGGTATTTAGAATTCTGCTGGATCGAATCCGAAATGAGGAGATCCGGCATAGAACAAAAGTTATCGACATAGCTCATAAGATTAGCAAGCTGAAGTGGCAGTGGGACGGTCACATCTGTCGCAGAACCGACAACCGCTGGGGGAGACGAGTTCTGGAGTGGAGACCGCGTTTGGACAAACGTAGTGTGGGACGAACGTCCCTGCTAGATGGAGCGACGATCTGCGCAAGGTGACTGGCAGCGACTGGATGAAAAGAGCCGAAGATCGGGCTTAATGGCGCGCCCTGGGAGAGGCCTATGTCCAGCAGTGGACTAAAGTAAGCTGCTGCTGATGATGATTCAGAATATACAATACCCTTCGGCCGTCAACCACTTACGCTGAAGGTTAATTTTTCTTTCTACGTGACCACGATGGCAGACTTTACCACCTATTTTATACGTAACGTTTATTGTAGAAATGTGAGAGGCATTCACATTGTAAACTGATATTTTGTGATCCTTGTAAGAGTTCTTGTCTGACATGTAATCTAACGAGTATTAGTTAATTAGTTAAATTAATAATTTCTAATTGCTTGTAAAATGTATCTATTATCTAAATTTGCACACCACAATGTGGTAGGATATGCTGGAACTACCTATGAAATTTTAAGATCCTTTAACGTGCAGTGAAAAAAAAACATAATTACAAGTTTGTACAGGTGTGTACAAATGAGTTTTTCGTATTTTTCGAACAGTTACGTACATTTCCCGTCTGAAGTGAAGAAAAACATCGTGAGGAAACCTGCACCTGAGATGACCAGTGTGTAAAATGGGGTGGGCACAAAAGATCCTTAAGGGTCGAAGTGCCGCTGGGTCATTCCCGGCCCACTGTCATAAGATAAGATAAGATCCTTCATAACAATTATACTTGATTATGCTTCCAAATCCATTTTCAGCCTCATAGTCACTTAAAATCATACTTTGTGTTCGAGGTCAAACGTGGGTTTAGTCACAATAAAACAGTAAAAGGAAAGAAAGATAGCTAATGAGTATTGGCAAGGAAAGGAAAGATTTTTATAGTTGTTGTAATGATCATAGAATATCGTCCGAATCCTTAAATTCGCAGAAAACCGTGCATAAAATAATATTATGTTTTGACTGGTACATGAGTATAAGCACATGTGTACTTACACTGTAGGTACATTAAGATAAATCCCCGGCTTCCAGAAGCTTTGATCCTACCTGCTAAGGGCCTATGCACACCGTGGATTTTATACGCGCAGACACTTAGACGCGTAGACGCGTAGACGACGTTCTCAAAACGCGCGTCGTCTACGCGTTTACGGCGCCGTAGAACTAAAAAAAACAGATTGTTTGCATTTGTATCGGTGAAAACGCGATATAAACGCGCGCAAGTACGCACCTTGCGTGTTTCGTTGGAAACACGCAGAGACGCGATACAGTTTGTATCGATACAAACGCGGATCTATATACATGTGCAAAGACTTACTGGCTGCGTCAAAATCTCATTTGAATTGAAGCAGCGCGGTAACGCGCGTCATCTGCGCGTATAAAAAGCACGGTGTGCATAGGCTCTAAGATTAAAGCCGAGCGTGATATACCGGGAGACTACAGCTGAATTCTACTTTACAAAAAGTGTAAACTATTTTGAAAATATATTGACGAAAACAGATGAAACTCATACACTCCAAAATTATTATTCTATGGCGAAAGTGGAAAGTGTTGCCTACATATGAAAAGCAATAAGTGAAGGCGTGTGCGCACTTTCGAAGACGAATACCGATCAATCGTATTATGGACTTAGTGTTAACCGAACAAAGTAGGTATTCGATGTTGATTCGAAATCGACGATGATTCGATGCAAACAAAGTTGTTGCGTATTGCAACGTCGTATCGATTTGATCGTAAGTGCGCTTCATACACTTTTTTTAAATTAAATGAGAGCAGACGAACGATGGGTGATGCGCTTGCGCCTTGTAGTCTTTGTACTACTGCCTTTAAATCTACATTTTTATTATTTTATATCTCTTTGGGTTCTTAGGAGGGGGAAATTCGGGGGGGGGGGGGGGATCTAACCCCTTATCCCATTGCCTATGGGTCTGTCATTAGCTAACATATTTTTGAGTTCAAACTAAGAGATTCCTCAACGGCTTGGTTATAATTAACTGAAATAATATCTCTAGCCATGCGTGGGCTATTTTACTATGGCGTGAGCATCTCTACCAGAGCTCCCGTGCTATAAGCTCTCAAGAGCATGCGCAACCGGCCGGAAAATCTGTTGGAGTGAATTTGTATTATGGCAAATAATATTACCTTTTATGTTTTAATTTCTTTATGCGGATTATGTACGTTTTTTGTGAAATTGAACGTGTGAGTTTGGAGTGGGAAAACGTCTCCCCTACGGCGATACACGCTCGTGAATAAATATAATACATTTTCCTAAACAATTTTGAATTGCGTACGTATTTTTTGCTTATATTTTTTTACAAAAGCTACTAATATCACAGCTTATACCCAATATACATATTTTTAACTGAAGTATTCAGTAAAAACCAGGATTTCCCTCCAGATTGCAAATCCTATTTAATTGTAACAAAGAGTAGTTATTTCCTACCCACATCCCGATAATATCAACTCCCAACTACCCTCTATTCCTGTACTCCGACGAGCGTGCGGCCATAGCTCCATTCGGCCCGGTACCGCGTTGAGAGGTGCACCGAAATTATGATAAAAAAATATAATCGCAAAAGGACTGTGTCGAGGAATCCTGGTTGCCGAGGATTACTAGCTGGGATTACGATACCAGAGGAAAATGATCCATCTCTTCGCCAATCGATACCGGCTATCAAGGAAAAATAGTCGTGAGGACTCCTTTTTTCCCCTCTTAAACTCTCTCTCTCTCTCCTTTTTCCCCTACTCATTGTCACAAATCTGGTGGAGGTGCCAAACTCGGCTCTTGTTTGCGCAACAGTAAAAATGACTGAGAAGATATTAAGAAAACCAGTGGGTGGTAGATTCCGAGGAGACATGCGTTACAAGGGTGTCCGACATGTTTAGGTATTTGAAATCTCTAAATCTAGAATCATTAAATCAAATCTTAATTAATTTACGCGAAAAGGTTAAGACGCAAAGTAAACAAATTACCGAGAACCTAAGCTTACCTTAGAATCCGGAAATACGTTATCGAATGTAGATCAGAATAATTCAAAAAATGATATCGGAAATACCAGTTTCTGATGGATAAAATGCGAAACATATAATAAAATTTGTGATTGAAATAGATAAACTGTGTAAATTAAGTTTAGTAATAATGAATGCGAAAGAAAGTCTGAAATAACGACGTAACGTCTAAACAGATTTCTGGGATGTCACATTTTGGGATACTTTTAATTCCCATTTTAGGTGCGTTTGTCAGTGGCATCATAACTCAACAACCGACCCGTTTTTTTTTATTTTGTCGAGTGTTCTTAGCTATATTATGTCTGATGAAAGTAGGACCCGTTGTTTCTAAGATCTTAGAGTAACTTTGAGGTCAGATGGGATCTCTGGAACGGTAATAGCTAGCTAGATGGTTCGAATTTGAGCTCAGATGTTTTAGGATCATGGTGTCCTTCCCATGTCAGGAATCTTTAGAGTTATTGATAAGTTACAAGCTTGGAACTTAAATCCAACAATGAACTTGTAGAGGCTGCTGGTAATGATGACCTATTCTATAAATCAAAATTTCAAAATTTAATGGCCGTGACTGAGAATTGAAACTATGGCGCGTCGGTGCCCTAGTGGCTAGGACGCCGGACTCCCGTGCGGGAGGTCCGGGTTCGAAACCATGCAATGCCATGTACCAATGAGTTTTTCGGATTTTTTCGAAGACTTACGTACATTTACCGACTGCTCTAACGGTGAAGGAAAACATCGTGAGGAAACCTGCATGTCTGAGGAAATTAAAAGTTTCCGAAGGCGTGTGAAATCCACCAATCAGCACTGAGCACGCTCGGTGGATTACGGCCTGTACCCCCTTGTGCAAGGGGAGGCCTGTGCCCCAACAGTGGGGACACTAATAGGCTATGGCTTTCAACACTTGTTGTTATAAATAGGCAAATACTGCAAACATTTCTGTCTACCTGCATCCAAAATTTCCTGACTACGAACACTAGGAAAATAAACTCAGTTTAGTTACATAACACTTTATCAAGTAGCTTACCTAAGCTAGCTTTACTGGCGTTGACATCTCTCTGTTATAAGAGCTCCTGGGTAGTGGGCACCCAGGGGAATGGTCAGGAGACAGCTTTCCTTAGTAGCTGAGAGCGGAGCTTAAGTCTGCCATTTATTCTCTTTATACACAATGAATGTTGTGTTTGTGCTTTGGTTTTAGATGGTAAGGTTATTGACTAAAATAAACTAAACAAATAAATTTTATTTGGTTTAAGAATCCAGTGAGGTTGAATATAGTAAATATATTTATTTTCTTCTTAGTTTAAGTTCAGGTTTAGTTTTAGTATTATTAATGTAATTTATTATTCTATCATATAGGTAGTAAATTATATATTCTTTGATATAGGTACGGTAAGGTCTTTATATGAATATATTTTATTTATAATAAATTAATCGGTTAATTGGAGTTTATTCAAAATAAAATCATACTAAAATAACACTTCTTCTTCTTTCGTGTTGATGATCCGAATTAGATTTTTCCCAACCAGAAGGCAGCCACATCGATAGCCCTCTGGTTGGCCTCGAAAAGGTCCTCCCGCGCGCAGGTGGTCGGACACGCGGGACAGCAGAGCAAGTGCTCCATGGTTTGAGAGGAGACACCACACTCACACTTTACTTGATCGCTGGAAAACCCCCAATTGTGTAGATTATCTCCGCAACAGCCACCCTGGGTTAAATAATAAAATAACACTAAAAGACATACTTAAGCTAAAATTACAAAATACCTAACTTTTTTAACAGGTAAAAGACCTGGCCCAGGTCGCTCCCTACAGGGAGTGTCCCGAGGAGGCTGGCGGCGTTACCCCGCTGTATGGCGAGGGTTATACGCTAAGCAAAGTAGAGGCCAGCCTTCTGGTCCCGGGATGACTCTACGATGCGCTTGGCTATTTCCCGGTGGAGACAGTGGGCTCCAGGCCCCCACGGCCCTAAGGTCTCCACTCCAAACGGCGCAAATATGCAATCGGTTAATTAACTTTGAAGTTTATTTTTTATTTTAAGAACCATACAACTAGTTGTTGGCATAGAGGTGATACCGGTTTTCCAAATTATATCCATAATGAAAATTAATTTCTTATCTCTTCTATAAGTTATGGTTAAATTTAAATTCGGAGTACTCCGATAAGGTCATGCGCTCACTAGGTCATGTGTGAATTTTTTCACACTATGTCAAGAGAATCTTTGATGGACTGACATGCCTCACACTATAAGATTACCAAGAATTGGCTATGGGCTGACCGCAAGCATCAGCTTCTGAAAACCAATAACCAAAGCAATTTCTTATAACGAAAGCTAGATTTCAATCTTGGCTCTTCCTCCTAAACTGACTGGCTGAAAAGCTGGTCATCCTTATCCGCTTCCAAGTCCTCTGAGGCAAAATTTCCATATGACCTAGTTCAGCTAGGTTACACGCATATGACATAAAAATCTAGAAACACGGCAGTGTGTTCGCCAAGTTTGGAAATAAAAGTGCGACTACGCACTTACGTATACATATATTTCATAATTAGGTACAGTCGACAACAAGGTATAGTATACCATCTGTCAAAAACCTTCGATTAAATCTCAACCTTATGATACATTTCAAATTCTCAAATTTTGACGTTTTGGGTACAGTCGACCACAGGACAACCTACCCAAAACGTCAAAATTTGAGAATCATTTCGAGCCATTTACGATTTTTTTATTTTTAGGGGTTATTTTGAGTTATCAAAACCAATTGAAATTAAACACTTGTAATTTTGTATGTCTATCTATAGTTTTCAATTCTATTCAATCATTATTTGCTTCCATATGGTAGGTACATAAGATCTTAAAGTAAACATACATGAATTGATATTGAAAACGTTTATTTAGCACTGTAAACATAGAACACAATACAGAAGTATACAAATATTAATACATGAAGCACAGAACATCCGGTGTGGTACAGTGCCAATCTCATACAGACCTCGTAAGGGCACCGCAAGTGCATCGGTGGCACAGTGGCTAGGACACCATACTAAAAATATTAAGTTAATTTGAAAAAAAAAATACTTAATTAAAATAAAGTGTCTATGAAGATATTGAAGTTTAAGTAAACATTTCTTGTAAGTTATAGTGTTTCTTGTAAGTTATTCTGGTATGAAAACATCACGTGCTTATCCTGACTATAATATTCTAACTCTGTACCAATTTGAGACGTAACTTAATAAAAATAAAGTGTCTATGGGGATATCGAAGTTTAAGTAAACATTTCTTGTAAGTTATATACTGTAAGTTGTATACTGACATCGTATGTTCTTTTCATAATTGATTATTGTATTATAACTTTATTTTATGGCTATATTTTTATAGACTTTATGACATGTGACAATTGACAATGCCCTTTTACAGCAGCTATAATTTATTATAATTATTATTTGTACAACACTGCCCCTTTACAGCAGATATATTAATTTTATTATTTATTAATTCGTACTGGCCACTTCTGAATCTGCCGGATCTGAAATATTTTTTTTTTTCGTCAATAAAAAATTAAAAAAAGACTTATGAAAAGCCTTAGTCAAAAATTCCGCCCCGTGTCGACCCTGGCGCAAAGGTCCCCATGACGCTCGCGGCATTGCCACGCTGAATCGCCACGGCCAACCTCTGCACCAAGAACGTTTATTAATTTAGATAAATGACAAAGCCCCTTTACAGCTGCTACAATCTTAATTTTTTAGCCAAATTTTTATATGTGAATCGGCTGGTCTGTTCGCTCCTGTCCAGTTATGTTTATGGTTAACAAGAATTGTGTTGTGAATTTAAAGTTATTGTAAGTTAATGTAAGCATGACGTAACCAAGAGTTCCTGGTGTCCCGGTGGTTTAATTAATGAGTATAAGTATGAGTATAACTATGAGTATAAGTATAGAATTTATTGTAAGTTATTCTGGTATGAAAATCATCACTTGCTTATCCAGATTTTAATATTCTAATTCTGTACCAATTTGAGACGTAACGGCGTAATGAGTGAGTTACAGACATCCAAACTTTAGCTTTAGTTGATAAGTATTTGCATCTTCATTAAATTTTAATGGTTATTTTTGTTGTAAAATTTGTTATAACGTATTTGGCAATAAATGTGATTCGAAATGTGTTTTAATTTAACAGAGTGGAATGTGCAGCGCCCAGACAAACAAGCTTTATGGTTTCAGGGCGCGAAGATTTGTAAATACTGTAACTTAGTTTTTTTTAAATAACTTGTTTATACACACATACAAAATACAAAACAACTTAATTAACGAAAAAATGAAATATGTATAAAAGGTGTAGCATAATTCGTTTCGAGTTTTCTCCCTGCTAACCATCGGGATAGAGAAAGGTGATAGATTCGAGCAGGCAGAGTCTGTGTACATGATGAATACACAAATATATATTTTATATAAACAAAATATATACATAAAAATATACTAAATATCATACATAATAATACTAATACACAATATAAAACATACACTTACTACATATATATATCAGCGCAAACAACAAATGTCGTCATAGTGCACGTGCAATGCCCACCTGCGCTTGCGACGAAGCAAACACGCAGCGACGGCCGATAACACGTCATGCCGCCCGCCACTACCTGGCCTCTATAAAAGCGGGCGCCCGACCCAAGGTGGGATCATTCACTTGCGACTCGTCGACGAGGCAGTCGGTCTTGATATTTTATTCGAGAATAGGTATTGCATTTCCGAGTAATTAACCGTAACTGGTTGCTATCAGGGGACTCTCGTGTGGCCGGTTACTATTGAATGTCTAACCGGTGACTAGTGGTTGCTATTGAGACGGTTCACCCGTGGCTAGTTAGTGTCGAGTAACTAGGCAGTAACTAATTCGCTGTTAAATAACTCTAAAATAAGTTTATTCAGTCAATATAGTTATTAGATTATATTTCGCTGGTTTTTGAAAAGCAAAAATAGAACCACAACCCACAACCCGTAGAATGATAGCGGGCCATCTATGCCCTTACCCTCAGATCTGACATATACAAACATATAAACCAATCCATACATATACATAAAATAATAAATAAATATAATTCATAAGGATAGATAATGCTCCTTTACTCTACTCTTGAACACTTCCAAGGACTAACTTGCACGTATAGTATGTTCGAGTGAATTCCACAACCTTACTGCATGGACAGTGAACGAGCCATCGTAGCAACTGGAGACGTGGGTAGGCATTTTGAGGAGAAGGGAAGTGACAGACCGGCAGGCTTTGTATGTACAAAACAATGATAAAATAAGAATTCATAATGGTAACTGTTGCCTATTCTAACATCACCCACAACTAATGGTTAGCTGGTAGAAAATGCCGCATGGCATTAAGCTCGCCTCATGTACTATTTTTGTGCATTAAAGTGTTAAATAAATAAAAAATAAATAAACTAATCGATGTCTGCTCTTAATGACACCATGCAATGTGCCATAAAGCGGGACACACACGGGAGACAGAATAATTTACGAGCTGGAGTGGTCCGCTGTAAATAACGGCCGATATTAAAATACCAACTTGTTACATGTACACTGCGGCGCTAGGGTTGGCACGCAAAAGAAATAAATAGAAAGGAAACTACAGAATTATGTACATTATCCATAAACGGAAATCCTTAGAACATTTTGATTAAAAGGTCGTTCCTCGTGTTCGTGTTTTTGTTTGTAATATGTATTTTTTTCTTTCTTGTATGGCACTGCATACACGAACTCTTTCGTATTATTTGCACTACATTGCACTGGCCAACTACTTGGTAATATAGCCATTAAAAAAAACTCGACACCCGCGCCTGCGCGATGTCGACAATACGTCAAACATATCTACGGTTTCCATAGTTACCAATAACATGTTAAGATGTCATGGCGTTTGTTGAAGTCTCCGTAATGGTTTGTATTTTCTGTTTATATGTGTAGGGACACAAGTCACGTTATGTCGACGCAGCATAACCTGGCTGGCGAGGACCGCCCGCGCGGCCAGCCAGTCCCGAACCACGGTACCGTAATGATAAGCAGTCGCTAAGTTTAATAGGTCCGAAATTGTAATGGTGTATTTTTCGACAATATAAGGTAAAACTAATTTGGACTCTTTTATTAATCAAACTTCTGATCAAGTAAGAACCTAGAGCACTAATTCACATACTAAACAGATAGACATTAAATATTTTTCATGGTCGTAGAAAAAGTATTGTATGCAACCCACGTAATGGCGATTTTAACACTCAAACGATATATTATGAAGTTCTCATGTTAAAATCGGTATCATTACGTGACCGTTGCATAAACGACTATTATTTTAAAAAGTGATTTTCTCATTCATTAACTTTTTATATTTATATCTGTTAATGACAACCCTAGTGAGATATGTTAATGAAGACCCCTTGTGTTCGAGCTTTAATAGAGTCCGTTGATCAATAAGCACTTGATTGTCAAAAAAAAAAGTTAAATTGAAACTTTTCCCAGTAGGTTTTTATTGAAAAACATGTTAGATTAGATTACCCAGAATGTTGGTCACGCAAAGTAAAACTGTACTAGGAAATTAATATCATGCTGCACTAAAAAAAAATTGGGAAAAGGTTAAAAAAATCTTGAGCAGCGCTCTTTTAGAGCATTCCACGGTATAGCATCATTGTAGGTTCAAATCCTGCTCGAGGAATTTTTTTAAACCTTTTCTAATTTATTAATTATGTAAACTTATAATGCTTAATTAATATAACTATGCATTAAAACTAGTTTGAGATTAAGGGGGGTTGAACTCCCAGATTTATAGCTCTATTCTCTATCATGTCACTAGTGATAATAAAAGTAATTCACCATTATTCACGCTTTTTTCAAAAAATTGTGATAAAGAGCGTGATAATGGATGGAATGAGTCACCTTTTACATCACTAATGACAAGATATACAGGCTGTAACAAAAATCTTCACTCTTATCTTTGGGCCCTGACTCTAACTATGGCGTCAACTCTGAAACCGCAGGAAAAAACAGCTGTTTCATACAATAGTTCAATACCTACACGACCGATATGTATGAAAAAGCTGATAATTTTTTGCCCTTAGTGTAAATTCTTCCTATAGTGAAAATTGTTCAGTTATGAATTTTGAACATACGTTACCCTTTCGGCTCTAAAGAGGGTTTTTTTCACACCATCTAGAATATAGAGAGCCACTGAACGCTTCATGCAACTATGGTTAGACGCTGAAATGAACATTATAACTCTACCAAAGAAAATGCCTTCTTTGTTTGCAAATCGTTAGTAAGAGCATATAGAACTTCCTTTAAGATTTTATTCATTGTTAAAAATATGATGCTCTAGGGCAGCCTTTCCCAAAGTGGGCGATAACGCCCCCTTGTGGGCGCTGCAGGCCTAAAGGGGGGCGGTAAGAGACCCAGAAAAAAAATGGGGGCGTTGTGTAGAGGCTTGGGGGGTGATTTGTAATTTCATTTAGCTAAGAGGCCTCTTAGACACCGACTGCATGAGCTCTCGACTCTCAACTACAACTTGTGAACATCAACTAATATTAGTTAAGAGATTGCTCAAACTCGGTTCGCTATTTCTCTCCGCCTAGTTCATATATCTGTCCTGTTTTACTGTGTTATTGTAAAAAATGGGGGCGCTAAAAAATAATTTATTCTCAAAGTGGGCGGTAGACAAAATAAGTTTGGGTACCCCTGCTCTAGGGAAATACACCATTCCCTTTGTGGGAGACAATAAAATCATCATATTTTTTTCCATAACTACTAAACCAATTCTGATATTTATTTTACCTGTGCTGTGTAAAGCTAATTAAACTACATGCTAATAAACAAACACATTCATACAACACAACACGCATACACTGTTGCTTTCTTCGTCCGTGCAATCACTGAGGGGCCAGCTGAAAATCAGCGCTGTGGCTTGCCACAGCATTATGCTGAGCTGGTGTACCCTTTTTGGCACTGTATCGCACCGCATGTTTTGTGCTGAAGGTATATATCTTTGTGTACTTCTGTATTGTGTACTTGCTATATTCTGGTGTTTACAGTGTTAAGTAACCGTTTTCAATTTCAATAATAAAAATAATTGACATCATTCCAGTAATTTTTGATAAAATATGAGAGTTTTGAAAAGGGTTTTTTAGACGTTAGAAGTAACGCCGTCGCGTCTTCATCGGGTGTTTCGCACTCTCCGTACACTGAATGAAAAGCTTGTTTACTTCAAACAAGAACTTGTGTCAATACGAGCATATAAAGTCGTCTTGTTAACTTCAACCAAGAAATTGTTCACTTCAACGAAGATCTCAGTCGTATCTATCAAGAAATTTGTTCAAATGAATAAAAATTACTTTATATGGTCTAATCAAGGCATTCGAAACATGCCGAAACTAGTCGAAGGACTTCCGACTTTTATCGGTGAGTAATCCGTAGATTTTTACATAATTACATATTCATCATCAGCCTATTTATGTCCCCACTGTTGGGGCACAGACCTCCCCTTGTACAAGGGGGTACGGTCCATGATCCACCGAGCGGGCCAGTACTGATTGATGAATTTCACACGCCTTTGAAAACTTTTAATTTCCTCACGATGTTTTCCTTCACCGTTAAAGCAGTCGGTAAATGTACATAAGTCTTCGAAAAAATCGGAAAAACTCATTGATACATGGCACTGTATGGTTTCGAACCCGGACCTCCCGCATGGGAGTCCGGCGTCTTAGCCACTGGGCTGCCGACGCTCCAATTACATACAGTGAGAAGTTACTTACTTCAAAAAAAAAACAATCTCATTATAAGCATTACGTATTTCCTGCCATTCTGTAGAAGTAAGAGCCGCAGTTCCAACCACAGCCAGCATTAGTATTGGGTTCCGTAATCAGGGTTCGCTCGGCGTAAATACTGAACCGCACAAATAGGCGGCCGGTTGCAAATGACGCGGTCGGAAACCGTCCGACCGCCGCCCGCCGCCGCAAATTTGAACTCATTGCTAATTTCATGCTTATTGTAAAATTCGCACTTTATATGTTTGAAAATAATTTTATTGATCACATCGAATGTGTTACGTTACGAGTGTATCAATTATGCCACCATATTTATATATTTTTTATAAATTGGTTACGACTTACAGGCAGATGTACCACCTGATGGTAAGTAGTCACCGTCGCCTAGAGACACGTGCAATACCAGGGGTATTGCGGGCCGTGGAGGGAGAGGACTTTTTTAACGTTCTTTTTGAAGCATCTCATGTCGTAGCGCTGCGGGAAAACGTCGGGTGGGGAGAGAGTTCCACATTGTACAGATGCGTGGCAGAAACGCTCGTGTAAAACGGGTCGTGGTAGACACCCAAGGCTTCAGAAATTGCGGGTGAAAATTGAGCCGCAAAAGAGTTGCAAAAAAAAATGGGTGACCGCCGCTATTGGTATCTTTCATTTGAGCCCATCCGTGCCTCGGAGAGTACATTAAACTATCGGTCCCAGCTGCTGTCATTCGATAGCGGTCTTTAAATAATTTCAGAGGCCTATGGGTGGCCTGAGCAACTCATTCAAAGTTGGCCACTAACCAAGCGTTAAGAAAATCTATTCACCAACATCATCTCTAGGTATAGTACGGTTCAGTCGGTATGTTTTGAGCTCAAATGTTTAGAACCACAGTGCTATTCTAACATCTCTAACCTGGAAGATCTGATGATGAGCAGGAAGTTTGTAAACGTCTCAAAAACGGTAAGCAGTTTGCTCCGCTGCGTCCTATCTCATGCAATGATTTAAGGCTCCGCACCACTCCCCACTTGAAATAAACGCACTGTGTTTAGATGCAGCGAACTGAACCGGAACCGAATCTGTTTCGCATAGTCTCAACCTTAAATTCTTAGGCCGTCTTGTGCCAACCATTAACATGGCTAATTAACTAACTTGACGCCAATTTTGTATGACATTCATAGACAATCTCGGGATGATCCGTGGTTAAATATTGGCGCAGGTTCACTTTAATTATCTTCTCTATACCTTCAACTAAATTTTATTTGTATTACGAGTATACAACCAAAATGACTCCCTGAGTTCTTACTAATAGTTTGTAATCGCGAATTCCATTACATTTGACACTAACCTTAGGGCCGCCCTTAGGATGTGATTTACACTGACAGTTGATAAATAGACCCTACAATTCCCAATTGAGATGGTTTTCGTTTTACCGTGAGCTCGGAGATGGGGATTAGTTAATTGTACAGGTAGGTATTTTTTCGTGAAAAATAAAAGGACAAATGAAAAGTCGTTAAACAGAAAAGTT
Source organism: Hofmannophila pseudospretella (assembly GCA_947369225.1). Lineage (NCBI taxonomy): Eukaryota > Metazoa > Arthropoda > Insecta > Lepidoptera > Oecophoridae > Hofmannophila > Hofmannophila pseudospretella. Next base: position 12,717,022 of record OX376318.1, on the reverse strand, counting down.
GACTAATTGAACGTGGTGGTAGGTAGATGTATCATTTTTGTTTCCCCATTCGAGTATTATCACAATAAATTCTTCGTTGGCTACATTTGGATTAAGAAAACCATCAAAGTTCAAATTCGTTCTATTTATAAAAAAATATCTAAAGAATTGAAACATAACTAAAGTAAAACTAAGCTACCTATGAGCCAGCCTCGACAGATACCCTGAAGAAATTACTGCTCTTTGCTAAATTTGCGAAGTCCGATTCTAATAATATCAAATTGTAAAACTAGACCTTACAAATGTTATCCTATCTCACAAACCCATTGCTTGCAGTTATAAGTTACTAGCTAGAGCAAGTTTCATAAAATTATTCTAAAGACCACGCCATGGCTTCCGCCAAAACTTCACGGCGCCAAGCCCTCATAACCGAAGTCACAATACGAAGCATAGTTGGAAATTTCCAACAAATCAACACTTTGACAGCAGAGCGCAACAACGCGAACAGAACAAAGTTAGAAGCCGCACCGTACTTTATCCCCACACTAGTCACCTATGCACGAAACTAAAGTGCCCCCCATAAATTTTGCTGGTGCAAGTTTAAGCGAGAAACACGGAGATTGTTAGAGTTAAGTTTCGTGGAAGCGCTTTCTATTCAATTCAGTTTATTGACTAAAATTTAACATTACAGTACATACAGTTCAAAACGATATGTTCGAAAGAAAATATAAATAGTATTTAAAGCATAAGAATAAAAAAGATACGATTCACAAACTAAGACATGACTTCAAAATCACCGTCCAACCAGATCAAGTGAGGGTTACGACGTGGTGAGCGCCTTCAGAACGTTCGTTCGATAAAGTAAGAATGAAATAAACGATGGATCGAGATGATAATGGCCTTCATGACTTATGCAGCTATGGCAACCCCTGCCTATTACCTTTTTTTTTGTAACGGGGGGAAATCTTCCCAGAAATATACCCAGCCGTCTGGGTGGGAGACCGGGTTATATGAGGTTTTTTTACCCCCTCGATTGTCGATCTCGTGCATATCCGAGGGCTCTGGGATCTCCAAATTAACGCACCGGTGCCCTCCAAGCACTTGCCTTGGGCTCTTCCTGGGAGGTTTGTATATTCCACCTCCCGGTTTCTCTCCTCCCCAGGGTCGCCAGCCAATGGACGACGAAAGCCCCCACTGTAACCGCCCGCGACCCAGATGACTCCTTTTAGTCGCCTCTTACGACAGACAGTATTTGCCATAGCTCTATTCTTCGCCCGAGACTACAGGGCTGAAGCCCTGCCTTATTACCTGGCGGACGCTAGGTGGCTAGCGAAACCAAATTTCATTCTTAAGATTCGATCACAAACAGAACAGTACAGTGTGAATTCAAAGCCTTCTCAGGCATTGCGTTCTAAGTGATATAACCGTAAAAAAGGACTATCCTTGTTTATTTTGGGATGATCCTTTAGATCAGCCTTTCCCAAAGTGGGCGATAACGCCCCCTTGTGGGCGCTGCAGGCCTAAAGGGGGGCGGTAAGAGACCCAGAAAAAAAATGAGTGCGTTGTGTAGAGGCTTGGGGGGTGATTTGTAATTTCATTTAGCTAAGAGGCCTCTTAGACACCGACTGCATGAGCTCTCGACTCTCAACTACAACTTGTGATCATCAACTAATATTAGTTAAGAGATTGCTCAACCTCGGTTCGCTATTTCTCTCCGCGTAGTTCATATATCTGTCCTGTTTTATTGAATATATGAAATAAAAATCATGTCAATCGGTCGCTTCGTTTCGAAATGAAAGTAGACACAAACAAACAAATAAAAAGGTAACAGACATACTTTCGCATTTTAATAGTTATTAGTACTCCTAGATAGGTAATTTTCGTAGATAGTAGACCGCGGGCAATCATGTTTTAACAAGTTTTTGTTAAATAACCTGAATTGTGCATTCCTGTATCAATTGGCTGGTTCATAAGTCATCTGTAAGATTGTTTATTCAATAAACATTCAAAACTTTGTTTTAATTTGTATAAAAATACCCTTAAATAAGATTAAGTATGCTTTTTATTGCTCTGAAATAGGATATGGCATGTTTAAAATTAAAAATTGCAATAGCTATATTTAAGGTGTGCAACAGATACGAGTAGTAAGTTTAAAATAATTGGGGGGCGTTTGAAAATTATTGATTCTCAAAGTGGGCGGTGGGCGAAATAAGTTTGGGAACCTGTGCTTTAGATAGATGCCATACAACATAAATTTATCGTTTTGCGAATAATGTCAAAATAAGAGCTTAAAATTTTTCTTGCCGTAGACGGCTATAAATATATTTTATACATTAAAACAGCATAATCATGCTATTTTTGTATTCTATTTATAGATTATTTCATGTATATTGTTTGAAATAAGATTGATACTAATTTTTTTTCAATAACTGCGCAGTTACATACTTACGTCGAATCGTCTAGAGATTGACTCATTGAAATCGACAATTATTGTAAATCTCCAATTGATTTCTTGTAATCGTAATGATGAAAAATAAGTCGAGAAAATTCCTCAAAATAATATTATGTACAATTTTTACAAATATCGCCAATACTATTCTACCCTGTAGACGGCATTAAATCTTACGGCGTAAAGTGGGAACTACTGGGAACTACCTATGATGAAAGTGGTTCCTCTGTCTACTCCCTCGGAGATTATGGACGTGAGAGTTATGCTTATGTAATGTAAATTAATTAATCGAAATAGTTAATCTATTTTTAAAAGAATCGAAATGGTAATGATTCGAGCACCGAATAGACATCCCTATATGATACGTTAAACAAACTTCTAAAGGATCATCCCAAAATGAACAAGGAATACGCATAGCCATAAAAAAGGATTTACCTATACATTACTCTTAGAAGAAGTCCATAGAGATTGAGTCAAAAGCTAAGACCGCAGCCAAAAAATTGGGCATCCTGAGTAAGGTTAGGCGGTACTTCACGCCGGGACAGCTCTTAAACCTTTACCAAGCCCAAGTCCGGTCGTGCATGGAGTACTGCTGCCACCTGTGGGACGGCTCAGCTAAGTACCAACTGGCTGCCCTTGACTCAGTGGAGAAACGCGCTAAGCGCCTTATAGGTGACGAATCGCTGGTGGAGGCTAGACTGCAAAGTCTGGAACATCGACGCAAGGTTGCCTGTCTATCGGTATTTTATAGGATACATTTCGGAGAGTGCGCATCGGAATTGCACGACCTAATTCCAGCATCTCCATTCCGCCTTCGGACTACCAGGCGCGGGGAGGGGTTCCATCCTTATGTTGTTGATATCCCATCTGCTCGTACGAAGCGATTTGCTTCTTCGTTCATTATGCGAACGGCTAAGGAATGGAACAGCCTGCCGGCGTCTGTATTTCTCGAAACCTACAACCTTGGGATCTTCAAGGCCAGAGTGAATAGGCATTTACTGGACCCGCATGCTCCATCGTCGACCTCATCGTCGCTTACCATCAGGCGAGATCTAGGTCAAATGCGGGTTTAGTTATACATAAAAAAAGAACCTTGCACATACAACCTTGGAACCTTCAAGACGAAAATGAATAGGCATTTAGTGGATCTGCGTGCTCCATCCTCGACGTCATCACTTACCAACAGGTAACATTCGGACAAACATAAAAGAAATGAAAAAGAAAAAATGGAGTCCCTATCCAATGGTAGGACAGGTACCCAACATTTTAATACCTTCGGTTCCACATTGTCGTGTCACGTCCAGTCACACTACATTTTCGCAGAAACTTTTCCCCGAAGGCGTATATTTCTCTATACAGGGTGTCCCGGTATCTAATAAAGTGGTCACAGTCGAAGCAAGATTAACAGCGTCTCTTTATTATTGTCTGGGTAAAGGTGCATTCGTACTGACAATGTTACTTTTACTTATTTCTTTAAGCGAGGTTGGCTCGGTCGGTACCTGGATGGGTGGTCACCACCACATGGTTTAAAAAAAATCTATGTCGTATATTACCAATCACTACATTGAGGAGCTCGTAGCCTAGTTGTGAGCACGGTCGGAAAGTGATCGTGCAGGTTAAGCAACATTTGGCGCGGTCGGTACCTGGATGGGTGACCTCTAGTGGCATATTTCATCTGAGCTCCTCCCTGCCTCGGAAACGTTAAGCAATAGGTCCCGGTTGTTGTCGTTCGTCAACAGACGTTAAGCCATGTCAGATGCCTACGGGCGGCCTGAACAACTCTGACAAATAGGTTGGCCACTAACCATTCGATAAGCAAGCAAGCATTTCTTTAAGTTATTAAAGAAATGCATGTTAATGCTGTGTACAACTTATACCACCAGGAGGAGATTGAAGTCGAACGCGGGTTTTATCATCAGCCTATTAATGTCCCCACTGTTGGGGCACAGGCCTCTCCTTGTACAAAGGGGTACGGGCCATGATACACCGAGCGGGCCCAGTGCTGATGGGAAACTTTTAATTTCCTCAGACATGCAGATTTCCTCACGATGTTTTCCTTCACCGTTAGAGCAGTCGGTAAATGTACGTAAGTCTTCGAAAAAATCGGAAAAGTAATTGCTTCATGGCATTGAATGGGTTCGAACCCGTACCTACCGCATGGGAGTCCGGCGTCCTAGCCACTAGGCCACCGACGCTCTCTAGGCCACCGAAGCTAAACACGGGTTTAGTCGTGAATAAAAAAACCTTTGTACAAAAAACTTTTTGTTTAGTTTTCGAGAAAAAAAATGATAAGTGAAAATTCGCCTAAAATCAGTTTTCATACAAAATAGTATGGAGAAAAAATAAAAGTGTCCTGTTTCAAACGAAAAATAAATATGCTTTAGAAACCAAAATTATAAACTATATCTTCATAGAAACTAAACTGATAATGTCTATAGTTTCTAAATTATGAAGCTTTGAATAAATGCAAAATTCTGTTATCTAAAAATAGGTTTTTTTTATTATTTTTCAATTGTAATTTTAATTTTTTACTGAATTTTTTTACCGGGACTTTTTTTCCATACTTGCTCTGCGGTGTACTTTAGTAAAATAAAATAGCAAGTATTTCGAAAACGAAGCGTTGTTGGATCACTTCTATTGTCAACAGAAGTGCTACAGAAGTGTTTGACGAAGTTAATGCATATCCTCGGGAACACCTTGTACAGATGAATTGTTCTATGCTCATCACATTCTCAGTTTTTCCATTTCGCGATTCTGCACAATTCAAATTTTTCACAATCGCTCTTTAGCACATTCCGGTTTCTGCCTAATCGCAATTAAGTAATAGAATACAGTCGCAACCATTCAATTTTACAGATTGACCCATTGACAAAAAATACAGGGAAACAAACATGTTTATTTTTCACTACGAAAACGGGCATATATTATTATTTTGGCTATCAGGGAATACAGTAAAACATATGGAAATAATATTTCCATATGTTTTACTTTGTGTATTTAGATAAGTGTAAATCAAAAGTTTTTAAATTGTACAGACGGCGTTATTAGGCATTAAATGTTGCAAAATATTCATTCTCCAATGTGGAAGATATTCAGATACCTGAATTATAATTAATTAATTAATCGCAATTACGTTATTATATTACTAAACTCAGGCCTCTGATTCCAAACGCTGACCGCAAAACGCCTGTACAGGCCCTAAAGCCCTCCATCAAAAACAAATTCCTCTTTAAACCATAATATATTCAATACACGATTCCGATTGAAGTATTTTGCCCCAATTTGCTTGAAAAAAACATATTTTTATTCTGTGCCCAATTATTTCTATCGAGAGCCATTATAGACAAAGACATCTGTGACGTCATGACAACGTCACATTGTTATTTTTATACGAACGGGAACAGTAAGTGGCCCTTGGAAAAGGGAATGATGTTTATCAAACAAATTGTCTTATTTTTGGACTGACATGATTGAATGCTTTTTTATTGTTGTACTAAGGAGAGCACACTAGCAAACGTGCCGTCTGATGGTAAGTGGACACCATCGCCCATAGATATCTCACCTCACTGTATTATTATTAGAGGGATTTCGATGCGCCGCTAACCATGTAGTGCTTCATGTGCCGGTAATTACGCTGGCTCACTTACTATTCAAACAGAAACACAGAAATGCATGAATTTCTGATTTGCGGTAGAAATAAATAAGAGGGTGATACCACATCAGGCGATTCTGCACATCAGAATCCACCAACATTTAAGGGTAAAAGCTATAGGTAGCATTGGTAATACTTCTGTGGGTGTTTTTATAGAACTTTTTTTTTAATTTTATTTAGTCTTTTACACTTTTGTGTACAGGTGAGCTTAATGCCTTGCGAAATTCTCTGCCAGCTGACCTTTGGGCATGCAGATATGTTATGGCGATGCAGTGGCAATAAAAATCACAAAGAAACTTACTTAATAATATGTGAAATTTCTATATTAAAATAACAATATACTTACATAGTATACTAATATACAATACTAGTACAAATATACAATATAATTTACTTATATACACAAATACAATATAATTAAATACATACGAAATAATAATAAAATATCAATAATAGCTTTCTTTTAAAACATAGTGAAAGGTATCGCTATGAACACGGTTCTATCGATCGCACGCCACTTGGGACGACTTTGTATAAATTAAACGTGGAGATGACAAATACTGAAATTTAATTCCGTTGTCGGTCGAGAACTAATTTGTCAATGGAATTCTCAATGAAAACATCAACAGAAGAATTACCATTAATTATTTTATTAAATGTAGTAAAAGATACTATAGTATCGCTATGAACACAGCTCTATCGTAATTTGGGACGACATTGTATGAATTAACCGTGGAAATGTCAAATACTGGAATTTATCATCGGATACGTGCCCAGCGCAATATTGAATTTGTCTCTTATTTAATTCTGTTGTTGGTAAACAAATTTTTCAATTGAATACTCAATGAAAACATCTACAGAAGAATTACCAATAATATATTTTTAATTTAGTGAAAGATGCCAATACCTATCGCTATGAAAACAGCTCAATCGCACGCCACTTGGAACGACTTTGTATGAATTAACCGCAGAGACGAAAAATACTGGAACTTATCATCGGATACGTGTCCAGCGCAATATTGAATTTGTCTCTTTTATTTCTGTTGTGGGTCGTAAACTAACTTGTCAACGGAATTCTCAATGAGAACTCTACAGAAGAATTACTTGAAATAGTTTTTTTTTCCTCAAAATTTAGTAAAGGATACGGTATTGCTATGAAAACAGCTCAATCGCACGCCACTTGGAACGACTTTGTATGAATTAACCGTGGAGACGAAAAATACTGAAATCTATCATCGGATACGTGTCCAGCGCAATATTGAATCTGTCTTTTATTTTTGTTATGGGTCGTGAACTAATTTTTCAACGGAATTCTCAATGAGAACTCTACAGAAGAATTACTTGAAATAGTTTTTTTTCCTCAAAATTTAGTAAAGGATACGGTATCGCTATGAACACAGCTCTATCGCACGCCACTTGGGACGACTTTGTATAAATTAACCGTGGAAGCGACAAATACTGGAATTTATCATCGGGTACGTGCCCCGCGCAATATTGACTCTGTCTGTTATTTAATTCTGCGGTCGTGGGATAATTTATCAGTAAACTAAAATATTTCAAGGCAAACAGCAACCGTTAGCCAAATGGCTGTTTTTCCTGGGTATTTGAGAAAATATTTACTCAATAATTATAATGAGAGGCCTCGTAAGCTAGTTGCGAGCGTGGTCCGAAACTGACTATGCAAGTTAAACAACGTTAGGCGTGTTCAGAACTAGGATGGGTGACTGCTATTAGCACATTTTTATCTAAGCCCGTCTGTGCTTCGAAGACCACGTTAAACTGTCGGTTCCGGCTGAAGAAGAATGAACATAATGTTACTGAATAACAGGTAAAATTATTTATTAGTCGCTCTTTTTATGAAATCGTTTTTGCTAAAGTAGAAAGTGGAGTGTTTTGCTTCAGTTTCAACAGAATTTATAAAATCATCGAAAGTTTGTAGAACCTTCAGGTTAATAGCGTCGAATGTTTTGAAATGGAGACATATACCTCCTTTGCTGAAAAAACGTCCAATTGCTGTTAATCTGCCTTCTATTCTACCTAAAATGATTAATTAATATTTGGTCTCCCCTATGTGTATTTAATCAATAAATAACTAGAAAATCGAAATTTCAAAAATTTGTCTAGAACCGGTTCTAGGACCGAGTACCCGGTTTTCGGAACACGGAACCGAAAAATACCCGGTTCTCAATTTTAGCACTGTTCTGCATTCCCTGTAGTGTGCACGTGGCCTCAATAATTATTTAAATTCTGATTACATTTTACTGGCGAACTGGAGGATTTAGAATCAAATATATTTTTTAAATTGTAAGTAAGTACCTTAAAGTACATTTTTACAACGTCATTTATTAATCTACCACCGATTCGTAAGGTGCTGTAGCTGAAAGGAAAGAAGCGGCGCAAGAAATTTTCAGCAGCACAACTTTTGAAATAAATATAATATATATCTTACAATAATTATGAATACAACCATATACACATTGTGCAGAGCTGGAGCTGAATTTAGGACCAAGCCTGTTTATCATTTAAGTTGTCATTTATTTTATAATAACCCTTTTTCATTTTATAAGGGTCTTAAACTTTTTCTCTGTCATATTTATTACAGTATCAGTATCTTATTATAAAATCGTACACAGTGACCCATAAATGATGTGTTTACTTTACTAAGTCAAAAGCGTGAGACTGCAAGTTTGTTTTTGTTTCTGGTATTGAAATTAAGAATTTGCTTCTAAGACAAAGTAAATAAACCTGCTCATGAAACCGACGACGCTGCATAATTCCGTACGGTCGATAGGCACATCTGCGCGTTGACAAATTTATTTTTAGACTCCAAAATCCTATTACGTACGTAAAACCGCACGTATCCAAAGTAGAGCGATAAATCACCCTTGTACCCATTCCGTCGGGTGACGGCGGTGTGAAGAGGGGGTGGAGAGGGGCAGCCCCTAATTAATTTACTTTAATTAAAATTGACTTCCCCCAAATAATTTAATTACACGTTAGGCTGAAAAAAGTTGCTTATTTCATAATTTGGGTGCTTAAAAGTAACTCTTTTATTCTGTTTTTCCAGTCAAAATGTCGAGTTGATTTGAGGTGGCTCCGGAAAATTCGCTTAGAGTAATATAGGTAAAAGGTGCGTGAGTTTCACAGGCGGTACATTTATATTTCGTTTTTTATTTGGTTCCGTATAGAACCAAAGTTGCCGTCATAGCTCAGGATTAGCAAGTTGAAGTGGCAGTGGGTAGGCCCCATCTGTCGCAGAACCAACAACTCCTGTTTTTTTTATTTATTATTAAATAATGAGAGCAGACGAGCAAACGGGCCACCTGATGTTAAGTGGTCACCGTAACTTACTCACCTGACTGTATTAATATTAGAGGATTTTTGATACTCTGCTAACCTTGAGGACTAAGACGGATTGCCTCATGTGCCGGAAATTACGCTGGCTCTCTTACCCTTCAAACCGAAACACAGAAATGCAAGCATCTCTGCTTCACGGCAGAAATAGATAAGAGGGTGGTACCACCCCAGGCGATCCTTCGCATTAGGATCTACCACTACTATCTGTTCTCTAACATGTATAATTTTTTGAATTGTCGGTATGTCCCGCTCGTCTTACCTTATAGTTTAATTTGTTCTTACATATTTACTTTCATTTCATTTCCATTTCATATCTGCCATTTCAGCACACAACTTTTCTTATCTACATCTAGATTATCGTCGCTTGGTTTCCGCCTCCGACTTCGAACTGCTAAAGCAGAATTATCAACGCCATGCTCTAGACTACTCTAGACTATGGCATTATGCTGATCTGATGCCTATTTGGTGCTGCAGCATGTACGTCCACATATTTTAGTTGTATTAGAATATATATTGTGTAATATATCATATACTTACCATAAGTGGAATTGCATGTGTGCTGCAGTTAACAAATAATCGTTTTTCTATTTCTATTAGGCAAGCGTTGTGTGGAATGTGTACTGGATGAATCAACGGTCTACGCGTGATGACAGCGACTGGATGAGAAGAGCCGAAGATCGTGCTCGAAGACGCGCCCTGGGAGAGGTCTATTTTTTTATTGTACAAGAAGAGCAGACGAGCAAACGGGCCACTAGATGCCTGATGGTAAGTGCTCACCGTCGCCCATAGGTAGACATCTCACTTTAATGTTACTAAAGGGTTTCGATCTTGAAGACTAAAAAAGTGACTCGAGTTCCGGTAAATATGCTGGCTCTCTTACCCTTCGAACCTAGATACAGCCTAGCAAAGGATTGCTGTTTCTGTTGCGGCAGAAATAGATGAAAAGGGTTTGGTGGTATAACTATACCATCTGTACAGAGTCAACCTCTGTATACTGAATCATTCCACCTACAGTGGACAGACAGAGTCATACCACCAACGTACATTTCTTATACCACCTATATCCAGCAGTAGACCGAATAACAATTGAAATACGTTTATTTAGCTCTATAAACACCAGAATTTGCTAAGTTGGCTCTCAAAGTGATGGCTGACTCTAATAATACTCGAGCTTCCCTTTCCTTTTTCTTAGTGACCCTAACGAGGCTGACATGGTCACCTTGTCGTGTACCAAAGCCTCAAAACTGAGATTTTAAAAAAAACTACAAGTACACAATACAGAAGTATACAAAGATATAATACATTCAGCACAAAACATGCGGTGCGGTACAGTGCCAAAAAGGGTACACCAGCTCAGCATAATGCTGAGGCAAGCCACAGCGCTGAATTTCAGCTGGCCCCTCAATGTGCCTTCCATATTTCTCTAGATGACTGGCCGATACGATGAATAGAAATTTGAATTTGGAAGCCCGATCGCCACCATAGACTAGCCACTCGTTTTTTTCGCCCGAAAATAAAGGTCCTCATCTACATTCGCCGCGACCCGGCGGCGTTGTGCGGATCACCGCAATGTTTTACATGATAAAGGAGCCGTTCTATACGGAGAAAGCAATATCGTGTTAGTGCTTGTATTTTAGTGGGCAGGGTAAGTTATGGGTGATCGGTGAGAAAGTATTGCAGCCAGATTTTATTTTATTTTATTGACTACTAAACCCGCATTTGACCTCGATCTCGCCTGATGGTAAGCGACGATGAGGTCGACGATGGAGCATGCGGGTTCAGTAATACCTATTCACTCTGGCCTTGAAGATCTCAAGGTTGTAGGTTTCGAAGGGGAGGCTGTTTGATTGCGGAAATATGGTAACGGGTCACGGCGAGGGTTTCGACCTTGCCTTCGCGTATCTACCAAGGGTCTCGAATTTCTTCAAGTTTCAAGTTTTGTATTTATAGTATCAATTACACGTCAAAGTAGAATTAAACAAATAGATTACATTTCAATAACTATAATAACAATAAAAATAAATAATTTTATACATTTGTTTTAATAATTAGGTTTAAAACATAATTGTCAATAATTCAATTAATTCAATTAATAAATCCGATTTGTAGATGAGTTTATTCAAAATAAAATAAAACTAATATAACAATAAAATAAATGCTAAAGCTAAAATTACAAAACACCTAACTATTTTACAAATAAAATACCTGACCTAGGTCGCTCCCTGTAGGGAGTGTCCCGAGGAGGCTGGCCGTGTTGCCCCGCTATAATAATATAATCTATAATCCGATTTTAATTATAAAATTATCTGAACAATGTCATGTGATACATGTAATGTAGGTACTTATTAATACTTCTATCTTCTTCTTCTATACTTCTAGAATTGATGAATTGAATTTGATCACAGAAACCATCTACATATTTGCTTCTCAGTCAGTCTCTCTTAAGAAATATAACGATGATTCTATACTACCCACCTCTATTAATTAATTAGGGTGTAACAAAAACCTCCTATAACGGCGAAAGGGAGTGACCAGTATCCTGGATACTGTAAACATTTGAACAATTATAATTACGTTCTAAAATTTTAAATTTTCGAATAAAATATAAGTACAAATCGATTGTTGCAAAATATATTATGGAGAATAGATTTTGCGGTGTGAAGTAGGCAGCCAAAAATCTCGCAGCCTATATAACCTGACCAAATTAAGAAGTCTTCGTTTTTATATAGTGGGAGTTGTTAGTGACAGAAGAGGGGGGTGAGGGGGGTTGGGGTTGGGGCTGCGTATAAAGGAGACTTAGAACACAATTTGTTCTGTTATTTAAACTGAACATGTCACTCCCTCTCGGTGCTATATGGAGTTTAGACAACCTGTATAATTTTCCCGAATAAAATGTACCGCTATCGCTTATCGCTTGTCGCCTAAGCCTATCCTATGAACAACACAACGTTGAAGCGGTTGAAGGGCTATTGTGAAAACAGACTCGCTCTGAGGATAGCATCGGTTTGCACTAAAGAAAGACGTCTCTTTCCTAGAAATATGGTGCTTATATAAGAAACATTTGGATAAAGGCTTTTGTATAATCTTGCTTCTTTGAACTTAGGCGACTCACAATGCAACGCGCACCGCCGCGGTGGGCAGTGCAGCGGTCGAACTAGTAGTACTGGATTGTATGTAATCCGTTGTGACCTAACACACAGCATCCGCAGTTGCGAGCTGTTTCGCCTCACCAAGCGGTGCGCTCTTCTGTACTTAATTGTTTGTATGTGTGCGCTATTGGAAATAATTCCTATCTTTCTTTCTCTACGGTCGGTATTTAGGCTCGATTTATTTTCACGCCGCACGCCGCGCCGCTTGCCGCTGCCAATTTGTATGGATGGAGTGGAGATGCAATAAGCGCACTCTATAGAAATTGACAGCGGCGAGCGAGGTGCGGCCTGTACATAAATCGAGCCGCCCGCTGCCGCCGTGCAAACAGCACCGCGCGGCGCACCGCTTTAAAATCCGCTTCGCAACCTCAGCCCACCGCGGCGGTGCGCGGTGCAGTGTGCGATTCGCCTTATGTCTCTTTGTAATGACACCACAGCTATTATTAGAGATGTGAGTCTTGAATCTTGAAGACATGTCTTTTGAAATCCTTTGAGTCTCCAACTGAATCCATACACGAAATGTTTAGACCACAAAAATCGTACTAGAAAAGCAGCACCCTCTTCTCTAAAATGATGATGTGAGCACTTACAGAGAGCTAAAGGGTTTGGGCAAATGCACGTATAGTAGTTCCATATACCTACATTTGACATTTCAATGCCCGACTAATATATCGGAAAATGCTCACATCACATGCGCTAATTGGCAGTTGCGGTTTCTTCATATAACACTTCTCTAGCGAGCAATCTGCATGGTGTGAATTTTAAAATCTTTGGTCTAGACCAAATCCGTTAGTAACCCAAACCTATAATTAAATGTCCCATATATCATCAACAAAGTCTATCCTTGATCACTGAGTATGACCCTATCTTCTTATCTTATAATAGGAGGCCGGGAATAACCCCAGCGGCACTTCGACCTTTGAGGATCTTTTGTGCCTACTCCATTTTACACACTGGTCATCTCAGTGTGCAGGTTTCCTCACGATGTTTTCCTTCACCGTTAGAGCAGTCGGTAAATGTACGTAAGTCTTTGAAAAATACGAATAACTCTTTGGTACATGGCACTGCATGGATTCGAACCAGGACCACCCGCATGGGAGTCCGGTGTCTTAGCCACTGTGCCATCGACGCTCGAGAAAGAAAGAAAGAAAGAATTTATTTTCAATAGCGCACACATACAAAAAATTATGTACAGAAGATATAAATAATATTAAACAAAAGTAATTAAGTTTGATGAAGGTGGTGTGCAGCACCGGAAAAAAGGGACTGCCTCAGCCTGTTGCCGCAGTGGATTTAACAGATTTATTTTTCTTTTTATTGAGTATGACTCCTTTGTTAGGGATTCGTACCCCGAAGGGGAAAACTGAGCCCTATTGCTGTCACTCCATCCCCGTCCATCCGTCTGCCACATGGGTCTAGCGCCTCAACGGAATAAGATATATTTCCGTTGTTGTCGAGTATCGATACCAAGCTACGAGTATGTACTTTAAGCACAATGTAATCGACACTGTAACCAGTACTTTGTACATGTAATCAAGCCAGTAATAGTACTTAGTGCACGTAAACAAGATTGGAACAGACATAGTACATAATAAAACAATTAGTGCCTCATAATACATGCCTATTCATCACGGTTAATTATGCACATGCTTGTCTGAGGGAGCCCTCCATAAATTCCGTCACACGTTAAGGGGGAGGGAGGGGGTCAACAAAGTGTGACATCGTGTGACAAGGGAGGGGGGGTCATAAGCTTCGTGACGTCACATGCGTAAAGAAGAAGAAGTCATAAATAATATAAAGGAATGTGTTCAAAGTCCATGGACACAAGATGATTAAATTTTGTTTCGTTCATTTGATTTGATGTTTTGTAAATTTTCTAAAATGTTTCATTTATTGATGATTTTATGAAAAAAGATTTTAAATGTAAATAATTTTGGAAGTGCTGTTTAATATAAAAATTTAAAGTTTAAAATATGTGACGTCACACCAAGGGTGGGGGAGGGACACAAATGTGACTACCTATTTGGGGCTCCAAAATCATGAAATTAGTGTGACGTAATTTATGAATGGCCCATAGTCGGTATAACACGATTACTGTACACTGGAAGACACATCAAGCTATAATCTGGGGAACCCTGTCACAATATTTTTTTTGTTATTATTTCTTGACATTTTTATGAAAGTGTCAAATAAGTTAAGTACCAATATCGTGGTGTATTGCCCACTGTACACCATGGAATAGTCTCGAACTTCACCCTACCTGCATCGTTTTCTTATGTTTACAGAAAGAAGATGAGCAAACGAATACTTTGACATAGATTCATATTTTATGGTTGAATAAATAATTCTTACTACATTCTAGCTCATATATAATGGGGAGTGCTCTTCAGAACTCGTTGACTTGGTGCCGTCGTCTACTTTCTAGAATCGCAATTTTCACCCACACTTTCTGGAGCCTTGGGTGTCTATCACGACCCGTTTTACATGAGCGTTTCTGCTACGTACCTGTAAAATGTGGAACTCTCTTCCACCCGACGTTTTCCCGCAGCGCTACGACATGGGATGCTTCAAAAAGAATGTTAAAAAAGTTCTCTCCCTCCACGGCCGGCAACACGTCTCTAGGCGACGGTGACTACTTACCATCAGGTGGCCCATCTGCCTGTTTGTCGTAGCCTATTTATACAAAAAAAAACCCCAAGGAATCCCAATAACAAGGGTCACTATCGTCTATAGACATTTCATCTCACTAATGTGTTACGTACTAGAAGATTTTTGAGGCGCTCCTTAATCTTGAGGACTTATGTGGAGTGCCTTATGCATCACGCTTGCTTTCGTATACTCCAAAAACGCAGCAATGGAATCATTGCTGATTTACGGCTGAAATAGGTTAAAAAGTGGTACAACCCTAGACTGGCTGTAAGTACATTATTATACCACCTACTTAGGCCATGTCGTGCCGGCCATACAGAATAGCACCATCCCAACTCTACCCGCGGGTGTCGTACAAGGCGACTGGTGGAAACTATTCTACACCTAGTAGACGGCGATAGACTCGCCATCTATCACGTTTGTCCACTAAACGAAAAGTGGGAACTACCTATGATGAAGGTGGTTACTCTGTCTACCCTCTGGGGATTACGGGCGTGAGAGTTATGTTATGCTACTTACTCATATATACAGCAGTAGATTGAATAGGCTGATGATATCCGGTGATTCCACACAGAATAAAACAACCAGAAACGTCGATGGTTGTATTGTTACAAGACCAAACGCGATTAAATTCTAAGCAGGCCTAACAACATTGGCACAGCACTTAAAATTTCAGTAACTGAGGCAGCTTATTCCGAACTATAATATATGAGGGTCCCATAAGACCCTTGTTTAGTGGGGCAAGCGACAAGCAAACGATGTCACATAAAAGACTTACGAGAATGAAAGACGAGGGTACCTCCATTTTTCTAACTGTACGACATCATCGTCATCTGATCACGACAGCCATTTTCTATCCAGCTTGGGATAAAGGCCTCTTCCCCTCTAACCATAAGACAATGACTGGACAAAAATGACTTTTTTATTGTATAAGGCACTGTTGAATGTATAGTGGCAAAGAAAGGCTTTGGGCGGGTTTTCTTTATTTTTCTTAGGGTAATACCCCTTGCTGAACTGACTGCACAGACTCATACCTTTTTTTTTTTTTTGGTAACGGATCTTCGAAAGATACCCAGCTTCCTGGGGGAGAGACTGGGTTATGTGACATTTCCACTTACTGAAACCCCCTCCCCCTCGATGGCCGGCCTCGTGCTTATCGCAGGGCTCCGGGATCTCCAGTGGAACGCACCGGTGCCCTCCTAGCATTTGCCTTGGGCTCCTCCTGGGAGGTGTACATTCCACCTCCCGGTTCCTCCCGTCACAGCAACGTGCGGCCATTACTGGTCTTATAATGACTTGTCTAATTGATATGGAATAGAAGTCAGTTTTATTTGGGAAATTAGATAGTACAAATATGGATAGTATTCCTATATCTAGACTGGAAAAGTCTGTTTCAAAGTGACTGGCCTAAGGCACCTTTCTTGTCGGTATGACCCCGTCCAAGACCTAATAAATTCTTCTCTTTAACTTTCGTAAGTTCCAGATATCTTCAAGAAAGCTTTCTATATGTGTGCTCCATCTTCGGTTTCTTCATCAGACAGCACTTGCTTGAAATCTTATGATTTGTACCAACCGCATTGTACCTCAAAACTTTCGACATACGCACACTGGGAAATGTCAATAAATCTCATCACGCCACGAATAACGTAAACGTGACGGTCTAAGTATATCCATTGAATATGATATTGTCTATTGATAGATTCCTATCTCTTTGTTATTTTGCATCTCTCTCAACATTATATTCCATTAACGTTTTGTTCTTAAATTCTATCACTTTGCTGGTAGATACCGGTTTTGGTTTTACAATTTTGGTGTGTAATACTTCTTCAAGATTGACTCTTTCGAAAATTGATCCAGAAATCGAGTTTTGCTTTTCTGTGAGCGTAATTTTTGTACGATGAAATTCTCTGCTAAGATGACTGAAATAAGCGATTGTAAGCGATCCAACGTCATCAGAAATACACGTCGAATTACTTACCAGAATGGCTAAGATACTTTCATAAAATTCATCAAAGACATTTCATCTCAGCCCATCTCAGATTCTATAGGTAGGAGATGAAGACGAAACCAAATAATTTCCAATTAAATATTTTAATCTGAAGATTTATATCTCGCGCGTAGATTCAACTGTCGCTTGTAAAGGGACGTTTATCTCCTTAAATATTCCGCCTCATAGCTTAATTACTTTTGATCATGATGTAATTAAATTATAAGTGTGTCTTTTTAATCTTAGATTAGTTTTGATTTAAATTCCGGCTCTCCGGTGCAGTATATTCATAAATTGGTGGATATGTTACTGGAAATACATGAAACCTAGGAATTGTAAAATTGTACACAATTCCTAGAAAATGTATACAATGTCGAGCCAATTTAGGAAATGTGTAAAATAATTTCTTAGGATTTGTATGAATTTCCTAGGCATTGTATGCAATTTGAAAATGATACTAGGAAATGTATAAAAGGAAATATAAAAAAATTATAGTATAATAGCCTCTGAATTTTCTATCCGAGTTATTGACCCCCAAGGTCATTGACTTTTCCCCCCTCACTACTAGGCATGCTTATGCAAACAGTTTTTTCTGGGTTGTTATTAAAAAAATAACCTAACGATGACTGGAGGAGCTCGTAGCCTAGTTGCGAGCACGGTCTGAAAGTGATCGTACAGGTTAAGCGACGTTGGCGCGGTCGGTACCTGGATGGGTGACCGCTAGTGGCATATTTCATCTGAGCTCCTCCATGCCTCGGAAAGCACGTTAAGCAGTCGGTCCCGGTTGTTGTCGTTCGACAGCAGTAGTTAAGCCATGTCAGAGGCCTACGGGCGGCCTGAACAACTCTGACAAATAGGTTGGTCACTAACCATACGATAAACAAGCAAGGGCGGCAATAATAGTGTAGTATAGAATTCCTTGGAAACGTGTATAATAAAATGTATTTCACTCAATTCCACCTTTGGACCGTTGTGGTGGGTGGACCACTCCTAACACAGGCAGTTTAGACTAGTAGGAGTGGTTAATGAAAAATATTGGTAAAGTAAAACATTACCATTGACGTTTTAACTATTTAGAATGTTACCTATTTTTTTTCTTTTTCTGTTCTTTAATGAATGGCCCTGCTAGTGATTTACACTGCAATTTGGCCAATGATGTTGGAATGTTAAAAATAACTCGAACGTTTGTTGTTTTGAAAAAACAGTTTACCAACGTTCAGATTAAGAGAGAGTCGTGTGCACTAGGAATGCCTAGTGTCTTGCATTCCAAGTGCAATTGGAGGTTATGTTGCCGGATCTACAACATCTGTAGTAATTCACTCTCATTTCACTGTCTTATATAACGTTCAATTAACACGGACTATTTTTAGGTAAAATACACTAGTTTTACGGAAAAATAACCACTTTAAACCGTTTTTAAACAATAAAATAGGACGAACATGCAGTATGAACGCGACAACATAACCATATGTTACCTAAATACCAATCTTAAAGAAATATCTCTACATATAAATCATTGCTAGACTTGAAACATACTCATTGTGGTTCAGAAAAGGTCCCAGTGTAATTGTCCATCATGGCCGATCATATACAGAAACCCCTCGACAAGAAGAAGCTCCACTCATTATCTAAACAGTATTTCATTTTCCCATTTAGGATGTAACAGTCGGTGCAAATCTTGTGTTGTTTTATACTGAAGGTGGCAAAGGCAACAATTGATACAGGCTGGAGATGATCCCTAAAATCATTTTTAAATTGGAAAATTAATGAAAGTAGGTAATGCTACTTCTATAATTTAAAAAAAACAGTAAACTGTAGAATGTATACCAAGCAAGCGTATTGATTATAAAAAAAATAGTTTTGTCCAAAACGAGATTAGTAAAAGCTAGTAAGCAAGGGATCTCTATAAAAATATCTTTGTATAATAAACTACCCTTAGAATTAAAAAAACAGAACGGCGTTCGCATTCCAGCATCTACAATCATTAAGTGCCAGGTTGTACAATAAAATAAACGAACACCTTGATATCTACCCACTAAATAAAAATAATTGTAAAGTAAAACTTAATAGATGGCTACTCTCTTTAGATTACGACAAAACTGAGGCTCCAATCATATAACATAAAATTTTACACACTAAACTCATTACGTTCTTCAGATTATTAACACTTAACTTCCCACACTCACACACCCACTCACCCTACACTACAGATGCACACTTACATCATTACACACTCCCACACAACCTAACACACCCCCACCCATACTCACTCTTACCATTATCTTTACTAAATTCCTTTATGATTAAATTTTCCAAATTCCTTTTAGGTTAAGAATATAATTTGTAATTTGCTTGCACAGAAAGTGCGACGGAATCCCGACTTACAAGATACAGGTTTTCGACCTAGTTTGTAAGTCGGAGGTCCTTTTTCTAAGTAAATAAACTTTTTCATTTTTTTAATTATTTTTTTCAGAATTAACGGAACTCCCTTCCTCTGACTTTCAACATGATAAAAAGATTTTTTTGAAAAAAATGCATTTTTGTAGAATATAAACGAATACATCAGTGTGCCGAAAAGAATGTTCGACCCTTATACAGGGTGTAACATTAAGAACGGTCAGTATGGGAAAGTCTGAAACTATAAGACATACGAACATCTGTTCTTAGGAACCATGTCATCAATTTTAGTAACAAGAAAAACTGTATTCATACATTTTTAAAAAAACCTGTACTCAGCCTGGGAATCGAACCCGGTTGTTTTAAAAAAAAATCCAACACTATTTCTATTTAGATATCGATTGTGTAGGTCTTAAGGAATAAATGTTAGTATGAAACGTGATGTTTAAAATTAATAAAACGCATTGTTTCCATATCTTTTAATTTATTTTAGACTAGACTATTTCTTGTGGGGTTACGTTAAGGATGAAGTGTACAAAACAAGCTACGACACAATTGAAGACCTAAAAGCAGCCATAGAGACAATTTTAACGCAAATTCACCACCTGAAGATACAACATTCAATAGTAAGATCGTTACCTAAACGAGTTGAATGTTGTATTTTACAAAATGGTAGTCATTTCGAACACCTACTAAAATAAATTAAAAGATATGGAAACAATGCGTTTTATTAATTTTAAACATCACGTTTCATACTAACATTTATTTCTTAACACCTACACAGTCGATATTTAAACAGAAATAGTGTTGGTTTTTTTTCAAAACAACTGGGTTCGATTCCCAGGCTGAGTACAGGTTTTTAAAAAAATGTATGAATACAGTTTTTCTTGTTACTAAAATTGATGACATGGTTCCTAAGAACAGATCTTCGTATGTCTTATAGTTTCAGACTTTCCCATACTGACCGTTCTTAATGTTACACCCTGTATAATGACGATATCCAATGATTGATTTATTTTAGGTTACTACCTATTTACATCATATTTATAATGAATCAATAGAATCATTTAGATAATTAATCTAAGCTTAAGATTTTTTTGTAAAACGTGACGGTCTAATGTAACGTATTTTGTTACATGGAATAAACGCTTTGAACTTTGAAATTAATATTAATAAATACATACCTATTTAGGGGTAAAAGTTTAGCTACAATTCAAAATATTTTTTTCGAGAAAATATTTTCTGAGTATCCAATTATTTTCATCATGTTCAAATTCACAAAACTAACTAATCCCTACATACATCACCCATTACAGAAGTTTCCATTCGATTGACCTGTCCAAAACTAGCTGGTCTCATTCATTACCAACCCTATTTCTCATTGAGTACAGACCAAATTCGTCCTTTATAAGAGCCAATAATTAATCGATTGGGTCTAATTCCCGTCATTACCGCGAGGCCTTCTCTTGTATAATGTATGGTCTGGCTCACAGTGCCCTCGGATAATTTAACTTGTATGTACGTCAGCTAACCGTGACGTCACTGGAGTGGCTTCGGATCTTCAGGACAGATGTACACGACCGATAAATAACTCCGATCAGGAGATCATTTTACAATTTATAATTATTGTCGTTCTTTTGCAATTAAGAAGCGATTACGTTTTGGTATCTATCCAACTTTAACTACATCATTATCATTTTCAGCCTATTAATGTCCCCACTGTTGGGGCGCAGGCCTCCTCTTGCACCAGACGGGTACGGGCCATGATCCACCGAGAGCGGGCCCAGTGCTGATTGGTGGATTTCACACACCTTCCGAAACTGTTCATGTCCTCAGACATGCAGGTTTACTCACGATGTTTTCCTTCACCGTTAGAGCAGTAGAGACTTTAACTGCAAATCGTATTTTCCTAGTGACATACGAAAAACGTCACGTGGCTGCAATTCTGGTTTACATTGAGTTTACGCAGCGGCGGCCCCTCGGCCCTGAGTTTACTTTGTATTAGTAGATTCGGGACCAATTATTTAAAACACATCCGGAACTTTCCCATATAGCTTTGTCTCAATCTGAAATGAAAATAGATAGTAAAGCAACACTAAAGTAATATTCTTTACAAGACGTTGACAGATGACATTCCTAATTTTTATATTTTTTGTTGCTATGATTTCACTACACATAGGCGGCGAAGATGATTTGATAGACTCTAGATGGACTTATGCCAACATTTAATTCTATACTAACTCGAGAATTATCTATGCTTATCATACAAAATTGACCTCTAGGTCCTCTGGTTAGTTTTAACCCGAAAGTGAACGATTGGCGCAACGCAAGACGGTCTTTTATTGTTTGCACATCTTTAGGACCCCCGATGTCCGATCGAACGTCCGGAACTAAATCTATCGGACGTGTATTTCATGTCTAAACAAATGTATGAAGCGGGTGCCCTCAGGAATTGTGATCAGGGTTCCGGATCAGGTTATATATCGGACAACTATCGGTCGTGTACGACCGCCCTTAGTGTCTTAGTGTCGGGACGTGGGTTCAAATTGACCGTAAATTCGGTAGTTGCGCTCTTAGTTTAAAGTAACTGCTCGTTTATTAATCGCATAGATTGTGTTGCTTCCTTAGAAGTTAGATCTTGATTACTGGCTCGGCTCTGTGTATGAATATGGTGGATGTAGAACGCGCTATAGAAAAAACACCCGTGTCTAACGCTGAACGACAGCGCATCTATCATTTGCGATAAGAATCGCAACAATCGGACAACTACGAACAAACTGGCGGCTCTTCTTTTTGGACCAAAAATGTTGGAGTTGCAGAATAGATTCTATGTTTCGGCAGAACCCTTCTGCCTGGCAGCTTTTTTACCGGTTAGGTATGTGTCACGGTAGATTTACAACGTTGTAACGTTATATATACAACGTTGGCAACACAGGCCGTCACAGGCCTCTTTCATCCCTTCCGTTACCTTGGTCATCATGTGAGAGCAGGTTAAAATAAATTATTTGGAATACAAGTCAAACCGCCCATCATTTCAAGGAGGCCCTCAGACATAGAGCCTCAGATTCGAAACCCCAAACGTCTCGCAAACAAAACGTAGTATCAGAAGTGGGATATTTAGGTTGCGGGTCTGAACCCTAAAAATATTACCAAGGAAATTTTACACTGAAACGAAAACTTTCTATCTTACAGCCACATAAACAATACCATACATGCTGTTCCGTATAATCTCGTTCGCAACGCCGTGGATTCCATAACAGTCTACTATTCCCGTATTATATTATACGTACGGGTACTGGCTTTTACCACTAGCTAGCATCATCTGAGTGCACTTTGTGGCTATCTGACTTGATCTTGTAACTTGAACGGTTATTGTGGGCATAGAGTAGGGTGTTTGTGATAGAAACTTTTGATAAAATGTGTACTTATATGGTATAATCCATATAAGTAGAATTCGGTGAACGATTATAATATCTGTACAAACAACTAAGACATGTAACCCAAATTCTATGCGCTGTGGCTTGCCTCAGCATTATGCTGAGCTGGTGTACCCTTTTTGGCACTGTACCACACCAGATGTTCTGTGCTGCATGTATTAAACTTTGTATACTTCTGTATTCTGTATTCTGGTGTTTACAGCGTTAAATAAACGATTTCAATTTCAATTTCAATTTTATAAGTATTTCATTTCATCTCATCTCGTTTCATTTATTTTCATTTCATTTCATTTAATTTTGTTTTATTTCATCATCATCAGCCTATAAATGTCCCCACTATTGGGGCACAGGCCTCCCCTTGCACAAGTGGGGGTACGGGCCATGATCTACCGAGCGAGCCCAGTGCTGTTTGGTGGATTTCATACGCCTTCGGAAACTTTTAATTTCCTCAGACATGCAAGTTTCCTCACGATGTTTTCCTTCACCGTTAGAGCAGTCGGTAAATGGACGTAAGTCTTCGAAAAAATTCGAAAAACTCATTGGTACATGGCACTGCATGGTTTCGAACCCGGACCACGGGAGTCCGGCGTCCTAGCCTAACTAGACCACCGACGCTCGTTTTATTTCATTTAAAAAGAATTATTTCATTTATTTTCATTTCAAACACACTTGACGTACATTTGGAGGAAAGAAGCGCCCGTCATGGGGCTGGTATCCTTCATATGTGTATTTTTTATTGTATATTAAGAGAGCCGATGCTCCAACGGGCCACCTGATGGTCACCGTCTCCTATGGACATGTCACCTATCTCTGAAGTTATTAGAGAGTTTTCTGTGTGCCACTAACTTTGTGACCTTGGATTTAGTGCCTCTATGACCCTTTAATTACGCTGGATCTCTTACCCTTCAAATCGAAACACAGCCTTGTGGCTTTGCGGCAGGCGGGTACCACCCCAAGCTGATTCTGCGCCCCGAGTCTTACCTAAAGAAATAATGTATCCTGTAGATCAGCCTTTTCAAAACCAAACAGAAAGCGCACTTATATTACCATCAGGTGAACTTTTGTTTTAATAGACGCATTGGGCGCATTTGGACCCACATTTCGCCTCCAGCCAAACAGTGCTTTTGATAGATCTCATCTAGATCTACATCTTTCATTAAGGAAGAAACATTAGTAGTGTGGGATAGGAGCTAGAGACTAAAATGTCTTCATACTAACTGCTCTGATTCTATTGATTTTGTCGCCATAGCAACCAAACAAAACTTCTGTTCCATACGACTTTAGGATTTTTGTTTTGTAAAAGATGTCGTTCTAGGCGAGATCTTAGTAGCGGGTCCATGCTTGCATGTGTTCCGCTCAATCTCTTTTAATCCCATCACTGTAACTGACCAAATGTTGAGCTAGGACCGCTCCTGACAAGACTTCAGGTGCTTATTTTATTTCAGCCTGATATAGAAAACCATCTATATTGTTACTCTACTCTGTGCCATATCTAAAACTCTTGTTTCGTGTCTATGTTTTGGGAATATTCGTGAAATGCTTTGTTATAACTAACTAACGAACTAAGCTAGCTTGCTAACGATGTGCTGGGGTACAACATGGAAAAAAGAAATCTATCGACTTTTTATGCATTTTTGCTGATCGATTTATATGGGTAGTTGATTATTTCGTATACAAATTAGTGGAAAAGACGTTCTCTCAAAATTAAGGCGTCTCGATACTACGAAAGGAGCAGGTCCAGATGGTATACCGCCGATATTTCTTAGGAACTGCAGCACTGTACTTACCTTGCCTTTATCACTAATATTTAATAAATCCTTGAAAGACGGCATATTTCCTGAACAATGGAAAAGAGCACGGATCGTGCCTATATTTAAAAAGGGCAAAGAAAATGATATCGTGGAACAAAAATTGTTCATTTATTGATTCTGAACATCATTCATAAACACCTCATCATCATCAATGATTTGTATAATATTTGCTATAGGTAGTTTTGATATATAAGTAAGTAAGTAAGTAATATGTTTATTTCACACACAGCAATGACCGGAACAGTTATAATTATGATAAAATAATTATATAGTCAAAGTTAAACATATTGAAATCATGTCTGATGGTCTGCTGTTGTTGTGAAAAGGGCCTCAACTCAGCTTATATGGTCTTAGAACTCGTACTATCGTTCGTTTTGTTCAAAAAGTGACAGTCACGATTCACGATTTTTTTTCTCAAGAGGAGCAGTTTTCAAGAAAAAGTACAAATACAAATATCCTTTATTGCACACAGGACAAAAAATACAGAACAGAAGAAAAGATACAAATACAAAAAGTATTACGTATTACTTACCATCAAATTCAATATTATGCAATCTTTTTGTTAGCTCCATATGTAATACTTTGAGGTGCTTACTGATATTATCTCATCTACCATAGTGAGATCTCACATACACACTAATATCCTCATTCATACAAACAAACACATTCATACAACACAACACGCACACACTGTTGCTTTCTTCGTCCGTGTAGTCACTGAGGGGCCAGCTGAAAATCAGCGTTGTGTCTTGCCTCAGCGTTATGCTGAGCTGGTGTACCCTTTTTGGCACTGTACCACACCAGATGTTTTGTGCTGCATGTGTTAAACTTTGTATACTTCTGTATTCTGTATTCTGGTGTTTACAGCGCTAAATAAATGATTTCAATTTCAATTTTATTTCATCTAACTTCACTAATCAACCGTTTGGTCGATTTGAAGATGTGCAATCACCTCCCGGTACATTTACGTGAAATAAGCGGCAAGCATAAGTGCAAATCAATGCTCACAAACTTTTTCCACTTAAACGGCGCAGCCTGTATATGAGCGACAGCATGCCTTCGGCTGAACCGGTTTGGCGCGTCTTATCAGAAAGATGCGCTAACATCGACGCTACTATGCCTACTGCGCCTCGCATTACGACGATCGAATAACTCCGCTAATTCCATAATAGATTTAAGTATTTATATTTTATTGTCAACTTTACTGTAAACAGGTAATAATACGATCGATTCGTTACTGGCGCACAAGCCCCGTGGCTTATGCCAGTATTATGTTTTACGACAAAATTAGTTTTTTATTTAAATAAAGGAAAAAAAAAATAAAGAACAATAATGTACAATATTTGTTACCCAAAATGAAATCTAAACAGATTAGATATCGAGATATATATATATATATATATATATATATATATATATATATATATATATATATATATATATATATATATATATATATATATATATATATATATATATATATATATATATATATATATATATATATATATTAGATTATCTAACTGTTTAGATTTTTTTGGGTAACAAATATTGTTCATTATTGTTCTTTATTGCACATCTTACACGTTATTCCTAACTGCATAAAGGTAAGATGTGCAATAAAGAACAATATACTAAAGAACAAGGGGCTGTGACCCTCGCTCCGGGTCGTACCTGGTGCAAAGGTTGGCCGTAGCGATACAGCGCGGTAACGCCGCGAGCGTTATGGGCACCTTTGCACCGGGGACGACAAGGGGCGGGCTATTTGATTGACATTATTTCTTTATTGGAAAATTATTATTATTATTTATTATATGACATGTAAATTAATTTTAAGATCAGAATTAATATTAAACAAATAGTACGGTAAAGAACAAGTATTATTTACCATTTCATAGGTTATACTAGTTTTTGAACTTGAAATCCTTGTATTCCTACCTAACCTACCTTCCTTGTATACCTCTCTTTATGTTGTATGTTTTGTTTTTGTCCCGGGTGTGCATTAAAGTATATTTGTATTTTGTATAATCCCACTTTTTCTCAAGATTATAAAATTCAACTCCAATATCAACTTGCAGTTTGACCGATAAACAGAATTTGGGTCGTGAAAAATAATGGTTTATGGCCATTAATCTCCAGGAGCTGAGCGGCGAAGGTCGCGAGGTGGGACTAGTAATGGAGTTCCCCTGTACGGGCTCCTAAGTGCCGAGTTTTGGGGGCCAACCCCTTGACGCTGTACATAAAACCTTTGGACTGGGAGCTCATCGCAAGAACCGGCGATGTCTTGTTCTTGGCAAACTGTATGGTGATGCGACTCTGTAAGTTGTAGTTCGTCTAAGTCGTATTCTTCATTGCTGAGGGTCGTGATCATGATAAGGAATTAATCACAAAGAACGACTCTCGTGGCAGATTTAATGGGGTGGTTTGCCATTGCCTTCCCCATTTCACACACTGGTTATCTGAGTGTGCAGGTTTCCTCACGATGCTTTCCTTCGCCGCCAGAGCAGTCGGTAAATGTACGTAAGTCTTTCGAAAAAACCGAAAAACTTATTGGTACATGCTATTGCCTGGTTTCGAACTCGGACCTACCGCATGGGAGTCCAACGTCCTAGCCACGACGCCCCCGACGCTCTAAGTTATAGTTATAAACAGGAAAATATTATTAATTTTATCCTATTTTGTGAAGATTTAGTTACTCTAATGAAAAAAAACTCAATCCGTACCAAAATGGTAAAAAGCGAACCCTTATGGTGAGACATCATCGTCTGTCTGTCCGTCTGTATGTCACATCTGTTTTTCTCAGGAACTACTGAAACTATAGACTTTAACAGTTATAGATGTTTTCACTCATACTCTTCCTTAATTAAAACAATACCAAGTCTAACGCAATACATTCTATTAAAATCGACCCTCTAGCTACCGATACCGAAAAATTTCCTGACCCTCTCCTTTTTATCGTCGGTTAAAAAAACTTCATGGTCAAACAGATCAAGTAAAGTTTCAAAATAAAACTCTCTCTTTGTTATACAAAGTACAACCTTGGGATCTTCAAGGCCAGAGAGAATAGGCATTTACTGGACCCGCATGCTCCATCGTCGACCTCATCGTCGCTTACCATCTGACGAGATCGAGGTCAATTGCGGGTATAGTAGTCAATATATATTTTTTAAATGAAAAAATTGCTGCATTGCGGCGGATATGCCACCACCACCCTAGGCCTGCACTGTTATACCACCTTCAAAGGTCAAGTTAATTTAGTTTACCCAACAAACCACTAGATGGCGCTGTACCTTTTTAAAACGCGAGGGAAATGCGGGTTTAGTAGTAAAAAAAAGTACTTACCGGTTCAATTCGAGCGACCAAGTATATAAACAAATATCGAATCTTAAAAAGGAAAATAACATTTAATTAGACGCCCCCAGCTTCGTTTTTCTGATGACTAAAACACGGACCTGTATTCAATACATTTGAAAGACTAAAAAGAGTCGTTCAGCTCCCAGACTATAGGCTCCTAAAAACTTGCCAACTACACTAACACTTCAGGTAAAAAGGTGAAAGGAGTGTAAACTCCCCGAGTGGTAGCCTATAAGGCTTTCACGGCATCTCTAAACACTTCAAATGGATTCTCGCTAAAATCTACTGTTTCTTATTTGAACTACTGATACTTATACGAAAAATATTTTAGAATAAGTAAATATATTTTTTTCTCTCTTTTGTTTGTTGTTTTCTATTTGTGATATGAATAATAATAATAAATCGTTTCATCATCAGCATCCTACTCTAGTCCACTGCTGGACATAGGTCTGTCCCAGGGCGCGCCATTGAGCCCGATCTTCGGCTCTTCTCACCCAGTCGCTGCCAGCCACCTTGCGCTGATCGTCGCTGAAATCGTTTAATTCAGGCAAAATGCAACCCATACAAATTAATAACTACAAATGTATCAAGAACTTAACAAACAAAAATAATAAAAAAATAAAGTGTATTTTACTTTTACTTTTAATGTATATTATAAATATTCAACCGACGTTAAAATAAGAGGTTCTCAATACAACTCTGTGTACTTATATTTATCTCGAAATATATCCTTGTAAAACCGTCGTAGATAAAACACAACCACTACAAGCAAATAAATGTTGGAATAAACTTTTCAGCTCGTATTTTTAAATAATTGTGATTTTGAACCGAAATTCTCCAATAATTGAAATGGTTTACCAGAGCGACGCCTCTCATTATATCGCCTATGGAACTGTATTCTTCATGACCTCTGTAAGCACAAAGCATTTTAACACCGTCTGCAAAAACACGCAAAATAACAGCACAAAATAAATGAATTCGGAAAAAAAACTCAGTACTAGCACAAAATAAAAGATGGGAATCTCAGGCGACCGTTACTCATGGACCTATAACACAAAGAACGGTGAACGGTATAGAATATTCCCTTCTGTATCTTTTATTTTGTGATGAAACTCCCCAAAAACACAGGGATATCTCGGGTATCTAAGTCATTAAGGGATAATAAAGCGGACAAAATGATTCCACTCAGCTTAATATTATTAAAAATATCATCAGCATGTACTCGTACTGTTGCTGCTATCAAATTATAGAGACAGGGAATTTCTGCAAGAAATATTCGCGGTGGATCTCTCTATCTCGACTAGAGTTTGTAATTTCTCGACCTTTCAATTTCTCGGGTTTCGAGAATTCTCAAGGTCAATTTCCCGAGAATTCCCGGGAATTGGAGAAATTATTTATTTTTAAGGAAGATTTTACAAAATATTAATAGAATACATAATATTTATATTTAAATATACTAAAATTAACACTCATGTTTCTCTTGTAACAAATATTTATGTTACTTAATTTATATTACTTTGGCAAAAAAGAACAAGAAATATATAAGTTTTAATAGTGTATTTAATTTTAATTGAATCACTATCTACGCAGTGCGACAACATCAAATGCCAGCTCTACGTTCGCAGCGTGAGCTGGGGAGAACGCCCGCGAACAGGAATGTCGACATTTACCGTAATATCGACATTTTTTTCGTGTATGGGATGGATTTAGAAATCCCTACCACCATCACTGGATAAAGCGTGTCGTAAGAGGCGAATAATTCGAGTAACTTGTTGGTAGAAAGACCCCTTCAGGGTCCGCCTTGCTAGCGACTACCTTCTATGTAAGATCTATTTACTTTTCTTTTCTCGAGGGAAATTTCTCGGGAACGAGAACTGCCGATTTCCCGGAAAATCGAGAACAAGCATTCCCGGGAAACAACAACAAAAAAACTCTAATCTCGACAGATTAAATTCACGGCTGGGTCTTGAAGACGATTGTACACACTGTACGGCTTTGCCGTCCGTTACAAACCGCTTAAAACTTGGCAGTAGTTGACTATCCTTTAGTCTTTCATATACAAATG
Organism: Hofmannophila pseudospretella; assembly: GCA_947369225.1. NCBI lineage: Eukaryota > Metazoa > Arthropoda > Insecta > Lepidoptera > Oecophoridae > Hofmannophila > Hofmannophila pseudospretella. The sequence goes on along the minus strand of OX376318.1, from coordinate 12,686,736 downwards.
GGCAACCTGATGGTAAGTGGTCACCATCTCCCATAGACTTCTCACTTCACTATAATGCATTTTTCGATACGCTGCCAATTTTGAGGACTTAGATCTAGTGCATCATGTGCTGCTATTACGCTGGCTCTCTTACACTATAAACCGAAACACAGCAATGCAAGTGTAGCTGCCTACCTACAGAATAGTATCGCACATAGTAACTGTCCAAGGGCGGAATTGTGCTCCGAGCGCCCGGTGAACGTTATACAGCGTTTTAGTCGACTCGCGCATGCGCAGAGCCTTTGTTTATATTGTAAATGTTTTCCATTGGTAATTCACTCCTGTACATAGTCACTAGGTTAGAGTATTTCCTGTACGATATATATAAGCACTTTTGTAAATAAATTATTCTTCCTTCTACTTCTCTTTCACTCAACAAGGAGTTTCATTATAACTAGCCTTATCCGCTAAAGTGGTGACCCCGACGTGATTTGAACACGCAACCTTCTGATTGAAGCATTGCTGCTTTGCGGCAGAAATAGCTAAAAGGGTGGTACCACCACAGGCTGACTCTGTACAGTCATTTAAAACATTAGACTAGGCACCTAAACGCTTTTCTGGATACTTTTCGCAAAATCGTTTCATTAACATGGATTTCCTGTGTTATCGATAGTACAAAGAAAATACCCAAATTATTGATGTTCACTAAACTCAAAGAAAAACACTTTCTGCATGTGAACGAAGATTCAGTACAGATAATGCCCGAACGCAGTCAAAACTTTGCCCGTTTTATGAGGAAACATTCGCCCGCTTCATTATTTTCTCTTCATTCAAGGCCATAAACTGCTCAACAAAAACTTAAAGTTACGAACGTGAATTTATTGCGCCATCAAGTTCTGTGTTGATCCTGACTAACAGAAGTACCAGTGATTAGTAGAAAGTAGCAAGAATTGTTACTTACTACAATAAATAAAAATACATAAAAAATTTGAATGGCTTATAAATTATTTTTTGCTAGTAGTAGTTTTTAGTATATGTGAATAATATTGCAAAATGGACTTAAATTTAATTTTTTACTTCAACATAATTTATTATTATTATATTATATGCCATGCACTGGGTGCCACAAGACGGACAGCGGCGCCGAGGCAGGCCCAGGCGTAGGTGGAAGGACGATATCGACCACTTCCAAAAAGGATGGTATAAGGACGCCGAGGATAGGGAAAAATGGAAAGGAGGAGGGGAGGCCTTTGCCCAGCAGTGGGACAGTCTTAGGCTATAAAAAAAAAAGGGTTTCATGCCCATGGCACAGCCTATAGGCTATTATAAAAAAAATATTATTATAACCATATTATTTGAGGATAGTATCTATTTCATACGCCATTTGCACCCGTATATTGTGTTTCTATATGATTTTTCCATCACCTGAAAGTTTCCTGGAATATATCGCTTAAAGCAATAAGGCCGCCTTCTGCACATTGTATTGTACCTCTCTATGTTTTGTTTTTGTCCCGGGTGTGCAATAAAGTGTATTTGTATTATATTGTAATGTATAATTTATTATTTAACATTATTGTAAATACTTTAGTTTGTAATTTATGTAATTTTTAATTAGTCTTCAGTTTTAAATCACACACAATGTATATTGTTTTTCGAATAAAATAACTATGTTGTATATTTTGTATATTTATTAATTTTCAACCATTTGGAACTCATTAGAGCACTGCGGTTGCGTCAACATAATATGATACGCATTACACAAGCGTTCAATTGAAATTTTTGCTTGGCATGACTAATTGAAAAAAATTGACTGAAATGAATTAAAAAAATATTTTAAAAAAAATACAAATAAAGAAGAATTTTCAAAAACGCGGCGTGATTACAACCCAGTGTGTTCAGTGAAATCTCGAAGTGACAAGCGTCAACATTTATCAGTGTCGCGCGTTTAACGACAGCAATTAACATTCCCCGGCATTGTTAGCGACAAGAGACGTGTTGCACCCATTGTCGCCACAAGAGTTATGGCGACATTGTCACACTACAGCCATGGTTTAATTAACAAATTCTGAAGACTGACAAAGGGAAGTGTCTAAATGTCATTTTCTTTGGTATATATAAACTCCACTTAGGTCTCAATAGTGTATCTTATCTTATCTTATGATTTCCGGACCGGGAATAATCCCAGCAGCACTTCGATTCTTGAGGATCTTTTGTGCTTACCCCATTTTACACACTGGTCAGTGTCGCAGTTACTCAGTCGATCAGCGAACACAATATACACGACGTGGGTTATCTTATCTTATGATAAGGGGCCGGATAAACCCAGCGGCACTTCTACCCTTGAGGAACTTTTGTGCCTACCCCATTAACACACTGGTCATCTCAGTGTGCATGTTTCTTCACGATGTTTTCCTTCACCGTTAGAGCAGTCGGTAAATGTACGCAAGTCTTCGAAAAATACGAATAACTCATTGGTATATAGCTCTGCATGGTTTCGAAACCCGGACCTTCCGCATGGGAGTCCGGTGTCCTAGCCACTGTGCCACCGACGCTCTCTATATTCTCAATAGTGTAAGAGGTATGCACTTGTTAAACTCCTCACAGATGAGAGGTAGATGTAGCACAAGAAGAGCGTCGGAGACAGTGGCTAGGACACCGGACTCCCATGCGGGAGGTCCGGGTTCGAAATCATGCAGGGCCATGTACCAATGAGTTTTTCGTATTTTTCGAAGACTTACGTACATTTACCGACTGCTCTAACGGTGAAGGAAAACATCGTGAGGAAACCTGCATGACTGAGGAAATTAGTAGTTTCCGAAGGCGTGTGAATTCCACCAATCAGCACTGGACCCGCTCGGTGGATTATGGCCCGTACCCCCTTGCGCAAGGGGAGGCCTGTGCCAACAGTGGGGACATTAATAGGCTGATGATGATGATGTAACACAAGATATAAACGATAAGCTATTTACATAGCTTTAAGAATGTACTAACATTCTGTGTATGGACTTATTTGTATGACAATAAACGTTTATGTATTGTATTGTGTTTGTTGCGCCTAGTGTCTCGCTTATCGAGGTTATTTCGATATTGTCACGTCACTAAATCCATGGCTTATTTAACAAATTCTGAAGACTGTGACATGGAACAGGGGATAAAACACTAATATACCTACACAAATAAGACCACCGCCACTAGAAATCCGAATTGACGGTTCGGGAATGGTTAGTTGAGATAACTTTGAAGTATCTATACATCAGTGTCTTGTATCCAACATGAGAAAAAGACAAATGGAAATAAAAACACGTGGAGCAGGTTGTCCCGAGGGGGGAAAGTGAGAGGAGTAACTGAAGTGAGTATGAACTTTGACATTACGTGAAATCAGCGCTGTATCGATGGCTCTATTTGATGTCCTTAAGGTTATCCGCGCATTAAAAACCCTCTTGCAATATTTTAGTGAGGTGAGATATCTATACGGAGCCCGAAATAAAATTTTATTTATAAGGTTCCGTACCGCAAAGGGGAAAATGCAGCACTAATGCTGTCGTTCCGCCCGTCCTACTTCTATCGCGCGCTTCTATCTCGTAAACAGGATAAGATAGACTTCAAAATTTCACGAATTATGTATTATTTCCTTGACCTAAATCCGTATACAGACTTTAAAATTTTGTAGTATTATAATTTTATAAGGGTCGCACAAAGGGCCATGGTGCGTGCCATGTTAGGTATCACCCTAATGGACAAGATCCGCAACACAGCGATCCGACAACGAACTAAAGTCCTAGACGTGGGAAAGCGGGTTGCGACGCTAAAATGGCGATGGGCGGGACACTTGGTTAGACGTGGTGTTGGCCGGTAGACCAGAGGCCTCACTGAGTGGTGGCCAAGGTCGGGGAAAAGAGGAGTAGGTCGTCCAGCAGCCAGATGGGCGGATGGCATCACCAAAGTCGCATCGAAGACCTGGATGCGACTAGCACAGGATCGTATAGGGTGGCACAAAAGAGAGGAGGCTTATACCCAGCAGTGGGACGACATGGGCTGATGATGATGATAATTTTATAGAGGGTTTCATACAAGTATTTAAAGAGAGGTCGATAAAAATATTTTGTTTCGTGCAAAATTTTTCCCAGAGAATTAACGACGTAAGTGCCTATCAAATTTGTCAGTTTTAGACCACTTTTGTTACCAGGTCTATCTGATTCTCATGAAGGCTCATGAACGGCATTATATCTAGGAACTTGAATATCATCTATTTGAACAACTGTGCATGCGGTCAGGTTGTGGAATGCTCTCCCTCCCGGCATTCGTGAAAGTCAATCCTTTCCTATCTTGAAGAAACTTGTCAAGGAACATTATTCTTCTCTCCTTTAGTTTTATTTTCTCATCACTGTATTATCTGTATTATATTATAATTATATTTTTATGTTGGTATATAGTATTTATTTATTTATTTGTATATTAATGTATTATATTATATTTATGTATGTATTTTCTATTTTGTATTATTAAGTAGGTATATTTATTTAGCATATAGGTGTACACTTCGCCTGCCTTGATATGTATCAAATTGTTTTTAATGGGGTTTGCTGGAAGATATCTCTCTTAGAGATAAGTCACGCCCTTTGTGTTTCACATATTTTTTTGTATAAGTTTGTATTATAATGTTTGTGTACAATAAAGAGTTAATAATAATAATAACAACAGATAGTAAAACTTGAAACATTTGTAATAGTTTCTAAGTTGCTACGTAGAAAAAAAGGAAAAGTTTTTTCAATCAATACTTATAATATAATATAATATAATATAATAAATGTATTTATTTCATATTACAAATGTGTAAATTACAGTGATCAATATAATTTTACTATACTATAAACTGATATATAAAGAAAAACTATTATTATACTATTGATTCCATGGGCGAGAGAGGGCGCTGTCTCCTCTGGGACGCGACGTGCGTTAACACTTTCGCGCCCTGCCATCTCTCGCAGACTGCAGGTGCAGCTGCCGAGGCGGCGGCCCAGAGGAAACACCTAAAGTACTCCAACCTGGAATCGATGTACGACTTCGTGCCTTTGGCAGTTGAAACCGCGGGACCATGGGGCTCCGAGGCCAAGGATCTCATTCGCGCTGTGGGGAGACGAATTAAGGAGAGAGGAGGTGATCCGCGAGCCGGCCACTTTTTAGTACAGCGCATCTCCCTCGCCATTCAGCGAGGGAACGCCGCGAGTATCCTGGGTACTGTCGGCCAGGGGGCACTTCGCGGCTGTTTGACTGAAATTATATTATATAATTTTTACCTAGTTATAGTATGACATTGATTTTATTATTTTATATTTATATTTTTGACATCAAATTATTGACATGTATTTTCCATTTATTGTTAATAGCTATTTTTCGTTTTGAATATATGAACAACATACAAATGAAAAATAAAGAAAAAGAAAAACTAAAACATACAATAAACTAATAGATAAAATATTAACAGTAATTACTTTCTTAAAATTTGCCGTTCTCACACTGGTGTACGGCCTACCAATTTTATAAAATATAGTCCTTATAAATAGTCCGGATCCCTATAGATATGACGAGACCCGACTCACACTTGGCCGGCATTTAGACTTGGAAATACCTCCTCTCACATAATATTTAGAAACCCTCCGTCTTTTCACTTTGAGATTTCAAAGCTAAACTGAAACCAAAACTCACCAAAAGCAATTTCAAACTAACCGTTTATGATTAATAACTTCAGCACAAAGTTATGCCCACAACCTATTGTATTCACATTACAATTTCACCTTCAAACTTTAGCTAAACTAAGCAGCCGAGCAAGCACTAAGTCTGGAATCTAGACCTAATCCTGAAACTGAGTACCTACCTACCTAACCCAAGTAACGTGTAGCGGCCAACTTTATCAATGTCTTCTGTAAGGACCGCAATTAACAACTCTTAACATTTTCGTAACTCCAGCTATATCCCGTGTTTTCTAGTAAGGATTATACAGTAGTGTAAAAAAACCTATACGTACAGTATCCATATCTGAACAACTTGGGCCAACTGTAAAATCGTGAAGAAAAAACCAGCTTTTTCATAAATTTCGGTCGTGTAGAGCTTGAGCTAGTGTCGAGCTTATGTATGAAACTGCTTTTTTTTTGGTTCTATAGGAGGTTTTTGTTACAGTCTGTATAAGCATAAAAAACATTTACCCTCCTTTTCAGGGCATAGTTCGATGATAAGATCTCTGTTGCATTACTATAGAAGTGTTACTGGTTCTATAGTCATTAAAATTTAGCAATAATTCGTACGATATTGCGCTTTTCCGCATGGGTTGCATAGAGGCTAGGATGCCCGACTCCCATGCGAGTGGTACGGGTTCGAAACCATGCAATGAATTTTTCTGTTTGTCGAAAGATTTACTCACATTTAGGTACCTACTGCTCTAACAGTGAAGGAAAACATCGTGAGGAAACCTACCTGAGATAACCAGTGTGAAATGGAAGGGAAAAGGAAGGCAGTGGCAAACCATCAAATTAAATCTTATTTCCGTAGAATGATCACGACCCTCATCAGTGAGGAATACGACTGAGAAGATTGTGCTTTTCTTGGTAAGGTTTACTTTCATACTTGGTTTTAAGGATAAATTCGATTTTATTATATCACAGTGAAATAACACAAAAGATTTACAATGCATACCTACAGTGTAAGGGTAAAGTCGAAAGTCGTAAGATTTAAAAATAAAACCCTAAAGCTTCGAGTGAGCTTCGTGAAACTTTTTGTCCACGATTACGGTAGGTGCACGTTAACACAAAGCTTTCTGCAGACGAAATTACCGACTTATTGCTGCAGGGTTCTGTACATTAAAGTTCAGTATTTTAATATTAATCTTTTAGCACGACTACCAAAGACGGTACATATTCTTGTTCAGCATTAGTATAGTATTAAAACCATGAAGGAACGAACGCCCGCCCCTAGGGCGAGACTAAACGGAAGACTTTTTTTCATCTATGATTGAAACAATCTACAGTGCAAACATCCTAAAGGTTAATTCTTCATTAAAGTACATGCTATGTCTTCCTACGCTATAATAGCTCTAGTTAAGGAAGTTTCTTGCAACTCACGGTTAGTCTTGAGACAGTGGTCGTTTCTCGTCCAAAATCTTGATTCAACTTTGCATTTAGTAAATGTTAATTTAATTCGAAAATTTTCAGTTATTTATAGTTTATTTTTAATTATTTAAACAATAAAATACAATACTTTTATTTATAATTGTGTCTAAATAACTATATGTTAGTAGCATACATTAAATCAGGAAAGCTATCTATGAATATTATTTACACTTCGTTCAGATGTTGATCAAAGACATCATTTGATCATCACCCGAACGAAGTAAAGTAAAGTAAAGTAAAATACACTTTAATGCACAAATAAAAAAACAACAAACAAAAGATAGAAAAGGAAATAGTGAAGTACAATTTAGGCGGCCTATCCCTGAGAGCGATCTCTTCCAGGCATCGGCAGGCATGTTTGCAAATGCTGATACTGATTGTTTTCATGCCATTATGCGCAAGAGAACTGTGTAGAGACAGAGTGGCTTTGCAGGCTTTTGGGCAGCTCCAACAACATCCTGAATGTGATAGTGGAAAAATATGATCCCTCTATTCTTAAACACTTTAATATATATAAACATGCCTGCCTATGACACTGCAGAAACGCGTCATCCTGAACACATTATTGTACTATTTATGTTGGCAAATAAATTTTCTTCTAATTTTTTTTACACTTAGTGGTCAGCTGAAAATCAGCGCTGTGGCTTGCCTCAGCATTATGCTGAGCTGGTGTACTCTTGTTGGCACTGTACCGCACCGGATGTTTTGTGCTTCATGTATTAAACTTTGTATACTTCTGTATTGTGTTCTATACACTCGTGTTTCCAGTGCTAAATAAACGTTTTCAATTTCAATCATTTTTCAATTTCATAATGGAACCCCAAAGCAACACCAAAAATATTTCGAGCAAAAACTCTCTCAGTATAATTAAATTAACTGTGTCAGTCGAGTCTAATTTCTGTTCGTTGCGAAACTCTGGCAACTGTCATATTTTACGTCATAACTAATCGAGTCACACACCTGCGCTTTACTACGTACCTTGTGTTTTAAACTTTTATACCTACCTGCCTTTACGTAAACTAGACAAGTAAATAAAATAAAATAAATGAAATTTTTATTTTTTGGAAATGAAATTTATTTGCCAGACCATAGTGAAAATTATAGGTGATTTAAAAAACATAGGTATCATATGTTCCACCGACAACGGTGTGCAAATCTTTTCTGCTATTTGTTAGTGTCGTTGAGATACTCTTTTACGGAGTAATAACATTTGTCTAGAAGCCACTTGGAAATATTAGTTTTAAATTGGCTAGCAGGACCATTTTTAAGGCGACTAGGCCGATTATTATACACTAAAATTGTCATACAGAAGGAATTCTTTTTATACAAGTCTACTCTGGAACTTGGCAAATAGATACGGTTCTTGTATCTTGTAGACATTAGGGTATGATACAAGTAGGTATCTATTTACAACTATCAACTCCTGGCACCTGCACTAGCCAACGGCTGTCTTGCAGCATGCCAGCCTCACATAGATAGCCAGTGGAATATGATACTATCTTCCATCGTCAACACATCACTTTAATAAACTTAGAAAGGTATTATGATAATAAAGTAATAATAGTATTAGTAAGTAGTAATAGTTTCCTCTGCCCGAAGGTTGCCTGGAAGAGATCGCTCTTAGCGACGTTTTGCAGGTGCGTTTCACCACCAGGGATGAAATAGGTGGTGAAATGGTCCACCTTCCTGAAAATTTGAAAAAAGTCCAAACTGAAAGCAATTTCAAAGGTATCTAAGGGTCTTATTCACCTCCAAAAGCTTCTATTCTGTTCGGGAATATTTTGAAGATAAACAATTAGAAATTATTATAAGAAAAGAACTACTCTTACAAACTTGCTATACCGACAAGGTTCATCATGTTAGGACTAAATAATTGTATAATTTTATACAATAATACCTACATACATACCTTCCTGTATTCTAATATATAATTTAAAAATTAAGTGCCTTCCTCCGTTTCCTAATATTTTACTTCTGTTTATTAATATTTCCGTTATTTATTTATATGTTCCGGTAGTGTATCATTAGGGAGTGATCCCTGGCACTCAGGGGATGCCTGAAAATCAGCGCCACAGTGCTAAAAGCGCTACGGCA